>JAVBJF010000073.1:0-1266210 GCA_033439095.1 Pseudococcus viburni | reverse complement strand
CATTTAACAAAACACTTTTAGAAACATTTAACTTACACGGTAGGGAAAATAGGCGGGACTGCACCCAGCACAGTAGCAAGAGCAACGTGTCGTTGCTCTCACTACCAGCCAGGCACTGATTCTCCGTAGCTCGTTGTACCAACGAGCGGACTGCGCTGCCGGTTCCGGCACCCCCGGTCTTCCCACCCTACACGTACCGTGACGGCGGGGAACGGGCGGGCCAAGTCCCCCTGTGACAATTGTGATACCACACGCGATTTTTTCGAAATTTTTTTCAATTCCCCGTCCCCCTCATCCCATTTTGGATGCTGGGTGTAGTTCAAAGTCAAAATTACCCCAAAACTGGATTTGGATGCTCTGAATAGCCCTAGAATTTAATTTTCCTTCTTTTCCCTCGAAAAATGTTTGAAATTTTTTTATCAAATAATTTGATTCTTTTTCTTTTTAGTCGCACTTTGTAAAACCCTTGCGCTTTTCCCCCTGGGGGCGAAAAAAATTTGAAAAATAGCTTTTCCGATTCCAAACTTAATAAGGAATCGAATGCCGCAAACTAAAACATTCTATCTTTATTTCCATGCCTTTGGCGTAAATTTTAAGTCGCCGGGTCACTAGGGGTATTTTTAGCGTTTCGTTGTCGCGTGGCCATAGTGGAATAGTATCAGCTCGGGCGCTCACCATTAATTTTTCAAAATGGGCTTTGAGGGACGGGTTAACATGCATCGATTGGGCTGAAATTTTTTGTACGTCATTTTCTCATGTAGTGACGCCATACTAGGAGGGGGGGGGGGGTCCCCAAAAAATCCCAACATTTTTTTTCCACCAAGTATCACCGCACCCAAGCGTTATATTTTCCACGGCGCACTGGTGGAAAGTACGGTATTCACGGACGTATGTACATATTTTTATGTAAGTACCTAGCTACGTAGCAATACGCATAAAACAGGCGAGAATAAAAAAATTCTCTCGGAATTCATTCAAACTCAATTAATTTATTTGAATGTTATATTGGTAAGTTGAGAGAGCCTTAAAAAAAATTGACTTCTGCGATCCAAAAGAAATGAGCACTGTCTTTTCAAAATGAGGACTTTTTCAAACAGGATAAAATGGAGGGGGGGATCAATAAATCGGGTAGAAAATAAGGGATGAGGGAATGTGGTTAGTTTTTTACGAGCACAAACCTCACCATGAAAAGCACAAACGAATGACATGCATTTCAATTTTCCAACTCTTTCGATTTGGCCGCCTGCTGTATCATCTCTTCAGCCCCACCCCTTTTCACCTCAAGAAGGAGGGGAGCAGAAACGAAAAATTTTCGTGCAAAAACGTGCACAAACGAAGCACAAACGATTGACACCATTTTCAGCTCCTTTGCTCAAAGTGGAGGGGGTGCGTCACGCCAGCCCCCTCCATTTTGACCCCCAGAAGGAGGTGAGCACAAACGAAAAAATTGCGTGCACAAACGAAGCACAAACGATTGACACCATTTTGAGCTCATTTGCTCTACTGGGGGGGAGGCTGCGTCACGCCAGCCCCCCCAAACCCATTTTTTATTACGGTATGAAGGGGGGGAGCACAAACGAAAAAATTGCGTGCACAAACGTGCACAAACGAAGCACAAACGATTGACACCATTTTCACCCCCCTCCTCCAAATGGGGGGGGGGGGCTGGCGTGACGGAGCTCAGATAAAATATTTTCTTTGAACCCTTGCAATACCACCTGCTGGGTCGGCATTTTTAGACCAACAAAAAGACTGATTTTATGACCCCTTTGAAACAGTGATCGGCAGATAAAATCATTTTTTGGTTCAATTTAATGCATAGAAAGCTGAGCTTGGAGCTTTCAAGCTCATTTTTGAGATCCTATCATTCAAGTTAGAGATGACCAATCGACTTGAAATTTTTACCGTGCTTAGAACGTGTACAGGAGAAGAGCTGATTAAATTTTGAAGTCGATCCGTGCAATGAAAGTCGAGCTTTTAAAGCTCAAAGTTTATTTAGTTTTCGAAAATATCTCGAAAATGGTGCATCGTAGAGAACTAGACACACTGTGTCAAAAGAGCGGACTTCCTATTATATACAAACTAGAATTGAACTTGTGAAGCTCAACTTTTAATGCACGTATCATCTTCGAAATTTAATCATTTCTTCCTCTATACACATTCTAATTACTACGGAAATTTCAAGTCAATCGATCAACTCTGACTTGAGTTATGGTGTCACAAAAAAGAACTTTAAAACTTCAAAGCTCAGCTTTCCTTGCTCAAAATTTAACCTAAAACATTAGGTCTTCTCCTGCACAATCTACACGTACTGTAAAAATTTCAAAACGATCGGTTCGGTTAAATGAGAGAAATCAAATCGGAAAAATTGACCTGTTACAAGCTTTTGAACTTTGAGCTCACTTTTCTCGAAAACGTGAGATTTTAAGAAAAATTCATGAGAAATAGAGCTTGAAATTCCTAACCATTTTTTTGACCTCCATTTTTCTCTACAATGCACCGTTTCCGAGATATTTTTGAATAACTGAATAAATTTGAGCTTCAAAAGCTCAGCTTTCTATGCACAGATCGCCTTCTAAATTCAATCAGATTTTCTCCTGAATACATTCTCATCACCATAAAAATTTCAAATTGATCGTTCAATTTTATCTTGTCAGAGGGAGGTTTCAGAAAAATGAGCTTTGGAGTTTCAAAGCTCAGCTTTCTATGCACAGAGTTACACCATAACATAATCAGTTTTTCTCCTGTACGATGTAAACTTACGGTAAAAATTTCAAAACGATTGGTTCAGTTGAACGAGAGAAATTGAGTCAGAAATATTGACCAATCACAACCCTTCCAACTTTCTCAAAAATAGTGAGCTTTTAAGAAAAATTCATGAGAATTAAAGTTGTAGAGCTTAAAATTCCTAACCATCCGTTTGGTCACCATTTTTCTCTACGAGGCACCATTTTCGAGATATTTTCGAAAACTAAATAAACTTTGAGCTTTAAAAGCTCGACTTTCATTGCACGGATCGACTTCAAAATTTAATCAGCTCTTCTCCTGTACACTTTCTAACCACTGTAAAAATTTCAAGTCGATTGGTCAACTTTAACTTGAATTATAGGATCACAAAAATGAACTTGAAAGCTCCAAGCTCAGCTTTCTATGCACTGAATTGAACCAAAAAATGATCATTTTTTCTCTTGCACGATCTACACCTACTACAGAGATTTCGAAACGATTGGTTCAGTTAAACGAGAGAAATTGAGGTGGAAAAATTGACCAATCACAGGCCTTCCAACTTTGAGATCAAGCCTTATAAGGAATGTTTGATGAAGATTTTATCTGCCGACCACTGCCTCAAAGGGGCCATAAAATCAGTCTTTGTGTTGGTCTAAAAATGCCGACCCAGCAGGTGGTATTGCAAGGGTTCAAAGAAAATATTTTATCTGCCGACCCATTGTTGAGAAATATGATTAAATCGCATCAGAAAAGTTGACCAATCACAAGCCTCCAAACTTTGAGCTCAATTTTCTCGAAAACGGTGAGCTTTTAAGAAAAATTCATAAGAACAAAAGTTGTAGAGCTTGAAATTCCTGACTATCCTTTTGGCCTCCGTTTTTCTCTACGACGCACCATTTTCGAGATATTTTAAAAAAACTGAATAAACTTTGAGCTTCAAAAGCTCGACTTTCAATGCACAGATCGACTTCAAAATTTAATCAGCTCTTCTCCTGTACACTTTCTAACCACTGTAAAAATTTCAAGTCGATTGGTCAACTCTAACGTGAGTTATCGCGTCAGAAAAAAAGTCTCAAAAATGAGCTTTAATGTTAAAAAGCTCAGCTTTCTGTGCACAGAATTGCACCAAAATCTAATCAGCTCTTCTCCAGCATGAACTACACCTACTGTAAAAATTTCAGCCCGATCTGTTCAGTTTAGCGAGAGAAATCGCGTCAGAAAAAAAAGGCTTCAACAAACAAACAAACAAACAAACAAACAAATAAATAAAAAAACCCTTATGAACGCAATAGCGGATTCCCGCTAGAGCGGGAAGTCCGCTACCAAAACGGAAACGGATGGTTAGGAATTTTAAGCTCTACAACTTTAATTCTCATGAATTATTCTTAAAAGCTCACCATTTTCGAGAAAGTTGGAAGGGTTGTGATTGGTCAATATTTCTGACTTATTTATTTATTTGTTTGTTTGCTTGTTGAAGCCTTTTTTTCTGACACGATTTCTCTCGCTAAACTGAACAGATCGGGCTGAAATTTTTACAGTAGGTGTAGTTCATGCTGGAGAAGAGCTGATTAGATTTTGGTGGAATTCTGTGCACAGAAAGCTGAGCTTTTTAGCATTAAAGCTCATTTTTGAGATCTGACCCGATAACTCACGTTAGAGTTGACCAATCGACTTGAAATTTTTACAGCTGTTAGAACGTGCATGGGAGAAGAGCTGATTAAATTTTGAAGTCGACCCGTGCTTTGAAAGTTGAGCTTTTTGAGTTCAAAGTTTATCCAGTTTTTCGAAAATATCTAGCGAACGGCACATCGTAGAGGAAAACGGAGGCCAAAAGGATAGTCAGGAATTTCACACTCTACAACTTTGGTTCTGAGGACTTTTTCTTGAAAGCTCACCATTTACGAGAAAATTGAGCTCAAAGTTTGGAGGCTTGTGATTGGTCAACTTTTCTGATGCGATTTAATCATATTTCTCAACAATGGGTCGGCAGATAAAATATTTTCTTTGAACCCTTGCAATACCACCTGCTGGGTCGGCATTTTTAGACCCACACAAAGACTGATTTTATGGCCCCTTTGAGGCAGTGGTCGACAGATAAAATCTTCATCAAAAATTCCTTATAAGGCTTGATCTCAAAGTTGGAAGGCCTGTGATTGGTCAATTTTTCCACCTAAATTTCTCTCGTTTGACTGAACCAATCGTTTATCGACTTGAAATTTTTACAGTGGTTAGAACGTGTACAGGAGAAAAGCTGATTAAATGTTGAAGTCGATCCGTGCAATGAAAGTCGAGCTTTTAAAGCTCAAAGTTTATTTAGTTTTTGAAAATATCTCGAAAATGATCCATCGTAAGAAAAACGGTGACCAAACGGATGGTTAGGAATTTTAAGCTCTACAACTTTGATTCTCATGAATTTTTCTTAGAAGCTCACCATTTTCGAGAAAGTTGGAAGGGTTGTGATTGGTCAATATTTCTGACTCAATTTCTCTCGTTCAACTGAACTTATCGTTTTGAAATTTGTACAGTAAGTTTACATCGTACAGGAGAAAAACTCATTATGTTTTGGTGTAACTCTGTGCATAGAAAGCTGAGCTTTGAAACTCCAAAGCTCATGTTTCTGAAACCTCCCTCTGACAAGATAAATAAAATCGACCGATCCATTTGCAATTTTTATGGTGATAAGAATGTGTTTAGGAAAAATCTGATTGAATTTGGTAGGCGATCTAGCATAGAAAGCTGAGCTTTTGAAGCTCAAATTTATTCAGTTATTCAAAAATATTTCGGAAACGGTGCATTGTAGAGAGAAATGGAGGTCAAAAAAATGGTTAGGAATTTCAAGCTCTATTTCTCATGAATTTTTCTTAAAATCTCACGTTTTCAAGAAAAATGAGCTCTAAGGTCAAAAGCTTGTAATATGTCAATTTTTCCGACCTGATTTCTCTCGTTTAACTGAACCGATAGTTTTGAAATTTTTACAGTACGTGTAGATCGTGCAGGAGAAGACCTAATTTTTTAGCTTAAATTTTAAGCAAGGAAACCTGAGCTTTGAAGTTTTAAAGTTCTTTTTTGTGACACCATAACTCAAGTCAGAGTTGATCGATTGACTTGAAATTTCTGTAGTAATTAGAATGTGTATACAGGAAGAGATGATTAAATTTTGAAGTTGATACGTGCATTGAAAGTCGAGCTTCACAAGTTCAATTCTAGTTTGTATATGATAGGAATTCCGCTCTTTTAACACAGTGTGTCTAGTTTCTCAATCTATTGAAAATTTTTTGAAGCGTAAACAATTTTTAAAAATAATTCCAAATCAAACAAAATTCAAATACCTATACATATGTTGATGTTTAGGGAGGTAATATTTTAAACCATGCCAGAATAATTTGTAAAAAAAACACTTTGTATGCAACCATAAAAAATCAATAGGTAAGTAAAACTAGTAAGTAAAAGTAGGTACTGATACAGTAAAACCACGTACCTGCTTATACCAGCCCCTCATTGCGACTCGATGATTGTATTCCATCACAAGCAAAACGACGACTTTAACACCGGTGGCGTGATAGATGTGGGAGTATTTGCCAGTCAAATACCAATTTGCGTATCCTATTGCCTGGTCAGTGCCGTTGGTTAACAATTCTTTAATGAGGTTGGGGTTAAATATCGCTCCTGAACAATACTTCAACTCAAAAATTGTTATTAATTTGTTGAGTGCTTGCACAACAACGTCGGGTCTTCTTCTATCAGTCACGGAATGGAACATGTGTTGGGTTTCGAATCTTTGTACCCCTATATCGTAAATGTTGCTGTTTATATACGTTGTGAGTAGGGTTTCAAATATGGCTTCATTGGCGTAAGCTCGCCTACTGTCCCGAGTTTCCTCCCAACTCGCTTTTATTTTCCAAGTGACAGGGATATACTCCTTGATGATTAATTCGAAAATGGCAGCAAAGTTACCCAAATCAGGAGTGGCAGCTTGCAAAAAATGCTCCAATTCGGTTCCGAACTGCTGAAGGCGATCACGCCATAATATGCCTTCTTGCACTGAAGCTTTGGGGCTACCTCTCAAAATAGAGAGATAGTCAGTGCTTAGATCTTGCATAACTTCTTCATTTGTGATTTGCACCCACAGAGAATTTTCGCCGCAAGACTGTATTTTTCCATCAGTTTCGGTTAAATAACCGGTGGCAAGCAGGATGACAAATCCAAAATTGCCCGCAGTGTTTTTCATTTTAAACCAATTGGCTACATGGGCTTCTTTTGCTTGTTGCACAGCGTTCGAGAAATCGTCGAGTTCCTTAACAGTAAATGTGGTAGTTCTCGAATGGGAGTCAATTTTAATCGGCCGGCCTTTCATCAGGACTATGAATTTTTCGTGAAATTCACTATATCTGAGAAGGTATTTTATCATCGATGAAGCACTGGCTGTTACAGTCCAAAAATTCATTGTGGTTGGGATCCCTTTTGCTGCAATAAACTGTGATATCGCATATGGGTTATATTTTGTGGCATATTTTGATAAAGATCCGAAGTGGTAGCCGTTGTAATATTTCTTCACCATATTAATGGTGTGTCCTAGGTCAACTTCATTCAACAACTCTACAACAATTTCACTATTCATACCATAAAAATTTATGGCATCGCCCTCGCTCACTGTGTGGAAGTCCATTCGAGTGATGCTGGAGAAAATATTACATCCTCTCCAACACAGGATTCCAGTCATGAAGACTCGTTTGATGTATTTATTCTGTTTTATTAATTGTCCGTAAAAAGATGCAAAAAACTCTCTGACATCATCCCTTCCGGTTGCATCAAGTGCAGAATGTCCGAAATGAACAGCATTTAATATGGCGTCGTATTCGTCGATCATTAAGAATATCGGTTTCTGAAATATCAAGTGCAATAATTTGATTAAACCTGTTACGACGGAAGTCAAGGTTTTCCCATTACGCAGATCACTTTTCAATAACGCTTCTAGTTGCATAAATGTATGTTGATAATTACTGATTGTCGAATTGGCTGCAGATGGCGACGCATACTTTATGTATTCATGTTCCATAAGGGTTTCCCAAATGACATCTCGTAATTGCTCGAAGACGTCGTTTACTGATTTGAATTTACTCGGCTGTCCTATGTTTATGTAGATGATAGGGAATGAGCTTAATCGTGCAAAGAAGTTATAGGTTTGAAGATTTTTGATGAGAAATTGATCTTTCAACTGCATAATAATATTATCACATTTGATCTTTCCCAATACAAATAACTGATAGGCTTTTGTTTGGGTTTGAGCTAGTGGTGTTAGAGTGTTTAGCTCCACTTCCATTCCATAAAAAAACATGATCATATCTAGATTTATGGTTTTACCGAATGCACGAGGAAGGGTCACCACCATTCTCTGATGATCATACACATATCTTATGAGTAGCGAATTATCCACAAATATTTCGTTGTAACAGATAAGATCATCATACCTGTGTATGTTTGGATCAGTAGGGCGTATCCTGCCGGTGATCCCCGTTCTAAAGACTTTTGTGCGATAATCGGCTAATGTCAATGTAGCATCATTTCTGATATCAAGTTCTCCGGTAAACGTGCAATGAATAACAGTTGTAACCAACAATCCTTCGAACAAATGCATAATGAACAATCTGGAAAATAATAATAATGAGCAAAATTGAGTGACACGTATCCACTCAGAGTGTTCTTAATTTGTTAGATTGAGTAAAAATGGCTGAAGGAGGGGGGGATTGTCCCTGTCCTGCAGAGGCGATTTGAACAAGATTTTTGGGGGGGTCAGGCTCAAAAATGCCTAATGAAAAATTGAAAATTTCCAAATAAAATTTAAAATTACTACATTTTTTGCAATGACACTGAAAACATGTGAAATAATACGTGTCATGGATTGAGAGACCAATAATGGAGGAAAACGCTGATGTAGGTAATTCAATTTTTCAAATTATCAGGTAGGTACTCATGAAAAATTCGAGATCGTGAGCGAAGCGAGAGTGAAAATGTTGGCAAAAAAACGACTTTTAAAATCTTAAATATTGCTTTATTTTCCCCTGAATTTTACGCATTAAAAGAAATTTGAAACTTTCTAATCTCTTTTTAATTATTTTTCTGCCCATTCATTAGATATCTTCATAAGCAAAGCGAGAGAATTTTTTTTAATAAATAAATTCTAGTCATCAAAATGTTTATTTTTTGAATATAAGTATTTGAATTTCAAAAAATTTCCCTCAAGATGATGTAAGTATTTATATGACACATGGTTGAAAGTACTTACTTACACGACATTATTCGTAAGTATAAGAAAAATGGGCAAGAATTTTCATCATTTTATACGGGATTTACTTATACCTAGAAACCTACTAAAAAAAAACTGTTGAAAATAATTGAAATACGAAGTAAACGTTGAACGCGGAGAAAAACTCGAATTTTGAAGTTGAAAATAGAAATGAGGAGATTCGAACAAGTTTTAATTAATCATTTTCGGTAAAATTTCTTTATAGCTGAATTTCAAATATTTTCGATAAAGATGAAATGAACTGAAAACATCAAACTTACAGGTATAACATCAATGGCCGAAAACTAATTTTACTAGCCAAATTGTAAAATTAAAAAATGATGGTATGATTCCGTTTTCGATTTTAATACCTATACTTACCCAAGTAAAATTAGTTTTCTAATTAGATTAATTCTAATGAAAAAATTAATTCTCGAAAAATATTCTTCATAAATAACGTTCATTAGGAGTGAAAAAATTTAATAAACATATTTCATCTTTCTTTGCAATATTCTAAATCGAAATTTTCATCTATTGCCTAAACGTTTCATATCGATTTCGAATTAATTAACAAAAGATAAGAAGTTTTATCAAATTTTTACTTTCTCGATCAAAAAATATTCTTGATAAACAACGTTTATTAGGAGTGAAAAAATTTAATAAACATATTTCATCTTTGCAATAAGTATTCTAAATCGAAATTTTAGGTACATACAAGTAAAAAAAAACAAAAAAAAAACAGGAAAAATAAGTCATTTTTGATCAAAAGCAAGACTCCTGTATAGTGCATTAGTGCCCTTATCAAATGAAAGAAAGAAAAATTACTGCTTGAACGAGAACATTTTTTTTTGAACAAACATACTTAATTTATTTTAATGTACAACGAAGGCATGCATTCTAATACCTATCAGGTTTTTTTTTTAATAATGTAACAATTTTGAAATAGAAGATATAACAGTAGTGGGCCCGAGCGGAGGGCAATTTTTGTTGAAAAAATCACGATGAAATGAGGGGAAACACTTTTCAAATGATTTGCTTTTTTAATTCCACGCAAAATTCGGAAGAAAATTTTAGAATTCCCTGACTTTAATACCTAGATTTTTAAAATTCCTCGATTTATTCAAGTTTTCCAGATAGTAGACATTTTGAGGACACCCCTGTTATGTATTTATTAGCATTCGAATTCGGAGTATTTTTAAGACCTAAATGTTTAATTTTTGCTTGTTGTAGGGTTTCAAATGAAAACAGTAAAAAATTACAATACATATACATACTTGATAGCAGCGGCGAGTTCAAATGTGAGATCGCAATGAGAAGGAAAACTACAGCACAGCATGCGCCGCATCGAAATGATTCGTGTATATCATTGCAACTACTTTCAGTCCGATATTTCGTTCTAATCAGTAGCGCAACCAGAGATTATCCAAGGGAGGAGCTAAAAAAGCATAATTTTCTCAATATTCTACCGAAGCATTTGGATAAAAATCACGCGGGTTATAACAGCTTTTTAAAATAACAGAAATCTGCAGTAAATGAAGAGCAGCATGCATCAAAACTAAGAAAATTTATTATTAAAACACGCAATATAACATACTTATTTCAAGAAAAGTAAAACACGTTCACTGTTTGACTTTTATAAGCACCAGAAAAAGGTATCATGATAAAAATATTTCCAATATTACAAATTAAAACGCTAAAATTGTTTTATCAAGTCTTTCAAACTCTCCCAAGAAAATTCGCATAGTATAACACACCGAAGTAACGGTACACAGCATCATGCAATTTCAGTTCAATAAAAATTTGAAAATTGGTGGGCTAGGGGGGCACTCAGGGGTTAAATCCAAAAAATAATCAAATATTCGAACTCAGCGCCTTCCAAAACCTAACAAACGACTGGTCGCACGTTATTTTTCATTTTTTCAAATTTTGGCCCTATCGAAGGGGCTAATAGGGGGGTTCAGAGGGGTCGGATGAAAAAACTGAGTACATATTCGAACTCAGCGCCTTTGAATTAGTAGTCATCGATGTGTTACTCGACTTTATCGATTTTTTTGAATTTCGGTCAAAATTGTGGACCCCTGTACCCTCAGGGGTCTGAAGATCCCATCTTGAAAATTTGTCGGTTGTAAAAAAGATGAAAAGGGCTACTCACTGTAATTTTTTCAGATTTTTAAATGGTAGCTTTCATATTTTGTGCATATCATGAAAGTTCAGCTTTCGCCACCAAAGTTCAACTTTGAACTTTCCAAAATGTGATTATCACTTTTGAATCTACTTTCAATTTTCTTTCAGACCCTGCATACGGTTTTTCCCAAAGTACAGCCCATTTCAAGATATAAGCCTTCAAAATTGGGTAGTTTGGCGAAAAATCACAATTGCATGAAAATTACGAGGCTCACCCCCTAGCCCCCCTGAGGGTCGGAAAAAAAATAATCGTGGTTTCGTGAATAAACCATCAAGGGGAATTCGTAAAAAAAAATTGAGCGAAATCGGAAGACCCGACTTCACTTTTGGTCTGTTTTAGCATGGAATAGCCCTAGAAGCAGTGTTGCAAGAGTGGAGTGGGAGTGGGAGTAAAGAGTGCAAGGGAGTGCAAATTTTTGAAAGAGTGTCAAAGGAGTGAGAGTGAATTTCACAGGAGAGCATGGGAGTACTCTCATTGTGGAGTGTTCTGTACAAGAGTGGGAGTGGGAGTGGGAGTGCTGAAAATCTCCGCACTCTTCACTCTTTTTTTTCAACTCACTTTTGACTTATTCCTTAAAATCAGGGATGGAAACCGGAACCGGAACCGGAACCGGTTCTGGAACCTTAACCCCTAAAAAACCTTTATTTTTGCTTCGAAAAATTACTAGAACCCTTAACCCTTATAAAAACTAGCGAAAAAAACCCTAAACCATAACCTAAATGAATTTGGAAATGAATAACCTAAAACCCTTAACCCTAAAAATTTGTTTGGGTTTTGGGTTACGGGTTTCGGGTTTTGAGGTTTCAATTTTTCAGGTTTTTTTTGTTTTTTTCTGCAAGCAGTTCAGATTTTTGTGATACTGAAACCAACTTTTTTTTTGAAATTGATTTTTAGGAATATTTTGTAAGTTTTATGACATAGGTAGGAATATATAATGAACAGTGAACAATTGAATATTGATCATTCAACTTCAAACGTCCATATCTTCCTAAGAAATGATTTTCAAGACCTGGGATCAATTTTATTGGATTTTCTGACGTTTTTTACATCACAACAATAAAATTTGTTGCCCGAATGACCCTAATCAAATGAGAAAAAAAATTTTAAAAACCCCAAAACCCTAACCGGAACCTTAACCCGGAACCCTTACCTTCCGGGCAACCAGTAACCAAGAACCCCTAACCTTTATTCTAAAAATTGAAAAACCTTAGAACCCTTAACCTTTATTTTTTCACGAAAACCTTTACCTAAACCGAAAACCTTTATTTTTTTATAAAGGTTTTCCATCCCTGCTTAAAATATGGATAAATTGATATTTTAAAGAATAAGTCAAAAGATATTTGAAGAAGTTGGTAATTAATTTTGATTGAGAAGTGAGAACAAGTATTTAATATACAAATGGCTAAATTATGTTTACCAGTAGTACCAGTACCTACTACCTAGTACTAGTACCTATTTTCTAATTTCTAGTTTTTCTTTTTCTACTTTTTGTTTTTTTAAAATTTTTTTAGTTTTTGTCTTGTTTATGTTTTCCTTTTCCTTTTTGATTTTCATTTTAACAAATTATTTTTAAAAAAGTGAATATTCTAAATTCTTGTTTTGTTTTAGTTTTTCCTTTTTCGTTTTTCTAATTTGAAAAAAAATAAAAGAGTAAGAGTGGGAGTGGGAGTGAGAGTGGGAGTGAGCAGAGTGAAGGAGTGGAGTGAAGTAGGAGTGAGAGTTACAAAAAAGTGAAGAGTGGAGTGGGAGTGGAGTGGAAATCGAGAATAATGAGGAGTGAGAAGCACTCCTAGGGAGTGTTTTGACGACCACTCTTGCAACACTGCCTAGAAGTACTCTGAGGTGCTGATGAACTAGAAGGGACCGATTGAGGAAACAGAACTGGAAGCGAAGAAGTTTCAGGGGAAGGAACTGTCGTGCCCAAGGATGTTCCGAGAAGACGGTTTGCAGGTTTTAAATTAATACTGGGAAAAAGTTCTGTAGCTTGTGTCACACCTACTGATTCTGCGATGAATTTCGCAAGACATGTTTCATTCACATAATTATTGATACTTATATCACACATGAAAGTACGAAAAACTTCAATTTTCTCCCCCCTCTCCACCACTACTACTTGAATTTTTTTTCAGATTCGGATTCTACGACCCCGAAAAAATAAGGCGGGACTATTTCTTCAAAAGTATCATACGGTATACTGAATTACGCCTGTTTTTTGGTGGTCTGTGAGCCTTAGTGCGCCCCCTCTCCCTATTTGCAGTTTTCACCTAATTCAATCGATGCAGTATGCAGTTTTAAAAATTTTCATAGATACTCTTACCTCTTACGTTGAGAACTACCGCGAATCGATTTTTTTATCTAGTTGTCGTGGATTGAATTTTTAATTTCTAACGAGACGTTTGTATTTCAAGGGAGGAGAACGTTCTACATTATGCGTTTATTTGATTTTTTTTCACTCGTTGTGATGAGTCTAAATAAGACCAACTGTCTGATGAACCTCTTCCATATGTATGCAAAATTTCCCTTTGCGGCATATATCCTTCATGTCTGCGGTGTCTGCATTTGGTAAAGAATTTATGTGCTTTTTTAAACGGCTGTTAAGGCGACAGGGGCGCCCACAGAATTTTCTGATGAGGTAGCAAGATAAAATGCGGACGAGCATAATTTAACTCTGAGAGTATTTCGGAAAGCTTCACCTTCTCTCCCATCCATCCAATTCTTTTTTCTCAATGAATTCGATGGAAAATGGTAAACAAGATGCCAAAACTGCCAAAAGTATCATTTTTTTGACATCATCAAATATTAGATCCAAAATGTTAAAACTTCATTTTTAATTGAATTTACCGAACCTTGAAGTTGAAGAAATATTGCATTTAAAAAAAATCGTATTGAATCTAATTCAAATGACCTCATTAAGAAATTGCGTAGGGATTCAAAATTTTAAAAATTCTCACTTTATTGGTAGGTCTAGGCACCAGGTGGTTCCCCTAATTCCACTATTTTTCCAAAGAAAAATTATGAATTTGAATCTCATATTTCTCACTAAAATTGAAGTTTTTTTAAATTGGAGGGAAAGGGCTGGGCTGCCCTCGACTCTGGTTGGTATAGCCACAAATGTTCTAGTTTTTTGCAGTATTCATTTTTAAAAATTTACTAGAATTTCTCATTTCTCCAAGATTGCAACACATTTCCGTGTATTTTGAATTTTTAAAAATTCGAGAAAAATCAAAAAAACGAATCCAAACAAAGATTTTAAGAGAGATGAAAAAAATGTTCTCCAATTTCTTTGGGTTTCTTGAAGGAAGGGCGAAAATAGTGTTGGAAGCACTGCTAATATCAAAAAATGAAAAAATCGGGGGTTGTGCTATATAAAATTGAAAAATGGCATAAATTTAGACTAATTTTTCAAAATATTTTTCCACAAAACATAATTTCACCCGGGGTAATTTTTTTGGCTTTCAACTATTGGCCTTTGGTATATTTCAGCAGTGTAAAAAAATTTCAGTTCCATCCGTCAGTTTTTCCCCGGACATCAAAGGGTTAATTTAATTTTTTTTTCGAAATGAACAAACTTGCAACGTTAACTGTTTGGATGGTAGATTTTTCAATTCAGCGATGTGACAGGAAGCTAAATCCATGATGATAATCTCGAACACCAACAGTTTTTCAAAACTTGGTAATAAGCTCTAAGAAAATTGTTTTCTTTTTGTACCTACTAGTACTTCAATTTTGTGAACAGATACCGTAGGTGTCTCCCGCCAATATTGATAAACTGCGATTAGAGGTACATATACTAAAGTTTATATGAACCATTTACATATATGGGCTTCTCTCCAGCGCTGGAAAATTCCAAAATTTTCTGGAGACTGAAACGTCTTGAAACCGCTTTCAATCGATTCGAGAAATCAGAAATAGGGTATACACCAAACCGGTTTGTTTTTCGTCAGCTGGATCAATTTTTATGTTTTGCGAGGTTATATGAGGTAATTTTGAATTTTCAAAAATTCGCCAAATTCGAGAGATGAATTTTGCTCACATGAAATTTTGAATATGGGATTCTTTAATGATCAACTTTCGATATTATTTGTTTCGACCCAAAATTTCACTATCGGTTGGACTATCCTCCTTGTAAGTAAACGATTTCAATTAAGAATCAGCCTCCTGGCGCAGAACCCCCTTTCTCAAAATGAATATATTCAAAGGCCATTTTACGTGTAAATTCAACCAGTTTTTCTCGAAACCTCTTCCAATCAATTTGGCAAGTTGAAAATACGAATCATACCAAATTTAGGATTTTTTTCGTTTATTATACGTTACGTTGGATCAATTTTCACATCTTAAACTTTAGCAGAGCTATCGTAAATTTAATTTTGGAATTTCTAAAATTCGCCAAAATCTGAGAAATGAACTTTACTGCGATTTGGGGTACCTCTCTTGAGAGAAGAAAATTTCCTTTGGCAGAAATTCATCTAAAGAAAAAGATAAATTGAAAGACCAGAATAAAACATTTATTTTATTAAATTTTCTCGGGTACTGTATACAGGGTGTTCCATGAATCATCTGCCAACCGTATTTTTTGTTGCATATAACCGGGTACCACTAAAAAAAACTTGAGATGAACATGTTGCCTATTTTGAAAATTGAAAGGGCAAATGTTGCTTCTAAAAAAATCACATCAAAAATTTTTTTCAACCATGGGAGTGGGTAGTACTTTAAAAAATCAACAAATTGTCACTTTATGACTTTTCGCCTAACTTTAAAATTGAAGGGACTACAAAAAAAATTGTTCAAAAAAGTTCTAAAAAAATTAACTGATCAAGGGAATGGATAGTACGTTAAAAACTAAAGAATTTTGTTCTGCAAACGTTTTGCCTAACATCGAAATGTAGGGGCTACGGGTTACCTAAAATAAATGGACTTCAAAAAAAATTCAGATTTTCTCAATTTTCAATGACCCTTAGCCCCTTCATTTTTGATGTTAGGCCAAAAGCCTACAGAACAAAATTCTTTAATTTTTAACGTACTATCCATTCCTTTGATCAGTTAATTTTTTGAATTTTTTTTGAACAATTTTTTTGTAGCCCCTTTAATTTTAAAGTTAGGAGATTAGTCATAAAGTGACAATTTGTTCGTTGTTCAAAGTATGTACTACCCATTCCCATGGTTGAAAATTTTTTTAGCTTGATTTTTTTAGAAGCAGCATTTGCCCCTTCAATTTTCAAAATAGGCAACATGTTTATCTCAAGATTTATTAGTGGTATGCGGTTATATCCTAAAAAAAAAATTGGCAGACGATTCATGGAGCACTCTGTATTTCCTCTCCTGAATCGCAACTTGCCAAAATCTTTTCTTTTTTAAAATTCATGAAATAAACAATTCTGGAAAGGGGGTGAGTAAAAAAGGAAAAAATTGAGAAAAAATGTTGTTTCAGGTAGTTATACTTATAAGTGATTAAAAGCTACCCTAATCATATTTTATTATTGCAATACGTAATAACAAACATTTTCAAATTGAAATGAAACCACGAGCATCATCTAGAGGCCAACTTCCACACTACATATTTCCAAATTACATGCTCGAAACTCGAAACACTTACATCGGTGTAAGCGAGAAACTGTTGAATTTTTCTCATCGTAGTACCCAATTCTTCACCAAGATAACGCCAATGACGCTGTATTACTTTAAAAGTGGCTCTTTCGAAAATACCTACTTGTATTTTCTAATTTAATCGAGTAATAATTTTTATAATTTCTAAAAATAACTTGTACTCAGTGATGAACTCACCACCGATAAATCACAATTTATAAAAACCTTTTTTTTATTAATATTTTTAGTCTCCATTTATAGCCTAAATTTTTATAACCTGTATATGGGTAGGTAGTCGATACCACTGAAATCTATACTTATCTCACGAATGAAAATATTTTCGCAATTGATTGCTTCGAGATTAAAATACACAAGTACTGAGCAAAGATTGTATCAATAATTTGAAATATTACTTTCATTAGGTTAATGATGATTTTAATATTATCAGTGTTTTCGTAGGTAGGTACTCCCAAAAGAGTTTGATATTTCGACTTTACCTACACTATTGCCATGACAACGTAAATGAACTTATAACAGGTATATTTTTTCCTGATATTCACCCACCTGCATTTATGAAAAATTGCACGAAAAATTTGGAAAAAGTTATCTCTGATTAAAGATTCAAATTAATCCACAAGCTCAAATTTCAATTTATATCTTTTCTCCATTGCATTTATTCGCACGTATAAAATCCGCCCAAACATCCAATAATTTCACGTTTTGGGGTGGTTTTACCTTTTCCAGTCGTGATGGACAATCCGGCTAAATAATTTATTAAGGTATCCCTCGAGAGTAATATTAACCGACTCGTATACTTGTCAAAGTGTACATTTATCGCTTATACATATGTACGCCGAGGTGGATCTGGAAATTACCGAAAGAGAATACAATTTAAATTTGCATATCTTTCGTTTTACTCCCTTAGGTAAACATATTTACGCGGGTGACAGGTTTTAAGTAATGAACAACTTCCTGCGAAAGTGTTAACGGCGCTATTGTTATAAAAGATCTTTCTAGTACCCGAAGCCTAGCCATAAAAGCAACGTTTAATACTACTAACCCAACACTTTATAAGTTTTATCATTCTGTAACAAAGTTCTTACGTTTCGTGCACCATGAGGGTTGGTGAAAAGCGAGAATACCTCGTATTGATATATTTCAACGCGTAAAGCCAAGATTGCATTAATTAAAATTACACCGAATTCTCGGCTGAGTCGAAATAACATTTCTCGATATCGCGTTGACAATTTTAGTCCAGACAAATAAGAGAAAAAATGTACCAAACCCCCTAAAAATTAAATCGTGATTTTTTTTCGCGTTTTACGTTCATAATGGTCCACTACTGAAATGGACACCCCACAACTCTCCGATACCCCCAGGGGAGGGGTAAATGTCTGCTAAAAACCAGTTTTTCGTGAATATCTCCCCAAAAAAGCCTAAAAATTGAAAAATGGTTATAATAGCCCAGTCATTTTAGGTCTGAACCTCAAAAAAATTCTTGGAAAGCTGTATTTCACATTATTTGTGTAGAATGACTACCTAAACAACATACTAGAATTTGCACCCCGCAAGCGTCCGGGAATCCCAACAAGAGGGTAAAAACCACCCTCAAAACCAGTTCTTCGCGTTTTCCGACGAAATAAAAAGTTTAATAAAAAAATGTCAAGAATGAAAATTTTTTCTACGTTGAATTTCCTATAGAAATGTTATGAAACTTTTTTCAAAATTTCCACTTTTTATCTATTTTGGAGGGGGTTGAAAATTACGAGTTTTCAAAATTCTTAATTTCTTCCATTTTACTAGATTATTTGGCCTTTTAGAAGAAAAAGTATAAGAATAAAATTATTTTTACATCGAATTTCAGATAGAAGGCACCCCTTAGTATTCACGAGCAGGCAAATGTGGGGCGAGGAACAGGGTACGAGGAAAAGAGGGGGGGAGAGGATGATTTTCGTTGAAATAACAATGGTGGTAAGGCATATTTAACGATGGTAAGATGAAAATATGGTACCTATCTACCTATGATTAAATTTCAGTTGATGTAAAAAAATTTAGTACCGGCACGTAGGGGGGGGGGGGTGAAAGTTGAGGCGCCAGTCATTAAAACTATGAATTTGGACATGAAATTGAGCAAATTAAACATGATTGGAGTCAATTGTACATGAATCGACCATTTGACATCACTGAATAGTGAATATGACTTCAATGTTATTTTCACACTTAAAAAATCAAATCGAAAAATACTTTGTACCTCATGGCCATGAGTTGACTCTCATAGATAAACAATTAGGGAGACGTTACCGTTTTGTGACGAGGAAGTCTTGTAATTTTTGCGAAATCAAGTTCATTTACTTAAGACTTCCCCCCCCCCAAAAAAAAATTATAGGAACCAAAATTGTGGAGAATTAAATTTCTTTTCTGAATAAAGATTTCAACTTTCAACTTCACAAGTGAATACCAAAAATACAGTGACTCTAGAAAAATTTTGACTGCTATATGCAGAAAGGAAATTCAATTTCTACAATTAAGTAGGGTTCCTATCATTATTTTGTTTCGTAGAACGCTTTATTTGCCTAAAAATTTTACTTTTTTGGAGGCAAGTCTTTAGAAAATGAATTTGATTTTGCAAAAATGACGAAGTTCTTCAAATCGTTTGCCTATTTGAATTAATTCCTACTGAAATTTAATCATAGGTAGATAGGTACCATATTTTCATCTTACCATCGTTAAATATGCCTTACCACCATTGTTATTTCAACGAAAATCATCCTCTCCCCCCTCTTTTCCCCTTACCCTGTTCCTCGCCCACATTTGCCTGCTCGTGAATACTAAGGGGTGCCTTCTATCTGAAATTCGATGTAAAAATAATTTTATTCTTATATTTTTTCTTCTATAAGGCCAAATAATCTAGTAAAATGGAAGAAATTAAGAATTTTGAAAACTCGTAATTTTCAACCCCCTCCAAAATAGATAAAAGTGGAAATTTTGAAAAAAGTTTCATAACATATCTATAGGAAATTCAACGTAGAAAAAACTTTCACTCTTGACATTTTTTTATTAAACCTTTTATTTCGTCGGAAAACGCGAAAAACTGGTTTTGAGGGTGGTTTTTACCCTCTTGTCGAGCAAAGAAGTGGGTGTTTTTGAAAAAAAACCGAACCTGTCTGATAGGAAATTACACGAAGAACATGATTGTTCATAACCATTTTTCCAATTTTGGGCTTATTTGAGGAGATATTCACAAAAGTTTTGATGTTTTCAAAAAATGTTGTAAATTGTTGAAAAATAGGTTTGTTTTACCCTCAATTTTTTATCAAGGAAGTGAGTGTTTTTGAAAAAACAAAAAACCTTCTGATAGGAAATTACACGAAAAACAAGTTTGTACATAACTATTTTTCCATTTTGAGGATTTTTTGAGGAGATATTCACGAAAAACTAGTTTTTAGCAAACATGTACCCCTCCACTGGGGGTATCGGAGAGTTGTGGGGTGTCCATTTCAGTATGTTGTGTAGTGGACCATTATGAACGTAAAACTCCAAAAAAAAATCGGGATTTAATTTTTGGGGGGTCAACTCCTAAAATGACTGGATTATTTAACTAAGCGGTATTAGTTACGAAATCGATCTATAAAATAAAATAAATACACAATAATTTACCGCTGCGAAAAAGATACGGGTTGGAAAAAGTTGGTAAATTTTCCATTTTATATAGTTTATCGAGTAATCGTTATGGTTACCTTGGTTCTTATGTGTTTCGCACGATACATCATTATACGTGACATTTCGCAGACTTTCTCTCTAGATTTATTTCTTCAAAAAAATAAAATTCATTTGCCGGATAAAAATTCAGTGAAAATTAAACCGACGAAAGAAAAATTCCAAAGATCAAACGATTTCGCCTTAATAATCTCGTATTATGTGAAATATTCGTATATGTTAATAAAATTGCATAAGTGGTTCGCCGTGAATACGTTTTGGAAAATTTTTTCGCTACGTCGAAGGATAAAAAAACCTCCACTCGGTTGAAATGATAAAAAACCATTAAGAGCCGATTAAAGCATATGTTTTTGATGAATAAAACCTCGACGCAGCGTTAATTACAATATTGTTATTCCTTTGTCGAGTTTTCCTTATTGGCACAACAGTATACACTCTTGAAACTTATAATTAACAATAATTGATTACGTTGGGCCGGCAGGTGGCGTCTGCTGGGTGATTTCCGAGGTAATTGTGGTTTTCGACGATGCCGCCAGATGGCAGCTAGGTTTTCGTTACTGTTTAATTTTTCTTTTTACGATATAATCTGATGTGGAAAATTGAAATGTAAGCGTGCTAAAAGGATTTCTTGTTATTCTATCGAATTTTTTTCCTCTGTTGGGTAGAATGTGCGAAGCGTCAAAGCACACGAATCGTTAAATACGATTATATTTTAAAACCTTTTAGTTGAAACGGTATCTGCGTTTTATCATCGATGCGAAATAAGTTCGAAGTCGTATCGTTTCTATGATTCTGGATTTTATTTCGTGATGATTGAGTGATGATGAGGGGTGTGAATATTTTCATTTGTAAGGTGTGTCTGGGTGTTTTTTTCTCAGTTTTTCTATAAGCTTGGGAGTTCATGATAAATGAATAAGCTGTTCTCGAGATCGTTCGAATGTGATCGTAAGTAAAAGAAATTTATTTTCTGAGGTTTTCCAAGTTCAAACTCTAAAAATTTTTTTAATCCAATGACTACTTTCGTTTCAAATTGAAAAGGTATCAAAGGAAAAGAAAATTGAATGAAACGTCGATTTCTTCGATATTTTAAAGTTGAAATAAGAGTTTGCCAAGTTTGAACAATTTTGCAGTTGAAAGATTGAAACAAACCACCGATCATATTCTTTCTTATGTAATTAATTTAGCCACTTCTATTGGTATCAATTAACTTAATTTAGATAAAACGCAACCTCTTGTAAAATTGTCGCTATTTAGTGTTAAGCTGTAACGTAACGCTAAATAAGCCATTAAAAAGAATTCAACTTCCAGTTTGAAAATTTTTTGAGAAAACTCACTCTTAAAATTTTTTTGAGAAAATTCAAAACCTGGGAATTTTGATAGAATCCCTTCCTAAAAAATTAAATTGGATGACAATCATTTAATTTTTTTCAATCAAAAAATCAAAATTATTCAATCAAATTTTAACTTTCTGGCAGGAAGACGTTTTCTCTCACGAATTTTTCCAAGTTTGAATTTTCACAGTAGGGTAATTTTCATGAATCTGAAAAGTTTCTAAACACTTTTGAAAAAATAAATTTAAATTTAAACTTGAAAAATATTGAATTTGAAATATAAAAAATTGTAAACTGTTAAAAATGTTTAAAAAATGGAACTTGAAAAATTGAGGAAAAGACATGAAAATTGTTTGAAAAAAGTGAATTGGAAAATTTTTTTGAGAAACTTTGTACTTGGTAAATTTTGAGGTAAAATTATAAAATTTTCGGATAGAAAAACCGCAAGTAATTCTAAATCGCGTGAAAATTATCCTAAATTTTCATAAATTTTTAAAATTTTCAGTAAAATTCTAAATTGGCGAATAAAAAATGCATACTTTTTTATCTTCGTTGAAACATTTGTTCTTTTTTAGAGTATCATTTTAAGCTTTAAACGATTTTTTTTTAGTGTTTCGCATATAGTTTTGAAAGAACATAAATTGTTTCAAACATGACATCAAAAAACTTTAAATTTTTCAATTTTTTAGCCAAAAATTGTTTTAAGCAAAACAAAGTTTGTTTTATTTCTTTCTCAAAAAAATGAGTTTTTTGTTATTGTTTTTTTTTCTAAGAAAAAAATTGTGTCGCTGTCAACGAACAGTCAAACCTATAACAAACAAATCAACAATGAAACATAGATCAACTATAAACAAACTAGCAGATAAAACTACAACTTTAAAACCATAAAGTCAAGAAACCGACAAATTAATTTTTTTAGAATCGTAAAAATATCGTAATTAAACCGTTGGCGTTGGAATATTGTAAGGGTTGATAAATTGATTTCCCAACATAAAATAATATAAATGGCGAGTGCCTTGAAAATTTTTTAGATGTCATATATAACTGTGAAATTTATTAAAATACCATATATAAATTTGCATACAGTATAGCAACAATAATTGCTGAATAATACATACGCAAATCTTTGAAATGGTTAAAAGTCGTGAATTATTGAGAGCTATCATAAAAATTTATTTAAAATGAAAGAAATTGTTAAAACTATTCAATAACTATAAAAAATTTTCAAATGCTGCAAAAACAGTGCAATTATCAAAGTCCATAAATTAGTTGAAAAATTTTCATAAAAATGTGCTTGAAACAGTTTTTTTTCTTTTTTATTAAATTTTTGAAATGTCATTAAAAAATTGTTGAAATAATTCCATATTTTTGAAATACTATTTGAATTGTTGAAAATAATTAAAAGTCGTAGATTTGTTGAAGGTTCTCATTAATTTTGCTAATTTTGTGACAATAGGTTTTTAAAACCATAAAACCAGTAATTGAGTAGAATCATCTGAAAAATGATTCGAATCACGAATCATTTCCAATTTTGACGATTCGAATCTCAGACCTTCCGAATCAACTAAAATAGATTCAAATCACGCATAAATCTAACAATTGGTAATTCGAATCATCATTTTTGAATCACAATTTTGTCAGTTTTTTTGATTATGAATTCTTTTAGTCGTTTCATGAAAAAACTCGGAAAAATCATAATGATAAATTGATAACAGTCGAGGACTAAAAATAAAAAATTTATTTCTCACTCAGAATTTTTTAATTTTTACAATTCAAAAAAATGTGCAATTTTCAAAAAAAAACAAAAACAAACGGATCCAATATTGAGAAATTCAAAACATAATCACAAATCAACCAAATTTTCGAATCTCAAATCGCTGAAAATTTGATTGGTATCTTCTTCGAATTATCCTTCTTCTCGAATATGGTAGGTACTTCGAAAATTTATAAGACAAAATTGAGTCACTGTAGAAACCATAGTGAAAAATTTACTGGTTAAATTTGTGAATTTTCATTTTTGAATCAGTAATTTTTCCCTCAACTACTGAAATGAATAATCAGTAAAAATTACTGATTCAGTCAAAATTGACTGATGAAATAGACAAAATTGATTCACTGTAGAAACCAGTGAAAAATTACCGATTCAATTTGTTGTGAATTTTAATTTTTGAATAAGTAATTTTTTCCTCAACTACTGAAATAAATTAGTAAAAATTACTAATTCAGTCAGTAAATTGAAATTTTTACTGATTCATTTCAGTAGTTAAGGAAAAAAATTGGTGATTTAAAAATGAAAATGCATCAATTGAATCAGTAATTTTCAGAGGCGTCGTCAAGGGAGGGCCCGGGGGTGCCAGCCCCCCGAAAAAAATTCTGGCCCCCGCTTGCCCCCCCCCCCAAAAAAAATTATGTTGTATTTATAAATTTACATTACACTTACATCAGATAGGATTTTCAAAGCATTAAAACATGAAAAAATGTCTTTTTAGGACATTAAAAAATCCAATTTTTTCAAAGCTTTGCCCTCGCTTCGCTCGGGCATGAACAAAATCACAATTCTATGATCTATTTGAGACGAAAGGGCAGAAAAGGCTCCCTTTTTACCCCCTCTCCATTTTTAGCAGGTGAAAAAAGTCAGTCTCTACTCCCCCTCCCCTCACTCTTTTCCATTTCGAAAAAGCAAAAAAATTGTTGTCCAACACACGGCCCCTTTTGTGCCCCCCCCCAATTTTCGATTCTGACGACGCCACTGGTAATTTTTCACTGATTTACAGTTGAATTTCACTGGTTTACAGTCAAATTTCACTGATTAACAATGGAATCAGTGGCATTTCACTGCCAATCAGTGACTCCATTCTGTCTATTTCAATCAGCCAATCTCCAGTTTTTGATTGATTCAAATTAATAGAGTACTTTCTACGAATAAAAAAAACACAAGTGAAACTACTTATTCCAAACCAAACCAACAAACGAATTATTCAACTACTTAACTAGCTAACTAGAAATACCTGAAAATTTAAATTTTGGTGTTTAATGCAATGTTGCATTGCATTGTTTATAAAAGCTTCATTTGAAACCAATAAAAAAACAAAATAAAAACAAAATTGTGTTTTACACAAAAACGACGATTAAAACTTTTTTTTCCTTTTTAAAAATTCACGTTTTTTTAAATCTTATAGGAGTTTGATAGAAAAGTTTGAAAAATTCTTGAATTGATTATTGAAAACTTATGCTTTTGTCATCTCTGTTGACCTATTTACCCATTTTTTAAATTCGAATTTCTGCTGCACCCCTTCGCCCTCTTCACGCTGAATTTTCATAATTTCCCATTTCTCCTGTAATCCTTTTTATTCTAATTTTTTCCCTTGATGATTACAAGAAATTATGGAAATATCGCCGAGAGATGTAATTCTGTTAGAAAATGTAAATTTAATAGGGGAATAAAATACGAATACTTGCGAATATCGAATCAAACCGCAAAAAAATCTGAAAACAAAAACCAATTACCGAATATGTTCACAACTAAAAAAGATAAAACCATTTTCATTCCCACAAAAACGGATCAAAAACTGAAATCATTTCTGATCGCCACCCCGGGTGATCTAACCCTAAATTAAAATGAGGCTCCTAGTTCCACTTACCCACAAATCTCCAAAATGCAGTGCTGCTAGACCAAGGGAAATAGAGGGAAGATAGTGAGTTGATTCCCAGCTTTGAAAAAGGTTCTAATTGATTCCCTTTTTTTTTCTGAAATGTCCGAATTGATTCCCACTTTTTTTCAGAAGTATATACGAATTGATTCCCCCTTTTTTTCAGGAGTATATACGAATTGATTCCCCCTTTTTTTCAGGGGTATATACGAATTGATTCCCAACCTCTTTCAACAAAGGAATTTTTCAGGAGAGCGAATTAATATGCACAAAACGTTTCTACGACTTAAAATTAGGTTCAGCAAATGTTAGTTTGTTTCAAAATGTGGACTTGAGGCCTACAGAGCAGGTTTCACTCCAGTTCTCAAGAATTGAAATGAAAATTTTGCTCATACCACATGTTTCTAAATCACAGATCTTCGAAGTTTTCGAGCTTTTTATTTAAAAAACACAAAAAAGGCGTTGAAATAATTTTTTAAATCCAAAATAAATAACACCATTGTTTTTTTCGTAAAATTTTATTTCCGAAACTGCGATTAAAAAATTCTTAAGCATAAGCGCATCCAGATGGGAAAATTTTTCATTTCAATCCTTGAGAACTGGAGTGAAACCTGCTCTGTAGGCCCCAAATCCACATTTTAAAACAAACCAACATTTTCTGAACCTAATTTTAAGTCGTAGAAACGTTTTGTGCATATTAATTCGCTCTCCTCAAAAATTCCTTTTTTGGAAAATAAAGTGGGAATCAATTCATACATACCCTGCCAAAGAAATGGGAATCAATTCGCACATTCACTCTTGAAAAAGGGGGAATCAATTCGTACATCTCCAAAAAAAAAATGGGAATCAATTCCCCTGTATTTTTCCACAAATATTTCTTTGGGAATCAACTCACCTACAGCCAAATAGAGAGTATTTTTCTATAATTATCTGCGCTGACTTTAACATTCATCTTCGTGGTTTTCAAAAATAAACAAAGATGTAATCAAATTGGCCATCTTAAAGGTGAATAAAATTGCCATTACTTTAAAAAAAATCCATCCCCTCCCCTCAAAAAAAAACCAAAATATTCAGTTTTTCAATTATTCAATTATTTTTTTAATTAACAAATTTACAACCAAAAGCCAAGCACAAAAATATCTTTCAAAAAAGAATATAATATCTTCAAGTACACTTTATTCTTAAACTCTCCATCGAGTTAAAACGAACCGTTATTTTAAAAAGCCTCAGCCACAGACGACGCAACGTACGACTTGTCTGCCTAAAATAAACAGCCTAATTAACGCCTACTCTTTTCGCACCTGTAGCAATAAAATACGGCAACTCGTTTGACGTTTATATCATATAAATTGATGTGTAGGTGATTAACGAGGCGAAGGCGATGCTAAAAAATAAAGATGTTTAAAACAAATAGCTTATATCACGTCCGCCTACATTGATTAGAGGGTTTATTTTGCTCCACATACGAGGTGGGAAGAAACCACATACGTAGACGTAAGCAAGTTATATTACGTACAACGTTCAACGATAAACAAAACTTGAAAACCCTTATAATTTATACTCAATTTTAACCAATATACCTAATACGAAAAAAAGATCACTGAAAAATTACCGTAGGTTTAAATAGGCTGAAAAAAAATATGCAAAGTACATCAAATCATCACCTATATGCGGTCAAATTGAAAGAGATAACTAAATAAAAAATTTATCGTCGGTTAAAAAGCTGTCGGTTTTGGGAGCAAAAGGGGAAAAAAAAGAGAAAATCAATTTATTTTTTTTCAGGTCACGGTATAGAATTAGGAAAGAGATAAGTGGAAAGCGTAAAGATATTGCAAAGCATGTTGTTATTTTTGGCGGTAAGGGCGTGAAGAACGGCCCCAATCCATTTACTTAGACAAGTAGCGTCGCAGTATGAATGAATGATTGATGAAAACGCCAACTTTACCCATCTCTGCCCTCGGCGCCTACCCCATTGCACCATTTCTTCGCATCATTATACCACTTTACGCGATATACAGTGGCGAAAAAACACGCCAAATGAAAAAGCACATCGTTCCTCTCAATCAAGACCCGAGAGAGGAGCGAGACGACGCGACGGGCGTAATTGGCAAAATGAGTTACACGTTACGCGATTTTTATGCCAAAACAAACGTCGATCGTTTAATTTTTACAAGCGAACGGGCGTTTTTTTCTACTCCCTTGCCGCGTCTTTATTTCAACCATCGAGCAGATAAACCGACGAGTTTTTTTCGATTTTTTTTTCTCTCTTTGGGAGAAATTTCGTATTTACCGATGGTTCGAGGAAATTTCTAAATACTCGAACGTTCGTTATACCAACGAAAACCATTTTATAAGCACTGACATCCTTTATTTTCGCTCTCTTCGTACCGTTTTCGGTGCAGCTTTTTTCATTAAACGAAACAACTTGGCCAAGTTTTTAAAATTTCCCCTCCCTCCCTCGCCCCACCGGTGCCTTGGTAAAAGTTTTACCAACTCCCGAAATCTCGCTTTTTACAATGATTGATAGCCGTTCAATTGCTCGTTTTATTTATTTCCGCAAAAAAACAGCTTCTGCTTTTTTCCACTCTTTATTGGTTGCAATTTTTACTCCCCCAGAAACCGACGATATGTTTTCCTTATTCCGCCCAACGATTGCGACGACCAAACTTCCAAACATATCGTTCTGTTTTGGAAAAAAAAAACGAATTTTGATACAAACTTACACCGAACGACGATATTTGTTTGGAAAATTACCTACCGCCTTCAACGTGACCCAGTAGAATGATTTTAAGTATTTAAAACTCGCTAATTATCGTTATCGAATGACTATGGTTTATTAGTGTTTCATGAGGATGAATAATTAATCGACGTTAAAAATTCAACGTCGATGTAGGAGGAAAAAAGTCCACGTTTGTTGCGCAAAAGTAAATATTATTGAATAAATATTGAGAAAAATGCTGAACGAATCTGACTATACTTTTTAATCCATCATACCTATTATTTTGACGAATGAAATGCGATGAATGAGGAATCAGCTTATGAGTAGTTAATTGTTCACATGCGAATGAATTTTCATTCATTAGATATGATGGGAACTTTGAAAGTGAATAAATTAAATAATAAACAGTTGGTAATAAATCGATCCAGTCGTTGGGTTTAGGAATCCACTTTTCAAGTGTCGATGTCGGTGAATTAATATTGGATGAATTGATAATGTGATAACTGATAAATATTGAAGGGGGGAACGGATTGAATAAATTCGATGAATGAAGGATCTATTACACAGGGTTGCAGTTTTTCAATTTTTTCTGGATAAACAACACTGATAGACGATTCTGACAAGATTCTGACCTATTTTTTGGTGACAAGTTCAAATATGATTTCAATTTTGCTTATCTCGTCAGGGTTTTTCATAGTTTGAATTTTTTGTTGGAAATTTGTTTTACACTTTTTGATAACTTTGACAAGTCGATTTTCTGAGCGAAGAAAGGGACATACGAAAAAAAAAAAAAAAAAACTGGGCATAGATTATAGAGCGTAAAATTTCCTTTCCGCACAAATTTGATTAGTTTTTCCCTGGAAGCTTAGTTTTTGAGGTACCTACTTTAGCCGAAAGTTCAAAGTTTAATTTATATCTTGCATTGAGAATATCTCAAAAACTAAGTAAGCTACCTAGAAAAAAACTGGACATTTCACGCTCTAAAATTTAATTGAATTATCACAGGCTTGTAATTCAAAAAAATTCTTCTAAGGAAGCGAAATCGATTCTGGTTAGTGATTCTGATCTAATTTTCAGTGCTGGATTCGAATATGATCTAAATTTTTCTGCATCATACCAGGGTTACTTCCAATAACCATTTTCTTGAAAAATGAACCTATGTGTCCGTTTCTCAAAAAAATTGAATATTCCTTTGTTGAAAAACGGAATTGTGGCTCCATGGGCATCAGTTACACATCATCAAACTCCCTGAGCTCTATTTCAGACGCCCCGCCCATTTGAGGGGGTGGATGGGAGTGGGGTCAATCGATTGTGCTGGGTTTGTGCTCTCATGTGCTGGCATTAGTATCGTTTGTTCTCATTCGCTTTCCCTAAAAAGAATATTGGTCCGGGTGGGGCATCTGAAATGGTGCCACACCCATTCAAGATTAGAAGGTGGGTGTGTGGTCAATCGATTATGCTAGGTTTGTGCTCTTTTTGCTGATATTATTTTAGTTTGTGCTCCCTCCCTTCTATGAGCAGGGCATCAGAAATTGTGCCCGCCCATTCAATATTGAAGGGTGAAAGTGGGGTCAATTGATTGCGCTGATATTATTTTCGTTTGCACTCCCTCCCTTCTATGGGTGGGGCATCGGAAATGGTGGCCCGCCCTTTCATGATTGAAGGGTGAAAGTGGGGTCAATCGATTGTGCTAGGTTTGTGCTCTTTTGTGCTGACCATGGACATTATACATTAATCTGGACTCTTCACTATGGGTAAACTGAGCGTGCCAAAAGTGGCGGGTGAAGGGTAGACCCCTGCACCGATGAGAGCTCCTTCGGCGGTGACACTGTCAGCGGCGGCGGCTCACGCTAGCTGGAAGATTTCAAAATTTTTTGAAAAATCATGTTTGAAAAACAAAAAATGTACTTCTTTTTTCTCATTTCCAAGATGAAAAATCTTCTTGCCTATCTTGAAGTTACAATATTAATAGTCAAAAACAAAACAGCTCGAGCCGAGACATTTATCGACGGTGCCGAGGGCAAAAACCCAACTTTTTCCTCAGCAGTGTGGCGCGGCAGTGCAGGGGTCTTATAAAGGGAACATAAGCTCCGCTCATGATGGTAAACATTCTCTTGGTTGAGTACGTAAAGTAATGGAAATAAATAGAATTTTTCAATTTTTTCAACTGTATTGTTTATTTATCAAGCACATATTTTCATTTTTTCAAACAGTGTGATTTATTTAAAGGATTCAAGAATATTACAAATAAGTAATTAAATTTAAATTCATTTTGTCTGGCTGCTTTAAAAAAACACAAGAAAAACTAACCAAAATTAAGCAAATGTGTAAACGTTTATGCGAATAGAAATTCTAAAAAAAAATAATATATTTTTTTGATTAAATAATACATATTAACTTGAAAACACATGTAAATCAGTATCTGCTTAACAATTCTATCTACTATAGTCGGTACAATGAAAGAAGACACTTTTCCCCTACATTCTCCCACCACAAAATTTATGAACATTGAGTTGTGATTGGACGAAATTTAAAATCAATGCGCATCGTTGGTTTCTGCATTATGAGTTGAGTAGGGGAAAAGTGCCTTCTTTCATTGTACTGACTATAAGGAGAACAGTGGCTCAAATATAAACGTGATAAAGCTCATTAATACATCACTGGAAAGAAGATAAAATCCTTTACAACCTAAAATGGTTACTGTTGAACAAAATTGAGTAGCTTAGTTCCAAAGCATACTTAATCCATTTTTGGCAAAAATGGGTTAACTCTATCGTTTCGGGTACTACTCATTATGGGTTATCTGATAAACTTACCATCTTTCGTCCAAAAATATTGTTTTCTCTGTGAAAAACATGTTTGAAAAAGTGCCTTGGTTCCAAAGCTTACTCTATCCACTGGAAAAAGTATGCTTTGACTCCAAACCTCTGATTTTTTTACCGATTACGTAGCGATAAGATCAAAATTTGTAAGTGAGGTATAATGTACCTAACGTTTCAACCATTATTGGAATTTCTACTCCAGTAGGTAATTATTTTTTCATTTTATTAAAAAAAAAAAAATCACCTTGGAGTCAAGGCATGCTGCATCCAACAAACAATGCGGTAGATTTCCTTTGTGAGGGCGGGAAAGGGGGGATTTCTGAAAAAAAATTACGAAATGTTTTTCTAACCTATAAAGTGATATTTTACACTTGATACTGGCACTCTATTGTTTACTGTTTAGTCTGCAGCAGTTTTTTGTATTTTCTGAAAAAAGTTGATTTTGGATAAAGTACACTTTAGAACCAAGCTAATCAAATTTTAAAATTCTCATACCAATCAATAGGAAATTTTATTTTCTTCATGTCTTAATAAAATGTTATTTAAACCATCTAGTTTTTCTTGAAAATCCAAAACACCTCATTTCTCCCATATATGCAATGCATTTCATGCAAATACCAGCATGGGCGTGGCTATATCATTCCCCTTACTGCACCTTTTGGCACGCATCTCAGTCCACTGACCACCTGAGGTGAAGATTCCAGATTGATATTCTGTGCTCCCTCCCTTCTGTAGGCGGGGCATCTGAACTGTTTTCTAAAAACCCTAGAAAATGAATCTTGAAAAAAATTATAATAGTGCCAATCGTTTGTGCTACTCACGTAGAGATTTGTGCAGCTTTCATATTTAAAAAATATCGCACTCTGACCCTTTATTTGATTTTTCACAGATATGCTATACCCAGGTGGGGCATAAGAAATGATGCCCCACCTATTCGAGGGAGGGGGTGTGAAAGTGGTCTCAATCAATTGTGCTCGATTTGTGCGCTCATGCGCTGGCATTAATTTCATTTGTGCTCACCTAGAGATGTGCGCCGAGACAAAATCGGTGGCGGCGGCGCGGTCTCCAAAACCTCCGGCGGCGGCGGCGCGCCGATAGCATTTAGCGGCGACGATTTCGGCGGCGTCATTGTTTTTTACTCAACAAAATTAGTTTCAAAATATGGAAAAAATCTAAAAAATGATGTCATTTAAAAAAACAGCAATTTTTTGAAAAATTATATTTTGAAAAATGAAAACTGGGAAACTTGTCATTTATTAATAATTTACAGGCTCTTTTTCATCTTTTTGGGAGAAGACCCTTCCCTTACGCCGACGCCGCCGCCAATAAAAATTTCGGCGTCGGCGTCGGCGGCGCGCCGGTAATTTTACTCGGCGGCGCGGCGGCGACGGCAAAAAAGTAGAAAAAATCAGCGGCGGCGGCGTAATTTTTCGGCGGCGCACATCTCTATGCTCACCTTCTTTCCCTGAAAATGAATATAGGTCATGGGTGGGGTATCAGAAATGGCGCCCCACCCATTCCAGGTAGAGGGGCAAGAGTGAGGTTCGATTTTACTCCGTTTGTGCTCTCATGGGCTGATGTTATTTTCGTTTGTGATCCCTCCCTTCCATGGAGGAGTGTCAGAAATCGAGAAACAGGTTCCGAATAAGGCTGCAAACTTCACACTGACTGATTTTTAAAAATTAAACAGTTCCCCAAACTTCTGTGTACATGAGTAGCCGAAAAAATTGATAATGTTACAATTTTCATCAAGATTTATTTTCCAGGATTTTCAGTGAGCATTTCCACTAAATTCACAACAACGTTTTACGTGTTTACTTCTTTCTGCGCATGCGCAAGAAATATGAACTCGATAATAACGAGACCACTTTTATTAAATAATAATTTATTTTTTTTTTAAATTGGAAATTTAAAAAAATTGAAAACTGAAGTTATACTTTTAGAAGAGTCATTATAGACTATTCTTTCATGGGTACTTGCCTATTTAGAATATTTGTTGCAAAAAATTCTCACGAGCCTGAGAATTTGGTCAAAATGGTTCACGACATTCCAAACATAAAATTCCCATAATTTTAAAAAAATTAGGAGTGCCACTTCTCAATTAATTTGTTTCCCATATTCTTATTTAAAGTGGCATTCTCATGCCTCTGAATAATTATTTTCCTCCACAATATCTTTTTTTCGCGAAGAAATTTTTCAAAAAAAGAAAACCTACGCTTGGCGAAAAAAAGCCACAAAATTATTATCATTTTTTCCAAAAAAAAAAAAAAAAAAAACAAATTTGGTACCTACACAATTTTATTCTCAGTTGGTCACAATACTTGATATTCTCATTTCTCAATTATTTTGCATTTAAAAATCCCAACCGATCTTATACTTAATAAATTACTTGGACGAATTTAATTTGATTTTCAACAGCTTTACCATATCTTCATACCCTAGAAATATTCAAATAAATCTACCCGTGCGACTCGAAACTCGACGAAAATTAAATCCGCGACTATCATGGCGCGAAAATATTAAAATTCCAGCACTGTCAAAGGTATCGAGTTAATTTAGACATCCGTCAAAACGGTTGGCATAATGAAATAACATTTTCAGTCGAGCTACCGAGCATCGAGCGTTTTTTCCTTCATATTATTGTATCGACGTAGGTAATTCAGCACCTACGTAAAACTCGATCTTTCAAACATTTTTTTTTCCTCTCGATATTCGAAAATACGAGAATAATTTTTAAATCCGCCATAGTCTATATACGATTATCGTATTAAATTTACTTTCAGTCGAAGTCGAAAGTGGAAGAAAAAAAGAGAAGCTTTCTATACTAAGTATAAAGCAAAGATATTATTTTTGTATCGAGTTTATCTCGGTATTTTTTCCAAACGCTGTGCGAAATAAATCTAAACTAAGCCTTGTCAACAATATTCTTAACGTAAAATTGTCGACTTTATGGGTACCGCGGTCGGCCTTTATCGTCGTTTAGTCGCAATCGAATATCAACAGGAAATAAGAACAGATTAAAGCGTCGTATGAAAATACGAGATCTACAACCGCGTGAAAAATATCTCCGCCGCGATATTGAAAAATAATATAAAAACCAAAGCCAAAAAATACCGAACGCGAGAAAGCGAAAAAAAAGGGTTATCACGTTTTTGGAATTGTTGGAAAATACGTTGATGATAAAATCCGAAAGCTGAGTCGTTATATAACAATTTTCTAGTTGCCTTACGGAGTTTTCCTATTCTGCGTCCCTCGTCTGTTTTCGTGGCATGGTATGGTATGGCGTGCTTATATTCTATCCAACTTTGTTACAATAAAACAAGCTTACTGGAACCTCTCTTTTCCGCACTACCGCTCATCCGCGAATAGATCAATATTACGCCACCCTTGCTAACACCGCTAAACCGCCCTTTAAATATTGTTTTCATTATTTGCACTTCCTTTGTTTAGTTATTTATTTTATTAAACGTTAAAACGTAACCCATCGAGGTTTTTTTTCCTCCCTGGTACTCTGCGATTTTTTTTCTCACCCCTGCCCCGCGTCCCAGTAGCGTCGATGTCGAAAAATGTAAATTATCTACTACTTTGGCGTATACACGAATGATATTTTTTTAATTATATCGCTCGTTCGTATAATTAAGAGTTTTTCGTGTTTTTCTTTTAACCTAAAAAGGGGAAATTCGAAGCGAAGTTGACCATAGGCTGGAGGGTGGGGGACCCTGTTATCTGCGTAAATGCGGTTAATTAATTTTTATTCGAGAGCCAACGCCGATCGAATGATCTGCTAATTTAAAACTCGACTGCGGTTAATTCCTGTAGTCGACCTTTTTGACATTTGTTTTTCTTCGCCATTTTGTTAAGTATTTTGGTGGCGAAGTAGGAGCACCTTTTGATTTTTTTTTCTTTTTTTCACAAAGCTGATGCCGGCGTTGTATTGTATAAAATTATATTTCATTTGGTTTTCTTGTGGTGGTGAAAATTTGGAATACAGAATAGCGTTCGACAAAATCGATTATTTGAAATAATCGACAATTGACTGATCGATGAGGAAAATAATCGATTACCATAATTGATTATAATCGCAGTAGAAAATTCGAACGATTTTTATTTTGTTTTAGAGCCAGTACTGCCAACCAAAATTTCAAAAATTCTTGAATACAAATAAAATTTTCTCGGTCAAAATTCCTTAAAAATTCCTTAACCTTTTCTTTTTCACAAATGACGTCACTTATAAAGTTACCTGTCACCTAATTCTGAAAAAATGGAATAAAAACGTAAAAATTGAACTATTCTTACTTCAAATTAGATTTCATGCTCCTTTTTTATACGTTTTTAAAGATCTCTGCAAATTTTTACGAATTGATAGGTGAGAATTTAAAGTGTCATTTGTGATTGGGGAGGGACATAATTCGAATTTTAGAATTTTTAGCTGAATTTTTTCGTTTTTTGGGCCAAAAAATTGGACAAAAAGGGTATAGCCGGATAAGCGATGTTTTTGGCCCCAGCCTCGATTTTCGATCTAATGCCCCCAGATTGTGTACTTTGATGACAAAAAATTCTGGAAAAAAATTTGGCTCCCCAACCCCCTCCCTTTCGGAGCTATGGCCATTTTATTGAATTATTTTCAAGAATTTTTAATTCCAACGGAAGTGAGTGAAATGTTCTGTTATTTGGCACAAAGTTACATCCCGTAGAGGTCTATTTACGATAATTTTTTCATCAATTTTGGTGCATTTCTTCATGAGGTTTTGGGTATTTGAAATTTTCAACTGTAAAGAAGAACTTAACAGCAAAGTTCGACTAATTTTTGAAAATATCCTAAAAACGTGTTTTTTGACGTAGATTTACGTCACGTATTCAGTTTTAGCGATTGAGGTGGTCCAAGGGCTGAAAATTGAGGAAAACCGTAAAAAATGTTATTTTGGCAGATTTTTCAGATTTCGAGTATTTTATACGGAAAGAAATGACCAAATGAAAAAACTAACGTCAGATTCGTGTTAAGCAGGTCAAAATACCCCGATAAACACCCTTTTCGCGATCATTTTACTTTAATTGTCAAAATTCACTTTTTTCACAGAATTTTTGCGACAATAAAACTAAAAATAAAATGGCCATAGCTCCGAAAAGGAGGGGGTTGGGAAGCCCAAATTTTTTTCAGAATTTTTTGTCGTCGAGGTACACAATCTGGGGGCATTAGATCGAAAATCGAAGCTGTGACCAAAAACACCCCTTATCCGGCTACACCCTTTGAAAACATAGGTACACAGTGCAAAAATTTCGAAGAAAATTTGAAAAAAAGAGCCTTCGACCAAAAAAAATGTGTTTTTTTCTAATTTTTCATTTTTTTTTTTGAAATTCTTTGAAAATTCCTCAAAATGTGAAATTCTTCAACGAATTCCTTCAAATTAATGGATTTAGATGTTCATGAAAAATTGTAAGGATTTGTTAAGGAATTTCACATTTTGAGGAATTTTGAAGGAATTTCGACAAAAATATGAAAGTTACATTTTTTACGTCAAAGCCCCTATCTTTTCAAATTGTCTTCATAATTTTCGCATTGTGTTCTTTTTTTTTCAAATTTTCGCCCAATTTTAGCCCAAAAAACGAAAAAGTGAAAAAGCAATCGGGAACACGATTATTTGAGCTCAATAATCGATTAATCGATTATTTAATTCCGCTGAAAAAACAATCGCGCTTCAATTATTTTTTACGTTGAATAATCAATTATTTCAAAAATCGATTAATAATCGCTCAACATTAATTGAAAGATGAGTGACTTGATTTCCAGCACTTTTTTGGGGGTACATACGAGTTGATCCAAATTTCTTCGATTTTGAAAAATTTCAAGTTACAGAATTTTTTCCAGTTTTTAGTAGCTGAAAAATTGCAAATCAATTTTTTTTATTTTTTTTTATTTTTTAGTAAGTAATTTATTTATTTTATAATTAATTTTGGTACTTCCTTTTTCATTGTTTTTCAATTTCCTGACATTTTCAGAAATTGAAATTTTTCAGGTTCAACAAATGATTTTAATACTAATAATTGAGAATATTTTTCAATTTTTTCAAAAAAATTCCAAGTATGCTATTTTTTTTTTAATGTGAGAAGAATTTTTCAAATATTAATTGATTCGTAAAGTGCAAAATGTTTTTTTTTTCAAAACGATTTTTTAAATAGGTACTTAATAGTGACTTACATACAATTTTTTCATTTGGATATCTCAAAAAAAAAATTGTTTATGCTTCTGAGACGTCTACCTATCAGAATTGAGAAATTGAACTTCTCTGCTTTTTATTGATTTTTTAAAAATTTGCATTTTTAAAACATCGCTTGCTTTTAAAAATAAGAAAAATTTCTTCGATATGATGTGTTTCATGAAGTAAGAAAACCTAAAATCAAATTATTTGGGGCATGGTGGGGGGGGGGGGGGCAGGGATGTACCTACTCGAAAAAAAGGGAGGAACACTCGTGCATACCCCTCCCCTCCATGGAATCTTCTCTTACATACACCTAAAAAAAAAATGGGAATCAACCCACCAACAGATGAAACTTTTGTACGTAGGTATAGTTTTGATGAGAATCAATTACAAAATATTTTCATCAAGTGTACTGTACCTATAACACATGAACCGCATACCTACATATTGACGACGAAGACCAAAACGAAGACCAAGACGATGAACAGTACAAAAACGGATTAAAACATGGCAGATTGCGTTTTCAACCATTCAAAGCAACCAACCAACTAACCAACGGATCAGAATGTGAATGTAATTCGTTTAAGAGGATTCAAAAAGGTTAATTTTACAAGTCAATTTTCCAAACGAATTTATCCGATTACCTTTTTACTTATAGTCTGTCTTACCTATGGAAAATTCCTACGCGTGTATAAAACGGTTTTCTACCGAATCTGTAATTATCCGAATTTGCGCGAGGAAATTGCATTAAGAGGTTTAATTGCGTTTGAAAATTGATTTAGATAGCCTCCGGAGACCATTTACTTAATTAAAGAGTAAAAGCTTTGAAAAGCGATAAAATTTCGCCGGAAATTATGCGTGATTGCGTTTTGATTTCGTGAGTGGATATGGCGGAATTTTGTCGCCGGGTGGTTTATGACCAGGTAGGTGAAATTGGAAACCTTTATCAACGTGGGTGTTGGTAATTTTAATACAGTAGGCGCCGCTTATTGTTATCGGTTTGGGACTGAGTTGTTTCTATGCCATTATAAGTGGATTATAACAATAAACGAAATAAAAAATTTCGTCAAAAAAATTGCTATTATCATTAAGGTAATGATAAAATTGCAAAAAAAAGGTTTATGCCATAGAAATCGTTAAAACTGCTTGAAAAAAATGGTTCACTTTTAGAGTCACTGAAAGAATAATTTGAATTTTATGAAAATGGGGTTAATTAAAATGCAGTCGGCAGAACCGTAATGAAATTTTAAAAAGAGATTTTATTAAAAATTATTTTAAGTGACCAAAATAAATTTTTTGGTTTGGTTTTCAGGTGTTTGGGTGAGCGAATGAATTTGTTTAAAATCAAAAATCCCACGAATTCACTTTTCAATCCTCTTTGCTGAGAGCAAAAAATAATTGTTTCACGGGTTTATTTAGACCACAAGGATACTTCAACTTGAACGGTAGTTACATTATATTTAATTAACGTTTGGGTGGAATTCAATTATCAAAATGTTCGTAAAAATTAACTTTTTATTCAATTACGAGTGAAACTGGTGTTTTTTATTTCATACAATTGACTTTTTTCACTACTCATGGCCAGACATCCGACCATTGATGGTAATGATGGTAGATATATGGTTCAACCCGTCTCGACGACCCGACGATACGATTCCCACGATGCCATAGTTTTTGAATTTTGTTCAATTCTTGGCCTAGTTACATGCGATTTGCTGGAAAAATTCGGACACTTGATGGTGGAATATTCTATTTTTTCAACAGCTGCAAATATGAACCAAAATTCAATTTTGATTGTCTACCAAATTTGAAAGACTGCCAACGAATAGTTTTCAATTTGAACCCTCCCTCACATTGTATTGAATAAACTTTTGAGCCTACATTAAAAATTACCAAAACATGGGATTCGATGCTTTATTCTATCAAATTGGAATATCGTCAATTTTGCACCAACATCGCCTTTCGGAGTACCCATGTTTGTGTCTGGAGTCAAAATCACTCCAAAAATGCACTCCGGAATTTAAAAAACACTCGATGAAGTTGAAATTTTTTGAATCAAAATAAACGATGTAGATTGGAAAGTCTGTTTTCTGCAATAACTAGAGTGGATTTGAAATTGTGTTTTCAAATTACTTACAAGCTTCCATTTTAGACATGGATATGTCTTAGACCTGGAATTTGATTTTTGAAAAGTGTAATGCTTTTGTGTAACATTTTCGTGTAGCCGATACTGAGATTCTTCTGCGATTCATAATTTGGTTGCCAGATACAGATAGTCCGATCAGATTCTCCAATTCAGGTCAGGCGCGGCAACTTGGAATTTTCCCATGTATTACCCGAAGTTCTTTCATGTAAGGGTAGGGCTAAAAATTCGAGAAAAATGGTGAGAAGCATTCAAAATTCTATGAAAAAATTGAGTAGGTTGCCGGCTCGGTACAAAGTTTTTTATGGACCCCTTTTTTTCATACCATTTCTTAACCTATCTGTAGTAGGTACCTACTAGGGGAAACTTGAGCGTAGATCTGAAGTGACATTTTGAAATAAAGGGGAGGAGGTAATTTTTTTTCGTTTTTTGGGTCAAAATCGAATAAAAATTTTGAAAATATGGAACACACTATAACCAGAGCGAAGCAAGGGCGATAATTTCTGGTAAAATTTTGAAAACCCTGAAATTTTGGCTTAAAAAGGTGAATTTTTCGCTTATTTTTCTTGTTATTTTTAAAGTTTTTTTTGAAGGTGTTTCCAGTTTCTTGGTAAAATTCTGCCTTTTTGAATCAGTAAAATAAGTATATTCAACTAAAAATCAGTAATCAGTGATTTTTCTTAGATTTTGTAGTTGAAATTCTTTATTTTTTCTTGCAAATAGGGAATTAGCTGAGAAATCAGTGAATTTTTATAGAACAAACAGTAAAAATCACAGATTTTCAGTTTAAAAAGACAGAATTTCATCAAACTTGACCGATTTAGATTAAAAGAGTAATATGTTCATTCAAAAAATATAGCGAGGACAATTTTTTTTTAATCATGTTCGAAAATTTAAAAAAATGCAGTTCTTTTTACCATTTTCAGTAAATATAAAAATATGAATGAATGAAGAATCTCCTTGGCGAGCTAAAGGTGGGAACTCGAGTCTCCTGAGTATTTTCTTGGGTGTATGGGTGTGCTTATGTGCCCGAGCAAAGCGAAGGCGAAATTTTTTTTTTAATTTTCATGGCAGAAACGTAAAAATTGGCTACCTATTTTAATGATATTGATTTTATATACACATATTATGCAGTAGTTTTTCAGTTTTTCTCAGTTATTTCATGTATTGCCCAAGCCTATGGGCATTAGGGCTTTTACCACCACTGCTCCAATTCATACTTTGGTTGTCGCACTGAAAAAACACTCAAAGAAATAAAAATAGAACTTGTTACAAAAAATTATAAATTTTATCCTAAAAAAAATTATTCAAAAAAAAATAATAACGGGGTTCCATTTACAAAATTGGTAAAATTTATTCTTTAAAAAAAATAATAATTTACTTATCGCGAAATTTGGTAAAACTTATTGCATAAAAATAAATAAATTTTACCAATTTTGTGTATTATTTTTTTGGATAAAATGTATCACTATTTTTTTGAGTGCGGATAGTCAGATCCGATTCTTCGATTTGTAATTTGGTTGTGAGGTAGTCAAATCCCATTCTTAGGTCTTTACTTTGTAGGATAGATCACATTACCCAATTCACACTTTGAAGATCCGACTCTCTTATTCTTCCTTTGGTTGTCTGACAGTCAGATCAGATTCTCCAATTTTTACTTCGGTTGTCGGATAGGTTGTCAAATCCAATTCTTCACTTCTTCCTTTGGCTGTCATATAGTCAGATCCAATTCTCTAATTATTTCTTGGATAGTCAGATCTCAGATTTTCAACTTGGTTGTCGAATCCGATTCTTTGATTTTGACATGGATGTCCTTGGCTTGGGGGTTAATTTTTGACATTTCTGTGTAACGCTTTTATACAGGGTGTTTCAAAGTTGACTGCTCTCCTTCCAACCAGTGAGTGGGCCACTCATCCTGAGTCCAAGTATGTATGTTTGCCTAACCTTCGAACTGCAGGGGCTAACGTTTTTATATAACGTGTAACGTTCTTAGGTCAATTTTTTTTCAATTTCTTTTTAAAATTAATAAAAGGAAGACCCAGGGACGGTGCTATGACGGGGTGTAATCCCCCCTCCCCCGTTAATTCATTCAGGAAATTTCGGCAGATTCGGCAAAGTTTTGAGTTTTGCCGAATTTTTCATTCGGAAAATTGTTGTAAGATATTCCAAAGTGAAAAGAAATTCGTTAAATCGTGATTTTCAATGGGTTGTAATGTCGCTATTATATGTAAGTACTACATTATTTTTGAATTCTTGTAACTTATCGTACGCTTTACAGTCCAACTCTAAAATTACTTGTTCTCCAAATTGAAATTTTCAAAAACTTCAGCCACGCTGCGCTTGGTTTCATTGAATTTTTCCTTACATAAAATTTTAAAATAATCCAAATCCTACAAAAGTGATTTTTTCCGTATTTTTCCTCAAAATTATGTCAACTAATTTTATTAAATTTGTTCTCCTTAAAACTCATTTTCGATGTTTGAGAATTAATTTTTTTAAAGTTTTGACCTCACTTCGCTTTGCCTTATCGTATTTCTTTTTCAATAGTTTTAAAGAAGTAGAAGCGGTCAATTTTTTATTCAAGTTTATTAATCTAAAACATTGTTTTATTCCATATTAAATTTAAAGTTTTTTAAAAATTTCACCCTCGCTTCAATCGGGCTTCATTTTTCTCAACTTCACATTGATACCATAATTTTTTTTAATTAGGTACATTAAAATTTTAATTGCAATTTTCCATCTTCGCTTCACTCGGAACTAATAGATAATTTCATTGGGGGTTTCAACTAATTACCTACCTAGAGAAAATTTTTTAGGCATGAGCAGGTCTGAGTCTTTTAAATGTACTATTTTTGAATTTTTATTCGGAAATTTTGAATTTTTTATTCGGCATTTTTGAACCTGATTCTCCCCCCTCCATTTTAGTTCGAACGCTCTCTGGGAAAACCACAGACAACAAAAAAATGATTCCTGGTTACCTTTTTAATCTCCCTTATCTTCATTAACAAAAACCACATCCAAAAAATGTCAATCCCAACAAAATCCGTTCAATTTACAATTTCTACATCGACACCAGCTACAACACCATGTACATATAAAAAAAATCCACCCTACATTTGTATCCACTCGCTTCGTCACCGATTAAAAAATATTTATCCAAACTTCTGACTCCGGTGAAAACAAATTAGAAATGTAGGCAGCATAAACCGTACCCCCGCAGCATACAAATAAGCCGAAAAGTTCGCTCGGAAGCCGCTCGCAAAATATTCTCGAGCTTCCACCGCGCCAAATATTTGATTACAGTAAGTAGACCATGGTACACGGCACCGGGACGACGTAGGTACCGTAAACGATACCATATAAAACGAAAGCTGCGCTTCAGACCCGGCACGTCGAGGTTTTCGAAGTGGGGGGGGGGAGGAAAAAAGCACAAAACTTCTCTGCTCGAGCTAATAAAACTATACTCCGGCTGGTAAATCTTACACCGCGGATTCATTTTCATCGATCATTAGAAAAACTGCGGGTATTATACCTACGTATACAATATTCCGAATCGTTTAGAAAATTGGACGCGAAATAAAGTGAGAGAAAAATATTAAGTTGAAAATTTTTCCGATATCGTTTCGGTTGAAAGAATAACGGTCCGGAAATCGACATATATACCACCGTTCGACATATATTCCGATAAAAAGCTCGGCGAAAAATAACCAGCGAAAAGCATTGAAAAATGACAAACGTAAAAACGGCTTTAAAAAGTTTTCACTTTTATCTGAAAACTTTTGGAAAAGGAATTTTATCGAAAAGTTGGCACGAGTGGGCCTAACGTAAAATTTCGCTCGGCAATTTTTATTAATTCTCGATTTATCGCTCGTCTCTGTCCTGGTTTTTTTTCGAGACAGGCTAAACATTCTGAGAACCACTGACGACTTTTCTTAATTCCGCTTCACATCAAACTCAGCACTTGACTAATGATCGGCCGCATTCACCTGTTTTGCTGGAAAATAAATTATCCGCCAGACAGCTTTCGACCAGATATTCCACCCTCGCCGAGTCCTCGCCAACTTAGACAAATTTGTTTACGAATTTTCTACGGTCGTGGTTCTTTACCGTGTAGTTTGGCCGGATAACTTAATGAAGATTCGGATACGTGGCGTTGCGGGCGCGCCAACCTCGAAATATGATTATTTTTCGAAGCTCGACGGAGCGTCGTATGGCAGACATATTGGAAAATATCAACGCCGCAGCATCAAGGATACACGTGAAATTAAAATTCCGCCGGCGTGATACGCTCTCTCGCAGAATGCTTGAAATATGTAGAACGCAGATTAACAAAAAAGAGATAACGTCGGAGTGCTTTTTCCTCACTTTAAATATCAAACGACTACCGCGACCGGAGAAATGAAGCATTTCATTATTCCATCCGACATCTTTTTTAATAGAAATTTTGATTATGGAATAGATAAAAAGAGCTATAGGTGTACAAGCTCCTATGAACTTTGAGAAAATGACTGCGGCGGAAAACCGTACTCGAATTTTTTTTTACCCCAGAATAAATAAAAATTTCTCTAAATACACAGAGCTTTGAAGCTCGCGGTAAATTATCCGTGGAAGTTTGTTTTTCATCGGTGTATCGCCGAGTACCCGTAATAATATGGTTTATGGGAGTGAAAAAAAGCTATATAAACGTGTATTGAACATTTTGGCGCATGCTCGTTTCGTCTTCGAAGAGTAAAGTCATCAAAAGTACAATCACATTTATCGTCTGTTGGTTATGAAACTCGGCGGCGGTGTTAATTTTACGTGAAATTTTTCGACGCAAAAGAGCTCGAAGAGAGGTTGGAAGAAAGGCAATTATTGAAACGATTTTGTATAACGTTTCATAAACACGCCGAAGGAAAAGGCGAGAGGGTGGCGTCGTCGTCATCGAACGTAGTACAAATTTTTCAATCTTATCGCAGCTGCGGTCAGGATAAAAGTACGCCTTCGTGCGTCGCAAAATGAGAACAATATTTGCCGTAAATATTCCTCGCTGGTGGCGCAAAGTGGCGTCGGGACGCTATTTCCGTCGTCATGGTTACTCATTTCGCAGCATCTGTCTAAATCACTACTCTAAACGAAACGCTATCGTCTTTCTTTTCTTTTTAATGTACTTTTTAACCCTATTTTTTACTCTCATTCGTTTTAGCCTTTGTCGCTGTGCGTCGCTGGGTCTTTTTATTTCACCCGAAGTGGCGAAAACGTGGAAATATTTTTACACAGCAACAGATCCTGTGAACTCGAATTGCAAATAAACAGTTTAAGAAATTGAATAACCGGTGGAGTGAGGTGAAGACAAGTCACGTAGTGAGGTGATGAATCGAATGAAGAGATAGCGTGTTTTGGTTTTCGGTGCAGAGGTATGGGAGAGGTGAGGGAGGGTTTGTTGATGAAATTTCAGTCGTATGTGTGAGGAATTATATATGCATGACGGATATTCGAGTAGTTTTGTAAATTAAGTAGACGGCGAGGTGAGCACGTGATGGGGAATTTTTTTCGCATTTTTCAAATGCTATTTGTCATTTTAACGGTGTGTTCGCGAGACTTATATCATTAGTATGTGGATAGGTACATATGAATTACACTATGTCGACAAAAAATTTTTGTTCTGTGTTTCAGTTGTAATGCCTAAATTCTGATTCTTGGCATCGAAATACATCAATATACTCATTTGTGGCTTTCAAAGTTTGCTCGGGGGGGGGGAGTCGAAAAATAAGGTTTTTTGAGAACAATAAACACGAGCATGAGAAAAAAACATTTCAAAAAAAATGTTTGGCTTAGTCTTATAGGAAATTTTACGGCGAATCGAATGAAACAAACCGCAGACCTCCATCTCATTTTTTTTTTTAAAGTTACAGCTTAAACTTTCCAAAATTCTGTGAAAAAATCTCATTTTTTTTGTGCCTTTCCTACCAAATAGTGACATTTCTAAGCAAACTAAGCATTCTACGACAAAAATGATAAGAATCAAAATTGTAGAAAATGAAATTTTCTATGTGGTAGGAGCGGTTAGATTTTTCTGAGAGCCTTGTTTTCATGATATTTTTGAGTAAAGTTGAACATTAGTGGGGGGAATTAAAAAAAAAAACAATTTTTTTCTGCCAAAAGTTACTTATGTTCAACTTTATTCAAAAATATCCTAAAAACTAGGCCTTCCAGAAAAATCTATTTTCTCCTACCAGATAGGAAATTTTATTTTCTACAACTTTGGTTCTCATCATTTTTGTCACAGGATGCTTAGTTTGCTCGGAAATGTCACTTTTTGGTAGGCAAGGCACAAAAAAATTCGATTTTTTCACAGAATTTAAGAAAGTTCAAGCTGTAACTGTTTTCTAAATGAGATGAAGGTGTGCGGTTTGTTTCATTCGATTTGCCGTAAAATTTCCTATTAGACTAGGCCAAAAAAAATTGCATTTTTTTTCTCAATGCTACTATTTATTGTTCTTGAAAATCATTATTTTTCGACCCCCCCCCCCACCAAAAGTAAACTTTAGTCAAAAAAATTATTTTCCCCTTCATTCGTTACATAAAAGAAACCAAAATTTGGCAATCGGAACCCAGACGCAAAAATCGTGTCGATCTGTGTTATTATAAAAATAAAAAAAATGGATATAAATGGGTACATATGGCTAAATAGAATAGAAGAAAAATAAAAATGGATTGAAGATGCAAGACAAAAATGTCATAGAAGTCGAGGTCGTTGTATACTTAACAAGGGAGGTATCCCAACTCAAAGTAAAATTTTCATTCGTACCCCCTTCCAGGGCAAATTATATTAATTTTTAATTTCTGCCGCATCCAAATTCTATCAATTTCTCTTTGATATCCCCGACCAGGGCGAGCTTAATTAATTTCAAATTTCTTCCGTACTTAACATACCAAAATTATAATTGTTTCTATTATTTCAATTTTTTTCGTACCCCTTTCTGGTGGAAGTTTGGTTACTCAGATTTCTCTCGTGCAAGTGCAACCCTCCTTGAACATGTAACATGCGAAATTCAAACTGCAATATGTGAGGTGTAAGGTGCAAGGGGCAAGATTCAAGGTACGAGGTGTAACATGCTAATACAAAATGCATTTTATGGAAAATACACAGGTCACCAGTCACCTTGTCAACTGCTGAAAATTTTGTCCTCTTCCACAACTTTGAATCTCAGATTTTAATAATTATTTTTGGAACACTGGCCAATTTTCTGAATACTGATAAATGTTTTAAAAAAAGTAAAATTTTCTAAAAATTTTAATTTGATAAATTTTTTGAACCATGATGAATGTTTCGAAAACAGAAAAATTTTCTAAAACTGACAAGTAGAAGAAGAAACTAAACTCACAAAGTTCTTGACATTTCTTAACCCAAAAATGACGTACATTATTCCAACAAAAGTTTCAAACCAAAAATTCAGGTCTTAGAAGGGAGGTATCCCAACTCGAAGTAAAATTTCGAGCAGATACAAAAATATATAAATTGGAAGTACATCTTAAAAAAAAATTCTAAAACTTCAGGTGCTCAAATACATATTTTAAATTTTGGTGAATTTTTGAAATTTCAAAATTATCTCATTGCCCTGCAAAACATGAGAATTCGATCTAATCAACGAAAGAAACTGAAATTTGGTATATACTCTATTTTTGACCTCCCAAATCGATTGGAAGTGGTTTCGAGACGTTTCGGAGCCTCCAGGAACTTTTGGACCTTTCCAGAGCTGGAGAAAACACCATAAAAATAGTTCATATGAACTTGAGCATCTATAATCGCAAATTACCCATATTGGTGGCCCATTTGATCGAATAAATCATTATTTTTCGAGATTCGTAACATTGAGTTAAAATCTATATTTTTTTAGAGGAAAAATTTTCAGCCTAAAATAAGGAGAGCTATGAATTTTGGAATATGGTGAGAATACGAAAAAATAAGTAGGTAAGTATAATATACCAAATTTCAACTCGCTCTACAGTGAGGCGTGGGAGAAATTTAAAATTAATGGAGTAATAGATGTATGAGATGGCTATACAAAATTTTAAAAATTTTCCTTTTTTTAGGGATTTATTGTATCCTCTTACAAAGTCGAATTTTGAAAACTTAGAATTTCCTCCGTACCTCTACAGAGCTGAATTAAATTATTGAAAATTCCCCTGCATCCATCTTTGGAGCTATATTCTAAAAATTTTAAAGTTTTGCTGCCCCCTCCCCCTCCCTCGAGCATAATTTGGGATATTTCAATTTTCCAGCGTACCAAAACCTGTGTTTCAGTGTTCCAGTGGTTTCAGTATTTCCTGTGGTTCCAGTATTTCAGTTTTTCTCCCTCTCCCCTCCGGTGCTGAATATTGGATATTTACATAGAATATCATTTTTACCCATTTGTGATGCAAAATAAATAATAAATGGTAGAAAATTTATCAGTGTTTTGAAAATTTAACTGTTTTCAGAGAAAACGCCTGTGTTTGAAAAAATTGTTGGTTTTCAGAAAATACATTTCTCAGTGTCTAGAAAATTTGTCTGGGTTCAGAAAATTTCTAAGAAAGTATCCAGATAATTTGTCTGCATGAAAAATTTGCTTCATAAAATGTATTTATAGTAGTAGAACAAAGGAGGCTTCTGCGCCAGGAGCCTTAAATCAGCCAAGAATACAAAATTTCACACCAAGTTCATCAGTGCTTTTATATCGCATACTTTCTTGATGTAAACATTCATTTTAGTTTGATAAAATTTGCCTTTGAGAAGGATATGAGAAAAATTTGAATAAACAAAATTTACCCTGGAGGAAGGTGCGAGAGAAATCTGAAATTGATAAAATTTGGGGTTCAATGTACAGTATAAAATCGCAATTAATAAAGTTCGCTGTGAAGTAAAACAAGAGTTTTGAACAGTTGACAGGGTGACTGGTAACATTTATTTTTCATATAATACATTTTTCAGTAGCTGTACCTTGCACCTAGCACCTTAATATGCCAGTTCCCATAAACATTATAACTTTTTACAAATAAATTTGAACAATAGTCAGTATTTTTTTCAGTTTTTAGAAAATTTGTCCATAATCAAAAATTTTAGTAGTGTTGAAAAAATTTACTGTGTTCAGAAATGAAAAATAGCTGAATTTCAAGATAGTTAAATGGCAGAATGTCTAAATAGCAGGTAAATGAAAAAATATAAAGGATAAAATATGGGTAGACGATGAAAGGCAAAATAGTCATAGCAGTCGAGTGGCTGTATTTCCAAGATCCAAATTTTTCGTTTGGAATTCCTGTTTGAGTAATTCAGGGAGTTTTGAGCTCCGAATGTTCCGTATGTGCTAAATAGGTGTTGCAGGTATTCAACAAGTTCCAAGTACCTATTCTGAATGTTCCAATTTCTCCAGGTGTTCCAAGAGTTCCGGAGCTCCTGTGTTCTCTTCAACTATACCCAACAGAACTGAATTTTAGATTTTAAAAATTTTTTCCTTGCCCTCTCCAAAAACTGAGTCCCTACTGAACTGAATTTTGGTAATCTGGATTTTCTTTTATACCCCCTTTCAGGACGGAATTTTAGAAAATTTGAGATTTCTCCTGTAATCCTTTTTTAGAGCTGTATTTTAGGAAATTAAAATTTCTCCTGCACCCCTCTCCTTCAGAGCTTAATCACGAAGTCTCAAAATTCCGTAGTATTTAAATTTTAAGGTCACGAGTTTTGAAGTTTCGAATCTCCTGTACCTTCCTCAAGAACTGAATTTCAGAAATGTGAATTTACTCCTGCACCCCTTCCCCGAGTAGAATTTCAGAAATTTCAATTTCAACATAGATATATTATAGCTCTGGAAGTAAATTTGTGAATATAGTTGATTAAAATTCAATTCAATGCCAAAAAAAATGAAAAATAACGCCTGAAAAACAATCTCAAAAATGATAACTCATTGTGTCACTCCTTAAAAAAACTACCACCTGGCCTGCGAAAAAACTAGACACATTTCGCCAACAGCATCACGACGTTAGGCGTTAATGACTTCGCAAAAGCTGTTGGAGAAAAGCTCGCCTACAATGGGAAAATTTCTCGCATGTTTCTTCGTCACGAATTCTCGCAGAATTCGTTAAAACGCCTCGTAACCTCCCTCGTTTTCATTTCTTCTTTATAAAAATTATATCTTAATTACGAAGTCTGTAAGGATGAAAGTGGGAGACATATCTCAACAGTAGGGTGGTTTTTCGCATTGTTAGCGAGCGAAAAAAATTTCGAAAAGAGTCATTAAACGTTGAAATCTATTCGTTTGTTTCTCGAAGCAATGTTTAAATAACGGTTGATCTCTTAAGAAGTATAAAATTAAATTCACGAGATGCTGGTAGACGGTAGACTGGCGGCTCGTTTGTAGGAATATATTGTCGAGGAATTGCGCGCACCGGGTTGCGTTTGGCATCGACCACAAAATAAACGTATAAATAATTCGTGCAAGTGTAATTTTCATTCTACTTACAATTTAAAGTGGAATAAAACGAACAAGTCGTACAAATAAGTAAAGATAACTTGGAAGTAATGCATTCGCTACATACAAATACAAATACATGTTCGAGTAAAATTAATGATATCGCGATAAAAACGTATATAAGCGTAAAACCATACTCGATATTTCATTTAATAATTACTTCTCGATGAAAAGACTACGAAGAGAAATTCCCCTTTTGCGAAATAATTTCTAAAGGTTTTTACTCGGAGAAATGTTAAACCGTGGCATTTTTTATCAAGAATTACCGGTACATCGACGTAGGTTGCTTGAATGAGGTGTAGATGTAGAAAATGTGGAGTATTTTGTATATAGCCGGCGAAACAATCAAATGAAGAAGCACTCAAATACCCTGCGTACGTGCGGTAAATGAACTCGCCTCGGTTATTCTGCGTGTAACATTTTCTCTCCATAAATTGGGTTTCTTAATGTTTAGTATCTGTTTTCTCCAAGTATACGATTTTTTATTACTTTTAAAACTTCTGGTACGTTTATTTATAACATTTCTGGCGGTTAATAGCATCACAAAATACTCCTTAACTCTAAGCACCTATAATAATTCGTTAAGTCGCTACCTAGATGATTTTTTCACCCCGTGGTTTTAATAAAAAGCTGGGCTGCGTCGTCGATTCGGGAAGCGAGTGCGAAATCGAGATTCAAATTAACTAGATGTATTTTTCAACCCATATTCGGCCATGTTTTCCCATAAGAGATTTAAATGAAGCATTGGGGATTATATTAACGTTTTAAGTAGAATTTATTATTCATTTCGTTCCCCTACCTTGCTCCGGATTCTGGTTGGTTGCGATGTCGTTACCGCGTACTTTTACATATTTTTAATTGACTTGGCGAACTTTTCATCGGCCGGATGATATAGGTACCTTGTATCGATTATTTTGTAGATTTTTTGACCTAGTTTTGATCAAACAGACTGATTTTAAAATCAAACTGCGAATTTGGTTTCGTCTCCTGAAGCAGGTCCGTTGATACGGTGTGTGTGTGGGGGGAGGGAGGTAAATGCCCCCCCCCCCCTGGAACAGTCATTTTCACCCTCTGGAGAAATTTGTGAAAAATCCATTGTGTAAAACCAAAATATGGAAATGCTGCCTCTGTAGCATCCTTCCATTTGGTCATCTGATTCCATACGCTCAAAATCTCAATCAGAATCAATTTTCATTCAAAGTTCCGGAAATTTTGAAAATTCTACTTCCTTTGGTTTCTTTATTCTAATAGATTTCTCATTAAAATACCAAGTTTGTGAAAATCTCATTTCAAACTCAGCATTTTTGGAAATCCTGCATGACAATAATTCATTAATTTTCATAAATTATTCTGATTTTTTTTACAATTTTTTGGTACTTTAATAACTTTTGAGATAAATTTTTACAGATTTTGATCCAAGTTGGGGCGATATTCCGATAGTTTTTTTTAAAGCTCACATTTTAAAAAATGTAAATAAAAAATGAGTAAGGCTAAATAATTTATCAAATTTTAAGCCAAAATAACGTGATTTTGGACAGCAACACTATGCCTACTATCAAAGACGTGCCGATAGATAGAGGGACCTCCTCCCTGCAAATTTTCAACTTGTGAGTTGGGAAAATTGAAATTTTTTTGTTATTTTCCAACTGGTAAAGCTTTTTTTGGGCATTAAACACACAATTTTTTCAAATCTTCGCTCGGGTATAAACAAAATTACAATTGTATGAATTACTTTAGTCAAGAATGAAAACAAAAAAATTTCCTTCCTTGAAAATTTTTCTGTTATTCCAAGTCTTTGTACTCACTTTCCACCCTCCGAAAAAAAGCTTCCGACGCCATTGTATCTACTTGATAAATGAAGTCGGTAAATTTTCAGCTTAAAAATTGAAATCAGAGGTATCGAGAAACTTCATTCTAAGTTTTCGAAAAAAATTTTGGTGGAGAACTTCCCCTTTTAGAAATCTGATCCACCAGTGAAATCACTTTCCAGATCTACATTTTTTTAAAACTTTGGCCTCGCTGCGTTCGGCCTGATTGTACTCATATTTTTCCCTTTTCATAATTTAGAAATAATCTGAATCCTAGAGAAGTCATTTTTTCGTATTTTTCCTCAAAATTATTACAACTAATATTCATTACCTATATTTTTTTCCATAAAACTTATTTTCGACGTTTAAAAACCAATTTTTCAAAAACTTTGGCCTCGCTGGGCTCATTTTTTATTCAAGTTTGTTAATCCAAAACACGGTTTTATTGCACTTTGAATTGGAAGTTTTCAAAAATTTTCCCCTTCGTTTCGTTCGGGCCAAATTCATTTCTCTCGTATTCACATTGGAACTACAAATTTTTTCAAATTACCTAAATTATAATTACCTTATTATGAAATTTTTTACTCTCGTTTCAATCTAGATAAATATGTGCCTTGCTTCGCTCGGGAAAAATGGACAATTTTATGTTAATAATCGCCGGTTTCTTTTTTTTGAATTGAAATATCAATAAGTAATTTCGGCGAAATGTAGTTGGGAATTTTAAGAATTTGAGTTGGGATTTTCATCAACACCCCCCCCCCCCCCCATGGAAAATGCCTTCGGTACGCCACTGCCTACTATGAGGCTACATTTTTCACATTTTTTATCTTTGATAAAAAAAAGTTAAAAATTGGAAAATTGATCAAAAATGCTATTCGATTCTTTGAATGTAAAGAATATAAATTAGGGTGGATGAAAACAAAAAAAAACAGATCCTGAATTGTTACGAAAACTGATAAGATAGTTTACTTTGAGTATGAAACTTTCCAAAAAAATTTCGAGCCCTCTCCTCTCCTAGTTTACTTTGAGTATGAGACTTACCAAAAAAATTTCGAGCCCTCTCCCCTCCTTGTTTCGAAAAGAACGAAACTAGGAGTTAGGAGACCTCAAAGTTTTGTCATTAAAAAAAAACACACACACACACACAGTTTCATAAAATTTTGGACAGTACCACTTGCTGAAAACATTGGTCACCCTTTAAAATATGCGATTCGAGTTTCTACACTCTGCGCACAATTGACTTCGAAATTGGATACACTTTTTGCCCTTTACAAGCTGGTTGAAAAATTGCAGATCTCGAATTCAAAGCTTTTTAATTTCTACCATATTAAATTGCTCACTTAAACATGTCAAAAATTGCGAATCAAAAAATTTTTTGGTCGTCTAATATAGTTTTTGATGAAATTTTCAAAAAAAAACTCACGGCAGTGCTGCCAACTGAATTTTTGATTCCCGTAATTTTCAAAAAATTCATACTGTTCATTCAATGGTTTAAAAAAGTGAACCGAAAATTTTTTTGTCATTAAGTAAAATAAATTTAACTTATGTTTTGAAAAGTTTTGTAGCAGACTAGCAGTATTCCATCTAAAATTTGTTGAAAAATTTCATTTAAAAATTTTCTAAATGATTAAGAAAATGATGCTTTGATTTTGAAAAGTTTGAGTGATTTGAATTTATTTTAAAAAAATTCTTGTAGCTTGAAAGATGAATGTAAATTTTTTATGAAATGAGGGAGTATAATTTAATTTGTCTCACTTTTTATTACTCTACCTGAGATGTCATTTGCTCCCCCTTCCAAACCATCCTGACTACGGGCCTGTCCTGAAGTATTTTGGTTTTTGCATTTCATTTAGGCAAATATGGGTACTTTGGCTAATAATATCGTTAATGTACGATAAAAGGGGTGAATCCGATTCAAAAAGACGTGGAAACCGAGCCGAGGGAAACGACCTACGAGCAATGGTGTTTACATCCAACTTGAACTTTAATAATCTAGCCTGTGTAAAATTTTTAAGACGTATTTTATTTTCCTACGCGTATTCTCGCTCCTCGTGGAGATTTTTTTCACCGTCGTGTTTTCAGAAAAGAATTGCGTATTTGAGAGGGATTTTGTCATCGGATGCAATGATGTTCCCGATGAAATTCGGATTCCAGTGTGGTAGGGTGTTAATCAACAAAAAATACTTCTTGGAGCGTCTGTGTAATTAAAATTGGCGAATTGGATTGTGAAAAGAGAAGACAATTTGTTGGAATTTTTTCTCATCTTGGGCCGGCTGCATTAAAGTTGTTGATTACTTGGAAACCCTTTTGTAGCAGTTAAGCATCCTTGAGGCTTGCGATGTTAATAGGAATTTTCGCAAAGGATTTTACAGAGGTGAACGGAGTGAGAAAGTTACGGTGAAATGTTAAACTTGGAAAGCAGACGGTGAAAAAAATTTCAAATTATACCTAGTTGTAGTGTAGATTTTTTCTGAGTAAGTGGAATCGAAAAAGTTATTTTAAGGAATATAAAAAAGATATTGGAAAAATCATTTAAGTCATTGATTGGAATTTGTAAATTTTTTTCGCCAAAATTAGGAGTGGGTAGAAGTTCCTGCCTACCTGAAATGAAAACATCATATCTATTTTTAGGGCAAACTTTTGAGAAAATGTTTTCAGTCAAAGAAACACTAGAAAATACAATTTTAAAGAATTGAAAGCTTGGGAAAAACTCAATTAAAAGATGTTAAATGACAAGCATTCAAAAATAATTTTTAATATTGAAAAAAATATGAAAAAAATCAAAAATTTTTCCAAGTGAAAAAGTATAAAAAAAACCTTACGCAGTCGCGTAAGGTAACCGACTTTTCGGTTTTCACATACAACGTAATGTAAATTTATTAGCATCGAAGGATGATTCAACTCGAAAAATTAAGGCCAAATTTGAAATCAACAATTCTTTTTACATAATTTATATTGCTTCTTTTCAAGTTAAGTTCAAAATTTTGAACTTCGATACCCCTTATGACATCTAGGGAAATTCAAATCGAAAAACTAAGGCCTTTGAAATCAGTTTCAAGTTATTACTCGAAATTAAAATTTTTGCCCAGTACCCAATTCCAAAATTTTGGACCTCTAAGCTGTCTAATGTACATAGGGGAACCTAGGGGGCTGAAATCGAAAAACCAAAGCCTAATTTGAAACATAACCCCAAATTACATAAAAGCTGTATGTATAATTTTAAAGTAATTGCCGAAATTGAAATTTCAGCCTTTCCCTCCTCCATCCCCTCAGGCTTCCAGGAGATTCGAATCGGTAAAACAAAGACAAATTCGGAATCCGCGACCCACAATGTGTCAGAATGTGCCCTTTTACAGAATTTTGAATGCCAAAATGCAAAATGTGAGTTTTGAACCTCTCATTACGCCCTTTAGTGACCGTTTTTTGAGTAAAGGAGGCGTCCCGCAAAAAAGTTAGTGAAGGACGTTGTAGAGAATTAAATTTACTTTCGTCAGTGTGTCATCACATTTTTTTGAGTGGGCTTCAAAAAAACTGTTAATCAATTTTCAGCTACCTGGTGGATGGCATACCTGAACCGATTAAGAGTTATTCGATAAATATTAAAACTTTTTTCTCGACATTTGCCCCCCTTTTATGAAAAATTAATAAACTCGAAATTGAAAAATTTTTTGGGGAGTACTTCTACACCTACAGAACCATTTACGTGAATTTGAGCGAAATCGGTGCAAAACAATTTTTTCTTTTGAAAAATAAAAATTTAAAGCGTTCTGCAACTTTTACTTCATTTGATTGAAATTTCTAAAATTCCCACCTTTTTTATTTTATTCAAATTTCTCAAAGTTCAAAGTAAGATATCTCGAAAACGGCTGATTGGATTTTAAATCGGTTTGAAAATCTCAAAATTTCGATCCTTCCTCTACGATTTTTGTAATATCTGTCCCCTTATGAAAGTTCACAGCTTTCGTGTTTAATCAAAGACAAAAGTGTACCTTTTTCATTAAAATTTCACAAATTTTTTTTTATTCATTTATTCAAATTTCTCAAACTTTAAAGTTCAATATTTCGAAAACGGTTGAATGGATTTCAAATCGGTTTGAAAATCTCAAAATTTAAATCCTTCCTCTACAATTTTTACCGACTTTTTTGTAATTTGTGTTTTTTTCTGAAAGTTCGCCGCTTTCGAGTTTAATCAAAGACAAAAGTGTACATCATTCATTCAAATTTATCAAAGTTCAAAGTTGTGATATGTGTTTCCTTCTGAAAGTTCACAGTTTTCGAGTTTAATCAAAGACAAAATTGTACCTTTTCCATTCAAATTTCTCAAATTTTCACCTTTTTTATTCATTTATTCAAATTTCTCAAACTTCAAAGTTGAATATCTCGAAAACGGCCGAATGGATTTCCGAGATATCTTACTTTGAACTTTGAGAAATTTGAATGAATGATGTACACTTTTGTCTTTGATTAAACTCGAAAGCAGCATTGTTAATCCTAAAGACTAAACCTCACCTCACCTTGACATTCAGTCGGTCTAAAAAAATCGTCGTTTTGAAAATTCCAAAATTACGATGAAAAAAAATTTCAAAAAATTATTCTGGCAGCGGGATTCGAACCCGGGACCTTCCGCACTGTGAGCCATCGCTCTGTCCATTCAGCTACCGGAGCAGCTTGCCGAAATGTGTTTGACAACGATATACATGTCACTAAACTACGTAAAACTACCCCCCCATGCGCGCGTACGCATACGTATACACGCGTACGCATACGTATACACGCGTACGCATACGTATACACGCGTACTACGTCATTAATATTTTCCTGTCATGAATTGTTTCCCAATTTTGTCTTTGATTAAACTCGAAAACTGTGAACTTTCAGAAGAAAACACATATCACAACTTTGAACTTTGAGAAATTTGAATGAATGATGTACACTTTTGTCTTTGATTAAACTCGAAAGCGGCGAACTTTCAGAAAAAAACACAAATTACAAAAATTGTAGAGGAAAGATTTAAATTTTGAGATTTTCAAACCGATTTGAAATCCATTCAACCGTTTTCGAAATATTGAACTTTAAAGTTTGAGAAATTTGAATAAATGAATAAAAAAAAAATTGTGAAATTTTAATGAAAAAGGTACACTTTTGTCTTTGATTAAACACGAAAGCTGTGAACTTTCATAAGGGGACAGATATTACAAAAATCGTAGAAGAAGGATCGAAATTTTGAGCAATTTTTGTGATATGTGTTTTCTTCTGAAAGTTCGCCGCTTTCGAGTTTAATCAAAGACAAAAGTGTACATCATTCATTCAAATTTCTCAAAGTTCAAAGTAAGATATCTCGAAAACGGCTGAATGAATTTTTAATCGGTTTGAAAATCTCAAAATTTCGATCCTTCCTCTACAATTTTCGTGATATGTGTTTTCTTCTGAAAGTTCACAGCTTTCGAGTTTAATCGAGGACAAAATTGTACCTTTTCCATTCAAATGTCTCATATTTTCACCTTTTTTATTCATTTATTCAAATTTCTCAAACTTCAAAGTTCAATATCTCGAAAATGGTTGAATGGATTTCAAATCGGTTTTAAAATCTGAAAAGTTCAAGCTTTCCTCTACAATTTTTGTGATATGTGTCCTCTTCTGAAAGTTCGCAGCTTTCGAGTTTATTCAAGGACAAAGTGTACATTTTTCAGTCAAATTTCTCAAAGTTCAAAGTTAGATATCTCGAAAACGACTAAATGGATTTTAAATCGGTTTGAAAATCTCAAAATTTCGATTCTTCCTCTACAATTTTTGTGATATGTGTTTTCTTCTGAAAGTTGGCCGCTTTCGAGTTTAATCAAAGACAAAAGTGTACATCATTCATTCAAATTTCTCAAAGTTCAAAGTAAGATATCTCAAAAACGGCTGAATGGATTTTAAATCGGTTTGAAAATCTCAAAATTTCGATCCTTCCTCTACAATTTTCGTGATATGTGTTTTCTTCTGAAAGTTCACAGCTTTCGAGTTTAATCGAGGACAAAATTGTACCTTTTTCATTCAAATGTCTCACATTTTCACCGTTTTTATTCATTTATTCAAATTTCTCAAACTTCAAAGGTCAATATCTCGAAAACGGTTGAATGGATTTCAAATCGGTTTGAAAATCTGAAAATTTCAAGCTTTCCTCTACAATTTTTGTGATATGTGTCCTCTTCTGAAAGTTCGCAGCTTTCGAGTTTATTCAAGGACAAAGTGTACATTTTTCAGTCAAATTTCTCAAAGTTCAAAGTTCAATATCTCGACAACGGCTGAATGGATTTCAAATCGGTTTGAAAATCTCAAAATTTCAATCCTTCCTCTACAATTTTTGTGATATGTGTTTTCTTCTGAAAGTTCACCACTTTCGAGATTACTCAAAGACAAAAGTGTACATAAACGTATATATATATATATATGGACCAACATAACCTCGACGTCACCTTTTATAAACAGTACCTTTTCGTCACCACCTTTAAATATGCTTCTGTTGGTTTCTACACGTGGTATTTAAAACCAGCATAGTTTTTATAGTGTTTATACGTCTTTGCCTCCCTCAAGTCAAATGAATAAGCAGGTGGCGCGACATGATAAAGACTTTTATTACAATGGACTTTAAAATCTGTATATTGTAGGTATATACATAGCCTCCACGTCACCACAAAAAAAAGATCGCGATCTCATGTGCATGGTGAAAAAAGCAGTTTTAGGCGAGTATACACAGGGGGACGTCTGCGTAACCACCAGACGCCTCTGTCACCTTCATTTTGGGTTAAAAAGAGTTGTTTTAACTTGATATACACAGGGAAACGCCTACGTCACCGGCAAAACGCCTTCGTCACCGATTTCGGTGACGGAAAGGATACTTGCCTATATAAACGGTGACGAAGAGGTACTGTTGGCATATATATATATATATATGGATCATACTAACCTTGCGAGACCCGTTTTGCAAAAGGAGATAATACAGGCACTGTGAGGCCCGAAACTTTAAAAATCGGCATAAATGAAGGGTCAGGTAATACGGCCGATGTGTGGAGCGGAAAAAATAGTAAAAAATGAGACGAATTTCACTGAGCAAGCGCCATCCCTTTAGCTTGATTCGTATTTGAATGGCGCATGGTTGAAATTTCCAAATGTTGCTGTGTGCAGAGAGGCGAGGTAATTCATATACAAAGATATACAAACGACCTTGCGAGACCCTCTGCCTACAGACTCCTGAGTATGCATACATCATGAAAAACCACTTTATATGGCATGACGTTGCGAGACCCGATTTCGGGCCTCACAAGGTAAAATCGGGCCTAATAAGGATAGCGAGATATCCAAAACGGGTCTCGTAAGGCTGCAGCATGCCTGTATATATATATATATATAAGGAAACCTCGTTTTTTCTCACACGTCCTATCGTGTTCAGAAGGTCCTAAAACGTGAAGAAAAGTTGGTCCCGACGTCCATTTCAACCATGATGAACAATTTAGTACTCGACTTTTCCATAAATGGAAAAGTCGGTAAAAACATCAAGCAAAAATGGACAAAAAAATAAAAGAAATAAATTTTTCCAGAAAACACACAGAAACAATGCTAAAAACTTTTCAAGTGATGAAAATGGAGAAAAAGGTAATATAACCATAATGTTAAAAATTAATTTAAAATCATAAACTCGTAAAAATTATTTAAAAATTCATACAAGTGACAAAATTCTCAACTTTTTGAAATTTTTGGAAGAAAGAAAATTGAATAAATCGACTAACTTATTTTGAAAATTATTATAAAATAGGGATCATAAATTGGCAGGAAGTCCAATTTTAGATTGAGTTATTGCGATTCAATTATTAACAGCTATAATGAATATTTTTCCTCTCCTCTCACTTTCTCCTCTCCTCGCTCCTCTCCTCCCCCTTCCTTCATTTCACCCCTCCTCTCCCCTTCCCTTCCCTTCGATAAGCAAATTTTTGGAGATACGAAATTTTATTTTCAAGACTCCAACAGCTTTTTAGCACCGATGCAATCTCAGTAGGATTTTGATAATTTTGTGGTAGGTACAATGAAAAATAAGAAAAGTTCCAGTATGGTCTCCGCTTCGTGTCGGTTTTTTTGATCCATTTCTCGATTAGAGTTTCTGAAAGCGGTGAGATTAATTTTTTGAAAATGAGGAATTTGATCAACGACTGGGCAAAATAGCCATTTTTCAGAAAAAAGTGGAAGATGAGAAAAGTGCCAATGAACACTGCTTCTTTTTAGTCTCCTCACACCGATGAGACCATTTTTCAAATTCTTGTAAATTCACAATTTTTATTTGTAATTTCTTCTACACTCAAAGAAATAAAAAATAGAACGTGTTACAAAAAATAATAAATTTTATCAAAAAAAAAGATCCAAAAAAATAATAACGGGGCACCATTTATAAAATTGGTAAAATTTATTGCATAAAAACAAATTTTACCAAATTTCGTGATAAATATTATTTCTTTTAGAGTAAAATTTTACCAATTTTGTAAATGGTGTCCCGTTATTATTTTTTTAGATAAAATTTATTATTATTTTTCTGAGTGTAGGTATTTAAAAATTTCAGATCTGAATTTTTATTTTAATAGATCTATGTTTTTTTAGGGAGAAGGTACTCAGGGGATCATAGTATCATAACATTTTAAGCTCATAAATGTTTAGAAACAAATCAAAACAATATGAAACGGGACCAAGATATGTAGGAATAATTATAGAAAATGATACGTCAATTAGGTCTCGTAATCCTACAAAGTCATTACTCATTACTTAATATTTCAGTTTTCTCTCGAGTTTTTAAAATCACACACGTACTTACTTATTTCTTCAGTGCCTTTCCTTTTTTTAAATTTAATAATCCCGGAAATATCGTTTCTTTTTTTTTGGCAAACGTGTCACCTTTAAATAAATAATCCACGTTTTGTTTTGGTCCACTCATCCCCCAAGGTAAAGATTACAAAAGGAAACTTGTGCTTGATCCTGAAAACCCCGGTACGTTTTATTAATTGCCCTCAAATCTCACAACGTTGAATTTTTCATACCGGACATTTACTCGAGGGAGCTTAATCCACGTGTTTTACTCAATTCGATAAATTAAATAGCATCAAAGTTCACATTTTTACTTGTATTTTTCTTTCTGTATATCTTTTATTCTGAGGAAATTCTAATTTTGTTCGTCCAACGAGATACCGGAATCTCGGTAAATTATTCATCTCCAATTCTCCATGATGCGAAATTTTTAAAACTCTTTTATCTGGATTGCGTTGGTGGAAGAAAATGATTTTTCGAATGAGTTTACAATATTGTGTTATCTTTCTAATAATTCGTGACGACCCATGTGTATATGTATGTAGGTAGGTAGCTAGGTACCCCAATACGTATTTTGGTACTCATACCTACCTATGCATGCTCGAGATATTTCGTCTTATTTTATTTTCTGACCCATTTTGATACGATGAAAATGTTCGCTCATGCATACAAAGACAACGTTTTTTTCCTATTAAATGAACAAAGTATTCATGTTCTTGTATTATACGAATAAGATATTTTTGTAGCTAGGTATTCCTCTACTGCAGATAGTTCGACATTTCTACGTACCTATAGTTGTTCAGTTTTTCTTTTCCAGCTTCAAAATCGTTCAATATTGAAAAATTTCTGTGCTGTGGAAAAATACTCATTTTTTTCATTGAATTATTTCAATATATTTGCGAGTTTGTATGTATGTAATATGTACTTATACTTACTCTATAGCAGATTTTGATATATTGAAATTTTTCAAGCGTTATCATCAAAGGATTTAAAGTGAGGAGGAGAAGCTTTTATAGGTACTTATTTACCTATTCAATATTCTTGCATTTTGACATTTTAAACTTCTTTAATTTTTGAAAAGTCTTCCCAACTGCCAGAGAACTTTCTATATTTTTTTAATTTAAAGAACCTTGCGAAATTTCAGCTATTTTAATTAATTTCATAACTATTTTATTGATTTTTACATCATTTTTTGAAACAAAGTTTGTGAAGAGATTGAACAAATTTTCATTTTTATTACCCACGTTTTTAAAAATTTCAGAGTATTTTAAATCGTTTTAAGAATTTTGGACAATTTTCAAAAAATTTTCGTGATAATGTCAACTTTTTTTTACAATTAAAAAATTTTGTAGGTATGACAGTTTTGACGAGAAGAGGAGATGAAAAAGGTGCATATGCATAAAAACCATCATTTTTATCGGAAAACTGGACGATAAGACTTATGAGAGGGGTGTCCAAATTTATGGAAAGTCTCACAAAATCTTGGAAAATTTCAAATGTCGGTCGAAGGTACTCTAATCAACGCTGAGGGCCCATCATTTTGAATTATCTTCAAAAAGTCTGTATATATCAGAAAAAACAAGCGAATTTTGAAACGAAAAATCAGGAAATTTGTAGAAAAATCGACAAACATTTCTAAAAAAATTGTGAAAATTTCGGGAAAAAATTGAAAAATTGAGGGTAATACATGTGTATGTACTTACTTACCTAAAATTTAATTCCATTTTCATTTTAAAAATTTGATTTTAAGCTGTAACGAGGTAAACTCTAACCAGGTAACCAGTAACGTCCCAATCTAATTAGATCAGTTCAGATCTGGTTAGATCTAATTTTGCATGTATTGGTAGTTTGACATTGATTACCTTATTGAGTACTAAAAGTAGGTAGTACTTAAGCATGAAGTCAGTGAAATTTATTTTTCTCAATTCCAATCAAGTCGAGAAAATTTTTCGCTTTTTTGATAGGTACTTACATTATAAGAAAAATAAAATTTGAGGGCACATTTAGCGAATTTCTACCCTCCCCTCGAGGGCTGGAACCTCAAATTCACAATTCAAGAAGAAAAGGGAGGAAAAACTTGATAAAATCGAAATTTGGAATTTTTTGGAGAAATACTATGTACATTAAAATCCACGTTTTCGGAGGCGGGCGCGCGTAGAGTACAAATTTGGTAATAATTTTCTCTTTGGAATGTAAGATTAGGGTAAGGGGGGGCTTTGTAAAACCAACTTTGTCTTCGATACTTAATTCAATTTTCTCCAAGTTTTTTCAAGTCTAACATAATGTTATTGGGTATATCTTCATCTAAAATCGTTAAGTTACGTTACGTTACACAAAAACGTTACACTTTTCAAATCTTACCCCCTCCCCCCAGCCTTAGGACATATCATATCAGAAATTAAAGAACCACTCATATTGCATTGTGAATTAAAATTTTTCAAAACTTAAAATTTTCGAAACCATATTTTTTCAAATGTGTATTTTATAAGCCACGATTTTTTCCCATAAATATCACAAAAAATTTTGAAATTCAAACCTTAAAAAAATGAATGTATCGAAGGAATTAGGAAAATTATCTTCTTTTTTAAAAAAATTCTAGTGCAGACTGCAGTTCATCCATCAAAAAATATATATTGAAGAAAGGATGAAAATATTTATAAAATTTCAATTCTTTTAAATGAGCAGAGGATCATTTGAAGAAAGGTTGAGTGATCTGACGGCGTTCACCAATGGTGTCATACGTTTCTAATGAATTCTAATTATTGCTGGCATGGGCTGATAGACCTAGTAGTCTGACACCCCCCCCCCCCCCAAAAAAAAACCTTTTTCTTGACACGTTACGCACGTTAGAAGAAATTAGGAAATGTCAAATTTTGAAATTACTTTTCTATTAAAATTTTCATCCAAATTCGCTCCACATCAAGAGAGTTTTTTCTTTTTTTAAATACTCTCTCATTCCGAATTAGTGAAAAGTCGCTGACAAACAGTCAGAATTGGAGCACAGGAAAAATCAGTGAAATCCACTGATTTTCAGTGATTTTTCACTGATTATTCAAAGAATCTCACAGATTTTTAGTAAATTTCACAAATATCACTGAGTTTTTAGTGAATTTTCACTGTTTCCAGAGATTTTCTTTCACTGACTTGCTTTCACGAGGTACATGAAATACCAATATTTTTTTCAGAATTGCACCTCCGAACCATCACGTAGAAAACTCGATTTGAAGTTTTCAAACACAAATTTCAGCTAGAAGAAATCATCGAAAAATTTGTTCAAACCATCAACTAATACCCCTTAATATAGTGTACCACCCACGCAAGTTTGAGAAAATTCTCAATGAAAAGGCTGAAAAAAAGAACGTTTTGGCCCATAACTAAGCATGGGAGAGAGGTTGGGGACCAAAAATTTTTCCACAAGGTTTTCAGACCATAAGAACCCACTTCCATTGGTTAGTTTCGAATTTCAGACCGGGGGCAGATTCGCCTATCTTAAAACCGACGGTACCCTTTTCGCTGATTTTTCAAAGATTATCACTGATTATTCAGCAAAGTTCATAAATTTCATTGACTTTTCGGTGAATATTCACTGATTTTCCAATGATTTTTCTCACTGATTTTCCAGTGATTTTTCTCACTGATTTATTTTCAGTAACAAAATGTTCACTGATTTTCTCCTGTGCTGCAATTCTGGCTGTTTTTCAATGATTTTCGATAATTTTCACTGATTTATAATTGAGAGAGTATTGCGGTTTTTATAAAAAAAAATTCAGCACTTTCAACACCTTTATGGAAATTTCAGAAAATTTTTCAAAATCTGAAGAATTTGAACATTTTTTATTTTCTATTTGAACAATTTTCATCAAATTTTTTCAAAGTTTTGCCATAGTTCAAGTAATTTTATCAGATTTGAATGATTTTCTAAAAATTTTAACGGAAATTTCGATGTTTTCTCGATTTAAAAAATCCTATGATATTTTAAGTAGGTATTTTAATAAAGTTTGAAAAGAAGTTTTCCCATTATATTCTGTTTTAGATTTTAAAAGTTTTACAAAATTTCATCAAAATTTTCAACACTGTTTCATAAAATTTGAAAATTATTCCAACATTTCATAATTTTTCATACAATTTTCAAAAAACTTATTCCTAACCATTCCACCACTCTGAACAATTTTTCAGGGACGATTCAAGTCTTTTCGACCTTCCATACGAAATTTCCACAAACTTCATAATGCTAATATGTCTCGACCATTATTCACGCCACTTTACTCCAGCAAAATTGACACCAGTAATACTCCTGTAAATGAAGTACACGAAAACATCACCATACTTCTGCCATCTAAGTTGCATTCTCTTTTTGGCAGGCGTTCGTTACTCGAACTACCTTCATTTTGATATTTAGGTCGACACGTCTTCGCATCAGCGCTACAATGGTAATGGCACCTTGGAAAAAAACAAACAATTTAGTCATTTAGAAGTCTTGATAAACACGACTCTCGTATTTTCTCAAAATAATACCCGGTATCTAGGTGTACACGTCACCGAGAAAACTTTTCTATTACGTAGCGTAGCGGTCATAAAACACCATCCGCAAGCTCATTACGAAACGTTGATTAATACTTTGGGAAGTACTTGGCACAACAAATTAAGTAAATAAGGAGTAATTTCTTTAACTAACAAAACGTATATGAAGAAAACAACAGAACACGTTTTACAAAAGTTGCACGAAGGCGAAACTTTGCTGCGTATGTATATGCAACACGACGAGTTAATCTGCTAGCCAAAAAGCACAGCGAGCTTGGAAGTTGCTATTATTAGCAACTTTAAAAGCCGTTAATTTGTTTTAAGACCTTAGAACGTATAATGTTTGCAGCATCGAAATTTGATGGATACAGATTTTGAAAGTTTCGGATAAAATACGTAACTTGACTTGGTATGGAGAAAAATACTATAAAGATACAATAAATTACGGTTATTATCGAATGATTAGTGTTGATGTTATTATCTGGTCAAACTGGTTTAGCGCGGAATTAATTTAACTCGTGTGATGTGTGATACTTTAACGCTGGTATCTGTATTATTAAGTAATTGCTCTTGAAAACTCGAACATATGGTTGATCAAATTTGCATTGAATTGCAATCTGCCTCTCGTCGACGAGCATTAATTAATATTTGATGACGAGTGCCGAAGGGGGGGAAAAATTCGAACCTGGGATGAATTTTTCGTACAGGTTTAAGGTTGAATTAAATTATGTGGGTGAACATATGATACAGCGATATAAATGTTAAGGCACGGATCTGGCTTTTCTTTATTACTATACAAAGGGTTAAAACAGGCGAAAGGCTGGTACTGCACTGAAACCATTTTTGAGCCTTTGTGTAACTACTTTTTTTCTCTTAAACAGACTGCTACGCCCTATTCTTTCTTATTTTTGTTTAGACTTTTATTATTCTCTGGTGGTTTTTCTGTATTTTTACCGTATAGTAATCTGTAATACCTTACTTTCTCTTATTTTTCCATCTTCCGCTTCGTGCTACTTTCTTATTGTACATTCATTTTTATAATAACAAAGACGCGCGGTACGTCGAGAATACCAAAGCTCGAAATTTTACCGATCAAAAAAATCCTCCGATCATATCGTTCGAATGAATAAAATTTGCCAACCTTGAATCGTATACACGGTTCCGAATCCGAACTGAAATTAGAATGGAAAGCCTATACGGTAGGAAAAACTTCTGAATGTTAATAAACGAAATGTGAAAATGGCTGTGTAATTTAAATAATGTTTTCGAATCACGTATATTTCGCACTTACGAGCCGAAAATATTCCTAAGTTGGGATTTTCTTATAAATAGTATTACGCTGGCTGGTTTATGGCATGGAAATTAAACCATTTATGTAATTATATCTTATGGGCTTTTTAAATGGATTTATTTGTTTGGGTGGAGTTTTTTCTTGAGTGAAAAATTAATGTGATGGGTTAAGATGGATGAACTTTGGGGAAATGTGCGAAAAAAGGTTATCTGTTTTGAATTAAAATTTACTAATTTTTTTAATGTGTAAAGTAATAAAATTTTGAAAAGGGTGTTCTCCTGAAATGGTGTCTTGAATGGTCTAAAATACCTATGTAGTTTTTTTTAGTTTCAGTTTTTAAAAAATGTCAATAGTTTTCCAACGCCACATGGGAGCTGAGGAGGGGGAGAACTCGCAAGCATCAAAGTTGAAATTTTTAACATTTTTGGAATCATTGGAAAAAAAAATTGTAAATAGGTATCTACAGAGTGGTTGCCACCCAACTCACCCAAGTAAGGTTGATTCTTGAGTTGTTCAACTTTTTGGAGGCAGAAGGAAAGTTGCCTATTTTTGAATATTTTGGAAGTGCCATTTCTGGACCCCTCCCCGTATTGACCTGTGATGATGCTATTTTCATGATTTATTGCCTACACTGAGAAAAATGGAGAATGAAAAATGAATAGAAAGTGTTGCAAAAAATTATAAATTTTATTCAAAAAAAATAAATTTTATCCAAAAATAATAAATTTTATCAAAGAAAAATAAAGTTTATCCAAAAAAATAATAACGGGGCACCATTCGCAAAATTAGCAATTTTTATCAAAAAAAAAAAAAATTATCACGAAATTTGGTAAAGTTTATTGCATAGAAAATAAAGTTTGTCAATTTTGCGATAAATATTATTATTTTTTGAATAAATTTTACCAGTTTTGTGAATGGTGCCTTTTTATTATTACCTATGTTTAATAAAATTTATTATTTATTTTTTTGAGTGTAGGTACTTCAAAGGACTCTCTTTAAGACCGGGTCAATAATCATGCTGGGGTGAGATAAATCTGCATTCGAATTTTTTAAAATTAAGTATAAATTTTTGAGAACTCCTGAAACGGTGAGAAATTTTGATTTTCAGGCAAATGGGATACTTTTCAAAAATAAATGCTAAAAATTCGAAATTGTAGTAATTATCCAATTCTTGGAGCACTACATTGAACTATTTTTTCAGAAGTGTCATCTTTGGACCCTGGAAAAAAGCTCAAAGCTCCATTTCATCGAACTACGACTTGAATTGAGATTCTTTACCATCCTTCATTTCGAATAATTGGCCAAATTCATAAGCGCACCCAAGGGAAGGGCTCAGAGGGCTCGAGCCCCCTCCTTAAGCTACGAAAGAAGATTTTTTTAAAAGAAAAATTCTAAAAAGAAGTGCATTTTTTTGCTCTTCAATCATGATTTTTTTTCAAATTTTCGCTACTTATTGAATACTTAATAATATATAACTCTTTAGAATCTGAATCAGTCTTTGGTGAAAATCTGCCTTTGAGAATCAAGTGAAATGATTTTCATTAAAAATACATGATTTTCACCGATATTTTTCAGTCAAAAATCACTGATTTCTTAGTCAATTCCCAATTTGTCAGAAAAATTCAGTAATTTTGACTGGAAGATCAGCGAAAAATCACTGATTTTCGTTAAATTCATTTCACTGATTCAAAAAGATAAATTTACTCTATCTAATGATTGTTTGTTCCAAAAATTAAACAATTTTTTAATTTTTCTTAGCTCAAATCTGTTTATGCATTATCAACCTACTGAAACTACCCTGACTACGTCAGCGCCACTGAAATAACAGATTACTCAATTTTTTCATTAAAATTTGACCCCCTCCCATTTTTTATCAAATTCTCAGCCCCTCCCTTAAATAATTTCTGGGTGCGCTGATGGCCAAATTACAAATTTTCCGTAAAATTTATTGATTTTTGAATGTTTTTTCAAATGTTTTCTCTTCATTTTTTGCAGTGGTTTCAAAAATTTCAAGTATTTCAATTTTGATGATCTCTAATCATTTCAACCAAGAGGAGGCAGAAATACTATCTAATGACCAATTTCTTGGGCCATTCCAACAGACTTCAGTCGGGTTTGGATTCCCTGCCTTTTAATTTTGTTCAATTTCGGTTTAGGTGACCTCTCTCTTGCGAAAGCACTAGCTATTTTTTAAGATGGCAAGTTAGCAAATATTGACTTTATTAAAAAAAAGGGGGTTTGAAGGGTGGATCTCGGTCTCAATTTCTTCCAAAATACTCCAAAAATTAAAAATATATATTATTACCTATGTAAGTATAGAAAATTTTACTTGAAATTAGAAAAAGTTGATTTGAAAACTGCATTTTGCCTCCTAAGGTCCCATAAATGGCCTCAAACTTAAAATTTTTTCAAATTTCGATTTTGATTTTATTGATTTTACTTAAGCCAGAAATTTTGCGAGGAATCTGCAAAAATTGATAAGAATAAGGTCATTCTCAAATGTTCAAAGAAAACGGAAATCGCAAAAAGTTTGAAATTTTGATAAAGAAAATTAAAATGTGATTTTTTGAGTTTTAAGGCTGTTTTGGAGCATTTTGGGGCATGATAGGTATGGCCCTCAAACTAACTTTTTCAAAATCCCAGTAAAATTTTTCATCAGCTAAGGTGATCAACACTTCTCAAAATATCTATATTGAGCAAATTTTTCAAATGCTTTTTTTGTCGTTAAATTGATTTTATAACTTGCCTCTCAACATTTTCGAAATCACGTCACAATAATTATGCCACATGATACTTTCAGGTACATCTGTACATACAAACTATTCAAATTCGGTGGAGAGTGGGATGAGGGGATGGGTAGAAGGTTGAAAGCAAAAAGTAATTCGATTAAACTTGGCACAATCAGAAACCAAAGAAATGATATGTCACTCGGTTTATCAGATTTTCTCATTTTGGAGGCCAAAGAGTCCCCTTGGGGTATGGGGGGGATGAATCAAACTTGAAATCTCTTTGGATTTTGACCGAAATTGGTGGGATTTTCCGACTTCCCTCCCCAACCACGGTTGAGTGATCTCAAAATGAAAATAATTGGTCATAGGTATTCACTCCTACTAGTACCACCGGTCTTCAGATACAAGACTCCAAAGTTGGGTATTTACGCAGGAAATCGTGCAATGTGGAAAAAAAGAAGCCCATTCCTCTCCTTTGTTATGGAAGGAGAGGAAAATTTTATTATTTTATTATAAAACAATTAGTTAGTCTACACATGTTGAAATTTTAAAAAAAAAAAAGTTGGAAAAATCTCCAGCTAATTTTCATTCCTCTGACGTAATCAAATATCAGAACATTCGAGTAAAATGAACTCCAGCTGACTAAAATTTTCGAAACAATAATTCTAGAAATAAACGCTGCGGAGAAAATTTGAATGTGAAACTACGCAATTACATAAATGGAAATATTAGCTGTAAACAAAAACCTCATAGTTCGGTATACAAATGAATATACTACAATAAGTTAGTGAAATGAAAAGAGAAAATGATTTTCGAGAAATTTCATTCATCGTGGTACAAGACGGAGAAATAAAATTGCGCAATGTTTTCCATTTGGCGATTTCTTAAGCTTTTCTGGAATATTCTACCTCTATAAATTAATTTCTTAATTAAAACAATGTCGAGATAATACTGCACAAATAAAATAGAAAATATTGCCACGTTTAGAATGAAATTTGTTTGAATTTTACATAGAAATAGTCAAGAGGTATAATACCTAACCACAGAACCCAAGTTCAAATACATAGGTACATTGTAAGTGTGTAATAGGTGCTCGATAACTATTTAACGTAAATGAAAACGATTAATTAACTTTTTTTTCGAATTAAACAATCGAATCAACTCGTAATTAATATTTTATGCGGTAAATGTACTCGAAGTAATTAAAGTGGAAAAAATCCTCGATGCATATTTTCTTCGCCATTCAGAGAGTTAGATTTGGCAGACGTTATAGAATAACGTTTTCGTTACAACGGAACTTGATTTATTACATTTTACTATGTTGTTGGCTCTAAGTCTTACGAGTACGTATTTGAAAAAGAAATTACAAGAATTAATAGGTAACGATCTCCAAGTTATAAAACGACCGAATTACTTTAACAAGTGAACTACATAAACTGAGCGATTTGAACGAAACAGGGAAATTATTTTCGGATCATTGAACATAATACAGAGGCATACAAGGAATATAAAACAGATTTATTTTTAGTTCGGTTCAGAATGCGGTGTAAAAGATGCATTTGAAAAACTGGCACCTTGTTTTTTTATTCACGTATGCGATTTTTTCGTTCTGGTTCGGCGATGTTGCCAGGTTTTGGAGTAGTTTGATCTTCGATCATGAATGAGTTCTAAATGATGCTGAGAATGTAATCTGTAATCATATTAATTCGATTATAATGATTACGTACGGAACATCTGGATGAAGTTCGATCTACACTAAACCAGTAGACTTAGCAATATTTACACATTTTTTCAACATGAGGCGACGATCAACAATCGAGTGCATGTTGTAGGTACTTTTAACCGGATGAAAATTACTTACAGCGTTGTATTATTACCAAGACGCAAATATTTTCCAAACACTCGTTACAATGATATCAATTTCATTTACAGCTCGGTGGTATCCTTTCACGAACGAATGTATATAGAACATAGGTACCTAAACATTCTCATAAACCTGTTTGAACGATGCAGTAATTCTTATCTTATTTGAATACCGAACAATACGCAGGTACTACGAGTATTTAATCTAATGATTAATAACTTCCTAAAAACGAATGAAATATGTGTTCGTACTTTCGTAGCTCTTAGCTTCGTACACAACGAGCGTTTATACAATCCGAAATAAGGTAGTCTTGTTGATACGAATTTTCATGCCAAGATCTTGACAATACCATGATAACGTTAGGTACCATTCGTTGGATGTCTTCATCATTCAACATTGGATCATCTCGAGAAACTCGAAAGTAAACGTTGCCTAGAAAATTGATAGAATTTGTAGCTGTACCTATACAAAGACTTAATAGGAACAATTATTCCAACGTTACTTATTTGGATATCGAAATGGGTAAATTGATAGAAATAAGAACAAATTACTTATTTTCGATACCGATGTACTCATCTTATCGATAGACCTGTCCTTGTTCCAGGTTCTGATCTGTCCGGTACCCCTCAAAGCACATTTCCGATGGTTAGTGCACCTATGTAGTCTATTCTTGCTCCAGGTTTTGATCTGATCATCATCTCTCGAAGCTCATTTCGGCGACTAACTTCTTCTAGAATTCCAGTAACTGAAAAAAAATGACTTGTCATTACTTACGTAATTAATTATATCATTTTAAGTTCGTTCTTCGTTATCTGATCATTCAGCAGGTGGTAGTGATAAGAAAGTTTTGGATTTTGACTTTACGTATTGGGTTATTTGCCCAGGCTAATTTAAAAAAATAAAAAATTGAAAGTCCCATTTTAATTAAAACTTTCAATTTTTTATTTCTTGTGCATCATTTTCAAAAAAATGATCTAAACTAATAAATTATAATCAATAAGTGTAACATTAAAAATATAAATCATATTCGATATCGCTGAAATTATAATTTTTTAAAATTTTTCACAAAAATCAGTTCGCTTTTCTTTACAGCCTGATTTTCAGTTTTGAATTTCGTTTTTCGGAAAGTTGCAGCACTGATCAATGCACGTTTTCGCTAATAATTTGGTTTATGCGTAGGCCGTAGTGGTGGTAGTGTGTGTTCGTGATGCAATTTGTGTCGGAATAATTACGATAATTTTTAGTTAAATTCGGGTAATTAGTGTCGATTATTAATAAAGTGATAGTGTAAGTGATGTTTCAAAGTGTGTGTGATCATTTCTTCGGATTGTATTCCCGATTACGTCAATTTTCCTGGATAAATATCGCATCGTTTACTCAAGGTGAGCAGAGTGCAATATTCACGTGTTGAATTTTCGTATCCTTAGTATTAGGAAGTTGATTCGTTTTCACTTTTCAATTTACTAAATGCTAATCCTGTTTCGGTACTTAGAGTTCAGATTAAGATCGAATTGACTATTATTAGTATTATTTGTATCGGACGTCCGGTGCGTTCGTGACCTTGTAAACAAAGTGCTCTATCGTCGCGTCGTCGGTATAGCATCCATGCAGTTACGAATTATTAGCCAACGTTCGATATTACAATGCTGAAATCAAGTTACTATAACAATATCATTGACCGGACGAGGATACAGCTTTAAAATATACATTTGGTTTATTAGTTGAATTATTTATGCACACCGGTAAACGCACTGTTCGAGACGTGTCTAAGGTATTTTTATACGTACAAACAAACCGCCAGCCTTATGGAATGAAATTTTGCTCGATTTTTACCTACGTGTTGCCATGTTACATTACCGAAATAGACTTTAGACTTATGAAAAATTAATCGGGGTTGACTACGTTGACCGTGTTCTCAATTAAATAAATCCTTTCGTACGACGCGACATAATGGCTAACCTTCTAACCAGCGGAGCATTTCGGTAATTTGATGATTTTTGAATCAGTGTTGCCTACTTTTTTGAAAAAAAAGTTTTTTGAGTAACTTTAATTTAATTTTGTATCATTTTCAGTTTTTCGTATTGAAATAGGTATGTTTTGCAATTTAATAATTTGGAGAGACGGTCTTCCCTCCCACGCCCAATCGGACCTGAAGGAAAACGAGTTAGTAATTATATCTCACAGTCGGTTGCCAACCTTTTCCATTGAGTCTTCTGATTCTGTTCAAAATGTTTTCTTGGTTTATGTCATCTTACAAGTTTGAAAAGTAACTGCAATTTTCCCCTGGTTCTCTATAAGATAGAGAAGAGGTTCCTTTTTCCGTTTTTACTATTCCCGTCAAAAATATGTATCCAACTTTGAAGTTCGGAATCTTCTAGTTCTATGTTAGTATCTCGTGATGTCGTGAATGGTAATATTTGGAGTCGATCTGATTGTGTCGTTGGAAAGCGTATTCAACGTGAATTTAAATTTTAATGGTATCGATCAAAGTTTTCCAAGTCGTAGATTTTGAAAAAAGCTCAACATAATGAATGAAGGTAAAAACCCTTCAGCTCTCATTTCAAAATCTGTAAAAAAAATATCGTGCATGCATTATTTTATGTAAATTCACGACATTCGCCTTTCATTCTGGATTCATCGGACTAATGAGAGTCATTCAAAATAAACAGAAATGGTCCTTTACAAGAACTTTTTTAGATCCAGAATATCAAAATTCACTCCAATTGAGATACACTTGAAATTTTATTTTTCGCGTTGTTTTCGTTCACTTTTTACTTATTACTCGCTTATTTAAAGTTAAAGTTGATTTTGATTGAATTATTTTGAAAAATTAAAAAACGTCATCGATATGGGGGGGGGGGCAAGAACAGGACGAAACAAAGATCAGAGGAATGAATAGCTTACCTCTCTCTTCATAAAGTTGCATTTTTAAGTGAAAAAGTTTAGTTTATGTAGAAAAATATGCAAAAATCAAATTTTATTTTGATTTTGAAGAAATTGCATTTTAGTTAGAAGTTATTATTCGTTCGTTATTGTATGGGTCAGCTTTGTTTCAGTTTTTACAGAAGACCTACCTCCCATCCTTCTTTCAACAATAACAATTTTGGTTCTTGCTAATGACGAGAAGAGAAGAGGGGTACCTATTAGTTATATCGTCGCTGTCTTGATGTATAATTTTTATTGAAAATTGGTGAAAAATTAATGTCTGTTTGGGAGCTGGAAATAGTTAATACCATGGGCCAACAAAAAAATTTCACAAAAATTTCCGCGGGTTTTTATTTTGGAAGAATTTGGAATGGTCGTAATTAAAGAAAAAAAGTTGAATTGAAGAAAATCGAAATTTGAATTTTTGATTATGGGAGGGGGGAGGGCAGTTGCCCTGTAACTTAAAAAACCAAACCGTTTGTGAATGCAAGATAATTAGGTCACTCCCTTAAAATCATATTGATGTAAGAGCCCTCAAAGTCTCAGTTTTGTATTTTTCAAAATAAATTTTCATATTTGAAAGCTTTGAAAGTTGAAGTGGAATGATAGGAGGGAGGGGTGTTCGTACAAAAAATTATTGAAATTTGAATAGGTACGACTTTAAAAAAAAAGAAAAGATTTTTGTTCCAATTTTCGATAAAAACGAGAATAATGACCAGTAGCAGTAGGAGAGAGAATAGTATTATGAATTTTATAAATTTTCAATTCTGGAATTTTTTTTCAGAAATTGCTAAAATTATTGCTGTAAAATTACTTTAAATAATTTTGCTTTATTTTTTTTCAATTTTGAAAAATTTATGTGGAAATGTTCGAGTAATGAATTGGGAAATTGAGTTTAAGGCTGTCAAAAATTCACAAAAATAACGTCTTTTGACTTAGTTATTATATGTGACCTCTCAAGCGCAAATGGGACACAACTCCGAAAACATTTCGAGTTATAGACGAAAATGTGAATTTTGGTCAAGACATCAAAAAATTGTTTTTTAGCGGATTCTGGTGGTTTGACTAATGTACTATACAATATTCCGAAGTCACAGATCAAAACTCAGCCCGAAAGTGGTAAATTTTTTTTTGAAAAAATAAAAAAAATGATTTTTTTCCACTATTTTTGGAACTTTTTTAGCTCATAAAATATTTTTAATTACGTATTTTTGAGGAAAATTTTGTCAATTCCAATTTAAAATGCTCATTTCCAACTGAAATAAGTTTCATTTTTTTCATTTTTTATATTTATGTGGAAGAAAAAAATTAAAAAAGAAAAAAACCAGGATTTTTGTTCTTTCAACTTTAATCTTGTTTTTCTCGAAATGAACTTTTTTGGTACTCAAACTTCAAATGCCTATAAAATCGAGAATTTTAAAGGTTGGGGGCTCGTTTTGGTCTCATTGTAAAGGGGATGGTCTCTAGTTATGTTTTCTAGTTATCGAAATCGTAAAAAAATCTATTTTCAAAAATCCGACTTGTGTACCTTTGCGCTTGAGAGGTCACATAATTCAGTTTTTTTTAAATCGTTGTATACCTATGCATTTTTTCTGGGGGGGGGGGGGGTGTTAAAATATGATTTTACCGAAAAAAATTAGAAATGAATAATAAATAAAGTGTTTAAAAAATGATGAATTTTATCCAAAAAATAACAACGGGAAACCATTTACAAAATTAATAAAATTTATTCTAAAAAAATGATATTTATCGCAAAATTTGGTAAAATTTATTGCATCGAAATAAATTTTACCACATTTTGCGATAAATATAATTTTTTCAGAATAAATTTTGCCAATTTTGTGAATGGCGCCTCATTATTATTTTTTGGATAAAATTTATTTATTTGTTTTTTCCGTGTTCTATTAAATTTGTGAGTATCACAAAATAAACCTTAAATTGTGTTGATAAGCACTATAAATAAATATATCTATCTATCTTTCATTTTTTTTGCTCTGATCAAGATTGAAAACTTGAGTTCTTCAAGTAAAGACAAATCGCACTTATACCTCGAAAATGAGTATTAGTCATTTTTGGTGTATTTTTTTGAAAAATATTGTTGGGATGTATGCGTGTGACTGGTTTTGTTTTTTGAGACGCTGGACTTGAATATCAACATACATATTTTCAGTTTTAATCCCCCTCCCATATCTTCCACAGGATAGAGGCCTGCGCCGATGGCACTTGCACCGGCGGCGGCTTGGATGATTTCTTCACCTCGGCCGGCCGGCAAGCCGACCTGAGCTGATACCATCGGCGGCGCGTAAAATTTTCGGCGGCGGCGGCTCAGCCGACTGAAATAACCAAATTTCGGCTAGGTTTTCCCAAATTTCAGTGCTACATCCACCAAATTTAATAAAAATTGAAGAATTCAGACATATTTTTCTTCATAATTTCCAAAAAAGTGACTTAAGTGACTTTTAGAAACGAAACAGTGACCATTTCTTTAAATTTTGATGCTTCATGAATCAAAGTAAAAAAATTCTCTCAATTACCTATTCTCAATTTTTACCAATTTTTCAAAGCTTTTGGCCAAAAAATGTTTGAATGGAAAAGGATAATTTTGAAAATTTGAGTAAATTTATCGAGTTCGAGTGAAGCGAGGAGCCGAGGACAGAAATTTTTGAAGAAAACATAGCATCCAAAAGTTGAAATTTCTTCATTAAAATATTCATGCTTTTTATTTCGCTCTACTTCTGTTTTGGATTTCCAAAAAAAGCCTCTCCTCTCAAAATGATCTGAAAATTTTTGAAAATTCCATTTTAGATTGTCACAAAGTCCTCTGATAAATGAGAAGGGTAATTTTTTTCATCAAAAAATATTCAAATGTCTGGGCTAGAAAGGAAAAAGATTCATACCATCATTTTAAAAATGAACTGATTAAAGTTAATGAGCCCGAGAGAAGCGATGGCGAAAATTTAATTTTTTAAATTTAAACGAGGGCTTTGGACGGGGAAAGAGGAAAAAGTGAGCAAAAGTCACTGAAAAAAGTGACAAAGCCACTAAAAAAGTGACCGAGATGTATAGATGAGGTATTGCTATTGTAACGGCGATTGGCTAAGCCATGGCTGAGCCGAGTGTTCAAACGGCGGCGGCTGGTGGCGGCTCAGCCGTAATTTATACGGCTGGCGGCGGCTTGAAAACTTCGAGAAAATTGGCTGCGGCGGCGGCGCGGCCCGGCGGCGCAGGCCTCTACCACAGGATCCCAACTTGAGCCCAAAACATGAAGAAATGCAAAATTTTGGTCAAAGTTGAATAATTTTATTTAAGAATCGCAAAAATGATGAACACTTTTCCTTTCCCCATTCCCTTTGAAAAATATTGGGAAACATGATGGTTTTCCAAATTGTACGATTTCGTAACCTGGAAAAAAATTTGAGTGGAATCGAAAGACCTGAGACAAAAAGTTGACTGAATTGAGATAGAATGACAATAGAAATTTCTCTTAATACTCTTAAATTAAGATTTTTTGCTGTCATTAATCGTAACGTTTCATTTGAACGAATTTTATGGCATTTTGGATTAGCATAAGTCATATTTTAATAATTTTCGTGGGGTTTTGCATTATCTAACGAATATTCTAAATCCAACGTGTGTAAAATTTCGTTTGGTTTGGCGGACAACTTTATTTTTTTAGAAAAAATCATACTCGGATACCTACTCGGTGTGTTTTTCGAAACAGCGATTTAAAAAGCTCTATGAAATTTTACTTATTTGAACAAAATAAATCCTCTACTTCAGGTTACAAACAGCGTTTTCTCCGTTAAAAATACCATCTCGTCGGGTTCTTTTCATATCGAGTATTTTTTATTGGGCGAACGACGAAGACCCTTGTTGAAAAACGCGGTTAGCGTGCTTTCAAAAGATTTTCTCCTTGATAATATTTCTATACCGTGCTTCAGCTCGGTTCAATAATGTTATACGTTTATAAGGATTCTTTCTTCTTCATGACAGCAGCATTCCCTTCTTATACTTTCAAGACTTCATCAATATTTTCCTTATTACTTAAAATGAACTAATCGAGGTTTATATTGGCACGCGGCTTAACAATATATTAACGACTTTTACTCGTAACTACCTATCGTCGATTTCTAGAATCTTCCCAGTAAAGGTGTTGTATTGTTTGTACGTCGAAGAAAAAAAATACAGATGAAAGATTCCATTACCATTACGCGATCATGCGTCGTTGTAATTTCAAAGACTGCTTTACATAGGTCAGTAACATGACACGTGTTTTACGCGCAGCGCGCGGCTCGAATAAATTTCATTAACGTAGACACGAGCTGTAGAAAATTTCTTCGCGTTCCCTACCCCCCTTTCGACATCTCCGACCGAACCAAAGGCAGACGTTACCGTTCGGCAATTTGTTTTCGGTAGATTACAATATCAAATACGACGACAATTTTTCAACTTGGGAAAACACAATGCGAAATTTTGAAAAGTAGAAACACGAGCTTTATTGATTTACGCCACCGATTTCAAACGTATACATTGAATTACTTTTCGACACGATTCGTCGGCTAATTTTTTACTCGAGTATTAACCGTAAGTAAAGTTTTCGATTTATTGAAGTCTATAACCTCGCCGAGCACTTCTTCGCAGTTTTAACTTGATTTCATTCGAATAACAAATCAAATATTGGGTATTTGGTCCGTCTTGCCCTCTTTTTCACCCCGTTCAACGAATGCATAAGGGCAATAATCTAACGTTAGGGTGGAATCACCGTGGTACAGGGAGACTGCTATCTGCTAGGTTTGGTATCGGAAGAACATTTGGGTACTGGTAGTGGATTTTTCATCAGTTTTAATAAAAGGGTTACTAACGTATAACTGACGCGTTAAATTACAATCGATATAGCTTTCTTATTTATTCAAAGCTATGGTGGCGTTTTAAGGAGATTGGAAAGTTCGGCAGATTGTTTCTCGTTTTTCACACCTTTGGATAATTTTTTCAGTGGTAAATTATATTCTGAGATTCTTGCTCGAAATCAAAATCAAAGTGGAAACGAAGGATTAATTGGCTGAACTTGAATCAAGTTATTTCATTTCACTCTCTTTTAAATTTCAAACCTCAAAAAAAGTTAATTTTTGGAATGCTGTTGATATCTTCTTTCTAAAAGTTCCTTTTTTTAGTAGGTAAATAATCCTTTTTTTTTTTTTGAAATAGATATATGTGTCAGGCCTGGGGGTTAAGTTTCGAAAAGTGTAACGTAACGTTTTCAAGGTCATTGAAGATCAAATTTTGCTGATCGATGATATAATAACGTTTTGTAAGATCTGAAAAAACTTGGGAAATATTTGGATGATCGCTGACATAATGACATTCAGTCTTTCTAAATAATTGTAAAATAATTATGTAAAAATGTCTTACATGAATAATTCAAAAAAATAGGGTATGTTTTGAAAAAAAAAAGAAATGTATTAAAAAATGATATTGGAATTGGAAATGGTATTGAAAATTGTTGAAAAAAAAGAAGTTATCTCTTTAAATTGCAACACAATGTAAAAATGCTTCAGATACATTTTATTCAAAAAAAAGTAGTATGTTTTTTTAAAAAAAGGAAATATTTTTAAAAATGATGAAAAAATTAGAAAAAAATTATATTTTTTCTTGAAACGAAGCATTAGGTAGTCTTTTCAAGCATACATTCAAAGAATTGAAAAATACAAAAAAAAAAATTGGTTGAAAATTGAAATTTGTTCCGACTCTGTCAACGAATTTTTTAAACTTAAAATTCTAGCAACATTTTTTTTTTTACCATCAAGTGAAATTTTGGAGAATTTCAAATAAACTCAATTTTTTCATCAGAATTTGAAAAAATTATTGAAAAATTTGAAAATAATTTTTCTACATTTAGGTATTTTCGACGTACCGATTCGTAGAAATAACATCAAAAAATTGTTTTTATCATTTTTTTCGTACAATTTTATTAGGTAAGTATTTATTAATTTTTTTTTCAAAAATTGTGCCATTTCGGTCAACTAACAATTATCCCAATTTTCATCTGACAATAATTTGAAGGTAATTTTTTTTCACAATCGTTTTCCGTTAAAAGAGACTCGTACTGAGAAGACAGTTTTGCTCATTGGGGGAGGTAGAGCACGAAATTTTGTCAATTCATTCACAATAATCTACGCGAAACAGTTATTTCGAGAAATTTTGCTTTTAAAAAAATCCTCATTCTGCAATATAAAAAAATGGTGGGATTTTAAAGTCTCTTTAGTTTTCATTGTGGGGGGGAGGGGGGGCAAAATATACCATTTTCTTAAAATCATTTTTTGTTGGACGAAGCTACACTGAGGAGTTGATATTTCTTATAGGAGAGGGGAAAGATTTAATCTTTGTCAAATGTACTCAATTATTGCTGGAAAGGATTATGTGTACAATAAGCAATTTTATCAATTTCTTAAACGATTTGAGAATCGACTTGAAGCCTTCTAAATTCTCATTTGTTGAAACTGAAATTTTCGCAGAACTATTTTCTCTAGTAATAGACCACTTTGAATGGGCAACGATTTTTCAAGAAAGAACGGAGATGCGTTTTTGAAAATCTTCTTTTTTCAATAATTTTCTATTCTTTTAAAAAATTTGAGTCAACTGAAAGATCTGCTGATTTTAATTATGAACTCTCTTGATAAATGGTCAAAATTGCAGCACAAGGAAAATCAGAAAAGTTTTTTGATTTTCAGCGGATTTTCACTGATTTTTCAAAGAAATTCGCTGATTTTTCAGCAAATCTCAGAGATTTTAGTAACTTTCCAGTGAATTTTCACTGATTTTCTAGCAATTTTTCTCACTGTTTGCTTTCTGTAAATGACTATTTTCCAGTGATTTTTGATAATTTTTACTAATTAATAAATTAGAGAGAAGGAGAGAAGAAGAAGACAATGATTTTTAAAAATAATTGGTAAAAGAGACAACGCCGAGGAAGTGAGTAGTCAGTATTTCTCATTGGAGGAAGGGGGAGGGGCGAAAAGTTTGAAAATTTTGAAACACATTTTTGCAGGTATGAGAAACTGGATACATGAAGACATTGTTTCAAATAATTTTAAAATGTCCTAATTTTTTTTGAATGAGTCGACATAGAAGCCTTCTTAATTTTCAATGTATAATTTTTTTAGAATGATTTCATGTTGGAAAAACTACACCAAGGAGTTGATATTTCTCTTTGGGAGGGGGTAGGGGGAATTTGAAGTATTCAGATAAGTTTATTATGGAAAGTGACCACGTAATAAGCGGTGTGCTGTAGTAAATTAAAAGTATAAAATTTTTTTAACAATTTTTGAATTCGTTTGAAAAATTTTAAAATGGCTCGATAAATTCTAGGTTTTTATCTAATTGAGACATTGGAAAATTTCAGTTATTTCCTCTTGAAAAGTACTACACTGAAGAATTAATATTTTTCATGTGGTTTGAAGAGAAAGTAGATTTTGAAATTTTTCAAACGCATTTACTATAAAAAGGAATTACAAACTGAGAACATGCTATAAAAATTTTGAAATTTTTCCCATGGCTTTACAATTCTTTATTTTACCAAAATTTGGTACTTTCAGGCTCCACTTATACTTTTCTCAAGAAATTATGACTCGAGAGGAAAAATCGAAGTATTTTTTCTCACCAAAAGTAAACATGAGCTTGGGGCACTCCAGTGCTGCTATAACGTCAAACTGGTCTGAATACCTGATTCTTTCAAAATTTAGTCTCCAAATTTACGCGATCAACGATGGATAATTTTTAAATCCATTTTTTTTTCTCGTTTGGTACCGGAAAAAAATATATTCATGTTCCCTCCAGCGTCAGAAACATCTGTTGAAATAATTCATCTCGCGAATCGATTTTCTGTATTTTTAAACACCGCACCACCACCGCAGACATATCGTGGTTTATAAACATATCTATTTCCAGCCTCTCGATTTTTTGTACATTTCAACAAACCATTGAGTAAGTCATCGAAGCGTCGAAAATCTAATTTTTACTCGTATTTGCGGCAACGTTGACGTATGAAGCTGCTCATCAATGGTAATGTGACAAATTTTCGTGCGGAATTTTCCATCAGAATGGGATAGATAGTCGAATGTTTTCGTTCTGTAATAATTTCTCCACAGACGTGAACCTTTTCTGGTTCATTAACACAGTGACATTTCCAAGGAGGGGGGAGAAGAGTTGAAAATCCCAACTCAAATTTTCAAAATTCCAACTACTTATAGCCCATATCAGGATTCCGGGAGAGGGGGTGAGATTCAAATTTGCGAACCAATTTTTTCAAACTTTTCCGGCTGATTTCTTAAAATTTACATGTAGGTACTAATTTTTCTCAAAGTCGTGAGATTTTTTGATTTTTTTTACTCGTTTTCATCATTTTTGCGAACTTTTGAAGTTTTTACAACCCATTACTATAAGACCCTATTTAAGATGAAAAATCTGAATAAATTTTTCATTGGTTACTCCAAATTTTTATTTTTTTTTTCAAACCTACAAGCAATATCATTGTAGTTGAAAAAATATACGAAATAGTTTATTTACCTTGAGCGAAGAAAGGGTGGAGTTTTGAAAAAAAAATTATAATTTTACATCAATAAAATTTTGTAATTTCAATGTAAAGAATAGGGAGATGGATTTGGCCCGAACGAAGCGAGGGCGAAAATTTTAGAAAACCTCAAATTGAATGAGCAAAACAGTGTTTTGGAAGAATAAACTTTAATGAAAAATCGACTGCTTTTACTTTAAAATGATTAAAGCAGAAATATACCATGGTCGAGCGTAGCGAGGCCGAAGCTTTTGAAAAATTGGATTTTCAAATATCAAAAATAAGTTTTAAGAAGAACAAGAACGATGAAATTAATTGGAATAATTTTGAAGAAAAATGCGAAAAAATCTTTTTTAAATTACAAGTACAACTATAAAATTTTTCTAGTTGACGAGTGAAAATTTTTAAAATGCAAGGTAATTGATCATTTTTTTCCTAAAAAAAACATTTATTAGTTATTACAACGGTTTAATAATTCTTCGCTGGGAAAATGATCAATTTTCAGTTGGAAAAGGTTGGGGAAATGACTAATTTTCCCCACAAACAAGTGAAAATTTTGTTGATTTCCGACTGTTAAAATAGGTAACCATTTTATTTATTCATTTTTCATTGAAAAAATTAAAATACTAATCTTCCCAGCTGAAATTTTTACTCATCACTTGGGAGAACGACCGATTTTGAGTTGTGAAAATTACCAATTTTGAATTGGGAAAATTACCAATTTTGAGTCGGGAAATTTACCATTTTCGAGTTGGGAAAATTACCAATTTTGAGTTGGAACAAGTGAAAATTTTGTTGATTTCCGACTTTTAAAATGACTGTTTTATTTATTATTTTTTATCAAAAAAATCAATCCCAACTGTCCAATTTTCCCCACTGATGTGTTGAAATGTTCAATTTTCCCAACTCACAAGTAAAAAATTTCCTCAGGGAGGGGAGCTCCCTCCTCCCTCCCTATCGGTACATCACTGCATTAACAAATAACATTGTTTAATCAATGATTTTCAAAAGAAAAAAATATATAAATAAACCCATCGAATGCTCCAATTTCTCATTTTAAATCGTGAAAAAATTCGACCATGAGATGAACACCTTACCACAAAAATTCAACCTCTCACAGCACACCCTCCTTCGTCTCCCTTCCACCCAAAAATGCAGCTTGTTTCCATCTCGATTTTCGAACGTATATGCCCATTGCCCATAGATACTTTACCTATATCTGTTCTCTGTCTGCTCGCGCAATCATTATCTCAGGTGAGTTATTCGTGGCGATTACAGAAAAAAACCATTGTATCGGTCGGTCTTGGGTCTTGGTACGCGCGTAAAATAACTTCCATTATCTGGCGCTGTTATCAAGCGAACAACTTGGCGGCGGTGTGTGCTCGCTTGTTTATAAGCTTCACGATCTTCGTCGTCGAAAGCATTTTAACGGAAGGAAAACCGAGGTCGATTGCAGCTAAAAGAAGAGGGTCATCAACTTTATGTACTAATGTCACGCGTTCAATGTTTCTTCGTTAGGGGGAAAAAGAATTGAAACTTATAAATACACGGTTGTGAGCTGCGCGCGCTATTCTCTCCTACACCTAACCTACGATCCGGAGCCGTTGCCTGACATCGACATGCCGCGAGAATACACTCCATTATCTCCATTTACACCGGTATTAAGTTTTTCTCTGATCTTTTTATAGTTCGTATAGCTACCCCGCGTAATTACGCGACGATTATGAGGTTTTATAGCGAAGCAGATTTTTCCATACTGATAACCCTCCTCTTTCACCGCCTCGCCGCTCCGTGCTCGCGAAATATCTCGTTTTTCGCTCCTTTTCTTCAGCGGCGCCGAATGGGTCTTCCTCGCGGAGCGAAATTTTCGCCATAATGGTGAAAAATCATCGCGAGCTATTGAAATATAAAAATTTCTGGTATCGTTTTCGCAGCACCCTTGCGCGGTTAAACGCTAATTAAGCTCTTTATCGCGATTAAAGCTCGTAATTTACGAGCTACTAGATTTTTTTCCATCGATAACGACGTACCGACAAACACCCACACAGCGTTGTGTATTTACTCGATATTCTCAGCTACAAGTGTCGCCCCACCTGTCGCCTCTCCAAGCTCGGTACACCGGCTTTCTTGCCGATTAATATCGCCTGTTCGAGATTCCTCTTCATCGTGTGGAAATCGTATTCGTATTTGTTAGCAGTCTTCCTCTTCGGCTCAGCTCAGACGTCTGTCGGGAAATCGCGATAATGTCGCGTAAACGCAAAAATCACATTACAAAGGGGATACCATTTAATTGCTACACCATTTAGTTGTATTCATTTGCATATCAAAGGGTCACGTATTATATGGTTCATATTGCTGTACACATACAACATATACGTATTGGTATCTCTCGCTATCTATCTGCAATTCACATTCGAATATATGCACCGAAGACCGAACGAAATTCCAAATTATCGGATAATAGTGCTGTCGAAATATGTTCGCGAGAATGGTATATCGTTTCAAAGTACCTACCTATATCCCTTTTCAACATCGTCGAATATAAATTCGATCGACGAGATTTATTTTCCAGTCTCGATGTTTGAATGTGTAGGTATTTGTAAGCTATTCACACACGTTACGTAAACAGTGCTTTACAAGTGAAGCTAAAATTCTTCTTCATTATACCGATACATTTTGGTTCATCGAATCGGTTTTCAAATTTCGCTCAGCTGCTGTAATTATAACGATGAGACGAGTCTCCCGAACCTTGGAAATTACGTGCGATGACGACGACAGTCTCTCAAATAAACCTTTCATTCTGTCAGCCATAAGAATTATTTAATTGAGATATTGAGTATGCAGGAATTAGGTGCTTTGATTTATTTAATCAGAATGATATCAGCTTTTTTGCATGGAGTTCTTTTAGTTCAAAAGTTTTGAAAAAAATCAATTTAAAATTATTGCTGTGGCGTCAGGAAGTAGGGTAAGGGGTACATTGTACCTCCCCCTCTCAAAAAAAAACACCAGATAGCATTTTTTCAAGTATTGAAATATGAAAAAATGTCTTTTTTGGGCATCAACTAGAACCTATTATGTAGAATATGTACCTAGCAGATTTGGACAGTAGCGTAATTGGAGACTTTTTTTTTGGGGGGGGGTCGGAAATACAGTGGCGTCGGAACCTTTTTTTGGGAGGGTAAACATTGGGTACCTATGGAGACTTGGAATACCACAAGGATTATAGAGGGAGGAGGTAAAAGGGAGCCTTCTTTTGCACTGTCGTTTTAAATAGATGATAGAATTGTTCGCGAGGGTCTACTCTCTCAATTATAAATCAGTGAAAATTACCGAAAATCACAGATAAACAGTCAGAATTGCAGCACAGGAGAAAATCAGTGAAATTTTTTTCACTGAAAACAAATCAGTGAAAGAAAATTACTGGAAATCAGTGAAAATTCACTGAAAACTCGGTGATATTTATGAAATTCACTGCAAAATCCGTGAAATTCTTTGAATAATCAGTGAAAAATCACTGAAAATCACTGAATTTCACTGATTTTTCCTGTGCTGCAATTCTGACTGTTTATCAGTGATTTTTCACTGATTCGAAATGAGAGAGTAGCTATGAAAAAATTTGATTTTTAATGTCCAAAAATACATTTTTTCGTGTTTTAATGCTTTGAAAATCCCTATCTGATGTAATTTGGGGGTGAGGAGGGTACATTTGATATTTTGTACCTTGGTCGCCGATTTCGGGAGTACAATGTACTCCTTGAACCCCATTTTTCGACGCCACAGGTATATTTTACAACGTTCAACTTATCAGTTTTCATTACATAACAAAGAAAAGCAAAAGGGAGGCAGTCGTGAAAAACTGGCATGTCAAGTTTACTCACTTTGAATTCGAAAAATTGTTGTGAGAAAATCTTTCAAAAGTAGATAAATTGAGGTGATTTTGATTTTTGATGAAGTCTCAATTTTCAAAAAAGAAGGAAAGTAGCAAACTCAGCCCGAGCGAAGCGATGGAATTTTTTTTTTGTAGAATATACAGTACGTTATTGCTGTCGAAAAAATATGGTTTTAAGATCACAAATATTTTTCGAATAGAAAATTCATTTTTGAAGGACTTCTGGGGAAGTGGGTTGTCCCCCCCCCCTTTGAATGCAATCAAATGTCACTGGCTGTAAGAAAAATGGTATCAACTGGGGTTTAGCCTAAGATTTTTTCGATTTTGTTTTTAAAAAAATTTTATTTGAAAAAATCATTGTCATTTCTTCTTCAAATCTTATGAAGAGGGAAGAAGATTGATTTTTTTCACTTTAGTGCGGAATTTGGAGAAGTGGAGGAGCTTTTTGAAGGTAGAGCGAAGCTCTGAGTCAATTTTTCAAATGAAAGCTATGACTGAAGATTGCAATCGGAATTAGTTGGTTTGAAGGTGGAAGTGGAGGTAGTTCGAGTATTTGGTAGGAGTCTGGAGGTCGGGCTCCTAGAAGCCTCCTATGAGGGGTTCTGAAAAAATAAGTCGTGAAGTTGCGATCTCTAGATCTTTATTTTACTCGTTTGTTTAGGTTTGGTTACACGATTTTATCAATCATTAAATCATAATTGAAGAGTGTTTTCCCCAATAGCCTTAGTATAAAAACTGCTCATATATGAGAAAAAAAAAACTTGGTGTATTTTTTCCTTTTTTTTCAGTCTAGAAGCTTTGTCATCATCTTCCAGCACGAAAAGAAAATAAAATGCACACTTAAGTTCCTTTTCTTATGTAAGTAAGGTTTTTTCACGTTGAACCATTTTGGAAAAAACTCACAGAGTGTCTAACAACTCCTGTTCGTCCTGTTTGTACTGTTTTGAGCTGAGTGGTCCTGTTTGTCCTGTTTTTGTACTGTTTTGGGGCTTTTTCAGTGAAAAGTCCTGTTTTGTAACAATTTTGAAATTCCACCCGCCAAAATAGAAAAAAAATTTCAATAAATGATCGTAATTGAAAAAAAATTTAAAAAAATTAAAAAATAGGTAATTTTTTTGGAACTTTTTTTTTAGTATTACTATCTAATGTTCGTTCTTGTTTTTTATATACAGGATAAGATTTGTTTTTATTCTATCTTCCATGCCCTTGAATTTTTAAAATAAATTTTTTGCTCATTTCTAACAATTATTGAAAAAATTCGTTTCAATTTTTTTTTTGCCAGAATAGGATTTTTTTTTTGGGGGGGGGGGGGGGTACAAAATCGATCAGAACCGATTTTTTAAAGGTCCTGTTGAAGGTCCTGTTTGTCCTGTTTTGGGGTTTTGAAATTTTGTTAGACACCCTGACTCATCAATTGTGTTTTAAATAGTAATAGTACCTAGCCCCAGGAGTCAGAGATGTAAGTGTTTGACCCACCTTCCTCTTTCAACCCTGATTTTACAGTTCCATACGGAATTATCCAAATCTTATATCTCATACGTAGAGTCATTCTGTTTGTGTCGGTTGAAAATTCATTCAAAAATGTTGAGGTTTTCCATGAAAATTTTAATTTTCAAACATTTGAAAAAGTTTCTAGGGCCCTGAAAAATCCGTAAAAAATGAAATGAATGCTGTCTACCGTGGTCAGTAATGACCGGTAATTTTTATTCTGGGATCTGTGAACCTTCAGAGAATCAAGGTGCCCCAAAATTTTGGTCAAAATTCAAAAAAATTGAAATGGTATAAAAATGTAAAGAATTACTTTAAAAATTAAACGAATTCTTCATAGATAATTTTTCTCAGAATTTTAAAATTGAAAGGGGTTAAATGATTGTGTATTTTTGATCTCCATTTAGATTGAGGTTGCAGACAATTTTTTTTCATTCCAGTTCAATGTTGTTCTGCAACTGTTTTTCTTTTTTAAAATCCCTGAGTAAGATAAGGAACTATGTTGTTGTTTTTACTCATGATCGTCCTGAACATGGATAATTTTGAAATTGGTGGAAGTTCCCCGAAAAGTAATTTATTTAGTACATAGGTCTCATCGCGATTCTTTGAAAGCTTATACTTGTCGTTTCTATTTCAACAACAGATTATGTATTTTAATGTTATTTCATTGTCTTTTAAATGGAGTATTATGAAAAAAAATTTGAAACTGATTCTTTCTCTTGGAAGTGAAAAAACTAATTAGACAGGCACAGAATGTATGATTTTCACAGATCCTATCGTTGAAGCTCTATTCTTCATCTAAAAATACTAAGTTCTCTTGAGGAATTTTTTTATGCAATAACTCAATGAAATATTTCAAAAAAGAAGAACTTGAATTGTGAAGTATTAATATTAATGATGCCAAAAAACTTTCAAAAAATAAATTACGTGGAATAAAATTCAAACGTTGTCAAAATTAATATTTAAAATTTTGCAGGAATTAATTGAAATTTCGTTTAAACGACGCTAAATTCCGCCTCCTCCTTTATTTCTACAAGTTTTACGTCTCAAAAAATGAATCAGTTCAGTGGCATTTCAAATCAATTTACATGAATCGATTTTCATTTTCATACGAAATTTTTTTGAGTAAATTGAATGATACAATAGAAATTTTAGGAGGCCTTGATCAATACACAGCAAAATGTCTGACAATTTTTCATCAAAAACTTGATAGAGTCGCCCTCTCCTCCAACGCGCTTTCGTTCTAAATATACGAACCACTTGTATCAACTCGAAGCTCATATTTCTCCACTCGTCTCTCTATTTTCGGCTAAAAGGTTTCGATTAATTTGAAAAATGGTCTAGAATTCGAATTTTGTGTCCTTCAAACCCATATACTTACAACAATCGATAAGCTGTTATCCACTTTTTTCGTACATTCTGCTTTTCTGGTCTCTCCTTGTCAATTTCTCTTCCGCCCACTAATAAAATACACATCGAGACACAAAATTCGCAACGAAAAAAAAACTGTATGAAAAATTTCTCCACTTTTTGTTATCGATTGCGAAGCATAGACGAATTTCAGTTTAATTTTAAGTACCTTTATCTTTCATCGCTTTGTTGGCTTGCCTATTAACTCTTCCCTTCTGTTCTCACCGATAAAACTCGAGTTTAAATTAATCTAACTTTATTCATGACATGATAATCTGGAAAAGATTGCTTTATAAAGTTACAATTTTGCGTATTATTTTCAGCCTTGCATTTTCCAAAATAGAAAATTACTTCGTGAATGCCAAATCCGAATTTGGCAATTTTCAGTCGAAATTCCTAAAAAAAAAAAATCATTCAAATAAAGATTTGAGGGGGGGGGATTGGTTCTGTACAAAAAGTGGAAATGAAAGTGGTGAAAAAGTAGTGATTTTTGGGAATGACCTGAAAGTGATTTTTTGGTGATCTTGACCTTGAAGTGATTTTTTGGCAATTTTGACCCTAAAAGTAATGAAAAAATACAAACTCGCGATAAATTTCTTTCTCAGATTACTAAAATGGTAAGTAAAGAAAATGATGAAATTTTAGATTTTGGAAGTCGTTTTTTCCAAAAAAAATTGCCTTCCCTTCGCTCGAACTCAATAATTTGATTAAAAATTGACGTTTTTCAAAACTACAGGGTGTTCCATGAATCGTCTGCCAAACATATTTTGTCGGATATAACCGGGTACCACTAAAAAAAACTTGGGATGAACATGTTGCCTATTTTGAAAATTGAAGGGGCAAATGTTGCTTCTAAAAAAATCACGTCAAAAATTTTTTTCAATCGTGGGAATGGATAAGACTGAAGACTAAACAAATTTTTACTTTATGACTTTTTGCCTATCTTTAAAATTGAAGGGGTCGCGAAAAAAATTGTTGAAAAGAAATTCTCAAAAAATGAACTGATCCAGGAAATGGAAAGTACGTTAAAAATTGAAGAAATTTTATTCTGTCGACTTTTTGCCTAACATCAAAAATAAAGGGGCTAAGAGTCATTGAAAATTGAGAAAATTTGAAAATTTTCTTCAATTTTAAAGATAGGCTAAAAGTCATAAAGTAAAAATCTGTTCAGTTTTCAAAGTACTATCCATTCCCTCGGTTGAAAAATTTTTTGGCGTGACTTTTAGAAGCAGCATTTATGCCCCTTCAATTTTCAAAATAGGCAACATGTTCATCCCAAGGTTTTTTTTAGTGGTACCCGGTTATATCCGAAAAAATATGTGTGGCAGATGATTCATGGAACACCCTGTATACCTGATACGAAAAACCGCCCTCATCAATTCCCAATTTAGTTAAGCAATGAATTGTGAGAATAAGAAAATTTTTAAATTTTCAGTTCAAAAAGACCTAATTTTTATTCTCCATTATCGTGATTTGGTAAACTAGCCACCTTCACATGATTAATTTAATTTTTTAATTTTTTTAAACTGCTTTATCATAGTGTTCCCCTTGATTAAAATTTTTTCTGTAATAAATTTAAGTTCTTATGCATTTGTTTTGGAGAAAAGGAGCCAGAAATTTTTCAAAATTGAATTCGAGTCAGATTTATGGGCCGGAAATGAGTTTTCCGGAAATTTTGTAGAAAGTAGTGATTTTTGAAAGAAAAATCAGGCATATCGATCACTAGGTTATTTGGACATTGGACGACGACTGCGTTGAATTCAATTCCGACCTAGATTTCGATCTCGCGGACGCGATAAAGTCGACCTACGCAACATCAATCGAGATGCGGAATTACATTCGTGTCAACAGAAGGCGCGTAGCGAGTACCCAGCTCGTTACAAAATATAATCAGAGTGAAATTACAAAATTACATACATCGAGCATCGGACTGGAGCTCGTTATAAATTATATAAATTTCATCATTTAAACATATCGCTGCATTTAATCTGTCTGGCTGACGATCGGTGTGCTATAAGCGTTGATTGACACGTAGTGTATAATGTATTTGATCGAATGGCGTGCTCACCGCTCGCTCGCGCCACTATTTGGTTGTATGTACGTAGTAGTACATGGTATAAACGACGCATAAATAATGCGAATTCACCGCAACGGTGTGTAATTGAAATTAAAGAACAAAAATGCTTCGCTTATCATACTTGTATGTGTATGTAGATGTACATTGTACAACTGTGTCGCTTCGAAATCAAGATCTACGATTATAAAAATGGTTAAAACGTTTAGTATATCGTCGTTCTTCTCTTAGGAAACGAACACAGTACGAGTACCGTTTATAAACTCAAACTGGCTTGGTGTAGGACGCAGGGTCGCAGCCGTCGCAGGACGAGGAGATGACATCTAGATACTGCTAATTATTTTCTTTCTGGTTTTTTAATGCAATTCAACGGGAGAATAATTAACTGGTGTGAATTTGGCGAACGTAGATCGAGTATTTGTAGAATTCTTCCTCGGTACTGCCGAATTTTCTATGGTGGTGTAATTTTTATCATGTATTAAAGGGTTCGAGTACTTTGTTATTGCAGAGTATGGTTTGCTGAATTCATAGTATGTACGAGGTGTATTGAGAATGGTGGTTTAGGAGGTCTAGGCCACCCTGATTACAAATATTTTTGAAAAATTTTTGAAATCAGAAATTCGATGATTATTTTGCCATGAAAGACTTTCTTTCAGAACCCCTTTCCGGCCACGTTACAGTGGCATCGTCAGAATCGAAAATTGGGTGGGGGACACAAAAAAGGGACACAACTTTTTTTGCTTTTTCGAAGTGGAAAAGGGGGACTGACTTTTTTCACCTGCTAAAAATGGGGAGGAAAGGGAGCCTTCTTCCGTACTTTCGTCTTAGATTGATCATAGAATTGTAATTTTTTCGTGCCCGAGCGAAGCTTTGAAAAAATTGGATTTTTAATGTCCTAAAAATGAATTTTTTCATGTTTTAACGCTTTGAAAATCCCTATCTGATGTAAATGAAATTTAAATTTATAAATAATGTATAAAATACATTTTTGGGGGGGCAGAATTTTTTCGCCCCCCCCTCGACGACTCTTTTGCCACGTTATCGTCGTTTTGAAAGACTGAACATTGGACTGATCTAATCTGAAAAATCAGAGGAGGAAGAGGTAAATCTGAGTTTGATTTTTCCTATTACTTTAAGCTCAAATGAAATTGGAAAAAAATCGAAATCATTGAAAAAGTTACATAAAATGAAAAAGCGGTAGAGCTGGGACTGGAAATTATGAGGTAAAGTCAACACTTTGCCCATGAAAAAAGTGGATGAAAAGAGTGAATAATGCAGGTAGTCTTGAACGTTGAATTGGATTAGGTGGGGATTTGAAAGTGAAGTTGGCATGGTACCATTTTTTTTTTTGATCGGAATGACTTTTTAAGACTTGGCGTGCCTAGTTAGCAAAAAGGCAATATCACCTGCTTATGAAGACTTGTCAAAAGCTCCAGTGATACCCAGTTTTTGCATTACTAAAACACAATTTTTCGAAAAAATTTCGCTTCAGTCATACTTGAGAAAATTCAGTCTTCTGTTATGTGTCAATTGATGATTTTTTTGTTTTTTTCGTTTCAGGTGAGTCATGAACTATTATCGTTGGAATAAAGAAGTATAAATGAGTAAGTGATTCTTGAGAAAATCTTATTTGATTATTTCAAGCTGTCTATCACATCCAAATAGTCCAATAGAGTTGAAAAATTTTCTCATTTAGTTTTCTTAGCACAATCCATTTTTTTCTCCTGTTGGTTGAAATTGTATCAAAAGTCTCAAAATTTACTTACATTCTTCAGTGTGCCTAACTGTTTTTTTTTGAGTCCCTATTTGATCATTTTTTGTCACTATTGCCAACAAAAGGTCACCAACGCCACTTTCACCCCAATTCGCTATAATGAAAGAAAAACACAAAAAAATGAATTTCTAGGAACTAAAATGTTGAAAAAATCTGAAAATTTAGTTTTTGAATGCCTTATTTTGCAAAATGTTTTGATGTGTCTGCAGAGTACTTCTGTTCATTCGTGAATTTTTCAAAAAGAATTGCTCTAATCGCTACGCTCGGATGTAATTTACAGTCCTTCATTTTACCGACTATAGAGTCATAAGTCGTACAAAAGTAATATTTTCTTATTTTGGTCATACGAGTAATCCAAAAGTGGTCATACTTTTGACCAAAAATTAATAATTTTTACCATTTTCCTCCCGTTTACTGCTGGCTGAAAATTTGATTTCAAACATACTAGACAATTTTGTCATAGCTTCACTCGAACTGGACAAATTTTACTTTTCAAAAACAATTAAGAAATGAAAAATTATCCGGCATGTTTATTTTAATTTCAGGGTGTCCATTTTCTGGAAAATCTGGAAAACCGGGAAAAGTCAGGGAATTTTGTTGGTCTGGAAATTTCAAGGAATTTCGGAATTTTCCTTGGAGTTTTTTTGAAAATCCAAAAAAAGGATACTTTAATCATTTAGAAAAGTGTTTCTTTGCTTATTTTATTTTAAATTTTTCAAAAAATTTCGCCCTTGCTCCGCTCGGGCCAAATTATTACATCTTTTATCTGATTTTTTTATTCATCATTTTTTGTTGACCGTAATGTTCAATAAAATTAATATTTAAATGCATGTCTTTATCTATTAAATTATTCGAAAAAGATTTTCCCTCGCTACGCTCGGGGTAATTTCAACTCTTTCTACGGAATTTATTTTAAATCCAAGATTTTTAGAAACTTACTTTTTAATGAGCGGTGAGATGCCCTTGACCACGATGTTGATAAAAAAAAATGTAGAGAATGGAACAGAATTCGAAATTATTGGCCATGTTTTGGAAAGCCCGAATGAGTGAAAAAGGGTGAATTTTCATATTTTGAAGATCTTTTATCTCAAAAATTTTCACCCTCGCTTGCTTGGGCACAACATGATTCTGAGCGGATTTATAAATTTGAGGCAAGTGTTTTTCATTTTTGGGAGGAGAAGGGGGTAAGCAATAAAATGTGAAGAAATTTTAGAATTTTCAGCCCGGAGAAATCCGCATTTTCATTCGTTTGATTCGGTAGGCACCCTGGCATAATTTCTTTTATTTTTCAAAACTTTATAATTTTGTTTTGAATGCTTAGTTTTTCCTTCTTATTTGAAATTTTTTCTGCAATAAATTAAAATTTTCAAATTTTTGTGGCGAGGAAAGTTTGGCGAGTTCAAAAGATATTTTTTTGACTCGAAGAGGAACATTTAAAAATCTAGTGAAAAGTACCTAGTGATTTTGGAAAAAAAATTGTTGGACTCCATGCATTTTATATCATTTTTTTGCAAAATTTCGGAATGTAAGTACATCACGTGAAAACTTACTCCCCCCCTCCCCCCGGTTTACGAATATCATATTTAAAAGGTCTGGAAAAATTCGAAAAATTGGTCTGGAAAACCTGAAAAAGTCAGGGAAAAGTATTTCTGAAATATAGTGGACATCCTGAATTTGGAATGACTAATTGAAAAAGAAGACAAGTCAGGTATCTTGTCTCAAAAATCATATTTTTTCTAGTATTTCTTTTGAAAATATAAGGCTACTGCAGAAGCATTCTCAGAACGAATAATAAGGGTTATTTTTTGTTTATTCATGTGATTTTTCGAAAAAAATTTGATCGCTCTCTCACTACTACTCCTACTTTCCACTTTTTGTTCACTTCTGAAAATTTGAAGAAAATTTATCCGAAAAATTTGAAAGGTTATCCAGGGATTGCGATTTTCATTTTCTATACCTGATATGAATCTTGATTTTAGAAAATTCTTTCAAAAAAAAAACACATTCTTCATTACTCAAACCATGAGAAAAACAAAAAAAAATTGGCATGAATAATTGCACCCCCTGCTCTTTAAAATCTTACTCATTTCAAAAAATGCCACACTCACTAAAAGTAGAAATTCAGTTATACAAAAGTCGTACTTTCTAGTTTTAAGATTCTGCGATCCACTTTGAAAATGTAGGTATTTAAAATAAAAAATTTTCCGGAATGTGCAAATTCCTTTGTCCATTATTACCTGATTTGATTTAAAATCCTCCTTCCAATTTCATTAATATCATGCATAAAGGTCTGAAAAACTCTGGAAAAAGTGTTCTGGAAAACGTAAAAAAGTCAGGGAAAAATATTGTAGACATCCTGCCCGAGCACCTTAGCTAGTAAAAGTTGACATTATTTATCGAATTATGCTTCAATACCCCATCCATTTATACAAAGTATACAAGCAAGGTCAAGGAGACATAGAAAAAAAGTTGATACATTTTTTTCTGTCGACTGCTGGTGCACACTATGGACGATTTCGAACACCGCTGTTGATAATTTCCATTTAAAAAGGCGACCAAGGCGAGCCTCAGCGCCGAAATAATTTCGGTAAAGGTTTAATTTGTGTGGACAAGATAAACATTTTGGTCTGTGTGAACGTCGCGGTTGGTATCCAGCGGATATCTTGGAAGAAAGTTATTAGGATGAGGTAGCACACGGTGTAACATTTTGTGAAGAAGACGACGACGGGTCGCTGAACCTGATATAGTTATACCCGCGCATTGCTGCGTCTATCTCTCTCTCCCTCTACATCTTCATGTAGATACGTATTCCAAAGCGAGCAAAGTATGTTGGTATGTCGCGCATCCCTTGTCTCGGGAGATGGTTTTAGAAAAAATAAAAGAAACGAATACGGGATAATATGATATTCCGATGCATAATACCTACGTATCTATAGGTGTGAGTATCGAAATGCATTGTGAGGTGCAGGATGCGCAGCCGCGTATCTTCGATACACGTGTATGAGAGAGTAGGTAGTACGTACTACAATCGCCATCAGTCACTTCAACGTTCAGAATAAATGGCTATTGTCAAATAACGTATTTTATAGCCATTAACAATAACACAATGTTTACGCTTCGGAAATCCTTGAAACGTTGAAATGTTAATTTATCATAATGTAATCAAATATACCCACCAAATTTACTGGTTTCTTGGTCTGTGTACACCGAAGTGTTAAAGAGATGGTCGAAAGATAGGATTTCGTTCAGTTTTAGAAGCTTTGGAGATTTAGACGAATTTTCCGCCTTGTTAAGGAAATTATAATTGCTTTGTACTAACTTGCGATGGACGAGGGAGTAAGAAATGAACCTATTCCTTTTTAGAATCAAAAATTTGCTTTCCAAGGTCTTCATAAAAACTTCAATTTATGCCAAAAAAAAAGGAAAGTAATCATTTTACATTCTTAAAATTTAAAAAAATCAGGTCAGATGGTCAACTAATGGCCGCTAGGGAAATCTCATCAACCTTAAATTTATCTTCAAATCCGATTTTTAAAAAAATAAAATTCCTGAGTTTTTGTTAGGAAAATGAAAGAAATTATCATTTAAAAAAATTTTGAACTCTGCAGTGGGAAGAAATGTAATTTTAATATCCTACTCCTTTTATGAGATTTGTTTTTACATTTGGTCTTTTTTTCTCTGAGAAGTTGTCGTTTTTCAGTTTGAATTGATTGTTATGGGGTGCGTTCAGCTTGAGTTTGAAATTATGTATTACACAAGTTCAAATCATGTACATGTGCAAATTCGTTCATTTCATTTTAGTTCTGAAAGTTCAAAGTTTATTGGTTGTGATTTAAAATTCTAAGTAAAATAAAAAATTATCAAATTAGGTACTTCTATCATTATCGCACATCTCTTGTGAATTTCTTATTATCCTTTTTTAATTTTGCAAATTGCAATTGAATTCAAGTACAATGAACAATAATCGAGAAATAAAGATAAATTTAGTTACATTATTGTTGTTGGTACAGCAGGCAATAAGCTTGTTCGTAACTTTTTTTTTATTAAATAATGACGAAGATGAAGATGACGAGATTATATTTTTTAGCAAACAAACACCTCCTCGAATCAAAGGATATTATGCAGAAGTAATCCCAAGGTGATACTATGATTTGAAAAAATGTATTATTTATTTTGACTATGTAGGTACCTAGACCTACCTAATTAGATAAAAATAATCTCAACTTTGAAATTAATTTCTACGTTAGGTTCAACGATCAACAATTTTAAACAAAATTTTAGGCTGACGGAAGTTCAATTCGAAGAAGTGTTGAAAAGAATTGTACCTTCTTTAATGCGAACACCACGTGTAGGGGGTCCTGTAGCAACATGTCCGAGACTACAATTCCTATCTGTCATATGGTTGCTCGCCACTCCGGAATCATTTCGGTAAAAAAAAAAATGCCTACCAAAAAATTCAATATAATATTACTTTTGATGATTGACACAAAAATTATCATAGGTCTGTCGGATGCCGATTTGATATGGCGAAATCTACGCTGCACGAGTCTTTCGTAAGGGTTCTTGTGGCTTTGAATGGAATTGCCTCAGTAATGATAAGATGGCCAACTAGGAACGAGAGATCAGTTATCAAGAAAAAATTCGGGAAAAATAGCCATTTCAAAGGTGTTATAGGGGCCATAGATGGCACTTATATCCCCATCAAAGCTCCAAAAAAAAATCCTGAGGTGTACGTCAATAGAAAATCCTTCCACGCTATTACACTACAAGCAATCACGTCATATGATTTAAAATTTCTTGATTGTTTCTGCGGTTATCCGTCATCGGTCTCGGATTCTAGAATTTTTAAAAATAGTGACATTCATAAATTAATGATAGAATCGCCAGGCAGTTTATTTTCTTGTGACGAATATATTTTGGGGGACAAAGCATACCCTAATGCAAAATTTTGTGTACCTCCATTCGTTGAGAGAGGACGTTTTAGAGAAGAACACAAAAATTTCAACTTTTTACATGCTCAAACTCGCCAGGTGGTGGAAAGAAGCTTTGCTATGTTATTTTGCCGGTGGGCGTCGACTTCAATATTTAGATATGTCTCGTTTAGATCTCATTTGTTTAAGTATTATCGCGTGCTGCGTATTACACAATGTGTGTTTTAACAGATGATAAATTAATACATAATGTGCTCGAAAAACCAGGACGAAATTTTCAACGTTTAAGAATTGCTACAGCAACATATCCAGATTCGTCTACAAGAGATGCCATTTTTTTAAATTTTATAACTAGAAATATTCTTCCGCTAAGAAAATAATTTTTTTGTTCAATTAATAATTAAGTAATTGAAAAATCAGTTTCAAACAATGTTCAATGTTTCATTCAATATGAAAATAAATAAATACAGTAAAAAATTATTTAATACAAATTACGATGAACGATTTGAAGCAATAGTTCTACCAATTGTTTCTATAACATTCACCATCCTGTTTAGCACCACAAGAGCGGCATCTTGGCGCTGTATGACGTCACGATGTCTCTGTTGACGATTCACTTCATTTTCTTTCAAAATTTGAATCGCAGATCTGCTTCTAACTGATTTAATTGTCGAGGTAGCCCTTACATTGGAAAAATCACTATCTGTGGTATCAGACGTTGATGGGTGTGGTGGAACCAGATGACGAAGGCGTTGCATGAGAAGGTGTTTGCAGGGGAAGGTGTTGCTGGGGAAGGCGTTGCTGGGGAAGGCGGTGTAGAGGAAACGAGAGTAGGCATCGGAGTAGCAGTAGATGTATGATACGTACGCGGCATCCGAGGGTGTAAAATCTGGGCCTCTGTTGCTTTCTATGATAAATTCAGGACTGATATTCGGATCTTTTCCTAAAACATTTTCCATTTCATCAAAAAATTTCAAATCTGTACGTATTACCGCCAGAATTTCTGGTTCCACTACTTTTTTTCTTTTTTTTAGCCAACGTGCCCTGAGTTGCATGAACTTCCGTTCGCACTGAATACTCGTATATTTTCCTTCAAAGATATTAGCGATTCGAGTCCAAATTTTCTTTTTGGTGATGGTGGTAGACGCGAAATATTTTTATTTTCGGTGTACAATTGAATGAGCAAATATATTTCATGCTTTTTCCCCAACGTATTCGTTGGGTAGTACGCTGGGATTGCGACTCATCATCTTCCTCTGCATTTTCATTATCATCGTCGTCATTGCTGTGGTCATCGTCGTTGTTGCCGCGGTTGGTCGTCGTCGCCACTGCTGTAGTCATCGCCGCCGCTGTAGTCGTCATTACCGCCACGGTTTTCGTCGCCGTCATTATCACCATGAAAATTATTAAATTCATTGTCGTTGTTACCGTGATTGACATACGTATTATCTTGCTCTTTCTCCCCCATTTTCAAATTCAAAATCATCTAAAGGGTTATACCCTTAATCGTCAGCGTCAATCGGTATGTTTTCGATATCTAAAATAAGCCCAATTTTTTAATAAACACAATACACTGATAGTCAAAATTATATTTCTAACCAGATTAACAAAATTAAAACTTACCCATAAATGTATCTTCATAAGACATTTCAATTTTCAAACGATAATAAAATTACTTTCAATCATATCATAACACAATAGATACCTCGTACTATTATCATTCAATCATTCCTAAAGAAATGAAATTGCACATTTTTGAAAATGTACAAACCTGCAGTAGCCAGTGAATTTGGGTGAAGCGCTAAAATTAAAAATTAAATTTAAACGAACCGAATCTTTCAGGAACGAAAAAATCTGATTGGCTACGCTTTGTTTACACATTATTTCAATTTGTGTAAACGCATTTTCAAGCTCAAGCTGAACGCACCCATGAATGTGTAAATATCGTGAGAGTTGAGAATTGATGACAGATTTTTGTTCTACGATCCAAATTTAATCGTAAAAATTTCAAATTCGACTTTGAGCAATAATTATTGTACTCATCCAATATTTTTGGCCACAAAGTCAGTGGGCTTTGAATTATGCTCTTGAGTCCGAGTATATAGAAATTTTTTGATTTTTTTCTTACAATGGAGGTATCTCAACTGGCAATAAAATTTTGGGCCGAAATGAAAATATATCAGAAGTACATCAAAAAAAAAATTTCAGGTGCTAAAGTTCATTTTTCAAATTTTAGTGAATTTTTGAAAAAATCACCATCGCCGTGCAAAATATAAAAAATTGATCTAATCAACGAAAGAAGCTGAAATTTGCTATACTTCTTATTTTTAAGCTCTCAAATTTACTGGAAACGATTTCGAAACCTTTTAGAACCTTTAGAAAACTTTAAAATTTTCCAGTTCTGAATAAAAGATTATAAAAATGGTTCATATGAACTTTGGCTCTTGAAAATTAGATTATCCATATTTATGACCGATTTGACCGGTTAAAGCACATTTTTCCAAAATTAGTAACACTTTTTAGGTGCTGAAGTTCATATGGGCTATTTTTATTGGCTTTTCTTCAGTGTTGGAAAGTACCAACATTTTTTAGAGAATCCAAATCGTCTCAAAGGCACTACCAATCAATTAGAGTGGTTGAAATTAGGGTATAATTATATCAGATTTCAGCATTTTTCGTTGATTTGATCAAATTTTAATATTTTTCAGGGCGATAGAAATTTAAAATTTTCAAAAATTCGCCAAAACTCGAGAGATGAACTTAAGCACCTGAAATTTGGAATATGAAGTTCTTTTATGATGTACTTTCGATATGCTTTTGTTTCGGCCCGAAATTTTACTGCCAATGGGGATACTTCTCTTGTTAGACTTCATACGTTTTGTAAAATGATTTTTTTAAATTTTTGTTACCTCATAACTTGAAAAATAATACAATTTTTACCTTAGAGCAAAAGCTTTTAAATCATGGATTTTTTTCAGGGATGGTTTTTCATCAAAATGTTAGATATTTAAATTTGGAAATTTTTTTCCAATTTTTCAAATTGTTGAGCAACTTCCATAAATTAAAAAGTGGTAATCAAATTCAAAATTGGTATATTTGAGCCTGAATACAGAAACCACCCTTAGGGGTCAAAAATTGGGTTTTGTGTTGAGATTGCCCTTTGATTCTACTCTTTCTAAATGGCTCAAAATCAGTGTTAACTCAAAAACCAATTTTTGACCCCGAAGGGTGGTTTCTATATCCAGGCTCACATGCATTGCCTTTTTGACGTTTTGTCGAATAATTTTTGAATATTTAAAGACGTAACACGAAAAAACATAACGTAACTATTTTTGTTCTGAGTTGATAATTGTCAAGCAATTTCAATTTTGAATTAAATTTTAAAATATGAAGTAAGTAACTGAGAAGGAACACAAGTTGGTGTGTAGAGATATTCCCAAATTTTTTCTAGCCTAACAAAATATCATTATCTCAGTGGTGTTTAAAATTTGATGCCCAACCTTTGATTCATGAAAATTTGATCCTATATTTTGTATTTTATGAGGCGACATGCGACACCCTCAAAACTGTAACATATCCATGTAAAAATTGCAAGATATGATATTTCGACGAGAATTTTGGAATTTTGTCATCATGCAAGATGTAGGAAAACTTCAGAAAACCTTTTAGAAAAATTAGCAATTGAGCAGTGTATTTTTAAACATTCGTATTTTTCGATTTTTGCTACCAGAGACGGTTCGAGGGGTGTGCAGGGGTGTCCCCCCCCCGAGACGTGTATTAAGATAGGCAATAAATTGAAGGGCGAATCGATAATAGTACACGCAAAAAAATGAAAAATAAATTTTATTAAACGTAATAATAAAAAGGCACCATTCACAAAACTACAGTAGTAAAATTTATTCAAAAAATAATAATATTTATCGCAAAATAATAATATTTACCCGCAAAATTGACAAACTTTATTTTCTATGCAATAAACTTTACCAAATTTCGTGATAAATTTTATTATTTTTTTTGATAAAAATTGCTAATTTTGCGAATGGTGCCCCGTTATTATTTTTTTTGGATAAACTTTATTTTTTTTTGATAAAATTTATTATTTTTGGATAAAATTTATTTTTTTTGAATAAATTTTTTTTTTTAAATAAAATTTATAATTTTTTGCAACACTTTCTATTCATTTTTCATTCTCCATTTTTCTCAGTGTATATTATGCAACTCGGGAAATAACTTATTTTCGACGATTTTGAGTTATTTCCTTCATTACATGACTTTTAGCATTACTTGAAAATTGAAGGGGTTACAAAGAATGTTGTAAAAAAAAAGTTCTAAAAAAATTAACTAATCAAGGAAATGGATAGTATATTGAAAAATGAACAAATTTTGTTCTACTGACTTTTTGCCTAACATCGAAAATGAAGGGGCTACGGGTCATTCAAAATAAGTGGGCTTCAAATTTTTTTTTAATTTTCTCAATTTTGGATGACCCGTGCCCTTTATTTTTTCTGTTAGGCAAAAAGTCTGTAGAACAAAATTTGTTCATTTTTTAACATACTATCCATTCCTTTGATTATTAGTTCATTTTTAATAATTTTTTTTGAACAAAATTTTTTGTAGCCCTTTCAATTTTTAAGTTATGCAAAAAGTCGTGGAATGCAAATTTATTCAGTTTTCAAAGTACTATCCATTCCCATGGTTGAAAAAAAAAGTTTACGTGATTTTTTTAAAACAACATTTGCCCCTTCAATTTTTAAGATAGGCAACTTGTTCGTCCAACTTTTTTTTAGTGGTACCCCAGTTACATGCAAAAATGAAGTATGGTAGACCACTTGCTGGACACCCTGTATAGATAGGTACGTCAGAAAACTATTTCCTGAGTAATTTTTCCAGATGGATTGCTCTTAAATTTTATGATGTTTTTCACTTTTGAAAACATGAAATAATAATAATAAAAAAAAATTGAATTGAAACCCATCAATGAAAGAGGAAAAAAAATTATTTCATTTCCACTAAAACTTAGAACTGTTGACAATAATACAATAAGGTTAAGGTCATAAATTGGGGAAAAAAGAAGGTAAGGGTTCTGTAATTTATTTAGGGAGGTAGCCGAAGCGGATGCTGAGTTCACCTACTTATTTGACTTGGACTTTTTTAGTCTTTCAACATTAATAGGCATCAATTCAAAAATTTTCAAAATGGCTGTAATTTTAGTTTTTCCATTAATTTTTTAAAAACAGATCATTTTTGTCGAAAATTTGATTTTTTCAACCATGTTGCCCCAGTCTCTTCTCACTATTGAAAACCCCTCGAAGGATGCTTTCAAAATTTGATTACATGTTCAGCGTTGAATCATTTTGTACACGTGTAAACACTAATAACTCTAAATCTTTTTCTCTGGTTTCCGTATCGCGTCGTCCGAACATCCTCGGTCGTGTCGTAACGGATTTAAAAAAATATACGATGTTAATAACGTGAAGAATATAAAAGTGTTACAATCCTGTCAGGCAATATGTATACGGTTAGAGTTCAGCTATATACCATGGTACAAAGAACAAACGTCAAATGCACTCGTATTTATTCGCAATTCGCAGTCCGTAAAATTACTTTTAAAAATGGGACATTTAACGACCCCCGGGTATAAATTAAATTCTCTTTATTAACTTTCATTGTTTTGCTCGCCGGTTCGCCCTTTTACCGCGTTATTTTCCAAGTTTTTTAATACTTTTCGAGTGTTGCGGGAGTTATCACTCCCGAAGTGGAGAAATGTATCTGCGCGATAACCGAGTGCGAGTATCCAAAAAGTTGTTTAATTATCGAAATTTTTTTCCCGGGCGAGGGTTGTTTCTCCTCAGTCTGTTTTGTCGGATTTAATGAGCGTATTTCTTTCTTTTCTTGTTTTTTTTATTCGCTTTCCATCTACGTGGTAACGAAAACGAAACGTTACGAATGAGTTGAAGTTTTTGGTAGCTTAATTAAACGCAGTTTGTTCGAGTCTGTGAGATGGGTAATTTTTTACCAGCGTTTGAAAGCGAAACGTATAGAGAATTTTTAGGTTAAATTCAAATTGTTGCGCGAAGCGTCCTTTTGCTAGAAAGCAGCGAATTATTAAATATGGAGGAGTCCGGCGTCGAGAATTTATCGTAATTTTTAGACTCGTCTTTCGAGCTGAGACCCGGAGTATAATTAACGTAAAAGCTAACCGATAAATCGAAACGCCGGTTGTTGGAAGAAAACGAAATCCAACGCCAATGTCCGACCTTAATTGAAGCTAGCAAGATTTAGTCGCCGAAATTTCACCGCAATTGCCGTAAACCTCAAAACTAGCGAAGTTTCGGACGCGTAAACTTCGGTTTGGTTTTACATTTTGAATTTCGACTCGAAATTTGGAACGGTAAAAGTGCATTTTGCGGTCGGACTTGAGAGATTGAGCCTTTTGCAGTTCGTTTTTGTCGTCGAATGTCGAAGCGAGGCGGTCAAATTGGTTGGTCGAATGTTTGTTGACCCTTGGGGTTCATTCGGCTCTTAATTCGATTCGGATTTTCGGAAACAGGAAGGAATACGAGTTGGAAAAACAAATGCAATTAGATAAATTTACAACTCTGGGAAGCATTTTTCATCGATAATTTTCGACGCGTGAAATAAAATGTCTGGAATCTGGAACCAGGCTAGGCCTCGTCGATAAACCCCAAACGACCATCGCAGGTCGATAAACTATAAAATTCGCGCCACAATTTCGTCCAACTGGAAACGAAATTTTTCCCGAGACTGGGCTAAAAATTTAATCGTTTTTTGGTCCACGGCTCGCAAGGTTCCGCGCCAGATACGATTCGCAATAAAACAACAAATTTGCGGTATAGCCTACCTCGAAAAAAACCGGCGCAATGGAGAGACAAATCGATACAATAAAAACACGAATCGTACCAACTGTTAGATAACTTCGCCTCGATTAAGGTGGTTTTTTTCTCTCTCTGTCGTTCTCTCGCTCTATTTTCTTTCTTCTTTTTTTTTTTATTAATAAATTACCGCACGACTGGTTAGAATATGGTGTAACCTTGACCATTAAATACCATACGCCAGTGTCGGCGATAAGACAAAAATGGCAACGCATGTTCATGTTGTTCAACTCTCGAAGCTTTCGAACGACACGGCGCAGCGGTTATTGCCAAATGTACTATGTATTACGTGTTCGATATTAAACCGTTATAATTAAAAAGCACTTATTGCGAAGAAATTCGATTTTAACGCGTCCGTCCTTGACTTTTTTTCAAGTACGTTGTACGCAGCTCTTGGTCGGTGTTTTTCCACCGTAAATGGCGTATGGGTATGGTAAATTTGATGTGTTAAGTAAACAATATGTGGTATAATAGCGTAGATGTAATACGACCATCGGCGAAGAAACTTTTCCCTAATTTATGGAATATTAAATTTTCAACGAAGGTGGAAATGCATACGGTTGTGGTAGATTAAACTGTGGCTCGATTTACGAGTTCGTGTACCGAGGAGGGTCGTTCGTCGCTTTTTTTTCGAAAATTGAAACGTACTTAATGAAGTCCTAAATTGATGGAGTAAAAATTGAAATGTTCCATTTGCCGAAAAATTGTCACAGCTGCAAGAATGATACAAATTTAAAAAAAATTACAGATTTTAATAGAAAAAGGCTTAATTTGCATCATTTTGTGGGATTTTTTACGTAATTATTTGTATTATAATTTGAAAAAATTAAAGTAACAGGAAAAATTATTTTGAAATTTCAACGCTGTTTCAATTCATCTAGCCCATAAAAAAAACGATTACCAATTTTTCGGTTGGTTTAGAATTATTATTTCTGCTTTGATGAAAATGCAATTTTTGGTATTTTTACGGGGTTGCAAAATGTAATATGATTTGCATACAGGGGTATTAATTTCGATTGGAAAGCTGACAACTGATGATAGACCTTGCTGAGAGAATAACAAAAAATTGAAAGAGATGAGGATCCAATCTTCAAATATGTGAAATTCTATAAAATTATTTCTATTTTTTGTGAAGATTTTTTACAACCATTTCAAGTCAGATGTGAAGTGATGTTATCTGAAGAACTCAAAGAGACTAATGAAATTGTTCAAGTGTTTGTATGGGCAAACATGTATAATCTAAGAATTAAAGAGCTTTCGGACATAATAAAAATGATATGAGCGAGTAAAAATTTTTGTAAATTTCGAAAAAATAAAGGAGAAATTTTGTTTTATGTCTCGAAACTTTGAAGAATCCAACCCTTTCAATTTTGAAAGTTTTGGACCGGGTTGAACATAAGGCAGGAGGAGCCTCAGGTCGTAATGACAATATTGAATTTTTAATTAGGAAAATTGAGCTTAATTCAAAATTTTTCTAGAATAATAACAACTTTTTTTGGAGACATTTTTTTGAGGTCGAAAAATTGAAAAAATTCAAGGTATTCTAACAAGTAGTGAAAGTAGTGAAAAAATAGCAAATTCAGTCAAAATTTCAAAAAAAAGTAATGTAAAAATGGAAAAACACGATATTTTTTTATATAATTAGTAATTAGGGAACCGATTTTTATGAAACTACATGTTTTTTTAAGTGAAAGGTGAAGGGGTATATTGTTGAAATGTTTGCAAATTAGAACATTTTCTGTAAAATGAGCCGATGAATTTGATTTTGCATATTTTGCATATTTTGAACTAAAGTGGATGTTTTTACATGTTTCAGACGTTTAAAGAACATATTTCGGCTATTTTCCACTAATTTCATGCATATTTTGCAATATTTCGAAAATTCCATCCCACAATTTCGTTTTTTTACTTAGTTATTTTTCACTACTAGCAGAAATGACAATCCTGCGAAAAAAACAGCCGAAAAAATTTAAAAATATTTTTCCCCACAATTTTATTAATTTTTATGGAAAATAATTTGTGATTTGAGTGATTTTGGTCAAATTAAATTATTTTTGGCGATTTCAAGTGTTCTTTCTAGGGATACCCATCTCCATGTTGCATATTTTGCATATTTCAAATTTTTAAGTACGTGCATATTCTCTATTATTTTGAACGTGAAAAATGCATACTATATGATCATATTTGAACTTTTTTAGAGCTTAAAATTCCTCTCCCTAAGCATTATAATAGGTTCATTTTTTTTCAAATTTATTACTCATCCTTTTTGTATCTTGTTTTTCCCATAAATTCAAACTCGTTGATTTTTTGAGGGCGGGGGGGAGGTCAACTGAGAGGGTTTTGAAAATTTGATGAAAAGATAGTGGAAAAGTAGTGATTAAAAAAAATCCGTTAGATACCCTGAAAGTGTACTGTTGAAAAAAAAAAACGAAAATAATGTTTGAATTTATTTCTTTTTCGATGATTTCAAGGAAAAACGAGTAAAAGTAACGCGAGGTCAATTTAGGAAATTGACCACGGTTTTTGGCAGTGATGGAAAACTGAAATGATAGTTCCAGTTTCAGTTTCAGTTCTCAAATTTTTTTAGCTCCAGTTCCAGTTTCAGTTCTCAAAATTTTTTAGTTCCAGTTCCCAGTTTCAGTTCTCAAAATTTTTTAGTTCCAGTTTTCAGTTCCAGTTTCAGTTCCAAAATTTCAGTTGTTTTAATTTTGAAGGACAAAAAAATTCAAAATTTTCTGCTAAAATTGAACTTTGATGTTTTTCCTTTTCGATTCAAAGTACAATTTTTTCCCCCTTTTTCAAGTCCAAAACAAAAGATTTCTAGAAAAAAGTCATGAGTAATATTTTTCAGAAATGTTGTGACTATCTCCTGAATTTTTCAACAAAAAATTTGAATAATGTATGAGAGGACGTTCTTAATTGGATACAATTTTCGAGTTACAACACAATTTTTCTTTATTTACTTTTCGACGTAAATGTTCAAGGTTTGGGGTTTTTTAATAAAAATTTTCAAATTGAATGTGGTTTGGTAAATTTCAACATCAATTTGACTTTCTTATGTCATATTTTGAGTATAAAGATTGTAACTGCTGGAACGACTGTAGGTGAGTTGATTCCCAAAGAAATATTTGTGTAAAAACACAGGGGAATTGATTCCCATATTTTTTTTTTTTTTTTTGGAGATGTACGAATTGATTCCCCCTTTTTCAAGAGTGAATGTGCGAATTGATTCCCATTTCTTTGGCAGGGTATGTATGAACTGATTCCCACTTTATTTTCCAAAAAAGGGATTTTTCAGGAGAGCGAATTAATATCCACAAAACGTTTCTACAACTTAAAATTAGGTTCAGCAAATGGTTGTTTCAAAATGTGGATTTTTTGGGCCTAAAGAGCAGGTTTCACTCCAGTGTTCTCAAGAATTGAAATGAAAAATTTTCCCATCTGGGTGCGCTTATGCTTGGGAATTTTTTAATCGCAGTTTCGGAAATGAAATTTTACGAAAAAAACAATGGTGTTATTTATTTTGGATTTAAAAAATTATTGCAACACTTTTTTTGTGTTTTTTAAATAAAAAGCTCGAAAACTTCGAAGGTCTGTGATTTAGAAACATATGGGGAAATTTTTCATTTCAATTCTTGAGAACTGGAGTGAAACCTGCTCTGATGTAGGCCCCAAATCCACATTTTGAAACAAACCAACATTTGCTGAACCTAATTTTAAGTCGTAGAAACGTTTTGTGCATATTAATTCGCTTTCCTGAAAAATTCCTTTGTTGAAAGAGGTGGGGAATCAATTCGTACATACCATTGAAAAAAAGTGGGAATCAATTCGGACATTTCAAAAAAAAAAAAAAATGGGAATCAATTAGAACCTTTTTTAAAGCTGGGAATCAACTCAACAACTCCCGCTGGAACTGGTATAAAACTAAAATTCATTTTTGTTCTAGTTCCAGTTTTTAGTTTTCAGTTCTCATCATTTCAGTTCTAGTTCCAGTTCCAGTTCCAGTTCCAGTTTTCCATCACTGGTTTTTGGTACCAATTCGGGCTTCGAATGGCCAAAAAATCCATACAAAATCCATCAATTTTTTAGAATTGTCGCGCACATCTAATTTAAATTTCTCCTCCACTTTGAGAACCCTCATCTCTGTCCAACTTCAACGTAGAATCGTAAAATTTCATACGACAGGTTTTCAACTCGATGCACCAACCATCTCCTTGAATTTGGTCAAAAACCGAATCCCAGTTGCGGCTTATTTCCTAGAATCCAGTCTGCAGAGGCGAATGCATGGGAGCAAAAATACTAGGAACCTAATTACACGCGCAGTGTGTTCCTTTAAACCAAGACCGACTGGGTAATTGATCTATAAAACATTTTCGCAATAAACGTATCATTTCCAAGTAGTTCGAACGTGCTGCGCCGCGCCGCATCGGTCACGACAATAAATCGTAGCGACGAGTCAACGCGCTGATGCCAATAGACTCCACCGGTGACCGGTCGGGTCGTCCAGCTCGCGCGGACCATCTTCTCTTCCAATGCATGTACATCGAACAGTAACAATTATTTAAACTTGGCCACAAACGGATACAAGATGAGAGGATCAGGTGGGTGTTGGAATGAGAAAAACCTATAGCAGTTGGAATGCGACCGACGGCGACGCGAGGGCAAAACCAGCCGCCGGAACAATAAACGCCATCTACTCGACAAACCGTGTACTGGGAAATATCCAAGTACTTATGTGCCGAGTGAGGAAAAAAAAAATATACGAACGAAACGTCCCAACTTTATAAATTCCCCTCCGCTGGTAGTTACGTATACATAACCAATATTTCGCTATTTAGGGTAAATATTACATTTAGTCGGTTCGTTTCAACGCCTATCTCATTGTATACGCGTATTTTACACAAATTTTTACGACTTGCCGAACATAAAAGCTAATTAAACTCGCATAGCAGAACAAAACAGCCATCTAAACTATCTGTCGTCGTAGTTTCCACTTAATTCATCGTATACTATCTGCTCGTATCGTACGCGCCCGAGTCCTTGATGAAAATTCGCCTTCGTCTTCGCTTTTCCCAAAAACACAGAAACGACGAGAAGAAAGCGGCGGCGAAGAGCGGGCAGGGGGCGAAGGGGAGCGTGAAAAATGCGTCACATTCTCATACGCACATCTTTGTGCCGTGTCCGTTGCGTAAAAGGCTCTTTTGTTGTAATCTCATTGTCTCGTCGCAACATCTACGCCGAGTAAAGCTTTTATTTAATCAACATTTTCGATACGACGATAAACATTGTCATTTACACCCTTTCAGCGGGGATTTGTTGGCTTCTTGTGATCTCGACCGAGCTACGCTCTGTTTCTATCCTTTTGCGTTTAACTCGTACGACGTTGTCACGATTTTTGGATTCTATTTTCCTTTTCCTTTTCCTTTTTTGTAATTGTAATTACATACGATGTGCGAATATTCGACCGGGACAGCGTGATGAGTGTTCTACGCCCAGTGTGTAATCAACGCTGCATATCCTGCCCCTTGGACGGTCACTCACCTTGCGTCATCTGTTTTATGATCGTTGAGGCGCAGCGGTTGCGGCCTAGCGCCGTGATTTACATCATTAGCCTTACCAGCGACGTAAAAGGGGGTCCCTGCCTGCCCCACCGTTCAGCTGTGCTCCGGAGTAGTCTGCAGTTCAACATCATCTTCCCATTCTTAAAATAACAGCTTAATTTTCATCGGCGTATAATTACACGAGCGGATTCTACTTGTTGTAGTTTATAGATTGTGTTTGTGGCTTGGTCGGTTTCGTTCTTTTGTTGGCTGTGGCGAATTATTTGGGATGGCTGTTTATGGGGGATTTTTTGCGGCATTGTATTAAGTATTTAGCTCGATGAGATGTGCGAACCGTCGATACCTACGAGATCGCTTTTATTATTTTTTTTTCCACCGTGGTACAAATATACACACGTTGTAAGTGCGTGAGTATTTTTCGAGCAGATTTCAACGATAGAATATTCAGTTGACCATTAACGTATTAATAATTCAGAGCAACTTGACCATTAGAACGAGTAGCCTAATACGAAACTATTTCCTCGTTGTCCGGATGACACAGTTTAGGCGTGGTTTGCGTCCATTTCAACCCCCTCACCGTGTTTCCTTCGGGGATGCGGAATTGGCCAACGTGGTAGGCTTTTTCATAGGGGTGAAATTCGGTGTCTCGGAGATGTTTACGCCGAGGGTGAGAATAATTAGATCAAAGTTGTAATTGCCGAATTAAATTTCGTAAGGAAAGAAGTGACCTGGTATTATAAAAGGATATTATCGCAGATAATTTTTTTTTCGTGATTGAAAAAATTTTTTCTTTAAGACGGTGATCTACGCTTTGCGGGAATTAATTCTGGCCTATCTGCAACTTACAAGGCGCAAACCCAAATTTTCGTTTTTTTGGATTATAAAATGATAAAATGATGAAACAACGAACGAATATGATTTTAGAACGTAGAAAGAAGAAAATAAAAGCATTTGGAAGTTTAAATTGTCATTATAATTATTTTTATTAAACTTGAAAGAAACGCAAGATTTGATGGTGGTTTTTGCAAGATTTTTCGTAGACTATTGAATCAAATTTGATGAAATTTGGATATGTAGTGTAAAATAACATTTCTGATAGGCTGAAAGAGCCCTTTTTCCATTTTTCTCAAAATTTCGAAAAATATTTCAATTTTAATTTTTTTTTTTTAGAAAATCAAAAAAGGGGCTCTTTCAGCCTGTCAGGAATGCTCTTTTATATAACATATTAAAATTTCAACAAATTTGATTCAGTAGTCCCAGAGAATTCTTGTAAAAACCGTCATCAAATCTTACATTTCTTCTAAGTTCAATAAATATAATTATAATGACAATTGAAACTTCCAAATGCTTTTATTTTCTTCTTTCTACGTTCTAAAATCATATTCGTTCACTGTTTCATCATTTTATCACTTTATAATCCAAAAAAACGAAAATTCGGGTTTGCGCCTTGTAAGTTGCAGATAGGCCAGAATTAATTCCCGCAAAGCGTAGAGCACCCTCTTAAATACATAAAAATGTTCGTACTTTTCAAAGTGTGATTTTTACCAGTCTAGGAGAATATTTTTGCTTGAAATTAATTTTAGATTTTTTGTAATGTTTTTCAATAGAGCAATGTGAAGTTTTGGATGAAATCCGTATCAAGTCCCATTTGAAGGGCTTGTTTCTTTGGGCTGGGCCAGTGGACCATTGTGATCCGAATTCATTATAAGAAAAAAATATTTACAAAAGTGTTCTGCATTGTTTTCAGCAATATCGGGGTCATTTTCGATTTAGATAGTATTTTACCTCAGAAATTTAATGGTGGTATTTTTTTATGTCAGTGTCAGATTTTAATTTGAGCCCCCCCCCCCTTACATCGTCATAGGGACTTGTGATTAGAATTGGAGTCGAAATAATCTCAAAAATAAGTTCCAAAGGTTGAAAAACATACATTTTGTATCTCTTTCAAAAAATCTTGTTACGTTTTCAGTTTTGCTCCTTTCCCATCCCCACTCCTAAACAACTTTTCGATTTTTTGGGGCAAAAGGGTGTCGGAAATGGATTCGGCATGTCTGAAAACATGGTTTTAAGGTACCGCACGTAAAACTGAAACAAGATTTGATGAGTAAAGTTGGTTTCAAAGTGTGCTGTACGAAAATTTTGTGTCAAAGAGTGCTCTGCCAAATTTTGCGATTGAGTATTGAGCAGAATATGAAACGGGCTATGTTTTCGCTTGAGGAACTAGTAGACAACTAAACAGTAGAATCTCAAAAAAAAAAATATTCCTTGAAATTTATTAGCTTTTAATTGATAAAAACTATAATTATTAGCGGTTTCTTAAAAATTATGGTACTTTTTGTGGTACAACACGTTTTGGAGACAAACGATTCATTTGTGTGATAGTAAAGAAACTAAATGTTCCTTGAACAATTTCCCGTTGAAGGAAAGCAAATACCTGTACTGAAAAATTGGAATGACAATTTTTTGAAATTTCAAATGATAAGTAATTTCTTGTCATTTGTGATCATTTGACAGGAATTTACTATTCAAAAAATGTTGATGACGGCGCCCTGAGACTACAATGAACCAAGTGCCAAATTGATTTTTTTACAGGAAAGCCAAAAAATGTACTAACAAAATTTTCAGTGCACTTATGGACTTCGCAAATTTCAAACACTTTTTTTTAGGTTTAAATTAATTGAATTTACGGTTTTTTATATTTTAATCGATGCTGCTTGATTCACTGAATCCAAAATTATAAAAACCTTATTTTTGAAAAAAGTGGCACTTTGGACCATTTTAGTCCTAGGGCGTTGATGAGCTCAAATGAGATAATCAGATCCGAGAAATGAAAAAGATTAAGAATTATTTTAAAAAATTGAAAATTATTTTTTTAAAATTCATGTTTTGCTCAGATGAGTAGTAATTGGGTTTCGAATTGATTCAGAATCCCAACGGAAAGAAACCTTGGAAATGGGGAAAATATGAAAATTTGATTTTTCGAAATTTTATTAAATCTGAACTTCGAAGTTTGAAGCCTATACAATTTTTGTTTATGGAGATAACAATTTTTCAGAATTACCTATTTCCTGCTGGAAAAAGTCAAATATTTTCAATGAAAAGTCGGAATGAAAAATTTCAAGTAATCAATTTTTTTGTCATTTGTGTTCTCTGTAACTTGAATTTCTGCTGAAGAAATTTTCGTCGCCTCGGATGAGATGAAAGAAATAAGTATAAATGTTTCAAAGTGATTTAAAGTTTTCAAAAAGTGTAAAGAATTGATGAAAATTGATGACTTTTCGGAGGATTTAACCCACCTAAAGTTTCTTTAATTTTTATCTAAAAGGGCTAAAATTGTTTCAGATCAATTTACTTACTGGGTATTGAAAAGAACCATGTATTTTGAAAAAGTTGAATAAAAAATTAAAATTTTAGTTGGTACCTGCTACCTACAAATGAGAAGGAAATTTTTTCAATGATTTATTACTGCGCTGGAATTCCGACCATTTTCCAGTGATTTGCGATAGTTTTCTCTGATTTATGAATGAGAAAGTAGGATTCGAGTTTATTCAAAATCTCAAAATTGTGAGAACTGAGAAATAAAAATTGTTGAAAACTTGAATTTTAAGAATTTTTGGTCATCTGATGCATGTGGAAATGATATTTTACAGGAACTAGAATTTTTTTGAGAATAATTTCATTTTTTTAAATTGCCAAATAGGCACACTGAAAAATTAGAATAAACAGTTTTGAGAAATTTTCTTCGATTTTTTTTGTAGTTAATGTGTAATGCCTATTTCTTATCAAGGATCGCAATTTTTGTTAATTTTAGCCAGTCTTACGTCTTTTCAAATATTTTAAAAATGAGATTAAATTTTTCTAGAACGATTTCCTGTTGAAAAAAGGCTAAATACCTACGACGAAAGTTTGGATATTTTAAACAATTTAATAAAAAGATTTTGTTGTTCAAGATTTTCTGGACCGAAGTTAACCTTCTTGTTGAACAAATTTTGACCTCTGCAAGTCAACTAAGGTTCTAAAACACTGAAAAAATTCTAGAAATTGAGACTTTTGATTACAAATCTTTTGCAATAAAAATTTATAATTTTCAACAATTGTTCAATTTTTTTCAAAATTTTGAACTCTTGAGTTCCACGTGTCTTTCACTCGAGTTGTTGAAATTTTATTAAAGCCACTGTTTCACAAAACAAGATTCAATTGGCGGAGGGAGGAGGTGAAAATCGAGAAAGTCAGAAAAACCTCTCGACAAATATCAGTAACAGCTATTTTTACACTTGTATCTTGTATTTAACCTCATTACACGTATCCAGACCCACACAAAGCGTAAAAAATCCCCACTCGAAATACCTCTACTCTTTCCCCATAATAAATCGATACCACCCGGTCGGTTGGTCGCACTAGTACGTATTTGGACACGATTACACGATTACAGAATGGAGAAGAGTATCCATACCGAATCAAAAATACATTTATGCAATGTAAAATTATTAACCTCGTTTGAGATTTATAGTCAGTTCATAAATTATCAATTATGACACAAAAGAAAGGAAGTAAACAACAATACACCGCTTGAGCATAGCGAGCGAGTCGCATTAATGAGTCATTCATAAACAGGTGTACAGACCGCGTGCATATACTCCATATCTCCATACACAGCGCACACAAGTAAGCAACGCTGACGTAAACAATGAAGAATAACCACGACGATATAATAAGGCGATAAATGCGCATCGACCTGATTTAGATAGTCGTTGTTTTAGATTCTTCTTTAAGAAGTATATTTTCCAATTCGGAGCACCCCTAAAATCCTTTGAATACTTCACTGCTGGTTTTTGCAGCTTATTAAAAATTTTAAAAACAGGTTCGAAGCTAAAATTCAAAATTTTTGTCAGAATTGCGAAACCTACGAGGAAGGTAGTCCAACTTGAAATAAAATTTTGCGCCGGAACAAAAATGAATCGAAAGTACATCATAACAGGACCCCCGTATCCAAAATTTTAGGTGCTGAAGTTTATTTCTTGATTTTTGGCGAATTTTTGAAATTCCAAAATTACCTTCGTCCTGCGAAATATAAAAATTTGATCTAATCAACAAAAAAAACTGAATTTTGGTATATACCCTATTTTTGATTTCCCGAATCGATAGGAAGCGGTTTCGAGACGTTTCGGAGCCACCAGAAAATTTTGGAATTTTCAAGCGCTGAAGAAAATCCCATAAAAATGGTCCATATGCACTGCAGCACCTATAATCGCGGATTATCCATTTTGGTGTTCTATTTGATCGATTAAAACACAATTTTCCAAAATTCGTAACTTTGAGTTCAAATTCACATTTTTGGGCAAGAAATTTTCCTGGAAAAAATTTAGCTATTTTCGACCCTCCGAATCGAGTGGAAGCAAAATAGGGTATCTACCGAGTTTCAATTTTTCAACTCTATGTATGCGCATTAGGCGAATTTTTAAATTTTTTCCAGGAATATTTCTTGCTCAAAAATGCGAATTTGAACTCAAAGTTACGAATTTTGAAAAATTGTGTTTTAATTGATCAAATAGGTCGCCAATATGGATAATCCGCGATTATAGGTGCTGAAGTGCATATGGTCCATTTTATGGGATTTTCTCCAGTGCTGAAAAATTCCAAAATTTTCTGGTGGCTCCGAAACGTCTCGAAACCGCTTCCTATCGATTCGAGAGGTCGAAAATAGGGTATATACCAAATTTCAGCTTTAATTTTCATGTTTCGCAGGGCGGAGGTAATTTTGATTTTGAGTTGGGATACCTCCCTTGTTAGTAGTAAATAAACCAGAAAATTTCAAGAATTTTGATGATTTTACTGCAAAATTAAGAATTTTTCACTTCCCTTGAATTTTTGAGCCGAAATTGAAAAAGGGGTTCTTTTTTGGGCAAAGGGTATAGCACGATAAGTATGGTGTTTTGGCCCCTGAAAGGGATTTTGATGAAACCTACCCCAAAAGTTGAGTCATGAAGAGGAAAAATTCTGACAAAAATTTTGGTCTCCCAGAGCAAGTATTTTCGGGGGAGGGGGGGGGGGCTAAAATGTGTTTTTTAAACTTCATTTTTTCGTTTTTCGTCAAATGTAGATGAAAATTTTGTGTTTTTTAAAATCAAATCTAGAGGGTCAGAGGAACCCTGGAAATTTTTTTTAAAATTTTTGACCCATTTTTCGTCGACGTTCGGGCTCCGCACGATGAGTGGTCAGTTTTTATTTTTTTTGACAATGTTGCACCAACTCAAACTCATTGAAACGTATGTGGTATAATCAACAATAAATAACTCATTTTGTTTAAAAAAATGGCGGCTGTACCTCTGAAACTTTTTTCCAAAATGGCCGCTCAAAGTTTTTATAACGTCATAATTCGACGAAAAAAGGGTCAAAAATTGAAAAAAAAATTTAGGCTGGATTAATTTAAAAAAACACGAAATTTGTATCTACATTTGGCGAAAAACGAAAAAATAAAGTTTAAAAAACACATTTTGGCCTCTCCCCCCCCCCCCCGAAAATACTTGCTCTGGGGTCCAAAATTTCTATCAGAATTTTTTCTCATCATGACTCAACGTTTGGGATAGGTTTCATCAAAATCCCTTTCGGGGACCAAAACACCATATGAGACGCAGCCAGGGATACCCGACCATATGTCGGAAAAGTAAATTTCGAGAAAAACGCAAATTAAGAAAAAATGACCAAAAATATGGGAATTTTTTTTTTTATCAATTTGTATACTATGAACCCTCTACTTTCATATGAGAATAGGCTCAGGTCCCAAAAGTGTCATCTTCTTGGTTAAAAAACGAATTTTGCTGAAGGCCTCTGAGAAATTGAAACCATACCATATGTCGGAATTTTATAAAAATATGTTAAAATTTACAACTTTCATTATTATTGAAACGTAGTAGTGTTCAACAAATATCCGGATATCCAAATACCAAATACTATTTGGATTATCCGGATATCACACGGAAATTGCCGAACAGCTCCGAAAACATTCCGAAAACGGTTGAACTTTTCCGAGAGTTCCCGAATTCTTTCACGAACCCTCACAAAATTTAAAGGTCGATTATCGAAATCGAAAAATCGAAATTAAAAAATCGATTATCGAAATCGAAATTGAAAAATCGATTATCGAAATCGAAAATTCAATTTTTTCCCGTTGAAACTCTTCATTGATTATCCGGAAATTTGTTGAACACTAATTTTCAAAGCATGATTTTCACCATTTGGTTTGTAAAGTTGTTTGACTTGCACTATGATTTCATTTCTCAATGCACGTAATTTCAGGTTCGTTTTAATGAAATACAGTGGTGTACGATTATTAAAAAAACAAATTTTGTACCAAAAATGTCATTATTTCTTGAAAAAAGATGATTCCCGACATATGGTATGGTTTCGATTTTCGATGCCGGCAACTTCTGGAAGGGGTCAATGACCTAAAGTGATGTAAGAGGACGTAAATAAACCATTTCCGATGAGAAAAGTCGTTTACAGAACATATTTTTTTTTTTATTCATTGAAAACAGTTCCAAATTTTGTTTTGCGTTTTTCTCAAAACTTTGATTTTTGAAAATCATTTTTTGACAAACTTTGAAAAATCATAGAAAATTCATTTCTCAACCTTTTTTAATGCGGTTTGCGCTATTCGAAAGGTACAAGTCTGTACTACTTAAAGAGCCAAAAAAACGAAAAAAACTTTTTCCGACATATGGTCGGGTATCCCTGGCTGCGTCTCATATGTATCCTGCTATACCCTTTAAAGGAAGAGAAATGGCATGAAAATGGCCAGAAAAATCCAGATTGGAATTTTCATTTTTCAAATCCAGCAAACACCATGGTTCATTGAGTAGCCCACTTTTCCCACGAATAGAATTCTATCTTCAGACACAGTACTTCCTGAATCACACCTGTATCATCATTTACCTACGTATAAATCCGAATTATATCAGAAAAAAATATTATTTACATTCTGCATAGGATAAGTACATCAAATGGGTACATTATACGTACCTAATGTACTATCACATTACACGGTAGCAAGTGTGTGTATATTTGCTGACATCGCATCGTGCCACGCCGCAATAAGGCATGCAAATGATTAAAGATAAATGTACCGTTATCTGTGTAGTAAAAGTTACTCGGTTCGGTAACCATACATATCTGTTGTAAGTTGAGCAGTCTCAGATGTATTCTCAAGGCGCCAAAAGGCATAAATTATTAATACAGAATGTTTCCAATTTACAGAACAATAAAGTTTTTTTTTAATGAAAAAGAACAATTGCAATAAGAATTGTTTCTCTGTTTGCGGTTCTCGAGTTGTGTGCTGGAGTTGTTGTCGTATAGTTTTTTTTCTTCTTCTTTCGTCGTTGTTTTGTTTCATCAGAAATGACAACCGTTGCTAAACCTTGCTTATGCTCGGGGTTTCGTATTGTCTCTCGTGACAAGTTCACCTTTCATAGACATAACTCTTTACTTGCCCGTTTCCTCCGTTCCGGTATGGTGTATTAGATATATACGATAAATAGAGCTAAGTGCATCTCGAAATGACAAATAAATGAAAATTTACATCGTTTATCATCTTTAATAAAGCAAAAACCCCTCTAAAAGATTTACGAGCATCGCCCAAGAAATTTATTTAAATTGGAAAACTTATCCTTATAAAGCACGCCATATAATATCGCGCGCACGCTTCTCCTACCGCGAGCGTATAGTCTTCTTCGTCGTAGTCGTAAATTGCAAATTAAATACGTTATCGAAACCAGTTCGTTCAACTGTGAAAAACTTTTCTCTCATCCATAAATACGTCCTCTTCGCGCCCCCGCCACTATGGCTCTGTGCTGCTGAGCCACCGACCGACGTTCAATACGCCCCGGTATCATTGTTTGAAAAACTTTCCTATCACTTTTCGCCGTAAAAATATTTCTTTAATTCGGTATCATTATATCGTTGGCTCGTTTGAACCATAATTCAAAAAATCCCGACCGTTTAAAAAAGCAAACTTTTTAAATCCCAACATATGCTATCGATACAGCGACAAATTTTTACAACGTGTAATTTGTTATACGACCGTTTCTAATAATGGAGGGAAGTTTTTGAAACATTTTAGTTTTTTTGTTGGGCGAATTTTCTTCGGCAAGTTGAGATTCGCCTGTTGGAGAGGATATTTTGATTTTTTGTGGAGGAGGAGAGAAAGAGGAGATGTAGTAGGTTTCATGATTCGTAGCTCATTACTGATGAGTCGTGAATCATGAAACTAATTAATGGTTCGTGAATTGGAAATGGTTAAGAAGAAAAAAAGAGAAACTACTCTCTCAATTATAAATCAGTGAAAATTATCGAAAATCACTGAGAAACAGTCAGAATTGCAGCACAAGAGAAAATCATTGAACATATTTTTACCAAAAAAAAATCAGTGTGAAAAATCACTGGAAAATCAGTAAAATTTATGAAATTTGCTGAAAAATTAGCGAAACTCTGTGAAAAATCAGCGAAAATCTGCTGAAAATCAGTGAATTTTGCTGATTTTTCCTGCTCTGCAATTTTGACTATTTATCAGTGACTTTTCACTGATTCAGAATAAGAGAGCATGAGATCAACTTCACAGTTGTACCCCTCGCCCCCTTCGTTCAAAATTTTGAATCTATTCTAATTATCTGGAAAATTGATGATATCGAAAGCAGTATCTGATGATTCATCTGATACTGCTTTCGATCTTTTCAATTTTCCAGATAATAAGAATGGAGATTCGAATTTTTGAATCAATGGGGGGAGGGGGAGGGGAAGTACAACTAAAATTAATTTCATAGTTTCTCTTTTGCTCATTTTGACCATTTTCAGTTTTCCACCCATTTTTCCTAGCATTTTTCCTGGCCCTTTTCCGAGCTGAATAGAACTCTTCTTACTTATAAATCAGTGAAAATTATCAAAAATCACCGGAAAATAGTCAGAATTGCAGCACAGTAATAAATCAGTGAAAAAATCACGGAGAGCAAACAGTGAAAAAAATTGCTGAAAAATCAGTGAAAATTCTATGGAAAGTCATTAAAATCTCTGAAATTTGCTGAAAAATCAGGGAAATTCTTCGAAAAATCGGGGAAATTCTTCGAAAAATCGGGGAAATTCTTCTAAATATCGGGGAAATTCGCTGAAAATCAAAAATTTTCATTGATTTTCCCTTGCTGCAATTCTAACTGTTTTATCAGTGACTTTGCACTGATTCAAAATGTTCAGAATGAGAGAAGGTAAATACTATCTAATTGAGCTAAATTTGTAAGAATACTGGTTGATTTTTGATTTTTTTATTTCTTGTCATTTTTTAGGAGAGGACCAAAAATACAGAACATACAGGGACGGTTTTAACGATGAGAGGAAGAGAAAATTTGACCTCCCCATAATAAATCATAAAATAAGTTTTTGGTTTGAACTGAATCAAAAAATTTGAAAAAGTGGCGGTTGGAAAATTTACTATTTGAATCGAAAAAATTGGGAAATTTCCATCCCGAGTCAGAAATTTCAAATTTTTCTTCCTTCAATAGTTTGGTTTTTTTGGGGGGGGGGGGTGTCTACTAGTCATGAAAGTCATGAAATGTGTCAAAAGTCATGAAAGAAGGTGTTTGCGAAGTGCAAGCAAGAAAAACAAAAAATTAGTGGAATTTTACCTTAGTAGCAAGAAAATCCAGAAAATAGCAAGAATTTTTATTTTTTTGATCCAGTAGACACCTTGTACTATAAAAGTCATGAGAAAGCCATGAATTTTTGAGAAAAATTCGAAGAATCACCATTTTATTTAAGCACTGCTGAGAGCTGTTCATCATTTTCACGAAAGGTGAAAATTCGAAAAGCAGAGTGTTTAAAGATCAAGCTAAGTTGAGCTTTTTGACTCAAATGTCAAACTTTTTTTTTCAAAAATTGAAAAAATTCCATCCACCCCCAATAAATATGTAATTTAAATAAAGGAAGGCCCCATTGCGATTTTTTTTTGAATTATATTTCATTGAATTTGTTTGTAAAAATTTAAATTTAGGAGCTCATTGCGATTTTTAAAAAAAATTATACGTATTTGTTTGAATTTTTCGTTTTTTTTTGGGGGGGGGGTGGCCAATTAAAAAGTGAAAGAAGTTATGAAAAAAATTCAGCTTTTTGCTCAACAAATTTTGTTGGACACCCAGTTTTGAAACCTTATGTCCTTATGTACCAATCTATGTACTTAGCTACTTACTGTGCCTAGCTTTTCTTGAAATTTTAATATTTCAGAGTATTGAGGTGACAAAATTTGATAATTTCTTCGTTAATCTTCCTTCCCTGTTCCTCTAATAGGAAACCCGAAAAAAATTATTATAATCAATTATTGACCTTTTTTTGTGATACCTTAGGGTCAAAATCTCAGCAACGAATTGACTCAAAATAATCCCAGATACGTCTGCAATATCACCGCACTTGGAAAATTCGCCCAAAAAATCATCGCAGCTCGCCACCATACCCTTTTTGTTTTTCGTTTTGTATTTTATCACTTCCAGATGTCATTAGTCTACTAATTCCACGAGGATTTCGCCGCGCATCGCACTGTTCCGCTTGATTAGTTGTCATTTCGGGTCACGATTCGGGGGTTCATCGTCGTCGCGCGATACGTGTCTCATTTAACGTGCGACCGCGAGCTAAAAATCTAATGAAAAGTTTCTGCCATAAAAATAAAAGTATATCCGTAGCAAGGAGAGAAAAAAAAGAACACCGAACGAAGAAAACACTTGAAAAAGTTCTCTCCATTTTACGGTCTCGCGTTAGCTGTACTTCATGAACTGATAATGAGATCTTTATTTATTGAAAATCATATTCGTGTAAGCCATTTTTGCGCACGTATACGATATATCTTCCTTTACCTTTTTCAAACCAATCAACCGTACAATGACCGAGAATATTACGTTGCTTTAATCGAAATTTTACAACTTTTCCCTCTTCAGTGCCTGGTCGGAGAGAGGATCGTGTACCTTGCGATACTTTATACTCATCGTGGTGTATTGAGAATGTTTTGCTTTTACGTTTTACCCCTTTTTTCTTTCGAGTACTTGTACGGTATCTATCTTACGTCAGTTATGTTGTACAATGTACATTTATCGTAAATGTACCTTGGTAGTTTTAACGGTAAGAAGAAGGAATACATACACGCGAAGGCGAAATTTATAAACGTAAATATGACTAACGTCTGCGATAGTGAAAACCTTCGATTGGCACGTATTTGTAACGTCATCTTTGTATAATCGTTTCCATGTATCGTGGTCATGTAAGTTAGTCTAAGCATTCGAGTACGTATATCCACGTGTAAACAAACCAGAAATGAAATTACATACGCTAATTATTACGATGACGTCGATGACGTTCGCTTTCTCGGGCTATCCTCCTGATTCTTGTCGTTAATCAGCTGACAAGACAGGTGAACTGTTTGAAAACACGTTGGATGCTGGATAAATTGATGTGTGGTGCAGATTGGGAAGGGAATGCATCAGAAAGGATTTTGGAGTAGAATGATCGAGTGAAAAAAATGGAAAATTTCAAAGTAGATAATTCCTGTGAAGTTTTCTCTGCAAGATGCATATTAGGGTGCCGCATTTTGCCATTTTTTTTTTATTTTGACGAGTCTGAGCTAAAAATTGTTTGAAACGACTTGACTTCTCTCACCCCTCCCGATGACAAAAGCTCAATTTGTCAAAATTTGACATTCTTTTCGAAAAAAATTTGAAACATTAATCAAAAAATTCCAAATTTTCATCTTGTCTTTTTGAAGTCATTTTACAACAATTTTTTACTTAAATTCCTTGGGATTCTGAAAAAGTCATTGCACAAATTCTTGTGAAACGATCCGAACCGCGCGAATTTATTCATAATTTTGTGTAAATTTGACCATACAGAATACAACCGAAACCGAAATTCGAAATTGATTTCATCACTCTCCGGTTTCCCTCTTTCAAATGGTGATAAGACGTAAAAAAGAGTTGAACGCTGAACGACTGAAATGATTCGCGCGGTCCGGATTACTCCTATTCGAATTTTTAAAAAATAAACATTAATTGGGGCTCCACCCAGGTTTCTCAAAACTTTTCATTTCGATTCCAAACTTGAAATCGAAATTTTGAGTCTAAACTCTACCTCACTACCTACCTCATTGATATAATTATTTTCGAACTGGCAGTTGGAACAGACTTGTGAGATCAAATGAGACAAATTCAGAATTAATCGCACGTTTTTTCCTAGTTTCTTAGGTTGGGATGATCATTGGAATGTATTCTCATCTCAAAAATCGGGCATTTGTGGCTGCGATGAATTTGGGATGAATTTTCATTGCGAAATTCATCGCACGTTTTTTTCTAGTTTTTAAGGCTGGGATGATCATTGGAATGAATTTCCATCCAGAAAAAATTATTACGATCTTTTCCGAGCATTTGTGGCTGCTATGAATTTGGGATGAATTTTCATCGCAGAGATCATCACACGTTTTTTCCTAGTTTTTTTTAGGCTGGGTTGATAATTGGAATGGATTTTTTTTATACATTATTTCAGTTGATTCGCTAAAAAAAATCTTCATTTTTGGTCTTAATTTACGTTTTGAAGTTGAAGGATAAAAGTGTCTACCTACTTTTAAAAATCGTTCAAGTGGTCTATAAATCCAGTACGAGAAATTTTTTCAATTTTGTGGGGAAGAAATATATTTTTAGTTTTTTTCTACAATTATTGTAGTGTTATATTTTTTAAAAGCATATTTCAAGAAAATTGGTTCTTAATTTATTGGAGAAAGAAAAAAAAGTTTGAGTAAAACTAGTTCTAGCATTCTAGCTCTAAATATCTTGGGAAATTCGATATTTGTGACACGAAAGCTGTTTTGAACAGTCACTTTAACATTTTAAAAATAATTTGATTTTTTTTATCGACTTTCAAATACTTTTGGTTTGCTTTTTATGGGAGAGATGAAGGGAAAGGGGAATGAGAATTACATCTTTGAGAATTCGATACTTTTTCACACGACAGCTCTTTTGAACTTTTTTTTTTCATTGTAACATGGATATGTATAGTGCTGGAGATCAATCTATAAAATTAGACACCAAATTTGAAACACCACTGACATAAATAAAAATTTTTCGACTGGAAAAACTTTGAAAAATTTTGTTTTCTGAAGTATGACAAAATGTTAAAATGTTACAAAAATGTCCTTTGATCATCATTTTTTTTGCTGTGCTGTCCCCAGCTCTAGAGGTCCTTTTTTTGATGCGATGCGTTAGAGGGCAGGAAAGGAAATAGGAAAAATTTGAGACTGTCATGTTTCTCTACTACATATCTGAATGTCATTTCAAATACGTCATGTTGAATTTATTTTTGAAAATTGTGAATTGATTCCATTATTCACGTAACTGCAAGAGTGTTCAATTTTTTCATAAAATTTTTCAATTTTCTCATAAAATTGTAAAATTGGGTTTCAAGGCTTGAATATCTGATATTTTAACAATAAATTACGAATTTAAAAATTTTGAATACCTGACATTTTAATTAAAAATAATTTTTAAAACATATTCATGATTTAAAAAAATTTCCAGTAAAGCGGAACTCGCGGGATTTGAGTTTTTTTTTTCGGAGAGTATTGTTTCCAATTTTTTATTGAATGTTGTGGAACTTTTTTTGAATTATAAGTTTCAAATAAATTTGACTTTTTCATTATTGAGGGGATTTTGATGATTTTTTAAATATTCCAACTTTTAAATTACTTTACGAAATGGGGCGAGGGAAAGGTAAAAAATCCTTTTCATTTCAAAAAATCCTTGAAAATCTTTATTTCTTACTTGAAAGTTCTAAACCCACTAAATTAACTCGATTATTTGGAAATTCAACGTTGAAATTCTGGCTTACTCGATTTATTCTGGTGGCCTTCAAATGGAGGCAGCATACGCCGGCCTGTATATTCCCCAGCGTAAATAGGTAGTACATACAATTGTCTAGTTGGGAGGATTGGAAATCTGCAGCCAAAGATGTGACTTATTAGAAAAATTATGAAATAGTCTCATTATGAGTTGAGAAAATTGAAATTTACCGCTGAAAATTTCCTTTTTGATTTTCATTTGAATGAGAAATCTTGAAATACTGCAGATTGTTTTTTTTTTCGCCAGGGGTAGAAAATAGAGTGGGATGCTGAAAGCGATGAAAAATTCCCAAATAAGTTCCGAAAAATGTGATATATAGAATAAAAGTTCAAATTTTCTTGTTCTAATATCTAATTATTTAAGACTTCATTTACCTACCACATTTTGAATTCTGAACATTTTCACTGTATAAAATTTTCTCGATGGAATAATTTGAAAAATTTTGATTATGAAATTAAGGTTCAGGAAAGTGATATTGAATGAGTTACAATTTTCATTACATTTTGAAGTCATTTGAAACCTTTTTGCTGCTGGTTCAGAATCCAAAAAAATTATTTTTTAAATCTCCTGGAATTTTTGGGAAAAATAAATGTTGGTGTCTTCGAAGCATCTAGAATTCTGCATTCAATTGTGTATTAGAATGAATCCTATGAAAAACGAAGATAGCCATCTTCTGTCGGAAGAAGTAATGATTCAAATGAGTGAAATGATGTTGAAAACCTTTGAAACGCTCCAAAGTATACATATAATTTCAATACGTTCTGGTTTTCTTTCCCAGGGATTTTGCCAGCCCAGAGACGAAAATTTCCCCAAATTCAGCTCGACCATCGTTCAATGTGCTTTTCGGTATTTGCACATGGCACATGCATGCATAATTATCGCATATAGCACCTTCGCAAATTTTTTTTTACTCCCGTGGCGCGATTTAAAAACCTAATTGCTCGTTTTAACGTGGTAAATTAATCGTCATCGTGTAAATAGGTCCGTTTACCGTGTAATTATCGGATACTCGATGTAGTTATTACATAAAAAAGGAGTTACTTTTTAATTTTCCGTCTGCAGTACGATTATTTATACGATGCACCTCCGGCGTATAGGTCTGAAATATGCTTAATTAATATAAGAGAAACGGAAACCGATTCTCGTCGCGCAGAAATCAGACATTGCATCGGAGTGAAAAATGAAGTTGTCGTAAGCACGAATATTCAACGGGTTAAATTGTGTTTCTGTGGAGGTGTGTCGACCAAGGTATATAGAACTTTGTACCCAAACGTACGAATGGCGACAATGTTTAAACTCTACGTTAGCCACGTAAACCGCTAAATCGTATCCAACCGTTTCACGTTTTTAGGGAGCTGCGGAATTTAATCCATCATTTATAACGGCTGGTGGTGTTTTTCTTTTAACATGATTTACCGACGTTGCCATCTTTTTACCGTGACGTCGAGCCTCGATCAATAAGGCAACAAAAGTTTTTAATAAGTTGCGACGGTGGAAGGAAAAAAAGAGGAGAACAACTTGTTACGTTGAAATTCTCTATAGATTGGCCAAATTAAATTTTACGCCGGTATTTGCAAAAGGTAATTTACGAGCTCGTATAGGTGGACTTTTACTCGCTGCGTTAAAAGATGATTGATATTTAATGTAAACTCGACGATGTCGTAAAGAAAACAATGGCGAAGAAAATTTTACGGATTAATTTGCAAAAATTTGTATATCGAGGAGTTCTAAATTTTGATTTTTTTCATCGGTGATTAAAAAATTGAAGCCTTTGAAAGGTAATTTTTGATTGAGAAATTTTATCGGACGAAGTGTTGGCGGGAAGAGAGGCAATGCTTGATTGTTTCGTTATTTTAAGTAAAGTAAAGTGGCTTGATGATGGAATTTTTGAACGAATGGAGAGGCTTATACAAATTTTCAATGTTTTTTTCAAGGTTTTCAAAATAATGTAAGTAGGAGTACCTAATTAAAGACAGAAGTGGGTATAAATTTTGAGACAAGTACTCGAAAAGTTTGGCTTCTGAAATTTTTTATTTTTTATATTTAATCAATTAGGTAAGCCAGTTTTTGCAGAAAATTAGACAAAGATATCCACTTTCTAAAAAAAAGCCTGAAAATGTCAGGGAATTTGGGAATTTTTTTTGTAATTTTTTAAAAATCCAAAAGAAGAATTAATCATCCGGAAAAGTGTTTCCTTGCTTATTTTATTATAAAGTTTTCAAAAATTTTCACTTTTTGTTGATAGTCTAGGAATTATAGCAAAATTTTTACGCGAACCTCGGAATAGTCGGGGGAAAGCTGAATTTTACATTATTTGTACATAATAGCCTACCAAACATACTCCTAAAAGTTGCACCCCCCCAACTCGCCGACTACCCCTCGCAAGAGGTCAATAACCTTTGCGAATATACGTTTTTTGAGCGTAGCGCCGAAAGGAAGGGCCGGAGAGGGAAAAGTGGTGAGATAAAAAATGTTCTACGTGAAATTTCCTATTAGCTTGACCAGATCAGTTGTTCTCAAAATTACGATATTCAGCTTACAATGGAGGTTAAACTTTTCCAAATTTGAAAAAATTTGAAAAAATTGGTAGTTTATGTGTTCATACGGGGGTGGCTCACAAGTTGCCAGATGCAACTTTTGACAGTATATTTTTGAGCCAATTCTAATTTAAAATTACACATAAAATTACCAATTTTTTCAAATTTTTTCAAATTTGGAAAAGTTTAACCCCCACTGTAAGCTGAATATCGCAATTTTGAGAACAACTGATCTGGTCAAGCTAAAATTAAATTTCACGTAGAACATTTTTTATTTCACCACTTTTCCCTCTCCGGCCCTTCCTTTCGGCGCTACGCTCAAAAAACGTATATTCGCAAAGGTTATTGACCTCTTGCGGGGGTAGCCGGCGAGTTGGGGGGGTGCAACTTTTAGGAGTATGTTTGGTAGGCTATTATGTACAAATAATGTAAAATTCAGCTTTCCCCCAACTACTCCGAGATTCGCGTAAAAATTTTGCTATAATTCCTGGACTATGACCGTGATGTATAAAAAAATTGATATTTGAATGCACGTCAATTATGAATTTCGGAAGCGTATTTACTTTTTAATTATAGCTGTGATGAGAAAAGAATGCCATGATACTTTTGACCACGATGTTGAAAAAAAAAGGGGGAGATATTGGTAGAGAATTCGAAATCGTTGGCCACGTTTTGGAAAACCTAAACCTCGATGAGGGAAAAGTGATGAATTTTCATCTTTTGATGGTGGGTTTTCGCAAAAATTTTCGCATTCGCTTTGCTCGCGGTCTCGATTACGTTAATATGTCTCAATAAAATTATTGAAATTACCCCCTCTCGTTGATTTTTTATTTATTGGGCAAGCAGAAAAAATTGGAGGGGCTTGAGTGAAATTTATGAATTTGGGGTATACGTGTTTTTTTATTATTTTTCTTTTGAGAGAAAAAAAGAATTGTGAAGAAATTTTTACATCTTCAGCCCGGAAAAATCCAAATTTTTATTCGCATAATTTGGTAGACATCCTGATATAATTTATTTCAGTTTTAAAAACTTCATAATTTGTTTTAAAACAGAGTTTTTCTTTTTTTATTTGAAATTTGAAATTCAACGTCTCACATTTTTGGTCGGGGGGGGGGGGGGTAGAAATTTGCAGAACCGAGTTCAAGTGTTTCTGTAGCTGAAAAAGGGTCATCTAAAAATTTTGTAAAAAATTGTGATTTTTGAAAAAAAAATTGTTAGACATCATGCGAAAAAATCACCCTCTCCTCCATGCTTCATGTGTATCATATTTAAAAGGTCTGGAAAACTTTAAAAAAATGGTCTAGAAACCCCGGAAAAATCAAGAAAAATCATTCCTGAAATATTGTGGACACCCTGATTGGAGTTTTGATATTAATTTTTTACTCGTTTGCTAGAGCAATTTTTTTCAAACGAACAGAGAACACAAAATAATCGAAAGAAAACCCCCTCTAAATTAATCAATATTATCAACCTCGACAAAGTGAATACCTCGACAGATAATACCCCACTATTCGAGGGCAAAGAAGCTACCATCCGGTATAAAGATCAATTCTGTAAACTTCTCGGGTTCCTCTTGATGAGCTGTGTGTGAAAAGTGAAACTCGAGGAGCGAGAGCGAATTGAAATTTATAACAATCGAGATTAATAATTCAACAAACGGTGTTTACTCGGCGATTCATTATTTAGAAGGCGAACTTCTCAAAGTGAAACATCTACTCCGCCAACAAGTTTATAATTCCGTGTCACACAAAAGTCTTAATTTTACAATAAAGAGTGTAGAGACGTATGCAAAATGTATATAAAATTCCGAGACGTGTACATTTAATCAAGAAACTTTTTGCGTGTAATTAATTGCGGAGACGAATTTGTTAAATGTATTAATATTTTATGCCGGAGCGGAGCTTTGAAATGGCAACGACTGAGCTTGCGTACGCGAGTTAAAAATTCGCTTTTAATTACTCCGCAAAAATTTATTATGAATGGATAATGAACGCGTTTGAATATAAAATCCTACAGCGAGTGTGTTAAACATAAGTTGCTAGTTAAATATTTCCTTTTGTGAAGTCACGAGTTATATAGCCAACACCTCGTGCGCCGTTTCGATAGACCGAAATTTTATAGTTCAAGGTTGTACGATAAATTTTCAATTTTAATGGGGTCACGAAATTTTTTCAGCTGGAGAGAGTATAGAATTTCTACCAGACGATTTATTGCCCTCGGTTGTCAAATATATTTTGTATGAGGCTTTCTAAACAATAAGCATGGTTCTAAAATTTCTAGGTTTTGGGATTTTTTTTGTTGAGAGAATTTTCCTTTTTAAGCGGATATAAATTTTTTCCGAATTTTGACGAGCTTTATTCCTGCGATGACCTTGGAATACCTAATTTTTCAAGCGTCTACGCCTCTCTTTTTTTTCTTCGGGTAATTGGGAAAATTAGAATTTTATAATTTCTTTGGAATTTGCATATAGATTGTTTGTTTTGTCTAGAACGAACCATAGTTGGGGGAGGGGGGATCAACAAATTCTTACTAAAGCGTATTTTCTGATTTTTCCTACTCAAAAGTACTTTTTTTCATTTTTTCGGGTTCAAAACAGAAATTTTTTCAAAAATGGTCATCACTTTCGAAAATTTTCCCATTCAATCCCATTTTTTCGGACAAAAAATAAAATGTTGTCAGTATCGGAAGAACAAACTAGATTTTTTACCCTTACCCCTCCTTCATTCGGTCATGTCCAGTACGACGATGTTCTATTTCTTACAGTTTGACGTCTGCATTAATTTGAGGCCAAGGTTTCGAATAGAGAAAAAAGCATTGGGATCGTGAATATGTTTTTGAAGATTTGTGGAGAAAAATTGTCAATTGGGTAGGATTTTTTCGAAAATTGAAATACATATAAAATTTAAACAAAAATTGAACTATTATTTTAATTTTTTTTTTGAAGTTGATGAATATTGTTCATGCATGAAAGTTAGGTATTACTCACATTCTAAAATTTCTGTAAAAAAATATAAAATTTTTAATGTGTCTTGAAAATATTGAAAATTGACAAAAAAATGAATCAAACCGTGTTTTCAATCATTGAAATCGACAGGATTTTGAAGTTTTGTTGAAAAATCGTCATCTTGAATTTTTTTCTATTTTCGAGATGCTTAGCTGCTTCCACAGTTCCACGATTGAAATAAGGTTGGATTCATTTTTTTAAAATAAATTTGCCCCTTCAATTTTAAAAATGAGCAGCTGATTAGATATAAGAAAAATGTCAGAGAGGGTAGCAAATTCATATAATTTTTTAATTTTTTTGGGTATGTGTGAATATTGTTAAGTAAGTCGTAGAAATGTGAAAAATCAAGGTATCCTGATTGCAAACCTGGTGGTTTGGCAATTCAACAAAAACTCCAGTGATTAACAACTGAAAATTCGGTTTCGATTTTTCATTTTGAATTTTTAAGGCTAATTTTTTCTAATTCTTGAAGGCACTCTTTACTAATCTTTATTTATGTTTACAACTCGAAATCAATAAAATTGGAAAGATTTGAATTTCAGAATCTATTCTTTCTTGTGTGTAAAGCACAGGGACGGTTGCAAGGGGTGTGGTGGATTTTACCGCTCCCCCAGACGTATTTCAAAGTCGGAAAATCAGCACATTCTGGTGTCCAGTTGGCAAATTAAAAATCCGGACGAATTTTTTTTGCTTGTACATTTCAGTCATAAATTTTCCCTCCCCCCCCCCCCCCCAAGTCATATTGAAATCGTCACTGGTAAAGCAGAAGGCAATAGGCAGAAAAATAGAGGACTCTTGGTGAAAGATGAACCAAAAATGACATTGTGGAGGGTACTAAAATTGATATTTTCCCATTTAGGTGGAATTTTCCCCAATTTTTATGAATCAAAATGCAAAATTTTTCATTAATTTGAAGAAAGGATCGCTGTTAATTTTTCAACTCGAACTTAATTTTATCGACTAAAAGTGAAATTTTTGATATTTCTAGAGTGGAAAACTGTTCTATGCTGACTTTTCTATTGTTATCTTTTGTGAAAATTTATATTTAATCGTAAGAAAGTTTATTTTCAAATTTCAGATCTATTGAAAGCAAAATTGCCTTTTTAGAAAATCGAAATGGTGTTATTTTTCAGTTTTTATTCTATGTAGTTTTATTTTCCATATCTGAAGAAGTAGGTATACTTACTTGAAGTTCCACTTAATAAATTACGAATACAAATACTCGTTCCTCAGTTTGAATGCACCCCCCCCCCCTCCCTCCCAAAAAACACCATTTGGTCAATTTGGACAGTCGTAATGTACCCAACGTGTACTATTATTATGTCCCAGAAACCCCCAATTTGAGCATGATGTTAGGTACTAAAAAGGTAATTTGGATAATTTGGGCATATTGTCCCAGAAAACTCCAGTTTGATGCAGTGTCCTTGAAACAGCTACAATTTCGACATGGTGTCCCAAAAAAAACAACAATTTGGATAATTTGGACATAGTGTCCCAGATAAATTCAATTTGGATGCAATTTCGATAATTTGAGCGTCCCATAAAATCCAATTTGGATAATTTGAACTTAATTGAAGAAAATATCAAAATATTTTGACTTTTCAACAAAAAATCTCATAATTTCGAACAATTTTCGGATTTTGACATTTCCATGAAAAATCAAGCAGCATTCTTCACCAAGACCACCCCGTCTTTTTATAAATCTACCTCTCGCAGTCGCTTAAAAACAAATCCTACTCATTTATTTTAAAAACGTTGAAATGCCATGCCATTTTAAAAAATCATTCTGTGAGATTTTTTTTTCATCGACGATTTTCTTCCTCTAAAAATCTCGCAACATCCGTCGTACTGTAGGTATTGGCATTAATATGTGACGAGAGCGTGCAACGTACTCGATGACAGTCCAATTTGATTACGAATACAAACGTTGGTCTTATGCCAAAATGCGTTGAAATTATTATAGCAATAATTTCGGGTAATTTATAACATCACGTTTGTAATTATTTATCAGCCGGCGACGAGTAAATTATTTACATGGGTTAATTTTTTTCATACCGCGTGACTTTTTCATATTTATCTCGGTTTGTTCTATAATACGAATTCTTTGAAGAAGAATGAAGAAAAAAATCTACTTCGTACGTATAGTAATTCGCGTTCGAATATTTGTACGCAGTTTTTTTGTCTTAATAAATGGTCGACGATTGAAATAATTATAGATAGAATTTTTCAACGTTTGTGTGCCAAAGTCCGAGAGCTAGCTCGAAACGTGATTAAAAATCGTAGCTCGCGATGACAGCTCTTGAAAAAATAACCAATTTTTCATTTCAAATTGGAATTTGTTTCGGATTTATAATACGACCAAGGGATGAGGAAAAATTATCAACGACGAAAAGGCAGCACTATCGAGAACGTCGCGAACGTTGAGTAGAAATTGCCAACATGTAATTCTTCGAAGCGCACCTTTTACCCCGGAATGATATTAGTTGGCAATGATTGATTTATGAAGCGTTTTATAACCGAGTTAACAACAGTGTTATACTCTCATGGCGGAGTCATTGTGATAGCATTCCCAGTTGCCCCTCTTTTTCCGTGTAATCGGCACTGGGCTCTGTTTTCGTCTCCATCGTCGTAAGCCTACTTTTATCGACATGGTTACATCTTCGCAGAAATAACCAACTTCTAGACACGAGGCGTTTGTGTTGTTTGAGGGGTTGATTTGGGTCGACAAATTGAGGATTTAGGTGGTGGAAAAATGACGTGGTCTTTTTTTAAAAAAAAGCGAGCAGGATGACCGTAGTGTTTTGGGCCTGGAGATGGATTTTGACTTTTTGAAAAAACCTACCTCAAAAGGTCATAGTCCAGGCAAATAAGAAAAAAAATGTACCAAACCACCAAAAATTCAATCCTGCTTTTTTACAATTTTGAGATTGTTTTTTATGATAAATCAAAAGGAGTTTTAAGACTGTGACCAGAAAATATCGAATAACTTATTTTTAAAGGTTTGAAATGAATAAAAATATTGACGTTGAAAAAAAAAATTAAAGAAGTTGGAACAGAAAAAATTACAAAAATTTTGAATTGTCCTCTCCGAGTCACCAAAAATTTTGAACCAAAATTATGCAAATCGGAATTATGACTTTTGCCTATGCCTTTCCGGAGCTCCTTTTGATTTTTCATAAAAAACAATCTCAAAATTGTTATACCCATGTCAAAAAACCTAATTTTTGACACCGAACAGGAAAATTTTCAAAATTTTGAATTTCATCCCTCACCCTTGAACCCTCTTGACTGACATGTTTTTGAATCCTTACGACGCAAAAAAATGTTTCGTATCACCAATAATAAGCAATAACATCGCGTTTAAAGTACTTTTTCTTTCCACAACCTCGATTTTTTAATTGCAGTATTCAATAACCTCTCTTATAATTAAGGGTAGGGGTTGAAATTCTTGCGGTGACTTCTTTTGGAATACCCTACCAGCATGTATAAAAAAATTACTCTTCACTGGTATAATTTTGGGTACTTTCAATTTCGTATTTCCGTCATTTCCAAAAATACTGTAAATATTGGAAAAATAGGCGTTTTCACCCTTAATTTTTGGGCAAAGAAGTGGGTGTTTTCGAAAAAAATGAACCTGTTTGATAAGAAATTACGCGTAGAACATGATTGTTCATAACCATTTTTCCATTTTGAGGCTTATTTGAAGAGCTATTCACAAAAGTTTCGATATTTTCAAAAAATGCTGTAAATTGTTGAAAAATAGGTGTTTTTACCCTAAATTTTTGGTCTAGGAAGTGAGTGTTTTTGAAAAAAAAAAACAAAAACTTTCTGATTGGAAATTACACGTAGAACAAGATTGTTACTATTTTTCAATTTTGTGGCTTATTTGAGGAGATATTGACGAAAAACCGGTTTTAAGCAGACATTTACCCTTCCACTGTGGATAGCGGAGGGTTATGGAGTGTCCATTTTAGTATGTTGTGTAGTGGACCATTACGAACGTAAAACGCGAAAAAAATCAGAATTGATTTTTTTTTTTTTGGGGGGGGGGGGGTTAAAATCCTAAAATGACTGGACTATCAATCATGACGAAAAAATGAGATAAAATTATGACAAAAAATTTTATACCCCTAGCCCAAGTATTTTCGGGGGAGGGGGCAAAATATGTTTTTTCAACTTTATTTTTTCGTTTTTTGTGAAATGAAGATGAAAATTTCGTGTTTTTTCATTGATTCTAGAGAGTTGGAGGAATCTGAATTTTTTTCAAAATTTTTGAGCCATTTTTCGCCGAGTTGTCGCGTTTTGAAAACTTTGAGCGACCATTTTATAAAGAAGTTCCAGAGGTACCACAGTATTTATTTTTTTCAGAAAATGAAAGACACGAAGTTTTTAACTACATTTGACGAAAAACGAAAAAATTAAGTTTAAAGAACACATTTTGGCCCCTCTTCTTGAAAATACTTGCATTAGGGGTCCCAACATTTTTGTCATAATTTTTTCTCATCATGGTTGACCTCTCGAGGTAGGTTTCGTTGAAATCCTACTCCAGCCCGAAAACACTATGCTTATCCTGCTATAGGTATCCAATTTGCAAAAAAATTAATTTTATATGTATTTTTAAAATAAATTTAATGAGAATGATTTTGTCATTTATTTATTTTCCAAAAAAATTTGGTCTTGCTCTTTTTTTTTCAACTTTTATGTAAAATTTTATTTTTTATTATGGCTGTTTTCTAAAAGAACCCTTCAAATGAAAATTGAATGAGATTGCATCGAAACGATTTTCAAATTCGTTGGACGATAATTATTTCTGTATGTATTGGAGTAGTTTTATTTGAATTTATGCTCCTCGTATTACCCATATAAGGAAATAAATTACTCCAATGAAGCGTATTATGGAGAATCTTCCGTATGTATATCTAACAATAAGATGCAATAAGTAAGAAAATGTACTCGAAATCCGTGTTACCGATGTATTCGGTGAAGAGGAATACTACATAGAAAAAGAAACGAGTTTACGGTTTTATTGAACGGTTTACGTATACTTTATACATAAAATAGCGCAAGTTTTTCTCTTCGGTTTTCGCCGTCTTGTATTTAGATACATACCATTGAATTTATTGCTTCGATTAAAGCAGACGAGAAGAGTATCAAATGGATCCATTTTAACGTTTTACGCGTATATGAATTTAACGATAGTCGCAATTAAAACCTACTCATGGTCAGTTTAATCGGGACCTGACTGCGACCGTTGCGTTTGTTGGATTAATTATAATTTTTTTTTTTCATACGCGGAAATCTAATCGCGCATATGTTCGTGTGGTGCTTCTTGGATGTACCTATTTGGCAATATAAAGTAAATAAATATGTTTATGGGGCTTTCGCGTATAAAAAGTGGACGAATGTGATGTCGTCGGAGGACGTTTTGACGATATTTTCAACTCATAGGATCATAAGAATCGTTAAATTCTTTAATTTGTTCGGATTCTTTTTTAAGAGGTTTAATTAGCTCGTGGCAACGCTCTTTGCTCGAGTCGAGCCGCCGATGCGATAAAAAGTTTAGTGGGTTGGGGTGCTATTGGTGTGGAGGAGTGTGAGATGAGATGAGATATGGGCTAAATTAGAGATGATTGGAATTCGATTGATGGAATGGGTTTATTTAAGAGGGTTCGGTGGTTTTTTGTTTGATGTGTAATAGAAATGAGACAATTTGATGGATTAAATTGACGACTGAATTGTTGTTGAAGGATCGATTAGAATGAAATTAGTGTTTTTTGAACAATCATCTGGTTTGTAGCGTAAAATACTTATTTAAAATTATCACAAAAATGAATGTCAAAGCAAAGAGATTCGTGAGAGATCTGTTTCAATAAATGAGTAGAACCGGTTTGATAGGAGTGGGAAGATGTAGCAAACTTTTTAATCATTTTTTGTTCGGAAATTTTATACCTAATGAATATTTTGGGAGTATCGAAAAAAATTTCTGGAATTGAGAAATTTGATGGAATCTTGAATTTAAAATTCATTCTCGTTATTGTGGGTATTTTTTGTTGCAATTTTCATCATCTATTTTTCTTCTATAAAATATATATATTTTTTTAATTCGTTCTATTTCACTCGACCAATTATTCATATAATCATACATTTGAATTTTTTTCTAAAAATGTCTGTAAGTATTAGGAAGAATTTTTCAATAGGTACTTAGTCATTATTTTTTATTTTTGGAAATTGCCAATGAACCAAAATTTTTCTTTAAACAAAATATTAGACATCATTGGAGTCGATTTCGACTTTTTTCTAGAAAGTTGCGTTCTAAAAAGTTTAGGCCTCTGTGAGGACGAACCAAAGTTGCCTTATGAATAAGGAATAGCATAGCAAGAAATATAGAAAATTTTTGACTGCAATGGAATAAAAAAGTATTATTTTTTCTATTGTTTCCAACTTCAAGCGAACATTTTTTAATAAGGTTATCTTGGCTTATGATTTCTAAAATTTTCCAATTTCGAGCCTAAGTTCTCCGACGAAAAAGTAGTTTTGTCATCATGGGAGAAGTAACTCCCTCTGTCCCTCTGTTTGGTGGGACTCTGGATCCCAGATTTAAAAAAAAAAACTTTCTCATTTAGAGTTGGCTCAAACTGGAGAAGAGAGCAAAGAGGTGGCTTGCACCCAAAGACCGGAAGCTGAAATAAAGCTTTACTTTTGACTGATGGTTGCTTTAAAAAAATTATGCAGCTTCGATTTCAGTTTTAGAATCATTAAACTTGTATGACTAGCTTTTAGTCAATTTTCCAATTTTTCCAAGACCTGAATTATTTTTGATTTTTGGCGTTTTAAATTCAGCTTTTGTATTTGAAATACTCACAAGAGACAAGGCTGGTGGGTCTAAATATGAAAATAGGACTCCATGTTTTTCAAGAAGGGGGGAGGGGGTGCATAAAAGTTGTGTCTACAAATTGAATTGAGAAAAATTTTATTCTTACCTTTAAAAAGGTGCAAAATTTAACAAAGAAGTTTGAAAAAATGTTTGAAAATTGTCTTGAAAATATTTTAGATGTTTCTACCATAAAAAAATCATAGAAAATCATTTTTGATCATTTGATACCATTTTTTCATTTCAGGGGAAAAAAATAACGACCACCTCATCATTCGTGAGAAATGTTTTTTTTTTCTTTTACCACTTGGAATGGGGAAGAAAGATCCATGGTTTAAGTGGTCGATTATACATATTTGATCAGTTGAAATGGAATTTTTAAAAATTCGGTACATTTGCCTATATTTTTCAGAGTTTGAGCACTTATCTAAAAATCAACAATTTTAAAACATTTCTTTGAAGATTTTACAAAATTTCTAAAAGAATTCTGCAAACATAGTGAATTTCAATTTAGGAATTTTGTTAGAGACCTTGGTTCTCTCAAAATGAGAAAATTGTGTGTAAAGTTGAAAATTTTTCAAATTAAATGACTCCTTTTTTTTTTTAGGAAATATGGAATTTGGGATTCGAAAGGCGAAATAATTTAGTGGTCTACAATTTTTGATTTTATCCTTCCCCCTTCCCCTCCCCAAACGAATACCGAGTTTGGTTTGGTCTTCTCTTCCTTTCGGTTTAAACTTGGAAAAAATTGTTGAAAGAAGTGCAAGAGATTAAAATAGTAGTTTTATGAATATTTTTCACCAAAAAAGATCAATCGCAGAAATTTTTCAGCTTTACTTCTGACTTAATTTTTGACAACAAAAGGTTAAAAAGTTTGAAAATTCAACTAAACTGTGAGAAATTGATTAGGTGCCTATTTTGCGAAAGAACAAAATGAACAAATGAATTAAATTTTTTATTAAAAATTCCAAGTGTAGCATAGTTTTGAATATTTCAACAGAAAGTCATTAGGTAATAAATGAATGGGGTGGGGGGGTGGTGCCTAAGGTTTTATAATTCGTAATTATCAATGAAAACCTCCATCGTATGATTTTAATAATACTTTTTTTGAATAAACTTTGATAGATAGATTTTTTTTAAAATTTAATCCCTAAAATCAGAGTACCTACTACCTACCCACCACCTCACCATCTCATTCATTTCTCAGTTTTAAAAACACGATCCTCTTTTTCTACTCAATTATCTAAACCCTTCATAAACCACCAAACCTTACCATCTTCTTCAAAATACTCTGAATTTTTTTCAGCCTCTCGCCAAATTGTTTTTTCCATCGTTAACAGGGTGTCTAACGGTTCTGAAAAGTCTGGCAGGTCAAGAGAAGTAAAGCTTTTCACCATGAGGTCACACAAGTTATGCAAAGTTGAGTTTTTTTGACTCATTTGACGAAAAGGTCAGGCATTTTTTCAAAAATTGAAAAAAATTTCCATTCACCCTTCAAAAAAAGGTGAATAATGATATGTTTGATTTATATTTGTTGGTAGTTTTTTGTAAAAATTGAAATTTATAGGAGCTCATTGTGATTTTTTTTTATTTATACATATTTTGTTCGAAGTTTTTTCGTAAAAATTCGAATTTAGGAGCTCATTGTGATTTTTTTAGAATTATAATTGTTTGAAGTTTTTAGTAATTTTTTTTTGGAGAGGCGAGAGGTAGTCCATGAAAAAGTCATGTAAAAAGGTTAACCAAAATCAAGCCTTTTGCTCAAAAAATTTTGTTGACATCCTGGTTAATCGTATTGACAAAAAAATTTCACCCCATCAGGGAAGATTTACCACAGCATAAAATTATCACCTCTGTTTGGCAAATAAAATAAATCTCATCCGCGTTGCACGAACTACGACGTCGACAATGACCGTAGCAACAGCAGCAGCCCTCTTCCCCCTCGCTCACAACAAAATGGTATAGCGGCGGTGGCGTCGTCGTCGACGTCGTTCGCAAGTTCGATTTTTATACATTCGCAAAGCGACGAGTTAACCTAAATTAATGTAACATTAACGTAGGCCGCTATAAATCACAATATCTATAGGCGAAGAATATAAATCAAAAAATATACGAGCGACTTAAAATTTTACAACGTACTTGTTCGAACTGGCGAAAATAAAAACCTTGGAAAAGAAAAACGCCTGCAAAATAAAAAGTGTATAACACTATATAGTCTAAGTATAGATAAAACTTATACCGTAGAACAACAAAAAAAGACAAGGAGATGCCGGCACACCGCAGCTAGCGAAATTTTCACGCTATCGAAGTTGAACCCCCGAAGAAATGGCGGGAAAAGGTTGCCGGGCGGGTTGCGAATTCGATTTATATAAAAGTCACGCTTTTGCAGAAATCATTTTTATATCGGCTAATAATCACGCCGTAGACGAGAATGGACAAATTTCAGCCTATTTCGCTGCTCGTATACCTCGCCGAAAAAAAAAAATAAAGCAAATAAAAACTCCCCGGGGAGAGAGCGGGTATACACGGCTGGCAATCCTTACGGTCGTCTGCTGCTGCCCCTTCCATCTCTCAACCGCACCACACCGAACGGCATATTTCATATAACACGCAGCTCGTTAAGCAGGCCAAACGAATGTCATTTCGGAGATGAAAACTTGGAATAACGCGCCGTTGTAGCCTATTTTCTCGCCTGCGCCGCCGCCCTGGCCCGTGTTCCGAAAGCATATCATTTTAAGGGCCGTTCTCTTCTACAAGCACCGTATCCTAATGATTAAATAATAACGGCTAATTTAATTTTCTCCGATATCCGCGATAGTGTAGTTTCGGTGCAGCGGTTTTTTTCCTCGCCTCTTTTCAGCCCTCCTCGGGTCGCGTTCTCTGTCTCCGCTCTCTTCTTTCTCGCGATCCGGCCCCCTGCCGCGCGCATCCGGCAGCCCAACAAACTAGCTTTTTGGTTACGTTGCGAAATTATTGATTAAGTTAAACGAAAGCTACTATTCAATTTAACGTCAACCGATTGCGAAATTATTCCACAATAAAATACCTCCGCTGCGCCACCTCGCGTCAAAACTTTATCAAAGGTAAAATGAATTTTAAATAAGCTCGCAATTAACCCGAGACAATATTGTTTCTCGCTTTTACCCATATAGTCTTTTTACACCTCTCGATGCCTCCGCCGTATATTATTCGCGTATCTTATTATACAAACCGACTAAACATCTTGGCAGCGAAAGGGGAAACCATTTTGCTCATTTAATTGAAATTCCATTTCGCAAACGATATTTCCAACTCGACTTAAAAACATCTCGCAATAGCCGTTTCCGCATTACCACACAATTCTCGTTGCTCCTGGCGCAGAACCCGCCTATAAACAAAACTCAGATCAGTAAACAGAATCCGGCTGAGTTCGACTCGCGCTTGTTAACCGACTACGAAACGAACGTGTTTTTTATATTTGCCAGTACGACAGATGAAACTGCGAACTACGTGGAAAAGACAGTTCGATATTACCGGATCGAGAGGAGAAAAAAATACAAGATTTTAACTCGAATCTATCGGTAAAATATACTGATAGGTAAAAAGAAAATGTAAAAACATAGTATTGACAGACAAAAAAAAAAGGAAAACAACCGAAAAACCGTGATGAAAAAAGAAACAGGCGAAATGAAAAAAAATCTTGTCAAAAGAAAAATTGCTTGGTCGTTCATACGAAAATACACTTTCTATTTTTTTTTTCCAACTTGTCGAATTCTTATCAAACCTAGTCTGAATACGTGAGAATTTCATTTTCGAATAAATTGTTATCTTCGGGTTTTTTCCCCGGGTAATGTATAGGGTTTTTTGTTTATCATTTCTTTAAGTAAGTTTCAAACGTCGATGCCGACGGAAATGGCGGAAAGGTTGACGTGTTTCATTTATTTTCGAATTATCGTCTATTTACCGAGGGTTCGAGTGGGAGATTCGCCTTCGTTGATAGTAAGTAATTATTGCGATTTGAATGAGTCCAGTGATCGATTTTGGATGATCGGACTCGTGTATTTTTTTGGATATGGTTGGAGGGTTGGAAATGGCAAGTGTATAATTTACTAATTATTGATATTATTTGAATTCAAATCCGATTCGATTTTAATGAATTTTTTGAGCTGAAAGTATTTTGTCAGTTGGGAACGAACCAAAGTTCACGTTACTGGACGAAGAGTGATCATTGTGTCTATCAGAACGAAAAACATGAAATAAACATTAAAATACATTGATTTTCAATCAGTGGCATGATTTTTTACATTTTTGCGGAAAAGGATGAATTTTTTTATTTTTCATTAAAAAATTGTTGGCAGACAATTTAGGTAGTTTTTCTTTTGTTTTCAAACCCAGTTTTTCAAAAAAAAAACTTGCCTTCCTTTCCCATTTTCATCTACATACGATTTTCTTTCTATTTAAAAATTTGTCTGAGATGAATTCGAATTTTTTCAGATGAAAATAATATGTTTTTTTTTTATTTTCTAAAATCTATAGATACCATGAAAATTGAGAGTTTATAATTTCCATGAAATTTTTCTTAATTTTTCCAACTCAGATATACAGTTTCTTCATTTGTCTGAATCAAAAATACAAATTTTTAAAAGATCAACTACATGAATCTTGAAAATATCGACTTATAAAAACATAAAATTTCGATTTTATTGGTGGGAAAAGTAATCTACCTCCTTCTAACCCCTCCTCCTTTTTTTTTGTTTCTTTAAATCAGTCATCTTAATTCAAAAAATGTTCAATTTGAAGCTATCAACTCGAAATTACTAAAAGTAATGATTTTGTGATCAAAAACAGATTTTTTATTTTAAAAAAATAAATAAATACTGAAATCAACGTATCCATTAATTCTGGATACTGTATGCACAATTTCGCTCATTTTCAAAAAAATAATTGACAATTTACTTAAATTCAATGTAAAAAATGTACACAATTTCAAATGAACAAAGATGAATTTTTTTTTTTAAATTCCAAATGAAATTATGGAAAATATAATATGAGAAATGTTAAAAATTAAATATCCCATCTTTCAGGAACAACTGAATGGTTTTCAGATTTCATCAGAAAATTTCGACATTTCTAGAAACAGATAATTTTGAAAAATATGCTTGGTATAAAAGTTTTTAAAAAAAAATGAAACATCACATCGTTTGAGAATAACTGAATCGTTTTCATCCAAAAACAGCCTTAAAAATTTTCCAAGTGTTTTAAAACCTTGGCTCGTTTTGAAAATCCTATCAATTCTAGCCTCTGTCTAAAACCTTTGTTTTTTCTCAAAGGCATGTAAATTTTTTTTTTAATTTTTCTAGATTTTTAAAATTTTAAAATCGTCAAATGGCAATTAGAAACATTTTTGTAGTCTGAATATGTTAGGTATGCTTAAAAAATTAATTTGAAAAGTGGAAGAAAGTACAGGTGTAATTTTTCTTGAAATTTTGCCTGAAAATTTTTCCCTGGGTAGTAATAAAAAAAGTTTGAAAAAAATTTACACTCCAAAAAAGCCAGTCTTGTTTCGTTCGTGTCTGAATAAATTGATTTTCAAAAATTTTCAGAAATCGAGTCGCGGAAGTCGAAAATTCTGAGAGTTGGACTCCCCCCCCCCCCAAAAAAAAAAATCGTGCCCCGGCACGTCAATGAAAACATTTGCGCAATAATAGTATGAAACTTGTTTTCTTTTTTGATTTAATCATAATTTCACAAAAGTATACCAGTATCAACTTTTGGGAACCCCTTCATTTACCATATTTGCATGTTATCATTCTGAATTTTTGACTCATCGAGCAACGCTCGGGAAAATTTCAAATCGCCGCCTCTGTATGAATGAACAAATTTAGCTTCATTTGAGCTGAATTGAGAATTCATATTTGATGTTAGTATAGCTCCTTTTCCCACCGGTTTTTAAAAAAATTGCAAAAATAGAGAATTTGAGCTGGATTGAGAATTCATATTTAATGTAACAAAATCACATAGAAAGAAAAAAACGCTACTGAATGAAGAAAACAGCTGCAAAAAGGTTTAAATAATAATAAATAATTTAGGGAAGGTGTTATGTAAAATTTTCTATTCAATTTCCACACTTCATCATTTTGTGTGTAGCAGCCCTTTCATTTCAACTTGGAAAATTTTTTGGAAGTCTTAAAAAAGAAAACATAATTGGTTGCTGAAGTAAAATAGAGGACTTAAAAAGATTTTAATTTTAAAATAATAACTAATAAGTGGGCCAAGATTATGCGTATTCTTGTATCTTTGTATGTATTTCACATTCTTTATGAATTTTGAAAAATACCTACCGGATGCTCGAAAAATTCTGACTCCTTCTTGGGACTTTCGTGTTTTAAAAGCTTAGATTGGCAGATCTGAGTCAGAACTGCCAATCTAAGATTTCCACATTAAAAATTAAAAACGAAAGTAAGTTGATATTTTATGTTTCGAACGTTTTAAGCACAATTTACTTCATTCCATTTATTTCATCACTTTAATTTTTAATTTTTTATGTTTTGCAATATTCACATTTTGCCAACCTACGATTTTTATAACCAAAATTCCCAGGGGAGTCAGAATGTTTCGATACCATGTAACACTGTACTTGGAAGAAATCAGAGATGCAACGATTATAATCGATGCTACATCGATTGTGTTTTCAAAAAATAATCGGAAATAATCGATTAATAATCGATTTATCGGTCCCAAAAATTTGAGTATTCTTCATTGGCCAGAGATACGTGACGTCAGAAACTTGAATTGTTGTGATTAGAAAAAAAATTACGTCACATATAATTTGACCAATCAGAAAAATTGGAAATTTTTGTTTACTTATCTTCGATTAATCGAAGAATAATCGATGCTCGTCAGATTATTTTAATCGGGGTATGAGCATCGATTATAATCGATTAAAATCGTAATCGTTGCACCTATGAAAGAAATCCAGAATACCAATGCGCATGCGCAAAACTTGACCGCGCATCTCATTACCGTTCAGTCTTTCTCGACATCTCGCACGAAACGGACGTTTTCTGCTGCTACGCGCACCATACACGTACAATTGTTCATTAACAGGAGACAAACAGCCCCACACAGCGTACTCCATTACCATACAATATTTTCATCGCTCTAAAAGCCATCGTCATATACGTTCTGGTAAAAATACCACCAACTTGTTCCACTTTCCGCCACATAAACATAGACCAGCATTGAAATAAATTAACCTTATATAAAGATCGATCGCGTAAACGTATGTCGGACGTTCGTTGTATACACCGAGCGAGTGGAAAAAAAAAACCCTCACCAGGCTGCTATAATTTCCGGCAAAATACGCACATTTGACATTTCGTTAGCCACGACGATGGACCTCGTTCGGTAGGCGCCAATACACAAAACTTTACTCGGTACTCGAAAAAATGCCCGGAATCCTTTTTTCAAAGAGTCTAAATAATTTATATTTAAGTAATGGAAAAAACTTTTGCCTCGTATAGAAATAAAGAGTTTAAAAGTTGGGATTTTTAAAAAAAACGTACGTTTCGCTATACACTCCGTGGCGCTCTTCTATCACCACTCGGCTGCGTGTAACTTTGTAATCGATGAGACCTGTTTTTCAAACTTGGCAAAAAACTAGCGTTGCATTTTTCTCGCTGTTTTTTTCTCTCTTCTCACTTCGTATTTATTTTGTAACCAAATCCGGCGAGGAAATATCGTTTAGGTCGATCCGTAATGTAATCAATTAACCATACACGAAGCCGCCCTGGCGAGATACCTGTTATCTGATGATTATGTAATTTATTTTTTCACCTAATGTAGAAAAAAATTCACACATTTGCACTTAATTCGAGACATCTTTCGTAATTATTATTGCAGCTGCGGCGAGAAGGCGTCGGTGTCGAAAAATATTTCCTTCGAATTAAACGAAGTATTATTTGTAATTTAGTGTAGAAAAAAATTTCGCGAAGTTTTTTCCCATTTTGGTATCAAGATAAATGAATATCAAATCTAAAAATTAATTACGTTAATGCAGATTTTACACGCGAATATCTTGGAATAAAAGTGGGGTTAAAGTAAAGACCCGAAGGGAATGAACTATAACGATTAGGTAGGCAGGACGGGGGCAAATGTTGGAAATGGAAGAGCTTAGCGAAAATAGGGAGCGAAAATAGAAAATGAAAATGAGCAATAAACTGAAAGGATACAGTACAAAATGCTTCGGTCTTGAACGAATTGCTTGGCGAACCGAACGAATCAATTTTTACTCCGCGTGTAACTTGTGATTTAGTAAAATTTACATATTTCGACGACACAACGTCGTTTACACAGCTCCCTGTTTTTCCACGTCATTTATACCGTACATTTTTCTACGGAGTGTATTTTTGTAGATATTTGCAGCCAAAAAACACCGTGGAAAAACATCGTCCCGTCCCCAGAGATGGATAAAAATTGAAAAAAAAACGCGATAGGAGAGTTATTCGTCAATCCTATAACGACAAATTACAATAATTACAACGTCACTGAGGCAAAATGGAAATAGGCTCGAAGAACGAAACCTCCCATCAAAAATGATAAAATTTCGGTACACGGAGTCTCATTTATCCAAATCTGTTCGCCGTTTTTTGCCTCAATTAAAAATAATTTCATCGCAATACCAAACAACTGGATGTACGAAGAACGTTAACTGGAAATTTTGTTACAAATTCATTAACCGAGTAACGAGATGCTCTTTGGCGCAGCCACGAAAAAAGGTTTGCTGCGTTCGCACGAAAGATCTCCGTCTCGTCGTTACAGCCTCCGGCTGTTGTACACTTCATCCGCTTATGACTAGGATTTTTTTTTCACGTCTTCTTCTTCGCCAAATGACACGATTATTTAATGCTTCGCTTATTTCTCGTATACACGGATGAGTTTTATTTATACAAACGTACCGCTGGCTTGCTACCGCTACGTTATTTTTCCCTGCCAAAGGTGTAGATCTAGATACCTGTAGATGTATACGAGCTCGGTGTGAAAATTTACACCGGAACGTGGTCCGGCTTTATTTAACTAATTTTAAATCCCCGACGACGACGAGCCAGCGATATATCGTCGAGTGTGCTTTCTTTTAGGCAAACATCACCCTAGACCACTTCATGGTCAAAATTTCAAGCCTGTTTTGACTACTAGGTCAGTATTCTTCGGAGGGAAATAAAATTTACTCGGCAAGGCTGCCATCAGCACGCAACAAATTTACTAGAGTGTAATTTAACTTTTATACAAACACTTGGTAAAAATATATGTAAATTAACAAATCAACGCGTGACACGCCCTAATTTTTTCCACCATTGGGACTCGAATAGGACTGGTATTAAAATTGTACTCGGTTTAATTCCTGTTGCCTAAATTTCATTGAAATTAAATCCCGTCCGGGTACCATCGATTATTTTTACTGACCTATTTAGTATTTTTATGTTGCCTATTTTGAATTGCAAGGAAGGGGTTGAATTTTATTAGTATTTTTATTAGGTACATATTCGATGTGAATAAAGTAAAGAAATTTCAACCTATTTTAAATGAACGAGGGAGAGAGCTAAATTTTTTTCAATATTTTTTTTTCTATTCAAGGTGTCTATCGGATTGTGAAATTGTTGATATGTATTTTTAAAATTGGTGCTAAGTAGTAAATCATGTTGAGAATTTCGCCTCAAAATGTATGAGGAGTGGAAAAATTAAAGGAACGAAAAATGAGATAAAATTAAGTAATTCCTATAAACTTTGATAATTTTTTTTTTCATGTTCGAAACAGGAATAAATTTGAATATTTTCAAAATCGTCACCCTCGTTTTGCCTGGGCTAATTAAATTCATTTACCCAGATACCTACTTCAATAGTTAATGAAAATGGAAAAATGAATTTCTTTGTTTCTGAACATTACAATTTTTCAATTTTCAGTCCTCGCTTCGATCGAGAATGTGAGACCAATCTCATCCTCAAGTAATTTGAATCTGGTAGTCTCTAATAAAAAAAAAATTGAATAGGTAACCGGAATTTTTTCATCTAGGTAGACTTTTTTCTAAACAGATACCATTTGAAAATTCCAAATGTTTGTGAGAAAAAATTCCCAACAAGTATGTCAATGACTCAATTCAACTCATTTATTAGCAACTAAATCTGAATCCAGACAAAGGGTCTGGAAAGTTTGAAAAAATATTATGGAAATTTTTCTCAGCTTTTTTATGGAAACTTTGATGAAAATATTTATTTTATTTTCTTTGTCATTATTTTTTTGAGGCAGCATTATTTTTATGATTTTTCTGTGATGGATTGTGAAAAACGTAAATTTTGAAATAATAAGTTGAAAAATTCAATTTAGTTCTTAATTGTGGTGGATACCTCTCTATTGAACGAAACAAGTTGGCAATTGGCAGGACTGGCGGAACAGAACAGAATATATAAACAAATGAAAATACTTAAATTTCTGTTTTAGCTGAATAATACCTAAACAAAAATGAACAAAATGCATGCTTTGAACAAATAAAGAACAGAACAGAGCAGAGAACATCTCGTTTGAAAGTATATAAGATTTTGTTCTGTTTTGATCGGGACGAAATAATTTTTTTGTTCACGATTTTCTTTTTTTCTTCCTGCATTGTGATGTCACAATTTCTCATTTTCATGCTTAGGTATTAATGTCCTGAAATAATTGAAATGATCGTTTTAAAGAATGAATCAATTTTTGATGGATTTTATGATTCAAATTTACTCTGTGAGATCATTTTGTCAAAATATAGTCTTCAATTTTTAAAAAAATAATATTGAAAAAGAATTGTGAAGTTGGATGCTTGATAAATAAGAAGTCCTTAGAGTCTACTCAGTTCATGAGATAGAAAATGGACAAATTAATTTTTTCTCATTTTTAGTTGTCAATTTTGTTGACTTTTTTGAACAATTGAACTGAACTAGAGGTGGACCCTGAAACCTTGATACTTCGATACCCACATACCTGGAAACCTGGAAACTGAAAACTGAAACAGAACAAAAAAAAAATCATTTTTCCTTGAACCAAACACCAGAACGATTCATCAACTTTAAAAATGATCTATTTCTGAACGTAATAGAACAAATCGATGTTCTGTTCCACCAGACATTTTTGTATTTTTTTTTTTTTTGGAAATGCTGGTCCGCTTGATATTTTTAGTTCTCCTTACGTCTCATCTTAGGAAATTTACATTTTTTCTACGCAGGTTCCTCAATTGGAATTTAATTTTGTAGAGGTCTTCATCAAGACTTTCATGAATTTTTATCAAAAGTGGTTTGAATGGTAGTCCATGGCCCAAGTATCTACTACATTATTAAAATTTTGATTGTATATTTTGTGTTGAGTGTTGAACACTCTCTTTCACTCAGAATTTTAAAATTGGCAGAATTACGATTGAAAACATTTTTTCTGTCTTTTGCTGGACTCGAAAGGAGCAATCTGTTTTTAATATCAAAAGCGTTGAGGGTGATGATAAGTTCAATATTTTTATCAATATTTTACTTAATTTTTTCAAAATATTTGATAATCTTCCGATATATCTTTTGATATTGCCAATTATTCTGTATTTAAAAAAAAATAATTTCATAGTTTAATATTTCTTACGATTTTTCATGATTATTATTGCTGATCCTACAAAATTGATAATGGACAAAACATGCTTATAATTTTTTGTTCATTTTTTCTCAAAAAAATTCATAACCAATATCTATTTTTTGTCGAGAAAAATTATCAATTGCAATTTTTCAGACTTTCGAACTCTGAATTTTCACTGAAAGGCCTGAATTCGAAATTAGCAGCTACAATTTTGGCAATGTGGTACCTGAGCCTAAAGCCACTTCTTGGACCGATTTTGATTGAGATTTTCAAGCCTGTTCGTGAGGTTTCCAGCTGAGAGGTTAAAACTTTTGATTTAAAAATTTTTTCTTCGCAGACCGCTTTTTTGAGGGGAAAGAAGGGGACAGCGAAAAAAAAGTCATAATAGATGTAGGTGTAGGAAAGTAAATAAGTATTGTATGTACTAAACACCTCGGTTTTGGTGCTATCAGAATACGGGTTTATTTTATTGATCATCTTGCTAATAAAATATTCTGTGTTTTTGTTTATTTGTTTCAGGTGAGTTACAAGTTTTTGTCTTAAAACCGTGCTTGAAAATGTAAAAAATGAGTAAGTTATTAATTTTTATTTATTGTAAAATCCATACTCTCAAATTTAAAAATTGGTTTAAAATGTGGCGATTAATGGTCTCAATTGTGCAGTTACCTAATTTTGCCCAAAATTTACAATTTTTACTTACCTGAAAATTTTTGTTATGAAATTCTTCCTCTTTTCGTCAAAAAAGCTCTCGATTCATATCCAATGTGTACTTTTTTCTACAGTTCGAGTTATGATTGAGAAGGAAAGATTTTTCGCGAAACAAAAAATTTCGTCAACTTTTTCCTGTCTCTGATCGTGGCCATTTTCACAAAATGAGACGCAGCCAGGGATACCCGACCATATGTCGGAAAATTTTTTTTTCGTTTTTTTGGCTCTTTAAGTAGTACAGACTTGTACCTTTCGAATAGCGCAAACCGCATTAAAAAAGGTTGAGAAATGAATTTTCTATGATTTTTCAAAGTTTGTCAAAAAATGATTTTCAAAAATCAAAGTTTTGAGAAAAACGCAAAACAAAATTTGGAACTGTTTTCAATGAATAAAAAAAAATTATGTTCTGTAAACGACTTTTCTCATCGGAAATGGTTTATTTACGTCCTCTTACATCACTTTAGGTCATTGACCCCTTCCAGAAGTTGCCGGCATCGAAAATCGAAACCATACCATATGTCGGGAATCATCTTTTTTCAAGAAATAATGACATTTTTGGTACAAAATTTGTTTTTTTAATAATCGTACACCACTGTAGTTCATTAAAACAAACCTGAAATTACGTGCATTGAGAAATTAAATCATAGTGCAAGTCAAACAACTTTACAAACCAAACGGTGAAAATCATGCTTTGAAAATTAGTGTTCAACAAATATCCGGATTATCGAAATGAAGAGTTTCAACGGGAAAAAATTAAATTTTCGATTTCGATAATCGATTTTTCAATTTCGATTTTTCGATTTCGATAATCGATTTTTCGATTTCGATAATCGACCTATAAATTTTGTGAGGGTTCGTGAAAGAATTCGGGAACTCTTGGAAAAGTTCAACCGTTTTCGGGATGTTTTCGGGATGTTTTCGGAGCTGTTCGGCAATTTCCGTGTGATATCCGGATAATCCAAATAGTATTTGGTATTTGGATATCCGGATATTTGTTGAACACTACTACGTTTCAATAATAATGAAAGTTGTAAATTTTAACATATTTTTATAAAATTCCGACATATGGTATGGTTTCAATTTCTCAGAGGCCTTCAGCAAAATTCGTTTTTTAACCAAGAAGATGACACTTTTGGGACCTGAACCTATTCTCATATGAAAGTAGAGGGTTCATAGTATACAAATTGATGAAAAAAAAATTTCCATATTTTTGGTCATTTTTTCTTAATTTGCGTTTTTCTCGAAATTTACTTTTCCGACATATGGTCGGGTATCCCTGGCTGCGTCTCAAATAATGTACCATTTCCAATTTCGATTTGAAAAATTGTTCTTCATTTTCAAACCCATGTAGTATAATTTTTCAAATTTTCATTTGCTTAAATCAGTATCGCCATTTTTTTTTAAATCGCGAAGCCTTTTTACGTGTTATTAGAGAGAGATTGGAATCTCCGAAGCAACAAACTTGGCGCCATTGCGACGATAATTTTTTTACAAATTTCCAACCTCTTGTTCGCTTTTGTATTCTGCCCCTTGTCGCGATCCTCCCATTGTACACTATTTTTCACCCGTGAAAAGATGTTCGAACAAATTTATAGTATTTTTTTTCGCCGAAACATTTTTCACGCTCAAACGAGACGTAATTTTTTGAAATTTTTCGGTACAAATATGCGTCAGCGTCATTGTCAATACTTTCATCGAATCCGACATGTGAATTTTTTCAATTATTTCCACTCGAGATGAGGTTTACAAGGCTGTGAAAAAAATACCGTACGTATCCGCAACACCCTTTATTCGCGCCGCCGTCGTTGTACTTACAACATATCGTAATCATATCCTTTTATTTGATCCTCGAGGGATAAGAAGAGAACGTCGCGCCGCGTTGCGAAAAAAAAAAAGAAGGAAAAGAAGCCCCACGTCGCGTCGTTGCAGAAAGAGAAAAAAATCAACTTCTAATTAATATCAACAAGCCGCAAAACGAGGGAGGAAAACTGGCTGGAAAAACAAACGTCACGCAAAAACCTATCTCGTATAAATCTTGTCAAGGATTTCATTTCGGGTTGTTAGAAAACGATTGCGGCGCCGCCCGCGTCGCGCACCGGGTCAAAATGTATCCGAGTGTTAAACCCGACGATGTACATTTTACGTTCCGTATAATACGGGCACGTTGAATAATAACCCATTACAAAATTAGTTGCGCAGCATCGTCCGACGAATATCATCGCCTCGTGTATTTAGAGTCGTTTTATACCTACCTATGTAAACCTATCTACGTGTAGTTACGCAGGTACATGGCGAATCGAAATTTACCGAAATACTGCAGCGCTCTTTCGTTTTTATTTGCGTATTCGAAACAGAAATTGAATTTTGCGAAATGCTCCAGCTTTCAGATTTTGAATACAAACGTGGGTGTGGATCTGTTCGATGAATTTTTCAAAAATTTTCTTCTCGTTGGTAGATAGGTACAACCAAATATCCACTAAGAAAAATAAACAATTTTTTTTGAATTTTTCAAATCTCTGAATTGAAGATGAATTTAAAAAAGTATCAATACCAACAGAAAAAATAAATAAATGTAGGAAAAATGTTTCAATATAAGGGACTATTCACAAGCATCGGAAATAAGAAATAAGAATTTTACTGTGATTACCTTCAATCGAAATTGACTGTACCAAACCATAGCCAAATATTTTTCACAAAGTCGCTATTCCTATTGGTAAAAAAAAGTTTTATTTCTTCATTCTTATTTCTTATTTCCAATGATTGTGAATACTGCCTAAATTTTTTCTCCAAGAATAATGTGATCAAAAATTTAACCAAAATATATTGCAATAAGAAATGTTTTTCAATTTTTTGCCCGATGAAAATTTCGACTTCAGAATGCTTCTCAAGTAATTTGGATTCTCTAAATATGAATCCGGGTCTCATTTTGATTAAAAAACCTCAGTTGTTGACAAAATTTGAGATATTTTTAGTTCAGGAAATCCTTTTTTTTAGAGGCAAAAGGTTCTGAGAAGAAAATAAACCAAATATCAAACTTCTGTAACCCAAATTAGTTAGAAAATTGATTAACTATTTGAATTTTTTCAAATATGGTCATTTTTTGAAAAATTATTTTTATTTTTGAAGTGAGTGAAATGAAGAAATGTTTTTACTATTATTTCGAGCAATCTGAATGGGAATGAACTGAAATAGGCAAAACTGGAGGGGTAAAATCTTGAATATTTTTGACTGAAAATTATTGTCAAGTATTTCGATTTTTTTTAGCTCCAAACTTTATTATTTTCATTCAACCTGCAATTTTTTCTTTTTAGAAAATTATCTGTTTCTCAGATTTTTCAGCCCAAACTTAATTTTTGCCCCTGAATATTATTTTTCATGGTTTATAATCCTTTGAACGATTGGATAATCAATTGAAGGATATGTGCATTGGTTGATTTTTACTATCCACTTTTTTGTACAATTCATTTTCCAAGCTCAAAAAATGAAACGAATTTTTGATGAATTTACAGCCATTCTTGTGTGGTTCAATACCATGCAGAAATTTTAAAAAATATTAAAAAGAATTATTTTACAATATCTGATGGAAGATTTTGCCCTTTTTCCTTATTCTCTTCTAGCAATTTTGAAATGTAAAACTCTGAGCAGAATTAATGCAAATTGGTCTACTCCTTCCATATTCATTTTCAGTAGTAAGCAAAATTTGTTTACAATATGTTTCAATTTTGAAATTTTTTTTCTCTATAAAAGTTTTAATAATGGTAGTCAAAAAGAAGCTGGGCGAGAAGGAGTATTTGAAAATAATTTTCTTAAGTTTTGTGTAAAAATTTGTAATTTGAATGTCAGGTTGAGAAAAATTGAAGAATTTTCAATTTGTACCTATAGAATTTTCCCAATTTTTCCTAGGTACTCTTTTCTACCTACAGTTTTTCTCAACTTTTCTGATCGATATGCAAATTTTTTCCTGAACTTCTCGATTTGAAATGCACATTTTTAATTATTCTTACTGTAAAAAATGTAAATTTCGCACTTTGGAGAATTTCAAAAAATTGGTTAGATAAGACTGTATCATCCTCCCGAAGTGCACTCGAATGGAGCTCTATCCTCAAAAATTTGAAATTTTGAAAAAAAAATCAGAATTCTTGCAGTTTTTTAGTTTTTGAGGTATCTTGAGGTGAAATATAGTCGTTTTAAACTAACTTTTTAGAATTTTTGGGAAAGTTTTCCATCTAAATAGAATGGATTGGTATTTTCTAAAATATTTGCATCAGGAAAAACAATTTTTTCATGCAAATACTTCTCAAAAAGTTTATTTTTCAGCTTACCCTGCCTTTCTAAATACACCATCTAACAAATTTTAATACTCATAAATGTTAGTAGGTACATATGAAACCTATGGGGCATATTTTTGGCATATTTCGATCATCAGGGAATTGAAAAATCTCCGACATTTTTTTTGGAGGTTTGAAATAAGATTTTATGAATTTCAAATTTTTAACATCTGTGATCAAAAATAGTAACCTCTTTTAACCAAATATTTTTTATAAATTATCTGATTCAAATGAGTTATTGTGAATTGATGTTCCTAATTTTACTATTTTGGAAGGGGACAAGCTATCCTTTGTTCTCGTTTGGTGTAGCTCAGGAGCAGAAGTCCCTTGATAGGTACTCTTCCCCCGAATTACAATTTTCACTATTCGAACAGTTTTTTATTTCCAATTTTTTTCTCGATTTGAATAGAATTAATAAATGTCAGTGCTAAAAGAAACTTCGATGTTTGGTTCAACAATACCTAAGCTTGATCTTGAAAATTTCAAATTTTTTGTTTTTCGATAAAAATGCAAATTAAATCGATGAGTTCAAACTTTAAACATAATCAGTATGCTTTTGAAATCACTGAGGAAATCATCTGATTCAATGTGCATATAAAGCTGAACTATACAGGAAAACAACTCGATGATGATTACGTGTATGCTTATCGTCATTCTTTGGATCTACGTGGAAAAGAATTCATGACTTTTACAATACATTTTTTCGAAAGAAGGAGGAGAATCGTAAACGATGATTCTGTTTCGTTATGTTTCACAACACAAGTACTTAGTGTCTACTGGCAAGAAAAACAAGAAAACTCAGAAAATAGCAAGAATTTTACCTTGGTATTGAGAAAACCTGAAAATGCAAGAGTTTCAGTGATTTTACTGCCGAAAGCAACAATTTTCAGTATTTTCCTCTTTTCTTGATTTTTTAAATGAAAGAATAAAATGGGGTTCTTTTATAGGCTCATTCTAAGCAAGAAAAATCTCACAAAAATTGCAAGAAAAATCAAAGAAAATTTTCACCGCAGTAGCAAAAAAAACAGAAAATACAAGACTTTTAATGACGATTTTATTGCAAAAAGCAAGAATTTTCAACATTTTTCTCTTTTTTAAAAAAATTTTTAATTGAAAAATTAAAATTGATGGGTTCTTTTATGAGCGAATTTGAAGCAAGAAAATTTTTCATTAAAATGACAAGAAAAATCCATAAAATGGTAAGAATTTTCATTTTTAGATTCAGTATGCACCACGAAATAATTTTTTGATAATTCCAATAACAAGCCTAATTACAACTCATAAATAATTCTAATAATTTTTCCGTGCTCCCGGTTGTAGCACCTTTGAAAAATAAAACAAAACATCTACGATAATGTAAATTCCACCTGAATGTAACCCGCGCACCGAAGACACGATTTATCCGACACAATCGCCTCGTCGCCATCATCTAATCAGCAAATGTACCGGTGATTATCGCGATCTCGTAAACACCCCGAGTGCGTTTAAAATCGTGATGAAATCGCCTATTAAAACGATTCTAAAATTGTTTTACCAACAATACGCTGCTCGGCGCCGGCATACACCGGCTCAATAAACGTTCTCGCACACACGTACAGGTAATTCCGAAGCCACGCAATATCTCGACTTTCGCGTGTACCGCGTCAAACCACCTCTGAAAAAAAATATTAATTAACCGCTCGCGATACAAACACAGTAGGAACCCCTCCGCCATCCCTTCGCATTCCTTATCAATTAAAATTAAAAGAAAAAAAAAACGCAATAGGAAAAATGAAGAAGAAAAAAGTTATAAACGTTTGTTAATGATCACAGGGCGAATGTAAAATTAAACAAACTAATTAAAGTAGAGAAGAGGGAAATCATTAAATTCGCTGCAAGTCGACTCGACTCGCCACCCTGCCGCTTCGCCAATGGCTTCGGCAGCGGCGAATACCTACCTACAAAAGTAGAAAATGCGCCGCGTCAAGTTTTCGCGCCGTACACAGCATCCAGAATAAAGGCGAGGCACACTACGAACAGCATTCGTTTATATCTGTATCGCAGTGATTTCTAAACTGTAAGTTTATCCCTAGCTTTTTCGGTATGTTTGCACATTGTGTCCCGAAATAAAAATACACCGAGCATCAACTCCTCGATTTTTGCGCACCCTTATACAGTATGACACAGAAGTCTTGTCCACTTGAAACACTTCTCGAGGTTCTCGATATCTGAGAACTGAAAAGAGATATCAAGACGGTTCAAACGGCCATGTGTTCTTGGTGACGAGGACATTGAAGATCGATAATCGAACTTCTAGTCCTTCCTATAGGGTGTCCACAAATTGAGAAACCGGTTTGGATCAAAAAATGGGGGTCCGGTTTTTTTATTGAAATAAAGTCTACACACTGACGCGATTAAAATGTGGTATGTTTTTCTGAAACCGGTTCAACAATTTCGAACCAGTTGTCAATAATATCCAAAAAAGTGGAGATACGAAAAAAAGTTTGGAACAAAAGTTGTAGAAAATAAAAAAACAATCATTTTTTGTTCCATAACTTTCTTTCCATCTTGCAATGGAAAGAAGTTGTCGTACAGAAGGTAAGAGTGCAATTTTTTCTTCGCAATTGGATAACCAGTTATCAAAAAGTGGAGAAAAGTAGAGATATTAAAAAAAGTTTGAAATAAAAGTTGTGGAAAATTAAAAACTGAACATTTCACGTTCTGTAACTTTTTTTTCATCTAGCACTGGAGAAGAGTTATGACCTAAAAAAGAGTAAATTATACTCGAGTCCTTTGTACCATAACTTCTTTCCATTGGAAGATGGAAAAAAAGTTACAGAACGTGAAATGTTCAGTTTTTAATTTTCTACATTTTTTATTCCAAACTTTTTTTGATATATCCACTTTTTGATAACTGGTTATGCACTTGTGAAGAAAAAATTGCACTCTTACCTTTTGTACGACAACTTCTTTCCATTGCAAGATGGAAAAAAAGTTATGGAACAAAAAATTATTGTTTTTTAATTTTCTACAACTTTTGTTTCAAAATTTTTTTCATATCTTCACTTTTTTGGATATTATTGACAACTGGTTTGGAACTGGGGAACCGGTTTCAAAAAAACATGTCACATTTTAATCGCGTCAGTGTGTAGACTTTATTTCAATAAAAAAAGCGGACCCCCCATTTTTTGATTCAAACCGGTTTCTCAACTTGTGGACACCCTATAGGAAGAACTAGAGGTTCGATTATCGATCTTCAATGCCCTCGTCGCCAAGAACACATGGCTGTTTGAACCGTCTTGGTATCTCTTTCCAGTTGTGAAATATTAGGAAGTGTTTCAAGTGGACAAGACTTCTGTGTCATACTGTATATTTTATAAGCTTTGTCGTCGTTCACCCGGCGCATATTTTCGAATAAATCGTACGTTTCCGTAGCACATCTTGCCCTCGACGCCCGAACCCTATTTTGCTGTGTAAATGACCGTCCAGCCCAATCTCGATCACATAATTAATTTTCAATACAACCCTTATTGATTTTTTCGCCCCTTGGTTCTGCCCTCTTCTAACGAGCAATTAATTTGGCCGATTTAAAAAAACAAGCCTGGCGAATTTATCAAGAATAACTAACTCTTGGTGTGATAGTTGAACCGCAATATAAGTTCGAAAAAAAATACCAACATTCTTTACATTTTTCCTGGTGTATAAAAAATGTACGTCGGATTTCTTGGCGTTACATTGTCTCCTCTTTATTTCACCGTATTGTTGAGTACGTTACAGCTCTATATTCATGTATAACCCTTATTGTACATTCGCCTACTTCTGCTTATGCGAAAAAAACCTTAAATAATTACATTTTATACTTCACAGATTACGTATTACATCGTCCGTGAATACTTGAGTTTTTCTTCAACCCTCTCGTGTAGTTTCCCCGGTCCTTGTATCGTACTTTGAAATTAACGACAGGTTTTATAATTTATTTAAACTTTAAACGAGAATGATATGACAAGGCGGATTTTTGACGGCGAAAAAAGCTTATTTTGCCTTTGCTTTTCGTCAACAATTCAACGAGAAGTTTTATTATGTTGCTAAAGTAAAGGCCTCGGGAATTGAGTATTGATTGGCGCGTAATATCGCGCAAATTTTATACCCTTGTAGTTTTCTCCCCCTGTGCTCTTTTTTCCGCCGAGTGTTGGTTTTTTTTTCACTCTTTATGAAAAGGCTGTGTAGGAAATTACTTTCGGGGAGTTTTCTCCTAATCCGTATAAATTTCGGTGTCGTTAATATTCCGATGTTAGGAGTTTTATTATGATTTTTTTTTTTGGTTTCAATTAAATAGTTTGGAGGTATTTTTTTTACCGGAGGTCGTGATACGAATCGTTGAACGAGTGATTCGGATGCGGTGTTGAGATGTTATCGATTATAATTATTGTAGGGATAGGATTTCTGTGCTCTAAAAACCCAAAATATACGCTTATGTCGTAAAAAAATGCAAAAATATTCCAAAAAAGACAATATATTCTTCATAAAACTAGGCTGCCGTGGACATTAAAAATTTTCAATTTTTTCTGCCCAACTTACGATTAAGGTCAATATTAACTGCAAATCTACAGAATTTAATGCAATGACCAAGCTATGGTAGTAACAGTAGTGAAAATACTAAAACAGTAGTGATTTTAAAAATGGGTTGTAAAAGTAGTGAAAAAGTAGTGAATTCAGTCAAAATTTCAAGAAAAAGTAGTGAAAAAAATGAAAAAACCCGAAGTCGCGAAATATTTTAGAAACAATTAGGTACCTACTAAAAATAGTTGTTTATTTTTGATAAAAGCCTGGAAATTTTTTCTGAATTAACAGCATAATTCCTGTTGTAAATATACAAAGCGTTCATTTTTTTTATAGCTTCAATTTAAAATACCTACATATTTTCTTTCGATTCGAATTTTTTCTGTAATAAATTAAATCTCATTGATTTGGTGGTTGAAAGAAGGGGGTCGAGATGAGAGTTTTCTAAAATTGAAAAATGAGTGATTTTTGATTTTTCAAAAAAATCTGTTGGATACCCTAAGTAAACACATCGCATACGCGTCTATTTAGTTCAAAAAAATTATCATTTTTCAAATAGGATTTCATGATGTCTTCTGACAATAAAAACAAGAAAACTAGACAATTGCTAGCATTTTAATGATTTTATAACAAGGAGCAAGATTTTTCAATATTCTCCTCTTACTTCAAATTTTTCAATCTGAGGACAAAAAAGGAGCTCCTTTTAGGGCAAAATTAAAGCAAAAAAAATAAAATGAAAATGGCAAGAAATATCCAAAAAAGTAAGAAAAAATTTTCATTTTTTTGATCCAATGGGCACCATGGTTCTTTGTGATGTAATTTTTTGCTCCGCATTTGTTTGTACATTCTATTTGGGTCTTTTGTAATGTGATCTATTGTGCTAAGGGGTACCCATTAGTGTTTGTTCTTTCATGACCAACTTATTCATAAGCAAATCTTTTCCCTGCCATCAACTGAAGTGTGATCACTGTGATCAGTAGTTTTCAAAATAATTTCATTGTCAAGATATTGTTGATTTTCTCCCACATTTCTCAACTGGCTAAAATTGATTATTTATTAAATCGCTGGTCGTACATTTACTGAATCCAATTTTAGAAAGGTGCCTGCAAAAAACTACCCGATTTGACATAGAAACCTCCTACAATAATTTCTTATTTTTTCATGTTCAAAGTTCTAAAAAAAATTGGGATTTTTACCGTGCAAATTTGTTATAAAATAAAAATTTCAAAATATCAAACATTATTGTTCTGGAGGAAGATACGAGGAGAAATTTGGAAATAGCAAAATTCCGCTCTAGAAGGGAGAGGGCCCAGTAGAAATTTCAAAATTAACTTCTAGAGGAGATAAAGGAAATTTTTTAACATACCGATTCATCTATGAAGGTAATTGAAGGATTTTTTCAATTTTCAAAATATTGTTTCGAGTGGATATACAGAAGAAATTTCGAAGTACCAAAATTCAGCCCTGGAGGAAAGTAAATGAGAAAGTGAAATACCAAAATGTAGTTCTGAATGAATTGCTGGAGAATTTTTAATTTCCAAAATTCCGCCTCGGGGGGAAAGGATACAGGAGAATTTTTATAATACCAAAATTCAGTTCTGCAGAAAGGTACAGGAACAGGAAAATTTTCAATTTCCGTATTTCAGCTCTGAGAAGAGATATAGGAGAATTTTTTTGAATTTAAGTTCTGGAAACGGCGACAAAATAATAAACACCAACACGAACGGTACTACAATTCTCCCTTATGCCATTTTTTGTTTATCAGCCTTTTGAAGATATTGAACTTTTTAAATAAGATTTATTTTTGATGAAATAAGGATTTTATCGCTTTTCTAGTTGATAAAAAATGATGCTTTTAAAGGAGTGATAATGAAATTCACGAAATTTCGGAAATCCTTCAACATATGTGGGGACACGTTTTTAAAAATCATACCAAAAAATACTAGAACTGCATGAGTGGACTAGAATAATTGAAAACACATGGCCTTTTACTCAGATTTTATTTTTTTTTTTAAAATGGTCATTTTGGGAAATTGAGTTTTCGTAGAAATGAAACAGGGACGTGACTTAGCCCAGTCCGAAGGATGGGTACTCTGCTAGTTGGTCATAAAATGGAGCAAAATTTGTTTTGGTCACCTACAATAATTTTTGATGACACAAAAAAATCAAAAAATTGAATAGTGATCAAAAAATTTTCAACGTATCTTATTTTCAAACCACTGAATAAATTACTTGAATTTTATAAAAACTGTGTAATTGAAATTCTGACAGAATTGCCATGAACTTAATTTTTTTTTAAATATCATAAATTATTTTGGATGACAAAAAATTTTTGGAGTGACTTTGAGGTGTTTGGTTAAACAATTTGAACTTGGTAAAACCCAGAAATTTTCAAGCTTGCGATCTTCAGCTTTTAACTCTTCAAGAGGGGAAGTAGTGGTATCAGATTTTGAAGGCAGTGGTTCAAGGATATGTAGAAATTCAAAAATTCAGTATTTTAGAACTATGACAGAGGTTTGAAAGGCTCAAATTTTTTTCGAGAGATCTCCCTTTCATCAATTTTCATCAAAATCCAGGATGTGTTTTTTTTTTAATCTTTCGTAATGTTTATTGTTTAATACGCAAGAAAAAACGAAAAAAAAGATCGAACATATCAAAATAATACATAATTACAACTAACTTCAAAAAAAAAGAATGAATGATTCCTACATTATAGTTTTTGATCTATCCAAAATTATTCACAACCATTTCAAAAGATTAACTTTACCTAAAACACAAAAAACGTGTTAAATACGGAATTTCATTTCTGTTACAAATTAGTATTCCATTTCCAAGTCTACCCGCCGAAGATTTTTTACAGTAGTAAATAAATTTACCAGCTATTCAAATTACTCTAATCCTCGTCGGCAAAATCTGTATTAATTTCTTAATCGAATAATTCGGCCAACCCTTTCACCTTAATAAGCCAAGGAAGGAATACCTCGGACTGGGTAAAATCTGCGTGCAAAATTCCATCCGTTGCTCGTCTCTGTAGGTAGTTTGTTGCCGAACAAAACTGAAAGTACCATCTTGAAAATTAATCGTACTAGGGATAAACTTTCTTCGGACTTTTATTCGTCGCACAGGTTCATACGTTTCTATAGAGAAATGTTTTCGTTCGCATGTAGAAAGAAACCTGGTAACTTGAGAGTAGACGTACGAATTCTCAAGCTCATTTAAATTAGTTTTCTACACGAATTGTCGTAAGTTTATTTATTTTTGTAGTTAATTTTCAAACAAGGAAAAAAGGAGGTGAAAGTGAGCTTATTTTTTTTTACCTATTTATACGTTTAATATGCGAAGTTTTATTAAGAGCCGAAGGCCCAAAGTGTGAGCTTGATATCTTTTAGTTTATTAAAAGAAGAATGGAAAAATTTTAGTATTTGCCCCTGAGCTCCGATATGAAACCAAATCACATTTCTGCTCGGAAAAGGTTTTCCGAGTATAAATAAGTATTATCTAAATGCGTACGATAAAACCTTGAACGACGATGAATCCGCGAATATGTGTCAGTTCGGTCATAAATGAAGTGCATCGCGCTATACGAATATAAAAAATTATTTTTAAATAACCTTGTGCTACAAATAGTAAATATATCGGAAAGTACGTGTATTTTTAGAGTGGTATCAAAATAATGGACGGGGACGTCGATTTCAAGCGAACAAATTTGATGGGAAAATTTTCTCCTTACACTTACAGATGCCGGTATTGATTTCTTTCGCAGCGAAGGAAGCGAACGATGAGTTGAGATTTTTTTTCTCACTACAGTACATTTCTCGAAACCAAATTCTAAACGTATTCGGTTCGCGATACAGAAGGTAGCTAAAGACAGAAATAGTTTCGTATTCGAAGTAAGAAAATTCCTTTTAGTGTTGGGAAAGTTTCATTCGATTTTCAAATAACTGGAATAATTTTACGTTGAGTTGTCCTGGAAAATGGACCAGTCGGAATTTACGTATTTCGGATTTATTTTTTTCTCTCTGCGACAAATTAATTTCTGCGAGACTTTTCTGTGTAGCTTTTCACTTACAATACGATGGATAAACCGATTAAATAGAAAATCAATCTGAAACGTATTTGTAAACGCCGGAGCGAATAACCTTTAAAATATAGGTACCTAAGAATTAAGCGAGCGATTTTCTCGTTCCATAAAATAATCGAACACCTTTTACCGTGGGTACTTTAAAGTCATTCGACACGTGTTATTATCTTCGCGAGCGAGTCAACATTTCGTTTATTCCCTTTTCTCTTCTGCGTGTCTCTCGTTAATTCATCAGAATAATATTAAGGATTTTTCCTGCTACTCGACGAAGCCATTTGTAAGCAAATAAAAATACTCCCCGTGGGATCGTATAATGGAGTAAAAATTTTGTAAAGTCGACCTTCAGAAAAAGTGCTGGGAAAAAAGTAGAGAAATCCTTTTGTGTTTATTAAGCAGCCAGGTATGATATAAAATTTTCGTGATTTGGGGAAAAAATTGGTAGTGTTTTCGTTGAATTTTTTTCTATCGTATCGTCGAACTTTGTCTGTGGGTTTGAGATGTTTTTTTAGTTTACGACTGAACGATCCTTCTTTTGAACAAATATCGGCCTTCGTCGTATTTTTTTGGGCTTATTGACTTGACCTCGATTTAAAAGATTTTGAGCGAATAAAAAATTTGTTCGGTCTGGGAAATTTTCAATACAGATGTCAAACTTATCGAAAAATGAAAAATTTCTACGTCTGGGATAAAATGGAATTGATTTTGTGTCGGGGTGGATTATTATAGAAATTTTTTTCTCAAACTTAGGTATAATGAAATTATACCTATATTTGAGGTGGTTCATTTTCGAGTCGGATTTCAATCCAGTACATTATTTTTGAAAGTATCGTTTGTTTAAAATAGATACCTCTGAAAAATCCTTCGGAAGCAATCAACTTTTACTTCAATATCCTACAATCCCTAACCTATTTTACATTAAAACACGTGTGAAATTCCGGTACCATAATTTTATTCCGAATACTACTCAAATAAATTGATCACACACGTATTTCCTACTTTTAGAAATAAAATTTAGATATTTACAGCTTCTAAATCCCAAATCGATTATAGCGCTCATTGGAAAATCCTTCTTTTTTGAAAATATTTCTGCTACCATCTACTAATTTGATTCGGAAATAATGAAACTCACCCGGGAGCTTCGAATTAAAGCCATTGGAAATCAATCGTTTTTGAAAACTATCCTTATGACCTCATATTCTCATGAGTTGAATAACAAATTTGACGAAGGCAAATCGATGAATGAATTTAGGTCTCTCATCAACCTTCGGAATAGATGATACGGTCTCGTTTAACGACTTGGATCCCTGTAGGTACTTTTCCCTCTTCACTGATCGGATAATGAAATTCGCTATCTTTTAATTCATGCACTCAGAAAAATAAAAAATAAATTTTGTTAAACGTAATAATAAAAAGGCACCATTCACAAAACTAGTAAAATTTAATCAAAAAATAATAATATTTATCGCAAAATAATAATATTTATCGCAAAATTGACAAACTTTATTTTCTATGCAATAAACTTTACCAAATTTCGTGATAAATTTTATTATTTTTTTTGATAAAAATTGCTAATTTTGCGAATGGTGCCCCGTTATTATTTTTTTTGATAAACTTTATTTTTTTTGATGAAATTTATTATTTTTTGATAAAATTTATTTTTTTTGGATAAAATTTATTTTTTTTGAATAAAATTTATAATTTTTTGCAACACTTTCTATTCATTTTTCATTCTCCATTTTTCTCAGTGTGAATTACAAGTTGAGATAAGTTTCATAGGTCCAGTGACTCCTTTAATTTGGTAAGTTGACTGCATGTTTGCCGACCTTTGGGATTGTATGGGCTGAAAATATGTTCCTTTGATAATTTTGATTTGCAATTTTTTCAATTTGTTACAGAATTGAAATTATTCCAATAAAAAAAAGAAGTATAAATTTTAAAGGTTGTTTTGATAATTAATTAGGTATCAATTGTGTTAGCACAGTAGTTGTATTGAATTTGCTCGATGAATTGACAACATTTTATTTGAATTTTTTGAAAAAATTGTTTGAGATGCCATTTAAAATTTAAATAAAAGAACTCAGAAAATATTTTAATGAAAATTGCTGAAAATAGTGTAAAAGCTTACGAAATATTATTCAACTTTTTTCTGAAAAGTATTGCAGAATTTTCCTAACATATTGTAAAAACTGCTTAAATGAAACAAGAGTTGAAGCTTTCTATTTTGCATCAATTCGGAGTGATTTTACCTGTCAGATGGTAAGTTGAAGAAGTTACTTGGGTCATGAAACACACTGTATAAGTATTTAAAAACTTCCTAAAAAGAAATGAAGTTAATTAATTCCTTAACCACGATGGATTGGGTGGAAAAGGGTGGAACTGAAAATCCTTGAACATGTGTCACTTGAAAACTAAAAAAAGTCAACTTTTTATCTCTTTTTAAAACATTTATAGCTTATTCATTTCTCTATCCAAAAAAGAACGATGAAAGTGAAGAACAACAGTAAAAAAGGATTGAATTTGAGAAAGATGGTATAGGTTCAGGTAAGATGGAAAATTTTAAAATCACGCCTATTCTAATTGAATAGGTAATTTTCAAAATTTTGTTACCTTTTTTTTTGTGCATGAAAAAATCCATGGTTTCATTTACCGACTGGCTAACTGTGTCACCGTTGAAAATGCGTCAACGACATTCTTTTTTGGATAATCTGTGAGAGTGAAATCGACTTTTTTACCTGCTCTACTTTCTGTAATATTTGTGAAGTTCGAGGGAAAAATTATTCAAAAATCGTCTCACAATTCTTCTAAAATACTGTTTTTTTCTATTTCGAAATTTTTAAAATACGTTGGTCTGAAAAACTTGAAAAATGGGTCTAGAAAACTTGAAAAAATCCGAGAAAATTATTTTTGAAAAAAATTGACATCCTGACAAATTGCTCTATTTGAGGGGGTTGAAAAGCTACAGATCTCGAAGTATAAGATTTCTCGATTCTTACGGCATTCAAAATCGCTCGGTCGTAAAATATAAATTGTGATAAGATTTTCAAAAAATTTTAATGAAAGTGCTGTCACCGCCGTTCAATTTACATAATTTTCAGAAAATTCAAGTTGCTCATTTATTACTTTATTAGCATAAACAGTAAACCAAACAATTAATGTAAATTATTTTTTTTAAATTCTTCGTAGTAGTGTTGCCAGCTTTAATTTTAAAGAACCGTGTATGTCAAAATGTAGTTGGCAGCATTGCCATAAAATTCTTATCACTATTCATGAATCCAAAATGAGTTGAAAATTCAAATAGTTTTGAAGATCCGGTATTAAAAATGCAAAATCATAGATGAAAGTGAACTCGTAGAATTCTGAAAATATTTTTTCAATAAGTTGTTGATGTCATGAAAAACCTAAAATTTGCAATTCTTTGAATGAAAAGGTTTTCAACTCTGAGACCTTCACTCATAAGAGTAGGGTGCGCCAAAATTTGATGGGGGGGAGGGGGTGAATGATTATTTGCTCTGCTTCGAAAAAACTCTATAAATGTCCAATATCACGTAATTTCTCATTTTCTCAACATTTATTCCAGTTTCGAATTTTCTAAAAATTCTCAACCTGGAATTTTCTCAAATATTTTTCCAATTTAGAGTTTCTTGAGAATTTTTCACTCATTACAATTTTAAATTTTCTCAAAATTCCCAACCTGAAATTTTCTCAAAGATTTTTGCAATTTAGAATTTCTTGAAACACATTTATTCCAAGTTTGAATTTTCCCAAAATTCTCAACCTTTAATTTTGTCAACGATTTTTCCAATTCAGAACTTCTCAAAACTTTTTTCTATGTGAAAATCGATGATTATTAATGAAGCATAATTATATGTAAATCCGAAACACCTAGCCTAGGTGTAAATTTTTTCATTTTTTTCCATGCTAGAAGCAACCTGAAATTTTCTCAAAGATTTTTGCAATTTAGAATTTCTTGAAAAATTTTTCGTAGTGAAGACCATATTTATTCTAAGGGGGAAAAAAGATGAAAAGTTACTCCTAAGTCCTATTTTTCATATGCGGTTTTTAAACTTATACTGCTAGTATTAATTAAATTTTTTGGACTTGTATACTTTATAGTTACCTGATATTAATATGTCTTTAATTCATTTATTTTAAATTTTTTTTCAACTCCAAAATTTTTTCCGATTTCTCAAATTTTGACAATTCTTTCAACAATACGAGTATTTCCAAACTCTAAGTTCAAATTTTCTTCTCATTTTTTTGTAAGTTCAAGAAGTTTGATTTTCTAGAATGTTTGATAGAAGTTCACATTTTTTCAAAATTACACTCACAATTATTTTTGAAAAAATTCAAACTTGTAAAAAATTTAGAAAAAATTTTACTTGGAAATTTTTTAGTCAATTGGAAAAATGATGGAACTTGGAAAAAATTTGGAGAAAATTTTGCTCAGAAATTTTTTTAATAAACTGAGAAAATGGCGAACGGAACTTTGTAAAAAATTCAGAAAATTTATTTATTTAGGTCATACTCTGACTTCAACCTATTCCTTTTTTAGACTATTTCGTTACTTTTATTTTCGTCACTAAAGGTCTTAAAAAACAACAAGTGCTCCACGCGAAACAAAATCGCCCTTTCCTTCAGCAAAATTGTGATTTCAGTGAAAAATCACTGATGAACAGTCAGAATTGCAGCACAGGAAACATCAGAAAAATTCACTGATTTTCAGCGATTTTTCACTGATTATTTAAAGAATTTCACAGATTTTTCAGTTAATTTCATAAATATTACTGAGTTTTTCAGTGAATTTTCACTGATTCCAGTGATTTTCTTTCATTGACTTGCGTTCAGTGAAAAATTTTCACTGATTTATTACTGTGCTGCAATTCTGACTGTTTTTCAGTGATTTTCGATAATTTTCACTGATTCAGAAATGAGAAAGTGGACTGGAAAAAGTAGGAGGTGCCCAGGGACACCCTACACCCCCGGCGGTGACACCTATGGTCTTTACTGAGAAAAGGGGCTTTCAGTTCTAACTCTTCGGGTGTCCAAAACAAATCAATAGTAAACAAAAAATTTCTCAATTTTTCGAAAACTTTTCTTCAAAATTATTTGAAATAATGTTATTTTTCAAAAATTTTTCAATTTTTTGTATTCATTATAACGGAACCAATAATTATTTCGAATTAGAATGGAAAACATGTCAGATTCGTCTACATTCCTGAACTGTCTCCGAATTGGCAAATTCGATACTATAATCACTAATTTATGTACTATCACCTTCGATACATTAGAGATCCATATCCATCTCCCCTCCCAGCACCTTTCATCCACGTACAGCTCTACCAATATCCCATTATACGTAAATCGACGAGGCGATAATTCATTCGTCGGTACCATTACACAGCTCTCTGTGTGCAAATCGCTGCAACGACGTCGCATTATAATTTAAAGCCGCGAAACCCTTCCCTATCGGTACAAATCAGCGCGCAATACATTTCCAGCAGTCGTATTTCGTACATAATTAAAATTAACGAAAACGCTATTCAATTACATCGGGAAAAACAACGTATACGTATATAAACGACACCGCACCGAGCCGATGAGAGCCGAGGAGAGAGCAAAAAAAAAACAAACGAAAAACCCACCGCGCCGGCATAAATTGGCAAAGTAATAAATTACTTCCACTTTATTCGAGGTAAATAACGCATTATGCAACTAGAATGCTAATATTTTTAATACGCACGCGCAATAATCCGATGCAAAGTAAATACCTCTCTCTACACAGCGCCCGAACTTTGTATAAATGGAAAATTAACATCATAAATAAAATGTTTTTTACACGCTGCTAATTTTCAAGTTCACGTCGGCGGAAAATCGTAAAAAAGCACCGGTTACTTGAAATTCGCGCTACTGTTATATCATTTATTTTTCAAACGGCAGTTGTTTCTTTTAAACGTCAAGGAACGCTTAATTTTATTATCTTTTAACGATGACGCGCGCTCGCGTTGAATTATCCTATTAAAATTTCCTCTCTTCTGCGTCCCTGCTCGGCCTCAGTAACACTCTGTGTCTTCGAATTATATACTTACTTCGGTACGTATAGCGAGTACCTATATTGTATTGTATATACCTATGCATACACCTATACAGCTAACTTGTTCGCCAAATTGTCCAAATCAACAAACGACGCGATAAAATATTTCTACTCGGCAATTAAAAAAAAAAAAAAGAATCTCTAGGGGTACATAAATTCGTAATTTTTCGTTCGTCGTTTTTATCGCCGCTGTAGAGTTGACTGGTGTTGTACATAACACTTTCTTTCTTTTTTCAGTGTATAGCTCGGATATATGGATTTTTTCTTCATCCTGCGTTTTTTTTTCACATTTCATGCGTGCTTGGTTCCTTCTTCCATTTTTCATTGCCCCTATTTCGACATCAGTCAGATTTCCCCCAGCGGGAATCCACCAACTTTCGTGATTCTTAAAGCTTGCCACGGATGGTTCGAAGTTATTCGGTTTGTTGGGGGTTTAATTCTAAATTTATTTCGTTTGGTTTCGATGAAAAATATAAACGTATTAGGTGTATTTTTATCGGTATATCTGATTATTTATCAGGAGCTTGTCTCGTCTGAATTCTACTTTGTGTAATTGATGAAACTAATGTCTCACAAGAAAAGCCAAGTCAAAACTCTATCTTGGAAGAAAATTGGATAGAGTGAACCTTCATTCACCAGTTTTCATCTGCCAAAATTTGTTTTTGATTTTTGATGAATTTTCGAAATTTTCAAATTGTTCAATTACAGGGTGTCCATTTTCTGGAAAACCTGGAAAAATCAGGGAATTTTTATGGTCTGGAAAAGTCAGGGAATTTTGGAATTTTCTCTGGAATTTTTTAAAAATGAAAAAAAGGTTTTCTTTGCTAATTTTGTTATCAATTTTTCAAAAAATTTCACCCTCGCTCCGCTCGGGCCAAATTATTACATTATTAGACCAAAAAGGGAGGGAAGGGAACGGAATTCGAAATCATTGACCATGTTTTGGAAAACCTAAATGAGAAAAAAATGGTAAATTTTCATATTGTGAAGATCTTTTTTCGCAAAAATTTTCGCCCTGTCTCAACAAACTGATCTATATTTTACGGGGTGTCCAGTTTCTGGAAAACCGGGGAAAGTCAGAGGATTTGGGTGGTCTGGAGAAGTCTGGGAAAAGTCAGAGAATTTCGGAATTTTGTCTAGAATTTTTTAAAAATCCAAAAAAAGGATACTTTAATCATTTAGAAAAGTGTTTCTTTGCTTATATTATTTTTAATTATAATGTACAATAAAATTGATATTTAAATGCATGTATATATCTATTAAATTATGAATTATTCAAAAAATATCCCCTCGCTACGATTGGGGTAATTTATACTCTTTCTTTCAACAGAATCTATTTAAAATCTTAAGTTTTTTGGAAACTTACTTTTTAACGAGCTGTGAGATGTCCTAGACTACGGTGTTGAAAAAAAAGGGAAGGGAATGGAACAGAATTCGAAATTATTGGCCATATCTTGGAAAACCCGAATGAGGGAAAAGTGGTAAATTTTCATCTTTTGAAGATCTTTTTCGCAAAAATTTTTGCGCTTGATTCCCTCGGGCTCAACACATTTATAGGTGAATTTATGAATTTAAGACATGTGTTTTTCATTGAGGAAAAGGAGGGGTAGGCAATAAAATGTGAAGAAATATTTTGAATTTTCATCCCGGAGAAATCAGAATTTTCATTCGTTTGATTTTGTAGACACCCTGGCATAATTGGTTTCATTTTTCAGAACTTAATAATTTTTCTTTAAATGCTTAGTTGTTTTTCTTTTTTATTTGAAATTTTTTCTGCAATAAATTCTCAAATTTTTGTGGTGAGGGGAGTTGGCTGGGTGGGTTCAAAAATTTTTAGGATTGAATTTGAATCTTGTTTTGCTCCGAAGAGGAACATTTAAAAATCTCATAAAAAGTATCATAAAAAGTAGGTAACTAATGATTTTGAAAAAAAAGTTCGTCAGACCCCATGCATTTTATATCATTCTTATGCAAAATTTCGGGATGTAAGTACATCACGCGACCCCCCCCCTCCCCCTGTGGGTTACAAATATCATAAAAAGGTTTAGAAAAATTCGAAAAATTGGTCTGGAAAACCTGGAAAAGTCAGGGAAAATAATTTTTGAAATATATTGAACGCCCTGTTTTACCTCCTCATTGATTTTTTTATTTATTGGTTCAAGCTGAAAAGATTGCAGGAAATTGCGTGGATTTATAAATTGGAGACATGTTATTTTTTGAGGAGGGGATGAGAGAAATAAAAAGTGCAGAAATTTTTGATTTTTCAGCTCAAAAAAATTCGAATTTTCATTTGGTTTTTTCAAAACTTTGTATAATTTTGTTTTGAAATACTCAGTTTTTCCTTTTTATTTGAAATTTTTTCTACAATAAATTCAAATTTTCAAATTTTTGTTGAGGAGTGGTTGGGTAAAAATTGAATGATTGGTTTCCTACGTGGTTCTCATATGCAGGCTCACTTATGGACTACGAGGTTTTGCAAACGACTGGTTCACTTGTAACACTTACTTACATGTGTATTTTACCATTGAATAAAACCCGCCTGTTGCCTCCCACAAGGCTCGTAACAATGCGCGGAGATTATGATTATAAAGAAAACTTGCATCGATCGGTAGCAGAGTAATTGCCAGAACAAGTGAAATAAAAGTAACCATAAAGAGAAATAAGAATAATGATCAAATAAAACGACATAACATTCAACTTTGTGTCACTAAATCAACAAAAGAAAATTCGAGTGACAAATTCACACTTATACAATTGCACATACGAGTACGTATGAAAGAAGCGAACTCAACCTTGATACAGATCGTCGACAGAAGTCAAGGTTATGGTTGTATGAGCTTCGTATGTGCATATAAATTTTTTTCGACCGATTTAATTAATGTGTGTACTTTTTCGCACAGGTTTGTGACCGCTTGATAGGTCTTTCTTTATTTTTTTCTGGGTAAAATGGGATTTTTTTTTCTTTGGGGAATACCTTCGAAGATAAATAGGTACTATGCAGAAGTTGAAAATTCGATTACTTTTTTGACTCGATCTTTTCTTTACGAATGTGAAAATTTTTTAAAATTTTATCACATTTTTCTGACTTGGGAATGTGACAACCAAATAATGCAAATTTTGGAAGAAATGTAGATTCGGTTTTGAAAAGTCTTCTGTGGGGGTGGGGGGAGGGGTGTAATTCTAAAATTTGTAGCGATTCATCTTTTTGTGTTTGTGCTAATTAGAGATTAATTTTTTTGTTTCAGGTGAGTCATGATCTTTCACTGTTGATTGATAATTTTTATGGAAAAGAGCGAAGTAAAAATTACAGGTACAATAATTTTATATTAATTTTTTAAGATTATTGACCGATTATAATTTTTCAAAAACAGTAAGAAAGTAGCAAAGGTGCCCTACTGCTTTTCATTCTGGTATTTTTCTTCTTTTTTATAAAAACAATCTAGTTCTAAAAAAATTACTAGGAACTTTTCCCCTTAATTTGATAATTTCTATTCAAATTTCAAAAAACTGAGAAGTTTAACGAAATTTTAAACTTTTTTCACCTTTACAAAAACCCACTGTGGCGTCAAGACTTTGAAGTCAGTCACTTTTGGTTACTTTTCACGCCCAAAATGCCACTTTGGTTTCTTTTTCCCCCCTAAGAGTCACTTTTTTCGCACTTCCAGGCAAAAATTCAAATTTTTACGTAGAAATTGCTATTTTTTAAAATTCTTCAAGAAAAAAATGAAAAAAATTTATAATTTAATAAATGAAATTATTCACATCTTTTGAGTTGATTTATCTTTGAAATGTTTGCAGAAAACTACAAAAAAAATTCCTTTCCCCAGTAAACTGTAAAAAAATTTCCCCCTGAAGAAATTGAATTTTTGGTTACTTTTGGTTACTTTTTGGTTATTTTTTGGTCACTTTTTGGTCATTTCTTGCTCAATTCAAAAATTTCGCCATGATGCCCGGTGTAATCAGATTCTAAGGTACCTACAGTGCTATAATTCTACATACATATTGTATTTCTGGGTACAGTTGAAGTGAATATTTGAAAACCAAGCGAAGCAACGGTGGAACGTGGAACTAACTGCTTGATTTTCTGGCAATAAATTCTAAAACCGAATTAAAATATGATGGAAAAACGGTACGAAAAGATTTTGTAAAAAAAAATTTAATGCAATTTTGGAAGATGTATAGATTTTTTCAAATTCTAATTTGGCGATTCTGAAATTAATACTCCTTCAAAAGCAACTTCTTAGTTGATTACGGTCGTAATGATGCAACAAATTGGAAAAATTGCATTTTGGCCTTTGCGATTCTCAACATCGACAAAAACACATGCATGTTCTGAGAAAGGTTTGTCTATTTACTTAATTGAAGGAGTTTCCTCGCATATGAAACACCAAATATAAATTCGTGGTATATGCTGGCAAAACAAAAACAAAAACAAGAGATACCAGAAAATATCAAAAAATTTAATGATTTCACTCCCAAAAGCAAAAATTTTCAACATTTTCCTCTTTTCTGGAATTTTTTATGAAAAAATAAAAAAAATTGTTCTTTTTTGGGCGAATGCAAAGCAAGAAAAAATAAAAATTGCACAAAAATGGCTAGAAAAATCCAGAAAATAGCTAAAATGTTCATTTTTCAGATTCAATCAACACCATGAAATTATTTTAATCGTCGAATTCCAAAATTTTCAATAACACAAAAATTCATCATTTTTTTGAATTTTTCGCGAATTCCGAATTCGAATATCAAATTCCTTACTCGTCAATAAATCAACTTATCCCAACAATCAATAAAATAAATACCGCCAACTTTCAATATCTAATACTTTATTTTTGCCGATTCAAATAAGCATTTTTACGATTCTACGGGTACGCATATTGACAGAATCCCACATAGTGCCATTTCTCGCTTGATAAATTAATGTTTCCAAGCAACACTCTACATTTACCCGAACCATCTTCCCCTATTTCTTTCCTTTCACAAAACGATCCTACGGAAGACCTTAAACCATAAACCGAATAATTTAAAAATGCTGTGCACATCATTGCCGATGCAACTGGAAAAAGAAATACGAACGTATAAACGAGTTACCCCCTACGACACTCGGGTCTTTGGCAAAAACGCCATTACAACCCCCGGTCGTAAAACCTTTACAAGATCAAAAAATCATCTGCGAAGTGGAAAAAAGAAACGTGGAAATTTTCGAAAGACGTTTGACCGTATTCGAGATGCTGACGGAATCTTTGAAAAAAATTATTTCTCGTTTGGTTGAAACTGACGATGAGGGGGGTGGGAGTGGAATATGAGCTGAAATTTGCATACACCGTGACTCCTATTTTTAAAAGTTCGTTGGACGAGAATAAAAAGCTTGAACTTGGGATTGAAAATTGTACGTAGTTTCGAACCGCCACCGTGGAAATGTTTCCTTTAACGCGGTTCAAATACACTGTTGCCTTTTGCACGAGCTCGAAATGGTAGTTAATTCGACGTGCACAACGTCTCGGGTCATTCACCTAATTAATCAGACACGAGTTTCACACTCAACATCCTTTAATCATATAATTCGTAAGAATACATTAGAAAAAGCAATCAAAACGAAACACGACGAAATGTATCGCATCCGAAGACTCTGGCGAAGAAACAGCGCAGACGAGAGGGAAAAAAAGCCAAAGAGAAACAAAACAACGCCGCGGAGGAAACACGAGGGAGGGCGAAAAAGGAAAAGAAAAAAAGCAGCACACCAGAGAAGAAAAAATGAAACCCAGTAAAACGTAAAAACTATTTCATTTTGCAACGAGGAAACGAAAAGCTTTATGAAAGTTTGAAAGTACGAAAATAACAGAAATCGAGATTAAACACTCAAAGAGATCATAAATAGGAAGAGGGAAAACATGGCATCGGTGGGAATGAAGAGGAGAAGGATACCCTTGTGGGAACGAATTTTCTAGTTTCCACCATTATGAAATGTATTTTTCTTTTTCCCCCTTTTATTATAAAGCTGGCGCGCAACTTACGATAAGTCTTGAGAAATTGGCGTATAACATTACTAAAACCTTTAAAGAAGATACGTTATAGCAAGTTTTACGCTGCGCTTTTTTTCGCGCGCGGAGAAAGTGGAAAAAATTTCCAAATTTATGAATATTTCTTTTCTTTTCTTTTTCATTCACGTACGAACGATTTAGCTGCGCGGTGTCGTCCTCGAAGTGGAACTCGATCGAGTAAATTTTTCGCTTCGAATTAGTATCGTTTTGTCGTATTTATCACGTGTATCGAATCGAAAGACGAAATTCGACGTATACCTTTCGACACGCGACGAATACCCGATCAATTTTAATTTTTGAATTTTTTTCGGCTTTTTTCCTTACTTAATAAATTTATTTGGCGACATAAATCTCGCCATTAAATTGAAAATTTCATTTAAATTGTGAAATTGCTGCGAAGTGAAGCAATATAGTCTACTTCTTTTGAATTTCAATAAGAATAATGCGTCAAATAGATTTCCATTTAATCAGGATAAAAGCTTTTAAGGGGCAAAATTTCCTTTTCTACCGTTTCGACTGTAATATCGTATTCCATAGGCGTATTTGGGTTAGACGTTTAGCATAAGAACGTAAACAACTATTTTTTTTTCTAAATTCGAAGGAAAAAAACCCCGGTACCATTCTACTATCGACGTTTCATTCCGCAGATTCATCTTATTTGAAATTTCATTTTAGAAATATTTTTTATAATGTTTTCGCTCGAATAACGCGAGCAACGGAGAACGAGTGAAAAAAAAAGGTATAACATTCCACCCTTTGAACGAGGTTTATATACGAACGTGTAGTTGGCGAATGAGAAAAAAAAAGTAACATGGTACAAACCTCGTTGATCAGAGTGTATAGTTCGCGAGGATAATAAAAAGCTTTTTTTTTCTGCTCTCATACACGGCAATTTTCCGAAATTAACTCTTTATTCGATTCAACTTAATATGGTGAACGGAAATTTGAAAACAATTTATCACGACGAGGCCGATACCGGAGCGGAATGTTTTTAACGCCTCGCTCAATCCTGACCGATGACATTTCTACATGTTTTATCGAGCGTTTTAGAATTATAATTTCAATTATCGACCAGCGACAGGGCGAATTTTCAATCTAATGAATATCTTTCCATTATATACCGACCATTTAAGCTCATTTCCATGTGCTTACCGACTAAAATATTTATTGCGGTTGGTGCCTGCGAATTGTACCGAGTGGCTCGAGAGCGCCAATGGATGGGGAACAGGGGAAAGTCACGCATTTTGAATACCAAAACGCGCGTAAATATTTTTACCAGTGTTGCTGAGTTCCTTTTTTTTTTTGCTACGAAGGATTATTGAAATTAAAAACCGTTCGAGATTCGATTTTTCTTTTCGGGTTTGTTGTTAGGTTTTGTTTGAAAAAATAGATTTAAATTTGCATTTAGTGGTGGTAGAAATTATGGATTGATTCGGAGAGTTGATTTTTTGGGTGGCGTATGTACTTGTTGTGTAGAGGTGGGGTTTGGTTTTTAGTTTCGAGTTGAATAATGAAGAGTGAGGTGATGTGGTGATGCTGAAGTGAGTTTTTATTGAGGAATGTGCTAAAGACAGAGTTTGGAGGTAAAATTTTCTCGATGATGAATTATTTGAAAAAATTTTGTAGAATGGATTTATTGATGTCGAATTGAAGGTTTTCTCTTGAAGATTCAAATTTTGGGAAAACAATGATGAAAAATTCAATTGATATGCCTAGGGACTTCTTTTAAAATTCAACGCATCTTAAGCACAATACTCTCTCATTTCGAATCAGTGAAAAATCACTGATAAACAGTCAGAATTGCAGCACAGGAAAAATCAGTGAAATTCACTGATTTTCAGTGATTTTTCACTGATTATTCAAAGAATTTCACAGATTTTTCAGTAAATTTCGTAAATATCACTGAGTTTTCAGTGAATTTTCACTGATTTCCAGTGATTTTTTCACTGATTTGTTTTCAGTGAAAAAATTTTCACTGATTTTTTCCTGTGCTGCAATTCTGACTGATTCTCAGTGATTTTCGGTAATTTTCACTGATTTATAATTGAGAGAGTAGGTTCCTTATTTCAAAAAAATTTGAATTGTCTGGGCTGAAGAAACGTTGTAAAAAGACCTTTGAGAAGTTGGCGAATAAAGTCTTGAATTTTAATGAAAATTTTCGATTTTCTAGTGATAGCGAAAATAACTGAATCTGAACATGATGAGAGTGAATTTTTTTTCTGAAAAAGACTTTCAAACCCCATAATTTTTCAAAATTTCAGTTGATCAAATCGAATTAACAATTGCATTTGATTTTTATTGACAGATGCACAAAATTTTCATTTACATAGATAGTAGATACTGTCAGAGAAATAAAATGAGGTCGAAGATGGGTTTAGCTTACTCACCCCTTTTTCGTTTTCTAGGTGTTCTCAAATTTCCTTGAAATCATGTCAAACTTCGAGATAACCAGGTTCAGTGCGGCTATTACACAAAAATTTGAGAACCCCAAATAAAAAAAATTCTTTAAGAGTGAAAAGCTAACTCTTGATATCGATCAAACCATTTTTGATCATTGGTTTGTTCTTTTTGAAAATATCTACCTTTAAAAATAACGATTTTTTCATTTTCAAAAATTACTTGAACCCCGTCAAAACGAAACGGAAAAATCATGATTTTATTTCATTTTTTAAACCCCATTTTGAAGTTGAAGGGTTGAAGCAGGATCTCAAATTTTTACCACGTTGAACGTCATGTTCTTTTGATGTCACCCACAATTTTTTTTCAATACCCTTTAATTTTTCTAATAAAATTCGAAAGTAATCCACGGTGGGTATAGCTTTCTCAATTTTTCTCGAAATTTAGAGGGTTTAGGAGCTACAAGAGAGAGAGAGCAATACCAAAAGAGCCGATATGTGCGATCAAAAACAAAACCCAATAAACCATTATCTCTCGACTTGTTCATTTTTATGATTTAGGAGCTCATTGTGAGGAAGAAGGTTGGATCAAAAAAATTAATTGATATTTGAGACCAGTATTCCTAATACGAATTGTCATAATATAATTTTTCATTTAGATACTTTATATTTATTTTTTTGAAATTTTGTCAAAATTGGTTGGGGAGGGGAAGCTTGCACTCGACGAGAATGGCATAAGGTCTTAAAAATAAACTGTTACAAATATAGGTACCTAATACCTAATTATTGTAAAAAAAATGCATGGATACCTTCATCCGTTAAATTTTTTGTAAATTTTAAAATGGCAGCTCTGGAATTTGAGATTCTTTTGACAATTGATTTTTTCAAAAACCACAACTTTGAACTTAATGAATTTTTGTGAAAGATTTTTAATTTCCTTTCAAAGATTTTCAAAACTTCGCTATGAGATTTTTTCAGACTTCATTTTATGAGGTCCAAAGGTTGGGTATTATTAGATACAAGAATGAGGTTCCCTCCCTCCCTTTCCTGCAGGGGATGGTTGTGTTTCTCGGATCTGCCCATTGGGAAATTACTTCATAAAAAAAAATTTCAATTGACTTTTTTCACCTGATGATGATTAAAATGTAAGAAGGAAATTTACCCCCTCCCCACCGCTCAAAAAAATCGAAAAATGTTTGCAAAATTCCTACTCAAGTCCGCTTTGGATCAGTGAAAAGTCACTGATAAATAATCAAAATTTCGCTAATTTTTCAGCAAATTTCATAAATTTCACTGACTTTTTAGTGAATTTTCACTGATTTTCCAGTGATTTTTCTCACTGATTTGTTTTCAGTAAAAAAGTTTTCACTGATTTTCTCCTATGCTGCAATTCTGACTGTTTCTCAGTGATTTTCGATAATTTTCACTGATTTATACTTGAGAGAGTACTCTCTTAATTTTAATCAGGGAAAATTCACTGAAGAAACAGCCAAAATTACCTATGTTAATAAAGAATCAGTGAAATTTTACTGCCGATTAGTGAAAAACTACTGATTCAATTTGTGAATTTTCATTTTTGGATCAGTAATTATGGAAAAAATTTACAGATTCAAAATTGAAAATTCACTAATTGAATCAGTAGTTTTTCATTGATTTCTGCAGTGACTCAATTCTGGCTAATTCATCAGTGAATTTTCACTGATTCAATTTAAAAGAGTAGTAAAAAATTGAAGAAAATTGAAAGGACGACTTTATCTGTGATCTGTGTTGATAAGAAGTGACCTATGCAGGTACACTATTTGATTTTGAAGTTCGTTGTATATTATCAAATGCAAAATCTTGTTCATTTTCCAAGTTACGAAATTTATTTATTTTTGACTCTGTGAAGCTTGTTTTATTAACGTACGAATGCGAAGTAGGTACGGTGGTAGTTTGAAAACTGGAAGTTGCAGGTATCTGGATTTTCGTCGAAAAAACTTCAAAATCTATGATAGAAAAATCGTTCATTTTCTATGCTGCAATTAACGTGACATCTGGTGGTCCGGTTTTTTCCTATTTGTTTGGAAAATTTTGATTTTTTTTCTTGCTTCGTTCTCTATTATGAATTGATTTTTTGGCAAATAAGTTTGTTAGGTAGATTTACTCATTTCAACTTTAAGTTTCAAATGAATTTATTTTTCATAGGTATTCTTTGATTTTTAATGCAGTTTTCGTCTCCTCTCCGAGCATAACTTGGAACGATATCGTGTGTGTTGTTTTTTTCCTCTGTTTTACAAAATCGGAATTTGTATCGATTAAAACTGATTCGAAAAACGATATTACGAAGTTTTCGATTATTCGAACGTGCTCATTTCTCATTCCTCATCTCGTATTTCTTTCTTACTAATATCGCCCTATATGCTCGTATAACAAACTCATCATAGACATCGGTGCATTATACATTACACGCTGAAACACTTCAAAGCGAATATTCGTAGAACACGAATATATAGCTTGAAAAAGTATAACGATTCAACCTTACCGCGTTATTTTCTTATACGAAGTTTGCCGGCGAAACTTTCTCGATTCTCGCATCAGGCAACACCTTCATACATCGGATCCGCCAGCACACCTCGTACTCTTTGAATTCTAACGCGCAAAAACAGGCCGTTAACCTGACAAATATAAATCAACCAAGTAACGCCGAACTATTCGAAAACTTCATAAATTAATCCATCGCGTTGCACATTTTTCAATCCCCAAGTACCCCTGTTTTTTCATCATTTAAATGCATTTCGTGATGTGTATCAAATTTGCGGTTATTTTGCTCCTCGTACTCGCCGTTTCATTTAATTAAACGCAGATACGTTAATTTTGGTGGGCGCGATAATGGGTGATTTGGATATTCCAACGATTAGCGAATAGAGTGTACGTTTAATTAAAAAGTACCTCGGTAAAAAAAAAAAAGAAGGAAGGGAAGAAAGCGCAACCGACGCAACGCCACCGACGAGCTGAGTGAAAAAAGTTGCTATCGTATACACGATGAAGCGAGAATTTACGACTTGCAAAGTTTAATTCGCAAGTTTGTAAATTCCTTTTCGGTCGCTTTTATAAGATTTTAAAATCACTTTTACAAAACCGTTCAGTTTTATTATGAAATAATTTCCAGTTTGTTTTCCATTAACACGACGCTGCGTTGGGTTGCGCCTTCTACGAGTCCGAGTTTTTATCTAAAATCATCGAACCACGTTAAAACTTTTACGTTCGTGAAGTTTTCTGTGTATACCGATGATGGTTGAAAAAGCCAGCCAAACCACGCCTTTTGTAACCAGTTGCTAAGCACGTATGAAAATCGAATTTTTTACATGGTGGGAGCTGGAAAAAATCCCGTGGTGTTTACTGGCAAGAAAAACGAGAAAGTCGGAAAATAGCGAGATTTTTTTGTATAGATAATAATTTTACTATGAGAAGCAAAAATTTTCAACAACTTCTTGAATTTTCTAATCGCAAGATTGCCTTTGAATGCTTTTCAACTTTGAATTTTCTTAAAAATTCAATAGGTATCATTATTTTGAATTTTTCAGTAATAATCTCAAAATTTTGATTTTTCTGTCTGGAATCACCACTGTAGTTGGTTTCATGTTTGGCTCCATTTTCCAAAAAATTCTGACTACACCTTTGCCAGCAGATTTCACTTATAGGTTCATAAGTACTATAATTGTCATGATAAGGTGAGGCAGAATTCTTCAACTTTGTTGAAAATCAATAAATTTTGTGCTTACCTTATTTTTGGGTGATAAAATATCCATGCTCAGCTCCTTTTTGTGTGTATTTGATATTTCAGTTTTCAGATTTTAAATATTTTTACCCAAAAAAATCATTGAGCATGATTTTCGACAATTTCCTGGTTACATCATCGTGACTTTCATGACCTTTTTTTGTGACTTTTTTGTTATTATTTTCATAAAAATACTCTATAATTCCCTGCTGCGCTTGTGTACATTAGATAAAAAAAAATTATAGAAAATTCTTTGAACTTTTCATAAAAATTCAAAACTTTTTCATGACGTTTATAACTTTCTTGATTTTTTATTTAAATTTTATGTCTTTTCATAACCAGTAAACTTTTTGGTTTTAGAAACAAATCTGAATGCATTTCTGTTTTTTGAAAAATAATCAAAATGGAGAGGGGGGTAATGATGAAATAGAACAGTGGATGATTTTTCGAGTAGAAGTATTTTTTTTTAAGGGACAATCTAGGAATGGTGGGGGAAGTATATTGGAATTAACTTAACACAAGGAGAGGCTAACAAATATTTAGGTTAGTTAATAAAATGTATGTAAGTTGTTAACACATAAATAATCTAACTATTGCAATAAAACTACGAGGTCTGTCCGGAAACGATCCGACCTTAGGCTATAAAACTAATCTAAATCATTCCAATGGTCCGCCAACGACTTGCATCCTTCGAAGTAAGCCCCCTTGGCCTCAATAAGCTGTTGCCAACGTTTTTTCCACTTTTGGAAGCACTTCTGAAATTCCGTTTTCGGAATCGCCCTGAGAGCTCTCGTCACATTTTCTTGAATGGCAGAAATGTCGTCGAATCATTGTCCTTTTAACGGTAATTTTAGTTTAGGGAACAGCCAGAAGTCACAGGGGGCTATATCTGGACTGTATAGTGGTTGCCGAAGCTGGACGATCCCATGTTTGGTCAAAAACGCCTGTACCAGATGCGAAGCGTGCACCGGAGCATTGTCATGGTGCAGTAGCCAATCTCCACTCTTCCAAAGTTCTAGTTGTTTTCTTCTTACTGCATCACGTAATCGTTTTAAAACTTCAACATCGAATTTGTTATTATTAGTCTGACCCTTCGGCGCGTATTCATGATGCACAACACCTTGGTAATCGAAAAAACGATCAACATTGACTTGACATTTCTCCGACTCTGGCGAGCTTTTTGCTGTTTCGGAGACCATGGAAACTTCCATTGAGAAGATTGTTGTTTTGTTTCAGGGTCGTAGCCATAAACCCAACTTTTATCACCAGTAATTACCTTTTTGAAGATATCAGGATCATTGTCGATGATTTCCAAGTTTTCCTGAGCGACTTCTACCCGAAGATCCTTCTGATCGCTTGTTAACAATTTCGGGACGAATTTGGCTGAGATGAGAGTCATTCCCAAATTTTCTGATAAAATTTCAGCTACAGTCGTTTTTGATATACCGAGGTCAATTTCTAACTCACAGACAGTCAGACAACGATCTTGGCAGACTGCTTCGAGCACTCTATCAATATTTTGTTGTGTTTTTGTCGTTGATGGGCGGCGGCTGGAACGATGATCACTTTTGACGCTTGAGCAGCTACCTTTGAAGCGCCGGTGCCACTCTTTAATCTGGGTATTGCCCATACAATCATCACCAAAACCTTTCTTCATCATGTCCATAGTGTCCTTACACAATTTTTCATTATTGACACAAAATTTAATGCAATAACATTGCTCAATTCGTTCCGTCATTTTCACTGATAGAATCATAATCACAAAATGTGACACTCAGATTTTTTGTGTCATAAACAAACTCGTCTAGCTCACCTTCTATGGGGTCTCCAGCCTTGAAATTAAGCAAACATGTTCAGAACACATCAGGAATCATCATTCAGGTCGAAAGATGGCACCTTGGCACCTGTGAAGGGAATTACGAACTCAGGTCGGATAGTTTCCGGACAGACCTCGTATTATGTAAAAATGGTGCACAACCCAAAGGCAGGATGCCCGAAGGATAAAAGGCCCAAAGGTGTGTAGCTTTTAAGAAAATGGATAGTGCTTAACCCACAGTACGTAACCCCACATTTGTAGGACATGAAAGTGGAAGCAAAAGCCACCTCAAAAGATTAAACCTGGAGAAGGTTTGTTTAGTGTGCCAAATTTAGGGAGAAAAGGGGGAATAAGAAGAAGGTGGACACTTCAAAATCAACAAAGAGAGTGTTGTGTTTGAAGTGTGACTTACCTGCGAGCAGGTATTGGGGCATGTATTTCCTTATACATGTTATTCCCTTATCCCTCCAACACCAACACACATGTGGTGGAGTTCACTATCTGCAACCTGTGACACTCCCTATACCTATGCCATGGTTAGTGAAGGGGTCTAAAACTTCACCTAATCGGTAACACTGAGCCTCAGAAGCACCACTGTGAGCTCCTCTGATGCTCACACACGTCACCCTGACATATGTGCCCGCAATTTAAACTATGTACACTAGGGTGGATCGCTAAAAAAAAACATATCTCAGATTTCAACCAAATTCGCTGAAGTTGTTGGGTCATCATCGGAGACTACCCAAAAAAATTTTGAGCCCCCTAGGTGAAGAGGGAGGGGAGCTAGGGGCTCTTAAAGGGCACCTCCTTTTGAAAAAAACGCGGTTTTTTGTATTTTTTAGCTCGAAAATATGGCGTACGATTCACGAAAGAGCACTAAAAAGGTGCGATTTGAGTTTCTACACCCCCCTGAGCAATTGCCGCCCCTCGAAAATGAAAACCCATTCTGCTACCCGGGGGTCCAAAAGTTGCAGATCGCGAAATTTCAATGTTGTGAAATTGTATTTGGCCTCGAATTGATTACGTTGACACCGGACAATTTTATATTTTTTTTTTCTAATTTTTGAAGAAAATTTTGAAAATTTTTTTCGATCAGTGTGACCAACCGCAAATTGTAATATTCAAATATATGGGATTCGCGTTGATCTGATCATGTATATCTAATAGGGTGGATCGAAAAAAAAAACATATCTTGGATTTTGACCAAATTTGGTGGAGTGGTTTACTTTTGAGTGGGAGACTTCACAAAAAAAATTTGAGCCTCCGAGGGGCAGGGGGAGGGGAGCAGGAGGTGCTCAAAGTGCACCTCTTTTTGAAAAAAACGCTGTTTTTTTCGTTTTTTAGCCAATCAAAATTGTGTGAGAAGCCTTAGTAAGACTTAAAAGATGCGATTCGAGTTTCTACATCTCCCTGAACCATCGCCGTCCTCCTCCGATCAAAATTCTGACTGCTACCAGGGGGTTGAAAAGTTGCAGATTGCAATATTTCAATAATATGAAATTATCACTAAGCCGGAATGATTTTTTTTGTCATCGAGTAAGTCCTCAAATTCGAAACGTATTTCTATTGATTGGGAGAAAAAATTTGTCCAATCACTTGACGAAAAAATAATGGATTCGAGTTCATAATATCAGAATATCACAATTAGCAACTGTTTGCACTGTCGTACAAAATGTTCAAAGAAAAATGTTTAATTTTTAATTTCTGATGATTGAAAACAAAATTATTGTGTATTTTTCAAACGACAAAAAAATTAATTTGAGGTCAACGTAAACCCCATAGGTGTGTAGTATGCCACGATTTGCAACTGGCTGCACTGACATACAAAATTTTTGAAAAAAATTTTCGAAATATACTTTCAGTGATTGAAAAAAAATACATAATATTTTCAGGCGAAAAAATAATCAATTCAAAGTCGATATAAATTCCGTATTTTGGAATTTTATGATTTGCTGTTGGCTGCACTGGTGTACAAAATTTTCAATTTTTTTTTTCAAAATTCACTTTTAGTGGTTGAAAAAATTTTTTGTTCACTTACTCGATGACAAAAAAAAATCATTCCAGCTTAGTGATAATTTCATATTATTGAAATATTGCAATCTGCAACTTTTCAACCATCTGGTAGCAGTCAGAATTTTGATCGGAGGAGGACGGCGATGGTTCAGGGAGATGTAGAAACTCGAATCGCATCTTTTAAGTTTTACTAAGGCTTCTCACACAATTTTGATTGGCTAAAAAACGCAAAAAACGGCGTTTTTTTCAAAAAGAGGTGCACTTTGAGCACCTCCTGCTCCCCTCCACCTGCCCCTCGAAGGCTCAAAATTTTTTTGTGAAGTCTCCCACTCAAAGTAAACCATCCCACCAAATTTGGTCAAAATCCAAGATATGTTTTTTTTTTCGATCCACCCTATTAGATATACATGATCAAATCAACGCGAATCCCATATATTTGAATATTACAATTTGCGGTTGGTCACACTGATCGAAAAAAATTTTCAAAATTTTCTTCAAAAATTAGAAAAAAAAATTATAAAATTGTCCGGTGTCAAAGTAATCAATTCGAGGCCAAATACAATTTCACAACATTGAAATTTCGCGATCTGCAACTTTTGGACCCCCAGGTAGCAGAATGGGTTTTCATTTTCGAGGGGCGGCAATTGCTCAGGGGGGTGTAGAAACTCAAATCGCACCTTTTTAGTGCTCTTTCGTGAATCGTACGCCATATTTTCAAGCTAAAAAACACAAAAAACCGCGTTTTTTTCAAAAGGAGGTGCCCTTTAAGAGCCCCTAGCTCCCCTCCCTCTTCACCTAGGGGGCTCAAAATTTTTTTGGGTAGTCTCCGATGTTGACCCAACAACTCCAGCGAATTTGGTTGAAATCTGAGATATGTTTTTTTTTAGCGATCCACCCTAATGTACACACAAACTGTGTTTGACACAAACTAGTACAAACAACAAATTTGTGGCAAACACATCGCCCTGACATATGTGCTGCAAAGGGGGTTTAAACTATGTACTCACAGACTATGTGTGACACCCGCATCACCCTCACATACATGCTCGAGTTTAAACTATGTACTCACAGGCCATGTGCGCGCAAATAAGTATGCTCTGTGGTACCCTCAAGATACAGTGCCCAACCCTGGGTGTAGTCATAAGACCCCTCCCCCCCCCACACACACACACCTGGGAGTAAAAGTATCTAACCCTAATAATTTTTTTTAAATTTTCCCAGAAATTTCAAGGCATTTTTGTGGGAAAATACCTATATTAATACCATTTTAGAAAATAATTTTCAATTAAATTAATAATTAAAATTTAAAGACACCAGGGTCGTGCAGAGAAAATCGGGGACCGAGGGAAACGCGAGCTCAGAGAAAAAACTCCCCCTCCCCCACACAGGCCTGAAGGACACTTGGAGATTGAGTCAGGAGGATAAAATTTTCATTAGGCCTTGCGGAGATGAAGACTATCCCTTCGCTTATTCAACTTTCTAAAAAAAAACCAGCGTGAAATCTCTCATTTCCCAGCTCAAATCCAATTCAAAAATACCACCAAACCTCACGTTAAAAAAGTTACACAAATTGACTCGAAAAACCCACCAACAATCCATCGTACCACTTTATTACAACCAAGCACATACTCGAACCTCTCGTACACCTCTTGAATCCAACTCGCCACAAAAGGATTAAAACTTTCGCTCCTTCGGGCAAGTTCGCCTTCTATCAAACACGAATACGTACCTAATTCGTTTATAAATTACGAAAAATAATTTCCAACATTTGTTTCGTGAAACAGAAGCATTAACGTTGCTGGAAATGAAATATTCCATGACAACGACTTCCGCATTACAACGAACGGAAGAGCAAAGCACAACATTTGCAAGCTCTGGTATGTATTTTTAGTCGAACAGAGTTGTATGGTACCCCCGCAAAACACCCTCGGTACACTCGCACGTATCTCTATGCAAGAAATACAAAATTAAACGTAATCAAGTATACGTGGTGATTGGGTTACAGTCGTGATGGGGTGTGAAAGAGAAAGAGAGAAAGCTTTATACGGAATGAACATCATTTCAGAGGGGAAATATTGATATAGTTCAACTTGTTGATTTGACACCCTTTTTACCAATATGTTGAAATGTCTCTACGTTGATAGTACGTTCGGTACGTTATACGTATAAAGATACGGATGCTTCTTTACGTATTTGACAATTGATGGCGCGTTGCTGAAATGACGACTTTCTATTTTTATTTTTTTTCAGTGCGTCGTATACATCTGAGTAACGATTTTCATCGCGTTCATTTATTGATGCCTCTTTCGTTGTCGCAATCATCATTCAATGTACTTTGATTACATATATTTCTTCGGACGGGAAAACGCATTCAACGCAGACGTCGCTTTAACACTGGTCGAGTTTATCATTTCGGGCGAATATTGAATTATGTCACTTACAGCCAGTTATTTGTCCAATATAACGTATTGGAGGATCCTTATCATCCTTCCCATCCCGACAGAGACATTTCCACGACAAAGTTCTATTTTCCCAGGGAAAAAATAATTCGAAAGGATTCATGGTGTCTACTGGATCTGGAAATTGGAAAATTCTCGTTATTTTCTGGATTTTTCTTCCCATTTTCATAGGTACTATTTTTCTTGCTTCGAATAATCAACTCAAAAAACATCTTCTCCCTTACGTAGGTACGCTTACTTGTTTTATATGAAATTTCGAGCACTTTCTTTTTTGGTAATTTCATTCCGATGAGTGATGAGATATTACTTATTTGGTAAAATATGATACCAATAAACGAGAAAGATAAAAACATTCCAGAATTCTAACAAATTCTCAAAATCATTAGGAAATATTGATTTTAGCAGGTCCTTTTGAACGAATGAACCAAAAAGAACCCGAATTGAACTAAGCAGAACCAAAAAGAACCAAACAGAACCAAACAGAACCAAAAGAAATCAAAAGATGCGAAACATAATGGCAGAAAAAAGTAGATGTTTTCTTGAAAACAGATCATTATTTTGAATTTTTTGATAAAAAAAATATTCATCACGAATAAACAGGGTGAAATTTTTACAAAATTGAATGAATTTTATGAGATTTTCGGCATCACGTCAATTTCTCGCGGCGACAATCTCGCAAATGAATTATTGCTTGCGACGAAAATTGCTCGCGGTGAAAATTCCTTGCAGTAAAGTTGCTGCGACGAAAGATTTTCAAAAATAATTTTTCTCATCACTTACAGATTTTTTAGACCATTTTTCTAAGTTTTCCAAATCTTCTATGTGAAGTTGGAATTCTGACTCGTGAGCTTCTCTGTCCTTACCAAAATTAAGTGCCGAATAAAATAGGTAGGGATGGAGAGGAGTGAAAATTTTTCCTGTCACAAAACATTTGAACTCAAGTGTTGAGCGGGGAGGGGGAGGAGGCCATTTATAGGCCAAAGGAAAAAGCGCAAAAAACTTGATGAAGAAAGTTCCTATACTCTCTCAATTATAAATCAGTGAAAATTATCGAAAATAACTGAGAAACAGTCAGAGTTGCAACACAGGAGAAAATCAATGATTTTTTTTTACTGAAAATAAGAAAAATCACTGGAAAATCAGTGAAAATTCACTGAAAAGTCAGTGAAATTTATGAAATTTGCTGAAAAATTAATTGTGAAAATCTTTGAAAAATCAGCGAATTTTGCTGATTTTTCCTGTGCTGCAATTGTGACTATTCATCAGTGACTTCAGACTTTTCACTGACTCAGAATGAGAGAGAAAAAAATTCTGTTTTTAGACACCCTGTTTCAGTTTTTCTGCACATATATATACTTACACTCTCTCATTTTGAATCAGTGAAAAGTCTCTGATAAATAGTCAGAATTGCAGCACAGGAAAAATCAGTGAAATTCTTTGATTTTCAGTGGATTTTCACTGATTGTTCAAAGAATTCCACTAATAGTTCAGCAAATTTCACTTATTTTCCAGTAATTTTTTCACTGTTTACTTTCAGTGAAAATTTTTTCACTGATTTATTACTGCGCTGCAATTCTGGCTGCTTTCCAGTGATTGTCGATAATTTTCACTGATTTATAAATGAGAGACCAGGGTGCTTCATAATTGAGGTACGGCCGTTGAATTCAAGAATTAGGCAATCCATTGTAGGGTCGAAATTCATATTTTTTTCCAGATAATTTTTTGGAAATTCTAATCTACGTAATTTTGGATGTACGTTTCTATTTGAAATAGAAAATTGAAGTTAGAACTGTTCGAAAAGAAAATTTGTTATCAAAAGTTTAAGTACACTCAGTGTTAGTAGATTGTCAGGACTGGACGAAAATACAAAGTGGAATGAATATCGAAAATACAGCTAAAGAAAACGAAAATTGATGCGAATTTTTTAATTTTTCGATTTCATGCAATTTTATATCTTTTCATTTTTCTTTTCGATGACATCACAATTTAGCGATGGTCCGAAATGAAATCCACATTAAGAAATTCATTATTTTAAAAATTTTGAGAAAATGCAAATATTTCGATAAAAAAAATACACCAAACTCTTCGAAGGGGAAAAGGAGTTGAAGTCTTATGCGATATTTCCAGCATCTTAAATTACTTCGTTGTATGTAAATTTTCATTGGATTTGTCAAGGCATCCCACCGAATATTGATGTTAATACCTTTCGCTTCAATTTCTCGTATTTCAGGAAATACAAATATCTGAAATTTCCTACGTTTTTCTCCTTCGTTTTCTATTTTTATACGATCTGAAATTGAGACATGTCTGTCAATATCGTGTATTGTTTTTTAAATGCCTATACAGTCAATCTACATCTTTCAACAGTTTCAAGCTGTTTAAATTCAGCGGATCGAAGTTGTTATTAAATTAACTGAAAACGACTGAAAATTATTTGGCGTGATGGAAAAATAATATCCATATTTCTATTTTTATCGAGGAAATGTATTTTAAAAATTATGAAAATACAGTGAACTTGAAATTGATTCGAACCTTTTTTTTTTTCAAGTATTTCATTTTGAGTACCTATTTCAAAAACGATATTTTTGTCTTTCCCTGAGCATTTCGTTATACCAAGTATTTTATTTGTATTTTTCCAATTTACACCTTCTCAGGAGAAAATATGTTTCACTTGTGTACCATTTTTTAAAATGTTTTTGAGGGAATTACCGAGCAAATATCTTTTTTTTTATCGATCGATGGTACATATTATGTAATTCTGAGTGCACCAGCACTTCAGCACTTGAGTAATGATTCAGTTCTTGCGTGAAAGTTGAAACATGCTGGTATTTACTTTCGCTTATTTTCACCTCCTTCTTAAAATAATTCAAACGAACGAGCCAAAGTTTTTATTTTTTCAAAAAATACATCTCCATTTCTGTTTGCAAAATTTTTGTCGATATTAATTAGATATCGAGTCCGTATTTCCTGCTTTTTCGCGCTTCGTTTCTCATTAGTTTTCCTTGATTGATCACCTGTAAATGAAAAATTTATTTGAACGTATATATTTTACGAATTGGAAATTCGACGAAATAATTATTCAAAAGCATCCTCAGTCTGTGTTGGAAAAAGGCCGCAACAAAATGGTAAAAATAAACAATACGAAGAATTCACGTCAATTGAAATCAAAACTATAGGTTATACTTTCTATACCAAAAGAAGTATAGGTAAACAAGCGGTACCGCAACGAAAGTAGCATTTCTTTCATCATCACCCTCTTGTGTTTAAAAATGGCAGCCTAAAGGATGGAAATAATAAACCCCGAAACTCGATCGGTTCGTCGAAAAGGCTATATCAGAATACGACTGCTAAGACGAAAGAAGGGGGAGGAAAAAAGAGAGAAAAAAGACGCGCTTTTGCTACCATTAATCTTGCGCCGCAGCTTCTACTGTACAGAACAAACGGAGCATTTCAAAGGTTTCCAAAATGTTGGGGGAGTCGTCGCGACGAGCCGTGATCATAATATGGAGAAGATTTAGTAATAATTTTAAATGGAGCTCGAGACGTTTATCTTTTTATTGTACGACGATGAGATGGTGTGGTGATGAAAGTACTGTTGAGTTGGGGCGTGAGGTACATTTGAGTCGAGAGAGTCGACTTATCAGCCTATCACGTTGTTTTGAGATTTGTAGTATAAGTTTTTTGCCACCTTCTCGGGTAATTTTGAATAAAACATTTGGGGACCTGGGATATCCGCATTCTATCGAAGAATACTAATTTTTCCCTCATTTTTCTTGTCATTTTTCGGTTGGCTTTAATTCTTTCGAAGCTCATTTACACTTTGAATAATTATCCATTTTACTTTTATTTCTATTTTATTTTCTCATTTAGCCAGTTTTACTCCTTTTTGAAATTTGTTCACAATGAGCGAAAAGAAAAATACCTATACCTTTATTTCCTGAAAAATTGGAAATCATTTAAAAACCATCTTAATCGTCGCGTTGTTGCCGATAAAATTCAAATTTCTGCAGTACTTACGAGATGTCTTAATATTCACGACGTCAAGTGAAACGACACAGATTTGAGGTATAAGAATATTCGGTAAGATGGAGAAACGAAAGGTACTAACTTGGATTAAATGCATAACGCTGGAAAAACTCATTTTCAAAAGTTAGATCGAATTAAAATTTTAGTCTGGAAACGGTTCTATATTTCTCGTTTTAGCTATTAAAATACGTTTCCAGCTCCAAAGGAGAATTTTGAACACGGATAAAAGAGTCTGGGATTACTAACTAACGTTATTTTTCTCGAAGGAGGAAGCCAATGAATGAGAAGAAAGGGAGAAGTGAAGGGGACCAGGTTCAAAGTTCGTTTTCTTATTATGCAACACAGTGTAATGTAGAATTTCGAAAATTTAAATGAAATGGCGAATAAAGAAAGAAGGAACTAGATTTGAATTAAGTAGTGTGCTATGTACTTACCATTGTACATGGTGTATATTAAAAGGTATCAGGGTTTATTACTTTAAAGAAAGAAAAAAAAAACAAATTGTATCAATCAAAATTTGAAGTTCATTCTATTTTCCTACGTTCTGATTACCAGAGAAGAATGAAAACGTAGTTTACTCGGTAGAAAAATCGACAAATGGAAATGGCACGAATTTTGTTCTTCAATTTTTCAATCCACAAACCTGGATATTAAATATTAATGCTCGAGAGAATCCATGTAAATTTTTTTAAAAGTTGTATTACCTATGAAGTATAAAAATGGTGTTTTTTTTGGAATATTCATCGCGTGTCTAATTCATGGAAAAGCTAGAATTAAGGTATGATTATTTCGTAAATCTAGGAAAACCTGAGAATTTTGGGATTTTTTAATCTTAAACTCGGAGAATTTTTTTGATTTCCATTTTTGAATCGTCCTAAGTAGTTCATTTTTGAATCGTCATAAGTAATTAAACAATATTGAAGCTCAGGTTCGTTAAATTCGTTGGCTTCTTCACCATTGACGAAATGCAATAACTTTTTTTTAAACTTGAAAATTATGAAAGTAAAAAGATGTAGAAAACGGTGGATTGAATATGAAAAAGAAGTAGGTATTCAAATAAGCTAAGAAATTGATGGGTACGAAAAAAATCATCGCTGGAAAATTTACTTTTTAAAAATTAAATTCTAGAAAGAAATTGTTTGAAAGTTTCTTGCAGAAACTCTCCTTGACCTCATTCACGGACTTGTCGACTACGTTTTTGTAAAAACGGAGTATCGCTGATCCTGAAAGTCATGAAATAATAAATATCACAAAAGTCACGATAAAGAATTTTCAACAATTTTTTATTTTAGCATTGCAGAAAATCTATTTGTAGAATTTTCTTTGGTATAAGCTTATACCAAAGAAAATTCTACAAATATCTAGATGGAAAATCTGAAAAAAAAAGAAGTATTTGAAAATGAAATAATTTTTTTCTTTGTAAATTTGCTGGTGAGACTAATACCTTCTTTGATTTAATGTTCGAATGCTGGTTCAAGGAGAAAGAACCGTGAAATTACATTGGAAATTCTGCTTTTCGATTTTGAAATGTTATAAGACACATCAAGGTATCATTCTTTATCCGTTCTGACGTTTCAAAAAAAAAAAAAAAAAAAAAACACAGTATCAAAGGAGTGGGACTTTCTCAAAATTTTGAAAAATTATCAATCAACTGTCGAGTGGATGTTGGATTTCAAAATCTAAAAAATTCATTTTTGGAGTAATTTTGACCGACGTTTATTTGGTCCCACGCTCTTGAGAAATTAAAAAACTCAAGAGGTAATTCGAGTTATATCAATGGCAATATCTCGTTCGATAATAAGATTAATTCTGAATTTTTTCCTACCTGCTTACCATCCCCGCCCCTTTATTGATATTCCTTTGGTGTTTCAGGTCAAAGTTAAGTATCCAAGGTGTTCAATTTCTAGAAAACCGGATAAAGTCAGGGAATTTTGGAATTTTCTCTGGAATTTTTTGAAAATCCGAAAAAAGGATAGCCCTACTTTAACCATTTAGAAAAGTGTTTCTTTGCTTATTTTATTTAAAAAATTTCAAAAAATTTCGCTCCCGCTCCGCTCGGGCCAAATTATTACATCCCTTACGTATCTGATTTTTTTATTCATTATTTTTTATTGACTGTAATGTACAATAAAATTGATATTTAAATGCATGTATTTATCTATTAAATTATGAATTATTCAAAAAAAATTCCCCTCGCTAGGTTTGGAGTGATTTACTCTCTTTCTTTCTACAGAATTTATTTAAAATTTTAAGTTTTTTGGAAACTTACTTTTTAATGAGCTGTGAGATGTCCTTGACATCGACGTTGAAAAACAAGGAGAAGGAATGGAACAGAATTCGAAATTATTGGCCAATTGGCCATGTTTTGGAAACCCTGAATGAGAGAAAAGTGGTGAATTTTCATCTTTTGAACATATTTTTTCGCAAAAATTTTCACCCTCGCTTCCCTCGGGCTCAACACATTTATAGGTGAATTTATAAATTTAGGACATGTGGTTTTCATTTTTGAGAGGGAAAGAGGGGAAGGAGGTAAGCAATAAAATGTGAAGAAGTTTTTGAATTTTCAGCCTGGAGAAATCAGAATTTTTATTCGTTTGATTTGGTAGACACCCTGGCATAATTTGTTTCATTTTCCAAAACTTTATAATTTTTCTTTGAATGCTTAGTTTTTTCTTTTTATTTGAAATTTTTTCTGTAATAAATTCAAATTTTCAAATTTTGTGGTGAGGGGGAGTTGGCCAGGTGGGTTCAAAAATTTTTAGAAATTGAATTTGAATATTTTTTGCTCCGAAAGGGAATAATTTAAGTATCTTGAAAAGTACCTGGTGATTTTGAAAAATTTTGGGTAAGTACATCACACAATCCCCCTCCCCCCTTGATTTATGAATATGAACTGATGAAATAAGTCTTAGATGTTTGAGATTGGATGCAACCTCATAAGGATGAGTGCACAACTGGTGAGATAGGATGATAGCTGAGTAGGCGGATCGTGAATATCTTCTCATGTAAGCATAGGCTTGGCACACATGGTATGCTGATATTGCACAATTCTGAGGTTTAGGCTTTAGGCCCTCAAACCCACACCATATCCTCTTCTCTCACAATATTCCGACCCAGTGCAAATGAATTTGTGGTTTCGTCGTGTACTCAGAAGTAATTAAAACACCGAGAATAATTAAAACTTGTGTATTGAAATTACACCAAACATCAATTCTAGGCTAAGTACAAAATACATTGCAAAGTAGATATTTGTGCGACGACATGTGAAATATAAATTAACAAATTGCTGATTGACAAAAGCGACACAATACTGTTAAGCAAGAGACGCAGGGGTGTGAAGGTGAAAGTTGATGTGTGATTGGCTGAGAGGATTCACTGACCAAGCTCTACCCTTGAACCAGGTATGAGTAGAACTTTCTCGAAGCTTGTAGTTGTAAGTGGTGCGCCTCCCTCTTTCTCGCCTACCTGTCAATGTAGGTATTCTCAGGGATGGAAACCGGAACCGGAACCGGAACCGGTTCTGGAACCTTAACCCCTAAAAAACCTTTATTTTTACTTTGAAAAATAACTAGAACCCTTGACCCTTATAAAAACTAGCGAAAAAAACCCTAACCCATAACCTAAATGAATTTGGAAATGAATAACCTAAAACCCTTAACCCTAAAAATTTGTTTGGGTTTTGGGTTAAGGGTTTCGGGTTTTGAGGTTTCAATTTTTTAGTTTTTTTTAGGGTTTTTTCTGCAAGCAGTTCAGATTTTTGTGATACTGAAACTAACTTTTTTTTAAAAATTGATTTTTAGGAATATTTTGTAAGTTTTATGACATAGGTAGGAATATATGTGGCGTTCTATAGGAAAAGGTACAACATTGCCGCAAATGTCAAAATTGAGTTATTGTCATATTCTGAAACTAGATAAAATTACCTTTCGAATGAGCTATTAGCGAGCCTTTTTCGTGAGAAATTCGCGGAGTTATGACGTTTTGAAAAGTGAAGTTGAAAAAACATAGTTTAGAGAAAAACGCGTTTATAGTTTTTGAACGATTTTTTTCGTGAAAAAACGTATTTATGGTCGAAAAATGTTAATTTTTTTTTTAAACTGGTAGGAAATTTTGTGTAGAATCCGAAAAAGTGGGTTTCAGAACCCTACGAGGCCACCAGTGTTGCCAAAACAGCGATAAAAATGACCTAAGTGAACACAAATATGAAAAAATTTACACTTTATTCAACTCACTCCACCACTTCAACGGTCATTTTACACTACTTAAAAGTTGTTTCACGTGTTGTGGGGTATCTCATATGAAAGTAGAAGGATGAAAGTACCAAAATCCATCAAAAACAAAAAATCGATATTTTTGACCCTAATTCACATTTTTGCGTTTTTCTCGAAATCAACTTTGCGGCAATGTTGTACCTTTTCCTATAGAACGCCACATATAATGAACAGTGAGCAATTGAATATTGATCATTCAACTTCAAACGTCCATATCTTCCTAAGAAATGATTTTCAAGACCTGAGATCAATTTTATTGGATTTTCTGACGTTTTTTACATCACAACAATAAAATTTTTTGCCCGAATGACCCTAATCAAATGAGAAATTTTAAAAAAAAAAAAAACAAAACCCTAACCGGAACCTTAACCCGGAACCCTTACCTTCTGGGCAACCAGTAACCAAGAACCCCTAACCTTTATTCTAAAAACTGAAAAACCTTAGAACCCTTAACCTTCATTTTTTCACGAAAACCTTTACCCAAACCGAAAACCTTTATTTTTTTATAAAGGTTTTCCATCCCTGGGTATTCTACTCTGCAAGCGTGAAAACTAGTTCACTGTGCACAACTTAGTTCGCCTCCAACAAGTCGCAGGCCAAAAACCTGCTTACCAAATCTCTCTTTCTCGCCTACCTACCAACATAGGTATTCGACTGCGCAAGCATGAAAACTGATTCACTGTGCACAACTTAGCGCAGCAGTCAAAAACCCTGTTCACCTATTGGTGCGAAGGTGGGAGGAATAATTCTCACTGCTTCAAATATCATATTCAAAAGGTCTAGAGAAATTTAAAAAATTGGCCTGGAAAACCTGGAAATGTCAGGGAAAATCATTTCTGAAATAACTAGTGGACACCCTGGTATCTCAGAAATTAATTTCAAAGGCCAAAAAATATGTACCTTGATATTCTGTCGAAATCTTTCAAAATGTTGAGTCGTGTTATTTTTGAATCCCTGGGTGGGGGAGCGGGGGGGGGGTGAGATTCAAAAATCGCATATTCTGATGATCAGGCTAGAAAATAGGGCAGTTGTAAAAAATGGCGGCGGCTCTGTTTGCATGCTGTTGTCGTTCTGGAGGTACTTTTCTCCTAATTTGATTGGTCAGTTCATGTGACGTAATGAGACATTTCTGACCATCACCAATCAGAATTGAAGAAAATACCTCCAGAACGATAACAAAAAACTGAAATGCTCGATCGCCATTTCTTACAACTGCCCTATAAAAGACCAGAGAGTTATAAAATAATTACAAAGTAACTTCATGATGAACCAACATCACCTGAAGCTTCATTGGCGACCTACCTTTGCATTTCACCAAATATCCGGCCATGTGCAAGAGTGAACTTTCCTATACAATGTTATTTGATGAGTACGTTTTGAAACGTACGATGGCGCCTGTAGCTACTCGTATTTCAGCTTGTTGCAGAGTTTTACTTCAATGGCTCGGAATAAATATCCGACATAACGGAAACCGATGCAAATTTAACGCTTCAATTTATAAATTTATAATTGCATCGAAGGCGACAGTAACCTACCAAGCTTAAGCATACGGGGACGAGGATCGGAGGAGATAGACGATAAAAAGAAATGGCCAGAGCGCACTGTTCGGACTCTGACGACTGCTGCGTGCACTACCGTCGTCGATTTCGGATCGAAAATTTTTAAAAATGTATACGAGGAAGAAATGGTGATTTAGCGACGTTAAGTATTTCCATAAAGAAAGAGAGAAAAAAGTAATAGAGAAGGGCATTAATAGAAGAATCCATTAGGAAACATTGACAAGGTTGTTAAGTTAGTTTACGGGTCGACGTTGTTAGCTATAGGGCACGACGACGGGGGGAAATTTGTGGTGACGAGTTGTCGAGAACGGATACACAAAAAGGAGGGTATAGAGAGGATGGAAAAGGAATGTATATAGTTCGCTTCAAGGGATACCATCAAATACGTGGTACAAGACACGGTTATACTCGACGTTGCGCTTCGTAGCTTTATCCTATTTTCTAGACGATATTATATATTGGTTTGATCTGTAAAATCGTACCGTGTTAGGTTTTTCTATAGCTCACACACACAAGCCCCCGTATAGGTGTAGCCATCGGGTCGTTCGGCGAGAGGAAATTTAAAATGTCAAAGTTACAGAAATCCTTTAAAGGGGTTTTCGCTCTCTTCTCTTCTTTTTTTTTTGGAGCACGATCCTATGCTTTAGTATAGGTGTTTCATGTGTTTATTGTTTTGTATGGCACGTGTGTTCGATTCTGCCACCAGGTATCGCGTGATTTATTTATCGGCTGGTAATCGCGCCTTCTGTTCGTAATAAATTATCGACGTTGTGTATCAACCGAGCGGCGCGTAAAGCATAAGTATAATAATTGAAATTATAATACGATATGGGTTAATCGAAGAAGCTTATTCATTATTTTTAAATAGCGTGATGTCCGTCCCTATTGTTTTTTTATTGCATTATTTACGAAATATTACGACGTATTAGAGGAGTGTCACTGTCGAGTGTGCCGGAAGAGAAGAGAAGAGAAGGGAGGATGATGGAAAAGCCACATGGATGACCGGAAAATCGCGTCTGTTTCGGTTTCGTAATGTTTGTGTCGAACGGAGCGTGAATGGGTTTCTAGTGTGGTTATAAAATAAGTCAAAATTTAGACTTATATCATAGGCGGAGATGGGGGGGGGCATGGAGGGCTCAAGCTCCCCTCCCCCCAATCATTTTCGTGTATATGTTTTACTCAAAAAAAAATTCGCAAACACCTAATTTTCAAAGGATAAACTATCATTATGTGACGAATTTCCTGCTTTTTTCAAGTTTTTATAATAGTCTTTTTGATGAAGAAAATAATTAGATGCGCTTACTAGTAATCGATCAAAAACGATGCAACATTTATCGATTGTTGAAACAGAAATTTTTTCAAAAATTCTGTTAATCTTGTTTTCCATGTAGTAAAAAAAAAATCGTAAAAAAATTTCGAAAATCACGAAATTTCTACACCAAAGAAATAGAATTTTTTCAAACAACAAACTACATAATAAACGAATTATTTTATTTCTGAAAATCATCAATTTTTAAGTGAAAGGTTGAAGATTTCGCCTTTCTTTTTAATACCAAAATTTGATTTAGGTAAAGAAATTAATAAATTTAGCTTTTGGATTTCGTTTTCTTCAAAAATTCTCACTCGGGCTCGATAACTTTAATTTTACACAATTCATTCTCAAAATGATGGTATATGAAACCTTTTTCTTTCCATTGATTCTTCATATTGAGAAAAGGTTGAGTAAATATTTCGTAATGATGAGGATAGAAAAATTTTTGAGAGGGTCGAAAATGAACATTTTTTGAACTGGGGCTCAAGTCTCCCCCCCCAGTTACGGTTCATCTCCGCCTATGACTTATATGGTATCTAAAATAATCAGAAGCTTTTTGGATGACTTTTTAAGAAATAAAAACTTGGGCTGGGGGTTGGATAAATTTTAGCTGAAAAAATATGTAAAATCAAAGCTCACTTGTCACTTGGACGTTGAGATTGAGCAGGAAACCATTCTAGGAACAAGAACTCAGTCACTTGAATGAGAAAATGTTCGTTAGAAATGATAAAACATGAATAATGAATTGAAAAACAACCTAAATGCTAAAAATTCACGATTTTTGCAAGAAAATTTTTCTTAAAGACCCCTTTGGTTTTTTTGTCCATACCTTTCTTCTCTTTCAGTTTTTAAATGTAGAAATGGTTTTAGGTATTAGGTTAGAGATCTATTTGGAATTCTGGCAAAAAAATCTGAAATTATTTGTTGAAAAAACTTAGCTGACATTTTATCAAGATATTGCAGATATGTTCAATCGTCGTGAAAATCTTACTCTACTTTGGAAAAGTTTGCAGTAAATTAGTTTGAAAATCTCTTGAGAATTATACTGGATGTTAGAATAGTTTTGTTTAATTTTGTATGAAAAATTTACAAAACAACTGTCTTTGAAATGAAGAATTCCTTCAAAATTGTGATGAAATAACAATAATTGAGTTTTTTGCCTTATAACGTTGAAATTGTTCTAAATATTTAAAAGGTTCGCGTGGCCAATAAAATTGCTAGAATTACAATAAACTTTTTTAAAAATGTGGAGTATGTTGTAAAATTCGTTGAAATTGATTAAAATTGATACAAATAATAAAGTCATTCAAAAGATACTTAAATTGCTTGAAATGTTGAAATTTCCTTGAAAATTGTTATAAAATGATGAATCAATTTAAAGTTTGATTAAACATATGTATTATAAGATTGCTTCAAATACCTACCTCAAAAAATATTTCTAAATCGTATAAAAAATTGAAATAAATATTATCTATTTGTATGTACATAGGTACCTACTAATTTCATAGATTAATAGATTTTACTGCATATCTAAGTATTATTTTTATTTGAATGCCAGTTTGATTTTCATTTTTTCAACTTATTGGTTTGTCTTCCCCCCCCCCCTCACCATAACATATCCTTATCAAAAGATATTTTTATCGACATTTTTAGTCAATTATTGTCGAGTTTTGAGCACTTTTGACACAATTTCGATGGTTTGTAAGACATTTTGTGAACATTTAAAAAATGTTTTTGTGCGATTTTTACCTACATTACATAGGACAGTTTTTATGAAAATTTTCAATTTTAATCAATTTTTTGAAAAAAAAAAACAGGCTCTGTCAACAATTTTTATGAATTTTGAATATTTTTGGGTAGTATCTATAGTAAAAAGGCAAACAGCTATTGTGTGATGAATCTCGGGGCCCAAATAAAGTTTTTGAAACTTGGGGCATCCGCGTTACACCATTTCTTCGAGGGGGTAGGGCTCGTAATTTTGATAAAATTCCTAAAAATCGAGTTTTCGTTAGAAATGAAATATCTTGATGTCTAATGTTAGATTATGATCCTTAGATTCTATTTTCACCATTGAAATCATTGCTCCACCACACCCCCTGAGGGGGCACCAAACCCTGAAATATGGTTTTTATAGAAGTGGAGACTCAAAATCGAAATTTTGTGTAAATATGCCACGTAAGGCGTACAAATCATTTCTGTAGTCTATTTTTCGATTCCCACTCCCCTTCTGCCCCCTGCGGACCCTGGAAACTTGAAAAACACTGAAAATTGCCATTATAATACTAAAACACGATGGAAATAGTGAACCAAAGGGCACTTCTTGTTGGAAATATTTTTTCAGCGGAAAAACAGGACGTGAAATATTTTTTCAATCTCTGCCTGTATCAACAAAATTATTCTCAATTTTCATTCTTTTTGAACTCTTCGACGAAGTTCAAGATATTTTCCAGAAAAATGGTGAAAATGGGAGGGGGGAGTTACAATCATTTCTGAACTACTTTTATTTTGAACTCATTTTAAAGAATGTTGGAAATTCTCTGGTAGAAAAAACTTTTATTGGATATTTCATTGAATTCGTTTAGGTTGATAATGAGCTCTGAATTAATTTTCTATTTTGAATATTGAAGTGATTTTCGACCTTGAAATTTTTCTCAATTCAACGAGTTTTCAATTCGTAAAACGACGAGAAATATTTTCTAAGAGGGTCCGATTGATTGAAAATTCAGTGCAATTGTGAACTTGTTGATTGAAAAATGAAGTATACTTCTTGAAAATACTCTCCTGCTTTTATTTTATTAGAAAGTGAAAATTTTCAAAAATTCAGAAATAAAATAACTTTGGAAGCTATCGAATTTCAGTAAAATTTGATAAATTCGGTTAAAAGAGGCCGAAATTAGGCGAAACTCCATCAGCAAGAGTTCTGCATATTTTCAAATTTCCGACTTTTCCGTCGACATCCAACCAATTTCACCTTCCTTTTCACATATACTACTGACGTATGAATAAAAATAACCATTCATAAAGAGTCCGTTACTTTTGTATAGGTACCCAAACGTATAATTGTATATTGACCTCTTTTCCATTCGTACACAGTTCCTTAGCAACCTTTCGCAAAATATTCGTAAAAAAAAGAAGAGGAAAAAGTGGAAGAAACCAAGTAGGTACATATATCGAGCCTCTTCTTTCAAACGTTTGTTTTGCATTAAAACTTAATAACCGTACCTTTTCCATGTTTACGATTCGTGTTCGCAGCAAATACGTTGAACATAGATCACCGATAATCTCTTCGTGGCTCGGCGTAGAATATACTAATTGCAAATGCGAAGGGCCGGTATCATCAATCAGAAAACCGAGTCGGTATTGTCACTGGGACCTGGCTGGCTGCGTAATTTGAAATTATCAATTCGAATAACTCATCACGTGGCGAGTTTATTTTATTCGATTAATGGCGTTAGACACGAGATCGTTTTACCCCTCTTGTCTGGTGGCAAGGTCGAGTCGTAGTCGCCTCGTTTTGCGAATAATACGATTATCGCCTGTGGGGCGTTCCGAAATTTAATTAAAATGGATAGTGAATTAACCTAGGTATGATTTTATTACTCTTTTTTGAATGTGTGTCTGTGTACCTGTAATTGAGGTAGAAAAGGATTTCTCAGCAATTCTATAAAAAAATTGAGTATTTGACTCTTTTCGACATTTAAGAATAATTGGATTGAGATCAAGAAAGCAACAAATTCATGTTCGATCGTCAGAAAACGAATACATGATGATTACAACGATTAATTATCTGAATTTAAGAAAAATCTACAGTGATAGGAAACTGAAACTGAAACTGGAACTGGAACTGGAACTGAAATGAATTTCAGTTAAGTATCTGTTTTTTTTTTTTAATTTTTTATTTTATTACACAGATCAACACGATTTCACCGAAAAATTTTACTTCACATTACTTCAAAATTTTCTTCAAAATTTTCCCTAGAAATGTTTTTCATTGACATTCTTAATCGTGAAATTTACTTTAAATTTTTTTTTCGTATCTTGATATTTTTTATCAAAATTTTTACCAAATATTGATTTTTTGTTAACATTTTTCAACTTTTAAAATGTTTTCTCACAATTTTTTCCAACTTTGAATTATTTTCTCAAACCTTCTCCTACTTCGCATGAATTTTCATTGTTTTCACTTGAATTCAAAATTATTTTTCCAACCTAAGACTTTTCTCAATTTTTTTCAACTTTGAATTAATTTTTCTCATGAATTTTGAATTTCGTTTCCCACTTTCCCGCCCAAAAGAAATCTTCAATATAAATAAATAAATCAAATCAATTTCTTTTGGGTGGGAAAGTGAGAAACGAAATTCAGAATTTATGAGAAAAATTAATTCAGAGTTGAAAAAATTGAGAAAAGTTTTAGTTTGAAAAAATAATTTTGAATTCAACTGAAATAAAATGAAAATTCTCAGAAAAAATGTGAAGTAAGAAAAGGTTTGAGAAAATAATTCGAAGTTGGAAAAAATTGGGAGAAAAAATTTTAAGAGTTGAAAAATGTCAACAAAAATTCACGATTTGGTAAAAATTTTCAAAAAAAATTAAGAATAAATTATTGGAAAGAAAACATTTTTTAAAAAAATGATTCGTAAAATGATTAGAGAAGGACAAAAATTTTGAATCACGAATCATAGGAATGATTCGAAGGAATCACGAATCATAACTCATAAGTTACAGCAGCTTAAACTTTTCTAAATTCTGTTAAAATTGAAAAATCACATTTTTTTGTGCCTTGCCTACCGAAAAGTGACATTTCCGAGCAAACTAAGCGTTCTGCGACAAAAATGATGAGAACCAAAGTTGCAGAGAATGAAATTTCCTATCTGGTACTGGTAGAAGTGGTTAGATTTTTCTGGAAGGCATAGGCCCGAATTTTAAATCGTACCTTAAAAATTAAGGCAACCTTAATGGTTTTAAGGAACCGTTTCGTGCTTTCTGATTGGTTGAAAATGCGATAAGGAACCTTTAAGGCTACCTTAACTTTTAAGGTATGATTTAAAATTCGGGCCATAGTTTTTGAAATATTTTTGAGTAAATTTTTTATTGAAAATTTTGACTCCAGAAGTTCAACTTGGAAAGTGTTTTCCAACAACAATTCGAATTCTTACAATAAAATCGTCAATTTTGCATGAAAAAAACCAAAAAGGTAGTTATAATAGCTCATTTGAAATATAATTTCATATAGATTCAGAATTCAGTAAACATTTTTGTGACCAAGTGGTCACTTTTTCTAAAAAAAAAAAAAAAAAACACTTTAAGTAAATAATAAACTTTCAGCAAATGCAAAAGGAGAAAAATATGAAGAAACTGATAACCAAAAGTGAAAACTGAAACTGATATCATTTCAGTTTCCCATCACTGAAAATCTATTCGAGAAAAAAATTATATTCACGATGATACGAAAAATTATCCTCGCAGCTCATTTACGTAAATCCTTTCAAAATACCATTAAATCTGGTCAAGTTTATATTTAAGGGAATAGAGAAAGCATGGGGGAAACCACCAGGCAAATTGCCTCAACAAACCATAACCTCAGATAATCGTTACGTAAACATTTGCAAACAGCAATAAAACTCTTTAAAAATCGCTCCTCTCGAAAAATTACTTCGGTTGGAAATCGAAACCAGCATTATCGTGTACAATTGGAAACCCAACACTTGGGCAAAATCAGCGCAAAAGTATTTTCGATACCTTATCCGCGGCGAATTCCCAACATCCCAAGTCTCGGGCAGGAGAAAATGGCCGGAAACTATAACTCGTAATTATAAAATTCGCAGTGGCGGCGACGTCGGGCGTCGCGCTGCGCCGGGCGCTACCGCAACTATGCAACACCCGAAACAATTCTTTTTAATAGCCGCAAGCGCCGTCCTAAATGCTTTGTTTTTCCTTAAAATATCCGAATACGCGTTGTCGAAAGCTGGCTAAGCTCCGCGGTAATATTTATGTTTACGCTGCAAGTGTAAATGTAACAGGAAATCGAAACAAGCTCCAACAAGCTGGCTATTTCTCCCTTATTTTCTTTTTAATCGTAAGACCGCTCTTTCGTTCGTTTCGTTGGCGAGAGTTGGCATTTTTTCAAAGATCAACAGTGCTCGTATTTTATCCCCTCGAAAGCTAATTGTTTAGAAAGTTTACAATATCGATACGACAGTACCCGATGCGATGCTGCGTCTATTCTTCGCCCGAGCTGTGTAGTGTGTATTCGACGACAGTGTCGAGGATACTTTTGCGCATAAATCCAGATACCATCGTGAAAATCCGGCTCGAGTTGCAGGAGTGTTTTTTGCGAGGGTGTGGGAGAGTTTGGAAGTGGATGGTGTTTTTGTGTTGGTTCTTGGGGTATACTCGGAGATTGGTGTTGGGAGCAAATTAATGAATTGGGAAGAATTTTGCCCTGGATGTGTTCTTTTTCAAGAATTCGCGAATTGGTGAGAAATTTTAGGTATTTGTCTGGAAATTCTGCGGAGTCTTCGAAATCGAAAAATTTGCACGTTTCAAGTTTTCAATTAGGTAGTGAAAATGGTTAAAGCTAACGAGAGTGAGCACAGGTTCCAGTCAGGATGCCCACTTTGTGGAAAAATTGGAGAATTTTGATAATCTGGAAAAATGATTGATATTTTACCCCCTCATCGATTTTCTATTTACGGGGGCAAGTCAAAAATATTTCAGGGGGTTGCGTGAAATTTATGAAATTGAGGCACGTGTTTTTCTATTTCTTGAAGGGAGGGGAAGAATAATGAATTGTGAAGAAATTTTTTAATTTTATGCCCGCACAAATCCGAATTTTTATTCGCATACATTTTGACATGATTTGTTTTATTTTTCAAAACTTTATAATTTTGCTTTAAAACCGAGTGTTTCCTTTTTATTTGATATTTTTTCTGTAATAAATTCAAGTTCTCAAATTTTTTATGGGATGGGGAGGGTTCAAAATTTTCAGGATTGAATTTGAGTTGTTTTTGTGGCTGAAAAAAAAACATCTAAAAATCTCGTAAAAAGAAGTGATTTTTGAAAAAAATTCATTGGACATCATGCGAAAAAATTACTCTCTCTCCTCTATGTTTTATGATAATTATATGTAAAAAGTCTGGAAAACTTCGAAAAATTGGTTTGGAAAACCTGAAAAAGTTAGGGGAAATCATTTCTAAAATGTTGTAGATACCCTTGCCAGTGCAAACATTTTCGGGTCTCCTGCTTTTAAAAATTACCTTCAAAGATTTTCTGCGCTTCCTTTACTTGTTATTTTCATAACTTGCCATCAAAAATTGTACCTACCCGAATTTTTAATAAATTCTCAAAAGCAAAATTTTGAAAAATTGTAATTTTTAAATATAAAAATTTATTACTTACGTCTTTTTAAATTTTAGTTTTGAAGATCAAATCTTTAAAATGGGATATTGAAGTTTGAATTTCGATAATTAAATTTCAAAGATGTAAAATCAAAATCGATTGTGAAAAATTGAATGATGAAAATCGCGAAAATGTCGGAGAACATCAATTGTTGAAAATTGAGTTTCGAAATGTTTTCTAGTTTTTTGAATATGATTTTCTGAAAAATCAGCTAAAAATTTATTAGATTGAAAAAATTTGAATCCGTATAGTATTTTTGATGGAAAATGATTCTAAAAAGTTTCAGCTCTTATTTTCCCCTCCAACCCCCTCCTCGTTAAGAATTTTGCTAATTGACGAAACAATGTAATTACTTTTTCATTTCAGGATGATGAACATTTTTTTAAATGTTTATTTATTGACGCGTTACAGCTTAACTAAATAGCGACAAATACACAAGAGTTATATTATCTAGATTAAATTAACAATATCAATAGAATTTGCAAAGTTAATTACATTTTGAAAATTTTCTATGTTAAATAAGTATTCACATTAGTTAATTTTGTATAAATCACGATAGAATAGAAATAGGGGACAAACGAGAAGAATATGATCAGTGGTTAAATAAACATTACATGTGGGACATACTCAGATTCAGAGTATTTAATAGTCTTGTGAATCCTTTTGTCTTGCTTTGTGGTTGAGCGTCTCGATATGCTCGAGTCCTGCTTTTTTGTCAAAAGTGTCTAGGTGACCCAATTTTTCTATTTTTTCCCCAATCAAATTTTGCAATTTTCAATTCATTCTTCTACTTTCTTTCAGAATTTCGTTATCAAGAGACTTATATATCAGGTAGTGAAAGTAGTGGAATTATGTCAAAACTTTGAGAAAAAGTAGCGGGAAATGAAAAAACCGGAAGACGTGAAATATTTTTGAAAATTGTATATTTTCTTTTATGAGTTCATAATGTAATGACTCCATTTTTTTTATAATTTTGATTTAAAAAACCGATTTTCTTCCAATTTAAAATGTTTTCTATAATAAAGATCTCGTTGATTTTTCTGAGGGAGAGGGGGGAGGAATACCCGTACCTAGTAAACAACATTCGAATTTTTTATTTATAGACCCTGAAGGTCGTAAAAAAATGTAGACTTTCAATACTTAATCAAAATAGTGAAATAAAAGATATTTCAGGTGTCTAACGAAGCTTTTTTTCAAAAATCCAAAAAATTTCCATTTAAGTATCCTAATTAAATAATTTTTTTTTAAATTGAAAAAAAACCACACATTTTTCAGTTAATATTTGTTTTAGGGCTCTATTTTTTTTTAAATCACCAATTTTACTAATCTTAGCCCTCGCTTCGCTCGGGCATATAAGGTCTGAAATTTATATGAGAAATAGAAGTTGAAAATTTAAATTTCACCTCCCTTTTAATACTAAATCATTGATTAAACAATGAAGAAATTTAAGTTTTTGGAATGCCTTTTTCTTCAAAAATTTTCGCCCTCGCTTCTCTCGAGCTCGGTAAATTTATACAATTTTTATTTTCTAAATGATTGTATGAACCTTCTTCCTTTCTACTTCCAGCCTAGACAATTAATATTTTCAGGTGAAAAAAATTGTCCTTCTCATTTATCAAAGGATTCGGTAATGATCTCAATTGCAATTTTCAAAAATGTTTCGATTCTTTTGGAAGGAGATCTGGAGATAAGTCCATAGATATAGTTTTTTTGGAAGTCAAAACATAACACAAAAAAAACACGAATTTTACCCAACGAAGGAATTTCAGATTCTGGGTGCCTTTTTTTTTTTTTTTAATTTTCGCCCTCGCTTCGCTCGGGCTCAGTGAATTACATAATTCTTCTTCAAAATTATGGTATAAACTCTTCTCTTCTATCTCAGACAATTAAATATTTTGAAACGGAAAAAGAAAATGGCCTTCTAATTTATGAGAGGACTAATTGAATGCGATCTCTAATAAAATTTTCATTTTTTTGCTGGGCAGGAGATTATTAAGGAATTTAATATAGTTTTTTTTAGAAGTCATAAAAGTAGCACAAAAAAACAAGAATTTTTGTTTTTTGGTTTCAATACAACTTGACGGCAAATTTCCCTTGGATTTTTTTTGTTGGGATGGGCCTCAAAAAAGTCATTCAAAAAGTCATTCCAGAAGGTCAAGCTAAGTCAAGCTTTTTGCTCAACATATTTTGTTGGACACCCTGTATTTGAAATTTTTATAACGATACTTTACTTTTTGGAATACAACAGGATTTTTACCAGCGTACCTTACTACCTATGCATAAATCAGCTAAAAAAAACTTGTTTGGATAAATAAATGGTAGGTAAGCGATTAGTCACCCTATGTCTGTAATAGTCTGTTAAGCAATGATGGTAGTGGGTTGGAAAGTTCCTTTTTTAAATGTGAAGAGTATTCCAATAACAGTTCCTTCTATTAAAATGCTGCTATAATTTATTAAAAGATACAAAAATATTGCTGATTGTTCAGAAGTTTCTGTCATTGGATATATTTCTGCAACAGGTATCATGATAGCGCCAAATCCGCCAATCATCACGAGGAGACGAATATGTAGAGTAAATTTTGACCACAATTCTTTTTTATGCATACTGGATTTTCTAATGTACCAAAATGCGCCAATAATTGGAATTAATCGTACAATACGAATAATTCTCATAGCTATCAACGTGCTAGTCCATTCAGTCGAAAGAACATTTGATGTTGAATATTCAGGAAGTGGGAAAAAATCAGAAAGTGGGATGAAAGCTAACGTGTAAAGGGCAGGAAAACCTACACCTAACAAACAGAATTTGAAAAATTTTTTGTTTGTTGGCCCTGAAGGCCGTTGTAGGTAAAGATCAATTTTGCGAAAACAAAAGCATATATCGATAGCCACAATTAATTTGACGAATGTCATTGTCAATACCAAATAAAATAAAAAAACATAAACGCAAACTATGAATATATCATACTCAAATGTTTTGATTTTAAATATCTCCATTACTACCACCATAACCATATATGAAACGTAGCTGAACAGTAATAATAAACAATAAAATGTCAGATATTTAGTTGCAAAGCTTTGAGGTGTTGGACTGCGGTAAAACTTGTATAGGTGAATAACTGTGCAGATTGTTGAAGTTGAATATAGGCCAAGTATTAGGGCCAGTTGTAGGGCTAGTATTATACACGTCATTAAATCCTCCATCAGTGCCATTATTAATAGGGACTGAAACTCACTTCAAATGAAATACGTTGGTATAGAGTTTTAATTCTAAATCAAAATGGATTCCACATCAAGAGCGAGGTATTATCTATAAACATGAAGCAAATTAAGTAGATGTATTTCTGTATTTCTTACTTTTTTATGCAGCTTGAAGTTGAATATCTAATATCACCTGATGTGAAAACCAAAATGAATTATTTTTGTGTAGATTATGAAATTGTTGAATTAATGTTATAAAAAATGATACAATTAAAGCCACTTTCTAATTGACCAGATTCGAACGAGATTGTGCGAACGATGAAAATGTAAACAAAAAATTGTGGGAAAGTTGGTGGTGCCCAAGCGGAAATGAAACCACCTTAAGTTAATGTATTTTTCTCAATGTTAAAGATGCCTTTTTTTGAAACTGATTTTTTTAGATGAAAATTGAAAAATTAAAATTTGGGGATGCCCAGAATGAAAAGCAGATTTCAAGACCTTTCTTTTGAGCTATTTACCTTTAAAATTTGATAACTTTGTCAAAAGTTATAACTTTATCAGTTCCTGATTTCTGTCTTCTGTCATTAGTGTTTTTATCTATGCAACAGAATCAGCTAATTCAAAATTACAAAAATGATTTCCGACAAAGAGATCGAAGTTTTTTTAAATTGTAGTAATCTTTTAAAAAGAGGAAGACTTCACGAAGACTCCAAACATGTGGAGAAATTCTTTCACGAAAATGGAATGATTATAGCGAAAGTGAGAGCTTCTATGAAGCAAGTACTGCATCATGTAGAGGTAATTTCAATAATACATTGATTTATGAAAAAAGACTGTATTTAATACATTATTTTACAGGTTGAGGTGAAAAATGGTAAAGTAGTAACCGCATCGTGTGATTGCGCGGTTGGATTAGTCACATGCAGCCATATGGCTGCTGTACTTATTCACTATCAACGAAATGTTAGCTGTACTGATGTTCCCTGTGCCTGGGTGACGAAAAAAGCACCTAAAGGAAGCGATGTTACAGGTGAGAGGAACAGCTAGCAATATTACGATGAATAATGAATCTATTATTTAAAAAATGTATAATCTCTACAGATATAAATTCGTTATTTCCACGAACTCAGTCGATCAATCTGGAACCGTTGGATGAGGAAATGATTAGACAAACAGCTTCAAATTTACTGACTGGTTTACAGGTAAGTTTAAGCGTCATAATAAAAAATAAAGAATTAAAAATTAATACTGCACAACTTTAATTTCATTTTTTGAAGGTACCCCCTGGCATGTCATGGATTTTGTCACCGGAAGTGGAGATGGTGGAGGTTTCCGGCGGCTTTATTAACATCGAAAGAGTAACAAATTTAAGTGTGATTATATTTTGTACAGATTTTCTTAGTAAGGATATCAATGGGCGAAAAGAAGTTCTGAGTCAATTTCAGGTCAGTAATGAAGAAATTGCTGAAATCAGCCAATACACTATTGGCCAATTTACGAATCCCATGTTTTGTGAGCTCCGCAAGTGTAGAATAACCGCGAGTGTGATGGGACCAATTTTGTTGAGAAAACAAGAAAAACCATGTCTATCTCTCATGAAAAAGTTAGCAGGAGAGTATGGAAACTTGGGCTCAGTGAGTATTTTTTTTTTTAAATCCTTTTTTGTCCATTTCACTAGTTTTGTTTGCAGCTGAATCACATTGAACTGAGTGCAACGGACTGTAAATTTGTATGGTGCATTCAACTGAGGGTGTTTTGTAATGTAGTGAAACATCGCAGATGAATATGTTGGCATGCAAATTTTTAATTTCAACATGTGTAGGTGAATTCCATACGTTTTGGGAAGGACCGCGAATCCGAAGCCCTCAGTCAATTTACAGCGAAGTACAACGTCATAACTGAACCTAGTGGAATGTATTTACATTCCTCAGGACTTTTGGGTGCTACTCCTGATGCGATCGGCGCCGACTTCATCGTAGAAATAAAATGTTTATATAAATACAAGGATCTATCTCCTGAAGAAGCTATTCGCAGCTACAAAAATTTTCTTATCACTCTGGAGGAGACTGAAAGTGACAAGAATAAGAAATTCACTGTAAATAAAACCCACGAATATTACCACCAAATTCAGGCGCAAATCGAATTTTCAGGAAAAGATTTTGCCTATTTTGTTGCCTATACACTCAAGGGTGTTGAAAAATTTTGTATTGGTAAGGATCCTTTATGGAAATCGGTAAATATACCAAGACTATTAGATTTCTATCACAAATACTATATTCCCTATCTTTTGAGTCGTCATTTTGAAGAGTGAATAATGAAATTCATGTCTTGTTATTTTTGTCTTACCTTTTTTACAAAATATTTCTTTGTAACTACCTTTTTTCTATTTTTTATGTTTAAAACTTTTTTTCAAATATGTAGTCGTAAGTATTTTGCAAACCTACCTTTTTTGTGTTTTTTGTACCCCTTTTGCAAACCTACCTTTTTTCTAGTTTTTATGTTTAAAACTTTTTTTCAAATATGTAGTCGTAAGTATTTTGCAAACCTACCTTTTTTGTGTTTTTTGTACCCCTTTTGCAAACCTACCTTTTTTGTGTTTTTTGTACCCCTTTTTTTTCTTCTTTTGATTTTGGTTTTTTAATTTTTTAAAAAAAATACCAAGGTATAAATAAACAAATACTTTTGTTCAACATTTTTTGTGGTTTCAGATTATAAAAAGTAAGTTAATTATCAAATAAAAATTCGTCTATGTCTATTACAATCTCTTCCACAGGATCAGATTCGTCTTCCACCGGATCAGGATCGTCTATATCATTTTCACAGCTAACGGAGTGAACTTCATATCCTTCAGTTGCTGAGTACAGATGGCCAACTTCTTTTATCAAGGGATTTCGAAAGTTGGTGAGAGCTGCACACAGTTGAATAATCTCTGAGGCGATCGGATACATCTTCCTCGTAAAAAATCGAACAATTCGAAAACATTTTATTCTCCCAAACGCTCGCTCAACGTGTATCCTTGCCTTCGCGATTCTTCTGGTTTCATCCACCTCCGAGTGTGTGAATTGCGGCGAACAAAGAAAGGGGGGGATATTTACCGATATGTCTGGTGGTACGAGCTCGTTTAACAAAAATCCTTTATCAGCCAATATGAGATCTCCAGGTTTTAGATCCTTCAAAATTTGACAGTTTTCCACAATTGCCTTATCCGAAGTGGATCCAGGGTAAGCATTACTTACACGAGTAACTACACCATTCGGAGCTATCACCACCAACACCTTCAAGGTATGACAATGTTTGTAATTGCTATACATCATTTTTTGTTCCTCCATGTTGGAGGGTTTTTCGCAAGGAAATTCCGTGCAGTCAAAAATTGCTCTGCAGTTTTGATAAAATGGTTTAAAGGAACTAGGCAACGACAATGTATTCTTGGATTGGGACGGAATTTTATTCATTAGTATCTTGTACAAACAGGTGTGGAGAACAGTTAATAATGTTCGGAATATATTACTAACTGAAGTTTCACTTATACCAAACCTTATCCCCAAATCGATGTTTGTAGGATTCAAACGAAGTTTCATCAGGGTCAAGAGTATTTGATTTTCAAAACTGACGGTCGATGGCTGAAAGCCTAGTAAGTATTTGAATTTCACATTTTCACTGAGCTGTACAATGATCTTGAATGCTTCCAACGAAACACCTGTAACAACCCAACATTACTTTCAAATTGTAAGCAGTATTGATTGAAAAACAATTGTTCAAGCCAAATAAAAGCCAGCTGTGTGAATCAATGTAATGAAAACGAAATGGTAGGGTAGAGATGTGCGCCGAGACAAAATCGGCGGCGGCGGTGAGGTCTCCAAAACCTCCGGCGGCGGCGCCGGCGCCGATAGCATTTAGCGGCGGCGATTTCGGCGGCGTCATTGTTTTTTACTCAACAAAATTAGTTTCAAAATATGAAAAAAATCCAAAAAATGACGTAATTTAAAAAGGCACTATGACATTTGACCACCACGACATTCCACCACCATGACAAATGACCCCCAAATGTTCCCAAAATTTTTCAGGTGACAAATGACCATCATAATTAAACTTAGTACAGATTGAAGCTATACATCGAAAAAAGGTCCATAACTCTGGAACGAAGTGACCGGACGAGGCCGGAGCGGTCTCAAATTGACCGGAACATCGCTCCGGTCAATTTGAGACCGCTCTGGCCTCGATCGGTCACTTCGTTCCAGAGTTATGGACCTTTTTTCGATGTATAGCTTCAATTTATACAGTACAGATAAGAATACATTGAAAAAAGGTTCATAACTCTGGAACGAAGTGACCGATCGAGGCCAGAGCGGTCTCAAATTGACCGGACGAGGCCAGAGCGGTCTCAAATTGACCGGAACATCGCTCCGGTCAATTTGAGACCGCTCTGGCCTCGATCGGTCACTTCGTTCCAGAGTTATGGACCTTTTTTCGATGTATAGCTTCAATTTATACAGTACAGATAAGAATACATTGAAAAAAGGTTCATAACTCTGGAACGAAGTGACCGATCAAGGCCAGAGCGGTCTCAAATTGACCGGAGCGATGTTCCGGTCCCTTCCCTTACGCCGATGCCGCCGCCGATAAAAATTCCGGCGGCGGCGGCGGTGGCAAAAAAGTAGAAAAAATCAGCGGCGGCGGCGTAATTTTTAGGCGGCGCACATCTCCATGGTAGGGTCATAGACCCCTCCGTTCAATACACGTATGTGTACACTATACAAGTGAAGGTATAATTAACAGCATTACCTGTGTAATGTATCATCATTTCATCTTTGGTGAGCCGGTGAATTCCAAAAGTAACTCTGCTTCTTAATTCATCACGTTCTTTTTCAAGTTTTACAATCTTATCTTCCAATTTTTCCAACCGTGTCACAGATCCACTCTTCTTGAGCTTGTCATATTCCTCTCGTAATTCTTTATTTTCGATTTTTAAATGACAAATCTTATCTTTACTTTTTTTTAGTAATTTTGATAGATAACAGTTTTTCAAGTCGTCATTTTTCTTTATCAACGCATAATTTTCTGCCTGTAAATTAATTATTATACTTTTCAGTGCCTCAGGGTCTGTTGTGCAATTTGAAGAGGCAGAGCCCCAGTCAGGTGCGCTTCTCTCAGGAGTGGAGCTGGTCTCTGTCATTTGCTGGTCTGGGATGGAGCTTCGCTCAGTTGTCTGTACTTCAGAGGTGCAATGTTCGATGGTACAGCTTGCCTGAGATCGGTTTTCTGTATCGGCAAACCTTGTCTCATTGGTATTTTCTTCAAACATTGAGCTAGAGCTACAGTCGTTGATGTTGTCAGTCAGTGCAATATCCTCGATGATATTGCTAGGCTGTACTGCACTTTCTGTGGTGACAGCATTCGTCTCAGTTGAATTTTGTTCAGCACTCGACCCAGGGTCAACATTTGATAAACGTTTTTTCGTGGTCACACTAAAGTCCAAACGTAATGATTAGTGCTTCAATGAATCAGTTGCTGAATAATTGATAATGAAGGTAAATTTAAATTAATTTACCTTGAACGTGTTCGTTTTCTACAACTTCGACGTTGTTTGACACATTTTTTAGGGGAAACAAAATTCACCTTCATCAATTTATCAGTATTCCATGAAAAGATAGTGGGACCTTCAGATGCTTTCGGATTGTTATTGAGAAAATGACAGGAGCAAATCCTACTGCTTGGCGATGGAACTGCATCCGCTCGCCTGAAACCAAAATTTATTTCAATCTCACATTGAACATGTCACAACAAAAGATGAAAAAAGTGTTTTTTGAGCTTTTTTTTCATACCTGATATTTTTCAGCCATTTCTTTAAAAGAAAGTCGTCTTTTAATGGGAACCTGAAGAAAGAGCATCTTGTTCTTTTGTTATTGCAGTTGCATTCAGGCACGAAACAATGAACCATTTTTCACAGAAATTAAAAATATTGTGAATAGAAATTAAAACTTTTTTGAATAATTTTGAAGATAATACTTCAAACAACGTAAATTAAATCATCGCTTTGTTTACATGACTGATAAGGCTATAACCGCTATAACTTTTGAAGGAGTTGATGAATTTTTGAGGTAGATAGCTTAAAAGAAAGCTTAAGGTTTCAGCTTTCTCATTATATTTATCCCAAAATTTCCATATTTCAATTGTTTAATTAAAAAATTAATTAAAAAAATTGAATCATTATTTATATGAAAATAACATTCGACTAAAGCTGTTTCATTTTCATATGCCCTATTGGCAAGGAATCCGCTTAAAAAAACGCACCGCGTCAAATCTGGACTTTCGTGAAAAAAAACGCGCCTTGTGCGTTTTTTTTTACTTGTTTGATGGCGTTTTTTACTACTGTTATTTTAGCGTTAATATACTGTTAAAAACGCTATAAAAAACGCCTAAGAGTTTTTTATAGCGCTTTTAACAGTTTGTTGAAGCTGAAATAACAGCAGTAAAAAACGCCATTAAAGAAGTAAAAAAAACCGCCCTATATGCGTTTTTGTTTGCGATAGTCCAGATATAGCGCCCTGCGCTTTTAAAGGCGTTTTTAAAGGCGTTTTTTTTTGCCTCTTATGCATGGTTAGTGTGTAATGCTACCTATTATTATCTGTACTATGTATACTTACTCGATCCGTGTTCACTGGTTTAGAGGAGCTCGCCACCACTTCAGGTGGAAGCTTATGTATAAAATGTGATACTTAAACCTAAGTGTCAGTGAAATTTTTTTTTCTCAATTTTGATGAAATCAAGGAAATTTTTTGTTTATTGTTATTGAATAGGAAAAATAAAATTTTAGGGCACATTTAGAGGTTTCATATTTTACTCCTTAGGGGCTGGAAACTCGAAATTCACCATAAATTTAAGAAGAAATGAAAAATAAATTTTGGAAAAATGAAGACTATGTTTTTTTTTTCAAAGGAATACATGAAATTCGATATTTTCAAGGGTGTACTTATGATTTGAATTTGACAATATGAAAGAATTTGAAATTTTCTAGAGTAATAATACATCAAAATCTGTATTTTTGAGGGGAGGGAGTGAAAAATGAATTTGGTACTTAGTTTCTCTTACGTGGGAGGTATCCCAACTTCAAATAAAAATAAATCAAAATTCAACCATAAACAAATTTGTATCTAAAATTTCAGATGCTGGAGTTCATTTCTTGAATTTTACAATTTTTTAAAATTTCAAAATTTTACCTCATTGCTCTGTGAAGTGTGAAAATGTAATAAATATAATCAACGAAAAAATGTGAAATTTAGTTGTTATATCTATTAGAATGGGTCGAAAAACCAAAAATTTTGATTTTTGAAAAGTTACCCAGGCAAAAGCTGTTAGCTGGATAGACTAGAAAAATGAAATAAAAAATTTCAAAATCGATTCGTATCTTCCGATCGCGCAAGAGCCTTCAATTCTTCGAAAATTGTCAAAAATTCAACATCTTCAGAAATTTTGAAAAACTTATAAAAAAATCAAAATTCATTAAAATCAATTTTCGAGCATATTTAGGACCTATTTAGAGCAAAATGTACAACTTTTTTGAAAAAATCCATGTTTTATAGTTTTTTTTAATTTCTCATATTTCTTCACCTCTGAAAAAAAATTGAAAAGTTATAAAACACTGATTTTTTCAAAAGAAATGTGTTTTTTGGTCTATATAGTCACTACAGAAGCTCTAAAATTAATTTTAGTCAATTTTAAATTTTTTCGACATTCTCGAAATTTTGAATTTTTGGAAATTTTTGAAGAATTGAAGGCTCTTGCACGATCGGAAGATATGAATCGATTTTGAAATTCTTCATTTAATTTTTCCAGTCTATCCAGCCAACAACTTTGGCGGGGGTAACTTTTCAAAAATCAAAATTTTTGGTTTTTCGGCCCACCCTAATATCTATGCCCTGTTTCCGACCTCCCAAATCAAATGGATGCGGTTTCAAGAAGTTATGAAGGTTCCAAGAAATGTTGGAATTTCCCAGTGCTGGAGGAAAGCTAGTAAAAATGGTCTACCTATACATGAATTTCAGAACATACCTACGAGATCACGGATAATCAAAATTGGTGACCTATTTGATCGATTTTACAGCAGAATTTTCTGAAATTCTCTGCTTTGAGTTCTTTAAAGGTATTTTTGGTAGAAAATTTTTCTGGAAAAAATTCAATTTTCAATATTTTAGCCAAGAACACAAATTTGCGAATTTGGAAAATCATTCTTAAATCGAATAGGTCAACGATATTGGTTATTCACGATTACTTATAGGTGCTGATGTCTACATATGGACCATTTTTATAGACTTTTTTCATTGATAAGATCATATTTTTCATATTTTGCAGGGCAATGAGGTGATTTTGAAATTTCAAAAATTTAAGAATAGAACTTCAACAGCTGGAATTAGGATGAAGTATATAGGGGTTTTTATGACATAGGTACTTTCAATTTATTTTTATTTGGACTCAAAATTTTACTTTGTGTTGGGATACCTGTCTTATAAGGGATGAATGATTGGGTAGAGAGGTTTAAAACTTCATAAAATTTCAGAACATTCAAAAAACATTAAAGTTTCTTTTCTAACAGTGTGTAAAACAATTTAAAAATTTTTTGTTGCACTGAATTTTAAGCGTTTTTTTGGGCGTTTTTTAAAGCGTCTGCGACTATCAGAGCGCTTTTTAAGGCGTCTGCGACTTTAAGAGCGTTTTTTATGGCGCAGTGCGTTTTTTATAGCGGTTTTTAAAGCTTCTGCGACTTTTATAGTGTTTTTTATGGCGTTGTGCGTTTTTTATAGCGGTTTCCTTGCCAATAGGGTGGGCACCAAGCCAATCACAAGTGAGGTGGTGCGCGCTCAACGCAAGGTGCGCGTCGTGTTCGTTTGTACCTTGTCCATTTGAATCGTCGTTCGAATCTGGTCAATTCAGCGATAAGTCTAGAACTAACCAGTACCAAAATTTTACAGTAGTGTTAGGGTAAGGGAGACCGAAGCTCACGTAGGGCCCCAATTACACTGAATATAGAATGGAACAGATTGCGGATACGTGACACAATGTATTGCACACGAATAATACTTACATACATAAGCGAAAACATGAAAGGATTAAAGTAATTGTACAGATTAAGACAAATGGTTAATTTAAAATATTCCGGAGTAACTCTGTCAAAGATAGCCCACAGTCAAGGAGGCAGAGCCGAGATACACAGAGATCTACGTAGTCGCGAATCTTCCATACCTACTTAGTTGTCTATGTAGCCGAAGAACCTAACTCAACTAATTTCCCTCTGTGGTAGATACTATCTAAATTTGAATCTCACTGAAGAAATAACCAGAATTAAGTTACTAAAGAATCAGTGAATTTTCAGAGTCAATTGATGAAAAACTATTGATTCAATTAGTGAATTTTAAATCAGAAATTTTTTCAAGAACTACTGAAATGAATCAGTAAAAATTTATACTTTTATTTTCTGATTGAATCAATAGTCTTTCATTGAATTCTGCAGTAACTCAATTCTGGCTATTTCATCAGTGAATTTTCACTGATTCAATTTGAGAGAGTAGTTAGAACCAGGAGGGTTGATTTCTCTGTCTCTCATGGTGGTCTCAGCGTTATCACTCGAAAACGAAACAAGGGGGGCCACCCCTCCTCTCACTTTTAAATTCCTTTCAAAGTCGAGAAATTTCCTTCAGAAGTTGGCAAATTTTGTTGAAAATTGGCAATTTTTTTCCAAAAGTTGGCAAATTTTTTCAGAGAGTAGGCAAATATTGTTAAAGATTGAAAAATTTTGGATAATACGCTGATTTATAGAAAAATTTGCTGATTTACAACAAAATTTGACGACTTTTGGCAAATTTTGGTGACTTTGGCAAATTTTGGTACAAACGTGTACGAAAAAAACACGAAATAAAAATATCCATTTTTACTATGTAAGTAGGGAAAAACCATGAAAAAAGCACGAAATTTCGTAAAAAGAACATTGAAGGGCATGAAATTTTCATCCCCAAGCTATAGATTTTTTTTAGACAACAAACCATTGAAAAACGAACATTATTCTTTTTGAAACTCATCATTTTTCAAATCTTAGCTCTCGCTCGCTTTACTCGGGCGCATAAAATCCAGAATATATATTAGATAGGGATTGAGGATTTCGCTTCCCTTTCAATAATACTGAAATATTGATTTAAAAAATAAAGAAATTTCAGGTTTTGGATTCAATTTTCTTGAAAAAATTTTGCACTCGCTTCGCTCAGGCTCAGTAAGTTTACACAATTCAAATCAAAAAGGTGGTAGAATCGTCTTCCCTTCCAGCCCTGACAATTGAACATTTTCAAAGAAAACAATTTGTACTTCTCATTTATCATGGGACTTGGTGGCAATCTCTAATGGAATTTTTAAAATTTTTTGATTTTTTCTGATGAAGAAGAGCTCATCAAAGAATATCGTGTTTTTTTTGGAAGTCAAAAAGAGAGCACGAAAAAAGCACGAATTTTAATGAAGCAATTTCAGCTTCTGGGTGTCAGTCCAGTGCAATTAGACAAAAAAATAGCAAAGTAAGAAAATAATTCCCATCCAAGGTTTTTTTTGGCTTAATGGACTCGGGACACTATACCAAACAATATTCCAAGAGGTCCTGGTCCCCAAAGGGCACCGGATTCCCCTGGGGGGGGGGGGGGGGGTTGAACCCCCTCAAAATGGATTTTTTGCTTATAACTCAACGAAAACGCATTTTCAAAAAAAATTAGTCATGTGCAATATTAATCTACGTTGGATTTGCTACAAAATGGCTATCTTCTTTTTTTTGAGTAAAACGCGAATTGAGCCCACAAACGCGCCCCCCCCCCACCCCTTACACAGGAAAATAGTCGTCGTGACTCGGCGACTTGAAATTTGCGCCAAAGGCATGCAAATGAAGATAGAGCTTTCTGGTTTGCGGCATTTGATTCCTTATAAAATTTCGAGTCATAAAAGCCAATTTTCAAATTTTTTGCGCCCACGGGGAGTGAACCAAAAATATAAATAAAAAAAAGAAAGACAAAATTTGATCAACATATTTCAAATAGATTTTTTGAGGAAAATAAAATTTAAATTAGGTTACGTAGGGTATTCAGAGCTCCTAGATCCATTTCTGGGGCCATTTTCACCTCAACCCCAAACCAGATCCCGGAGGGGCGAGGGGGAGGAGTCGAAGTCTCGAAAAAAACGAACGTGGTATCAAAATCTATGTTTTTTTACCCATTTTCGATGTTATTTTATCAAAAAATCCAAAAAGACCCCATGCGGAGGTGGTAGGGAGGGACCGAATTCAAAATTTCTCAAAATTATCAAGTGGGGTGTCAAAATGTATGTTTTTTGACCCCCAGAATCCATATCTAAGGTTATTTTCACTCTGGATCTCAAACCAGAACCCATAGTGGTGGGAGCGGGTGCAGGGTTGAGGTGAGAAGATGTCTCGAAAATATCGAGTGTAATATCAAAATCCATGGGCTTTTTACTCGCGAAGTCCTTTTCCAATATCATTTCGTCGAAAAACCCAAAAAAGAACCCATGGGGGAGGTATGAAAATTTTTGAATTTGGCCTTTGGCCACCACCTCCCCTATGAGTTCTTTTTTGAGTTTTTCGATGAAATGATATCGGAAACGGACTATCCCCTCAGGGGAGTCCGGTGCCCTTTGGGGACCAGGATCTCTTGAAATATTGTTTGGTATAGGTAGTGACTGGAGTCCATTAAGCCAAAAAAACCTTGGATGGGAATTATTTTTGTATTTATGTCTAATTGCACTGGACTATCTACTCTCTCAATTATAAATCAGTGAAAATTACCGAAAATCACTGAGAAACAGTCAGAATTGCAGCACAGGAGAAAATCAGTGAAATTTTTTCCACTGAAAACAAATCAGTGAAAGAAAATCACTGGAAATCAGTGAAAATTCACTGAAAACTCAGTGATATTTATGAAATTCACTGAAAAATCTGTGAAATTCTTTGAATAATCAGTGAAAAATCACTGAAAATCAGTGAATTTCGCTGATTTTCCTGTGCTGCAATTCTGACTGTTTATCAGTGATTTTTCACTGATTCGAAATGAGAGAGTAGACAATTGAATATTATTTTGAAACGAAAAAAAATTTGTTTTCATCTATCAAGTGACTTAGTGACAATTTCAAATGGAATTTTCAAAAAATTTTCAATTTTCTTTGAAAAGAGTAGGTTATTAGGGAGCGCCGTTTTTTTTAGAAGTAAAAAATGTCACGAAAAATGCACAAATTTTTGTTTCTTATTTTTAATACGACTGGTCGGCAAATTTCCCATTTTCAAAGAAACATGAGTTGGCAGATTTCTTCTTTTTTTTAATAATGTTAGTCGGCGAATTTTTAATTTTTACTCCCGAGATTTTTGCCCAAGTTTCGAAATCTTGAAAACTTGGTATTTCAAGTATAGATACGAAAAGGTAGAATAAATATTCGTTTAGATTATAAATGATTTTCGGCTTGCTACTTGCATGTCCTATTCAACGACGGCACGAGTGCTTTCATCTTTCAAATGAAAATTTTTTCGTTATTTTTATGGAAATTTTTTTTAACAAATGAAGTGAAAAATTATTGGATGAAACGATTATTATCACATGTACCAGATTGTCGCTCCCTTCCCCTTCTTCCCTGTATTCGGAACGTTAATATACATGGGGTAAATTAATTTCACCTCATAGGGTTTTCAAAATATAACGGTATGTTTTTAATTTAGAGAAGCGATGAAAAACCGAAACGTAACAAAAATAAGCTAAAAACTTTCTGCTAGGTACCTACGCAGAACGTACGTATAGTGCAATTTAATAACCCAGGCTTTGGCGGGCTTTTGAAAAATTAAACAAACCGCATCGAAATCATAAGCGCCAGATCCAGAAAACACTTCGAAACTCATTTGAAATCCTCTTATCAGCGCCGAAACATATTAACATTCATAACGTCTAATTTATGCAAATAGCTATCTCTTTTGTTACGCTTAAACTCGCAACGTTTTCGCCATTTTACACGGGCGCGTCGCGGCGCTACGTGAAAAGTAAATTTCAAACTTTAATTAACGACAAAACGATTTTAACAAGTTTAATCATGTCGCTAATGAAAAAATTGCCATAAACAGGGTACTAAAACGGTATCACTCGTTTACTTATATCGCGCTAATCACGTCGACCGGTATCTCCGGTCTCCCTGTCCCTTTTATGCACTTCGCTCCTTATAAAAATCTCACCCTTATCTTCTAATTTTCACCCCTTCGGTCAGTATCTTTCTTTTGTGATACGTATTTATCCGCACAACGTCAATGACGTCATTGCTGTGAGTATACGAACCCGGCACCGGCCTAGCACAATAAACCTATCATCCGTCGATATGTCCATCCGTTTACTCCGTAGCTAATGCTCATTTTCCTCCTCTCGTACTCTTACTTTGCACTCTACTCCGTGCAGCAGACGCTTTATTTGTTCCAGTATTATACCGTATACAATACATAACAAACCTTCAATCATTCGCTTATCAGATCCCCCTTTTTTTCCTCCTTTTTTAAACCGTATATTGGATGTAGCGTGTTCCCTGCGTTTTAACAACGTACGACAGAATCCACCTACGCTCTTATGGGCTATTCAAAATGGCTTAGGATGGATGAAAATGTTCATGCTGGGCGAGAAAAGCGAGCGGATTTTTTCAAACTGTGTGCCTGGTCAATTAGGAATTTATAGTGGGAAGAAAAGTCTCGGTCGGAGGAAACTGCGTCGTGGTGTCTTTATTCGTGATGATGGTGGCCAATTTGATAAATGGATTTGTTTCCAGAATCCTGATTTAATTGGTTGATAAAAATTTGCGACTAATTGGATTGTAGGCATTTTGACCTTTTTGTTTAGGTGCAAGGAGCGAAAAATCTCTTGAAATGGTCATTAAAATTAAGAACTTTGATCAAAGAATAAGCTCAAAATATATCGAGTGTTCCGCTGAATGTTCCAGATATTTTGCATGATACTGCAGCAATCCAAACTGAATTCATGGAAGGTTGGTGAACTTCCAGAAATGAAGGGGTTAATTCCAAAATTCGAAATACGTCGAGAAATTGTCAAGTTTAAATTTCATACAGTTTTCAATTTCAAATTTGAGGAAAATTCTTGCGAAAATTTTTGTTGGAATTTTTCCCCTGCAAAATTGATTGAACAAATGTGAGCCTGGATATAAAAACTACCTTTTGATGTCAAAAATTGGTTTTCAAGTTGACACTGATTTTGGAATTTTCAGAAGGATTAGAATCAAAGGGAACCTCGACTCAAAACCAGTTTTTGACATCTAAGGGCAGTTTCTATATCAGACTCACAAACGTTGTTTCTCTCATCATATTTTGCGATTCGGAAAACGTCAGAAAATCCACATCTTCGCGTTTCTAAATTTTTTCCTTCAATTTTTAGTGTTGGCAAATTTTTATACATGCTTTAATTTTGGGTCGCTGCACTTCCAGTCTAAATATTCGGTTACGGAACACCCGGTATAGTCGAAGGAGAATGTCATTTTCTTTGATATTTATCGCGAAATTTGGTAAAATTTATTTCGGCAATAAATTTTACCAAATTTTACGATAAATATTATCATTTTTTTAGAATAAATTTTATCAATTTTGTGAATAGTGCCACGTTATTATTTTTTTGGATAAAATTTATCATTTTTTAAACACTTTTTATTTATTTTTCATTTCTCATTATTTTCAGTGTATTAGATACTAGACTTGAATATTTCATAATAATTTTAACGATGAACTACTTCCCTTGAATTTTTGGTTTCGTTTTTGAAGATATACTTACCTGAATAAAATATGTCATCCATTGACAAGAAAAACGAAAAAAAAAAAAAAACAGAAAATGGCAAGAATTTTAAACATTTTCTTCTTTTCTTGAATTCTTAAATCGAAGGATAAAAAAAGCGGGTTCTTTTTGGCAAATTTAAAGCAAGAAAAATCCAGAAAGTAGCAAGAATTTTCATTTTTCAGATGCAGTAGACACGTCAAGAGAAACGTATTGTATCTCCTCATTTTGAAAAGCAAGACAGTTGAATGGTTTCAGATAGATTCAAAAAGAGAAGTGGGGACACAATTAGGCGAAAAGAAAAAAATTTGAAAAACCAATTACATTTCAAAGTTTGATGTTTTCAAAGTATAGGTATAAATGTAGAAGACAAAACTTGGACAATTTGTTCAAAAATTAACCAAAAAATTTAGAAATTTATTTTTAAAAAATCGAAAAAAATGGGAAATTTGTGTCAACTTGAATGAAATGGAATTTTTAGAACATCCGTTTTTTTTTAAAGGAGACGAAGATTTGAAAAAAAATATCATCCTCATTTTACTCGTGCGACATTAAACATCGAAAAATGAATTAAAATCACCTAAAAAAATCTCGAATGGAAAAATTAATCAAGAATTATTGAGGAGCTGAGAATCAAATCTCACGTTTGCCACCATAAGTGATTTTGAGAAAAACGCAAAAAATGTTCTAGTAAAGTTACCGACCATCGAGTGTGCTAAAATCGTCGTATATTGTCAAGTAGAATCTGAAAATAGGATTTCATGAAAAAAAATTTCAAATGGCAAAAGTGAGTTTTGACTCCAACATGCATTTTTTTTACAGCTACCAAAAATTTCGTACAACCAAATTAGTAGAAATTGATGAAAGAAACATTTTTTTTTCTCTTGACATTTTTGCTCTAAATCAATTGTCTTCGAGTTATGAACCAATAAAAAAGGCCAAAAGACAAAAAATGTTTATTTTTTCAATCTCTGTCTATTATTTATACGAAATTTGTGAGTTTTGATTCCAAATCAAGATTTCAACTGCGATTTTTTGCCTGAAGAGAGCGGTTTAGGAAAAAGTAAAAATAAGTATGTACCGGGTTGTAGAGCGTATAAAACTTCTTCAGAATCCGTCATAAAAACGAAAAAAAAAATTGTGAAATAAAGATTTAGGTAGGTATCCAGTTTGAATAACGAGTCCAGAAAAATCAGTTTTGAAAATTAAGGCCTCCTTGGTATAGTTTTCTGATTTTTTGAAAGAGGGGAAATATGAATTCTCAGAGAGTAGAAAATTTGAATTTCTGAAAAATCCCCCAAAAAATTGGTTGTGTTTTGCATTTTATTCCTGTTTACCGAAAAATTGTATTATTCAAGTGAAGCATCCGTTTAAAAAACAACCATAGTCCAAAAGTGGAATTTTACAGAAGAGTGGGATATGTCTGAAACGTCTCTACGACTGAAAAACTTCGATGGATGTTGGTTAGTCTCAAAGAGGACTGAAAGTCTACAGAACAGATTTGACCGTTCAATACCCCTCCAGTTCTTAAAAAATGGGATGAAAAATTTTCCAGTAAGTATGTTTTTAAATCAAACGTTTTTGAGCTTTTTTGTTCAAGAAACTGCCATAGTTCAACAAGTTGATTCTAATTGGTTGTTGAGAACCAGTCAGAAACAACCTGGTGGACTATGACTCTTTTTTAAACAAAAAATTCGAAAACCTTTGATTTATGTAAAAACACAAAAGTGTTTGAATATTTTTTTCAAGACCAAAATTACTAACATCATCGCATAAAATTTTACTCCAGAAACTACAATGTGTGTGTGTTTTTTTAAAGAACCCTTCAAGTATTAAAACGAATTTTGATTTTGATTTTGATTTCAAAAAAAAAGACTGAAAAAATGAAAATTTCAGACAACAAAAAATAAAATACGTATGAAAACCCCATACGTTTTTCTCTTTTTATACTGAAATTAAAATTTGATCTTATAAAACACTTTTTGGTTTTTCAATTCGATTTCTTCCACTCAGCCAAAATGAACAGGTAAGAAACTGCAAAATAAAATTAAAATTGCCCGTCACAAATGTAAAATCCAGCACCATTATCACAACTGGGTAATTCTACCAAAACTGTCGCATTTAAGTTACTTATAAATTTCTCGAGTACTAAATGCGCTAGAGTGATTTTTTTTGCATTGTTTTATTGGATATCATCTCCCCCACCTTTTCCAGCGAAAAAAATAATTTTTCCCCTCCCCCACCACCCCCTGCATAAATTTTAATGGTCAAAAGTTCCATCGTCGTGGCTGTTACCACTCATGGTTTTCAACTTTACTTACCCCTAGCACTGAAGATAATTGATATTTTTGAAAAATTTTAAAAACATGATATTAGTAGAGTGTTGGTGTACACGTTGACCTCTCCGAGGGTCGCCAGAAGGGCACTGGGTGACCTCAAGACGAAGCCAAAACTCTGTTACTAGGTTTTTGTTCCATCGTCGTGGCGAAATTTCATTAATTTTTTCTGGCTCTGTTACTTCGTATTTAATTTTTTTCAATCGCAATACTGATTCAGGGGTGTAATAGCCTAATAGGAACAACCTTTATCGGTTGAATTTTAAATTCCTGACTACTTGGTCAATCTTGAAATGAAAATTTGTGAAAATTCTTGTGTTTACAATTTTTACATTCCATCGTCGTGGCTATCAATTTTTCGAATTGTGCTTATGGTATTGAGCTATAAATAAGAAAAATATATTCCACAAGCAAGTATATCAACACAAATTCATCACAATGCACTTTAAAATCAATTCGCAATTGAAAAAATGGGAAATATTCAAGATTTTTCTTACGTCGTGGCTACTACTTTCATTTCCTTCGTCGTGGCGAAGATGATTTTTGCATCCACGACGAAGGATTTTTTTTCCGCAACGTGAGAACTTTGAACATGTAAATAGTATAATTCATTCTGCATCCAGTGGGCTTGACCCCTTCAATGAATTAGGTGCCACTACGATGGAACTAAAGACCACACAAAGGAAATTCTATGGTCATGGAACCCACGATTATAGATTTTCCATAGTAGTGGATACCAAAAATTTGAATCGCCCCACACCCTCCCCTGGGGGCTATGAACTGAGCCAAATACAAAAAATGGTGTCTGGAACGTATACATTTTAGATTTCAATCACAAAAAATTAAGAAATTCAACTTTTATTTTTCGAATTTCATATACTGGAAATGCGACAGTTTTGGTAGAATTACCCAACTTTTATTCCCATCCGCAAACAAATTAACCAACGCCACGTATCGTCAAACTTTTGAAAAAATCATTCGCCCAGAAACCCCCTAATAAACACCGGACGTCTATTTCTTCCCCGTGCGTATTTATATTTCCGCAAACCGTCTCGATAACAATTCCACATTCACATTACCCAACGCGAACTTTACACTTGCACGGCAAAAACTTGGCAAAACTGAAACTTATCCGAGGTTGTTCAATTATGGCGAAAATTGAACGAATCGAAACTGCAATTTAGCGAACTAAAATCTGGAAATTCGACATCCGACCTGATAAAATATATAGAACGAGGAAAGACGTACCCTTCAATACGTTGCATTTCAGCACGAAAGATAAAAGCTCTCGGGTCGCCGAAGCTGGCAATCTTGTTTAGTTAGTTTACTTAGTTTAATGTAGCTTGGTTGTTATTTGTCAATTTCATCTGCCAACAAGGATGGTCTAGACGAGGGAGGCAATTTATAAGCGAATAAATAAATAATATCGAATATGCTGGCAATTCGCTCTATATAATTTATGACGTTTAAAAAGATATTCGCGTTTTTATGTTCGAATTTTTCTTTCAAGTTGGTGAAAAAATTTAACGGTCTTTGAGAATGGTGGAAGGAGAATAATTTCATTTTCTCAATTCAAATAATGTTCTGTGAGAGTAAAGATGGAAAAAAATTTACCTGTGAAGCAAGACGTAAAAGGGTCAATGCACCGTGCAATTTTTTTATTCGCTGGAAAAAATAATAAATGAAGTGAATTGTCGAAATAGCCATTTTCACAGCTTCCAATAAGATCCAAAAAAACCACCGAATGCAATCTATATCTACACATTTGATTATTCGTTCCAGTATATTCAAAACCACACAGTGGATATCTCGTAGCAAAATTTAATAATGAAACCTCTCGAGAGCTCGACGTTAATCAAAATGTTAAAATTGTTTACAATTTTTCCATACGTCACGAAAAATTTCCCATTTCTTCTGTTCATTTTCGTAATAATAGTTCGGCTCTAGGCAAAAAAAGGGGGAAAATAGTCCTTGCGGTTAGCTCGGGCATACTGCACTTTTTGAACACGGGTTGAAATGTGGTTTTTACTTTGGTATGACCCAAAAGAAAATTTTCGAGAAATGGAGACGTCAAAAATTTCCCTTAGGAGTGGAGGGAGGGAGAGTTTTAGGGGAGGTTTTACCCCTATTTTTTCACATGAAGGGGTTGGGGTAAATTTGGTGTCATTTTCATATAATTCGACCCTCCTGAACTCGAATCTGCGATTAGTTTTCCGATCTGAAGCGTAGAATTCGCACAATCGTATGATTTGTGTCGCAAAAAGAGGCCAATTTTGAGAAAAAATAGGTAAAATTGCAATTTTCTTCATCTTGAGACGAGTTATGTGGTTCAAGTAAGGTTTTAAACCAGTTTTATATATAATTCGAACCTTCTGCATTCGAATTTGTTATTGGTTTCTCGATAGGAAGTGAAGTAGCTTCTTGATCGTCGCTTTTTGGTAGTGAAAAACGTCCAATTTTTGCTAAAATCGACTCGAATTCGCAATTTCCCATCTTCTCAACCCAATACCTCGACGAATCCTGGTATGAAACCATTTTTAGACATAATTCGAACCTCCTAAACACGAATTTAAAATTAGTTTCCCGATTAGAAGTAGAGAATTCTCTCAATCGTGAAATTAGTGTAGTGTAAAACGCCCAATTTTTGCCAAAACTGACATGAAATTGCGATTTTCAATTTTTCCAAACACTACACGTCCTCCCAATTGTGGGATAAAATCATTTTTTTGTCCAATTCGAACTTTTTGGACCCAGAAAAAGCACCAATAAAATTTTTAGCTTCTTGGGACTCCAGGGGGCTGAGCAATGGCTTCTCAAAGTAGGGACTTCTTTAAAAAAAATTGATTCAGTCCCTTCAAGTCGCATGGAGCTAAAAAAATTTTTGGAACATTCTCAACAAATCAGTTACAACTTTTCTTAGTTTTAACGACGGTGGAGCTTTTTTTTCGTATTTTCTATGAGTAAAATCCATTGGCCCGTGAACGCCGTTTTTTCCACGAAAGCGCCGTGGAAAATTTGACGCATCTGCACGGGCTTAATACGACGAGTGGTCAGTTTTGATTTTTTTCCAACCATTCGGAAAACTAATCAAAAAATCGTGTTCAGGAGGTTCGAATTATGTCTAAAATTGGTTTCATACCAGGATTGATTCGAGGTATTGGGTTGAGAAGATGAGAAATAGCGAATTCGAGTCGAATTTAGCAAAAATTGGGCGTTTTACACCACACTAATTTTACGATTGAGAAAATTCTCTACTTCCAATCGGGAAACTAATCATAAATTCGTGTTTAGGGGGTTCGAATTAGGTCTAAAAATGGTTTCATACCAAGATTGGTCGAGGTATTGGGTTGAGAAGATGGGAAATAGCGAATTCGAGTCGATTTTAGCAATCATTGACCGTTTTTCACTACCAAAAAGCGACGATCAAAAAGCTACTTCACTTCCTATCGGGAAACCAATAACAAATTCGAATTCAGAAGGTCCGAATTATATAAAAAACTGGTTTCAAATCTTACTTGAACCACATCACTCGTCTCAAGATAGAAAAAATCGCAATTTTACCTCTTTTCCCTCAAAATTTGCCTCTTTTCGCGACACAAATCATACGATTGTGCGAATTCTACGCTTCAGATCGGAAAACTAATCGCAGATTTGAGTTCAGAAGGGTCGAATTATATGAAAATGACACAAAATTTACCCCAACCCCTTCATGTGAAAAAATAGGGGTAAAACCTCCCCTAAAACCTCCCCTCCCTCCACTCCTAAGGGAAATTTTTGACGTCTCCACTTCTCGAAAATTTTATTTTGGATCTTACCAAAGTAAAAACAACATTTCAACCCGTGTCCAAAAAGTGCAGAATGCCCCCATTTTTTCGAGTCTACGTCAATTGCCCGTTGCCAATTCCCCGCGGGCAATTCCCCGCGGGAAATTGCCCGCCGGGGACAATTTTCCATCGCGATTTTATTTCGTGCGACGAAACAACTGCTCGCAGCGAAAAAGTGCCCGCAACAAAAATGAAATTTTCCCGCGGGACAATATCCTCGCGATTTTTATTTCGTGCGACGACCAACTGCTCGCAGCGAAAATTGCCCGCAACAAAAATGAAATTTCCCACGGTTAAAATATCGGTGTTTCCGAAATTATTTTTAGTTTTAAAAGAAATGCTATTCTCGAAAACGATTTAGGTAGTTTTAAAAATCTTAAAATTACTTAAAAGTAGCTACATACCTATATGAGCGAAAAAACTATTCCGCGACACGAATAGAAGTAACACTGGAAAAGGCCCTTTCCTCTCACAGGTTCAAAATATCAAGTACCCGAATTAAAATGTTTGAAAAATAGTCATTTTTTACTTTTTGAGTAATGATTTTTTCAAAATAAAAAAATCCTTCGTTCATTCTGAAACAATCATTTTTTCTGCTCTCACTACAATTTTTTTTTCGATGTCCTGCAGATCTAAATAAGATTTGAATGAAGAAAAGTTGGAGAAGTGGTATTAATTGAAGTTTTCTAAAATACAGGAATGGGTTTTATGTAAAGTGAGAGACAATTATTGCTCGAAGAAGGTTATGGCAAAATGTGTCGTTCGAAGAATAAAGTTGAAAAAGATCAAAAAATATTTTTTTCTGAACATGTGCTCGTGGGAAAATAAAGTTATTTTCATTTTTGTAGATTTGGTATTTTAAAATTATACCTAGGCAGTCGTTCAAATTAAATATTATCTTGGATAATTGCATAAGACAAATTTTTTCCGTGAAGAATGAATTTTTCACATCGTGCAATTTTAACCACGAAGCATTTTCCGTCCTCGCGAGAAATTTTTTGCAGCCTGCAAACTTCAACACGAGCAATTTTCGTCGCGAGAAATTTTCAGCACTGCCTGAACTTCAACACGAAGCATTTTCGTTGCGAGCAATTGTCGGTCGCACGATATTGAGTCGTGAGAAAATTGTCCCCAGCGGGAAAATTTCCCGCGGGGAATTGCCCGCGGGCAATCGTCCACGGGAAATTCACGTGATACCCATTTTTTCATGCTAACTGCAGGGACTAAAAGTCAATCCTTAGTTTTCTGTCAAATGTTGCTTGGTTTTAAAACAACAAACAAAAGATTTTTTATACTTTTTTCTCGAAATTTTTCTTTATCCAACACGAGGAGATTTTTATTCAGACAAGTTGAATATGTGAAAATTTTACTTTCAATATTCGATTGAAATTGAAATTCTTCTATTACAAATAATTTCACGTATGAAGTTATCGACACAATACATTTTCATTTATATCGCCATTTTACAAGGTTTCTAGGTAAAAACGATTTAAAAATTGACAAAAGACGTTGAAAATTTTCACCCAATTTGAAACCTTGTCATTTGTACGAAGAGACGTGAAAAAACATGCAATTTATCGAATAACACGTCTATTAAATTACCCCCTAATCCTTTGGACAAAATTTCATACCTGGGTATGCAATTTGAGGCATGCAATCGCGTGCGCCTTTGCAGCTCCTTTTTCACTCCATGTTCAAAATGACAAACCACCATAAAATTTATTCGTCGTATTGAAGCTATTTCGATTCCCATTTGAAATTTAACAATACCTACATTTATCCGAATAACGATTTTGGGAAACAATGGACACGGCCCCGCGTCCCTTTGTTCCGCACCGGGGGACGGGCACCGGGATCCCACCATCGGGTGTAATAATACCTTCGACTGAACGTAGTAGACGATCGTTTAAAAAACTATTATTAAATCCGTCCGCAACTCGGCGTATACAAGTCGTCTGCGTATTTCTTTATGAATTAAATACAAACCGCAACGAATTCGTACCATTAATCATACACGAAATTATATAATGGACATTTGATGGCCGAATAAAACACACTGTACGAGAATTCCAAACGATTGAAAATTTATAACGAAATCATCCCCTTGTTGGTCCGCGAACGGTAATCGATTACAGTCATATTCTATACGTATTTAATTTGCCACTCGTCGAATGATAATTATAAAAAATCTATGATTCATCTGTATCGGTGGGGATAACGTCAAAAAATTCATATTTTTTCTAAAGATTGTCTACGGTAGGGTACATTCGGCCATTTATTAATTAAATTTTAAAAATCCTAATCATCCGAATTTTGGAATTTTTATACCTATAAATTTTTATCCTTAAATTGGGGTTTTAGATTTACCTACGAACGTGTACTGACGTTGACTATTTAGTCGAACATCAAAATACACGTTTGAATAAAAATCCGAACCGATGCGATGGCTGAATGAAATAAAAACACTGGCCAGACTTTAATCGTATCATTTATTTAAAAACCTCATTCTGCGAAAGTAAGGGGATACAGAATGTAATAAATTTTTTGTAGGATCCAGCCTAACGAAAATAAATTATCGATGTGGAAGAGTTTTTTGCATCTTGTCTGCAGCAATCTGATGCCTACTTGAAATCGTTACAAAATGAGATATATTGGAGTAAAAATAAGTATTACATATTAACAATGAGGTGAAGAAAATAATGCACACGTATTCAGAATTCGCGATTTTCATTTTGATCCTTGAAAATATCTGGAAGTTTTCTAAAAATTTCTAGCTAAGATGGTTTGAGTTTTTTAGTGTTTTTTTTTTTGTTTTGAAAACAAGTACCTATTTTTTTTTAAATAGCTTGGAGTTTTTCATTAAAAAAACGTGAAATTAGCTTATTTTTTTCTAAAATGATTTTGGTTCCTCGATTTCTTTTTCCAAAGATGTTTGAGTTTTGCTTTGAAAATGGGGTTGATTGTTTGGGGTTTTTGTGTTAATGTTGTTTTTTTTGAAAATGTGGAATTTTTTTCCCCAAAATTGTTTGATTTCTTGAATTTTTATTTTTTTTAAATAGGTAGCTTATTATTTTTATACAGGTAAAAATCCTGTGTTTCTTCCTGTATGAAAATGGATTGGTTGTTTTTGTTTTAAATTATTTTGAAAACGATTCGGCCTTAATAATTTTGGTGTCGTATGTTTTTCCTGAAAATAGGTAACAGTTTTTTTAAAAGAAATAATTGGTTTTTTGAATTCTTTTGTAAATAGTTCGTTTTTTTTTGTTTTGGAAATGATTAAGTGTTGTTTTCTAAAAATAGCTTCGAGTTTTCGTGGTTTTTTTTTCAAAATACTCAGGTTTCCTGTTTTCTATTTTTTCCCCGAAAAGTTTTGATTTTTTCCCTGAAAAGAGCTTTTTTAATTTTTCATATTATGTGAGCCTGGATTAGAAACCACCCTTAGCAGTGAAAAATTGGTTTTTGAGTTGACAGTGATTTTGGGCTTCTTAGATTTTCAGAAGGAGTAGAATCAAAGGAGAACTTAAACTCAAAAACCAATTTTTGACCTCTATTAAGGGTGGTTTCTTTATCTACTCTCTCATTTCTGAATCAGTGAAATTTATCAAAAATCACCGAAAAACAGTCAGAATTGCAGCACAGTAATAAATCAGTGAACATTTTTTCAGTGAGAGAAAATCAATGGAAATCAGTGGAAATTCACTGAAAACTCAGTGATATTTATGAAATTTACTGAAAAATCTGTGAAATTCTTAGAATAATCAGTGAAAAATCGCTAAAATCAGTAAATCTCAGTGATTTTTTACTGATTCGAAATGAGAGAGCAGACTGACATACTAAATTGTTCGCTGACTGAAAATAGCCGAGGTTCTGGGTCGTTTGTAAATTTCCAAAATGTATCTGTTTTTCTGAAAATGGCTCAATTTTTTGTTTTTTTCTCTAAAAATGGTATATATATTTTTTTTTTCTAAAATGAATTTTAGTATTTTGTTTTGAATATAGCTGCATTTTTTTCGGGAATTGCATATTGATTTTTGTTTTCTTTCTGCCAAAAATGACTGAGGTAATTTTTTTTCTGAAAATCACTTTTCTTTGTTTTTTTTTTCAATTTTAGAAATCAACCTCTTTTTTTCAAAAATGGGTTTGGTTTGTCATGGATCCAAAAATAGTTTTGGAAAGTGATTTATTATTCTGTTTTTTTTTTTTTTTTTTTTTTTAGAAATAGGTTGGTTTTTGAATTCTTTTGTAAATAGTTCGGGTTGATTTTTTCCCCTGAAAGAGCAAAAGCTTGTTAATTTTTCAAAATATTGTTCGCTGACTGAAAGTAGCCAAGGTTCTGGGTTTGTTTGTTACTTTCCTAAATGTATCTGTTTTTCTGAAAATTACTTGATTATTTTTTTTATGAAAATGGTTTAATTTTTTGTTTTTATTTTCTGAAATGAATTTTAGTTTTTTGTTTTGAATATAGCTGCATTTTTTTCGGGAGTAGCATATTTTTTTTTCTTTCTACCGAAAATAACTAGGTAGCATTTTCCCCCCCTGTAAATCGTTTTTTTTTTTTTTTTGAAATCATCCTGCTTTTTTAAAAATGGTACCTAATGTTTTTCTAGTATTCAAAAATAGCTTTATTTGTTTTCTGATTTTTGAGAAAATGGCTTAAATTTTTTTCCCAATTCCTAGATTTTTTCAGCTTATAAATTGCTTGTTTTTTTCGGAACTAAGCAATTACCTATGTAGTAGATCTTTTCTAAAAATGGTTTGGATTTTTTGTGATTCTTTGAAGTGGTTTGTTTCTTTTCTGAAACGCATTTTTTGCTTGAATTAGCCTGTGTTTTTTTTTTCTTAAAATATGCTGTTTTTTTTTTCACTAAAAATGGCATACATTTTTTACTTTGTTAATGGTTTGAAATTTTTTCTGTAAATGGTTTGATATTTCTCAAAATTTTGTTTAAAAATTGGGTTAATTTTTTTCAAAAATAGGGTTAGTTTTTCTTTTGAATGATGATAATTTGAATTTTTGTTTTTTTCAGTATTTTCCTTTTTTTTCTGATAGCAGCTAAATTTTTTCGTAAAGTGGTTTTTTTTTTAATTTTTTATTCAAAAATGGCTCAGTTTGTTTATTTTTTGTTTTTGAAAATTGGTTTTATTTATTTTCAATACTTGTTTTCTTTTTTCCCCAAAAGAATTGCTTATTTTTTACCTGACGTGTGATATTTTCTAAAATGAACTTTTTTCTCTGAAAATAGTTTGTTTCTTTTTTTTTTCTAATAGTTAGTTTGCTTTTTTAAAAAATTGGCTTGTGTTTTTTTCTAAAAGTGTTGTGGTACATATTTTGTTTTCTAAAAAGATTCGGGGGTTTCTTTTTTATTTCTTTGAAAAACTTGGGATTTTTGGTTTCAACTTGGGTTTTCTCCTTGAATAACTTTTTTGTTTGTAATTACTAATTAGGTTTTCATTTCTTGTGATGAAAGTTGGTGTTATCAGGAAAAATGGCTCGTGCAAACATCCAAACACGAGTATCTTCTTCACCCAACTTCTACGTGTGGACTATAACTAGACGCTTCCAAATTTTACGTAATTTCGACAAGGTGTGCTTGTGCTTGAACGCAGCCAGGTGTTAACAAGCGAACTATTATTGGCACGTTTTGGCAAATTATTAAAATGAAAAGAAAAAAGAAAGAAAGGAAAATAAATAAACTTATTTTCATGCGGGTAACACGACTACGACGACCATATAATAACATTTAGTACTCATCGCTCGTATTCGTGCACACCGCGCAGACGTTCTACTTAGGTACGTGTTCGGGTCATTACCACGTGTAATATTGACCTCTTGTGGTCGAATACGTACCGTTTTTAAAAAAATCACGTCCTCAAATTTCAAGGCTAAAAAGTAAAAACTACCCTGTAATATTTTTTCCGTCATATAGAAAATATCACTTTCGTATCTTTAAACATCTCGTAGTATCACCTTACAATAATGCCATTACCCCGCGTTTAAATTCGATAATATAACGTTTTACCGCGTCACACCCCCTTTCCATCAAGTTGCACGAAAAGCTGAAGCTAATACTACGACGAATCGAGAATACGTAAAATAAAAATATAGTATACTGCAATCTGTCATAATGGAGGCTGGCTGCCTTTAAACCTCCCTATATTCATGAATTATTAATAACTATCGTAAGCGCGCACGAGCAAGGGGTTTCACGATACCCCGCATTTTGTACGAGTTTAAGATACCGACAAAAGATATTTCAAAATTGATTCTCGTATTTTAACGACTTTCAACAAGCATTAATAGCGAAACTCTTTTTTTTCTTCCCCTATCTTATGCTTTCTCGCCTGCTTCTTCGGCGTGTTTCATTTGTTAAAACATTGTCATTACGGCGACTCGACCGGTGATAATTTCAATTTGAGGGAAATTTTCCGACTTCTGAGACCTTGTGCCTTTACATGTTTTTAAATGACTTTTGAATAAAATCATTGAATGCTATGTACGAATATCGTGTACGTTTTTGAATTGAAGCGCATATTTTGATTGGAAAAAATTGGTTGAAATTTTTGCCTGTCTGAATTTAGGTATTTTTACCCAAAAATATCACCCTGGATGATGTTTTACCTTCAACTAATTCAGGGTGTCCATTCTCTGGAAAACCGAGAAAAGTCAGGGAATTTTGGGATTTTCTCTGGAATTTTTCAAAAATCCAAGATAAATCATTTAGGAAAGTGTTTCTTTGCTTATTTTATTATAACTTTTTCAAAAAATTTTGCCCTCGCTCCGCTGGAGCCAAATTATTACATCTTTTATCTGATTTTTTTATTCGTCATTTTTTGTTGACTGTGATAATTCAAAATGCATGTCTTTGTCCATTGAATTATGAATTATTCAAAAAAAATTTCCTCGCTACGCTCGGGGTAATTTACACTCTTTCTTTTTTACAGAATTTATTTAAAATCCCAAGTTTTTTTGAAACTTACTTTTTAATGAGCTATGATGAGGAAGAAACGCCATGATGCTCTTTGATTGATTGATTGATTATATTGATTGATTGATTGACCAATGACCACGATGTTGAAAAAAACGGCGAGAGAATGGAACAGAATTAGAAATTATTTGTCATATGTTTTGGAAATCATGAATGAGGGAAAAGTGGTAAATTTTCATCTTTTGAAGATCTTTTTTGCAAAAATTTTCGCTCTCGCTTCGCTCGGGCTCTACACGTTTGTTTCCATAAAATTTATATTATTTTACCTTCTCATTGACTTTATTTATTAGAACAAACCAAAAAATTTCAGGGGATTGCGTGAATTTAAAATTTTGAGGCATGTCTTTTTCATTGGGGAGGGGGGGGATAAAATGTCACGACATTTTTGAATTTTCATTTTCTCAATTTGGTAGACACATAATTTGTTTCATTTTTCCAAAATTTGGGTAGCCTCAAAAATTTTCAGAATTTGAATTTTTTTAGCCCAAAGAGGAGCATCTAAAGATTTTGTAATAAGTATCTAGTGATTTTGAAGAAAAAAATCGTTAGACCCATGCATGCATTTTGCATCATTCTTATGCAAATTTTTGGGATGTAAATTCATCACGTGAAAAATCACCCCTCCCCCCCTCCCCGTTTACGAATATCATATTTAAAAGGTCTGGAAAAATTTGAAAAATTGGTCTGGAATAAAACCTGCAAAGTCAGGGAAAATCATTTCTGAAATATGGTGGTCACCCTGTAATTTCCTACAGCAATATTGAAAGTCTAAATGAGTGAGAAATTTCACTTTTATTTTTGTTTGTTAAATTTTTTCGGTTACGAAAATTTTTGATTAAAATAATCACAACTTGGCATAAATAAAATATTTTGCTCTAAAATACTTACCATCTACATACTTTTTTCCAAAATTGGGGGATTTTATTTTGATCAAAAATTTAAAAGGCAGGGTTTTTTATTTTTTTTGTTACAGGGAGGGCGAATTTCATTTTAAAAAAAAGGAGATTGTTTGGGAAAAATTTAAAAATTTCCCGGTTTAAAGAATTATTAAAATTTTTTGATTTGGGTATTTTTTAAAACCAACCCGGGTTTGAGGAGGAGGAAGGAGGTAAAGTAATTTTTTCCAAAATTTTTTAAATGAAATAGTTTTTGAAAAGGAGAAAAGGGGTCTTTTTTCCCCAAAAAAAAAAAAAACAAGTGGGGAAAAATTGAAAAAATTTCTACCCAAAAATTGACGAGACCCACAATTGGGAAAAAAGGTTTTTCGAGTTGAGGTTTTCCCCCTTGGGTTTTACCCCTTTTTGAACAAGTCCAAAATCATTTTTTAACCCCAAAAACTAGCTTTTGACCCCGAGGAATGGTTTAAGCATCTAGGCTCACATATCTTGGGAGCTAAATTTGATGGTATGGAAGGTATGGAAATCTAATCGTATATTCGAGGCAAAATTTAGACTGAGTTTCTGCAGACCCCCCCCCCATCCTTCACTACCATCCATCTAGAAACCTCGAGACATCTGCGTGATGGAGGCAGATGCCTGCTGTGGAGAATATTCTCCCTTGAAATTTTCTTAAACTGGTGAGTATGTGAGTGAGACAAAAAAATAATATTAAAGAATTGATTGAATTTTTCCAAAAAATCCATCCTCAAATTAGGCGCAAAATTGTGACTAGGCAGTTTAGATCTTCAAAATAGAAAATAGGAAATTGAAAAAAAATTGTTTCTAATTGGTGAATATTTTGATTATTGTGGGTTTCTATTTCAATTTCAGATATCGCATATCTCTTCACTTTTGATTTCAAAAACCACATTTGAAGGAATTTCAGAAATTTTCGCATTTTCTTGAAATATTATCTATTTGAAGCTCTCGAGCTTTGCCCGAAATGTAAATTTCTCTAATTTGAAAACTACCAAATTTTTATATTGAATTTTTTGTTCAATTTTAGAGCTTAATTAATGATCTTCATGTACCTACATAATTACATTCTCGAATAAAAATCTTCCTCATTTCTCAAGCATTTCTTTAAAAATTTTAAGATTGCAAGTGATTTGAAGAGGTTATCTCGACTGAAAATATTTTAATTTCTTGTTTATCAATACTTCCGACTTTAGGTACACAAATATTCGTTTTATTAACGGTAAAAACAATTAAAATTTCCGGTCATTTGAAAAGGTCGCCACAGGTGGAAGGGAAAATTCATTTACTCACGTTCATTAAAGAGATTTCATTGATTTTTTAAATTGAAAAATAATCTGAAGAGATCATCTCGAGTGAAAAGGAATTTATTTCTTCGTTATCGATATCCGAAATGTTGTGAGCGAATTTTATTCATTTCTTACCATCGATTATCAAATTATATGTACGTTGTGTACGAAGTTAGCTGCGTGTTGTCAACATCATGAGGAACCAGTATGTCGCATGTATTGGCTTTGTCTGGATGATTTCCTCAACAGAAGGATATCAGAACACTAATGTAAGTGAAGACTGAATTAGCCTTTCTCATTTCGAATTAGTGAAAAATATGTATCACTGAGTTTTTAGTGAATTTTCACTGATTTCCAGTGATTTTCTTTCACTGATTTGCTTACAGTGAAAAAATTTTACTGATCTATTTCTGTGCTGCAATTCTGACTTTTTTCAGTGATTTTGATAAATTTCACTGATTCAGAAGTGATGGAGTACTGTGCAGCAAATGCTTCACTGAAATTTCCTAAATCTAATGATACATTTAAATGAAGCGCCAAATAAAATAATTCGTATAGTTGAGAATTACTCTCTCAATTATAAATCAGTGAAAATTATCAAAAATCAAAATTGCAGCACAGGAGAAAATCAGTGAACATTTTTTTACTGAAAACAAATCAGTGAGAAAAATCACTGAAAAGTCAGTAAAATTTATGAAATTTGCTGAAAAATCGGTGAAAATCTTTGAAAAATCGGTGAAAATCTTTGAAAAATCAACAAAAATTCGCTGAAAATCAGTGAATTTTGCAGATTTTTCTTGTGCTGCAATTTTAACAATTTATCAGTGAATTTTCACTGATTCAGAATGAGAGAGTACACAACATTATCCACTTTATTTGAAAATATCACAATTTAAAGTTTTATTTTAAGGTTTTCTATAAATTTCGGTAAGAAATGAAGCAAGTTGGCATTATTTTCGATTGAGATAGAATTTTATTGATTTTTCTGACCCTCAGTGAAATTTTCCATAGATGTATTTTGATTCAACTTCTTTTCTGCTTGATTTTGAATTCTTTATGTTGAGTGATTTTTCTCATGACAAATAAAATTTTTAAATTCATTTTGAAAATTCTATGATGGTTATCAATAGTGCGGAAGTAGCTTTAATTTCGAAGGAAAAATTTATTGAGGTGAATATCACTAGAACAGCAAATAGAAATTTGACGCTTTATGAGGATCCCCAGTGATGTACCGAAAGCATTTTCCGGGGGGGGGGGGGGAGGAGGTGAAAATCCTAACTACATATAGTCGATATTAGACTTCCGGGGGAGGGGGTGAGATTCAAATTTGCTAACCAATTTTTTTCAAACTTTTCCGGCTGATTTCTTAAAATTTATGTAGGTACTAATTTTTCCCAAAGCACGTGAAGTTTTTTTTGTTTGAAGTTTTTACAACCCATTATAAGACCCCTTTTGAAATAAAAAATCTGAATAAATTTTTCATTGGTTACTCCAAATTTTTATTTTTTTTCAAACCTACAAGCAATCTCATTGTAGTTGAAAAAACATACGAAATAGTTTATTTGCCTTGAGCGAAGAAAGGGTGGAATTTTCGAAGAAAAATTACCTATAATTTTACATTAATGAAATTTTGTAATTTCAATGTAAAGAATGAGATGGATTTGGTCCGAGCGAAGCGAGGGCGAAAATTTTAGAAAACCTCAAATTGAATGTGCAATAAAATAGTAACTAACAAGTGAAAATTTTGTTGATTTTCGACTTTTGAAATAGGTAACCATTTTATTTTTATTTATTCATTTTTCATTTAAAAAATAAATACCAATCGTCTCAACTGACATTTTCACTCATCACTTGGGAGAATGACCAATTTTGAGTTGGAAAAATAAATAATTTTGAGTTGGGAAAATTACCAATTTTGAGCCGGGATGTTTAGCATTTTCGAATTGGGAAAATTACCAATTTTGATTTTTAACAAGTGAAAATTTTGTTGATTTCCAACTTTTAAAATAATCATTTTATTCGTTATTTTTCATCAAAAAAATTAATCCCAACTGTCCAATTCTCCTAACTGATGTGTTGAAATGTTCAATTTTTCCAACTCACAAGTAAAATATTTTCTGAGGGGAGAGCTCCCCCCTCCCCCTATCGGTACGTCACTGAGGATCCCTTTGCAAAGTGAAGAAAATATACATATGCTTCAGACATTTTTAACTTATGTTTTCAAAAAATTATTTTTTGTCATGGCGTGAGGGTACATGAACTGCCCTTGTAAAATGTTTGAGCAATTTGATAATTATGTTTTTCTTCTTTAGGTTAATACTGCCCCAGACAGTATTATAGAGTATAGCAGAATCGGAGATACAGATTTTGAAAAAATCTTAATAGAACATAACAATGTATTTGTGGATAAGACCATGTTACTTGTGGACTTGGACTATACGCGCATTGAAGTGATTATTCGAGCACCGAAATGGGGCAAAACATTTAACTTGGAAATGATAAGCTTATTCTTCGATGTATTTCACGACGAGTACGGAAATTTACTACGTAATAAGCACAATCAACGAAGCATTTATTTTAATGGCGGAGTTTTCCTAAAAAGATCACACGATGGAGTAATCAGAAAAGTTGATATGCAACCCTTGAAGGTATCAGAGCACGAACAGGTCATGCTTGAGATGGGGAACCACCCTGTCATTTACATTTCTTTTATTGGCATGGGTGGATCGTATGATAATTTCATGAAACAAATGAAACAAAAAATCGTAGACCTCATCAATGACAAGCACTATGGAAATTTTTTGCCCGAAACTTGTAGTAAGGCAATACAATACAGTCCTGAGGGACCTCATGTGAGCGTTGAGGATTGTCTACTACTTTTACAAAATCCGACTGAAGCTGTAGAAAACCCCAACATATTGGAATGCAGTTTTTTTATATTGTCAGCTGTACTAACTGAATTTTTTGGGCAGGGTGTTGTAATCTTAATTGATGAATATGAGTATCCCTTACTGAACGTGGACAATGAACAAGAATCGCAAGTTTTCAGATTTATACGTCAATTCTGTAGAAATTCCTGCGGAGGAAGTTCTTCCTTCGGCATCGTTCACAAAGCTATTATTACAGGACATTTTTATTATTATTCGGAATTATTTTCATCTAAGACTCTATATTTAGATGTTAGTACAATTGTCGAAACAGAATTATCAGAACACTTCGGTTTTACAGAAACAGAGGTTGAATCACTTTTGAAAAAAAGTAGTAATTGTACCATCACAATAGAAGATCTCGAACTGTGGTACGACGGATTTTATATGGGGAATTGTAAAATGTACAATCCAGTTTCAGTTCTTAAATGCCTTTCTCACAATGGACGATATGGGCAATATTGGATCGAGAGTACACATACTGGTACTAATGCACTATTACCATCTTCGCGATCTGATTTTTTGGAACATCTATTTTCATCGGATGCTTATCAAGAAATCCTCCAGCGACTATATTGCAATTATACCTGTATTTCGTCCTTTGAAACTGGTATCCTGTATAAAATGAATTTGTCTTTTGATAAATATTTGTGGTGGTTAGCACAACTCGGATACTTGACCGTGTTACCAGGAGATTCTTTTTGCCGTACAAGTTGTTTTTATCCTGTGGAGATACCAAATCGAGAGATTCGAGATTTTCTCCGAGATAAATTCAGAATATGGTCGAGCAAGAAGTTAGATCGAGAGATTGTAAACCGATTTGAACAGTTTGGAGAAACTAATATTATGACCATGGATACTTTGAAGATCAAACATTTTTTAACGGCAACACTTCCAAGCATCAAGCTTCCCAAAAAATCTTACTGCGATGTCATCTTTGGTATACTACTTGGTGTAAATGGTCCGTGGGAACTGCATCGTACATGTTCGACAATACGTGAAATAAATTATATCGATTGCATAATTACTATTGTACCTGTAACAAATTATTCAAAGAAGAGCTGTGTTACGATTACCATTGGGTCTGGCGTAATAATTCAACACACAAAATTTGGATACGACGTGATGGATTTTTTAAGGAACACTGAAGAACCGTTCTTAGAGAAGTTATGCGAGTTAGATGCTACATTTTATATACTATATTACTCCACCAACCGGCGGGGTCCCTTCGAACGAATACTTGAAGAAATTGGAACATACCGTACAGATTACTATTGCTCAAATGTGCAATATACCGAAGGACAGAATGATGAATTATTGGGTTATTATAATGATGAAGTGTTGGATTGTTAATCATCCTCACTATACGCACTTTCCTATCTCTTTTCCAATTTTTTTTTGCCTCAAATGACCTTAAAACGGAATTTTAATACCTTAAAATCCCGAAAAAAATGACAAGTATAAATATAAAAATTGTAATCAGCTTGAATGAAAGTATTCTCCGTCCACCTAAATTTTTTCAGATTTTTCGGAGTCGTGACACGGGCAGGGACGTAGCGATGGGGGGAGTCCCCCCCCCTGACGAGTGGAGAATTGGCAAAAGTTGGCAAATTTATTGGCAAGTTTAAAAAATTGACAAAAGATGGCATTTGGCAACTTTGTTGACAAGTTTAAAAAATGGTCAAAAGTTGGAAAATTCAACACAAATTTGATGACAACTTTTTGAATGAGAAAATTATGAAAAGAGTCAAACCAATAAAAGTTTTATCAAAAAAAAATGTAGAACAAATTTTCTACAAAAAAATTCCCATCATAAAAAATATTGATGCGATAGAGAAAATCCAATTTCATTTTTCAAATCAGCGCTGAAAATTCGACAAAGAAAATTCTGTTTCAAATGTAATGGGTAATTTTAAAACGTTTCAACTCTTAGTTCGTACGTAAAATTGAAGAACTGAGAATAGGAAAAATCAAAGATACCCCAAGTACATTTATTGCAGACCTCTATAGATAAAAGTTGGCAAAATCTTTGTTAAGAGGTGGCAATATTTTGATCATCCCCCCCCCTCCCATGAAAAATTGTCTCGCTACGTCCCTGGGCACAGGCATTATACAGTTTTCTCAAAAACTCTTCTTCATCAATTATTTTTATTACCTATCAAATTAGAAAAGAAAGCTACATAAAAAAACCAACATCAGATTTGTGTTCAGAAAGGCAAACTGTTCAATTGCACACCTTTACAGGATGTGCAGTTATCTAACGTGAGTAATTTTCATTTGTCAATTTTTTCTCGCATGAAATACTCAAAATTTGAAAAATCTCAAATGGAAAAAATGAATTTCTAGACGTTGAGTAAATTTACTCAAAGTGATTCAAATTTGAATTAAAAGTAATGGATTTGGAAGAGAAGAAATTTCCAAATGAAAAAACCATTGTCATTTGAATGTTCATTGGAAATTATTTCATGATTTTTGGTAATCTTTAAATCATGTTTATGGTATTTATAAAAATTCCAATGAGATTTTACAAAATTTTTATCAACGTTCAACAATTTTTTACTGATTTTTGAGGGAGCTTTTATAAATAAATATGTTTTTAAGGTGGAATTACAATTTTCCTGGGAAAAGTTCAGTTTCATTAATTTAATGAGGAATAACATTTGAGAAATCAAATCGTTCAACTATTGATAATCCTTCCCAAACTGGGCATAATAATCTTTGTAATAATTGAAAATATTTAGTAATGAAATTTTTTAAATAAATATAATTTTTGATCTCAATTTCTTAATTTAAGTAACGTTTTCGTGTTTTGTTTATGTTTTCTTCTACAATTACTACTTAGACATTAGCGTTAATTTCAAATCAACGTAGGTATCTCCCCCTCCCCACCCTTTCCTTTGATTAGAAATCTTAATTTTAATTTACTCACTTCTTATTATAATTCATTATCTCTGTACCTAATTAAATTCTCGAATAGAAATATTTCTTATTTTTTGATTTACTCACTGCAGAATGTAATTTTTGACATTTTTCCTGACCACTTCAGAAGACTGAAGAAGTGTCGTTTTTGTCGTTATTCAAATAAACGACAGGAAACGACCACTTTAAAATTTAGACATCTTTCGAAGACCACTTCAGAAGACTAAAAAAGAGTCGTTTCTGTCTTTTTTCAAAGAAACGACAGGATTTGAGCATTTTAGGTTACTGAAAAGGTGTCGTTTCTGTAGTTTTTCAAAAAAACGACAGGAACCGACCGCTTAAAAATTCGGAAAAATAGTGTGTCGTTTTTGACATTTTTCAAAGACCTCTTCAGAAAACTGAAAAAATGTCGTTTTTGTTGTTTTTCGAAGAAACGACAGGAAACAACCATTTTCGGGAAAGTAAGTTGAAAATCTTAAAATTGCAAATAATCTGATGAGATTATCTCGAATGAAAATGAAAATAATTTTTTTCTTTTTAATTTTTGGTACACTAATAGGTATTCATTTTATTAACAGTATCGTACGATCCCGATCAATAATCTTCTGCTGAAAAAATATTCAAGAACGCAATTATTATTCTGAAAAAGCAATTAAAATTGCCGGTCATTTGCCCCTCTCCCCCCCCCCCCCATGAGTATTATCATTTTGAGATCGCTAGAAACCTATTAATATGGGTATCGTTTTCATATGAGTTGACCACGCCGCGTCGAGTGTGAAAATACGATCAAATTTTAGATTTTTGTCCAAAATTCCAAAACTCTCGCAAATTTTGAGCAAAATCTTTGATTACGACACTGTTAATGTAATTATTAATGACGATAGTGATGAATATTAGGTTGTTGTTTAGGTAGTTTACTAATTTTTATATACACTAATAAATTCTGTTCTGTTTTGAATATTATTTAGTCCTTGAAACGTTAATTTTTCATTTAGTCAACAGTTACTTTTTCAAGTCCCTGTAATAATTAATTACGACAATGTTAACTATCTCATTTTCACACTAAGCGTGGTCAACTCATATGAAAACGATACCCATGTTGATGGGTTTCTAGAGATCTCAAAATGATGGTACTCAACAGGGGGGGGGGCGGGGGTTGCGGTCAGTCTTGAAAAGGATTCTTGTAACACAAAACACCTTTTTACAGTAATTTTTCATTGATTCAAGGAATAGTACGAAGAAAATAAAACCTTATCTATCTAAAATTATTATTTTTACGATTTCTCCCAATTAGTTAAGTCTCAATCGTACAAAAAAAGGCTTCCGCACGGAATTCCTGTTAAAATTGATTTTACGATTGATTCTTGTTCTGGACACTAAAACAAAGAAATTAAGCCCGCATGCCCTTTTTTTCCCCACCACCTTTCCCTAGGGTCCAACTCCCAACATTTCAAACGCGTGTATTGCCTCATCTATGGGTCGTAATGAAAAAAATTTTCAAACAAAAGTTGTTCCTCAGCACTTAATGTACATTTTCATTTCTCATCAAAACCCATTTTGGAGCAACTCCTGCGCCCCCCCCCCTCATTTGAAAATAAAACAGTTTTCAGAAAACTTCAAAATCACGTTTTCTTCATTTTTAAACGAAAAGTTTCAGAGATACGGCAAAATTTGTAACCACAAAAAGTATTCAGAATGAAATTTCCTTTCCAATGAGCTTTATCACGACCATTTTCACCAACTTTTCCCTACAGGGTGGATTTCTCCCCTTCCCCATTATCTCAAAAATTGAACCCACGAAAAAAAATTGGACGATTTTTGTTCTTCGTTAACTAATGCATAATTTTATCTATTATTGGAATTCATTTTGGAGGAAATTTTGTTCGTGGGTCCAACTTTTGTGAAAACGAAGAAGGGGGAGAGGTCCACTCTGTCGGGAAAAGTTGGTGAAAATGGTCGTGATAGAGCTCATTGGAAAGTAAATTCAATTCTGAATACTTTTGGTGGTTACAAATTTTGTCGTATATCCAAAACTATTCGTTTAAAATGAAGAAAACATAATTTTGAGGGGTTTTCAAAAACATGTTTTGTTTTCAAATTTGGGGGGAAGGGGGCAGGAGTCGCTCCAAAATGGATTTTGGTGAGAAATGAAAATGTACATTAGGTGCTGAGGAACAACTTTTGTTTGAAAATTTTTCCATTACGACCCATAGATAAGGCGATACACACGTTTGAAATGTTGGGGTGGACCCTGGGGAAAGGAGGAGGGGATAAAAAGGGTATACGAACTTAATTTCTTTGTTTTAGTGTCCAGAACAAGAATCAATCATAAAATCAATTTTAACAGGAATAGCGCGCGAATGTACGATTGAGACCTGACTGAATACAGCAAAGGTGGCTCTGGTTTTGGTCAATTTTGACCATGGCGATGACGCACCCTAGGTAAAATTCTGGAAAAATTATATGATATTCTAGGACCAATAAGGTATCTAAAAACTATTTTTCGAAAATTTTGTCACGAGTCCCTGATAGGTAAGGAGGCCCTCAAAATATTGACTCAACGTTTTGGAGGGGTGGAGGGGGGAGCTGACATTTTTTTGGTGAAAAGCCCTTACATATACCAACACTTATAATCAAATTTGAAGAAAATCGGTCAAGTCAATCCTGAGAAAAAAATTGAAACTTATTTTATCACCTTTTGAGTCATTACTCAAGAACCACCCATGTTAGGGGTCTGAAACTCGGGGAAATGATGTATCCATAGGATATCTACATATCCTGTAAGTATTGTTCCAAGATCGCTTGGGGCCGATTTTCTACACTGAGAAAAATGGAGAATGAAAAATGAATAGAAAGTGTTGAAAAAAATTATAAATTTTATTAAAAAAAAACACATTTTATCCAAAAAAAAAATTTATCCAAAAATAATAAAGTTTATCAAAAAAAAATAAAGTTTATCCAAAAAAAAATAATAACGGGCACCATTCGCAAAATTAGCAATTTTTATCAAAAAAAATAATAAAATTTATCACGAAATTTGGTAACGTTTATTACATAGAAAATAAAGTTTGTCAATTTTGCGATAAATATTATTATTTTTTGAATAAATTTTACTAGTTTTGTGAATGGTGCCTTTTTATTATTACGTTTAATAAAAAAATTTTTTTATTTTTTTGAGTGTATGCAAACCCGCCAATGCCCTTTAAACTGTTCATTCAGTGGTATAAAAAATAAGCCAACATTTTTTTTTGACCGGTAAACTGAATTTCTGAAAGAATGAACTTATTTTTAGTTCAAAATGCGAGACGACTCGGCGCCGCGAGGCGGCCCTTAGGCGTAGTAAATGCGAATTAAATCAGATTCTGTGTGAAATTAGTCTCCGGTTGGGAAGATTTTCGGTACAAACATATTCGCCAAATTTGTAATACTTGGTAAGTTTTAACCACTTGCAACATGGTTATTTGCAATTCAGCGACGATGCCTCGGTGGAAGTTTTTATAGGAGAAATGAAGTATTCAGTCTGTTGGAAGTTCGCTACTTCGTGTCTGGATTTTTAATTTACGCTCGTCGTTACCCGTATAGGTACTAGAACGCATATCGAACCGCTAAAAATCATCTCCGCGAAGTTTCCATTTATGGAGTGTAGGCCTGAAAAATAACGCTGACGGTTACCCCTGGTTCCGCCCGGTTTGCCATTCGATAAATGATTTCCGAAGCGGGTACGAGATTTTAGTACGTTAATATCGGACTATTTTTTTCACCGAAAGTAAAGAAGAAAAGCTTCACCTAGCTGTTTCGAATATCGCTTATTTGTTCGACGAGAATACGAATATTTCAAAATCGAAAAAAAGTATCGAGTCGTTAAAAAACACGATGAAAATTTTCACGTGCTAGAGCAAAGGTTTTTTGTACCTACGTAAAATCCCCTCTTCGCCTCGTCCCAAGGACCAAAACCCAGCCCACGCGAGCTCGTTTACTCGCATCGAGCCGCCTCAGATTCGGGTAAAAATTTTTCAAAATTAAATCGCTCTGTTGTGTACGTAAAAGCGATTACCATTTAATTTGCGTCCGTATCGACCACACTAATAAATAACCAACGCCCGCCTAACTGAGATCGGAAACCGACTACCGACTAGCGAGCTTTATAAGTGAACAATCTGTAAACGCCGCCGCCGAAATGAAATACGGTAAAATATCCGGAATTATAAGTTGTACGCCGAGTGCATTATAAAGAAAGAACCGGAAAATGGCAAAAGTGTAATCAGGTTTAAACGTAAAGTTGTTATCGATTGTGAGCGTGTATATGTATAAAGTGTCCAAAGCCTTAAAGCTCGCTCTGCCGAGCTTAGTAATACGTCGAATACACGCAACGAAAACCTGAATGCGTTTATCTATTTCCATTATCACAAAGCTTGCATTACACCGGAGGAGAAATATACGGGAAAACGAATTTCGATTTTTTTTCTCTGTCGGGCGCGTCCCAAAAGTCGTCGCGTTGCTCTCCTTCTATAACGCAATTTTTTTCCACCAGCGTATTTTTTTGTTCTAACATCTGTCGCCCGAACGGTTTGCCATTTTTATTCGACGTATGAAATTTTTTCCATCTAGTTTTTTCCGTTTTTGATTAACTAGCGTTTTATAGTGTAAAGTTTTCAATACATTAAATATCGATACGAGAGCTTTTTCTGGGCGAGTGATTTATACCGGGCAGAATTTACCGGTATTATGAAACTGTCTAGGAAATAGAAGCGCATGTAGGTGTCCTAGAGTGGTTTTTATTTTCCACTTAGGTATTGAATATTTACTACTTGAACTCTCCACTCTTTGTACATTTGTTTGTTTTTGTGGTGAGAGCCTCATCATTGGTCGTTCTAAATAAAAGATCGAGGGGCTCTCGTTAAGTCCATTGAAAATTTGAAAATTTGAATTACATAGGTATTACTAAGCCCTTGAGTTGGAAATTTTTTTAAAAAAATCTAAAAATCATAGAAATGTTGAATTTAATTAGGTACCAATTTTTCAATTTATTAAGATAGGCACTAATTTGATTACTTACGGGGGGGGGGGGGGGACTTTGGAACAATTCAAGATATCCGTCTTTGATTTAAATAGGAGTGGAATTCCAAATTTTTTTACTCATACTTTCAATTAGGTAGTCAAGCTGATTTTTATTAGTGAATTTTTGAAAATTCCAATTTAAGATTAGGTACTTACTTATCAGCGAATAAGCGATTGCTTTGAAAAAAGTACTTTACCAATGAAATTTATGAAAATTAAATTCTTAAATAATAAATATCGACCTCCAGAAATCAAATTTATCTAAATTCAGCAATTTTAGATTCTCCTACAAAATTTTTCCCCAGGATTTTAATTTTTTGGGAAATTAATTGAGGCAGCGAAAATCTAGTTTTTGGAGTATAGTTTAACAAGAAAATCCATGTTTGTCAGAATTTCCAGACGTCTTCGATTTGACCAAAAAAAATCCAGTTGAGGTGTCAGTTCTACCTGGAAAACCTGAGAAATGTGAATTTTTTTGTTAAAATGCTTAAAAAGATCAAAAAAGATGATATTTGATTCCCAAGTTTTTTGAAAAATGATGTACTCAAGGTGTCTAACAAGTCATACCTACGTACTTTTGACCAAAAGTTGGTAATTTTTTTTCATTTTCCTCCCGTTCACCAGAGGTCGGAAAATTACTTATAAAATGTTTTTACACTTTTCCTTAAAAAAATTCTTTGCTTCATTTAAGCAATAGAAATTTCTGTCTTCCCTTATTCTCAAAAAATTTTAAAATTAGATCAGAAATTTTGATGAAAATTTTCAAAAAATTAACGTTTTACCAACCTTTTTAACTTCGCCACCATGTCCACTACTTGGAACTTTTTGTATAAGTAAAAGGTTTAGGAAATTTGAAAAAATGGACTTGAAAATTGAGAAAACTCGCAGAAAATCATTTTTTAAAAAGTGGTTTCATCACTTTTCAGTGAATAAAGAAATTCCAAAGTTATTGAAAATCAGCTAAAGAATTTTAAAAATGTTTTATAGTTTGATTTTTTTTAAAATTCGTATTTATCTGTCTTGAAGCCAAAAGCTTATTTTTTCTGAGCCATTTTCTATGAATGGAATCAACATTGAGAGATCGAGATGGAAAATAATACGAGTCTTGCGTATTTTCTTGAAGATCTGAGAGAAGAGAGTGACTGAAGTAATTTCCAGGGACTTCAACCCCCCCCCCCTCCCCCCTGAACTCCGCAAAGATATTTTTTATCATAAAAATGTCAGAAAAACGATTTTTTTGCTTTTTAAACTTGTCTTTTCAAAAAGATTTTGCCCTCGGTTCATTCAGACAGTATTTTGAGCATTCGATAATTTTTTTGAATAAACGTATGACTCTCTAAATCTAAATCAGTTAAATTTATGAACTTCTGTACTGGTAATTTTTCACCGATCTTTTTGTCAAATATCACTGATTTCACCGTCAATTTTCAATTTGGCAGAAAAAAATCAGTAATTTAGTACGGGTTCCAAGGCGGAAATTTCAAAAAGTATGCAGCTGGTCAGATATAAAAATTTTGAGATATACGATCGAAAGAGGACCTCTCCCCGACCCCGAAACAGCCATCACATTTTTGAGATCGAATTGCAAACTCATTCCAGGGGTTCTCAAAGTTGTGAAAATGTCACCTCTGCCTTGATTCCTATTTTTGTCTCTAAATATTTATGAAATAGGGGTAGAGGGGGGTTCAACCGCTCAAATTGTTTGTAATTGACCACTCTTGAAATAACAACCAGCAATAACCCCCACTCGATGATTTTCATGCCATCAGGGGTTCCCAAAGTTGAAATATTGGAAATTCTGGGTACAGAAGTGAAAATTCAAACGAATTTTCTACCGTTGTTAATTACGCAATCGAAAAATGGTTCGGATGAAAAAGTTGCGGAATTTCATGAGGATTTCAAATATGTATTAGTTTTTGTCGTAGCTTTGATAGGAGCCGAGTACCGTTTAGTCCTTGCGGTTAGCACAGGAATACTCCACTTTTTGAACACGGGTTTAAATGTGGTTTTTATTTTAGTGTGACCCCTAAGAAAATTTTCCAGAAGGGGACCCATCAAAAATTTCCCTTAGGGGAAGAATGAGGGGGTTTATAGGGGAGGTTTTACCCCTATTTCTCCACATAAAGAGGTGAGGGTAAATTTGGTGTTATTTTCAAATAATTCGACCCTCCTGAACTCGAATCTGCGATCAGTTTTCTGATCAAAAGTACAGAACTCGCACAATCGTACAATTTGTGTCGCAAAAAGTGGCCAATTTTGAGGAAAAATAGATAAAAATTACGATTTTTTTTCAATCTGGAGACCAGTAATGTTGATCAATTGGGGTTTGAAACAATTTTTTAATATAATTCGAACCTCCTGAATCCGAATTTGTTATTGGTTTCCAGATAGGAAGTGAAATACCTTCTTGATCGTCGATTTTCGGTAGCGAAAAACAGTCAATTTTCGCTAAAATCGACTCGAATCTGCAATTTCTCATTTTCTGAGCCCCATACCTCGAACCAATACCGGTATGAAACCTTGTTTATATTTAATAATTGATTTGAACCTGCTGAACATGAATTTTCGGTTAGTTTTCCGGTTGGAAGTGGAGAAGTCTCTCAATCGCGAAATCGGTGCAGCGCGTAATGTCCTATTTTTTGCGAAACTTGACATGAAATTGCAATTTTTTTATTGTCGACCCCATACCTCGAACCAATAGGTACTGGTATGAAACCATTTTTATACATAATTTGAATCTTCTGAATACGAATTTTCAGTTGGTTCCCCGATTGGACGTGGAAAATTCTCTCAATTGTGAAAATGGTTTAACCTAAAACACCCAAATTTTACTCAATTTTCATAAAATTGCGATTTTTAATCTTTCCAAACCCTTTATGTCCTGCTGCAGTTTACGATATATAATTATTTTTCTCTCAATTTCATACTTCGAACCAATACTGGTATGAAACCATTTTATACATAATTTGAACCTCCTGAATACGAATTTTCAGGTTGGTTTCTCGATTGGACGTGGAGAATTCTCTCATTCGTGAAATTGGTACAGCACAAAATGACTATTTTTGCTAAATTTGATATGAAATTACGAATTCTAATCTTCTTAAACTCTGTACATCCTACCAATTGTGTGTTATAAAATCTCTTTTCACCTAATTGAAACTTCTTGTGCACAGAGAATGCAGTTAAAAGTTTTTCGGGTCTTAAGACTCCTGGGGCTGAGCTTTGACTTTTCAAAGTAGGGTCTTCCAAAAAAAAAATCTGTATTGGGTAGGTAGTCGAGTGAACCTAATTTAATTGATTATCAGATGTATTTCCAATGTCAGCTTTTGTTGGCCAATTGGGTGAAAATAAATTTTATATCGTAAATTGCAGCAGGACATAAAGGGTTTGGGAAAATTGAAAATCGCAATTTTATGAAAATTGAGCAAAATTTGGGTGTTTTACGCTAAACCATTTTCACAATTGAGAGAATTTTCCACGTTCAATTGGGAAACCAACTGAAAATTCGTATTCAGGAGGTTCAAATTATGTATTAAAATGGTTTCATACCAGTATTGGTTCGAAGTATGGAATGAGAAAAAAAGAAATTCCGGATTCGAGTCAATTTTAGAGAGAATTGGGCGTTTTACGCTACGTCAATTTCACAATTGAGAGAATTCTCCACTTCCAACCGGGAAACTAACCGAAAATTCGTGTTCAGGAGGTTCAAATTACTTATAAAAATTGTTTCATACAGTATTAGTTCGAGATATAGAGTTGAGAATGAAAAAAATTGCAATTTCATGTCAAATTTCGCAAAAATAGGGCATTTTGCGCTCACCGATTTCGCGATTGTGAGAATTCTCCACTTCCAATCGGGAAACTAACCAAAAATTCGTGTGCTCAGCAGGTTCAAATTAAATATAAACAAGGTTTCATACCGGTATTGGTTCGAGGTATGGGGCTCAGAAAATGAGAAATTGCAGATTCGAGTCGATTTTAGCGAAAATTTACTGTTTTTTCGCTACCGAAAATCGACGATCAAGAAAATATTTCAATTCCTATCTGGAAACCAATAACAAATTCGGATTCAGGAGGTTCGAATTATATTAAAAAATTGTTTTTAAACCCCAATTGATCAACATTACTGGTCTCCAGATTGAAAAAATCGTAATTTTACCTATTTTTTCCTCAAAATTGGCCACTTTTTGCGACACAAATTGTACGATTGTGCGAGTTCTGTACTTTTGATCGGAAAACTGATCGCAGATTCGAGTTCAGGAGGGTCGAATTATATGAAAATGACACCAAATTTACCCTCACCTCTTTATGTGGAGAAATAGAGGTAAAACCTTCCCTATAAACCCCCCTCATTCCTCCCCTAAGGGAAATTTTTGATGGGTCCCCTTCTTGAAAATTTTCTTAGGGGTCACACTAAAATAAAAACCACATTTCAACCCGTGTTCAAAAAGTGAAGCGTACCCCTTTTTTTTCATGCTAACCGCAGGGACTAGTTGCAAGCCTTGGTTTCCGAAATTCGATGCGAGATTACTCGGCTCCTATCAAAGCTACGACAAAAACTAATACATATTTGAAATCCTCATGAAATTCCGCAACTTTTTTGTATGAACCATTTTTCAATTGCGTAATTAACAACGCGAGAAATTCGTTTGAATTTTCACTTCGGTGCTAAAAATTTTCGATATTTCAACTTTGGGAACCCCTGACGGGGTGCAAATCACTAGGTGTGGGGGTTGTTACTGGTCGATATTTCAAGAGCGGTCAATTACAAACAATTTGAGTGGTTGAGCTCCCCCCATCACCTTTTCATAAATATTTAGAGACAATAATAGGGTACAAGCAGAAGACAGTATTTTCAAATTAAAAACTTTTGCAAACCTCAGTTTCCGAGGTTCAATGTAAGATTACTCGGCTCCTATCAAAGCTACAAAAAAAACTGATACATATTTGAAATCCTCATGAAATTCCGCAACTTTTTCATCCGAACCATTTTTCGATTGCGTAATTAACAACGGTAGAAAATTCGTTTGAATTTTCACTTCTGTACCCAGAATTCCCAATATTTCAACTTTGGGAACCCCTGATGGCATGAAAATCATCGAGTGGGGGTTATTGCTGGTTGTTATTTCAAGAGTGGTCAATTACAAACAATTTGAGCGGTTGAACCCCCCTCTACCCCTATTTCATAAATATTTAGAGACAAAAATAGGAAACAAGGCAGAGGTGACATTTTCACAACTTTGAGAACCCCTGGAATGAGTTTGCAATTCGATCTCAAAAATGTGATGGCTGTTTCGGGGTCGGGGAGAGGTCCTCTTTCGATCGTATATCTCAAAATTTTTATATCTGACCAGCTGCATACTTTTGCATTTTTGAAACGATACAGGATCTGGAACCCGTACTAATTTTGATCGAGAGATCATAGTGAAAAATTATGAATTTTCAATTAAATTTATTTCACTGATTCAAAAAGTTGAAATAAAATTTCACTAAATTTGACTGATTTAGATTTAAAGAATTATTGATTATTTGTTCCAAAATTTCTACAATTTTTAATTTTTTTTTTGCTCAAATCTGTATGCGCATTATCTGCCTACTAAAAATATCCCGAATACGCCAGCGCCACTCAAATAACAGATTACTCAATTTTTTCATTCAATTTTTACCCCTCTCCCTCCAATTTTTTCTCGAATTCATAGCCCTCTTACATGATTTCTTTATATGTAAACTGAAAAATACGCCCGAAAAGAACTTCTTATCGAAAAAAATTTAGGCGCCAATGTTCATTTCTTGAATTTTGATCTATTTCTGGAATCAAAAAATTATGCTCCATGGTCCTAAAAATTTTAAAATTTGATCCAATCAAGAAAAAAAGTAGAATTTGTTAAGGTGTTTCAAAACCTTCTAGAGCCTCCAGAAAATTTTGAAATTTTTCAGTCTTGAAAAAAAAAAGATTCATGTGAACCTCAACCCTTACCAATATGGTTTTCTCATATGGGTGACTTATTTGATCAACTAAAGCACAATTTTCCAAACTTGGGAATTGCTGGTTGAAATAATTTTTTGCAGCAAAAATTTATGATGAAAGTTGAAAAATCTAGGTAAAAAAATAGAAATTTGGTATGCATCGTACTTTGAACCTTCATAATCGACTGGAAGCGGTTTCGAGACAATTTAAAGCTTCCAGAAAATTTCAAAATTCTTTAGCTTTGGAATAAAAAAATTGTTGAAGAAAAATATGGATTTGAGTCGAGCAGTTACAAATTTCGAAAAAACGTGCTTTAATCGATCAAATTGGTCATCAAAATGGATATCTAATGCACGTTTATAGATGCCCAAATTTTTATGGACCATTTTCTTGTTCAATTTTTACAAAACTGGAAAATTCTAAAAAAATTGGGAGCTTTGGAACGTCTTGAAACCACTTATAATCGATTTGACAGGTTGATGATGAGATATTACCAACCTTCAGCTTTTTGCCTTTATTTGATTAGCTTTCTATATTTTGCACTTTTGCAGGCTCATAGGATTTTTTAAATTTTAAAAAAATTGCCAAAATTCGAAAAATGAACTTCAGTACCCACCCAAAATTTTTAACATGAGTTTATTTTGGATATTGTTTCAATGTATTTTTTAGCCCGAAATTTTTCCATCAGTCAAAACACCTCCCTTGAGGGTTCAAATACAGACCATTTCGAGTTACGTAAATGCTGCTAAAAACAAAATAGAAAATATTACACAGCAATGTAGGTGCATTTTCGCCATATCCACTATTTCAGCAACAAAAAATGGTTAAATGCACACAGTTCACTGCTGTACATATACACCGGCGCAGCGGCGGTACCACAATCGAGCATTCATAATAAACATTCGGGTGTAGAGGAAAATATTTCCTTTCCACCGTGAAATCCATTATCTTTCGATTGAATAGAAATAAAAGTATTTGTATCGATTGCTCGTGTGGCTCGGGTTCGGGCGTCGCGGGACCTACTTCGTTACATATGAAATCTTTCAAATACCCTAAACATTTATATACGGTTCGAATTAAAACCCTATACGCGAGGAAGAGGAAAAAACCGCCTAGGAAACGCTTCGACGTAAATCAAATTTGAACTCGGGTATGATGACGTTGTTTGGAAAAATAATGGAAAAAAATACTTCCAAAGAGGGAGAATAAGTTTATAGGCGAAAAAAAAAAGGACGTAACAATGTCATTAAACGTTGCTTTTTCTTCTTCTTCGTAATGTTTCATTACTAGAAAACAGTTTGTTAACAACATGATTGTATTAATAACGTTTGGTTATAATGGCTTTCACTTTTAACCTACATAAACCTAACATAATATTTTTATTTTAATCATTTTTCACGCCGGCGAATATTTTACTTTTTTCGTACGATAATTCCTACTAAAATTCCCAAAAAAATAAAATAAATAGATCTATCATATTCCTGTAGGTAAATCTTCCGGAGACTTGTTTTGTCGAAATCGTCGAGGAAGTAAACTCACACGATCGAGAAACCGGTGTTGAGGCCCCCTCCCCCCTTGACTAAAACAGGTTCATCGTCTTGTCACCGGACCAAGCATTCGGATAGTTAACCGTTAAATGATTTCACTGCGGAAAAATCTAATTGAAAATGAATCATTTTGCTGACTAATGAATCACGCGAATTTTTCTCCCTTTCTGTCTTGGAATCCGGAGATAGAAATTTTACGATTTTCATCCGAAGACGTAAATTCATTATTTTCCAGACTAAAACCTTTTCTTGGAGGACATAAAAACACAAGCTTCCATCTCGAGAAAAATTTTCCACTTTTGACTCGCACCCAAATAATATAATCAGCAACTCGTGCACGACATTCGAAATTTCCGACCCTGCTGCGTTGAAATTTCAACGCATATACACGCGCCAATAAATTTTCAAATACCGAAAAAGGCCTATAACATGAAAATATATACCGCGTATAAAGGCGAACGTAAAAAAATAACATAATGTGGCTTATAACCTACACGTACACGAGGAAAAAAAATTACACCGTAAAAAAACCATCGCATCGTTTCAACAATGCAAACCGACCAGTGGCAGTGTTAACGTTAACTTTTTTTTGCCCTGCGCCAGAGAGCACGCTGACGAGTTAAATCAGCAGATTCTTCGAATTGCCATCGAGATGCTATTTATTTTGGATATTGTCGAGTGTGTTTATTGAAAAATACACGCACTTGTGACCATCCGGTGCATCGACGGAGCACACGACGTCATGTAGAAAATTCCCATTATAAGGTTACCGCACACATGCGAGCATAGTCTACCATATTTGTATTATCATTCTTTCTCGCTTTATCGTCTGGCGAACGCATGGATAAAATGATTCTTTTTTCTGCGTGGCATAATTTATACGCGGAGTCTCGTAATTGTTCCTTTATGTTCGTCTCTCTTTACGGTAATGATTAATTCGATGATTATATACGTGCTAAACGTTTGTTTTTACGATAATTAATAATTTGTAGCGATTATTTTTTCTCGTTGCGTATCGTCAATTAATTCGATGAGTATTTTGGGTGTTTTTAGGTGTTTTTTTAAACGGGTAGTGAATTATTGAAACGACGTGAGCGAATAAAACGAGAAATGAAGGAAATATTTTATAAGGCTCAAATTTTTTTGGAGGGGGGAGTGAGAATCGAAGATGAATTTCAAATTTTACGTATTATGATTGGAAATTAGAAATCTGAATTGCCATAAATCATAATTTAATGATCTGTGTACGAGATGATGGGAGAAAAAGAGTGAATTCATTTTGATGTAAGTGATCCTGGATGCTGGGTTTCATTCTCTGGTGAATATTAACACCGCTTGCTTGGTGAGGTTCTAATAAAAGACGGAATGAAAATTTCTGATAGAAATGAATATTTTTCAGTTTTTTTCGACTCAATGTACAATTTTACAATTTTTTCAACTCGGGGAAAAAATTTCTCTAAAAGTCATCATTTTCGAAAAAATTTTGAATTTTTTGACTCATAATTTTTCTGACTACAAACGTGCAATTTTTTACCTTTACTTATTGGAAGGAAAAGCAAACTGTTCCGTTTTTTTCAATATTTTCTCTTATTACCTCAATAGTGTGCAAAATTTCAGAATTTATCCAAGTTTTATGTACTCTCAAATTTGGCTTCAAGAAAGAATCAAAATTGACTTGTTCTTTTTGAGGGAAGGGGACAAAAAATTGAAAGATTTCAGACCCGTGGAAATTTTTTTCCTAATTTCTTCAATTCGGGTGTTATTTTTCCAACTCAAAAAGGATGAAAATTTCTAGTTTATTTTTTAAAAAACGCCAATTTAGTTAATTTTTCCAATTAAAAATTTAATTTTCTATTGGCTGGGAGAGCTTTCTCTTTTACCCCTCCTCCCCATTAGATTCTGTCTTGTTTAATTTTTCAAAGTACAGGGTGACTGAAAATTACTTCCCCAAAAAAATTTAAAATTTCGGTAAAAAATTATTATTAATAGGGTAAATTTTTTTTGGTCATATTCTACTAATATAGAGCGTCTTCTAATCTCTGTATAATTTATAACCCGAAAAAATTCAATATTACGCAATTTTTTCCTTAGACCAGAGCATTAATTCAATAATGCTGAATTAAATCACCTGACTCCAATTTATGAAGCGCTGAAATGCAATCCTCCTTATTTCAAAATTGAACGCACTGTTTTCAGATTAACAGGGTTCAATTCAAGATTTTGAGGAACTCGTCACCTACCCACAGAAATTCCTAGATTTTATTCCACACAATTTTTAAATTTCGTTCGACTAGGTTTAGCTATAGCATTGTAAGCGAAAATCAAATCATTCTTCACAAAAAATTCAAAAATGATTGAGAATTTTCGAAGAGGCCTGTGTTCGAATAGTAATGGACCAAGGATGCTGCCAGAGTTGAAATTTTTTGGATAAGTTGATTAGGGAATTTTTGCTAAGCATTTTTTTTTGGGAACTACTTTTCGGTCACCCTGTATCAAGGCTAAAAAAAAAATTGTGATTTTTTAATGCAGGTGTATTCAAAAATTAAGATCTTCATTTTGATTATCATTTCAAGTCGCTTCAGCCTGAAGAAAAAATTGTTGAAAATTTCTCGAGTTGTACATTTACTACCTAAACATTTCTAAAAAAAAAAAAGTGAATATCGTAAGGAAGCATTGTCAAATAATTTGTGAATCATCCAATTTGGCGAAATGCTTGGGAGAATGGAAGTGAAGAGGGGTTGAAATTTTACATCAACAAGAATAACTGAATCGGTCATTTCGAAAACCCCTCGAATTCCATGACACCTAATTTCTCAGAAAACGAAAAAAACTGTCTCAATTTTGAAGTTGGAAATAACTCCAAAACAAAAAAATCATTCATGGACTGTGGCTTGGCTCAGAATCAAATGAGAGATACCTCCTTTTTATAAAGACTTGTTTAAAAAAGTCTTGCTTTTTCAGCATGATTTTTTGAAAAAAATTTGTCCCAGTGTATCGAAAAAAATTGATTAATTATGTCAACACAGTTTTGTAGCCAGCACTCTTGAAATACTAGAATTGTTTGAATATTTTTAGAACATTTGTGAATTGACTGCTCATTTTGGAAAAGATGGTTAATTGCATGAAATTTCAGAAATTTTGTAAATTGCCTGAGAATTGCAGAGAATATTTGTAAATTGTGTAAACATTTTCTAGGAATTCGTGAATTTTCTAAACGTGTTCAAAAAAATTGTAAACTGGTAAAAACATTTCAGGAAAATTGTAAATTTTTTCCGAATCTTCAGGATATTTGTAAATTGCCTGAAATATTCAGTAGATACGTTTGTAAATTGCAGAGGCGTGACGAAGCAATATTTCTGGGGGGGTGAAGCTCAAATTTTCCCAACTATTTTCCGAGAAATTCCCAACTATTTTTCCTACTTCCCCAAAAAAATTCCCAACTAGGTAATTTTTATCGTGGCTGTCCAGGTGTTGTGAAAAAAAAAACAAATAAACACACTTGACAAAATTTAAAATTTCAACTTGAATGCAGCCTTGAGAGGCAGTGATATGGACAGAGACGAAACTTAGGCAAAAGTCTGAAGGGGTGAAAATAAAAGATTTGCTAGTTACATTTTCAAAAAAAGGGAACTTTTCATAAATTGCACGGAAGCCATTGCAATTTTTACCTTGTTTCAGTAAATAAAAAAATCTATGTTAGACTAGGTAACATATGTATTGATAATTATTTTGTTAAGATTTATACAGATTTAATAATGTGTTGAGCCCGAGCGAAGCGAGGGCAAAATTTTTTAGCGAAAATAGACTTTCAAAAATTGAAAATTCAACACACTTCTCTCATTGAGATTTTCCAAAATGTGACCAATACTTTCGAATTCTTCTCTATTCCTGCTTTTTATTTTCAACATCGTGGTCACTGACATCACAACAAATAGAAAAACAATTTACAAGATATGGAACGTAATATTTAACCCGAGCGAAGCGAGGGCAATTATTTTTTTTGAAAAATGTATGATAAAAATAAGCAAAAGAACCACTATTCTGAATTCCTTCTTAAAGATTTTTGAAAAGCGTGTCTTGAAAAAAAACAAAGGGGTTCAATAGTGATCATTTGGCGAAAAAGGTTGGCTTTAGTGACTAAGCGTGAAAATTGGGGACAGCCATTTAAAAGCTGATTTCTGTCTGAGGCCTGTAAAACCAATAATAAATGAGAAGGAAATTTTTTTCCCCCTTCAAAAAGTATTCAATATTGTCTGAGATAGAAGATGAGAGTGTTCATATCATTGTAAGTAGCGAGGGCGAAAATTTTTGAAGAAAAAGTATATACAAAAGCTGAAATTTTTTCATTTTTCAAATTAATAGGTGAAGTCCTGAACTCATACTTCTTAAGTAATTACATTGGTTTGCTTAGGTGTTGGTATATGCCCGAGCGAAGCGAGGGCTAAAATTTGAAAAGTTAGTGATTTTTAAAACAAAAATAATTATTTTTTCAATAGATTATTCTTTGAAAAATTTCTATTACTTCCATATAAAAAATTTGTGATTTTAAATGTTTTTTTAAACGAAATTTTAGCTATTTTACACAATTTGCAATCAACGTTTTCGATATTCTCAAGTTTTTTCAACGTTCCCAAGTACAACTTTTCAAAAACTAGGGAATTTTAACTTTTTTGAATCTAAACTTGTGAGAATTGGAATAAGTTGGGAAAAAGTTGGGAATCCCAACTTCACACAATTTTCCAAGTTCAAATTAGGGATTGTGATATTCTCAATTTTTTCAGCTTTCCCAAATCCAAACTTCAAAAAAGTTGGGAAAATTTGGAAAAAAGTTGAAAATCTCAATTGTACCCAGTTTTCCTAAAATTTGATTTGGGATTGTGATTTTCTTAAATTTTTTCGACTTTCCAAAAAGTTGGGACAAGTCCCAACTTTTCCCAATTTTCCCACTTTTTCCTGATTTTCCCAACTTTTCTCAACTTTGGAATCGTCTGGGGGGGTTACGCAACCCCCCCCCCCGTTAGTCACGCCTCTGGTAAATTGAAGCGTCCGTTTAAAAAACAACCATAGTCCAGAATCTGTATATGAGAAAAGGGACCCAAGTGTAACCTTTTTTTCGATACACCTATGTCCCCTTTCTCATATACAGATTCTGGACTATGGTTGTTTTTCAAACGGACGCTTCAATTGTTGAAATGATAATTGAGGGGCTTGGTTCCAAAACTCACTTTTGCCACGAAAATTTACTACGTTTTCTTTGCGGATTTGGGTTCCGTTCTTAATGCTTCACGACTCTACAATCTCCATTTTCATGTTAACGCTTCGACTTTGCTATAATAGACGTGAGAAAAGTAACTTTGGTATCAAAACTCACTTTTGTCTAAGTAATCGTTTTCCTTTGTTTTCTCAAAAAGTACCTTTTTGGCAAAACTGAGTTTTGGAACCAAGCCCCTCAATTATTTCAAAAGATTTGTGAATTGCCTGAATATTTCAGGAAATTTTCCAATTGCATTAGCATTTTCAAAAATTTTCTAAATTGTCTATCTAAAATTTTTTAATTTGAAAATTACTATCATAATAATTTAAGAAATTTGTAAATTGCGGAGATATTTTGATAAAAATCTGTGAACAGTCTATACGTTGTCGAAAAATTTGTAAATTCCTGAATATTTCGAGTTATTTGCCAATTGCCTTGATGTTTTGAGGAATTTTCAAAAATGCTTAAGTGTTTCAAAAAATTTGTAAATTATTTGAAAATTTTCAATAAGCTTGAAAATTTTCTAAATTTTTTCAGAAAAGTAAAAAATTGCTTGAACATCTTGAGAAATTGTGATTTGCTTTTTCAGAAAATTTATAAATAAATTATTCGATAATTTTCTGAAACCTTGAATATTAATTACCTGAAAACTTTTCAGAATTTTATGAAGTGCTCAAAATGGTGATCACGAATTCTATATAGGAATCCTGCAAAAATGTCTGATACTGTCCGTGGGGGGGGGGCGTGAAATTGCTTGCAATTTCTTGAAATTGCTTGAAATTTGAAAACCATTTCAGTTTTCTGAAAAATTGAATATGTTTTCAAAATTTTCTAAAATCAACTATGTGTAGTAAAAGTCATTCAAATTTTTTTTTTTAATTTTATGTTCACAATATAGGTGTCCAAAAATTATTTGAAATTTAATTTTTAACATTTAGGTAGGCATTTTTGCTTCTAATTATTATTTTCAGCAGATGAATTTTCTCTAGATTGTTGATCTGAGAAGTATTCTTGGCAGAATAAATCTGTGAAAATTGCATTGTGCAAAATTCTGCATAATGAATATTTTATCACCAGCATATTTCGAGTCATTTCATCCTCATAAACGTGGGAAAATTTTGAAAGGTTCTAGGTTAATTCAAACCTACAAAACTAAACAATATACCCTTATATCTAAATACCGGTCAACAGAATTCACATCATTGATTTAAAATCAATAATTTTCACGTTTGTATAAAACAAGGGCTCGGAGATAATGTCGTATTAGTACATGTAGGACCCTACTTACGGAAGCCACCCTTTTTCATCGTCGACTCCCTCGTACAGTATAAAATAGGTTGGTAAATAGTCTGTAGATGAAAGAAAAAGAGACCCGAACGCCGAACCAAACAACACGTCGATGAAAATCGTAATTCGTAACCCACTTGCCGACATAATACAATACAATTCGATGACGTCATCGGCCTCAGCATCATAAAAGATTTCGGAAGATCCTGGCTGATCACACACGATGATTGCAATGCCACATACTGAGCATACGCTACGTAACCATGGTTTACGAACCACTGTTCCTGCGATACTCCGGAATATGTATTTTACAAATGTTAACAGATTGCACATTTTGTTTCGTTGGCAAAGGGAGAGATGGAAATCAACTGCCAGTCAAAGGTCCGAAATCACCCCTAACAATTAAACGTCTCCGAACCGTTGTGTAGAAAACTTAAGCCGTATTTAATATTACGGCGCAGGGTCGTCAGCAACAATCCGAAAGGGTTGCAGGACGATGCGGAAGCACGAACCGGCGTCCTAGGCCCCTAAAACAGGCGAAAAGAAAAGGAAAAAAACACCATGGAGCGCAATCGAGCCGTATAATCGGTGTTTAATAACGCTTTAACTGTCGTAATTATACTATAGACATCGCGATATACACCTAATCGATTAAGTGTTTTTTTGCCAGCAGTTTAGGGCCTACTTAACCTGTGCTACTCGTGTGATTTTAATCTTTCGTCGGCGTCGACTTGGGCGGTGAATTTAACACAAGATTGGCCGGAATTTGTATAATTTCAAGACTTTGAGTCGGATTGTGCTAGTCTTCAGTAGAAAATACTCCAATTCGTCAACGAGCCCTGAATCACACAGAAGTCTCTATTAACTTATCTATAACTTTAAGGAGAAAAATTTCATGTTTATTTTGATTTTTTTCCCAATTTTAAATGTTCTCTGAAGTTCAGAATATTTTTCAAGACTTCAAAGGAAATAGATAATTTAACAATTGAATTATCAATTTTCTACTTCCTTTCTTTGATATTTTTTCAAGTTACCTATGAAAAAGTCTGGATTTAGAAAAATTTGAAATGAGAAAATTTAAGCTTGGAAAAAATTCAAAAATTTGAGAAAATTACAAAAATTTGATTTTAAAAATTTTTGAAAAAAAGAACCAGCCATTTGCAAAAGCCCATTAGTTCAATGAGGTAAATTTTTCAGGCAACGCAAAAAACGTTTTATACAAATATTTGATGCTTGTGAAGAGAAAATTTTTGAGTCACGTTGTTTAGTAACACTATTTAAATTCACCTACAGTGTCATTTCAAGGTTGATTCTGGTGTTTCTTGAACAAATAATTCAAGTTGAAAGGTGATGGGCTTAGGGGTTTTGCAATTGAACGCAAAATATCTACAAAAATAATACTAAAAATCAGTGCATTCATATTCGTATATTTCACTATTTCGGTACAAAAAAATCCACTCCCGGAACCAACCACATGACAAAATTTTAAAAACACTCATCATTCATTTACAAAACTCCTTTTCAAAACACCCTATAAGTTCACGATTTACAGGCTTTTACCGAACAAAAAACACATGTTTATGAGAACCAGATAGATAGAAAATTTTAATTTTAGTTCCATTCGATAGAGGGTAGCACAAGTAATACAATTCGATAAAAACGTGAAAATGGCAAAACATGTGACTTAGGTAGTGACAGGTTCACTGAATACAGTTGGCAGTTGGAAAAAAAAAATTATGAAAATCAGGTTGAAAAAAATTAAATTTTTGAGAAAATTTGATTTTTAGAAAAGGTAATAAAAATGAAACAATTTCAGAAAATTATAAAAATACCTAAAAATTTTCAAATCAAGTATCCAGAAAAAATATCGAGGAAAACAATGAAAATTTGAAATAAAAATTTTTGAAATTGAAAAAATCTTGAATTTTTGAGAAATCTTGAATAAAAATAATTACCTAATAATTAAAAATGAATTAATTGAGAATATTTTGAAATAAGCTATAAAAGTTTCGTAGCAAGTGTAAAAAATTTGAGAAAAATTGATTTTGAAAAATTTTAAACTGAAAAAAATTTTAAAAATGAAAATTTTGAGAAAATGCTAATCAAAAACCAATAAAGGGAATTATGTGTCATTTTTTAAACATACAGAAAAGAAAAAAAATCCGTGCACACCGGGTGTCTACTGGCAAAGAAAAATAGAAAAACCAGAAAACAGCTAGAATTTTCATCAGTCTCCTCTTTTCTTGAATTTTTTAGTGGAGGGTAGAAAAAGTTTTTTTTTGACAAATTTGAAGCAAGTAAAATTGCATGTAAATGGCAAGAAAAATACAGAAAATAGGAAGAATCTTCATTTTTCAGATCCGGTATAGATACCCTATTACAACATTCGGTCCTCTTTTTATAAAAAAATTTTTTGAGTACGGGATTCATTATTATGTAATATTTTTTTTCAAGCTTAAAATTTCATTGTTTTTCCTCAAAATTTTCAAAGTGCAAATGAACAAAAGTTTTTCAGTATTTTTTTCATTTTGCTTTATTTTCTTAATTTTTTTCGAACTGAATTTTATCAGAATATTTTCAACTTTATTATCTCAAAAAACAAATTCAAATGTTATTCAATTTCAATTTTTTTAAATTTTTCAAGAATGTCGATATATTTTTATGATTTTAAAGAATATTGTAAAATTTTGTGCTTAGAAATGGTTGAAAATTTTTTGAAAAAATTCAGACTTGGAAAATTTTTTGTCAAAAGTGTCTGTCTCCTTGCTGAAAAATTAAAATTTAATTGAATAATTTCGATTTTTTGGTTGACCAAAAAACAATCATTATCGAGCGTAAATTTTTTCACTCTTTGTAAAATTTACAATTTATTGATTCAGAATGTTCGTTAGGATGGATTTTACCTCTACAATAAGATTGCGTACTGGACACTCATCTCTTCCTAATCACCTTTTCAGAATAATGGTAACAAATAGTCCTAATTGCCCTACAAATCCTGATCCTGGATCTATTTATGATTTGAACCATATTCTATTTGAATGTCCTTCCATTATCCAACTTAAGGGAAAGCTTTATCATATTTTACTAGAAGGCTCTCTGCTCTTTCGCTGCTAAGTTTACCCAACATAAGAATCTTTTCAGCTCTAAGAACTTTCATACAGGGGGGGGGGGAGTCTATTTCTTGGTGCCAGTTACAAAGAATTTTTACAAGTTTGAATTTTCTCAAAACATTTTTATGTTCGAAGTTTTTCAAACTTTTTTTCTAGACTGAATTTTTAAATTTTCCAAGTTGAATTTTTTGTTTCAACTTCAAAACTTTTTCAACTTGACAAACTCTCGTTTCAATTTGAAAATATGGAAGAAAATTAATGTTTTATTCAATTTTTTTTTCTTCGGCGCATTTTCAAGTTGAAAAGAGGGTGGTCGTCAGGTTGGAAAAAATGTCTGATTGGAACTTGAAAGAACTCCTTTAAAAATCAATTTGTTTTGGTTACGATCACAGTGTTGAATCATTTAGTCCTTGGTATTTACACCTTTTTTTTGTTTTCAATTTTCAACATCAACCAATCAAACAGCAGATAAGAGACTCGCATACTCTCGTCGCCTCGAGTCGTTCAAAATCAGGCTTCGAGTCCCTGGACAGGTTGTTCCTGAAAAAAATGCTACCTCTTTTCGAGTCAATTTCGAGTCTGAGTCTGAGAGTCTTAAAACAGTCTCATTCGAGAACAGACTCTGGCCAACCCCAAAACACCCAAATGAAAAAATCAAAGAAAGAAAACAGGACAAATTTGTACACCGAACATTGTGTGTCGGGTCACGAAATTGCGAAAAATCCGAAAAAAAAAATTTCACCAATAATAATCTCATCACGAGGAAAATTTCATCGCACTGATGAAACGTGCGTTAGCGATTTCACGCCCGCAAAACATCGTCACATCGCCCAGCTCGATTCCAATAATCGCGAAAATATTCACGAGTGTTTTAGCGAAAATACCCACCACGTATAAACTCTTCTGGGTGTGCGTTTTATTGATCTTTTCTCGGTCGTAGTAATTGTTACCATACACCGTACGTATGTAGGTACCTATGCTGCGACGATGGTGGAAAATTTGTACCCAGAGATGTTTTTTTCCTCCTTTATCCGAATTAATCGCGTTTCCTGCTCGTGAAACGTTTTATCATTAATCACCGGGGACAATTTGGCGGCAAAACGATAGCCAACTCGGCGACATAATTAAAATTTTCTATAACGAAATGTCGCCGTCGGATCGCACAACCGACCAAGTCGAAGAATTCAACACCGGTCCGGAAGCTCGAACAGCTGTTGTACCAGAGATCTCCTCAGTCCTCTGGTGTATATGGCGGAGAGAGCGAGAAAGGTCTATTTGATGGGCATGGGTTCGGTGTCCCCGCAATACCAATACAACATGTAATAATAACATTACCGAGCCCTTTTGTCGATAAAACCTGTTTTACATAGCAGTGTATTTAATCGGATCGCACTGCGCCGTGCCATGTTTGTGTGTGTAAACTACACACAGAGGCGCTGCTAGAAGCCGAAAGGCGATTGTTCACCTTACAGGAGATTATCTTTCTAGGTATATAGTTTTAACGTGATGCTCGACGAGGTGAGACGAGAAGAGAGAACCTGTGTAATCTGCGAGTTAATTGAACCGAATGAGGTAAAAATCTGTATACCTACAAATCGGATATGTCATCGAGATTGACCCTTAAGAAGGCGAGAACGATACCCATAGTCATTCTATAATCTTGAACAGACTTATAAAATAATACATTTATATGAAATTATATACTCTGTAAGCCTCGATTCGATACGTATATAACAGATTTTCATTCTCTAACCCATACGATGTGGCTCATCGTCTTTTACATTAAAAACTTGGAGAATGTTAACAAATTACCCTTCGAAAACAACCCTAAAAAACATAAACTAAAATAATGGCTGTTGTTGCTGCGGGTACTCGGTTCGGTAGGTTTTTTTTTCAGCCAGGGGTTCATATACGGGGCAAAACAAACTAACAAATACGAAATGACTTTTTTTTTTTACTAATATCACAGAGTATCCATAACGACAACGCGTTTATCATTTTTATGTCATAAGAATCTCTCGGTTATACGTCTTTAAATTCCGCGTGCGTCTTAAGAAAACGTTTGACGGGTACGAGTTTTCGTGTGGTGGCATGTAACTTGTAACTGTAAATGGGATATTGATGACAGTTGCTAACAATACGTTGGTCAATTGATTCGAGTTGGAATTTTTTGTTACCCTAACTGGGTGTAACTGAAGATTCGTGGGGTCCTGGAAATGTGGCTACTGATCGAGATATGTATGTTTGATGTGTTTTGCGACGGTATCGAGACAATTTTGACTGATGCTGGGGTCATTTGCGTTGAGTTGAACGAAGTCTAACAGTAAGATGGAGAATTTTTATCGTGTGATGTGTTGATGAGGTGTGCATTTGTGGGTGTGAAATTGCATACCCGGTACCTGAAGGATTTGATGGGTTTTATTTTTTGTCAACTTTTCTTTTTCCTATTATTCAAAAATGATAGGATTTTCTTATCAATGGCGAATGAAAATTAAATTACTCTTTTAATTTGAAGATATTTTTTGGCAAAATCATTTGATGATATCAGATGATCAAACACATTTTTGAGTACATTAAAGTCTTTGTTTTCCGAAAAAAATCTGGATGTTTTTACGAGTATTTCATATAGGTACTTATTTTCTTTCATTAATATTTTGAAAAAAAATTTAAGTAATTGCACTTCGACTTGAGCTATTTTCGTATCTTTCAGTTACCTACTACGCTATTCCTACTAAAATTCGATCACCAGTTTCTTGAAATTTTCCTCAATATTTTACTTGTCTTTAGTTTTCAAAGCTCCTGAATCAGTGATTTCTGGATTTATTCTGAGTAAATCTAAAATATGGCTGTATGTTGAGAGTGGGGATTTAAAATTCAATTTTTTTCATTCCTGTGGCCGAAGTATTAAAATCCATGTTTTTTTGATTTTCTGAGTCCATGTTTATAGTATTTTGCCAAAAAAAAATTGAAAAGTGACCCATGAAAGTGGACTCAACTCGAGATTTTGGGAAATTTTTAACTTTGATACTAATGAATGACTGAACGTGTTAAACAACTCCTGAAACACATATCTGAAGGTTCCGGAAATGTAGAAACGAAGAAATATCGAGAATGATCCAGAATAAAACATTTTCAACGTTATTAATACCCTATAAAAATTTGTGTTTTTTTGATTTCTCAAGTTTATTTTTTGATTTTTCTGAAACCTGGAATGGATTTTGAAATTATGTTCTTTGATATCCAAGTGAAAGGTACCTCACCTTCCTACACTGGTGACCATCTTTAGGAGTCCTCTTCATTTTTCTCGAAAGAATTTATTTGAATTCTTTTTAAAATAATTTTTGCACTTACTTTCCTGAAAATTTGAAATTTAATTTGACTCTTCTTCCCCGGTAAACTTTTTTTTGAAAAAATGAAAACTGTCGTTTTTATTCTGAATCAAAGTACTTTAAAATTTCTAACCTTACTGATTCCTGGTTGGTGTCGACTCTATATTCCGTTGACGCTGTGAGTGGTCTACTTTGTGTTCATTTACCGGAATCCTTGAGTTGATTTTTTTGGGAGGGGGATAATTTTTTGAAAAAAAATGGATATAATGACGAAAATATGGTCAAAATATCAAGCCTATGAAATTTGAAGTCATTGACCTACTACATATTCTTAGTTTTAATGTTTTTTAAAAAGTTGAGAAAAAGTAAATATTTTCAACATTGAAAATATTTTTCTTGAGAACTTCATTCCTCAATTCCTCGTCTAGTAAGTGAATGAAAAAATTACCATTTTTTTGGATTTCTTGAATTAAAATCTCAGAACTTTTTTGTAAATTGCATAAAATAACAAAATTATTTTTTCTGGTGAAAATTTTCTCAAAACTTTGAAGAAATGGAGGAAGACAAAATAAAGTTCGAAAATTGAACTTTTTCCACGTTTCTTTGACATTTTATCGTTACTCTTTCTCAAATAATTCAAGATTACATTTGTGAGCCTGGATATTAGAAACCATCTTTAGGGGTAGAAAATTGATTTTTGAATTGAGGTTCCCCCTTGATTTTACTCTTTTTGAAAAGCCCAAAATCAGTATCAACTCAAAAACCAATTTTTGACCTCTAAGGGAGGTTTCTGTACAGTGGTGTCGGAAGGTGGGGTTCAGTGGGTGCACTGCACCCCCCTCAAATTCTGGCTGGGGTGCAAAGTATCATTTGCACCCCCCCCCCCCCCCAATTTCATCAAATTGGGATTTTTGAAGCATTAAAACATGAAAATGGGCCTTTTTAGGGCATTAAACGCTCAATTTTTTTAAAGCTTCGCTCGGGCATGAACAAAATCACAATTATACATATTATTTGAGTCAACAGTGCGAGAAAGGTTTCTTTTTGCCCCCTCCCCCGAAAATCCTCCTGTTATTCCTAGTTTTTGTACTCACTTTGCACCCTCCCCCAAAAAAAAAGCTTCCGACGCCACTGTTTCTGTATACTGGCTCACATTTTACTTTCTTGTAAAGTCATTGCTTAACAGTAAGAATTGTTGCACTGGAAAAATCATCCAAATTCACTGATTCGTTAAGAAGTTTCATTAATTTTTCAGAAAGTTTCACTGATTTTTGAATAAATTTCATAGATTTTACTGACTTTGCATTGATTTTTCGCTGATTTTCCTGTGATTTTTTTCTCTTATCTGCTTTTAGTGAAAATGTGATTTGACGTCAAAATAAGTACCTATTTTTCTAGTTGTAAATGTTAAAAATATGTAAATCAATAAAAATCAGTGCTTTATGGGTACCTGTTGTATGTACTTCTCTTCTTCATCCTCTCCTCATCGTCTCCCATTGCCCCGTAAGTAATATCGTTCGTGTAGAATTTTCCAAGTCATCTCATTTGTTTGAAAAAGCACAAAAAAGTCACTTTGTTTTTTTTTTCTTTTTAAAATTTTCTTTGAAAACTTGAAAAATAAACATTGAGTAAAAAAAGTCAAACGATCTTTTCAAGTGAACAAATCCATCTCTCGCGATGATTTGAATCAAAATTCACAACTTGTTCCATGCTTCTTCCTGTAATTTTTAAAAGAAAATGTATAACGTGCACTTTTAGATATGTAACTAGATACTTAATCTCTAAATAAATGTAAATCATGGTACTTACTTTTCGAAATCAACTAATTTGTCGTTTATTTTATTTTTTTGTTTCAGGTAAGCATTGAATTTTCATTACCTAATTGAAAAATTTTGTGAAAATAAGTAAGTACCTCAGTTGGATTGGTTTGTTTTAAATCGTCTTTGGAAATCTCGGAATTCATGTTTGGGTAATGTACGAAGTCAAATATTTCAATTTCGCATTGAATTTCAGTACAAGTATGATTGAAATCAGTTCTGAGAATTCTAGATACTATTTCATTTAGTCAGTGAAAATGATCGAAAATCACTGGAAAACAGTCAGAATTGCAGCACAATAGGTAATAAATCAGTGAAAAAAATTCACAGGCATTAAACATAGTCACTTTTTTTAGTGACTTGTCCCCTATTTTCAAGGTTCGTCACTAAAAGTCACTTTTTTGCCAAAAGTTCACTATTGGTTACTTTTTTCATTCTGAAGTCACTTTTTTCGTTCAAACGGTCTACTGCTCTTGCATAATATAAAAAAATACTGATATTTAAAAAAAAAGTCCTATCAAATCGCTTTTTACCTATTTATTAGTTTACCAGCCTTGTTGATTGATACTTTGCAAAGATTTATTAATGAAATTTTTTCAGAAAATGAAGTTTTTTCAGCACTATCGCAGAGATAAATACAGTTTGAGTTGTAAAAAAATAGGGGGGGGGGGTGTATTTATCTATGAAAAAAATTTGAAAAATTGGTCACTTTTTTCGAAAAATAGGTCACTTTTCGCCTCATAAAAAGTCACCAAAGTCACTATTTTTCCTATAATCTGTGTTTGATGCCTGAATTCACTGATAGCAAACAGTGAAAAAATTGCTGGAAAATCAGTGAAAATCCACTGGGAAGTCAGAAAATCTTTGAAATTCGCTGAAAAATCAATGAATTTCTTTGAACAGTCAGTGCAATTCTTCGAAAAATCAGCGAAAATCCGCTGAAAATCATAGAATATTGCTGATTTTCCCTGTGCTGCAAATCTGACCATTTTTCAGTGACTTTTCACTGATTCAAAATGAGAGAGTACGTTTCTTATTAGGCGCTTTCTTAAATTGAATCAGTGAAAATTGACTGATGAAATAGCCAAAATTGAGTCACTGCAGAATACAGGCGCGCCCGCAGAATTTTCCGATGAGGTAGCAAGAGGAAGTTCCTCAGATGGTGCCCCTTGATGTAAAAAAATGCTGTAAAAAATTTTGAATCTCCCCCCCCCCACCAACCCCTCCTTTTCGGAGCTATAGCCATTTTATTGCTTAATTTTCAAGAATTTTTAATTCCAAGGGAAGTGAATGAAAATTTTTGTTCTTTGGCACAAAGTTACATCTCGTAGAGGTGTATTTGCGATAATTTTTTCATCAATTTTGGTGCACTCCTTCATGAGGTTTTGGCCATTTGAAATTTTCAGCTGTAAAAAAGACCTTAACGCGAAGTTTGACTAATTTTGAAAATATCTCAAAAACGGAGTTTTCCAACGTAGATTCGCGTCACGTATTCAGTTTTGACGATTTTGTTGGCGCAAGGGCCGAAAATCGCAAAAAAATGTTGCTATTTTAGCAGATTTTTCAAAATTTGAGCATTTTATACAGAAAGAAATGAACAAATGAAAAAAATAGCGTCGTATCGTGTTAAGCAGGTCAAAATACTCCGATAAACACCCTTTTCGCGATCATTTTACTCTAAATGTCGAAATTCACTTTTCTCACAAATTTTTCATGACATAAAACTGAATTTTTGAGGATTTAATCCTGAATATTAACTATCCTAACATACATCCCTAATAATGCACCAATAAAAATAAAAATCGAAAAGTTTATGAGGTAGCGACCGCTACCTCCGCTACCCGCTGCGGGCGCGCCTGTGCAGAAATCAACGAAAAACTACAATTTTAAATCAGTTAGGTACCTATTGTAAATTTTTACTCATTCAAAAATTAAAATTCACCAATTGGCTGCGAAATTTTACAGATTCTTTAACAACTTATTTCTGACTATTTCTTCAGTGAATTTTCACTGATTCAAATTACCATAGAGTACGCTCTTCTGACATCGTATCATTTTTTTCAAATCCTCTCGCCAATGCTTTTCAATATCAAAAGTCGACCCTTCCAGTATTCTCTAATCACCTGCAAAGTGTATCATTTAAAATACATAGCAGTACTCTTTACGAAAATCATACCGCAAGGTAAAACGCCAACTCCCACAAGATGATTTAATTACATTTCCACGCACAATCCGCTATACCAGTGTACGCCTAGACCTACAATCGTATACGACGCTGCACGCTAACGGTCAAGTCAGCTTTATTTTTTCATGGCTCGGTACCTTAATGATGATTAGACTTTTTATAGTTATGCTAGAATTTTCATAAAAGCCCGCGTCGCGCTGCGCCGGATGATTTACGACCAAGGTGGATATGATCCGCTTCGCCAATAACCATCGTGATGCATATGGCGAATAAACCATTCAACAATAGCTCGACACGTTACGATGCACGTGTACGTGATTTAACTACAGCACCGTCGTTGGCGTGAAACGAAATAAAGAGGAAATACGGGCTGCGAATCGATGGCGATGGCGTTAATTAAAAAAAATTTCTTCCACATTGTCACCGCACCATTACATTATGTAGACTCGATAGGATAAAAGGAAAGGTCTCCTTGGAGATTTTCAAAAACATCATCTATAAGGTATCGGGGCTTCGACGATTATAACTTTTTTTTTTCATAAACTTAGGATGACACGAATCCATATATTTTACACTCGGTTGTTTCTTTTTGTCCGCCGCGATGCGGTGTGCCGTCGACATCTTCGACGTGGGAATACAAACAACAACATTAGAGGTGTACTCGGCAGGTAGAAGCATTTTGTACAAGGTATTCATTATTTCAACGTTTTCTCCGCACAGATACAAGCCGACCAACGACCACTGATCCGCGTATATGCTTTAATTCTGTATACTGTACGATATTTTTCTATATTAATATGGGACAGTGGTGGCCAAACCGGGGATCCCTTTCACTCGTCTGTTTCATAATGTCGGCGTCGTCGTGTAAAGTACATACGAAGTACGTCCATGTCCTATGATGTGCATATCGTATACGAAAAACTCGACGCTTTTAATGACGTCGCCGATTATAACATTTTATAGTATGGTGTTCCTAATCTGCACGTTGCTTCGCTTTATAGGGTTACAACCCTCTTATATTCGACGAAATTGATTTTTTATCTTGTTACCGGTTATATGTATACAGCAATGTACTGAAGTGGTATTACGTATTGTGCGACTTACTACAGAATACTGTGCTGCTAAGCTACGTCTGTTTAGGATGCACATTTTCGTTCGTTTTTTTTGTGTGCGGTAATGGGTTGGAGGATTAGCTGGAATGGAAGTTTAGGCTCGGAAATTGGCTTATGATTTTCAGGGTATCCAATTGTTCATTTTCTGGAAAACCTGGAAAAGTCGGGAAATTTTCATGGTTTTGAGAATTCGGGGGACTTTTGGAATTTTTTAAACATCCAAAAGAAGCATAAATCATCTGGAAAGGCGTTTCTTTGTTTATTTTATTGTGAACTTTTCACAAAAATTTCACCTTTGCTCCGCTCGGCCAAATTATTACATCTCACCCCATTTTTTGTTGACCGTGAAGTATAAAAAATTGATATTTAAAATGTAGGCATTAAACAGAGGTCACTTTTCAGTGACTTGTCCCCCTTTTTTAAGCTTGGTCACTAAAAGTCTCTTTTTTTGCCAAAAGGTCACTATTGGTCACTTTTTTCAAAAATCCGAAAGAAGGTATCCAAAAAGTGCTTTTTTGCTCATTTTTTCATAAATTTTTCAAAAAATTTCGCCCTCGCTTCGCACTTTGCAAATCTTTCTATTCATAATTTTTTGTTGCTCGTACTTAATAGTCCAGGAATTATAGCAAAATTTTTACGTGAACCTCGGAATCGTTGGGGGAAAGCTGAATTTTACAATATTTGTACATAATAGCCTACCAAACATACTCCTAAAAGTTGCACCCCCCAACTTGCCGGCTACCCCCGCAAGAGGTCAATAACCTTTTGACCGTAGCGCCGAAAGGAAGGGTCGGAGAGGGAAAAGTGGTGAAATAAAAAATGTTCTACGTAAAATTTCCTACAAACTTGACTGGTTCAGTTGTTCTCAAAATTGCGAGATTCGACATACAGTGGGGGTTAAACTTTTTCAACTTGGAAATTTTTTTTTAAATGATGTTTTTTTTGTAATTTGAAGTTAGGATGGGCTCAAAAATATGTTGTGAAAAGTTACATCCGGCAACTATTGAGCCAACCCCGTATGAGGTCAATAACCTCTGTGGATATACGTTTTTGGACTGTATCACCGAAAGGAAGCGTCGGAGAGGGAAAAGTGGTGAAATAAAAAATGTTTTACGTGAAATTTCCTATAAACTTGACCAGTTTAGTTGTTCTCAAAATTGCGATATTCAGCTTACAGTGGGGGTTAAGTTTTCCAAATTTGAAAAAATTTGAAAAAATTGGTACTTTTATGTGTTTTTACGGGGCTGGCTCACAAGTTGCCAGAAGCAACTATTGACAGTATATTTTTGAACCCATTCTAATTTAAAATTACGCATAAAATTACCAATTTTTTCAAATTTTTTCACATTTGGAAAAGTTTAACCCCCACTGTAAGCTGAATATCGCAATTTTGAGAACAACTGAACTAGTCAAGTTTATAAGAAATTTCATGTAGAACATATTTTATTTCACCACTTTTCCCTCTCCGACTCTTCCTTTCGGTGCTACAGTCAAAAAACGTATATTCGCAGAGTTTATTGACCTCGTACGGGAGTGGCTCACAAGATGCCAGATGTAACTTTTTACAGCATATTTTTGAGCCCATCCTAACTTCAAATTACAAAAACAATTATCATTTTTTTGAAAAAATGTTTTCAAGTTGAAAAAGTTTAACCTCCATTGTGCGTCGAATCTCGCAATTTTGAGTACAACTGAACCGGTCAAGTTTGTAGGAAATTTCACTTGAACATTTTTTATTTCACCACTTTTCCCTCTCCGACCCTTCCTTTCGGCGCTACGGTCAAAAAACGTATATTCGCAAAGGTTATTGACCTCTTGGGTGGGTAGCCGGCTAGTTGGGGGGTGCAACTTTTAGGAATATGTTTGGTAGGCTATTATGTACAAATAATGTAAAATTCAGCTTTCCCCAACGATTCCGAGGTTCGCGTAAAAATTTTGCTATAATTCCTGGACTATAATTTACACAAAACATTATATTATTTTGAATGCATGGCTTTGTTCATTAAATTATAAATTTTTCTGAAAAATCCCCGCATGCAATTTATAAATTTGAGGACCATGTTTTTTTATTATTCAGAAGAGGGGAGAGAAGCAATCAATTTTTAAAAAAAAATTAAATTTTTTGCCCAGAAAAATCCAGATTTTCATCCGTATGATTTGGTCAACAACCTGTCATAATTTGTCCCATAAAAATAAATGAAAAATCATTAAACACCATGCATTTCAAATAATTCATCTGCACAATTGAAAAATTGGTTACTTTTTCAAAAAATTAGTCACTTTTTGCCTGATAAAAAGTGACCAGTCACTATTTTGTCCTAAAATGTCTGTTTAATGCCTGAAAATGTAGATACGTCTTTATCCATTAAATTATGAACTTTTTGAAAAAAATTTCCCTTGCTAGGTTTGGGGTAATTTACACTCTTTCTTTCTACAGAATTCATTCGAAACCTTTTTTTGTTTTTTTTTTACGTAATTCTTAATACTCTGTGATGAGAATAAAATGTCATGATGCTCTTGACCACGATTTCGAGAAAAAAACTGAGGGAATGGAATAGAATTCGAAATTATTGGCCGCGTTTTGGAAAACCTGATGAGCAAATTCAAGTTTCCAAGATTTTGTGTGGGGAGGGAGGAGTTTCAGATATTTTCAGAATTGAATTTAAGTCGTTTTTGTTGCCAGAAAAGGGGCATCTAGAAATCTAGTGAAAAATAATGATTTTTGAAAGAAAAATCGTTAGACATCATGCGAAAAAATCACCCTATCCTTCGGTGCTTCGTGAATATCATATTCAAAAAGTCTGGAAAACTTAAAAAAGTTGGTCTAGAAAATCTGAAAAAGTCAGGGAAAATCATTTTTAAAATGTTGCGGATACTTGCCCTGATTTTGGGTGAAAATGTAGGTGGAAAAAATCACTTGATTTGTTGTAAAAATGTCAGACGGTGAGGTATTTTTCAATGTTTCGTGACTTTTTTGAAATAAATGTTAAATTTTGAGATGTACTTTGTCACTTTAAATATCTATTGAGTTTTCAACTTGATTTTTTATTGCATTTTCAGATTATGATTTTTTTTTCTAATTTCACTTCCTTTTTTGTCTCTTGTCAAAATGGAAAATTTTCGTTTGTTTTTGATTTTTTGTCACGCTTCATTGAATTTTTAATAGATTCATTACTTTTTGCACTCAAAATCGAGGAGTAACTTATTATAATTTCAACTGGAATTCTCTTTTTTTTCTAATAATTTTGTAAGGTAAAACTAAAAATTGAAAATTTTCTCAACCGGGATAGATATAAGTTTTCCCTATTTTTATGGATTTAAATATCAACTTTTCTGAATTTCCTGTTAAAAAAGTTCATCACTTTTCCCGATTTTTCTAACTTGACCCATGTTATTTCAGCTTTAAAAAAAATAGAAAATCGAAGTTATTTTCTGTTTTTTTTTTTTTTGGGGGGGGGGGGGGTCCAAATGGTAAAGATGGGTTTAATTTTGTTTATTTTTTTTCTTTTCAGTTTCAGTTGTGGTCTGGATCGTTTTATGTCACTTCAACCAGATTTTTTTTGATTTTTCCAACTCATAATATGAAAAATATCCACAAAAAAGGAATCTCTTGCTTCCGTAGATTTTTCAATTTTTAATGCACTTTATTTTTTCAATTAAAATTTTATTTTACCATTATAAAAAGACAAGTTACTCCCTCTGCTTCCGCCCCTTTCCAGTGACGATTCATCTCCAAGGTTATGTTTGTGCGAACCTGTGCCAACGAAATCCAAAATATGTTCAATTTTAGTAGGCCATGCAAAAAAGACAGTGCCTTAGCGAAGGGGTGAGAAAGGTGAGTACTCACCCGGCGCACATCTTGACATGGGCGCCCAATATTGAAATCATTGCATCATCCATGGATGAGCGTCCGTTTAATAGTTTTATGCAGTCTTTCTCATTTTTTGAATCAAAATTTCTGAAAAAATTTTAGCTTTTGCCTAGTTTTTGTGAGATTTTGGTCCATTTTGCGATTTTGTACAATTTCAATTCCAAAATTCTATGACTTCAAGTAATAAATATCTGGTAATATATTTTTTTTTGAAAAAATAATTTTTTTCGAATTTTATGTGCTATTTATTTCATCTTCGTATGTTTGATATCTTCAGCTATGACTTTCTGTGAGTTGAAATTTTGATCCAACTTTTTATTTGCACAATTCTGAATGTCAAAGGTAATTATTATCCTGAATGCTAAATACGTAATACATATTTATTTGAAATTTGAAAAGTGTAAGTGTTTTAATTCTTTGCGAATTCTTATGTTTCTCTTTCTCAGCACTTTTTTTCAGATTTATTGAAAGCCTTCATCTGACTTTTTTTGTCATTAAAATACCTGGTTGCAATGTATATTTTTCAGTTTTGAGTTTTTTTGGCAAATTTTTAAAAATTTTATAATAATTGTTATTTTTTCAGTAAGTAAGTATTTAAATTTTATTTTGACATAATTAGAAGAATTTTTGTATTAACAGGGTGTCTACCGGTCGCGAAAGTCGCGAAAAAGTCGCGAAATTGACTCAAATTTCATCAAAAGTCACGAATTTTTCCGAAATTACTTCAATTTTTTTTGCCTTTTACAAAACAGAAAAAGTAAAGAAATTTTTTACCTTTTGACATTTTCTCTGAAAAATTTTCGCCTCTCGCTTCGCTCGGGCAGTAGGTACTAGTTTCTCTTCTTTACTAAGTATAAAATAACTCACTTTTGGAAATTTTTGTGAAAAATTGTCTTTTTTTAAATTGAAGACGAATTTTTCTTCCGTGTATGAAATTTTTTCTGTAATAAATTTGATCTCGTTGATTTTATGGGGGGGAGGGGAAATGAGAGGTAGATGCTAGATACCTTAGAAAAAGGTCGCGGAAAAAGTCGCGAAATTTGATTTTGAAAAATTGTAGACACCTGATTAAAGTTGAAGGGTCTGCCAGGTAAGGGGTGAATTTGGCCCTGGCTTCGAATTTCCATTTTAAACGGCCCCCCCCCCGATGTTGTCCCTTGATGGGAAAAAAATGCTGAAAAAATGTTTGACCCCCCCCCCTCCCAATCGCCTCTTTTTCGGGGCTAACACTTTTAGGGATATTTTCATAAAGTAGCCAAACTTTGCCATCAAGGCTCTTTTTATAGTTGAAAATTTCAAATGGTCCAAACCTGACGAAGGAGTGCACCAAAATTGATGAAAAAATTACCTTCGTGAGATGTAATTTTGTGCCAAAGAACAGAAAATTCCCTTCAGTTCCTTTGAAATTGAAAATTCTTGAAAATAATGTAATAAAATAGTCATGAAACTGAAAAAAGAGGAAGTTGGGGTCAAAAAATTTTCCAGCATTTTTTTACATCAAGGGACAATCGAAAATCGGAGCCAGGGCCAAATTCACCCCTTACCCAAGACCCGTTTCTTTTTAATTTGATATTTCAATGAAAAGTTAGTTCTTCTAACACTTCAACACATATCCCCCCCCCTCCTAAAAAAAATCAAGCATATTCACGATGATTTTAAAACTATTCCCTTTCAAGGAAGCCCTTGCCCTAATTTTTTCTCCCCTCTACGCAAATTTATTAGCTTCCTCGATTAATTTTTAATTACTTTTCGACGCGGTATCGGTCTAAAGTCTAAAATACGCCACAATACGCGTTCTCGAAACGAATTATACTTTACAAGATTCGTTTTTCGTTTACATTACGTACGTTACCTTATACACCTCGAGAATACGTATAAATCATAGAAACGTTTTCGAATATATACCTCTTCGTTTATAAACGTCAAAACAAAAGCCGTTCGATGTAATTCTTTAAATAAGTTACGAGATGATACGGCAGCGCAAAGTTAAAGGGTAAATTTCGTTCGTATATACGCGCAGTTTCGCCTCCATCCTCTCCGTATTTGCGCCTCCTTTATACCATATACTTATATACTTCCCCCTATACAACACCTCCGCAGCAGCTCAAAAGATTAAGTTTTAATCCGCGCGCGCGACTCAAACTCATAGATTAATTTTCTTCTTATATACGCGTACCGTACGTATCCTATACGTACACCAGAGTTTAAAAACTATACCAAACAAGCCGTTTCCAACTCACTAATTAACAACCAAAATTGAATGATTATACAGCTCGAGTTTATAATTATAGTAATAATTTTCATTGCGTAAGTTGCTCAGCCCTGTATGGTTGTCACGCCGGCATCCAATGACTTTATACACATCGACCGATTTAATAACAGGAAGTGAAGATTTTTCGTAGATAAACCAATCCGCCCCTCGGTTGGAGCAAGTCCCTTTAAAATTCTGAGTTCAAATATCGAGCCAATTTCTGAAATAGCGTCGATAAGTTGGATTTTTATACGAAATATATCCGATAAAAAAAAAAGGAAAACGAGTTGTACTTTTATATGTACTATATGTATAAGGTGCCGGGGTCAGGGATGGGGAGAGGGGGTTCCTTATTCGGCAAACATGGTAATTTTACGGTCAAAAAATATTTTCAACGCGGTTCGATGTTTTTAATACTGTAATGCAGCCGGTCTCGTAAACCAGCTCGAGTATACTTTGGGGCGAATAACATTTGACAATATTGAACGGGGGTAAATAGACCTTTTTTCTGTCTTCTCGTTTTATCAAAAACCTCATAAATAAAAATAAATAAAGCGCTACAAATTGATAAGATAACTTGAAGGTTTGCAAATCAATACGTTAACGTAGGATTTCTCATTCTTTTTCCCATCGGTTTCTTCTTCTGTGTACCTACCTTGAGCGAGTACAAAACCTACACCAGCATCGTTTATATACTTACCCTACGCCCAATCAAATCTTTCGCTGATGTATACGCCGAGCTTTTTCTTCCCAACGTTATCTTTTCTCGTTTCGCAAATGCGTAGATATTTTGGATAGGCTAACTCGTTCGTGGAACGGTTTCTGCTCTTCGACGAAGTCGCGCATTTTCAAATGAAATATGCCGTCAAACGATGAACAGACGAGGGTTTTCCAAAAACCAAATCTACGTGCGGTTTTATCGAATTACATAAGTTTTCGACGTTCCATCGAGTAAGCGGTGGCGGTAAATCAAAAGCTCAAATTACCTACGTTTTAAAAATATATATTCCGGATCAATTTCGCAGTGTCGAGCGACATACTCCCCCGAGCAGTTATGATGTCGGTTTGTTTCCAAATCCTTTCGATATTGGCTCGGTTTATGGATTCGTCTGGCGTTCTGTATCGAAGTGCGGAATTAGGTGCATATTTGGTTGCTATTATGTCAAGTGGAATGTAATGTGAGAAAGAAAGGAAGGTGAAATAAATTAGGTTAATTGGGTAATTTTGGTTCGATATTTTGAGAAATGCATCTGCATTGTGTAACTTGTAATTTTTTTTCGAGGGTTTATTTGAGTGGATAGGTGGAGAGAGATGGTACAGAAAAACACAAATGAGGTGATACTGAATTCGGGGTTTCTGGACAATTTTTTTCAATTTTTCTAGTTGTGAAATAAGTATTTGTACTCTCTCATTCCGAATCAGTGAAAAATCACTGATAAACAGTCAGAATTGCAGCACAGAAAAAATCAGTGAAATTCACTGATTTTCAGTGATTTTTTACTGATTATTCAAAGAATTTCACAGATTTTTCAGTGAATTTCATAAATATCACTGAGTTTTCAGTGAATTTTCACTGATTTCCAGTGATTTTCTTTCACTGATTTGTTTTCAGTGAAAAAAATTTCACTGATTTTCTCCTGTGCTGCAATTCTGACTGTTTTCTCAGTGATTTTCGGTAATTTCACTGATTTATAATTGAGAGAGTACTTCATACCTATGCAGAAGCCAAAAATTTACTTACGTTTTGAACAGGTAGAACCTTTGACGAAATGGGGCGGAGATAATTTTTTCTGCTTCGAATTAAGAAAAACTTCCATAAGAGTCGTCTGCGCCTGAAAAATGTTGATAATGATTTGACGTGAATTCAAAAAATCGCGTAGTTTTTGTAAAAAAAATTGATTTTTATGATGAATTTTATGAGAAATACATAAAAATTGGTTGAAGGAGTGTTTTAAAGCCCTAAGTAGTAAGTACCCTAAAAAAGGCACCAAGATTCGCAATATTTGTTCATAATTTCATTTTTTTCCCCCATTTGAGGTTATTTTTAGGGCACTATAAAGAGGCAATTTATAGCCTTCAAACCATTTTTTCCGTATTTTCTCATTAAATTTCCTATAAAAATCAATAAGAAAACAACAAATTGGGATTTGAACTAAGGAAAGGTATCTATGGACGGAAAACACAATTTTTTAATTTTTTTATGGAAATTTATAGAAAAAAAAACGCTCTTTCGTATGTAACAAACCGCAGACGTCCAGAAAAAAAATTTCAAAAAAAATGGTGTAAAAACGAGACATTTGTACTAAAAGATAAAAGTTTTGAACTTTGAACTTTCGACTGAAGAATATCTTGAAAGCTTAGCTTTCCTAGAAAAAAATTAATGGTACATACCTACTATACAGAAAATAAATTTTAGGCTCTTCAAATTATATTCTATTCCTTTTTTTCTTAGAATTCTTCCTTTGCTCAAAAAATTGACTTCGAGTGTCAATAGTTATCAAAAACTTTCAACAAAAAATTGAAATTTTGAAAATATTTTCTCGAAAAGTTGCTGTCTGACTATAAGGTACTTTTCTATAGTCCAGGTCATAACGAATTTTTCATAGATATTTCATTTTTTGTTGAGAGTCTTTCTTGGGGCACTTGTAAGGTGTGCTGCAACCTTCAAATCAAGTTTCTAGGTATCTTCGTTAAATTTCCTGTAAAAAAATTTTCAATGCTAAAAAAACCACAATACCACCGATTTAATTCGAAAACCACAAGAGGAAAAATTCGATTTATTTTGGGAGGTCTGCACTCAAAATAAATTATAATGTACCTACTACAATTCCTTTTTTACAATTCCTATTTTCCTTAAAATTCAAAGTATGTTTTTTTTTAAAAAAATAAGGCTATGAAAGAGAGCTGGGAGTTGATGTATAAAATAAGAGACCAAATTTTGAAAATAAATTTTTGGACCTCGAATCTAGTACCTAGAACCTCATACCTAGGATGTTGCACATGTTGGACCCTTCTTCAAAATTTCAGTTCAGAAAAGTAGGCGAGATCATTAACTCTCGTCTCTTTTATGGAGGTGCCGAGAATCTTCTGAAAATTCACGAGCTCCCTCCCTTCATTTATTCACTCTTAGATTTTTATATTTTGACAAAATGATCGAGACGGATGATTTGAAAGCCTTCAGCTTATTTTGTTTTACCTTTTGGGCAAATTGTAAGTACCTAAGTATTAGTATTTTTATTTTATTTAAAAAATGAATGAAAATTTAATTTACGTTTTCCACAAAGTTACTTGATTTTTGCTAATGCAAAATAAGTTTAAGTTATATTGTAGTACTGCTATTAAGTTTGATAATTTTATCGCCCAAATATATTCGAAATTTCAAAAAAAAACAGCTATCATTTGAAATTGGGATAATTTTCTGAGAATTTCGAAATTTTTGTATCTGGTGTTCTGACTGATTATTTGGAATGGAATTTGAAAAATTTTCTGAATATTTTTATTTTTTCAGATTATTTCGTAACTAGCATATTTTATTTTAAATTTACCAATTATTTCAGAATTATAGTTTTTTTTTCAAGATTTGCCGTTTTTTCCGGAAATTGACAATTTCTTAAAAATAATTTGGCTGAGTGAAGGAATTTTTCCTTCTTAGTTTTGAACCAGAAAATAAATTATTTCATGAGGGATTTTTGTTCCTGAATTTTTTTAAAGATTTACTATTCAAAACATCTAAAATCATATGCCTGAGTGAACTAAGGGCTAAGATTTGAAAAATCACAATTAGTATAATTTTCATCACTTTTTTCAATAATTTTTGTTGTTTTAAAAAATTCCAGAACTTCGAAATTAATAGCCACTCCAAAATTCCTCAATTTTTCTAGGCTTTCTAGAATTGCCAGAAAGCACCAACTAAGTATGTGAAGTTTGAAAAAATTTCATACTTGACAGTCGGAAACTAAGTACCATCGAGAGTAGTTAAAGGTTTATTTGTGTTCAAGGAGGTCATCACCGTACATTATTGGGCATTTTTGCCTTATTTTAAGAATTTGGTGGGTATAAATCGTTCCCATCAATCGATATTTTCATAGGTACTTTCGAACTTGAAAATAACTAAAAATACATTTCATTTCATTTCCAAAGTACTCACTTTTTATTTTTTCGATTTATCAAGACGTCCAGTTCACCGAGAGTTATAAAAAACATCATTCTGCTAAGAAACATTATTCTTTTGCCTTTCAAAAAGGCAACTTAGTCTGCCCACATTGTTTTACTCCACTTTAATAAACCTTTCAACCCTCATCACTCTAAATAACCCCACGAGTGAAAAATCTTCATTCACATCGCCGCAAACCGCAACATAGTTGACCAAACGATTCGAATTCGATATCTCGTCTCGTAAGCCCAGCATAAGCACAGATAAAACAATTCGAATCTCGACCGGATTCGACTCCACCTAAACCAATTTTAAATTTCAGGCCTCCCGCGAACTATACGTCATCGTGATACGCTTCACGTAAAAATTAAATTACCGTCGACAATTTCGGTTGCCCTTGACGCATCAGTTCAAATTCGCAGCTCGTCTTCGATTTGTATTCTTTCAAATACTCGGATACGTTTTCATCGATATTTGGCACTCGAAAACTCGAATGAAAAAGGGTTATGTATCGAAAATTCGTGTTCTATTTATACGTATTTATTTACGGGTAATTCTCGAGTACGTCGTTACAAATCATACGGAGATGGAACGAGAGAAAAACATGGCCCATCGATGAATGACTTGTTCGCTGCATCGATGCTCTTTGCGTTGTATTTTTACTTCGGGCAACTATCTTGGGTAAAATTAACTCACAATAAGCTCGTAACTGCGTGATTTAGTGTCTAAACTAATAGCGCAATGATGAAGTAGTGAATTGTGAAGATGCTCGTGTATAGGCTACGTACGTATTACATAGTGAATTTAAATCACTGTTAAAATAAAGGTTCTCTCTCTGAGCTGTCTTTGCATGACCTTCTATTCTCGTATAATAGTTTACATTCCACGGATACAGTGGTTATTAATCTTTACCATGTTATATTTCTCGTTTGCTCTACATTAGCCCGAGAGAGCTGCACACGCAGCCTTAAGCTCGTATATATCCAACCGATTATATAATTTGCCACCATTCATCATACGTTAACCATTACGTACCGGCTACCGAATTCCTCACTTCGGTAGTTATTTGGGAGAATTTTTTTTCTTACGTTTAACCTTTTGTACGTATAAATCATCGCGACGTCAATACACCAACAGTGTACCTGGCTGCTGCGAAGATAAGCTGGCAACCGGTGTTTGCGCGGGTACAAATCGAGAAATCGAAACGACGTTTAATCTCTTATTTTGAATCAGTGAAAAATTACCAATAAATAGTCAGTATTGTACCTGAGGTGAACCAAGCAAAAAATTTTCATTTCACAAATTTTTTAATATGTGATAAAGATAGTTTGAGCTGAAATTTTCTCAGAAAATTTTGCGACTGTGCTTGATAGAGCCTGATAAAGCATAAGCTTGATAAAGTCCCAGTCCGAGCTTTATACAGTCTGATAAAACCTGAGTTTGATAAAGCCCCAGCTTGATGAAGTGCGAGGTCGATAAGCCTAAGCTTTATGAAACCTAAGCTTGATAAAACTCAAGCTTGATAGAATCTGATAAAGCCGAAGCTTGCTTGAGCTTGATAAAGCCCGAGTAAAAAGTCCAAGCTTGGTAGAGCTTGATGGAGCTTGATAAAGCTTGATAAACCCCCAGCTTGATGAAGTGCCAGCTTGATAGAGCTTGATGAAGCCTGAGCTTGATAAAACCTAATCTTGATAGAGCCTGATAAAGCTGGAGCTTGCTCGAGCTCGATAGAGCCGGAGTAAAAAGGTCTAAGCTTGGTAGAGCTTGATAAAGCCCTAGCTTAATGAAGCCTGAGCTTAGTAGTAAAGTTGATCATTGATGAAGCTGTGGCTTGATAAAGCCCAACATTGATGAAGTTTAAACCTGATGAAGCCTGAGCTTGATAGAGCCTGATAAAGCTTGAGGATGATAGATCCAGATAAAACGTGAGCTTGATAGGGCCTGATAAAGTTGGGACTTGATATAGCCCAATAAAGTTTGAGCTTGATAGAGCCTGATGAAGACTTATGTTTGATGAAGCCGTTGACTTTTGTTTAGCTTAATATTTTAGCAGTGTTGTGAGAACAAAAAAGAGCGGAAATGGGAATGGAAACCAAGAACGAAATTAGCACTATTTTCAAGATAAACAAAATTTAAAAAAGAACTGAAACCTAAAATTGAAAGAACAGAACCAGCACTGAAAACTCTGAACAAAAAATTGTGTTCATTGAGATCCGAACCAGAACAAAAAATTGAAATGTAGAAAAACCGGGAACAAAACGGGAACAAAAAATGATAAATTTGGTTCTTTTCTGTTCTTACATTTGTTTCAATTCAATTCAATTCATTTCAATTCAATTTTTTAGAGGGTGAAGTGAAGATTTGATTTTAATTTTTAATCAAATGAAAAAATGTAATAAAGACTAACAAGCAGAAAACCTCTTGAAAACACACTACACAGGAGAATGAAAAGAACAAAAAAGAACAGTTTGGGAACATAACCTCAAACAAAAGCATTAGAAGAATGGAAACAGAACTGAAACCAGTGGCGGATTTAGGTTCTTTGCCGCTCCAAGTACAGGAAAATGCCGCTCTTCAAAATTTTCTTCATGCCTATGCCTACTTTTTAAACCGAATGCCCTCCCCCCTCAAATTCACAAAACTCAGAAAAGTAGGAAAAATTTTATTTTATGTAAAGATTTTGTGGACAGCAATTTCTCGTAAATAATAATAGCAAGTTGGATTGCATAACATTCTTAGTCTGAACTCAAAGGCGCCTATATCTACATAATTTTTCTTTCATTTTGAATAAAATATAAAAATTTTAGATGATTATTAAGAATTTATTCAAAAATTTGCCGCCCAGTGCCGCCTTTGAAAATTTGGCGCTCCAAGCACATGCTTTGTAGGCATTTAGAGAAATCCGCCACTGACTGAAACAAAGATCCTAAAAATGAAAAGAAAAGAACAGAACAAAAACAGAAATGAGAACAAAAAAATTTCAGGAACGAAACAAAAAAACCAAAACCTAGACCGAAATTTTCTTTTAGAACAGAACCAAGTACCCATTTTACCACTTTACTAAAAACCTCAAAAATAATTTGTTCAGCTTGAGAAAAAACATCATCTTCAATTTTTTTTCAAAAAAGAGATGAGAAAATAACCTACTATTAAAAAACCAAATACATCATGAGGTTCAGCATCCATCCTGACAAAATCTGAATAATTTTAAAAAAAATAATGTTCACAAATCGCAAACTACAACTGGCATTTTTTTGAGACAAATCATTTACAAAATGCTAACATTTTCGTAACGAATTTGTTTTATACAATTAGCAATTTGTTAGTTGTTACCATATTACACATAACAAATTCAAAAAATTTGTGCCTCTAACCGGATTCGAACGGAAACCCTCTGTGATACAGGTGAACGCTCTAATCATTCAGCTACCAGGACTGATTTCTGTTTTGCATTGAACCGTGTTAAATCAAAAGCGACCAAGCAACATCAAAAATTTCACCAAAAAACAAACTTGAAAGTGCGATAAATTCTAAATAAGTTGAAGAAGGGATAAAAAGTATGAGAAATATGAACTCTGGTAATATCCAGTGTTGCCAACCGAAAAGTCGGAAATTCCGTACAAAACCCCTCCAAAAAAATCTGTACGCGAAAAAAAAAATCCGTACAAAAACTGATGACCTTTTTTTTTAGAAAAATGATGTGAAACCTTACTTTATTAATGAGGACGTTTCCAAAATATGCAGTTTTTCAACATTTTCCTATAAATTTAGCAATTTTTCCTTCAACTTGAGCACTTGAGCAATTTTCCTGACTTCACTCTTGGATTTTTAAAAAAATCACAAATGGATGAATCTGAAATTTTGAAGGAAATTTTGTCTTTTTGAATGTAGAGCCTCACTATATACAGGAAGAAATTTAAAAAAAATTGATAAATTCTGCCAAGAAATGGGCGTTTTTCATTTGCCTATTTTTACCCCAAAATCCAAAAAATCCGTACTTTTTCATTTTTTTCTGTACTTTTGGAAAATCCATACGGTGATTCCGTACATCCCAAAAATCCGTACATATACGGATTTTTCCGTACAGTTGGCAACGCTGGTAATATCAATCTATCAGTAATTTACATGTTCAGAAGCTTATTTTGTGCTCCTAGTGAGAAATACATTAAAATCTCCGCACTTTCAAATTTGTCGTTTGGTCGTTTTTGACGTAACGCAGTTCATTTGATAATGCTATACCTAGGGTACCTGGCCCATCTATCGGCCCCCGTTTGTTTTTTTTGGAATTGTGGGCACCCTATGGGGTTAAAATGAAAAATGAAACATGCTATGGATACCCAAAACATTTCCCCACTTGGACCCGGGGTCATTTTTTCAAAAAAATAATTACAGCCCTCCAGTTGTCCCAAAAACCAAAACAAGTCTTTTTTGAAATTTTGAAAAATAGGTTCCTAATTTCGTCCCCCTATAAAATCGAAGTTTTATGACAAATTATTCTCAAAAAACAAATACTTTTATTCATCCGAACAATATTTCGGATATTTCTTTACAAATGTAAGCAAAAATCGCGCAAAAAATGCTTAGAAGTGGCACTTTGAGAAGTGCACACTTTTTAGACCCATTCTCAACATCCAGTACACTAGACCCACTGTTCTCCGCCGCTATTCGTCGCGTAATCTTTCACCACACATTTGGCACATGTAAATAGATCGTCTTACCATGTTAAAGTAATTAAAATTCAATTAAAAGAAAATTCAGTGCAAAATATCCGTCAAATGAATTTTTCTTCATACACATTTATTAGTAGACATCACATGCTTGCATTTAAAACTTCAAACACAAAAATTGATGCAAATTTGTATGATTTATGACGTTTTGAAAATTCTCAAAAAAAATTTTCAACACACACAAAAACAAAAAGGCTTTCTAGACAGCGGGTTTCGCCGGAATTGACCAAGGTTTCATATTACTATGTCCTTTTAGGTTATAATAGATAGTTCTACATCATTTCCACCCAGGTTCACACCTTACCCTTTGAGAAAGGCTGGGGGACGAAATTAGGGAAGGGGACGAACGTCGGGCCAGGTACCCTATTGTTTTTTTTTTTGCATTCTCGCAAATAGTTTGCAATTTGTTTACAATTCCTTATTAATTGAAACAAATTCAAACTAACGAATCACTAACTAAAATACTGACAAATTCATTGTGAAAATGTTAGCGTTTTGCGAGCGATTTGTCCCAAAAAAACGCCAGTCGTAGTTAGTGATTTGATATCTAAAAATATTGTTTATTTAATAAGAAATTGAGAGTTAGCTACATTTTCGCTAGTCTCGCTAACAAATTCCTAGCAAATTTGTCAGTCATGAGGGTACCTTCTGCAGCACATTATTTATCCAAAAGTGTGGGATGAAGCTTCATCCTGCTGAAAATACAGTAGGCGCCGCTTATTGTAATCGGTTTGGGATGGAGTTGTTTCTATGCTATTAAGCAAATTATAACAATAGGCGAAGAATTTAAAAAGCATTTTAATTGTTCAGTCACATGCACTTTCTAGGCCATTAAGTGAATTATAACATTAGGCACAATTATAATAAGCTTGCGGTGCATACTGTATAGATCTTTTTAAAAATTCTCCTTCAATTTAAAACGGGCTTCAAATTTTTTTTCAGCATTTTGATGCATTGGGCACAGAGTTGACGCGAGTCCTTGAAAATTGTGACTACGAGCCGAGAGGCGCGAGTCCTTAGAAATTGTAGCTCCGAGTCGACACCCTGCGAGTCTTTCACAAAAAGACTCGGAAAAAGACTCAGAGTCTTCAGCGAGTCTCAAGTCCCATTCCGAGTCTTTTTTTCCGAGTCATTTTTTTTCCTGTTATCAATATCTGTAATTCTGTCTGAAAATTTTCTAGCTGTAAACTTTTTTAAATTTAAATTATCACTTTCAATAAAAACAAGAATCAACCAAATTATACATCTCAAGATGAAAATTTTTTAATACGGCTAAAATTTTTTGTCTTTACTGAGAATATAATTTGGTCATTACGTCAGTTTTTTCGCTTTTATTGAATGTACTTTTTTTTGACATTCACAATTAATCGCTGATACAATCATTTAAAAAAAATTGTGACTCGCAAATAGACTCGCAAAAAAGACTCGCTCGCATAGTTTGAGTCGTTCAAAAGGGAGACTCTGAGTCTTTGAGGAGTGAGAGTCTAAGAATAAAGACTCGGAGTCTCATTCCGAGTCGACTCGGAGTCTTTGAGTCCTCTGCGAGTCCTTTTTCAGAGCGGACTCGTGACAACCCTGATTGGGCACCATTAACGGTTACAGTTTTTCCATTTTCTTCAAAGAAATAAAGTCCAATTATACCATATAAGCTGACACCACATCATACCATAACCTTAGGACTGAGAAGCACCTTATCAGTGTATGGTTTTTAGATGCCCAGTACCTCATATTTTATCTATCAACAAACCTAAGAACATAGAAGTGGGCTTCATCGAAGAAAAATAAATTTCCCAAAATTCCAACACATTCTGCGAGTCCTTTAAAAATGCTTATAGGTTTTTGCATGGCATTCTTTCCTCTTTCTAACCATATATTTGTGATCTTTTTTCCAATAATGTGTCAGCCATTGACCTTATAGTAACATAGACCGCGCTGTCCAATGCTAATTCGTATTATCAGTGGCCCCTGGCCCGAACATACATGGATTCTATAAGTATTCTGGTTCCAAACAAATGGAATTATCAACCGATATGCATAGTAATTTCTGTTTGTTTGGAACCAGAATACTTATAGAATTCTACATAATTATATCGGATCACGCTTTTATCACTAAGCGCAGTCTATTGGTGTCAGCAAATAACAGTGGCACCAAACTGGAACATTTTACTTACCTCTCCTGTACTTACCTACCACATTTCAAAAATTAGACGAAATTGGAGAAGAATTTTTTCCCAAATTTCTCCTACTGGTTGTCCATTAGTTTTCTAGTGATTTTTTTCGTTGATTTCTTTTCAGTGATAATTTTTTGACTGATTTTTCCCTGTAGTGCAATTTTGACTACAGTATATTTTATCAATGATTTTCACTAATTTAGGGTTCAAAAGACACAATAAAATTTGATTTCTAAATACTAGTTATCTTGTTAAATCGTTTGCATAACCATACGAGAAAAAAAATGCCAAAAAATGTTTAGGTCGAGTGCGTAGGAGTCGCATTGTATGTCATAACTCGCACCAGTACCACGCTGCGAGTACGCTGATAATAGCGTAGTTCCCGTTTAATTAATACAGCCTTGACGTATATGTATGTAAATCGTGCTATATGAATGAAGACAGACAGAGAGCCAAGCCACGCAGCGAGATTGAGAAAAGAAATGGAAAAAATATACCGTTCGTACATAAATCCGTACACGCTCTTCATTGATTACAAATTACGGATGAATTATCCCGTCAACCATGCGGAGAGATATCGCATTTTGAGAAAAATCCCGGCTAAAACCATACACGCTCGTTAAATTCATACGACGTGGAATTTTTGTTTAAATATCGTCTCTCTTCTGAATAAAGAATGAGAATAGTGTAGCGAGCAAAAAACCTCGTAAATATTCGTACCTTACGTGGCGCTATAAAGGGAGCGTGCAAGTAAAAAAAAAAGGGCAACATCGTCGCATAGCGAAATAATACCGACCAAATGACTTGCACAAATCTCCCTTCTCTGTTGAGTAAGTAACAAAACAAAAAAAAGAATAACACACGCTCGTATATGAAAATATCTTCTAAAACGGCAATACCTACATCTTTATTGTAAACAGAGCCACGGCGTACATTAAAATAACCTAATTAACGGTCATTCCGCGTTATACGACTAATCGCAAGTCATTTATCGACATTGTCATTCTGCGAATACATTTGTGCTGGGTATACGAGAATGCTCCCGATACCGAGCCGCGTATACGAATACAATGTAATCGAATCACTTTTACGCAGTCAAATTACCGTGAATTTTTTCGTTGCTGGTTGGTCGTCGGTGAATTTTTAATTTCGTTAGAAAATACCGGCTACCTAGTACCGATCGAATCGATATTCGATAAACCGCAAGTGTATCCAGATGCCAGATAAATCAGGTCAATCACACCGCGATGTAGGGAGTATCGACTGTGTACCAAACTTTAGGCACTGTCTTGTCATTAGTGGTATTTTTACTCGATGAGTTAATCGAATAATATTTTGTATAGGCTTGTTTTCGATTCGTGAAGTTATTCTTTGCTAGGAGTGAGAGGGGGTGGAGAGGTCAGTTTATTATCGTTATCGATCGAGATGTAGAAAAACAAACGGAAAAAAACAATAAGAAATTATTCAATCAAGCTTGAACGATAGGTATTGTTCAATGTACATAACTTCTTGATCAAAAAATGTCAATATTTTCAAATGAAATGTTGGGTAATGATGACTTCATTGGCGGACCTAGAAGCAGAGCTGTGCTGAGAAAATCGAGGCCTGAGGGGAAAAATGTAAGAGCCAAAAAAAATAGGCCTTTGAACGTCGACACAACCTGGTTTAGCCAAATTTTTCGTTCGAGGGCCCTTGCAGTGATGAGACAAATTATTTTTAAAATTCAGGTTCGGGAGAAACCCTTCCCCTCTCCCTCTGCACAGGCCTGTCCAGTGTCCAGAAACAGAAGACTTGAACACCTGTGTCAATTTCTTTTAGGGCCAGGCATTTGGACACAGTTGACAAAAGTTGTGATGATTTTGCAAAAACTTAAATTTTTATTCAATCGAGCCATAATTTTAAAAATTGAAAAGTTTTCTCGAAATTGGACGATTGTCGTAATAACTTGGACGATTTTCCAAAACCATAAAAAACTGTCTGAAACTTGGACAATTTTATGAAAATGATAGAATTTTCCGAAACTGGGACAATTTTTCCAAAATTCCATGATTATAAAAATGACACAACTTTCCAAAAATTGAAAATTTTCCAAAAACTGTAGGTACAATTATTTAAGAACTTGGACAGTTTTTATGGATAGAGACAGAGATATTGCAAAAATACTTGTTTAAAAAATTTAATAAGGTATGAAAAACAATTATAATTCCCCAAATTAAAATGTTAGAAAATCTAAGAATTGCAAAATATACTCTTGTAGTAAATAGTAATTATATTATGTCGTCTAAAAATTCAAAAATGCCCCAGATTTTCTTTATAGTACCTAGCTACCTACGTATTAGACCGTCAGGGTATCATAGATCATGAGTGCCCACAGTGGGCTGAAAAGGGAACAATCACATTCCCATTTAAGGTGCTTTTTGAAAACATTTTTTACTCTAAATGATCTTGTAAAATGTTCCAAAAATATGCATTATTGTTTCTTATGTACTTATTTATATCACTTTTTACTAATTTCCCCCCTTGCACCGCTCACTCATCCCTACTAGTGACTGGAATGTTGAAAAATGATGAAATTTCATATATGACTGGTTTTTTTCTCCTGCAAAATTCTCGCTAGCCTCATTAAATTATTTCCTTTTTCATACTATCAGAAATATTTCAAATTTTTTTGGTGAAATTTCATGGCTTTAAAAAAGTCTTTGTCTTGGAAGTGAAAATTCCAAAAAATCCTCTGATTTTTCCAGAAAATGAATTTCTCCAACTCTTTCGACTTGAAATACAGTTTTTCTGATAAAGTATAGAAAACACTTACTCAGGTACTCAAACGTATATTCACGAAATAACTCACAAAAAGAATAACACTAAAACTAAACTATGGTTCAACTGTTCAAAAAGGTTCATGAAGGCGTGTGTCTCTCGACTACACTGTACAACAACTTCGTAATGACTAACTGAGGAACTAACTATTCACCGATGACTTAACTCTAAACATGACTCATCTTATAACGATAACGTAACACAACGACAATTATACAACTTACTAAAGGAACATAAAACGAATACTTCAACACTCCCTCTGAATTTTGAGTGTAAACACGTAACGATAAATTCACAATAACAAATAACAAAATAGGAAAAAATGAAAAGTGGTTCGAAACCAAAATAAACACTTACAAATAATCACTTCTTCGAATCGTCATCGGCGCTGTCTTCTAATACTCGTAACAGCTCTTCCTCTCTCGCTTCGGTCATCGGCACGTCTTCTATAATGTCTTCGGCATGATTACCTTCGGGTCTCTCTTGCGACAAATCCATAGCCTCGTCATAATTCAGCTCGTTTGTTTCGGCTTCCATCTTTTCTACGAGATTACGAACAACATCTGAAGTCCTTGCTTCTTCCTGCGAGATTTTCTTCGGATCGATCGTTAAATTAACATCGGCGTGTTGATGTTCCTCGGCTTCCGTCATCTCCTCGAATCCATCGTCATCAAACAACGCTTTTACTCGTTCTTCAATCCTTCGATCAATTTGCCGTCTTTCCGTACTCCTCCGTCGAGCCGCTTTTCGTTTTTTCCTTAAGTTGGTCTTCGGGAGTTTTCGTTTCAAACAGTAACTTCTTGTAAATTCTATGAATTTCTGTTGGCAGGTCAACGTTCAAGACTTCGGCGGCGTGACGTAAATCGGCGATAGCATCCAGAGTAACGTTTAAATCTCTTGGACCTAAAGAAAAAAAATGAAATGGAAACAAAACTTTGTAAATAAAAAATGAAACTTCGAATAATAAAAAATATCTTCGGCACTTTATTGTATTTCAGGTATTTCTTGAACTAGTCTACTTCGGAGGTGATTAAAAGGTTTCCTGGTTAGAGGTTTCGTGAGAATATCAGCGTCCTGCTCAGAAGAGCTGACCCAATGAATGATCGCACGTTCGTTTATGACAAAATTTAGGATGTGATGGAGTTTAATATCAGGGATGTGACGTAAGGAAGGGACACCAGGTTTTTCAGTACATTGAATGGATGCGGAGTTGTCTCCATACAGATGAAAGGGTTCGTAACTTTGGTTGATCGCGCGAACAGTAGTGGCATTTATTGCAATGGTTTCTTGCAAAGCTGCATTTAAAGCTACGTATTCTGCTTCGCACGTCGACGTTGATACGTTTCCTTGTCGTTTGCTGGACCAAGCAACTACGTCATTGAACAGTTTAATTACTGTACCAGTGGTAGATTTCTTGGTATCCGGACAATCTCCATAACTCGAGTCAGCGTAGGCTATTAATCCATCGGCACTTCCTGTGTACGTAAGTCCATAATGCTGAGTTCCAACCAAGTATCGAAAAACTCTTTTTACGCACTCCCAATCGTAACGAGAGGGATTTACTTGTTTTCTACTGAGCATATGAACTGCGTAAGTGATGTCTGGTCTGGTTCCGTTTGCTAAGTACATCAAACTGCCTATCGCTTCCTTGTAGGGGAAGGGGGCTTCGTCGTATTGTTTCTTCTTTTCGATGCTCTTAAACCATTTTCTTTCTTTTCGATTCTTCGGCTCAATTCCAGCAAAAAGTAACTGTGTCATCAGGCGTTCCTTATCATTTCGATTTTGATGAATCATCGGAATCGGATAGGATTTTGCAGTCAGCATGTTGAATCTTTTTAAAATTTCAATGGTATAATTTTTCTGATGTAAGATATAGATGTTTTCTTTTCGTTTACGAATGACTTCGAGTCCTACAAATTTCTTCGGTTCTCCTAAATTTACAATTTCCAGTTCGTCTAATAATAAATCAATAATTTTTGTCCATTATTCTTACATTGTTTCCAGCGAATAGTATATCGTCTACGTAAAGTATGAGAAATGCTTGAATGTTTTTCTTCCGAAGCCAGTAGATACAGGGATCGTTGATATCTTGTTCGAATCCAATTTTTAACATTATTCGATTGAAATGAGCATTCCAGCGCTTCGGACTTTGTTTTAATCCATAAATCGCTTTCTTGAGAAGTAACACTTTTAACTTTCTGGTTTGATCATCGACTTTCATATACTTCGGAATTTCCATGTACGTTATATCTTGTAGATCTCCATGCAAAAATGCTGTTTTCACGTCGAGGTGGTATACGTCCAAATTAAATTTGTTAATTATGCTGAATGATACTCGAATGGTGGTAATTCTTGAAACGGGTGAATAAATTTCCGCTAGGGAGTAACTCCTAGGGTCTTTAAATCCACGCGCTACAAGTCTCGCTTTATATTTCAATCTTCCGCATGTGTCAATTTTGGTCTTCAATAAGACAATGGAGTCTATGATTACTGGATTTTCTTCGGGAGGTGGACGGTTTATAAAAATGTATGATTCGTGTCGTTCGTGTGAGCCTAATTCGTCAGCTAGCGCTTCTTCCCAGTATTCACGATCTGGTCCAGCCAGAGCCTGTTCTACTGAGATTGGGTCGCCTGCTAAACCACACATAAGTGCGTAAACTTCAAGGTCATCGACTGCTTCAGTTAACATCGCATAGGCGCGTACTCGTTCTAATTCTGCTTCGAAATGTCGTTTTATATCAATCGCGTTTTTATCGAGGGGTAAATCTTCTTCGGCTAACAAAATTTGTTCAGGTTCAATATCTTCGGCAATGTTTGATTTTTCTCCCTCGTCTTTTTGAGATGATGAAGGTTTTCGGTTTTGCAGGTCTACCTCGTTTCTTCGGTGTTGGTTCTGGAGCACTAGATGTCGTCGGTTGCTGTTCATCTTCGGAATCATCTTCAACTATCGGTGTATCGGGTAATTTTTCTCCATTTTCATCTCGTCGGTAAATTTGATCAAATTCCAGAAGCCAATCTTTTTCTTTCATAAGAGATTCAGTTTCATCTTTCGGTAATCCGGATAAATGTTTATACACTCTTGATTCTTTTGGTCTTGCGTGTTTCGTTTTGATAATTTTCTTCGATTGAGGTAATAAAATTTTGTATCCGGTGGGTGTGTATCCGACTAAGATGCCATAAATTCCTTTTGGCGCAACAGGTGAAATTCTTTCTAATCGTTTCATAAATACAATGCATCCAAATCTTCGGAGTTGCTTCAATCGTAGATTTACGTCTGGGAATACTTGTTTTAGTGGATATTTGAATCCAATTCCAGCGTGAGGTGTTCTGTTGTATACGTGTATTGCTGCACTGAGTGCGATATCCCAGAACGATAATGGTAATCCAGAATCCACAAGCATAGCTCGAACTCTGGCCATGATCGTTTGATTGAATCTTTCGGCTGTACCGTTGTGTTGACTTGTCCGAGGTGCTGATTTTCGATGTTTTATACCTTGACTTTTCAGAAAATTCTTGAAAGGTTTTGAGATGTATTCGCCTCCGTTATCTGATCGAAAAACTCGTACAGTTCGATTTTCAGCTCCATCGGTTTTGTTTTTAATTTCTTCAAGGAATTTTTGAAAACAAATTAGTGCATCGGATTTACTGTGCATAACATATGCCATTGCAAATCTGCTATAATCGTCGATAAAGGTGATTATCCATCGGTATCCATTATTGAATGATTTTGGTGTAATTAGACCCATGATATCCGAATGGATGGTGTGAAATGGACGTTTTGCTCTAGTTCTTCTTTCTTTAAATGGTAATTTTCTCATGTTGGCAATGTTGCACGTGTTGCATTCTTCGATAAGTTTCCGGTTTAGCGGTACGTCTTTTAAAAAGTTACTGTACGCTTTGAGATGAACCATTTTCTCGTATGACATGTGATTTAATCTACAATGCCATTTCATACATTCCTTCGAAAATGCACTAAAATCTTCGGTCGTCATCATCGGCTCAATATTCGCTCCCTCGTTTGGATGAATTTTGTACTCTATCGGTATTTCGTAGTCTGTCTGAATGTTATCAATTAACTCTCTTTTATCGATATCATCGGAGTCTTGTTCCATTTGAAATAACCTATTTGCTTCGATTTCGTCTAGGGTAAGTTTCGGTTCTTCGGAGTCGACTTCCATTTTCGTTTCTTTCGGATTAGGTTTCTTTTTCTTAGGAGGATGAAGGGAGAGGTTGGATAGGTCTACAGGAGAGGGTGAACGGCTTCGTTTATACGTCTTATTTCTAGTTTTTGTAACCAAGCCCTTGTCTAAATTTTGATCACTTCGGATAATAAAATACCAAAACGGTTGATTATATTTGCCTTTCAAAATAATTTTGTTAGAATTTCTTTCCAAAACTTTTGCCCATTTATTATTCAAAACTACGGTATGACCTTGATCTATGAATCTTCGGAACGATAATAAGTTATCAATTATATTCGGAACTACTAAGACGTTTTCTAAATTTACAGAGTTATCACAAAGAACACTTCGGCCTTGAATATTACCAGTAACGTTTGCTTTTAAATTTGAATCAGGATTAATACCTTCGATTGTTCGTAGACATTCCTTCGGCTCGGTTATATGTACGCTATCCTTAACAATATGAGTAGTGGCGCCCGAATCGCCTATAAAAATTAAATTCTTACCAGTAGTCGCATCCAACGCAGCATCGGCAGTGAACGCAGCAGCTACTTCTTCGATAGCGTAATCGATTCGGATTCCTTGATCCACCAATTGGTCTTCGGTTACTACCGCAATTCGCGATTGGACTAGAGCGAGGGATTCATGTATTAACTCGTCGACGTAGCTAGGAAGGACGGATCGATAGGCGTTGTACGTAAAATTTTGACTCGGATTAAGTCGCACTTCTTCGTCCCAATCTTCCTGCACTGTCCCGCCGGTTTGTGGAGTCGGCGCTGGTTCTTGGTTTTCATTTCTTTTTGGGCCCCGAACGTTTATACGAGGATCACGGGGTACAAATTCACGTGATGTTCCAGCTTGTTGAACATTGTCATTTCGAGAGCCTGTATCGTATTGTTTTCGCTTCGGTGGTAAATATATTGGTCGTTGTTTTTCTGGTTTCTTTTGATTAACATCGGCAACCTTATTCGAAGCATCGGCACTTTTCTTTGGATCATCGGCAGATTTGAATCTTTTCGCTTCGGTAGGTTTTGCTTGAGACACCTTTTTAACGTTTTCAAATCTTTTTGACGTAGCTTTCGCCGGTTTCTTCTCGACTTTGGTTTTTACTTCGGACTTTTTAACTTCGGCTGATTTCTTCGCGACCGTTTCCGTTGGTTTCGGCGATGGTGATTTCAATTTTTGATTATTTACCGGTGTTGGACAAGTTACTGATTGTTCATTTTCGCCTAAATCCGTTGTTAGATCGCCGGTGATGTCAATTGTACTTATCGTATTCGTTTCCGGTATATCGTCGTCGGTAATATCAATGGTACGAATCGGCTGAACTGGCGGTTGAACGTGTTGTTGTTCGGGTTCCGTAAACGTCGCTTGTTCGATGTACTGTTTTCGTAAAATTTCGTTGATTAACGATTGGTGAGCGGCAGGCGTTTCTTGCTCAACGGACGTAGGCGGCAATGTGTTTGGGTTGTAATTCGGATTGTTTACGAAGTATGGTATAACATTTTTCGGAATAAATCCCGGTCTCATTCGTTGTAACTTTTGTTTTTCCACATTCCACGCCATGTATTCGTATGGTACGTAAGTTCCGTCTGGCGGTATTGTCTTCGGAGGTGGAGGGGGTTCTTGATTATCGATTGTCATTTTCACTGTAGACGTCCGCATCTGTGGTGCGCTGGTCGCAGATTCTTCCGACGTGGGCGATTCCGGCGTATTGTCAATCGTTGTATCATACTCCGCTTTCAATTCTTCCACTTCATCGAGCAATTTTACGACTTGTTGTTGAGCTAATTCGACTTCTTTTAATTTTTCATTTATTTGAGTTTCGATAGCGCGACGTCTGGCATTAAGTTCTTGCTCTTCTCTTAAAATTTTACGTTCTTCTTCTTCTAATTTTTGCCTTTGTTCGGTGATGCGTCGTAATTTTTCAGCAATTAGAGATTTTCGTTCGGCTCGCTCGTTTTTCGGATTTTTCGTGGGCGGTGGTGTTTTATCTTTCTTTTTAACGAAATGCTCAGTCGATTTGGGGGAGGTATTTGGTTTCGTCGGCGAGGTTTTCTTCGGCGGGGGTTTCATCGGCGAGGGTTTCTTCGGCGGTGACTTTTTAGGGGGGGATTTCGACTTCTTCGAGCTCTGAACGTGTGGTAAATCCATTACAACTTTTCTTGCTTTGTTTACTTCTTCTTCGCGAAATTTCTTTTGCTTTTCGATTAGCAATTCAGTCTGGGTTTTTCGGTGAACTTCGTTAAATGTATTTTCCTCGTAATCTAAAATAAAACATATTCTAAAATAAATAAAAATTTTCCCTATCAAATTAAAATTTCTTCGGTTAAAATAATAGAAAAGCTTTCGGAAATTAAACAATCTTCTAACAAAAATAACTTCGGCTTATTTAATTTTCAGATTTCTTTTGAGACTGCTGAGATTTACCCTGCGAGTCATCATTTCGATTATTATTTCGTCGGAATGGTCTTCGATTTCCTCTACCAGAGTTATTATTCCCACGTTGATTTTGTTGATCGTAATTTTGATACATCGGAAATTGCTGTGGCATCGGCAGCGCAAAGAACATCGGATTCGAATTTTGATACCCTACATTGTTATACGAGCCATTTCTATTACCTCGATACCCTCGGTTACTTTTGTTATTATAAAACTTCGAATTATTATTGAACTTATTATTTCTAAAAGTACGTTTACCGTAGGGTCTTCCAGACGGTCTACGACCTCGGAAAGATCTATACTCACTGCGTTCATTTCTTCCGCGGGGACGTTGCTGATCGGGGGGAAGGGGACATTTCTTTCGTTCGTGCCCCATTTCACCGCATCCATAACATCGTTTCTGGCCCTTATACCAGCATTCTTCCTTCGTATGGTTTCGGCCTTCGCAATGAAAACATCGTATCTCATCGGTATTCGGATTTACAAAACGCGGTTGCCGTTGCCCAAAATTTTGGGGGGCGTGAGGTGCGAAGTTTCGTCGGCTGTTATTTCCCCTTTGATGGGCGAAATTTGCTCGAGCTGGAGCATTACGTTCACGGGCTTCGGCTTCCTGTTTAAGCAAAATATTTTTAAGTTCGCGTATAGTTACCTTCGGATAATCTCCGCCTTTAATGTCGATTTCGGTGTTTATATATGGATACCTTCGTTCACAACCATGTCGGATTTGATTAAAAACATCGTATAAAGGAATATTTTTATTAGTAATTGCGTGATGTTGAATCCTAGCTCTACGTATGCGATGGAAATAGTCACTAATCGATTCATTATGATAAAGCCTAATTTTGAAAAATTGCTGTTTGACAGCCCTCGGCGTAGCGTTGGTTTCAGCACGTCTGGTGTCTTTTAGAATTTTAATCGCACGTTTAAACGTTTTACAATGGACGATTTCTTCAATATATTGTTTGTCCAGTCGCATCATTAACGTATTTTTCATATGAATGTTGTCGGTCTTAGTAATCTTTTCGGCCTCTGGGTTAATCCCATACCTAAAAGTTCACTAGATAACCTGGCATACCATATATCGTAGTGTTCATTCTTCGTCAGTTTATATTTTCCGACTAGGGGTGCATTTCGAAATTGTTGAATTCGGATCTGTTCATCGGTTCCCGTAGTGGACTTCGGCGTTGACGTAGATGCTTCGGCAGAGTTTGTTGTAGATTTCTTCGATTTCTTGGATTTCTTCGACTTTTTTAGACTTTTTAGATTTCTTCGAATTTTTCTTCGATTTCTTGCGTTTACGCTTCTTATTGCCATTTTCATCGGAATCCTCCTCCGTACTCGATGAATCAGACGAACTGGACGAAGAGGATGAATCGGAGTCTTCAGAATCTTCATTTTCTTCTTGCTCTTCTTCCGTTTCTTCTTTTTCAAATTCGTCTTCGGATTTTTTCTGAATGTACAAAACGATCATCTTCTTCGTCGTCTTGGCCTTCAAAATAATCTGAATCTTCGGCATTTTTATTCGACGTCTCCTCCGTTCTCCGTCCATGGTCATCTTTTTCTTTCGATTGTTGGAGGGGGGTGGCAGTTTTCTTCTTCTTCGAATTTTTCTCATTATTGGATTTCGATTTGATTTGTTTACGTTTCGTCTGTTTATTTTTCTTCTTTTTATTACGCTCATGATTCTCTTCGCTTTCATCATCGGCTTGGGATTCTTCTTTCAATACAAACGGTTTATGTTTAAGCTTCGGAATTTCAGGATTTGTTTGAATTGCCGGTTGTACCACGACAACTGCATTCGTATTATTTGCAATTTGCATCGGTGTATTTACTTCGGCAGATTTTGTAATTTTAGTATTCGTCGGTGTGATTTTCATGGGAATAGGATGTACTTCGGCTTCGACTATAATTTCTTCGGCTTGTTCATCATCGGATTCAGATTCAATCTGTTTTTCATTTTCTTCGGATACAATTTCATTTTCATTTTCATCGGATTCTTCGGAAGATTCGCTTTGCGAATTGTTATCGTTTTCATCGGAGTTATTACCTGTGTTAGACGGTTTCGAATTATTCTGATTAGAGGCGGCTTGATTGTTTGAATTATTACCGACTGACCTATTCTCTACTCTACTAGAAGACCTGCTTGGATCTAGAGACGTGGTCGAGTTGTTTTGCTCATGTTGAGAGGCTAGCTCCTGTAATAGTATTTACTTATAGAATTTTGATTTGGTATGTGAACGAACGTATTTTTACCTTTTCAATTTTTATGATTTTGAAAAATAACATAAACTTCGGCTTTGATTTAACTTACTCTACGATGCAATTCCTGTTCGGCTCGGCGTAATCTTTCTAAATCATTCGGGTTTATCAGTACACTTCGGTGTTCGCCCGATCTTGATCGAGTACGAGGTCGGCGATTATCACGACTCTCTCGGTCATCATCACGTCGGGATCGTCTATCTGACATCTTCTGAAATATCACGTTTAAATTATTATCTTCGGAATTATATTCATTTTCTTATTCTATATTCATCGGTAAACACATCGGCTTTAATATATTGTCAGATTGCATCGATTATTTAGGAGCTCGCCATTTGGCAAGTACAGACCAGTCTTAGAGCGCTAGACTAATCTGCAGCGATATGAACGTCTGCAGGAACGGCACATGCTATTCAATATCGCCAGTTCGATCGGAAGAAGAGAGTCAGGAACGGCACATGAAACCCCTCAACGTCACGAACTGCTTGCGAACTAGATAGTGATCTCAATCGTACAACATGAGATATCTGTTATCGAAAATAGACGTAGTGACTTGGTATCGTTTCTGTTTAAATTTCAAGACGGCTTACTTTAATATAAGAAAAGCTGACGATCATCCAGTTGATTATTAAACAACTCGTCTAGTCGCCACTTCGGCATTGAATTAAGGCCTATATGGGAGACCCATAGGTTTGAATAACTCCCCGTCGGATATTATTTCTACAAAGTATTAATAAATTCATCGGAAAAGATTGCAACTTGGGATGAAATCAAGTGCGTTTACTTCGGCTATCTTAATACATCGGTAATGTTATGATTTTGGTACATCGGATTTGTCACTGTCTATAATCGAGTACTATCTAGCTCACCCATGCATTTAGGCTTTTTAAATCGAATGCCAGTCGAAACAATACATCAAAACACTGGCATTTACCACGTAGAATAGGTCTAGATTTATAAATATACGATCAACTTTACACTGTGCATTTTACATTATGAATTTTTCGCACGTACCCGTAAGGGGTTTAAAAATATCATCGGAATGTCATCGAAATGTTATAAAATTTATATTATTTTCCAGAATTGGTTACTTGGGCACGTTTTGACGGTGTCCATTTCGCCGATTCCGAGAAATATGGATATGGTGAAATTTTAACTAAAAATTAATACGATTCGTGGCTTTTCTTACCTTCGGAAGTTCAAAAGACGTTTAATTAATACGAAAAACACAAAAAACACTTGAAAAATGCTTAAAATCACAATAGAACTATAAATTTCTTCGGAGACGAAAATTTCATATTTCAACAAGACAAACATTGACCAAACAGCGTGGTCTGATGCAATGTTGTTTGTTTACAATGGCGTCGGCTATTTTCACCACATCATCGGCTATGACGTCATCGGCTATTGCTATATTGATTGAATTATTAGAAAAACATCGGAAATATTAAATTTTTGTAAATTTTGACATCGGCATTAGTTATTAATTATTAATTAGCATCGGATATTACTGTTTATAATTAAATTAATCGAAATAAAGCTTATATTGTACACTTACGTATTATTTGCACTTATTTACAGGTACACTTCGGATTTTTAATTTTAATTGTAAGAACATCGGACTTATTTTAGCACACGAAATCGTTTACGTTAATTATGATTAAAAACTTATTACTTCGGAACTTCGGCGTGGGCGTTCGAGGTTGAGTACATAGACTCTCCAGCTAATTACTGGCCGGATAATCGTCACTCAAACGCTCTGCTACCATGATAAAGTATAGAAACACTTACTCAGGTACTCAAACGTATATTCACGAAATAACTCACAAAAAGAATAACGCTAAAACTAAACTATGGTTCAACTGTTCAAAAAGGTTCATGAAGGCGTGTGTCTCTCGACTACACTGTACAACAACTTCGTAATGACTAACTGAGGAACTAACTATTCACCGATGACTTAACTCTAAACATGACTCATCTTATAACGATAACGTAACACAACGACAATTATACAACTTACTAAAGGAACATAAAACGAATACTTCAACATTTTCTATAAATATTCTCACTCAAACTGGCAAGCTTTCTAGAAAGAAAGTCATTTCAACTAAGTAATATTTTTTCGACTAAAAACACAATTCTGTAATCGTTGAGGTAAGGGAGGTACTTCTTCAGTCCCTTGTTCAGCTCAATTCTGAATATTTTTAAAAAACTTATCATCAAAACAACATTTCTTTAATTTTAAATCAATTAAGTTTCGTAAAATTATACGTTTCTGACTGAAAACTAATGATTTTTCACTGACCCTTTGTTCAAAACCCACCGATTTCTCAGCCAAATTGTAATTTGTCGGAAAGCATCAATACCAGTTGACTGAAAAATAAATGGAAAAACCTGATTTTTTCAGAAATTCAGATCCTGAGAAAGTTGAGGTGAAAAACATGCATTTTGCACTCAATCCACGTCAAAAGGTCTATACCAAATTTCAAAAATTGAATTTGACTACTTTTTCTCATATTTTTTTCTAAATTTAAAATTTAATTCTGGTTCATCATTTCCCTTCATGATCATTCTTCCGGTTTTTTTTGGGGGGGGATCACCCCAGAAATGAACTCGAGTGGTCAAAAAACATGCATTTCGATACCTCACTCGAAAATTTTTCAATTTCGGTTTCAATGTTAGCTCTCTTGTAGGTGGGCAAATTCTAAGAATTCTTCAGTTACATTTCACTTTTTAGTGATCTCTAACCTGTGATGAGAGCAATGTTTAAAATTTGAAAACCTCAAAAATTCAAAATAGTCCATCTTTCTTTTCAAAGATTTTCAAAAAATCACGTTTTATTCTCAATTTAAAAAAAATTGTTATCAGTATGAGCTGAAGTATAAGTATTAAAAATTTTAAGGCCATGAAACCCTTCAATAATTTGCTTAAAATTTTTCTTAAAAAATTCATAAGTACTTACCTATCAATCTTCTCATTTTCCAACCCATTAACGATTGATTTTTCAATTTTCATCAAACTTCAGTTTTTCTTGTGACGCTGACGCTGTGAATATAATATGAATCTAGGTACGAACAAATTACGAAATTTTCTTCAAATTTTAATCCATTAAACCCTATCTGCGAACTTTCAATTTCAAGTAGGTACATTAAAGCTCAATTTTATTTACTAAACATTGATTCATAGCTCTGAGTTTTTCATTTAGCGACCCATTAAATTGATTCCCCCCCCCCCGAATTTTCAATCCGAGTATAAAATGCTTACAGTTGAAATGGTACAAAACAAGACGCAGAAATTTAATTTTTCATTAGCTGGCGGACTTCTGACGACGACGCCTGATCCACTAATTACCTCGAAAACAATTCCAACGTATAATCTAAGAACGAAGTCGGCGAGTATCTGCTGCGTAAATTTAAACCTTCGAATGACCATACCGAGGACGTGGTCAACTCGTATATGTAAATCACTTAAACTTAGGTTTAGGTATCAACGAAAATATAATAAATAGGTAAGAACGTGGTGCCATTCTGAACCTAGTGCCTCTCCACGTACTCGATAAAAACGTTCCGCCATGTCAGATTGACGACAACGACTCGACGACCTCATTAGGCCCGGAGACAATGTAGAAGTATTCCGTACCCTATGGACGGGTTGATCGCTATTCGCCAACTATACCAGATAATTCTTTTTTTTTCAACTTATCTACCGGTGTATAGGTACAGTATTGTCTGGTAGACTTATCGTATAATTGGGTTAACATTATACCTTAGCTGCGAACTCGGAATATTTCTAATTCGTTACTAAGCAGCTGGTTTGGTATGATAGGTACATTACGTAGTAATAAGTTTACGAATAACGTACGACGATTTGTGCAATATTATCTCAGCCATTTGGAAACCTTTTACTATGGGTAACCTAGTTTTTCCACCTTTATTAAAATATTAGCAGGATATGTTTAAAGCTGAGACGTCTATGTCTAGGTATAATATTAACATTTCCCATTTTGCAGCAGTGCACTTTATTACTGACTTATATCTATGTACGAGTACTTAAACTTTGATGTCAAACATAACATTTGGTTCATATGAAGCAAGATATTTGCTGAATGAGCAAATTAGGTATTGATTGTTTCTCGCTCATGATACGAGGAATTATCTAAATATGTATGAATAATTAAACGAAATTATACTTCTTCGTAATTATTTTTCGAGAGCTTGTATTTTTTTTTTCGATTCAATTACATACCTACTTATTTAATTTCGACTTTATTTGTTAGCTGAGTTACTTTCCTGTCTCGTTAGAGAGGTAAATTTTCCTCCAGAAGTTGGTGATTTATGAAATTGACGTACGTATGAGATACGAGTCATGACGAGTGCGAGATTATGATACACGAAATGAAGATTTCTTCTTTTTTTCAAGATACTGTCGTATTTAGGTGACTAATGTTTGAAAAATTCCCCTTCGGATTTATATTCTGTAGGTATTTGTTGCTCGTGATCAAGATAAAGTTTGAGGAATTCATACTTTGTGTGATAGGTGTCATCGCACGTTATCGCAGTAATAATATCGCGATAAGAAAATTATGCTGTTGAAAATAAGTATACCAACGGTGTTATACGATAAACAGTACGTAATAGAGAAATTATCTGCATTTGTATGTACGAGAGAAGTGTATGGGCAAAATGAATCATTCTGTTGAACAAGGAGAAAGGTCATTCAAGGCGACATATTTTTGCGTTGATGATGTTTGTATTCGATCAAGATAGACGTTTAATGTCAAAGATGTTCGATCTCGTGTGTGTAGGTGTACAGTGCCTACTCGGGTTCTTCTTCCTTCTCTACCTGACGACAATATTCATTTTTTTGAATGGAATTTGGATTATTAAAATAATTGAAATAAACAGAGATGTTCGCTTGGGTCAGGGTCGGAGTGGATAAAGGACGGTCTTCCCCCTCATCCATACCTTACGATAAAGGCAAAACTTTCGTTTTAATTGGGCATTTTAAAAGAGTGGTAAAGCGCTGGTGACCTTGTTCCGAAAAAATTTACATTTTAAGCTGGAAAAATTTAGTTGAGAAAAATTTAATTTAAAATTTAAAAAAATGAATAAATTGCACGTAGTGAAATTTTTTTCCAATTTTCAAACCCCTGCCCTCTTTCCTCCTCCCTCCGCTCTATAATTCCAATTGAAATTCTTCTCTGTGACCTGTTGAACAAAAAGTGACTTCTTTGAAACAAAAAGTAGGGAAAACTGGAGTTCACTTCGTATTTTCTCAATATTTTAATTATTGTTGGTTTCTATCTGGCAAATTTTTGTTTTGGTGATAAAAATTAATCCAGAAGGATAATCTGGCTCGTTACTCTTTTAGTTTTGGAGATATTCCCTTGAAAAGTTCTGCCATAGAATTCATACTAGACAATTTGTTTTCCCGAGTCTTCATAATTATGCTGGTTCGAATTTCAAGGTAAAAACTACAGAAATAATTGATTTTATACAAGGTGTTCGAAAAATTTGAAATACCTAAGAATGAATGACATTTTATAAGTTATAAAAATTGTGAATTGAGTTCATCTCCAATGTATTTCACCCTTTTTTCCCCCTCTCTTCTTTTATTGAAAAATTTGATTTTTCCAAAGTAATTTTTAAATTAAAATTGTAACTTTTCTCTCTAGAAATTGTACGTAGAATGCAAGCCGGTCCAAGCGAAGGGCAAGAAAGAAGCGTATCTCAAGAATTTTGTATTTTTGGTTGGAAAAATTAGTTTTAAAATTTTTTTCGAAGGGATAATCTTTTTCAAAAAAATTTGGATTTTGAGTATACAAACTTGGAGAATTTTATTCGGAATGAATGTTTTGTTTTCAAGTTATACTTTCCTCTCTTTCCCTTTTCCTCAAATATTCAATATTTGTTCCTCCATTTCGAAACAATCGATTTTTATACAGGATGTCCAAAAAATTGTTTATCAAAATTTTGACTTTTCTCAGTATTTAACTGAAAAAATTAATCTCGAAAAATGGTCGAAATGTTGATTTTTCAAAAAAATTGTATTCCAAGTGTAGATTGGAAAAATTCCATTGGATTTGAGATTTTTAAATTTTACCCCATTTCTGCCCCCAAAAAATCTTTGTTCCTTCATTTCCAAACTATTGATTTTTATACAGTGTCCAAACAGGGTAAGTCAAGCTGGTCAAGAGAAGTCATGATTTTGACCAAGAGGTCAAGCTAGTCGTACAATGTCAAGCATTTTGACTCAAAAGGTCCAGATTTTTTTTTTCAAAAACTGAAAAAATATTTCCATTCCCCCTAAAATAATTTAAATAAAAAAAGAGCTCATAGTGATTTTTTTTGTATCATGTTTATTTGAATTTGTTGGTAAAAATTTTAATTGAGAATATAGAACATAGAACATATGTGACCCGTGCAGGGACAGGGTACCTAAAGTCGGAAAACATAATTTTGAGTTAGAGACAAAAATATGAAAAATGGGCAATTTTTTTCAATTTTTTTTTTCACTTTTTTAGGTAGTTCAGACCTCTACGCAGCTTTAAACGTGTTTTTTCGATTATTTTTTTTTTGAAAGTCATGATTTTTTCTAATTTTTAAATGTCTCTATCTCACCGAAAAATTGACTTAGGGTGCTCATCCAGGTCTTAAAATGTTCCGCATAGTCTCCCCTATCATTTAAGCCAAAAAACTCATTTTTGAAAAATCCGACTTTAGGTACCTTTTCCCTGCACGGGTCACATATTCATTTTTGGGTTCAGCAGTGAGCTGCTATTTCACGAGTTTTTAACAGGTTATTCCGATTTCATTGTGTTTTTTTAAAATTCCTTATATTTGTGTTGAGTTTTTCGTAAAAATTGAATTCTTTGGAGGGGGAGGGAGTGACCCATGAAAAAGTCACAAAAAGTCATGCAAAAAGGTCAAGCTTTTTGCTCAACAAATTTTGTTATACCTACACCCTGCCAAAGAATTTGAATCATAATTTATAAGATTTTTTCAAAAATTTTATCTCCAGTTTTTCTTTCCTCCTTTTCCCTCTTCAATCTTTCTCCTTTTTCTACTCATCTCTTTTCACCAAAAAATGTTTTTTTTTTATTGGAAATTTTCATTTTTCTAAAATATTAAAACAGTAACTTTTTTTTTGAGAATCATTTTTTAAATTTGGACCAAATGTAGGACAGTGGGTAACTTATCTCAAAAATGACAGAATTGCAATTTTGTTTAGAAAATTAGTCTCAAAAATTGGTCGAAAGGATGATTATATTTTCTAAATTTTGGACCTCAAATACTAAAATTGAAAAAATGACATTTTATTTGAAAATTTTCAATATTTACCCCCCCCCCATCCTGTTCTCTTTCAAATATTCAGGATTTGCTCCTGTAGGTACTTTAAACCCGTTAAAACAAAAACAAGATTACTTTTGGGATCACCTAGTACCACACATACCTACATTTCAGTCGGCCATAAATTCGAAATTTCACTCGTTCCACTTCCTTCATCTCAACTACCGGTGAAAAAATCTGCATCGCGACTCGAGACGCAGAAGGAAATAAAAATTTCAATTTTTAATCGGCTCGCCTTTCATCGGCGCTGCTGTCGACACGGCGGGAACAATGAATAAAAAATAAAATAAATAATAAATCGTAAAATTCATCATTCGCCGCAACACATACACCACCATCGTCAGCGCCACCACCACAGTCGTTCACGCACACAACAATACGACCTGCTAACAAATTTAAACTCTCACTACACGTTCGGTCGATTCAATGACAAGATAAACGCATTCAAGTTGAACGTGTTCCCTTTACCTTGCGCTGAATTAGGTCTATGAAAAAAAAACATCACACTTCCGCCTGGTTATTCGACCAATCGAAAAAAAAAAAACTCAAAAAGCACTCCGCGATGAACTAGCATTTAAAAAAACCTAAACTCTGTTGTGTTGTATACCGCCTTCCATAGCTAACGCGAAATTCGTCGATAAAATAAACAATTCGTATCAATAACAGATTGGCTGCAATTGAAAACATTATTTTTTTATGTACGTAGTGTTCGGTACGTACGTATACGAATATACGATGCTGTGATGGCTAATAAAGCGCACCATCTCGTCAATCTTTCCGCTTTATTTCAAACTCTCGGCAGAGCGTTAAAAATGTAATTTTATCTTTGATAAAACGCCATTTATTCTAATTTCCTCCTATTCGAACGACGACTTCACTTTTGCTCTCAATTCGTCGTATAAATTTTAACACATTCCAGAGAAAGTAACCGTTCTTCCGTTCTTGCTACAGTTTTCCGTCTTCTCTCCGCTCCGCCACCTTTGAACGCTGCAGAGTAATTACCGCGATAACGTTTATTCGAACTGCCAACACCGGCTCGATAATTTTTTCGTCGTGTTCGCCAAAACCACCGCGAACACCGCGCTCGTCCTCCGGTAATCGACGATGACAAATCTGACAACGTTGTTAACTTTCAAAACCGTCTAATTGTTAACATAAACAGGTGCTGTTAAAAACGTAAAACACGTTCAAATATTAACATATAAACGACAACGTATCATTAAAAATGTATTTTCTAAATGGCCTATTTACCGTCGTCTCTTAATTACCGCGATGCGAAGATGTTCCTTAGTCTGTGTCCTTCCTCTCTTCTCATTTTGAATGAACCATTTTCACGAAGTGCATGGAGTGCAATTGCAAGTGTCTATAGGAACAGGGTGTATGTCTACTGATCATAAAAGTCATGATAAAGGCCCGAAAAGTGAAGACAGCCCAGGAAAAGTCTGAAATTTGAAAAAAAAATCATGAAAAAGTCGAGAAATTCATAAAAATATCACGAGATTCATAAAATTTGAAAAAGTCATAAATGTCATGAAAAAGTCGAAAAAGCTGTGAAATTTATTATTATACGAGTAACTGCATGAAAGCTACAAAATTTGGAAAAAACGTCTTTTCAAGTGATGAATAGCATGAAAGTCACGAATTTTGAAAAAAGACATGAAAGTTATAAAGCTAAAAATTGTGAAAAGGTCGTGAAAGTCGGTCATGAAAAACATGAGGAAGTCATGAAAATCATAAAAAGGCCAGGAAAGTCATGAAATTTGAAAAAAGTCGTGAAAGTCGTGGAAAGGTCATGTCATAACAGTCGTAAAATTTGAAAAATAGGCATGAAAGTTATAAAATTGAAATAAGTTTATTAAAGTCGTGAAATTATTGAATTTTTAAGAAAATTATGAAGAGGCCATGAAGTCATGAAAAAGTCATAAAACTCATAAAAGTCATGAAAAACTAATGAAAGTCATGAAAAAGTAATGAAAGTAATGAAAAAGTAATGAAAGTCATATCAAAAGGTCATGAAAATCATGAAAAGGCCACAAAAGTCATGAAATTTGAAAAAGGTCGTGAAAGTCATGGAAAGGCCATAAAAGTCATAAAATTTGATAAAAGTCGCGAAAGTCGTGGAAAAGTCATAACAGTTGTAAAATTTGAAAAATAGACATGAAAGTTATAAAATTGAAATGTTTATTAAAGTTGTGAAATTATTGAATTTTTAAGAAAGTCATGAAGAGGCCATGAAGTCATGAAACTCATGAAAGTCATGAAAAAGTCATCAAAAGGTCATGAAAATCATAAAAAGGCCACAAAAGTCATGAAATTTGAAAAAAGTCGTGAAAGTCATGGAAAGGTCATAGAAGTCAAAAAATTTGAAAAATGTTGTGAAAGTCGTGGAAAAATCATAACAGTCGTAAAATTTGAAAAATAGACATGAAAGTTATAAAATTGAAATAAGTTTATTAAAGTCGTGAAATTTATGAATTTATAAGAAAGTCGTGAAAAGGCCATGAAAGTCATGGAAAAGTCATAAAACTCATGATTGTCGTGGAAAAGTCGTAAAACTCATGAAAGTCATGGAAAAGTCATAAAACTTACGAAAGTCATGAAAAAGTCATAAAACGCACGAAAGTCATGGAAAAGTCATGAAACTCACGAAAGTCATGGAAAGGTCATAAAACTCACGAAAGTCATGGAAAAGTCATAAAACTTACAAGTCATGAAAAAGTCATAAAACTCACGAAAGTCTTGGAAAAAATCATAAAACTCACGAAAGTCATGGAAAAGTCATAAAACATACGAAAGTCATGGAAAAGTCATAAAACTCACGAAAGTCATGGGAAAAAAAAAATCATAAAACTCGCGAAAGTCATGGAAAAGTCATAAAACTTAACGAAAGTCTTGGAAAAAATCATAAAACTCACGAAAGTCATGGAAAAGTCATAAAACATACGAAAGTCATGGAAAAGTCATTAAACTCACAAAAGTCATGGAAAAGTCATAAAACTCACGAAAGCCATAAAACTCATGAAAGTTATGAAAAAGTCATGAAAATGTCATGAAAAGTTCATGAAAATCATAAAAAGGCCTCAAAAGTCATGAAATTTGAAAAATATGCATGAAAGTTATAATTACCTATACCTAATTTAAAAAATTCATTAAAGTCGTAAAATATAATTATGAGTTTTTAAAAATAGTTATGAAATTTTTAAAAAATCATAGAAGTCATAGAACCCGTGAAAAGTTAATGAAAGACATTAAAAAAGTCATGAAACTCGTGAAAAGGTCATGAAAGTCATGAAAAAGTTATGAAAATCGTCTAATTCTTCCAAATAAAGGCAAAAAAGATAAAATTAAAAAAAAATCTTAAAGGTCATGAAAAGGTCATGAAAATGAAATTTTTTAAATAAAAACATGAAAGATATTAAATTTTTAAAAAACTATAAAAGTCATGATAGTCATAAAAGTTATGAAAAAGTCATGAAAGTCATTTAAATTGAAAAGTCATAAAAATCATGAATTCATGATATTTGAAAAAATGACATTGAAGTCCTGAACATGGCATAAAAGTAATGAAAATCTCATAAAATTGGTGAAAATGTCATGAAAGTTTTGAAAATATCATAAAGGTCATGCAAAGGTCATTAAAGTGTTGGATTTTTGAAAAATAAAGGCATAGAAGCCATGAAATTTAAAAAAAAAGGCATAAAAGTCATAAACTTTGAAAAAACACCATAAATGTCATGAAATTTGAAAAAGAAGTCATGATTTTAAACGAAAAATTTAACGAATTCTGTGTTTTGTTTTTTGGTCGTGTTGCCAATAAGTTTCTTCTGAAAAAAATAGCTAACACGAAGAAAACAAGTTAAAATTATGAAAAAATCATGAAACTTCAAAAATTCAATCCATTAGATACCTGTAGGAACAGTTTTTTCAAACATACCCCTTCTCGTTCTCTCTCGGTTCATCTAAGTAACCGGAGGTAATAAAAATTCGAGCCAAATAAAGAAAGAACCCGAGAAACGGGGCAGAGTCCGCGAACTGTTAAATTTCGTTGCAACTTTCGGCTCGAGAGTAAACTGTAAGTATAAGAAAATTGGAAAAGCTCTTAATTACTCTCGATAGCGATGTAATTCGTTCGTCGCCGCCGCCTCCGTTTCCTCGATGTTTCGGGTTTCGACGCTTTCTCGGCCCATTCCAGCGACGGGAGTTTTTCCGCCCTCCCTCCGGCCGGCCTGGAAAACGGCTCCAAAACGACGAGCAGCTAGAGAGAGAGGATTTGGGAAAACGCGAAACTTGCGATAGAGGATAAAAGGAATGCTGCTGCGGGGATGGGAGAAAATAACGTTCGCAGGCGAACGTTACATGCAAATGTGTTACGAATACATAATGACGCAGCTTTACGTTAACGTTACGTTATTTCATCGTCGTACCCTGCGCACACAATTCCTTTAACAAAGTATAAACTTTGTCCTTATTTCCAATTCCGTTCTCGAGCACGCGCGATCACGGCTCACGAACGCATTTATACGCGTAAATCATTTTTGTACTTTTTATTTATTATTTATTAGGTTTTTTTTGTACTTTGAAGAGAATAGTGTTCGATATCGAGCTTGAAAGTTTTTATCATAGGTCGAATTATTTGACATTTTTGAGAATGCTCATTAAGTTCCTGTATATGTTTTGTAAATTGGTCTGTAACCCTTCTCCCTCTCCAGCATACTTATGCTTTTTACCTTTACACAAAATAATGAAATGATTCTTGCTGATGCTAAAACATGTCGAAAATAAACCTAAGCGTACGTTTGAGCTTTAAATTTATTAAAAACACTTCCTCTTTTATTTACCTACGTGAAAGCCCAACGTATATAAAGGGATAAAAAGGATTTTATTTCATAAATTTACGCATACATAGGTAGGAGGTACCTATACGTATAATACACCTCCGCATACTGTGTACCAGCTACCTATGGAACAAACTTACACAAACGCATATACGTCGGCGAGAAGAACTACCGTAATATTTTATCATTTTATTTTTTCGCTGCTGCGATGCTGCAAAAATAAAACTCGCTGGTTAATAATGTAACCGTGGAAATTGAATTTTTTTCTCTTTTCAATCATTTCCGGGTAATGGGTAATTTTTACATGTCAAGATTTCCAGCTTTGGAAAAAGTTTTTTATCTTGTAAATTATCTTGATATAGTTTGAAAAAGATCAACTGCTAATCTAGAAAGAAAAGGCATGAAATATAAGGCGATGTCTTCCATTTCTGATGAAAAAGATTTTACAGGTAAAATTTAGCTGCGAACTTGAAGGTTTTTTGATCAAATGCGTAAGTCCTTGAAACGAAGTTGAATTTTGAGCTGAAAGATATCGTTTACTACCTATACCTTTTAACCAATCCGAATCATTTAAAAGTAAATATGGTGACCCAGTTTCCAAATGTCAGGATTTGCTTCAGCAAAACGAGCCCTGCTTACATAAAAAGTACACTATTGAGTCTTGAATTCGCGTCTAATCCTAAATATACAATCGAATTTGGATTTGACGCCTTTGGAAACCATGAAATCGATATACAGAACGATTTCTTATCATATTTTTCACTTTCGTACCTTTATTTTCTCCCTTCTCCCCTTCCAGGACGATTAACTGTGGTAATAACGCCGGCCGTTTGTAGTGGAATACATTTCGATAACGGTTTCTGGTTTAAAGGAGTTTTGATCACAGTTTTGTTTGGTTTTTGGTTAGTGAAATTTTATAGTTATGTATGGAGTGGATTTTTCAGTTTTAATTCGATTTCGAATACAATTTTCAGTTTTGGTTTCGATCAGTGGGATTTTGGTTCAGATTTTTAGTGTTTGATTTCGATCCCAAAAATCATCCCATGATTTTTCCAAGCTGTATAGACTAGAATGAATTTTGAGATGATTATTGGGATGAATTTTCATCTCAGAAATCATCCCACAATTTTCCGAGCTTTTGAGGTTGGAATAATAATTGGAATGAATTTTCATACCAATAATCATCTCATGATTTTTCCGAGCTTTTGAGGCTGAAAAGAATTTTGGGATGATTATTAGGATGAATTTTCATCCCAGAAATCGTTCCATGATCTTTTCGAGCTTTTGAGGCTGAAATTCTTATTGGGATTAATTTTCATCCCAAAAATAATCCTACCATTTTTCTGAGCTTTTGAGGCTGGAATTATTATTGGAATGAATTTTTTTCATCCCAAAAATCAACTCACGATTTTTCCGAGCTTTTGAGGCTAAAATGAATTTTGGGATGTTTAATAATTGTTTATTGGGATGAATTTTCATCCCAGAAATTATCCCACGATTTTTCCGAGCTTTTAAAGCTTGGGATGAATTTTGGGATGAGTATTCAGATGAATTTTCTTTGTTGGTTTTTTGTTACTTCACAGATTCTTGATCGTGGTTTTTAATGCCTGATTTTATTTTTTTGGTTTATACATTCAGTTTTGGCTTTTGGTTACCAAAAAGACTGTTGATTGCAGTACTCGGTACTGATTCCAGTTTTTGGTTGTGATTTTCGGTTTAGGTTTTTCGGTTACTTGGAATCGTTTTGGTTACTCGACTTGGTTCTGGTTTTTTTGTTAGCAGTTTACAATTTTTAGATTCAACTTTTGGTTGGATAGTTTTTAAAAAAAAGGTGGTTGCAATACTTTTTGGTTTAATGTGATCAGCGGAGGTTCTGGTTTTTAATCATGATCTTCAGTTTATGAGTTTTGATCTGTGGGATTTTGATTTTGATTTTCAGTTTTTGATTTCGATTGAGATTTTTGCGGTTATGATTTTCATTCAAAGTTTTCAGGATTTGTTTTTGATTTTATCTCAGAATTTCGCTGGTGGTTTTCAATTCTGTTGTTTGGTTACTAACTTGGATTTTGGTCATGTATTTCAATTTTGTTTTTTGGTTTCTTGAAAGAATTTTGATAGCAGTACTAGTACTGATTTTGGTTCTGGTTTTGGGTTAGTGAGATCATGCTTACGATAGAATGGACAGTTTTCAGTTTGTGAGACTCAAGTTGGAATTTTCAGTTTTGGTTTTTGTTTTAAAATTTTTGGTTGATGTGATTTTGACTATAGTTGAGAAGGATTTTAGTATTGGTTTTAGTTTCAAATTTAAATTTATCCAGGGGTAACAAAACCGATTGCCGATTGCATAAAAGTTTAGTTTGAAGTTTCAGTTTTTTCAGATTATGGAAAAAAGTTCAATTTTCAGTTCAAGGCTTATTTTCAAGAAATAGAGAGTTCAGTTTTCAATTGAATATTTCAAGTTTCAAGTCATATGTAGGTTCTTGAAGCCATTTTTGAAATCTCATTTCGATAACAACCTTGAAATTGAAAAAAATCGTTGAAAAATTCAGTTGGTAAAAATTTTGAAAATAATTTAGATTGGAGGAAATATTTGAATTGAAAGAAGCTTTTGAAAAATATATTAATGTTGAAAGAAAAATTAAAAAATTAAAGTTCTGAAAAGGTTTTAGAGTTGACAAACATCTTGGAAAAATTCGAAACTGATGAAAATTGTATAGAAATTTCAAATTAGAAAAAATTCGATTTGAAAGAAATTTTGAAAAATTCGAACTTGAAGAAAGTTTTAAAAAACGACCATCTTCAAGCTCATAGTTTCAAGTTTCAGTTTTAAATTCGCATTATAGAAGTTCAGTTTTGAGTTTTTGTCAAAAATCACGAAGTTTTATTGGTTTTTTCTCAGTTTTCGGTGTCGGTTTCTCATCTCTGGATTTTTCAATTGTTACAGATTTTTTGATGTCGGGTTGATTTTAATTATTCACCCTTACCCCTCCCTTCAATTTATATCACTTCATTATCAGCAATATATATTTTTTTTAATGTGAAAGAAATTCCAATTCTTGAAATGTGACATAATGTCCAAAGTCGAAAAAATTTTACTTGCTACTTAAAATTGAATGCCATTGACACTCCAATTCAATTCTAAATGTGAGAGGAGGGTCCATAATACAGCAAAATTTGAATTTTTTCGATTTCTGTTTGGGCTACTCCTTTGATGCAATTATTTTTCACGATCTATGTTTAGGTATAATATTGAATCAAAATGACCTTTTTTGAAATCGAGATTTGGAATCGTTCGAAATTCAATTTTTCATTACTGATACCACATTTCTTATTAAGTTTTAGACATCAGCTCTTTTTTTTCTTTTTTTTTCGTAACGAAATCCTTTTCTAAAAATTGAAGGAAATCACAGCGATAAAAAAAAATCAAAAATTGATTTAAAACTGAATTTAAAATATTGTAAAATGTATTAATCTCATTGAATTTACACTTGCATTCCCCATTCTCCATCCAGCATTCCACATATCTCTTACTGAGGCAACGAGCGTAAAATATAATAGATAATTATTCATGGATTAGTAACACGATGTACCTAGCAAGGCATGGCGAGAATGTGAAATGTACGCACGATAAACCAGCACCATCGGCAGCTAACTCGAGTACACAGGTAGTTAGATACGACGACGTGAAAGAATAAATAAAAAATGATTACAATACGGACCACAGACCTTAGATATAAATAAATATCGATCAATAGACATATCTGTAGTAGGTCTAGGTACGCCGTGCGGTGTTTGCGTTCTCGGTGCATTCGTAATACCCATTATTGGCGCGGTTAACCGGTTATATCTACTGTATAAAGTGAGTGGCAGTACGCGAAATTAATGGGCGTAGCGATTATAGCGCAGAGAAGAGAGTTAAAATTTAAAAAAAAAAACTCTGTCTAATTGAGATAAAAATCTTAACCCTTCGTCAGCTTAGATAAATAATTAATGCTAATTAAAAATTTACCGGGGTGCTATTTTGATGTTATAAGATTGTAGCTAATTTGAATGTTAAATGTTGCCTGGTGTTCGCTCTGTCGGTGTGTAATCAGTAGCTTTGTGCATGTACAGTCGTTAATGTTTAATGGCGAATTTGTTTTATATGTACGTATCATATCGAATACCAGAGTAGTTTACGTATAGTTTTAGATTTCCTCTCTTTAGCGACGCTTGTTTAGTGTATACCTACGTACCGGCTGCTACTAAGTGGCTAAATGAACCTTGGTTAATTATAAAGGTGAAGCGTACATCTAAACAGAAGTAATAAAAATGTCCGACGTGAAATTTAAAGCGTAATTTTAACCGGTATATCGTATCCTACTGGTACATATACACGCTACAGTGTACGTAGATACACAAAGTTTGTAAGAAAATAGGGTTGCAGGAAGTTACCCATACCGCCTCGTCCTATAGAGTCGAATAATTTTCTATTTAAGCGTGAAATTAATGCCAGATTCAGACTCGACGTAGTCGATTATAAAACAATCGATATGTCACGGATAGCTTTTTATCACCGAATGATGTGTGCTCTCCGGTACCCTCTTGATATTCGAGCAACCACCTGATCAACCCTTTTCTTATAATTTTACAGTGGAATGAGAATTGGGGAATGAGACGGTCGATTATTACCCTTGTTTTGAGCAAATTTGGTTTTTTGTTTTGCATTTGACATGTTTTCAGAAAATAAGGTTCTGGAGGGGAATTCTTCTGCAGCTATGTCGTTTTTATTTTTGAAAATTTGAACGTGATTGCGAATTCGCACGTGACCTGTCAGGAAATTATGACTGCGTCGATTAGGTTCACCTGTATTTTGATTATTTTTAATGTGAGCTTGAAAAGTGGGTCAGATTTGAATTTAGGATACTTCGCAAGCTAGTAGCTGTAAAAGAGTCATTTGGAAAAGTATATAGCTCAGTTTTACTTTTTCCAGTGATGCTAAAAATTCTTCCAAAATTTTTATTGTATGAAGATGTAAAATTAATTTCAATGATATTTAACTTCAGATATCTAAAGAGCATTTTTGCAATTATAATGAAAACTCAAAACGTTATTTCTTCAGAAATTTTGGTGTGAAAGAGGTATTTACTTTAAAAATAAAGAGAATCCCTAAGAGACATTAATTTTTGAAACCAGTTCTGTAGTTTCCAACCATGTTATCACTTTATCAGTACTTTTTTCAAAAATGAAGATACGAAAAGAAATGGTAAACAAAAATTTAAGAGCAATTAAAACTGGTCATTTTTCAATTTTCAACTTGTGAAACCGGTTTCATGGTTTTCAACCAGTCATTCACTAGATTTTCCAGGTCGGACGAAAAATGAAGATGCAAAAAAAGTTTCACGCAAAAAATTAAGAGCATTAAAAATTGATTAATGATTATTTATTTTCGGGTTTCAATTTTTGGAACCGGTTTTATATGATTTTCAACCAGTTGGCTAAATTTTCAAAATCGGACGAGAATGGAGATAGGAAAGATAGTTTTGAACAAAAATATATGTTGAGTATTACTACTGATTATTTTTCGATTTCAAACTTTTAGAACCGGTTTCATGGTTTTTAACCAGTTATTGGTTAGATATCCTAGATTAGGAAAACTATGGAGATACTAATATTTTTCAGAGAAAAGTTACAGAAAGGCATTGAAAATTAATCATTTTTCAAATTCTGAAACCGGTTTTATGGGGTTTAACCAGTAATCAGCTAGGAATTCCAGATCAGGCAAAATATAGAGAAAGAGATACTACGAAAAAAAATAAACAAAAATTGCAGAGCATTGAAAACTGATATTTTTCGATTTTGAAATTTTGAAACCGGTTTTACAGTTTGCCAGTTGGTTGATGGTTTCCAAATCGGGAAAAAAATGAAGATACGAAAAAAGTTTTCAGACAGAAGTTGCAGAGGGGCACTGAAAATTAATTATTTTTCAATTCTCAACTTTCGAAACTGGTTTCATTGTTTTTCGTATTCTGAAACCGGGTTCATGGTTTTCATTCAGTTCTTGGCCAGATTCCTCAGATCAGGAAATACTGAGAAAGGTTTTAATTAAAAATTGCGCAACATTGAAAATCATTATTTTTCAGTTTTCAACTTTTGAAACCGGTTTCATGTATTTCAACCAGTTGTTGACTACCAACCAATTCCAAATCAAGAGAAAAATGGAGATACAAAAAAATTCCAATAAAAGACGAACGTTATAGAAAAACATCAGAAGTTAATTCTTCAATTTCAACTTTTGAAACCGGTTTCATACTTTCAACTACTTACTGATTAGGTATACAGGATCAAGTGGTAGTCTAAACCCCTCCAAAAAAAGGGGGAAAACGTGAAAAATGGAAATACAAAAAAATTTTGAAACAAAAGTTGCAGAACAGTAAAGGCTGGCCATTTTTCGATTTTCAACTTCTGAAACCGGTTCCATGGTTTTCAACCTGTTGTTAGCGAGATTTCCTTGATCAGAAAATGCGAAGAAAAGTTTCAATTAAAAATTGCGCAACATTTAAGATCATCATTTTTCAGTTTTCAACTATTGAAACCGGTTTCATATATTTCAACCAGTTGTTGACTACCAACCAATTCCAAATCAAGAGAAAATGGAGATACAACAAAAATTCCAATAAAAGACGAACGTTATATGTAGAAAAACATCAGAAATTAATTCTTCAATTTTTCAACTTTTGAAACCGGTTTCATACTTTTAACTAATTACTGATTAGTTATCCAGGATCAAGTAATAGTCTAAACCCCCAAAAAAGGGGAAAAAAACGTGAAAAATGGAAATACAAAAAAATTTTGAAACAAAAGTTGCAGAGCAGTAAAGGCTGGCCATTTTTCGATTTTCAACTTTTGAAACCGGTTTCATGGTTTTCAACCTATTGTTAGCTAGATTTCCCTGATCAGAAAATGCGAAGAAAAGTTTCAATCAAGAATAACAGAGAAAATTAAAAACTGACCACTTTTCTATTTCCAATTTTGAAACCGGTTTCAACCAGTTGTTGTCTAGGTATCCCAGATCAGGCTAGAAACGAAGCTACAAAAAAATGTTGCCAAAAAACGTCACAGAGGATTGAAATCAATAGTTTTTCGTTTCAAAAATGTTCCTTCAATTTTCAATGTTTTGCAACTTTAATTTCAAATTTTCCTTGCATTGTGATTTTTTTAGCATCCAAAGGAGAGGGTATCCGGGCAAACAACTGAATTTCATAGTTTTTCAAACACCTTGTAAGTGAATATGATCAGATATTCAACTTTTGAAATCAACTCGCTGTTAAAGAAGATGGGCGCGGGCGCTGCTTAAAGCGTAATAAACACACTGTATTCAACTTGTACCATTTTAAGGACACAGATTGGCAAATTATCGTCTTTTTTGTTCGCCGAATGAAAAAAAGTATACATAAATACATTGCAATTATATCATCCAGATCGTGTTGAAATACATCGACTCGACCCTTCACTTGAAACACACGAGGGCTATTTCGGAAGGCGTTGGGGGAGAGGAGCAGGGTCGAAGAAGACGAGGGAGCGTATTAAATGGGAAATTATTTAAATAACGAATCGTACAATCTGTATAGCGTTCCCCTTTTATCGATTGTAATCTCAAAGGAGCTCCGCATCCGCGGTTAATTCGGTAAATAAGATAAAACGCTACCATTTTGCCTATCTCTAGTCCTCCTGGACTCCATACTCCGCAGCTAAAGTACTCGTATCATCGATGTGCACAGAGAGAGTGCTCCGTTTACTACATAATATAGAGTATAACGGGTCGCGCCAATATAATTTCCATAAAGTCATCCGGTTCTTCGTATAGCTGTGGTTTGCTCGCGTTCGATGTAAAAAAATTGCGAATACCGGTAATGTCACGCCGAGTGTACGTCGAAGGTCAACAACCTAAGGAAACTGGTCTCTTTGTAACGCGTTCGCTAGACGAGCGATACTGAAAGCTGTATGGCGTTGGATACAACCGCATGCGGCATGCACCGCACTCTCTGGCTCGAGCAGTCAGCTGTTGTGAACCTAGGCATCGCGGGCAATCAACGTCCTTGGCATAATACCACTCCGCGTTCTCCGCCAGTCCATCCGCTAGTCAGCCACGCACTCCCGCGATTCTTTCACTCTCTGCGCCTCTCCCGGTGTACTGGTGTACTCTCTTGTACTCTCCAGCACGCGCGCCATAGGGTATTCGGTAATTTATCGTCGTCGTTGCCCCCGAAGCGGTATCGGAAATTGCAATTTTACGCTACAAAGACGTTATGTGTATAGATTTTTTCATTTCTTGTACTTTGTTTTTATAAGAAGCAGTGACGGTGCCGACGTTGATGTTGGTGTCGGTGTTTTGCGCCGTATTTACTGTTTAGGAGTGTTTCGTCGCCTTTTTTTAGATGGTAATTTTTAATGCTGGGTTTCGGATGTCGTGTTCAGGTGATGAGTGATTTGTATTCTTTTAAGTGTCAAGGACTCGAAAGAAGAGTAGTCAGTTGCCAATTGAAATCTGTACCATCTCTCTGGATGTATAATTTATTGAAAGTTTCATCAATTTGTTTATTGTTTGTTCCGGAAGTAATCCAACAATAATATAATTGAGCTGAAAAAAATGAATCGCTGGAAATAAATTTTGAATAAACTAGAAAGGAGCGAGGTAGAAAACTTTTGGATCAAATGCTTTCGAAATTATTTTTTAATGTGGAAATAAATCTTTACCCCTCCCCCCAACCCCTCCCCATCTCAATTTGTTGAGACCATCAAAAATGAAAACTGAAGTAAAAACTGAAAACAGTTCAAAAAATTGAATATTATCATAAGAGTTATCTCTCTCATCGGGCTTCCCTAGATAAAAAAATGACAAATTTTCTTAAACCTGCTAAAATTTCAAAAAAAATCTAAAAATTTACAATGGTTGAATTTATAAAATTTCTTATTATTAATTTCTCAAATTTCAAAAAAAATCTGAAAATTTACATTGGTTAAATTTATAAAAATTTCTTATATTAATTTCTCAAAATTTCAAAAAAAAAAAAACTGGAAATCTACAACGTGGCTGAATTTATAAAATTTCTCGTATTAATTTCTCAATATTATTATGTACCTAATCTGGCAGAAAATCACTCTCCTCAATTCGGACATTGTGTTCCAGAAAATCCCCATTTTTATACTTATATGATTTCCTATAGAAATTTCTACCTTGGACACAGTGACGAAAAATTCCAATTTCAATTGGACATGGTGTCCCAAAAAAGGCCAATTTAGACTTATTATTCCAAAACCCCATAAATTGGGACATAGTGTCCTAGAAAGGCGATTTAGGCGCATTGTGTGAAAAGTAGGTAATGATTTGGATAAAGAATTCCAAAAAAACCAATACGGGCTCAGTAATTTCTACCTTGGACGCAATGACGAAAAATGCCAATTTCGATTGGACATGGTGTCCCAAAAAAGTCAATTTAGACATATTGTTCCAAAACCCCATGAATTAGGACATAGTGTCCGAGAAAAGGTAATGATTTGGATTAGGGATGGCGATTATAGAAATTAAAATCGGTTAATCGATTATTCGAATTTTAATCGATTACAAAAATAATCGATTAATCGACGCCTGATTAATCGATTAAGAATAATCGCCCGATTAATCGATTAAAAATTATCGTCCGATTTTCTCAAATCGACCAATTAATTCACCTTCGCCCCCTCCCCCTCCCCGTCCTGGGACAAAAATATGCAATCCAATTTCAGTTCTTTGTTTCATGTGAAAATCTTCAGTTTGGGCAAAAATTTCGGGGTTGAAAATGAAAAATCTGTCGACTAATATTATTTAAAAAAATAAATTTGCTGACTCATTATTTTTTTTAAAATGGAAATTTTCCAACCAGAGGTTTTGAAAACAAAAAAAAATTCGTGCTTTTTGAGCTACTTTTTTGACTTCAAAAAACGACTGATTAGACGATTAAAAATAATCGGCCGATTAAACGATTAAAATAATCGAATAATCGATTAATCGATTAACCGAGCAAGAATTTTGGGCGATTTTAAAGAAAAAAATAATCTATTATAATCGCCAGCCCTAATTTGGATAAAGAGTTCCAAAAAATCCAATACGGGCTCAGTATCCCAAAAAAAGTCAATTTGGACATGGTGTCCCAAGAAAAATCCAATTTGAACATTGAGCCTCAGAAAACTCCTCAATTCGGACTTGTGTCCGAAAAAAACATAATTTGGATATAGTGTCTCAAGAAAACCATTTGGCCATGTTTTTAGTTTAAATCTGCTAGTTTGGACGCAATGTCCAAAAAAAGGTAATTTAGACGTAATGTTCCAGGAAAAACCTTGGTTTGGACATAGTGTCTCATGAAAACTTCACTTTGGACATAGTGTCCCAATAGAAGCCATTAGGACATGATGTACCAGAAATTCTCAACTTGATCATAGTGTCCGAATAAAGGCGAATTCCTTGGGACATAGTGTCTCAAGAATTCCCATTTTAGTAGAAAAAGACAATTTGGTCAGTGTTCCAGAAATTTCCATTTTGGACAAAAGTGTTTCAAAAAGCCAATTTGGACATCATGTCTGAAAATAATTTAGATATTGAGTTTCAGAAAAAACTAATTTGTACATAAGGGCCCAAGAAAACCTCAATTCCAATGTAAAATCTCAAAAAAAAAAAAACATCTGGACATAGTGTCCCAAAAAAGCCCATATTTATTTATTGTGTCTAAAGAAATTTTAATGTAGAATCTCAAAGAAAGCCAATTAGGACATAATGTCCCAAGTGAACCACCGAATCGACAAATGGACATATTGCCCTTAAAAAAAAATAATAATTTGGATATAGTGTTCCAAAGAAGCCAATTTGGGCGTTATGTCCCCAAAAAAGTCAATAAAGACACATGTCCACTGTCCAGTTAAGTTTTTACAAAACATTATGTCCAAATGTTCAATTTTTGTGGGGAGGGGGGGATTCTATGCTCAATTTGAATTTATTGAATAGTGAATACTCGTGTATTGAAAAAAATTGATTTTGAAATTTTTATCTCTCGTTTGATAATGTATATCAACTCCCAGCACCATAATATGTCCATATTTATGAGATTGAAGGTCAATGACCTTTTTATCAGGGTATAGTGAGAGATTATCTATTGTATTACTCATTGTAAACGTAATTGTAATAAGAAATTAAAATATGATTAATTTCACTAATAGTTTGTAATTTTTTTTCTGTTTCAGGTATGTATCCAATGAACAATGATTTATTCTAGATCGATTTGCTACCCATTGGTGAGCCTCAGTGAGCACTTAATTGCACTTCTAATCTTGGAGAATTTGATTTACCGTCTTAATACGAGATTACTTCTAGTTTAATTTTTTTGAAAAATTTGTGAAATCTTTCTGAAACAGAAACCAGTTTGTATCTCAAATAATATCAAGTGATGATTTTTTTCAGAAATTTGGATGATTTTTGATCGAGAAAATTGAGAAAAATAATTACTTCCGAATTTGAAAAATTGGACATAGACTTCCATGCGAATCAAAAATGGCTCGATTTTTAGCCCATTTCCTCCTCCCAGTATCCCAGTAACCAAATACAAAAATTTTCCCCAAAAAATTCTCAAATATACATAATTTAAACCCGAAAAAAATGGATGAGACTTTCATTTATTTTGGCTTAAAAATTTAGATTTTTGATTTTGTAAAAAAAAAAAAAAAAAAAAACATAATATGGACCTATAATTTGTGGTTAATAGATTTTCTTGGATGAGACGACTAATACATATTTGTGAGCCTGGATATGGAAATCACCCTTAGGGGCCAAAATTGGTTTTTTAATTGACACTGATTTTGAGCCTTTCAGAAAGAGTAGAATCAAGGAGGAACCTCAACTAAAAAAAAAATGATTTTTGACCCCTAATGATGGTTTCTATATCCAGACTCACGTATAGTAAATGCACATACAAATAATGAAGTAAATGTTTTATGAAAATATTGGGAAAAACTATTTGCATGCCATCGTATTATGCTTGAACCGTAAATAAATTTTATGTACCGAGGAAAACTTGATGAGAAGGAGGGCAGAGTATAGCCTTGGAGCAACGATCCGCTAATCCAATACCTTGTGATAAAGTCACAGCTCAACGGTTCATTAGCGAAAGACGAGGCTTGCTTGGCTCTTCTCATAATTTACTCTAATACAAGAAACTCTCTCTTGCAAATTATTACAGTTTTGCTAAGAAGATGAAAATTTAAACACTCCAAATTTCATATTTATTTTAGCTTCCAATGCATATTCTGGCAGGATCGTGTAGAGAAAATCGGGGTCTGATGGGGAAAAAATGAAGGAGAAAAAAACAGAAGGTTGAACATTGATATGGTGTGGTCGAATCAATTTTTTCTAGGCCTCTCGCAGTGAAGACAAAATTTTTAAGTCCTAGTGGACCTTTGCCCCTCCCCCCCAAAAAAAACTCGGGCCCGAGAGGAAATCCTCATTTTCTCCCATGTTCTTGATTTTTATTAAATTTTGCAAAGCCATTCATCAAATTCCAAAATATCAATTTGTAAAATAAGGCAAATACACTTATCAATAGTAATTAATTTTCTTGCCCCAACCATTCCTCTCCTCCGACCTCTGAAAAAATCAAATAAAACCTTCATCGATGCAATTTCGACGATACCTTTTCGCAACACAAATCTCACGATTACGCCGACAAAACGCGCTGCACGTTAAATTAACACGAAAATATGGCGTTAAATACAACATCGTAAAATAAATCACCGTTCGAATCCCTAACCTGCGATTAACGGTCTGCGATCTTCATCGGCGAGGAAAAAAATTTATTAAACGTCGTATTTACGAGCTAATTAATATAATCAATTAGAATATAAACTCGCGTACACTTTAAGATCCCCTGGGCTACGTTGACGACTGGCACGGTGGTGGGTCGACGCTGCAGGCGATGATCGATTACTTATGTATAAAAATTGTCAATTAATTAATCGAGCATTTTTTTATCCTCTTGAAACCCGTCCGGTTGGACGAGGATGGCGAATCCATCAAAAATTAATTAACACCCTTTTTATTCGATTGCACGCCGGAGTCGAAGGGTTAGACGTGGTTTTTAATCTGACCATTCGAACGCGGCCTTTTGGCGCTTTCCAGCACCTTTTCGCAGCGCACATCTTCGAATATCCGCTTCGTTAACCACGTATCGCCAAATACCGCAGCAGCAACGATAACCACGCTAATTCGAAAACACAAAACAAATAAAAACTCGGCTTATTGTTAAATTAATTGTAAAATATATACGAATTAAACGATATCGAGAATGGCTTCGTATTACGTTCTACCATCCTCTTTGGTCCCCTTCAGCGAAACCACAAATCTCATAAGTCGACGAAGCAGATAAACCATAAACGATATTTCTGTATATCGTTTCCAAATGTCGAGAGAAGTGTGCGGTACGTCTTCGTTGTCGTCACAATATATATCCAAGTCGTATATTTCAAGAGGAGAGAGCCTTTGGTTATACCTTGTATCATATCGAACATGTAGAAAACACTTTGAAAAATATCCCATCAGGTCAAACTCTCGGTCGTATAGAAATTTCACACCCACGTGCTCCTTTTTTCTCTCTCTGTTTCGGAGGGAAAAAAAACACGTAGAATTCCGCTGTGTGAAAATCGTACACCGATGTAAAACAAAGTACACACGGAGAAGTGAATTAACCGCACCGAACCTTTACTTTCCGAACGATTTGAAATTTTCTCTTCAATTTCTTCTCTGTGGGTATAACTCGTTTACCAAGAACGTAAAAAAATTACCCGAGTAAAAAAGAAAAATCCATACGAGGGTGGTTTTTTTAAACCTTTTTGTATCGCGAGGCATTGGAGGGGATGCGAGTTAGGCAGAAAAACCACCATTTCTGCGTTAATGATTTTTTAATCCGATGATAAAAACAAACGCCGGATAAAAGTGAAAGTGACAATATCGTTGGCTATCGAAGTCAAGATTTTATTATTAAAGACGATGCGGTGCTGGGCGCGGTGGGCACTCCGGTCGTCGTCGCCGCAACCCCCGTGTACGAAAAGTGGGCCGGCGGCCGGGGAAACTGTAAACTTATTATCGATTTGACAATAAAGCCAAAAGCGGAGTTAACTCGTATTTATATATATTGTTTCTTGGGGTGTTAGCGAGTGTTGTACGCTTCTCGGTGGCCGAGAGTTCGGGGTGGGAATAAATGAGTGCACGTGGGTACGTTGGAAGGTCTCGATGGAGCGATGTAATTTATTGTTATGTCACCCTTTAACTCACACTAACACACGTTTGCATGATTGTAGCGCGTAGTAAACCTCGGTGCTTCTTCGTTTTTCCCTATACTACGTCGACTCGACCTGTTACCCGGAGTTACCCCCTTTCTTGGTTGCGGAATATCCCCGTATACGGCAACGTGTCCGATGGTAAACATCTAAATAGTATGGGCGAGGCGTGAATTTTTAACGTGATGTGTTTTTGCGCCAGGGGTGGAGGGGAAGGGTGTAGAAAGTTGGAGGTAGATGTTTTCCTGGGGAAATGGATACCTAGCTTTTTATTGGAATGAAACAGTGTGTGGTATTCTTCGAAATTTTGTGATTTTTTATCAAAATATTGATCAGATTTTGAGATATTTTCTGCGAAATTGATGTTATCAGTGATATATTTTTTTAGTGGACTTGTGAAGTCATTCACGCCCTCAGTGGGTAGCGGAGGTAGCGAAACTTTTCGTAATTTTTGTTTTTGTGCATTATTAGGACTTACCATTTTTCAAAAAAGACCTATTTTTAAGGCGATTAAAAACAAAATTTAATAAAAATGGTAAATTTTCCATTGAAAAAGTCTGTCAAGTGTGGATATCACCGTAATGGGGGGAGGGATTTACCCTTCGTAAGAGGTCTCCTCCAAGGGCTTGTAAATGGTGAATGGAGAAATTCTAATGAATTTTGAAAAATCAATGCTACAAAAAATTATAAAATTTGTGGGTAGGTATACCAAGCAGGGTCGAGGGCAGCCTAGTCCTTTTTCTCTAATTTTGAAAAACTTCACCTTTTTCATTGGGAAATGCGTATGAGATTCAAATATAATTTTTTTCTGGAAATAGGCATAGGAAAATTAGGAGAAATGCCTTGGTACCAATAAAAAAATAATTTTTCCAATTTTGGATCCCTCCGCAATAAAACTAACATTTTTCTTCCTTAATGAGATCATTTGAATTAAATTCAAGGTGATTTCTTTGATGCCGTATGATATTTCTTCATACTTAACATTTTGGATCTAGTATTTGATTTTTTTAAAAAATCAATGCTTTCGACATCTTGTTTGCAATTTTCCATCGAATTCATTGTGGGAGTAGGGTGGGAATGAAGAGGGGATGAAGCTTTCCAAAATGCTCTCAGAGTGTAATTATGCTCGTCAGCATTTTGTTGTGCTATCTCATCAGAAAATCCTGCGGATGGCCATGCTTGAAGTATTTAAATGCCAAAATGTGAGGTATTCTACATTTTTTGATCTTTGACTTTTTGTTGATATGTCACAATGAGAGGATGTACTCTTTCATTCTGAATCAGTGAAAAGTCACTGATAAATAGTCAGAATTGCAGCGCAGGAATAATCAGCGAAATTTACTAATTTTCAGCGAATTTCCGCTGATTTTCCCAAAGATTTTCACTAATTTTTCTGCAAATTTCATAAATATCACTGACCTTTCAGTGAATATTCACTGATTTTCCAGTGATTTTTCTCACTGATTTGTTTTCAGTAAAAAAAAATGTTCACTGATTTTCTCTGTGCTGCAATTCTAACTGCTTTTCAGTGATTTTGGAAATTTTTCACTTCTGTATAATTGAGAGAGTATTATTCTTCAAAAGTTTGTCATTTTTATCGAAATTTTGGATTTTGAAGTATCTTTGACATTTTTAATATTCATTGTGATACTTTTTTGGGGACATAATGAAGTTTTTTTCTACATATGTGACTTTTTATTGGTGCATTGAATATTGAGGTGTCTCACGAGGAACGTTCACCAACTATCCGACGCCGATCCACATGCGGGGGGAGGGGGTTGTGAGTATGCTTCCTAGAGGCAACACACACGCTGATCTGAAACGGGGTTAGTTTGGAAGATACAGTGTTGCCAATATTTAAAAATGAATAAATTTCAAAATTGAAAATTTCTGAATTTGAAAATAATGGAGAATTAATATCTACGTAAACATGATAAAGGGTGGTATAGGAAGTAAAAGTCGTGATATGCATATTTTTCCTAACTCGACATTTGAAGGGGAATCGATTTTAAAAAAATGATTATTTTGAAAATTAATTTTTATTGAATTTTTTCAATCCCTGTCCCCTCAAATGTCGAGTTAGGCAAAACATGCATACCACAACTTTTACTCTCTACATGCATGTATTGGTTTTCAATTATTTTTAAATTCAAAAATTTTCAGTTTTAAATTTTATTTATTTTTAAATGTTGGTAACACTGTACCTTTCAAACTAATCCCGTTTCACATAGTTTCCGTTTTCTTCTTCCTTAAATAGGTTTGGACTACAAGTTCCATTAGCCCTTAGCCCAACCCAAAAATTAACGCAGCATTAAATGTATAGATCTAAGCACACTGTGTGTGTTGCCCCTTGAAAACCTACTCATAGCCCCCCCCATGTGGATCGGCGTCAGACAGTTGGTGAGGGTTCTTTGCCAGTAAAATTGAAGTATTTTTCAACGTTTTATGACTTCATATTAAAATCTTTAATGTTCAATTTTTTTGGGTTAAGAGGTGTTAAAAAGTTGGGAAACAATTGAAGTTTATGCTAAGAAAATCCGAAAAATGACATTTTAGGAAGAACTTTCCAAAATACAAGGTAAGTATTTATTTCCATCAAATATTACTCTTGGTGGCCAAAAAATTTTGGTTCAATTTTGAGGTATTTGAGTAAGTAATTTCAATTTAGTGAACGATTGAGCATTTTTAATTTGGTAAAAGTTGAAAATTCTTCAAATTGGCGATCAACAACTGTCCAACGCCTTGGTATTAGAGGACAAAAAATGGTATCTAGTTCCGAGTTCACTGGTTTAGGGAAATGTATAAACTCCAATCGTAACTTCGAGGGGTTATCAAAGTTTCCATCAGGGGGGCATTACCCAAACGTGTCAAAAAACTGTTTTTTTTTTTGGAAAGTAACCTCATATTCCTAATTTTGTTTTGTCTTACTTTCTCGTCAAAAATGTATTGATATCCTACTTTTATTTCCTTTCTTCAATTAAATTTCGAATTTTTGAAATTTATTTATCTTTGTGTGTGTGTGTGGTGGGGGGGGGGGGGGGGGGGTAATTCCGGAAATTTATTTGGGAAAAGTAAGATAGAAATCAAACTTGATTTTGTTGAAATTTTTTCAAAAGCTTTTTAAAGTACATCGATTTGTCAAAATTTTAAAGGTGTTTTCAAGACTAAAAAGATATAATTGTATCAGTGATGTCCACACTACGTGATGCAGATACATTAATGCAAATTTTATTTGAGATCAGTTTCGAAGTCTCTGAAAAAGGACGAATCACAAGTGCTCCAAATTTTTGTGATAGAATTCGCATTTACAAGGATCCTATTTACAAAATTTGAACTCATTCGACTTATCGGGCTCAAAATCCAAAGGACAAAAGAAGAAGCCAATGAAAACAGAAATTTAGATATGTGAGAGACAATACCGATAAGATTTTTTTTCACTTCATTTTTTCCACTCGATAAAAAAGTTTTGGCGAGAAAAATAGAATTTTTGTCCCCTTTCCCTTCAAAATCACGAAATGTTCGAAACATTTTCTGAAGTTCTACTTCTTCAATATACGTATGAAAATTTTGCTAAACACCTTGAATATGGAAGTAGTTTTGAGATATCTATTTTTCCATATTTTAAAACATACTGTAAAATTTCTTGATCGATTTTTCCATCCTTCATAACTTATTGAAATGCGTTTCGAGATATCAAAATCATCGCAACCTTGGACAGAAGCAGGAGTACTAGGGGACAGCCTCCCCCCCCCCCCGATAAAGGCGAAATTGCTATTTTTTAATCAAGAAATTTACTTTTTTGGGGGACAAGTCATAAAAAAGGAAAGAATAGGACATTATATTTTGAGTAAAAAAATTAGGTAAAAATCGATCTCAGTTGGAAATTTTCAATTTTTTTCCCTTCCCTTTCCCCAATGCCACTTCGATAGTCTTCGCTCTCTCAAAAAAAATGGAAAAAATTGTACATTTCGAGCTTTAAACTTTCTTCTGATAATGAGAAATTTTTTTATTTTTGCTTTACCTACGCTTGATAAACTTGAGAAAAACAAAATAATGAGTGAAGTAAGGTATGTAAGTACTTAATTAAGTATTTTTCAACATTTTTAGTGAATGGATAATAATTTTTTTTCCTAAAACCTCTTTAAAAAAACCTGTCTAGTTTGATTTTACTCTTTTTTTTTTGAAAAATCAGAGTGTTAGACATTCATCTTCAACATCACATATGGCTCTGTATTAAAATAGGTCTCGTATTTTGGGATAAGTTTTTTCAACATTTTTTATTGAAATTTTTTATTTGATTTTAAATATTATAATTCAAGTGGCATACTTCCTACACTTTTTTTTGTCAGAGTTTTTTAAAATCAAGGAGTAGAATATCCCACACTTTATGATTTTTTCCCTTACCTATAAAAATTGCGTTTGCGATATTTCAACCTGTGTAATAAATTTCAATTTTTTTGTGATATGGCTGATGATAACATGTTCAGCTACCAATGGCCTTCTTCAAATTTGATATTTTCATAAAGAATAGTTAAATCGTACCCGTTGATTATTTTATAAGTAAAGACTTTGATAAAAATTGCCTTCAACTCCTGCTCGCTCCCTTCCTCGCAAAAAATACCCAATAACGGTTGAAGATTATAAAAAATTCGATTCAAACGTTAAAAATTCTCTTCTACGGCCACGTACAAAAATTTACATTTTTTCCCTTCTCCGTTGGCGTTCGGCTGATGCTTTATCTGTACCATCGTCTTCTCACCGCCTCCCTCCCTTCGGTCTCGTCCTGCCGACATATTCTCCCCATAAACGCGGCGAGTTATACGAAAAAGAAAACCGTGAAACACGTGTAAGAAAACTTAACAAGACGTAATCTTCATTTACAAAGATTTAAACTCTACTTCAAAGAATTTTCGACGTATTTTTCTTCTTTACGCGCGCCGGATTCGAGTTGGCGAAGGAAAAAAATTCCGCAGCCGAATTAAACTTCTTTAAAAGCTCTAAAAATCGTATTTCTTTCGAGCACGGTTCGGGCTCTTTTCTCTTTTCCTTTTCCAATCCAGAGGTATCTATAGAATTTTATAGTATATCGCAGCAACGAAACCCCAAACAGAGGAGAAAAAACCGAGCGAACGTTTTAATTAACCGCCAATTGTATCCATTCGACAACAAATCAGATACCGATCAAGCTCGCTTATACGCATCAAACCGCAACCATTTAAAATTCAAATAAAAAAATCAATAATTTCATTTATACCACCCAAGCAGTTGTCATTAAATTACGATTTAGTCGGCCATTTATCAGCGTTACAACGCGAGCTCGTGTTTTTAAACTCTTCCATTTATACACAAAGGTCATTCTCCTGCTGTACTCGCGCAGCGCCAGTATCACGGATGTGTTATATTCTTAATTATATAGGCATACGTTAACGCGATACCTCGCGTTACCGGGCGTCCCATCGTTAAAATTGGACACCAATTTAATCTCGATTCGAAATTATCACTTGTGTAATTTTTTCCAATTCCAAACCCTCACAAAAATTCTAAATCCGATAAAAATCGAGGTTATTTCAACGATAGATGGATTTTGTGTACTTACGAGTGAAAAAAAAAACAAGGTCGACTACAGACTGTGTATATGATACATTGTGAAATTACTCTAGGTAAAACCATCGCATCGCCTATTTTTAATGTCACGTTTTACCACCATTATGTATTATTCGTATACGTTGTTGTCTTTTTCCTCGAGCTGTGGCGAACACTACGAAGGCATTTTCGTGTATATGTATATTACGAGCTAATGATTTATTTTCTTTTACTATGTGTAACGGTAGTAAGATTAAGATTCTTCGGCTTTTACACATGTTTAAATTGCAACTGTATCTGGGAGAAAATCTAACACTGAAGTGAGCGGAGAGGCAGAAGACGAAGGTAGTAATCCGCTCGAATGTTTGCCATGTATAAAGAATAAACTAGGTGTACGTTGCTGCATAAACTGTATAGGTACTTGGATTTTTTTTCTCTTTTTACCGCGAACAGGATTTATTTAAATGTCAAAATGCATAGATACGTAACGTGCTTTCTTTATTATGTGTGAGCGAAATTTCGCCGGAAATTATTTATAGTGCTTGGTTTGGTGTTTTTTCTCTTTTTTTCCCTTGGTTTTGTACGAGTACAATGTTAGTTGTGTAATGAAATTTAAAGTTTTTCAGGGTAAATTTGTTCTGAAATGTTGGATTTTGGAGAATATTGATTTGAAATCTGAGAACAACCCCCTCCCCCATCCATCTCTCCTCCTTCAATCATCAATTTGTCATCTATCGATGCTCTCTCATTCTGAATCAGTGAAAAGTTACTGATATATAATCATAATTGCAGCACAGGAAAAATCAGCAAAATTCACCAATTTTCAGCAAATTTCATAAATTTTACTGACTTTTCAGTGAATATTCACTGATTTTCCTGTGAGTTTTCTCACTGATGAACTTTTTTTTACTGAAAACAAATCAGTGAGAAAACTCACAGGAAAATCAGTGAATATTCACTGAAAAGTCAGTAAAATTTATGAAATTTGCTGAAAATCAGTGAATTTTTCTGATTTCTCCTATGCTGCAATTCTGACTGTTTCTCAGTGATTTTCGATCATTTTCACTGATTTAATTATTATTGAGAGAGTGGTGAAGCTTTTGGAGTAAAGAGGTTTGGTTCAAAATTGAAAATTTCTTTTGTGAGGTTTTTTTTTTCAAATCGATAATGAACAAAAAAAAGCATAACAGTTTTGAAAAGATAGGGGTCTTTATTTGGGGTGGAATCGGACTAAAAAAAGTTCACATTTGAACTTCACGTCCGAAGGATATCAAACAAACGATGTCACATGAACACATGATATATTTGAGTTGTGGAGGGAGGAGAGTGAGAGGGTGTTAGGTAAGGTGGATCGTCCTTTACTTTTTTTGGGGGAAAATTGGATGTGAGGATTGAAAAAGATTGTGAAATGATCTCAAAAAAAAACCATGGAGATAATTTGAGGTGTTTCACTCCAATCTCCATCATCCAAAAGAGGTTCAAAATTTTGAAATTTTGGAAAACTTGGAACCAAAACTTTTTGCTTTTTTGGTGGTCAAAATAGTTGTATTATTACTATTGAAAAATAAATGAAAATTCTCCGTTTTTTGAGGGGCAGAGGTTGCTTACTTTTTTTGTAGCCAAAACTGTCGTCATTTTGAGAAATATCTTGAAAATTAATTTTAAAATGGTTAGACATAATTTAATCGGTATTTGCTATTAGGTGTTAAGTTTTCATTTTGGGAGCATGTTGGACTAGAGAACGGAATTTTGTGCACCTAAAATCTGAAAATAAGCGCATATTATATGCGGGTTTTTTGCTCAAAATTTGCAGAAATATGCATTTTTGAGCTGAAATATGCAACAATAATATAGATATCCCTGAAAAGAAAATTTTCAGTTGAATGACGTAAAAATTGAGAAAAAACTAGAATAAGTACTTTAGTTATTAAGAAAGGAAGAATTTTCATAGTTTCGTAATTTTCAAATCAAAAATTCTCTAAAATTGGAAAATCTTTTAAATATGCAGAAACAAAGCGTAGAAACGTTCAAACATGCCGAAATATGCACTTATTTGGCTGAAATGATTATGCAAAATGATATATTACGGGTTCATTCTTTAGGAAATTCCATGATCGGTGTAGATCCTTAAAATATTCACTTTTTCTCAAACGTAGATGCAAGTTCATAGGGATTCATAAATCCGAACAGGGGGGAGGGGGTGTAATAAATACTTACTTTTGCATTGATAATATATAACACGATAATTTTTTTAAATTCATTTTCAACAAATTGTAAAAAATTGGGAATTTTTTTACTGTCTATTAATAATACGTACGTGGTGTCTAACTGTCTACTGGCAAAAAAAACATGATTTTTACCTCAGTAACAAGAAAACTAGAAAATAGTCAGAATTTTAATAATTTTACTGCACAAAGCAAGAATTTCCAACAATTTCCTTTATTTATTTGATTTTTTAATCAAATGATGAAAAGGGGGTCTTTTTTGGATAAACTTGAAGCCAGAAAAATGACAAGAATTTTTATATTTCAAATCAGTTTTTATAAAAATCAATTTCTTGAAAATTTCAAAATTGTGAATCCCATCCGGATGAGGGGGGAGGGGTGTAAGTGAGAAACCCAACATTTTTATTTCATTTTTTGTTTTTTATAGTCATTTCACAACTTTTTCAAATCCCCACCGTCAATTTTCAAAAAAAAAAAAAAAAAAAAACCAAAGACAACGTTCCCTAGTTTTCAGCGTTTTAATAAATATAGGTAACGAACAAAATTCCACTCATAATTTTCAATTTTTTGAAATTTTTTTGAAATTGTTTCCCAATACAGGGGATGGAAATTTTTTTTCAAAACATCAGAAAAAATGATTTGAGTATCGAAATACTCACAGTTCTCTCAGGTAATGATCGTTTGCTACCAAAATCTAGACTGAGCCCCCACACAAAAAAGAAAATATTTTGACACTCGTATTTAAGAAAAAGAAATTGGGACTTTGATTTTGGGGTTAAATAACTGTGATCCCGGGCAGAGAACGGATTTTGGGGTCCAAAAAATTTTTTTTTTTAATATATATAGAAAGTTAAGTGCTCTTTCCAATTCCTATTTTTTTTTTTAAAAAAAGAAGATTTTTGGATACTAACATCCTTTCGTCGTCCGGGGTCACAACTATCTCTGATAATTAGTCAGTACTTCTAAAAACCTATTGTCACACCTAATTTGTATAAATTTTGGGTTCTATCACCTTTTCCAGGGGGGGGGGGCAGTTTTGGTTTTGGAGGCGGACGATCAGTGTCTCCGAAAACTTATATTTCGATACCTACATTTTTTCAGTTGTTTAAAAACTGCTGGCAAAAGCAAGTAAAAGTACATACATAGTTACATACTTTGAGAATTCCCATTTTTCGCCTCTTAGGTATAAGGATTAGGGGACAATGGTAGTGGTTTGCGAGCCATAAAGTGACTAAAGCCTGAAAATTTTCAAAAGAATGATTGAAACCTCAAGGATCAAGCCCCAGTTAAATTGTGATAGAATGATATTGGCAAACACCATACGAGAATTGAAGTGGTAATTTTTTAAACAAATTTTTAAAAAAATCAGATGTTGATGTTTTTTAGCAAGTATTTTTCTTCCTTTTACTCGCCAGTGCAGATTTTAACCTTCGCTTTATTTTCTGCCCTATAATTTCGACCTTTTGAAAAGCTACGCAGAATTATTTCTTTACGGTAAAAGCTTCGTTTTCTTCCTATTTACTTTTAGTGTATGTATCTCTTTTCTAATTCAATAAGTGGATCTGCGTGACTGTTGCGTTGATCCTTGAACTAATGTAAAATCAAAAGGGTGGAATAAACAATTGAAAATATAATCAATAAAATTTTTCGTAAATATGGTAACAACAAAAAGATAAATAGATTTTAGGAAATCAATCATGTTTTGGAAAATATTCTTGAAAAATTTTAAACAAAAAATTGGATAAAATGAAAACGAATTAGTAACGTAGGTGGGTATTAATTCAGAGAAGAGCATTCATTTGACAACTTTGTGAATTAAAAGTACCTATCTATACCTTTTCACTAAGGTATTAAATTTTTTGAATGATTTCTTTCTAAATTTTTTTCTGATATTTTAGCAAATTCTATACCCCAGAATAAAAAACTTTTCAACGCGGTGAAAAATTTCCACCTAATTTAATTTTTCGATTGAAACTTTCCACTCAAAATAAAACTCGCTAACGCCTCAATGGAAAAAGATACCTCGCAAAAAAGGCCGAAAATATTACCCGCGTAAAAATTGCACCTCTTCGATTCGCCCATCGCCTCGCACGGCCGAAAAGACAATTCGGTCTCGCATATTAGACCGAGTTTTAATAAAAGATTGGCCATAAAGCATGAAAGTAGTTGGAAATTAACAAGGGTGCGAGAATTATGCTAATAATACAACGTTGAATTTCGTTTAGAGGAAACTGATCCACATAATTAGGTTGCCTCCTGTAGGCCATTATTTAATAAAATGTTATTGTAGTGTATAATACCAGGTTTATAACATTAATCGTTCGCCTAGCACATTTTTAGCGCCGCGTTAAAAATAATTAAAATATGGCCATTGTTACAAATTCCCGAAACCGATTCGGATTCGTCGTCGTATCGCATTATCTCGTATTAATTTTTCTCTTTTTCTCCTTTTTTTACCCCAATTTTTACCACATACGTAGATACCAGATAGATATATAATCGCCTTGCCAAGAAACCGTATCGACTCCACAAGTGTGCTGCGCCAGAGGATTACACCTTATTAGCGTGTGCGGTTCGATTTACGTAATAAAATTTTATCGTTTGGCGGTTATATAATTTGATATTCTGTAGGGATACGAAGACGACGATGGTGTTTTTTTTCCTTCAGCGTCGTACTTACTGCTCCGACTGCGAGTGCATAAATATTTGTCGTTTGATGCGCGTGTTCCTCTTGTTTTTTTTTTCTGATGTCTTACTCTGGGCCTGGGTGTACTCGTCGTCGTGCTGTGTGTTTCCGTTCGCCAGCAACAACCGAGTGCATTTTATTTTAATTAGCCGAGGTTCTTGGGCAGGTTCGTTGTACTAATATGAAAATTTTATGTGGTAGGAGAAAAATATGGTACAAGGAGGTGTACATTACGAACACTATACAGAGTGTCCTAATTTCGATTGGAAAACTAATGACACGATATTACTTTGCTGATAGCAAAAAAATGGTCAAATACACATATAGTCCATTTTAAGAATTGAAGAGGCCATAATATTTCAATAATGGTAAAAATTCCTTAAAAAATGGTTGATTTGTTTTGATTTTTTTTTGCCATCTCAGATTAAAAGATTTGCTAATTTAATTGAATTAGGCCCATATACTTATTATGTTCATGTGATTTAATTCAAAAATTGATTTATTTAGGTATAATATTAGAAAATGAAAACGTTTTCGAGGTGTAAACGAAGTTCAGTTTTCAGTAAGTCAGCAAAAATCTAGGTATGCATGCAAAACAGGCAGAAACAATTCTAAATTCGCCCCAACAAAATCGAAAGACTGTCAATGAACGTGAATCTAAAAGTAATTTTTCTAAAAAAACGTCCAATATTTCAATATTTTTTAAAATGGATATCTGTGTACGTGTCTTTGAAAATCGCATTACCTAGGTACCTATTTTTCTAATTATTTTCCTTAGCCTTGAATTTTTCTCTAGGAAACGTAAAAGAATTAGTTGTGGTGTTTTTGGGGGGGGGGGGGGGGGTAAAAATATTCGACCTTTCATGAAGTTTTTTTAAAAAAATTTAGGCAAAATACACTTTTTCAAAATTGTTCGATCCAGGAATGCAAAAAATTTCAAACTATCCGAAGAGAGGTTAATACGGTTTCCATTTTTTTTTTTAAATTCAATTTTGTCTTCTGTAAGTACTTGAAGAAATGATGGGGCTTTCCCAGTTAATGTAATGTTGAAATAATGTGATATTTTACATGACTCAAATAAAACTTGAAAATAGTTGATCTCACGTGAAATTTTTTTCAGTTTTTGATTTGACCATTTTTTCAATTTTTTCCACTCGAGAATAATCAGGAAATAGCAAAAATTTGAATGATTTTACTACAGAAAGCAAGAATTTTCAACGTTCTTCCTCTTTTATTAAATTTTTTTATCGAATGATATTTGTTATATGTATCATATATTTTACTGTTATATTTATTTTGGTCCATCAGCCCATAAAAGGAAGTTCTTTTTTGGGAAAATTTAAAGCAAGAAAAATTACAAATAAAAATGGATAGAAAATCTAGAGAATGGCAAGAATTTTCATTTTTCAAACCCAGTGAACTCCATGAAAATTCAATAAATCTAATCTTGCAAGCGAATGTACTGTTGAAATTGAATATTTTATTTCATAAGATTCTATATCCAAACAAATAGGTAGGTAATCAAAGATTCATTGCTTTATTTTGAAAAATTTGAATTTTTTTCAACTTTTCGGTGTGATTTTACTCGAACCCAATTTTTCGTTAAGTTTTTAAAAAATGCAGTAAAAATTATTTTTGCAATTGTGTGTGTACATGTGTGTATTTTTAAATAGGTACATACCTACCTATTGGATTGAAAAAGAGAAATGTTTTTTCTTATTACAATTTTGCATAAATACGTATTTTGGAATATAATTACAAAAAAAAAAAAATCGGCCAAAAATGACCATTTTATGAGTGAAAAACGCTGTGAAAACGTGGTTTTTCGCATTTTTCAAGGTGTTCCACCACCTAAAAAATTCTGAAAAAAATATCATGATGTACATAGGGACTTGGTACATAAAATTTATTTATTTCAAAATTGCACCTCTGAAACATCATGTGGAAAACTCGAATTGAAGTTTTCAAACGCAATTTTCGGCTTGAAAAAATCATCAAAATTTTTTTTTCAAACCACCCACTGATACCCCTCAGTATAGGGTACACCTCACGAAAATTTGAAAAAATTTAATTTTTACCATGTGGTTTTCAGACCCTAAGAACCAAATTCCATCGGTTAGTTTCGAATTTCAACTCGGGGGCAGATCTTGGCAGATTCGCCTATCTTAACCGCCGGTACCCTTTCTATTGCTGTGCTTTGCAGTTTGATTGCCCCCCCCCCACCGATCCTCAAAATAGTAAAAACCTTCTACAAATAATCAAAGTATCTGAAATGGCTGAAAAAAATTCATACAAAAGTGAGCAAATAATTTGCAGTTTTTACCACCTTGAAAATGTACTATACTTGTATTCAGTGGCGTCGAAAGGTGGGGTACAAGGGGTGCATTGCACTCCCCTTCCCCAAATTCTAGTGATGGGCACTAATCGATTATCAGAAGTAATCGATTAATCGATTTTTCAAAAATTTGAAACTAATCGAATCGATTATTTAGACCATACTAATCGATTAATCGATTATCTAATCGATTATTTTCAACTTTTTTTTTGTTTCTTTGGGGACCACTGAGGTGACTTTTCTGATAGGAAATTTAGCGTAGAACAACTTTTGTTATATAACTTTTTTCTCTCAGACCCTTTATTTTGGCTAAAAAGCTGAAAATACTCAGCTTTCTCAAAATTTTTTTGAAGTTTGGCTAAAAATGTTATCTAAGTTCAAAATAGGTTCCAAAAATAGGTAATTTTCAGAAATTCAGAACTGAAAAAATTTTGAGACCCCTCCCTTCTCTGAAAAACAAAAAAAAGGAAGATCATCAAAAATGGCCAAATTTTGTTAAAATTAAGCTTTTTGCAAAAAATTTTGAAAAATCGATTACTGTCTCCAAATAATTGATTAATCGATTAATTCAAAAATGCACAAGTAATCGATTAGTTAGTAATCGATTAATAAATGGTAATCGATTAATAAATGGTAATCGATTAATAAGTGGTAATCGATTAATAAATTGTAATCGATTAATAAATGGTAATCGATTAATCGATTGGTAACACAGGGCGACAAAAAATTGTTTGCTCTGTTTCTGGGTTCTCATGCCGAAATTCTGTTTCTAGACATCAAAATACATCATACATCACCTTGCTCAATCCTGGCTTCCAAAGTTTGCTTGGGACGGCCAAAAAACTGATTTTTCGAGGTCAATAAGCCTGAACATTACAATAGAAATTGAAAAAAAAAATTTGGACCAATCTTGTAGGAAATTTCACGGCGAATCCAATGCCGCAAACCGTAGACCTCCGTCTCTTTTTTAAAAAAAGTTACAGCTCATTCTTTCCAAAATTTTGTGAAAAAATCGCATTTTTTGTTTTTTTTTCGCAAAAAAGGGAAATTTGAGAGAAAAGTAAGAATTTTAAGGCCATAATGACCATGGTGAGAGTTGTAGGAAATTTTACGGCGAATCGAATGCCGCAAACCGCGGACCTTTATCTCTTATTGAAAAAAAGTTACAGCTCATTCTTTACAAAATTCATTTTTTGTGCCTTTTTCGCGAAAAAGTGAAATTTGAGAGAAAACTAAGGGTTTTAAGGATGAGCTGTAACTTTTTTTCAAAAAGAGATAGAGGTCCGCGGTTTGCGGCATTCGATTCGTCGTGAAATTTCCTACAACTCTCATCATGGTCATTATGGCCTTAAAATCCTTACTTTTCTCTCAAATTTCACTTCTTTGCGAAAAAAAACAAAAAAATTCGATTTTTCCACAAAATTTTGGAAAGAATGAGCTGTAACTTTTTTTAAAAAGGAGACGGAGGTCTGCGGTTTGCGGCATTGGATTCGCCGTGAAATTTCCTACAAGATTAGTCCAAAAAATTTTTTTCAATTTTTTTGTAATGCTCAGACTTATTGACCTCGAAAAATCAGTTTTTTGCCCCCCCCCCCACTCCCCAAAGCAAACTTTGGTCAAAAAAAAAAATCCTTTATTAGTTACATAAAAGCAACCCAAATTTGGCAATGAGAATCCAAAAACAAAATTCGTGTCAATTAATCGCCCATCACTAACAAATTCTGGCAGGGGTGCAAAGTATCATTTACACCTCCCCCCCCCCCCAATTGCATCATATAGGGATTTTTGAAGTATTAAAACATGAAAAAAAGGCCTTTGGGCATTAAACACTCAATTTTTTCAAAGCTTCACCCTCGCTTCGCTCGAGCATGGACAAAATCACAAATATATGAATTATTTCAGTGGATGGTGCGAAAAAAGGTTCCCTTTTGTCCCCTCCCCCGAAAATCCTTCTGTTATTCCAAGTTTTTTGTACTTACTTCGCACCTCCCCCCCCCAAAAAAAAAAAACTCCCAAAATTTCTATTGCTCTAGCAGTCTAATCAAAGTCCAAGGACTGGTGTCCTGAACTGTCGCCAAATATCGGTTTTATTAGCTAGGCAAAGGTACAAGACGGGATCGGCGGAGGGGTATAAACGAATTTACTTTATGGTTGGCGCTGCGTTGATGGTAATGCTTCAGCTTACGTATACTCGGCGGTAACCGATTTTTATTTATTAAAACATGTGCATATCGTGAGAGTGCTCTGTGATCCGTTTCTTCTATTATATCCCTTCTTTCTCTTTCTACGGTACGGCGAACGTCGTCCTCATCGCTGTATACGAAGCGTTGCTACAAAGAATGTAGCTATACATAGCAGGAAACGGTACTTATTATTGTGGTTTTCGAACACACGGAGCCACAAAGACACACATACAGCTCCGCACAGGCCTACACGAACGAGGCAAAGAGTGAAAAACATCGCCGCCGGAGTACCAATACAAGCACACCATTCACCCAAACACCGCCGCGGCGCGGCATAGTAGCGAGATGCGAGAAAAACAACACAGCGCAAGCGTTACCAGCATAGATGCAAAATCTAATGACGCGTAGGTCTATTATAATCTAAAGTACATAGACGGATAAAACCCGCAGAAGAAGAAACCGAACACGGTGATCAAAAACGTTGCCTACCACTTTTAGAAGAGTTCGTTCTCGGCAGCATCCAGCATCCTTGCCGCAACCTTTCTAATCAATATACAGAGTAACGCCTAAAGCCTTACATACGTATACCACCGCCACCGGCAGCAGGTCTCTTAATTTCGGCATATATTTGAATCAATCTGAATACATTAACGCGCTACTACAATGACGATGATGAGCATGGTGGAGAAAAACATAGAGAGGAAAAAAAAAAGCAAGCGGAACTTCTTCGTGTCTTTAGCGAGCTGGCTTTATAACGTTTGATGTTTTAATAAAAAACCACGTTTAATCACTATTCGACTAAAGGAGGAAAAAAACCACTCTCTTTATTGGTTTCATACGAGAGGAAAAAAAAACTTTAATAAAGTCTGCGCCAAAATAACCGCTCCGATTCTTTTCATGTGTCGAGGGCTTTTTTTTTCATTCGCGAAGTAAGAAGGGAACTATCGCGTAACCTTTGTTTTCATTGTTATAGACGCGAGTAATATGCATTAGAGGAAAGAAGCAAAATATAATATACTAAATCTATGTAGTTCACGATTTGTTAAACCACGTGACATCGTCAAGTGGAATTAATTCCAGTGCTTTGATCGTTTTATATGCCGTATCAAGATATCATTGTGACGATTATACAGGGTGTCCGAAAGGGTGAGTCGAATTAGGTTTTTTTTCGATAGGGGAGTGAAATGCGAGAGTAGTTGTTAAACGAATTTGAAAAAATGTGAGCATTTTAACCTCGGATAAAGGTGTTTTATCTCATATTAAATTTATGAAGAGGGTTCTGCAAGGTGTCTGCTGAAGTAAGTCGATTGAGCATTTTTCGTAGAGAGGGGAGAGTGGAAGGGGAGGGAAAGGTGGAGGAAAATCGAAAAATTGCGGCATGGAATGAAATGAACGTGGAAAAAAGAGTTTGATTGTGAATTGACCCTAATCCAGTAAAAAAATTTTCACACTGAAAACTTTGTTTGTTCAGGCATTAAACACGAATCACCTTTTTCGTGGCTTGTCCCCTATTTTCAAGGCTGGTCACTAAAAGTCACCTTTTTTGCCAAATGGTCACTATTGTTCACTATTGGTCACTATTGGTCACTTTTTTCATTCTGAAGTCACTTTTTTCGTTCAAACAGCCTACCGCTCTTGCATAAAATTTAAAAAAATACTGATATTTCTAAAAAAAAAAAGATGTCCTATCAAATCTTTTTTTTCCTACTTATTAGTTCACCAGCCTTGTTTATTGATACCTTGACAAAGATTTATTAATAAAAAAAATTTCAGGAAAAATAGTTTTTTCAGCACTATCTCAGAGAGAAATACAGTTTGAGTTATGAAAAAATGGGAAGGGGGAAGTGTATTTATTTATGAGAAAAAAATTGAAAAATTGGTCCCTTTTTTGAAAAATAGGTCACGTTTTGCCGCATAAAAAGTCACTTAAGTCAATATTTTCCCCCAAAATTATCTGTGTTTGATGCCTGTTTGTTGAAAGCAAAGTAATATGTTTTTAAAGGATTTAAAAGGAAATGAATTTCAATTTTCGAGTGATATGTTAGAATTACACACACCTGATGAAAAAAGGTATTTATATTCCTATAAAGATTGAAGTACCTATTCTTCAAACTTTGTAACAAAATAGAAGGACTTCAAAATTAAGCCTTAGACTTGGAATTTTTGTTATTTATGTTCTTTTGAAACTTCATAATTACTTTTTTGACGACCTTCCTTCCTCCCTCACATAGATTATACCTCGAAAAAATAGTAATCGGTTCATTTTCGTCCGTAATTTTGACCAAAAAAATTGAAAATTTCCAAAATTTCGAAAAATAATTTACAAATTTGATACAAAAGTTGTGAAAAATTATAGGACTTCGATTGTTTGTTTTTTTATTTAATTTGAAAATGTCCGTGTGGTTCGAGTGGAATTAGTTTGTAACTTTTAAGAAAACTCCAATTTTTTTGAAGAAATGAAATTAACTTCCCTGGCTTTGGCCTTTTTTTTTCAAAGGCCACTGAAAAAATTTCATAGATCATAGATTGAAAATAAAAAAAAATTGGGAAATTCTTCAATTTTACTCAAAATCTATGAAAAAATACACGGTTGTTTGTTTTCAATGTTTTTAAAAAATTCATTAAAATTTATTTAAAAATCATGTATATGCTTGATGCCGTTGATGGTTTGTTTTTCACCTGAGTATATCAATCTTTTGGGGTAAAAAGTGGAGTCATTGCAATTTTCAAAAACAGCTACAAATTATTTGGAAAAAATAAAATAAACTTTTCTGCCTTTTTGACCTCTTTTTCTAAAGATTTCAGAAAGATGTTATCGAATTTTTATTGAAATGGCGGATTTTGAGGGAAGCATATATTCTTCAACTGTAAAATAGAAAAAAATTCAAACTTTTGAAAATAAATTTCCTAACTTGAATTTTTTTATACTCGTAATAAGGATACAGGAAGGAGAGCTGGTGAGTTGATTTCCAGAATTCAGAAATGTGCGAATTGATCTCCACTTTTTTTTCGAGAAATGTATGATTTGATTGCAATTTTTTTCGGTTTTTCAAAAATGGTTTCAGTATGGTTGTTTTTTCTTAAGTTACCCAGAAATACCATTGGTATCCATTTTTAAAACATAATCCCATTTTTCAGAGGTTCAAAAGTATTTTTTCAAGTTTCTTCAATATTAAACAAAAAATTTAGAAAATGGAAAAAATTCTCCTCGAAATGATGAGAGTATGAATATTTCAATTTACCCCATCAAGGAAAAAGCAAGGAAAATTGACGCTAATATGGAAATATTCGTTTAATATGATTTTATAGGAAAACATTTTTCCAATTTTTATTAGATTTTTCCTAAATGTTGAAAAAACATGAAAAAATTGATATTTTCCAATTCAAGAACCCCTGATGAAAAATTGATGCTAATGGTATTTTTGGGTGAAATTATCCATACCAAATCATTTTTGAACATTATTTAGATTTTAGGGTCCGAAAGGGAGGAGTAATGTGGAGTCTGGGGTAGAATTTTTACACACCTCGTCGCTTTGAGATACAGGGTCTCCAGACATAATTTTTTGACTGCCCATTCTCTTCAATTTTCAAAAAGAAATGGTAAAACTATCGCCCCGAGTACCAAACCGATTGAGTTTTGATAATTGATATCAGATATTTCAATTTCAATTTTTAATGTTCGAATTTTGAGTTTAAATTGCCATTTTTGTTTCCTGATTTTTGGTATTCAATACCAAGGATGGGGAGCAAAACGATTGTTTTGTTCCGTTCCAATCCGATCCTTAGTTTTATAGAACCGATGTTTCTCTCTCTGTTCCTATCTTCAAATCAAATTCGGTATCGTTCCCATCTGTTCTGTTTTGTTCTGTTCCGTTCCCATCTTCTGTATTATTTTATTTACATAACTATGAAAAGCGCGAACACGAATGGACCAACCATGCGAATAAAATAAAAGAAAAATGTCACGTGTTACAGAGCACCATAAGCGTGACTGGACTTTCTGAGTGAGGTGTGCCAAAACTTTGAAGTCCTCCAACGAAATAAAAAAAAAAGTCTATACCTATGTCCAAAAAATTTTATATTAAAATCAAAATTATAAATAATATTGAATCAAAATCGGAATTAAAATTAATTTTTTTTCATTGAATGAATATAATTTTCATCTTTTGATGGGCGATGAGGTAATTTTGAAATTTTAAAAATTATCCAAAACTCGAGAAATGAACTTTAGCTCCAGAAATTTTAGATACCTATTCCAACTTAAAGTAAAATTTTGAGCCCAAACAAAAATAAATCGAAAGTACATCATGAAAGAACATCATATGCAAAATTTCAGATGGTGAAGCTCATTTTTCAAATTTTGGCGAATTTTTGAAATAAAAATTCAGCGCAAGTGACTCTTCATCGAAAAATATGATTTGAGGACCTTTTCACAACGTGATGAAAAATATCCTATTAGAAGAATGAAGGTAAATTAGTGGATTCAGCGTTATTTAAATTTTCCGAGATTGTGTACTCGAGTTTGAATGATTTTTCCATAACTTGCGATGCCTTTGCAAAAACTGGTAAATTATTCAAAACTTCGCATAATTTTCCAAAAGTAGAGCGACTTTTTTTCACAGCCTGAACGATTTTCCAAAAATTGAAGAATCTCCCAAAACTTGGACAATTTTCTTAAAAAGAGAGATTCTTTGCAAACCAGAAAATTTTATTAAGTTTCCATAACATCATAAAAATTTTAAGGTTTCCCAAAAAAAAAATTCTCAAGAAATTGGGCTGTAGATGAGTTTATTCCCGACGAAATACCCATGTGAAAGAATGGACGAATAGATTCCCATTTTTTTCAGAGTAGGTACGAGTTGAATCTCACTTTTCTCAAAAATTTCTTTTAACTCTGATTTTTATTAAAATTCTACCTCCCATTTTTTTTAAAATTACCTTTACTCAACTCTTAATTTTTTTTCAAGTATTTCCAACACCAGAATTTTTTTCAACCTAAAATTTTCTCAGATTTTTCCATGTTTAAAAAATGTACTTTTCTGAAATTTTTCTCAAAATAGTTTTCAGTAGGTACTGAAAATTTTCTTGAAAAAAGGATACTGCCACAAGGACACACTAGCGAATTTTACCAAAAAAATTGTCCCTGGAGAAAAAAAATTGAAAAATATGGGAAAAGTATGGCACACTCGATGCAAATCACAGAGAATTAGAGGAAAGAAAATTTTTTTTCTGTGTTTACGTTCTCATCCGTTCGCATCTTTTCGTTTGATTCATTGTTGATTCGTTCTGTTCTGTTCAAATCTTATCAAAATCGTTTTGTTCTGTTCGTTCCGTTCCGTTCCTTTCGTTCCGTTCCCAACCCTTGTTCAATACTCAATACTTATTTATTCAATCTGTATGTATCTACTTGAAAAGAAAGTGGGAATCAATTCGCCTATCTTTTTGCATGAATATTTCGTTGGAAATAAACTCACCTATACAGCCACAGGAAGCATTTCAATGATTTTCTTATTAAGGGGGAGGGGAGTTGGGTTTAAAAATAGTTTGGTTGCATGCATATTGGATGCATTAGTAGGAGAAACGTCATTTTCAAGTAGAAGAAAAATGAAAAAAAAATAGATCTGGGGGAATTTGGAAAAATTGAGATTCACTTTCATTTCTAAGAAGTGAGCAGCTTTATATTTTGGATAAAAAATGCATACTGTTCATATACATGGAAAAACGGAGATCCTGCTTTAAGCTTCCTTCTCTCAGGAACTACATAATCTACAAAGTTCAATTTCTCACTGTTCTATTCGGGAACATGGAACATCCCAACCATGTTTCAAAAGTGGAGTTTAGAGAAATTCTAACTTTATCCCAAAAATTTCGCCAGTGCATTATTATTATATAAATCAATTCAACACAAAAATTTGACACATCCAAAAATCCTTTTGTTGAATTACTAAAAAAAAACTTTCCTGAATTATAAGAAAAGAAAAAGAAAATCGGTCGGGTAGTTCTGAAAAAAATGGGACAAATACATGAAAATAAATATGCTTTTCAGAAAAGAGGTTTTAGAAGAAGAATTTTCTATTTTTTAAAAAGTTGAAGTTTGGAATACTTATCATATTTTTTTTTTTGGGGGGGGGGATAGGAAGACCGAAATTGAGATAATTGTCGGTTTAGACATTTTTATGAATTCTTCAGAATTTCCTCGTACTTTTTCCTCGACTTTTTATGAAAAGATATGTTTCTGGGGATGGGTAGGGACAATTTAAAATTTTAGGAGAAATGCCAGAAATTTCCAAACAGTTTGTAAATTATACGTACCCAACCCATGTATAATAAACGTTTTTTGCCTTTTAAAAATAAGTGGTCATTAAATCATGAAATTAGCAAATTTTACTCTGAGTTTAATAAGAAAATGGGTCCATTTTTTCATTTCCCTTCAACTCGTTTTTTTCTCAAAAAATATAAATCAGATCAATCAAGTTTAATTTTTTAAACTTTTAGAGTAAACTTGAGAACTTTTCGCCAAAATCCGTGTTTTTTTCTTCATTTTTAAAACATGTAATTTAAGCAATATCATATCTTACTCTAAAAATATTTTTTTTACTTCGCTTTAAGAAGTTCCATTATTTTTTGAGGGCTTTCCACCTCAAACCGTACACCTTGTTTACGAATCCGTTGATAAACACTTCTTAGGCGTGTATAGCATTGTGCAAACACAGCATCGGTTTATATCACGCAGACCTCATCTCGTGCAACCCTTCGCCCGTGTGTTTTACGATGTTGCGACGTTATCGGTATAAAATTAGCAGGCACACGGTGCCTTGTAATTGATTAACCCGAAAACTTTCCAAATTACAGGACACATCTCCTAAGGGAAATCGCACATTGCTACACAACAAAATCTTGTGACAATTAAAGCAAAAATATGAACGTCTTTTCGCCTTGCCCGGTCCGTAACTTTCTCGTGATTAATATCATTCGTCGTCCTGACTCCTGAGTGTAAAAAATTCACCATACTTTGCCCCTCAACCGTCCTCAACGACAAAAAAACACGCTTAGGTATGGTAAACAAATTCGCCTCGCGCCAATTTAGTTAATGAAAAATACGCACCCGGTTGAAAATTATCTCTTACGAAGATTCCAACTCCAGCCCCAGCCGTAACGACGCACAAATCTAATGACGATTAGAAAAGCGAGCCTACTTCAACACTATACAACGTTTATTTTGTAATTTGTTAAGAAAAGGAGAGAAAAGAAGTCAACTTTGAGCTTAATAACTGCTTTACGCATTCGCTTTTGCAGTACGTATTTTTAGCTGAGAAAAAAAAGAAGAAAAAATTACTTGAAAAATGATTCTCCGGCGCGTTACGTTGTTTGAAATTTATCGAGCACTTTTTAATTTTTCATTCGTTTTAGGCGCCGCCTCCGCCGCTGTCTCTCTCAATTGCGTCATCCGTCAGGAATTTTTCGCCTTTTTTTTCAGCATCCTCCGCTTCGTCTTCGGCGTCTCTTTTCGTAACAGTTTTCAACATTATGAATATTTCCTGCTGAGAAATTTTTTTTCTTGGCTGATTTCAACGTTTCGATTTTCGTCGTAAGGTTTTAATTGCTTTAAGAAGAGAAAAAAGGGAAAACTTTGAACGTGAAATTTACCATCTTTAAATGAATAATAGCTCGAAAGTTGAAAAAATTTACTTTTTAATTTGCTTTAAAGAAGAAAAAAGAAAGTTGTAGCCGCGAATCGAAGGTTACGATTGTTGATATTTTACAAACGCTTTTGTACGTATCTTTTTACTCCTTTCTTGTTTTATTCAGTTTGATGTAAAAAAAAAGGGGAATAAGAAAAGAAGATTACGCTTGAAAGCGTTGAAATTTCGTCGTATTTAGTAATCTTTGCTCGTGTTCGAATTGAAAATTCGGTATTTTTTCCAAGGTTTTTACGAATTGTTCTGGGGACTTTCCTTTGATTAGACGACTATCAATAAAATATTTAGTAGAGAATTTTGAAAATGGACCCTGCTCTTACTAGTGATATGTCTTTTCCACGTATTAAAGTACTTGGGTATTTATATTGAAAAAAAATATTTTTTCAATAAAAAAATCACCTTTTGGAAATTAAATTGAAAAATGAACCGAATTCGAAGCATTTTTTTCAAGGCCAATGATATTTCTCCAAAAAAATACTCTGGTGATGAAATTACTCCATATTTTCCACGATCTGACAAAAGGTAGAAAAGTATCGTTTTTATTACCTTTCAATCAAATTATTAGTTGCTTCGAGATTTTGAAAATAGGGGGGGGGGGTACAAATCCGAATTTTCAACTGAAAAATCACAGATGAGATCATGTTTTGACCATCAGTGACCAAAAATGTAAATTTTTTGAATGTCATTTTGATAAATTATGGTTATGAAACTATTTCCCAACAATTTTTAATTTACTATTAAAGTCATCTACGCATCTACAAACGTCAAAAATTGGTATTTTAATGAAATCAGAAAATAAAAATATTATAAATTTTTGTTATCTTACTTGCCTTTTTATTTTTTAAAAATATCAATTTTTTCTAGTGAAAAATGTAGAAACGTATTATCTTACGATTCAAAAGTGTTTTCTTGTAAATAAAAAACTTATGTCATCTTTTCAATATTTCTATTAAATGACTTATTTTGATTGCTAAAATATCACCTTTTTTTGAAAAAATTGTACTAGAACCTCAGGTTCAACTAAATGTTTTGGAAAATCACCCTCCCTCTCCCCCCCCCCCATTTTTCATCTTGCAAACACATCTCTAGTCAAATTTTTCTTTGTACAAATAAGTGCCCAAATCAACAAGGAAAAAATTATTTTTTATTTTAAAGCAATTTTTTTCGTTGAAATGGAAATTCCATATTTTATGAGTCAAAAAAAATAAATACCCTATTAATCTTGGATTTTATTACGAATATTTTTTTCTGAAATTTTTAGCAAATGATATTAAGTTGATTTTTGCTCTTAATACTGTCAAAAATTTTATTTTATTTTATTTAGGGCTGGGATCTGGAAATCAATTGGAAATTTTCAAGCTTAAAAAAGTGCGGGAAAAAAATGCAAAATTGACGTAGGTAGAGGTACTTGATGACTTTTTATCAAACATTAGAGAAAAAAACGTTGAAAATTTCTAATAAATAAAAAATATAAATGTTGGTACATTGCCATCTTTTCAGATTTGAAAAAAACTGGGTGAATTTTTCGTGGAAAATATAAAATATTGAGAGGAAATGTTAAAAATGATGATGAATTTTTCTTGTTGAAAGAAAAATTAGGAAAATTTTTTGATGTGAAATAGAAAAATTGAGAAAATAATTCAAAAAATGACGAATTTTGGCAAAACCAACTATTGATTTCGAACTTCATACCATCTCTCTGGCCAAAATTTCAGCTAAGTAAGCGAATATATCACATTTTTCAACTTGTTAATCTTCAAAATTTCGCTATGTGTTACACGAAATTATGATCTCAAAATTTAGTCAAAAATATAAAAATCAATTTCATAAAATTGAAAATTGATAAATGTTTTTAAGCTATTTTTCGTTTAAATCAAAAATTTTTGAATTAAAATGTTTCATTGTTTGAAATTTTTTTTATTTTTTGAAGGAATTTCTAAAATTTCAAAATCATAGTCAAAGCGAGAAAAATTAGTCGCATTTTCTGCACGATTTCGTGGCTTTGCTTTTTTTGTTACTTCAGCCCCTGTGAAGAAATCGTCGGTTCGTTCTCCTTCCTCCATCACTGAATTAACCTATATTGGGACTGAATATTCGAAGGTCAAAAAGACGTCACAATGTCAAATCTTTTATCCAGAAAAGTCAGAAATTTCCTTCATTCAAAAGTCAATTTACTGCTGAAACAATTTGTAGCTCATTGCAAATAATTAATAAAGCTACGCTGTAAAAATTATTCATGTTCTGAAAAAAAAACTTATAAGCCTGGATATAGAAACCACCCTTAGGTGTCCAAAATTAGTTTTTGAGTTGGGGTTCCCCCATAAATCAGTGTTAACTCAAAAACCAATTTTTGACACCTAAGGGTGGTTTCTATATCCAGGCTCACAGTGTTTTTATAGAAAATTGAAATAGATAAGATGGAAAAATGTTACCAACTTTTCATAAAAATTATCCCCCCCAAAAAAAATCTTTTGAATATTTGATTGGTTGACTGCATGAAATTTAATGCATCTGTAGTTCGAATAACTGAGCATTGTTCATTGTAATTCAATGCGTTTGAAGTTTATTAATTGTAATTGAAAATGCTCTGTTCGTATTGCAAATTTCATTCTCCACGATATGAATTTGGTTAAAGAAAATGCTCTACGCGATGTATCAATTTACTCGAAAATTCGATTTTATCATCATACATTCGAGTATAACATCCTGTTAAAAATATCCTTAAAAAGATTACCCTTAGATACATTTCGATGGTAAAAATCTGGAGAGGAAATTCAATCGGAAAATTCGACGAAAATCCGTCTTTTAATGTACGCGAATTTGAAACCGATACAATTAAGATTACGTAAGTATTTTGAAACCGTTTTCGCGTATTTTTTCTCCCATGTTTCCGCGCTATAAAAGCGTCAGATAAGAAGCGAAAACAGCGCTGAAAAAAAAACACGAACACGATGGGTATCGGTAAATTCTTAAAGTTTGTTTGAATTTACCCTCCGACATGGACATAATAATTGGAATTTATTACAACGTTTATTACGTTTTGCATTTTAAATCGTTAAAGGAATTAATAAAAGCTAAATTATAAAATACTAATTCGCGCAAAAATAATATTACGCGATACCTCTTTCAACGTTAAAGTTGCCGGAGCAGGCGAAAAGCTTTAAAAACATCTAAATAAAAAGGTCGATTAACGAACGAAGAAAACCAGGAAAAAGTTTTTATAAAATGGCTATGGAAAGAAAAGCACCGAGAGGAAAAAAAATTGCGTTAAGTATTAAGCGCGATACAGTCGCTAAATAAAACGCTTTAGACTTTCCTTATTTTTACTTTTTAACCTTACAAGTGAAAAAATTTCCTCACTGGGGCAGCAATTTAAAAAAATGTTGAGATACGTAACGTAGATAAACGATCCTGTATTTCGCCTAACAATTACTTAATTGAGTTTTTTTTCGACTCGTAAATGATATTGTTTTTTTTTTTTGGTTTCAGGTACGTTGGTTGATGAAAAGTTGTATATTATGGAAGAGGATATAAATATTTAAACAATGGAAATCAAAATTTGCTGCTGTCGTGCATGGTATTTGTGATACGCATCCGACACGAGGGTAAAAGAATACACGTACACCCTCTTTATGTTGAACCCGATGTCATTGGTGGTTTTGCGACGCGGTATCGATATTAACTGTACAGTATGACACAGAAGTCATGTCCACTTGAAACACTTCTCAATACCAATCTCAGAACTGAAAAGAGATACCAAAATGGTTCAAACAGCGATGTGTTCCTGGCGACGAGGACATTGAAAATCGATAATCAAACTTCTGGTATTACCAATAGAGTGTCCGTAAATTGAGAAACCGGTTTGGGTCAAAAAATGAAGGTTCGGTTTTTTTATTGAAATAAAGTCTACACACTGGCTCAATCAAAATGTGGTATATTTTTTTGAAACCGGTTCAGCATTTTCGAACCAGTTGTCAATAATATCCAAAAAAGTGGAGATATGAAAAAAAAGTTTGAAACAAAAGTTCTAGAAAATTAATAAACAATAATTTTTTGTTCCATAACTTTTTTTTCATCTTGCAATACACACTGGCTCGATCAAAATGTGGTATATTTTTTTGAAACCGGTTCAGTAGTTTCGAACCAGTTGTGAATAATATCCAAAAAAGTGGAGATATATGAAAAAAAAGTTTGAAACAAAAGTTCTAGAAAATTAAAAAACAATAATTTTTTGTTCCATAACTTTTTTTTCATCTTGCAATGGAAAGAGGTTGGAGTACAATTTTTTCTTTTTCAAGCCATCACTCTTCTCTATTGCTGGATGAAAACGAAATATACAGAACGTGAAATGTTCAGTTTTTAATTCTCTACAACTTTAATTCCAATTTTTTTTTGATATCTCCACTTTTTGATAACTGGTTATCGACTTGAAAAAAGAAACACCCAAGAAACTTTAAAAAATTATGTTTATCTTGCACCAGTTTCAAAAAAGTTTGAAATAAAAGTTGTAGAGAATTGAAAACTGAACATCTAACGTTCTATATAACTCTTTTTCCATCTAGCAATGGAGATGAATTGTGGCTTAAAAAAGAGAAATTTTTACATGAGTTCATTGTATTAGAGTTGTGGCTTAAAAAAGAGAAAATTTTACTCGAGTTCTTTGTATTTACTTATATACTTTAATTCCAGGCATCATAGCAGGTCACTTTTTTAGGGGGTTTGTCACTTTTTTCGACTTTGGTCACTAAAAGTCACTTTTTTCATCCAAATCCAAAGGTCACTAAAAGTCGCTTTTTTCGCATTTTCAAGCAAAAATTCAAATTTTCACGTAAAAATTGCTATTTTTCAAAATTCTTCAAGAAAAAAAATTAAAAGTTGATAATGATTTTTCAAAAAAAAATGCTGCCCGAGCGAAGCGAGGGCAGTATTTCAATAATTCTATTTCTAAATTTGAAAAAATTCTGTTTTTTTAAATCAGTAAAATAATTGATTAAAAAATCAATTCCCCATTTGACAGATTAAATCAATAATTTTGACTAAAATAAATCAATCAAACAATTGAAATATCACAGATTTTCAAAGAAATTCATTTCACTGATTCAAAAAGGCACAGTTTTACGAAAATTTACTGATTTAGATTTAGAGAGTAGATATAGGTCATATTATATAAATTGTTTGTTCCAAAAATCTCGTCATTTTTAAATTTTTCTTTGCTCAAAGCTGTATAATTAAATTAATTATGTAAGTATATCTGCCTCCTAAAATGCCACTAAAAAAATTAGAGTTTTAGATTACCTAATTTTTTCATTGAATTTTGACCCCCCTCCCCTCATTTTTTCTTGAATTCTCAGCCATTAACTGTAAACAATTCCCCCGAAAAAATCGAATTTTTAGTTACTTTTGGTTACTTTTTGGTCATTTTTTGGTCACTTTTTGGTCACTTTTTTCTTCGAAATTTCGTTATGACGCCTGTAGTTAAAAAAATTCCCCAAAACTGTAAAATTGCCCCCCTCCAAAAAAATTGAATTTTTGGTCACTTTTATCTCAAAAAAGGTTACTAAAATTCACTTTTTTTCTTCGGAATTTCGCTATAATGCCTGTAATTCTTTACAACTTTTATTTCACACTTTTTTTTGAAATTTTATCATACTGGGCGTGTATAATTACCAGGATTTTTAGCTTTTTTTTTCACTCTATCGCTTACACTATCGACGGTATCGTGGTGTTTCGACTTCTGTGCATAGGGAATGTTCTTTCACCGTTAGCGAAATTAGAACATTTATCGGGATCGTGTCGAGGTTTTTGGGAACTTGGATGTATGATTTTTATTACGAGGCGTCCTTAAGTTTAAACTTTTTGCAGAATGGCTGCGAGAGAAAGATATTAATTTATTCATCTGTACGTACGATATGGTTGCCGTAGTCGATTATTTCATCTCGAGACCTTTTGCTTTGCGCCAAAGATGGCGAGGTTTTTGTTACTTGTGCCTACTCGTATTCGAGTATAAGCCTAGTTGCGTCGAGTACGTAATATAAATTTGACACTGGAAAGTTATCGCGAGCGAGTTCGCCTGATAAATAGCGTGTCTGAAGGGCATTTAGAAGTGGATATTTTGTATTCGTAATGAACGCGGTGCTGCTACCGCGTCTCCCCCGGCCCCTGCCGCATCTTCGGCGCTCTAAACTGAAAGCATATATGATGGTATTGATATGGTGAAATATTTTCGGTATTTGCTCGACGTTTCCACGTTTCCGAGTATATTATCCGGTCGTTTGCGTATGCTCGACGTCATTAATCAGCCGCCCGAAATACGGTTTGAGTAGTTTTTTTTTCGGCTGCGGTTCTCAGCGTGGAAAAGTTTACTATTGATTAATTATCGCGTAATACGTTTTATTCCCCGGATCGAGGTGAAACTAAGTGATTGGATTTCGAATAAGGAGAATTTAGGCCGAATCTGGGTCGGAGTGGAGATGGGAGATGGGGAGGGGGTAGATTCGGATGTAGGAATCGTGGTGTTTTGTGGTACTAGTTGAATTCGGTTTTCAGAGTTGAACTGATCAAAAAACATGAAACAGTTGCCAGTCAACATTGTCGAATTTATTGTGAAATTGAAGTAGGTGAATGTTCTTAAATGTTTCATAATTTTTGCCTGTGATTTGAAAAGTAACCGGTTGAAATTGGCTCTTAAGACTTGAAACCTCGATGATAAAAAATTTGGCTCATTATTTCATATCTAATATATCCTCTTCAATGGCATTTAATGTGTTTTTTTAGTGTAAGTATAGGTACCCATTTTTTTTTCAGAAATACTCCGCCGAATTTTCAATTTTGAAAGAATAATGAACCGTACTAAGGGTATTTTATTAATTTTTTAAAAATTTGAATGTGACTTAAAATTTTAAGGAGCACAAGCGATAATAATGTGTTTTTTCAGAAGAGCAGCAACGAAAACATGTAAATATTATGAATACATATAAAAATTTTAGAGAGATTTTCCAAAGTTGGAGAGACACCTCCAAAAACTAGTTGAATGCTTGCTAAAGGTTTTTTGTTTTTTTAGAAAATGCTCATTCCCATGGGTCAAGATGATCATTCCACTTTTTTTTTTAATTCATAGAGGATTGCAGATTTTTAAAAACATTATTCAAGAGTTTATTCAACTTTTTGAATCCAATTTGTTTGTTAGATTAGTATTCCGTCTTGTTTTATTGCTTTTTAAAATATTTAGTTTCGAAGTTTTAGGTGAGTTTCTATTTTAGGAATACTGTCCAAGTTTTGATAAATTTTGTCAATGTTTTGGAAAATTAACAAGGTTTTGAAAAACTTATTTCTATTGGTAAAAAATTGTCAAAATACTGGGAAACTTTCCCTTTTTTTAAAAATAGCCAAATTTTTGTAAGATTTTTCAATTCTTAAAAAAACTTTTGGATTTAACAAAAAATTTAAGAGTAAGATATTCTATGGTTCAATTGTTGGAAAATCGTACAATTTCTACAAGGTCATCCAAGTTTTGGAAGATCCTTTATTTTTTGGAAAATTGTTCTTCATGGTTATGAAAAAAATCATTCCTTTTTTAGAGAATTTTTCAATTTTCAGAAAATTGTCCAAGCTGCTAAGAATATTTTATTTTAGGAAATTTCTTAAATTTTGGAAAATCGTTCAATTTCGGAAAATTCACCAACTTAGAAAAACCAGTCCAATTTTTGGAAAGTTGTACCTACATTTTTTTTGAAAATTGCCCTAGATATGGAAAAAATTTGCACAATTTTGAGAAACTGCTCCATTTTTAAAAAATGATTCAACTATTTCCGAATTTTAAGAAATTTTTCATTGCTGGAAAAACATGCAGTTTTCATAGAATCGAGCGATTTTTAGAAAATCGTCAAATTTTTGGAGAAATTGCTCAGATTTGGAAAATTGTCAACTTTTTGGGAAAATTGTCCAAATTTGGAAAATTGACCAATTTTTAGGAAATTGTACAAGTTTTAGAAAAGTTGTCAATTTTTAAAAAATCTTTCAAATTTTGATGGGTTGTTTTAATCATGATTTCAAAAAACCGTCAAAGTTTTGACGATTACGACCAGATTTTTAGAAAATTCTCAAATTGTGGACAGTTGTCCAAGTAGGTGTTAGAAGATCAGCAACTTTTGAGAATGGTACATTAATTTTTGGGGAATTGTCAAGATCTTGGAAACATTGTCTCAGACTGAAGAATCATCAAATTTTTAGGCAAATTTACCTATTTTTAAGAAAATTTATCAATTTTTGGGAAATTCGCCTATTTCTTGAAAGTCACTCAAGTTTAGAACAGTTTCTTTAAAAAAAAATGGACAAATTTCTAACGAAGTCGTCTGGGTTCGCCAATCAACTTGTTTTAGAAAAATTGTGCCTTTTCGATATTTTTTCTTGGCTACCATACTGCAGCGATACAGCTCAATTTCCAAAGCAGAGAAATAATGAAAATTAATGAAAAAATCAAAGATTTTCGATTTTGTTGAAATTGCGATGGATTACTTTATTTCAAATCGAGGTCTTTCCAAATAAAAAATTCAGGCCCCGAATAACCTAATAGAGTAAGAGGAGTTCTAGGCTCCCAAAATGACGTCATCCAAAAAAAAGGTATCAAAATCAACCTAATACCTGCTTATATTCATAGAGATTCTTAATCTATGCTCATATTCATGGTGGGTAACCCAAACTTTAAAAAATTATGCTTTTTTCCATAGGGGTATTATTTTTATTTTCAGATTCGTTTTTGTTGGAATTGGTTATTTATGTATTTTTTTAAATTTTAATGACAGATAATTGTTTCATTAATTTTTATTTTATTAAGTACCAAAAATATTTCCTGATCTTTTACTTTATTTTATTTTTGTTGTGGCATTGATTTTTGTTCGTTCATACCCACAACTTTTTCAAAACATTAGGGAAAATTTATGGAAAATTGTTTGCTAAAAATAACCACAAAACCACAACAATGAAAAAACAACAAAATACGAACACGACATATATTAACGAGAGTGTAGGTCTGTGCTTATAGAAACGATGCTCATCGTCGACGTATAATTTCAAACAACGAAATACCCGATAATTTATTCAAAGCTCGTTGAATTTTCATGCGAAATCACATCAAAAGACATCTTAATATTCGAATTCGACGAAAAAAGTAGAGGAGAAAAATCGATCACACCCACCGACTGATGCATTAAACATACAGAGGGGTAGGTAACCGAATCCTTCAATTATTTTCAAAGAGCATTCGACACATCGACTGAAATGCCTTTCAACTTGAAATAATTTGTATTGAAAGTCACCCTATCACTTGATATAAGTAGTGCACTGGCCAGCTCTTCATTACTATTGCAAAGAGCTGTCTTTAAGCGACCCCTTTTGTCGTCCTTTCACATTTAAATTAACTCTAAAAATACTACTATGGCTTATCGCGTAGCTGTAGCCCTACATTCGCCAAAATGGCACCATTTTACTCATTTCACGTGCACCTGAATTATACGCGAAATAATTGTTTGTATTTTTTTCGTTTTATTACCTTCGTCATATTGTTTCATTGTTAATTTATTTTTCATCCGAAAAACACAAACTTTTGCGTTTTTCAATACGAAGTTGGTTGGATTTTCAACTTGATCTCTCGAAGAAACAATTCGACGAGGAATTTTTCCAACCATATTCTTTCCAGCTATGAAATTTTATTACATTTTTCTCTCCGCTGCGAAAATTCATTTTTCGTGTTGGGAAATTTCGCAGATACGTTGATGGCACACGTAACGCAGATTATTGCGAGACGTCGAATTAAATTGCTACGAAGCAGATTTACAAATTATTATAATTTTTGACATCGGTGTAAGAAAAAAATTCGGTCATTTTTGAAGGAATAAAATTCCAGCAGCGAATATTCCACTACCTCTCTGGAGACCAGACATTTATTCAGTAAACAGTAATGTTACTTACGAATCATAAAACTAAAATATATCTCGGTTTAATTCTGCAGATTGAAAATTTCACTAAAGCGTCTCTATTTCGGAATGCATCAAACAGTCGTTTAAAAATTCCGGCGAATATAACATTTTGAAAAATATTGTAACGCGAGATTGAAAAATACCGCGGATTTTACGCGTTATTGATTTTCTCGCGAACGCGGCTCGTGCTGGAGAGGGACGGTGAACGGAGAAAACTTCAAAAACAAATTTTATAACGTTTTTCGCAGACTTAGTAGTATGGTAAAATTAACTTATTGAGAAGTTTTTTGCGACATTAAATTTTGGTAATCTTCCCAATTGGCTTTTACCCCCTCTACTTTCGTAATTCTACCAGTCTTTCAATTTAAATCCGATATTTTTCCAGTGTCTTCAAATCGCGACGAATTTCGATGCTACTGTTAATTACGAAAAGACTCGAAGTAAATAAGTTATAGAAGCTGGTTCGCAGACCTTTGTATTCAAAAAAAGATAAAATCGATTGAATTATTATTTGAGTGAATTTCGATTAAAACAGATGGGGATATCTGCGGATAATGACGACTGAATGGTCCAGGTCCTCTAACTCATATTTCGAAATTAAGCATCCTTTAAGTTGACTATTAATTTATTGTGAAAAGTATTTCAGTAAGATTTTTAACCCGCTTGCTTATCTGCCCATGTTTTCGTACTCACTTAATCCAATTTTGAATGGTGAAAGAGAAAAGTGAAGAGAAATTCTGTTCTGATTTTGGATCAAACAATACGTTTTTGGGGAAAACGAATGACTTGCTGATGAAAATTGATTGATTGATTGATTAAAATTTATTGTTAATTACAATCTGTCTTACGACAATAAAAATAAATTCTAGAAAATAGTTCGTTCTTTTTTTTCTTTCATTTTCAGCAGTTTTTTCAAAACATTGGTAAAAATTTGAAAAATCAACTTGAATAGTTGAAATTTTAAATATGTAGAATGATATTAGATTTTTTTTTTCCAAAATACCACTCCCATTTAAATTAGAGATGAACTCCTCGTGTGATTACTTTACAAACAATTAAAATTTTTGTCTTCCCTGCTTCATACCTTTAAATTTTTCTGATTGAACCATAAAGAACACGAAATAAATTTAGGTACTAAAAATCAATTTAATTACTTACACCCTGTACCGATAAAAATCTACAAACAGAGTTCATACGCGGCAATTCTCTGGCCTAGTAGTGCGAATTATACAACAATGAATCGTACACGTACTATTTTGAAAACACTCTTTGCTGGAGCCATTTTCATCCACGATATTGATCTGGAAGCATTATTTTAATGAAGTACGCAAAGAATGCTTGCAATACTATATGGTTTACCCTTTCTCTTAATCTCCCCTTTGTTTTGTGCCCTGGTGCTGTGTGTATACGCGGGATTACTGCGTCTGGTTGCGCAAAAAATTCTTACTCTTTTGTGCCCCTCCAGGCCTCCACCTACTCTCATATGTACCAGCTGTTCATCATTCGAAGCCAAGAATTATTTAGTTGAAAGATCAAGAAGGTTGGAGGCTTGGGTATAAACGTTCTGTATAAGTATATAAATCATTTTGAAATGCATAGTTTTTATGTGAATAAGTGAACAACTTCATGGTATCTGCTGGCAAGTAAAACCAGAAAATAGTAAGAATTTGACCTTAAGTAGCTAGAAAACCAGAAAATGGCAAGATTTTTGATAATTTTGCTATAGTGAGAATTTTTAACAATTTTCTTTAAAAATTTTTTTATCTTAAGTTTTTTTTTAAATGCATTATCCACTTAAATTTTTTATAAACATCTCTGCCTTCAATCAACTTGGGCAGGACTTTCGTCTTCTTTTTCTTTAAAATATCTTTATTTGACTTCTTCAGTCAAGATCTCAAAGTTTTTATTTTTCTGTTTGATATTACCACTGTAGTTGCCTTCATGTTTGGCTCCTTTCTTTAAAAACCCCACTTTGCCAGCAGACTTTATTTGTTGATATACACCATAACTGCAATGATTGGACTAGGCCAAATTCTGATTTAAGACATATATTCTAAATGTTTATTAAAACACAGCAATCATAAGACTGAAGCTAGAGTTATTTGTCACATATAGCGATATAGCTAAGTCGATATTCTAAATTTAATCTAATTTAAAGGCTGATGCAATAATTTAGTGAAATCAAATATTAATACACAGCAACTCTTCCTCTCTTAGGGGTGAAACCATTTATGTTGATGGCACGGGCATCATACATTAATCTAGACTCTACACTTAATGTAGTCTGGGGATTGGGAAGTGTGTCAAAAGGTGCAGCGTAAAGCCAAACCCTTTGACTATAGAGTATATGGACCAAGCTAGCTGAGTAAATGTCGTCGTCAGACATCCTACTGGGAAAGAACGCTTCTGATTGGTTGCTTTATTATAATGCAAAATGTGAAAAATCATATCTCAGCAAGTTTTTATCGTAGAAAATTCGTTCATAGCTCAAATTGAAGTACTTCAAAAATAAACAACTTTTTAATTCTTGTGCTTTTTCATTTAAACGAGTAATTTTCAAGCAATTTGCATCAGTGGCCTACACTACTACAACGCTCAACGCTAGAGTCTGACCCGCACCCAAACAACTTTTCGTCTTATCACTGATTATGGACTTAGAAAATTTTTGAAACTTCGCCAAAAATGAATAAGTCTGTTAGAAAATAAAAAAAATAACTTAGAACGAAAGATTTTTTAAGTAATTGGTTAGTTATTGTAATGAACTATCACCTTTTTTGGATTTAGTTTCCTTTTATTTTGGTTTAATGATGAAATACCATAAGTAGTCTTCAAAAGCATCTGTATTCCACGAAAAAAAAAACGTTCGCCAGCATCAAAAAATAAACATGATAATCATCATTAATAACAAATAATAATGTATTGAAATGATAAATATGAACTTAGAATCCTGAATTCTTTCCAATTAGATCGCGTGTTACCCAGCTTTGCTTCAATTTTTACAAAGTTATGTGCTAGGTTAGCCCATTTATTTAGAGCTCTATCACTATAAGAAATTTTTTGTTCAAAGATATTTCGTATTTTTGTACATTTCCGTCATTTTCTAATTGCTTCAAATAGCAAATCTTTCGTTCCAAGTTATTTATTTTTTTCTTCTAACCGACTTATTCATTTTTGGCGAAGTTTCAAAAATTTTTGAAGTCCATAATCAGTGATAAAACGAAAAGTTGTTTGGGTGCGGGTCAGACTCTAGCGTTGAGCCTCATTGAACGAGTGAGTGAGTCTAACATTCGTCTCTTCATTGTGGTTTATGTGCATGGAGGTTGAGGGGAAGAGGATGGTGTGATTACCCAATCAGAAGCGTTCTTTCTCAATAGGATGTCTGACGAAGCCATTCATATGGTATGTATACAACTAGCTCTGTCCATATACTCTATAGTCAAAGGCCACACCCATGTTGGTAAACTTTAGTTATCAACTGCATTGAAATACATAGCGTTAAATCTTCTCATTTTCTTTGTTATTTTTCAAGTTATCCGCCAAAGTTACCTACTTTCACTCTATTTTGTTTTCTTAACTTAGGTACCTAAGTTTATATTATATTACTTGATCGAAAAAAATGAATTTACTTTTTTTTTTAAAAACAAACTTACTTTTTATTCTAATTTTTATTCCAATAAATGTTTGTATATGTTTGCTTAGCTTCTTAAATAAATTAAAATAAAACAATACCGCTGAAAAAATCTAAAAATTCTAGGTATTCCTATTAATTTACATGTTCAACCAAGAGAATGTTTACCAACATGGGCGGAGCTTACATTCCCTTTACCCACACCTTATGTATAATGTCCGTGGTTGACAGTGATATCTGGCAGATCGGCGAGGTTCTGGCATTTGCGGTGGAGCTGAAAACTCAGGCTGCTGAACCAGATTAAGTAGAGGTACAGGGTGGTTAAGTTGCAATGGTGGATCAGTATTTTCATTGAGTGAAGTACTGCAAACCCAGTATGCAAAAAAAGCAGACAAATGGGCAGAAAATATCAGAAATTCTCATTTGTCTGCTCTTTTGGACCCCCATTGCGCGATGAACGACCTTTTTTGACTACCTGTTGCTCGTTAAACAACTCTTTTTCACCCCCCCCCCCCCGTTGCGCATCGGGAGCAGACAAGAGCAGAAAGGAGCATACAAGAGCAGAAAGTTGCAGTATTTGTCTGCTTTTTTTGCATACCAGGAAGGTGATTGGCATGACAATGATGGGTTTGATCACCTGATTTTGTCAAATAAATGATTGACCCTATTTGACAAATAATTTGACCTGCTCCCTATTTTTGGGGCTACAAAACACAAAATAATCAAAATTTGACCTTTTTGGCCAACATTGAAATGTATTTTCAAATTTTGTAGTTGGTTTAACTGCAGAAAGAACAATACAAATTTTTAATGAAGCATTAACTCATATGGAGATTTCCCACTTTCTAATGGAGCACACCGATAAGAAGTTATAACATTTTGCAGATGTCAAGCAAGGGAGCCATTTTGTGTACATTTTAGCCCCTTTTTAACAATTTGAACAAAACATTTGGCCTAACCATTTGAAGGGGGATGATAAATAGGTGAAGTTTTATGAATAATAGCATGCATTTTGAAATAATCTTTCAATTCCTCAGAAACAAATTGAGGACCATTGTCATTCACAGCTATTTCAGAGAGGCCAAAACGTGAAAATAATTGCTCAAACCACTGAATTACTTGAGTAGATAACATTGAGGAAAAGATAAAAACCTCAAAGTCATTTTGAATAAGCATCAGCAATAACTAATAGATTTGAATTTTCAAATAAAGTAAAATTGAAATGAGTATGTTGCCATGGTTAAGTGGGGGGGGGGGGCAGCCATAGCTATTGAAGAGCAGGCAACTTTTCAAGATTTTTCATTTTGGCATTTTTCATTTTCTTCCCAACTAGTACATAATTAAATCGTTTTTTTTTTTTATATCCTGATCAATGCCAGGCGCATTAACATAAGTTTGAGCAAGGGCATTGCATTTAACTATGCCCAAATGACCATCATGAAGCTCATTTAGCACACGATCACATAATTTTATTGGAATATCAACTCGATCATTTAGTAAAATACAATTTTTGTAAATAGAATATTTCACTTTTTCAAAATTCTTAACATTCTAAGATTCCTCCCCTTGTATTTAGTGGAGCAGGGTAGCAGATTCAGGTTCAACTAGTTTCCTTTCCTTTTACGTTGGCAGTGACTGGGAGCTCATTTCTTTTATTTATGAAACACCAAGATGGAACATCAATTTGATTTACATTTGCAATTTGGCATGGAAATCGAGATAATGCTATGTAATCTCAACAAAAACATCTACTCTGCTTTAAATACCTTTATTCAAGAAGTAACTACATCCACCAACTATGCCCTATGTTTCTAATGTAATTTAACTGTATTACAGATATGGGCCAACAGGCCTTGTAGTCTCACCCCCACCACCTATACCCCTCCCCCAAAAATTGAAATTCATCAGCTGTAAAAATATTGGGAGAGTAGTACAGAGGATGAGGATGTTTTTCCACAGCTAAGGGGAAAAATTCTGGAGAATTGGTTTTTAGGGCCCTATTAAAATCTTGCCTTCTGGATTTCAAAAATTTGTTGCGACTGCGACTCCTTGAATGTTTTTATTTTGCTCGTCAATTTGTATCATTTTTTACCTGACAATAAGAAGTAATATCTCGCATCAAAATAAAATCGCCAAAAAAAGTGCTTGAAATTCCCTATGAAACGAATATGCATAAAGGAGGGGATATTTTTTAATTCGATTTGAAGCTAGAAAAATAGTATAAAAATGGCCAGAAAACCCCAGAAAATAGCAAGAATTTTCATTTTTCAGATCCAGTAAACACCACAAATTTCAAACACATGAACCAAGAACCTACCATATTAAACACTTATTTTCTCTTTCTAATTCAACTAAATAAATCATCATTGAAATTTGATAATTCGGTGGCTGATCATCAGTTCATCGCGCCACAAATCTACTAGATATAATTTAAACATCTAAAACGCACCGCCGAGCACCAACTACAGAAGCATTTAAGTGGCAATCATTACAATGGTCATGGATTAGTTATTGTTTAAAAGCAAACAGCCTCTGAGAACGTTTACCCTTCTGAGGGGGAGAAAAAAACATATCCAAGTGGTCATGCCTGCTACATCAAAGAAGTAAAGAAGTAGAAATAATAATAAGGTCGAGATCTACAGAGAACGTATATTTGTTGATTGGACAAATTATTCTATGCTCCGTGATGTTTCATTTTTCGGCTTCTCTATAGATCATCGTCATTCATTTACCGGGCAATATCTTTCTAAATGGTGGCTGTTCACACAGCTCAGTGAACCGAGTCGAAAGTAATAAAGGATACGAGTATTGATCGTAGCGGCGCGTAAACAGATCTTCCACATCATACCTGTAATAAATGATACCGACGATGTACAATTTTCAGCTAAATACTCGTCTAGGTTCATTAACATAATGTCCTTTTGGCCACCTCAAAACGCCCTGGCAGTGGCAGATACAATTATCGATGAACTAGAAATGGACACCATCGAATATAACTCGAGTTTTCCAGATTCTATCCCATTATAAGATTAAACTACGTTAAACATTTCCGCTCTTTTACCTTTGACAAGTTGTAAAAGCGAATTCATTATCTGCTTGGTGTAACTCGCTGCGCAAAAGACGCCATCGCTCTCTTTGTTCCCATTGCTTATAATAACTTTTTACCCCCGGCGTGTATGTGAATTTAATTACATTCGCGAATAAAATAACCCCATCCGTTTCGTCACTCGTCAACCGCATCGTATAAAGTAAAACGTATACGACTTGGGGTTCTATCGCAGCAGCCAGCCAGGGTTGAAAAAATTTTCTTCTATCGATTCGTAGCGTATTATGTAGCTAGGTATATACATAAAGAGAAAGAAAAACTTGGTTTTTCCCCAAATTACACCAATAAATACAAAATGAAGAAAACTTTTGCGGATGTTAACATTTTTTACCTTTGAATATACAAAGATTGGAATAAGATGGTGGCGCTACAGCGCAGCTATAGTACTCCAGAGAAATAAATTCTTTGAGGGATCCGCATCCGCGCGACGCATCTCGTATATAAATAAGCCAAAGCTGCGAACAAAACAGCTTTATAATTTTCCCTATCTTATTTCTCTCTTTATACCTTCTTCTTCGTTTCGTCTGCCTTTCTTTTTGGCGCTATACGCGTCTCTGTCGCTCGGCTCGCTCTCTTTTTCGCTTTTATTTTCTTTTTCAAATTCTACTACTATAGATTTTCATTTCTCCGCTTTAATTTCACCCGCAGCGACTGATAAAGAAGTTAACGCCGCCCTCGCGCTCGCCTCCGTTACCTTTTCCTTTGGAGTTCTTCGGTGTATATTTTTTTCGTACCCACCTCCCCCGAGAGACTTCACCTGTAAATCGAAGTCGCGTTTTCGCGATGACTTTTCACCGTCAGCCCGCAGATATTACCGGAGGGTGGTGAAATTTTCGTAATGTGGAGGCTTTCGTGCGATTAAAATATTTAGCGAGAATTTTTCTGGCCGCGAAGAATTCGTATTGTTTGGATTCTTCGATACGTCGTGTTTTCATTAAGTATACAGACAGCAGCGGACGATTCTCACGATAAGATGCAGGGATTTTTCGTAGTGTAGAGTCGAACTCGAGAAATACGTCCAGAGATAGTTTCAGGGTAATTTTTTTGAGAGGGGTGAGAAAATTGCCAACCAACTATCACGACACTGGATATAAAAATTCGAATTATGCAGGTTTTTCAAACGATTTTGTGCCATTTTTGATCGCCAGTTTTTAGAAAATTCAAGTTCTGTTAATTTTTCAAACTTGCAGTTTTTCGAATTGATCGAGTTTTTAAAATTGGTCTTTTTTTATAAAAAATATTGATATTTCAAAAATTGGGGAGTTTCTATATGTAAAAGTTGTCAATTTTTCAGAGATTCGTTTTTTTTTTAATTTTACAATTTCTGAAGGGTTCTCAAGTTATCAAAATTTCTTATTTCTTCAAATTATGACAATTTTTTAGGGTTCATAGAAAAAAATTCAAAATTCAACATTCAACGATTCTTCAAAAATTATGTCATCTTTTTAACTCTGCCAATTTTCAAAAATTGGTAATTTTTCGAAGTTGATTAAGTAATTTTATTAGATTTGTCAATTTTTTAAGAGTTCTCAACTTTCAATTTTTCAAAGGCTCTGGTTTGGTAAAAGGGTCATTTGGCCTCTGATGGAACTGATGAAAATTTTAAATGCCTCTTCGATTTTGACTTGGTGGAATATGATTTTAGAACGTACGAGCGAACTTTTATCTCACCCCTGGGGTGCTGGGGCCCTAAAATACGTTATTTCCAAGCTAAAATTCTATCTCTACGAGTTTTCAAATTTCAATTGATTTTTTTTCAAATTTTGCACGTAGAAAGAGGTACTAGATAGGAGTACTCTGAAATTTTCTCAGGTTTTTCCTACCACTTAAATGACCTTGAGTTTGACTTTGAAAATTTCAAATCGTCCTGGGGACACAATTTTGAGGTGGGCAGAAAAATAATGTTTTTTTTCGAAGTTTCCCGATGTACATATCTTATACCTACATCTCTCAGAATTTGTTCAGATTTTTTCGAGTGGTGTATAAGAGGTGTAAAATACGTGTGTTGAAAAACTTTGAAAAAAAAAAAATTTTCTCACCATCTCAAAATTGTGTCCTCCAGGGCGATTTGAAATTTTCATGTCAAATTCAAGGTTATTAAAGTGGTCGAAAAAATCAGAAAAAATTTCAGGGTAATCCCGTCTAGTGCCTCTACCTACGTGCCAATTTCGAAAAAAATCGGTTGAAAACTCGTGGAGATAGGAATTTTTAGCTTGAAAATCACGTATTTAGGGGTGCCAGCCCCCCTCTCCCAAGGGGTAAGATAAAAATTCGCTCGTGCGTTCTTTAATCATCTCCTACCAAGATAAATCGAATGACATAACAATAATTTTAAGTTCCGCGAAAGGCCAAATGACCCCCTTACCACACCAGAGCGTTTGTCAATTTTTTTAGTTTAAAAAAAAATAATTTATTAAACTTTCAAATTTTGTTCTTTTTTTGATTAAATACTCAAGTATTCATTTTTTTGATTTGAAATTCTGTAAATTGTGTCAATGCATTCGAATTTTTGTTCATGTCTAAATTTTGAAATTTTTCAAAGTTTGACAATTTATTAAAAAAAATTAGTGTATTTAAAATTCATTAAATTTTTAAAAGTTTGATCTAGCTTTCAAAATTTATCATTTTTTTTAAATTGTGCTAGTTTTTCAAAATTTCTCGATACGTTAAGTACCTGCCCCATTTTCAGAAATTTAATGGATTATTTTCCATGAATTACTGATTTAAAAGTGTGTAAGTATTCCCATCAAAAACAGGAAAAAAAAACAGTATAATTTTCAGACCCTTATTCTGAAAAAATTTTTACTGAACTATACCTACTCGAGTTAGAAGCCCCCGAATCAAAAAATAAATTTGGAAAATTGAAGCCTTTTCTACGTTCAAAAAATATAAATATCTTTTCTCCTCAATTTTGCCGACTAGAAATAATTTTTACGGGATTTACCGACTAAAAACGTCTGGGGTGTAACACCTCCCCATACCCCTTGCAATTGTGCCTGAATACTTGTAGTTTCGACGATATATGCTGTAGATACGAATACGAGTAATTTTAATGCCAGAATACAAGGCTTTTTGAAAAGTTCGACCTTCGAGAGATATTTACGAAGTCGACGTTAAATTTTCAACGATTGTTCTTTTATTTCAAAGATGCGGCTGAGTGTTTAATTGTTTTTTAGACTTCGCTTCTGTCTAGACGAAAATTTAAGGTTATTACGATTTAAAACGTCTAGAGACTTGAGGCAAAATGAGGAATGGAAATGGCTGAAATTTGCTTCGTAACCGCGAAATTTAAATTTTTTAGGTCTTATTCAGACATATTTGGCTTCATTTAGACCTTTTAATGTTTTCTTTGTGTTTTTGAGAATTGTCGGTGAAAATTTTGTGAGAGAAATTGTTGCACGAATTCGAGATAATTAATTTACAACTTCAGTGGATAATGGTTAAAATTATTCAGAAAAAATTTTCCTTGAAGTTTTTTTTTGGAAGCTTTTAAATCGATAATTTATTGTAAAAAATGCTAGTACGTATTGCAGCCTTTGCAGGCGACCGAAGAAACCCTCTTGCAAAAAGATAACCGACTAGGAAAAAAAAATACTGAAAGGTGAACTATGTTTTAACCATGACCACAAAAATAAATAAAAAATGACATCGCAACGAGAGAGAGTGAGGGATAAGAAGAAAATATCCGTGATTTAATATTAAAGGTCGAGTTTTTCTCTTCCCCCTCGATCCTCGATGTCTTCAGCGTCGCAGCCAACAATTCGTTTTAGTTTCGAGACATTTTTACTTGGTTTTTTTCGTTTTCCTTTTGCGATAAAAAAAATTATGTTGAAATTTACCGACGACGTAATTTGACTTCCGGACGAGTGGTTTCAAAAATAAAAGCGACTGAGGATTTTATACGATTTGAGATGTAATTTTATAGAAAATTGAATGAATATATGTAGTGTGTGTTTTTACAGACGACATTGGACCGTGGAATATTATTTTAAGGTTGTGTGTTTGATTCATTAGGCTTGTACTTTGTTACGAATTTAGCTTGGGTATTGTTTTGTCACCCTGTGGTTTTTCATGGTGAGTGGTGTTTTATTGTTTGAGTCTTGGTTTTTGAGGTTTCCTTTTTGTTGTCAGAGTTTAATTATATCCGAGTTACTTTCATGATACTTATTGGTATTTTTTGAATGATAATGTTACTTCTGCTTGAGAAAGGTGTTAATGTGACAATGTGATGGTATATTTCAAAAATTGTTTTTAAATCTATTAAAGGATTAGCTTGCAGTCTCCAGTCTGCATAAATAAATCAAACTAATCACAATTCAAGTAGATAACACATCAGCATCTCAGTTCATAACTTTACAGTTATTCAGAAAATTACTTCATCAAAGGCGAACCAATAATATATTATTCAATTATTGAAGGAGCAAAAATTAAATTTTTTTGACTTAAAATGAGGTTTTTTTAAAAATTTTCTGACTTGAGTAAAATCCGAGCTTCATTTTCCCAATTAAAAATGAATTTTTCTTATTTTACCATTTTTTTTGGGGGGGGGAGGGGGGTTGCCAATTTATGATCAATTAAATTACCATTTGGCAAAATACACATCATACCACACTCAAATTCTCATTGCCAATTTATCGGATTGTCATTTTGGTATTGCAGTTTCATGATGCAACTTTCATCACTTGTTTCATTCTGGGATTTCTGAACGGCCGCGGCCGAGGGGGGAGAGGGAAATGGTCAGAAATTTCACAATTTGTTTGACTCAGAATTCAAAAAAGTTGAAAATCATGTGTGGCATATCGTCAGAGAAAATATGTAAAAGGCGGAAAAAATTTAGAAAATAGCAAGAATTTTCAGTTTTTGAATCCAGGAGGCACCTTTTGTCGAGCGACATTGGATATTTGTCAAATTTTCGATGATGCTGAGTTCGAAAATTGAGTTATTTTTCGGTTCCAACCCTCTACCACCTCCTCTCCTTCCGCAGATTTGAGTTCTTTATTCGTGATAATCTCATAGATGTATTTCCTAAAGGTGCAAACAAATTAACTACATGTACTCGTCATGTGATATAAGACTTTAAAGCTAGATATTTTCTCAGTGAATCGCGGTGATGAAAAAATCTTCCCCACACCCATCAGTGGTTGAGATGGAAATGACCATGGTTTCGCTTAATGTAACTCAACTAAAGATGAAAAGAAATTTTGAACAAAATCGAGTGATGGGAGGGCCCTGATTTATTATCGACGAAATGAATTGTAATTTTTTCCAGCCCAAGGACTCAATATGAAATCTCTCAAGAGGTACGGTGATCCCCTAGGTCTACGCGAAGCCCCTCCCTTAACTATCTTTCAAGGACTCCCTTAATTAGAATTGGTGAATTTAATATACCTATTGCCTACTTCCAGAAAAATAATAAATTCTGCTATGTAAGAGAATGAAAGTTTTAAAAAAGTAAGATGATATTGAAATGGTTAGATTTATTAACTGGTGGAAAGGGGTATTCGTATTTCAGGGCATTTCACCACTTATAATCGAATACAAATTGAGAAGTCAATTAAAAAATAGGGAGGAAAGGATTGTAATGAAAGCAAAATTGTACTTAATGACGGATTTTTTTAAAATAATTTTTATCCCATCAAAAACCCAAAAACCTTTTTCTCTTTCAATTTTTTGCAAAGCTATAATTTTACCGCGTCCCTAGAAAACCAATTTGAACAGAATGTCTTAAAAAACAGAACAATTTAGAAATTTGAAAACCTCTATATAATCCGAGAATGTCAAAATATCCTACTCTATCATTCTGAATCAGTGAAAAGTCACTGATAAATAGTCAGAATTGCAGCACAGGAAAAATCAGCGAAATTCACGGATTTTCAGCGAATTTTCACTGATTTTTCAAAGATCTTTATTGATTTATTTTCAGAAAATTTCATAAACTTCACTGACTTTTCAGTGAATTTTTACTGATTTTTCAGTGATTTTTCTCACTGATTGTTGTCAGTAAAAAAATTTCGCTGATTTTTTCCTGTGCTGCAATTCTGACAGTTTCTCAATGATTTTCAATAATTTTCGCTGATTTATAATTGAGAGAGTACAAACTTTTACAGAAGGCCCAAAAAATCTTACTCTCTCATTCTGAATCAGTGAAAAGTCACTGATAAATAATCAGAATTGCAGCACAAGAAAAATCACCGAAATTCACTGATTTTTCTGCAAGTTTCATAAATTTTACTGACTTTTCAGTGACTTTTCACTGATTTTCCAGTGATTTTTCTCACTGATTTGTTTTCATTTAAAAAAATTTCACTGATTTTCTCCTGTGCTGCAATTCTGACTTGTTTTTCAGTGATTTTCGATAATTGTCACTGATTTATAATTGAGTGGGTTCATTGGGATGTCGTGTCCAAAAAAAAAAATTCACAATGTGTTTCCAAAAAAACACGAATTTGGGCATAGTACATATGTCCAAACACCAACAAATTGGACATTATGTCTTGATGAAAATCAAATAGGACGTAAGCGTTCCAGAAAAGAGGCGAATTGTCAGAAAACAAAAATAACAATTATCATACCTACGGTTCATCACAATTCGGACATGATGTCCCAAAAATCTCATTTTTATACGAATATGAATGGGTTTCTTTGCAAATCGTCAAAGTGCCCCTCCTCCCCCCCCCCCCCCCCATCATACACCTACATTTTTGGGTTAAAAATATTATTATAAAATTAAAAATCGATAAAGAACGATTTTTTTGTCATTCAATTTTTGAATTTGTTTTTTTTTTTATTATCCTTAAAAATAATATCTGCCTTATTTTTGAAAAAAATTCAGGTAAATCGATGGTAAAATTATCAATCTACCGCAGTCCTGCGTGTAAAGTTCAATATTATGCTTGGTTCGATATACTTAATATTGATGGAGAAACAATTGGTAACTTCATTTTAACACATATTGCTTTTGATTGGTGTACCGTGAGCCCCCTTCCTCACCCCCGTCCTATTCGGTATACGTCACGATAATGGAAACGATGTTGTTCGAACCGCGTTAAATAATTTTCGCGCGTACGGTTTAAAGTATTAATTAGGACATTCGGATCAATGTCCTCGCACACGTTTCAAGACCGTCTAGCATAATATTTTGAACACGATGGTTCGTATAGCTGCAGCTATACAGTATACAGTACGATTTTATTTATTTGACAATAGTATTTTGTAAATATCTAGTCTCTAGTATACCGTATAACTATAGGTATACCTATATACAACACATTTATATGTACGTATACGAAGAATAATTTACTACACAAAAGGAAAAAGATATACTCTTCATAAATAACCGACGAACATCGGCGTGGCTGCAAAGTATCTATTTGTACGTTTACACATACAAACGTATCTCCAACGTGGTCCTACGTACTACAACAAAAACACCAGCACGTGTAAAAATATACGTCGAAAATATCGAAAGAAGCTATACATCGTGCCGCAATTTTAGCACGGCTCGTTCGAGTCTTTTTTTCATTTATAAATGAAGTTTAATCAGAAGTCTAATCATATTGGAACTGCATCTGGTGAAAATTGACGTCTGGAGGTCTGGTTTTTTCCCCATGTTTCATTTATCGTTTATATATTGGTCTATCAATTAAGATACTAAAAATTCCTAACCGGGGGGGGGGGGCAACTACCCCCAAAAAAGGGCGAATGCTAGTCAGAAAACTTTTTTTTTGACAATAACTCCTCAAATAAGCCTTCAAGTAGAAGACGATTGGTGAAATCTTATTCTACACTCAATTTCCTATTCAGTAAGTTCAACTTTCATTCGTTTTTAAAGCCAAAAAATTGAGAGTGAAAGAATAAAATTTCTCAAATTTTTGTTTTTCCGTCCACTTCATATTTTATAGCTATTTTTTTAAATGAGCACAAAAATGAGGTAGATAATAATAAAATGTTAGAAGTTGAAAATATCTAATTCTGCACATTTTTCCATTTTGAGGCTGAGTTTCAAAAGTTACTTTGAAAATTGAGCGGAAGAGTAAAAATTTGAAAACTTGATTTTTCATCCTTCGTTTTTTGGCTTAAAACTCGGTTATTTTTCTAAAAGTTGAATCTAGTACTTACAAGAGAGGTATCCCAACCAGCAGTAAAATTTTAGGCTAAAACTAAAATTTCATTTCTCGAATTTTGGCGAATTTTCAAAATTTTTAAATCGTCCTATCACCCAGAAAAAATGATAATAAACGTATCGGAGCTTTCAGAATTTTTTTTAGAAATTTTAAGCTCAAAAGAAATGTCTATAAAAATGGCCCATATGAACTTCAGCACTTATCTACTTAACATCGCGAATTATCCATTTTGGTAGCCTATCATTGTTCAGGGTGTCCAACAGGTCAAGCTGTCCTAATAAGTCATGCTTTTTTCAAAAAGGTCATGTCGGTCCTGAAAAGTCAAGATTTTTGACCAATTTACCCTGATTTATTCAAAAGGTCGAGCTTTTTTCCAAAATCCAAAAATAAACTCCCATTTACCCTTGAAAAATTGAGAAAAAAAATTGTTCATTTTATGTTGAAATTAGGTTTGCATAAATAGTTATTAAAAATTACGGGTTTTTGAATTTAATGTGTTTGTTAAAATTTTAATTTTCTATAAAGAGCTACAAGCACACAAATGTATAGATTTTTGTGGTGGTGGGAGAGGGGGGCGTGGTACTGGCGTACAGACTCATATAACTTTTTTTGGGGTGAGGGTTGCTTGGAAAAGTCATGCAAAAAGTCATTCCAAAAGGTCAAGCAAGTCAAGCTTTTTGTTCAACAAATTTTGTTAGACACCCTGTTGTTCAATTAAGGCATAATTTTCCAAAATTCGTGGTTAAATCTTTATTTTTGGCAAATTTTTTTTTTGAAAAAATATACTTATAGATGATCTGAATTTTTAGGTGCTAAAGTTTCTTAATTATAGACCATTTTAATAGGCTTTTCTTAGTGCTGGGAAATTCCTAAATTTTCTGGAGTTTTTAAAACGTCTGGAAATCCCTTCCGAAGTCAAAAATGGGCCATTTATCTTATTTCTGATTTTTTCGTTGATTACATCGAATTTAATTTTGGGAGCAATGGGGTAGTTTTTGAAACATCGAAAATTCGTCAAAATTCAAGAAATGAACTTGAGTACCTGAAATTTTGGATATGGAATTCCGTTATGATATTGTGTTTCCGATTTATTTTTATTTCGGTCCAAAATTTTACTACCGGTTGGCATACCTTTTTTGTTAGCAGGAAATTGAGTGTGGAAAACGATTTCATCAGCATTTCTCAATTTTGAGACCTATTTGAGGAAATATTTCCAAAAAAAATCGATTCCCGAAGCGTTGGCCCCTCGGGAATGGATCTTTCAGTTTGTTGATAACTTGATTAGTAGACCATTTTTAAATAAGAAATACAAAAAAAAAAACACGGATCCCAATCCTCACCAGGTATGGTTCCTTTTTTCTAATTTGACAATACCAAAAGAAGTTCCTTTAAAAGTCATCGGTGAAAATGCGCCCTCGTCTTTGCTGTCATCTCGGATAGATGGGCGAGACGCGAACGCTCGTCGAGATGCGTTCGTACGCTTTAGATTTATTAGGACTATTTTTTTTTCGCGTCAAGGCGCGACATCGACTGCAAATTACGCGATAATGACGTTAATTGTTCAGTGTAAAACGGGCTAGCGCTCGGCGCTCTTGACAAACGAGAATTACGACTACGAGGCGATGAACAATTGCACGCTTTACTTGATCTAACTCGCGATCTCGTTTTCTCTTTCCTTCTCTCGCGCACGTACCCGTGATACGCCGCACCGCCGAGTAAAATATGCTGAAAATGACTCTCCCGCGTCGCCTGCCTCAACCGGACGAGAAAAGATGATTATTTTAATGCATTGTGTTTGCGATGTCCGCGTCCGCGCAAATAAATTAAATCCGCTTTGTACCGTAATGTTTGTCACTGTTGGAAGTATTATGAGGGTGTTATGGGTGTATTTAGGTGAGCAGTGTCTTTTCTGGTCATTTCGGCGGATTGACCTTTGCTTTGGAAAAAAGTATTGAAAATGCCGGCACATAATGAATTCATCATTTTGATGTTTTTTAAATGAATCAACGAGAATGACTTCATCTCTTTCTGATTCTGAATAAGAACAAACTGCTGGCCAATTTTTTTTTAAATTTTGTGAGGGGTGGGGGGAAGGAGAAGAAAATAATTGTATGTAGTTCAATATAAATCTTTTTAAAAAATGAATTAATCGATGAATGAACTATAATCCTATGATAAAAAAATCTTTAAAATTGAAGAAAATTACTCAATGTACAGTTGAAATACTCTCTAATATGAAGTGAATATTTGACCGAGGTCTGTGTCAAGAGGAAGGGGGGAGACAGTTCCACAGGTATAGGCATGGCATGGTCATAAATTGTAAATATGTTGGCATCTTCTCAAATCTCCGTATTTTTGAAACATGGTCATTTTTGCAAAATAGTGATAAAATTGTTGAAATTTCAGAGAGTCGTTCAAAGTTCGCAGAGAGAGGTTTTTAAAAATTTACAAAAAAGTAGGAATTTTGTGAAGGGAGAGGAGACCAAAATGGAAGTGTAATAGGGCACTTTTCCCAGATTTTTTTTCGATAAACCGATCATTTTGAAGGCATCTTTCGTGGCGTGAAGTTATCTACTTAATTCTCCTAAAAAAAAGTCTGAAATTTTCAATTTGATGATTTTTTCCAACTTCAATGGGGAAAAAATTTAATTTTTGGAAATACGATGATGGGGAGGATGTCAGCTAGTTTTCTAGTTTTATGATTTTCTACTTTTCAATCCCTCTTATGAAGGTCGAAAAATTGACATCCTATTTTAAGGTCAATGGGTAGAATATAAATTGTACGAGTGAAATGATCGCGGGGTTTTACAAAAGGCAAACAAATTTATGGAAAAATGTTTTGGCCAGAAAAATGAATTATATCCAATTTTTGAGAATTTTTGGTTGCAAGGCTATCAAATTTATTCTCTGCTTTTATGTAAAAAAATGAAGAAAATTTACTTTCCTGAAATAGAACCGATCATTGAAACGTCACATTAACTTGGACCAATCAGAGAGAGGAAAGATCTGGGCTCTGATTGGCCGATTCTATTATCTTGATAATGTTACGCGCAAATTTCCGTAATTTTCATGGATAACTCCGAAATGAGGAAAATTTTAGGAAATTTTATTTCAAAATCGGATTCTACGGGCTGAAAAACCTATAAATCATTAGCGCATCAACGGTTTGCATGCTTTATCTCGGAAAAAATTGAGATATTTATGACTATTTTTTGATTTTTTCAAAATAATTTGAAAAAGAAGTAATTTTAGACATTTTTTATATTAACTTAATTGAAAGAGGATAAAAAAAGCTTTCAATTGATACCATTACCATTCGATTTCATGCATTTTTGAAAATCGCTAATTTTTTCCCATCAAATTTACAAAATATCAAAGTGGCACGAAATCGAATGGTAATGGTACCAATTGAAAGCTTTTTTTATCCTCTTTCAATTAACTTAATATAAAAAATGTCTAAAATTACTTCTTTTTCAAATTATTTTGAAAAAATCAAAAAATAGTCATAAATATCTCAATTTTTTCCGAGATAAAGCATGCAAACCGTTGATGCGCTAATGATTCATAGGTTTTTCAGCCCGTAGAATCCAATTTTGAAATAAAATTTCCTAAAATTTTCATCATTTCGGAGTTATCCATGAAAATTACGGAAATTTGCGCGTAACATTATCAAGATAATAGAATCGGCCAATCAGAGCCCAGATCTTTCCTCTCTCTGATTGGTCCAAGTTGATGTGACTTTTCAATGATAACCTCTATAATATTGGTATAAATATTTTAGCTCGGATAAAAATCAGGTACCGATTTTCCACACTTTGACCTGAATGGACGTGATAATGGAAAATCGCCACCGATGTTTTTTAAGGATTTTTCTCGAAAATCTCCCTCGCGAATTTTTTTTCTCAATGGTAAAAATCTCGAATAGAATACTCGAGTGGCCAATTTCCCGAATTATTTCAAGAAAATTTTTCTTTCGGACGTCTTTGTTCCCAAATATGAAAATCCGCATTTCATTCACTCCGCCTCCCTCCCCATCATTCGCCTGGCCCATACTATTCCGCAATTATCTACCCCTAGAATCTGACTATAGTCAAAAAATTGTAAAATTGATCATTTTTTTTAATTTCCAAAAAAATTTTGTTGATAATCGCACAGATGATTTTACTCCTCCCCCTCCAAAAAAATCATAGCTGCTCATTTTTAACCTTCACATAATCCTATTTTTCATGCCACTCTCTCATTCTGAATCAGTGAAAAGTCACTGATAATATCAAAATTGCAGCGCAAGAAAAATGCGGAACATTCACTGATTTTCGGCGAATTTTCGCTGATTTTTCAAAGATTTTCACTGATTTTTCAGCAAATTTCATAAATTTCACTGACTTTGGTGAATTATTAGTGATTTTTCTCACTGATTTGTTTTCAGTAAAAAAATCTCTGATTTTCTCCTGTGCTGCAATTCTGACTGTTTCTCAGTGATTTTCGATAATTTTCACTGATTTATAAATGTGAGATTAGGAGCAAAAAATAACGATAACCAAACCTAATTGAAATTGAATGAAGTCTGTGTTCGAATTTTTTGGAATTGGAAAAAAAACTGATGGGGAAGTCATATGCAAAATAAAACTTAGCTCGTGAGCAAATAAAGCTTAGCCAACTTTCAGCTTACAAAAATGTTTTGAGAATTATTTGCTTTCAGCTATAGCTTTCAATCTCTGGAAAAGAATGTAGGTGAAAATTCGAATACACAAATCAAGATTTTATGGAAGATTCCTGCGAATTGCTGGAAAATTTGAAAATGTTTCGAAGAGTTCCCAATTTTCATTAATTGAATTGTAATTTTTTTTCAAAAATATGACTTTTTTGTTGAAAAATTGCATTTTAAAATTGCATTCGTGATTTTTATTTTCCAGAAAAAACATTCGTCAGCAAAGCTTTCGATAAATATCTTATTCGGGGAAATGCTCTTTCGTGAATTTCAATTCGGGAAAACCGGTGAGAACCCAAATAACAATTTCAAAATTAGAAAAAAAATGAGTATTTAAATAGAAATGAATACAAAATTAACGAGTAGGTCGAGCTCTTATCCTTTTGAAACTTCTGAAGCGTTAACCACCCCCCTCCCCCTCAATCTGTTCCATCAACTCTATCGTTATTTAATATTCGTCGATTTCACCTTCTTATTTTTCGGCAGGAAACGTAGAAACTCCTTGATAAAATTCTCAGAATTTTTGGTCATCTCTTTAACTCTTTACAATCGCTGAAATACTCTAAATTTTTTCCTGTCAAAATAGCACAGAGCCAAAAAAAAAAATCCACTTATATAATTTCAATCTCGAATCCGTTTCTCGACGAAAAAAAAACAATTATACCCACCTTATTACACATTTTTGCAAATTTTATTCATTTTTTAATTACCCAGCAATAAAACGATTTATTTCTCGTCGCAGTCGGCCTGCTCGGCTGCGCCTCCCTGCGGCGGAAAAATTCCTCGCGGTGCCCAGCGCTCCACTTTCATCGAATACCTGACCAAACTAGATCGACTTCCGATCGGCATAGCGACGTGAAAAATCTCAGCGATAAATACCTTATCGCACGTGATATTACAAAAACTTAATCGTGCCGGTTAACAAGGTCGTGCTTACGCGGTACAAGGTTACGTTTGTGTGTATATAAGTTCTCGTACGGAGCCACAGAGAGATATGGTATTATAGGTACTTATGGTTGTATAACTAAACCATCTCTGGCTCACTTTTCGCCGGATAATTATCTAATGATATCATCTTTAGGATATGGAATATTATTACGAGATAGTATCATGTTTATTTGGACGTATGATCTATTCCCTATAGATCGAGATAAATCCGTCATTTTGGAGACGATTCTTTCGTCATCGATCTGAAATCTGGGCGCCGGCCACGTATTTTCAAATTCACCTTAATTTTTTTAATCGACTGCGAAGATCACTTCTCTTCCTGGATGATACTGGTGTATGGTCATTAACGAGCACAACCTTGTAATATGGCCATCTTTATAATTTACCATCATCAGTATCGCAGCAGCGTATAATTGATGAAGCGGTAAAGTGAATCAACGCTGTGAAGTAAGACGTTTCGAATAACGCTTGATAATAATTTCCCCCCTCCTGGTACCTTCTCGTAACTCGGCTATAATGCTAATTGCTTCGTTACGTAAATATAAACGTCGAGTATAAAGTGTCAACTTGATAAACCAACGTAAGTACACGCATGTGCCGCAGAGTACGACAAAAGTAAAGGAAATGACAAAAATATAAGTCGTAATATCCTCGTAGGCTTTAATTGACCGACAACCATTTTGATATAGTTTTAATTACTCGATTATAAGCGAACGAATAATTCATCGGGACGTAAGTTCGCCATCGTTGTTCGCACCGTTACGTGTAGTTTCCCTAATAACCTTGATAATACCGAAAATCAAATTTCCTACATGCTACTTTACTATACAACAATAAAAAAATCTCTCGTAATTACCTCTGCGGTGTAAATTTCGCAATACGCAGCTCTGTAGGTTTTTTTTTCATTATTTATTCCCTCGATCGAAGAAATAACGTTTATTGAGAATTTTAATGGCATGTGGTAATTATTGATAATGATAATAAGAAACACATACGAGCAGGATGCCGACCAATAAACCTATACCTATGAATTTATATTTCGAGGCGTCTTCTTTTTCGCCTTCTTAGGTAGGTACATTCGAAACAAAGCTGGTCGAAAAAAAAATAGGTATACGAATTCGCTACGTTAGTATAAACGTTAACTCTGAAAACAAAACCAAAACCAAGCAACGCAACGGGGAAAAAGAATACTCTTCGAGTCGAATTTAATTTTCTTATGGGTATAGCATCGCGCAGCCAAGTTATAAAGAACAAACATAATAACGTAGAATTACACTTCGCCGACGAAGAAAAAAAAAAGAGGAGAGAAAAACTGTACCGTGAAAGTTTTTTCACAAAAAAGCTTCCATTCTACTGTATCGTACACGACGATAATCCGATTACGTTGCGCTAAAACACAAATAAACGTATTCATTGGACTTGGTTTTTATTATCGATGGAAATATTTAAACTGCTTTTTTTTTAGGCGAGAAAATTTTTCGACGATTAAATATCGATGGCGTGTAATTAGGAGGGGTGTGGGGTGGACGAAAGTGTGGGTTATTGAATTGATTTTTGGCAAGGCTGGTGTATTGAAATATCGACGCGATTGATACGTATCTGATGACGGGTAATTTTAACATTTTTTTGCGAGAGAGATGGAATTGTGAGTGAAATTTGTTGAATGGTGAAATGCAGAGGTGGGGGAGGGGGATATTGCCTCAAGTGCTCGAGTGCAGTTTCTTTCCTGATGAGGCTGACATTTGAGTTTTACCTTAATTAAATTGGTTTACTTTTGAAATGAAATGTTGGATTGTTTGCTGGTTTTAGTCAGAAAAATGCCTCAACTAAAGTCATTTTTGGTTGATGCGATGTTGTCAAATGTTAATTTTGTATTGAAAATTGTGTTTTGATCAGATTTCTTCGAATCGTGTTCTTTTTATCTAAATTCGAGTCTATGTTTATTGAAAAAAAATTATCCAGACTGTATTTTCTTCTCATAGCAATAATTATTCGCTGAAAGCCTGGTTGCCAAGTTTCCATTGTGTTTAAAAATTACATTTTGATTGCAGTGCCTAGGCTACTGCTAGTACCTAGGTATTTTTTATTTTTTATTCATAAATTTGAAGCTTAAAGAGTATAAATGCTACTTTTTTTTTAATCAAAAAATGATCCCTTTTTTAAAGAAATTTTCAGTTGACGCGATGTTGCCAAGTATCAGTTTTGTATTGAAAAATGTTGCTCCGATCCGATTTCTTCAACTGAATTGAGTGTTCCTTTCATCTAAACTATAGGTCCTGCTCTCCCCGTCCCCTAATTGCAATGGTGACAATGACAATTGTTTGTTTTATGCATTGTTGCCAAGTTTTTATCGAGTATTGATAATAATGAAAACCTACCTACAAATCTACCTAATAGTTGTAACTGTAAGTAAATTTTTTCATAAATTTGAGACCAGAAAAAATATTTTGTGCCCCCTATAAGTTTATCCATCCGTAAGTACAATATATTGTGTTTTTATTCAATGCAACGTTGCCAGCATTCGATTCTGTTTAGAAAATATACCGTATGAACTGAATTTATTTTTTGTTTCAATCTTGGATTTTTCTTTCTTGCTGTTCGGAATATTTTTATTTACTTGACTTTGTTCAAGTTCTTTTATTTTTTTTTTGCATTTCAGTTGGTGTTTACTTTCTGCTTTGTCGTCACTCTTCCACTCAGGTTGAAAAATGTCCTAATTTACTTTTGACCTAATTTCTTAATTGTATCTATTGAATCTTTTCTCAAGCTTTTCTGATGCTAAATTGTTAGCGTGTATTTCAGTTCCATATTTTGTTGTTGTTGTTTCTTCGGTGTGTGTGCATTGTTGCCAATTTTCACTCAGCATCGACAATATTGTCTCCCATTTCATTCATAACAATTGGAAAGCCGTTGAATTTTCTGATTCTGGATTTCAATTCTGAGGCTGAAAAACATTCACATACTATGAATTTTGATGACACATTTACTTCACGCATGGTTGCCAATTTTCAATTTTGTATTGAAAATTGGCATCGTTTTTTCTTGGCGTTCAAATCACAAATGAGATCAAATTTTGGTTATTTTTGTCCAATGCTATGTTGCCAGTTTTCATTTTTGTATCAACAATTACACGTATGTCTCCATTTTAAAATTAAGCTTTTCCCCCGAGGTTCGAATCATTTTCTAAGCCATATTCTTGACCCTTACTAAATTTTGATAATTTTTTGTTTCATGCCATGGTGCCAATTTTTTGTTTGGTATCAAAAATAACTCAACTCCTTGTCCCTTGATTTCGACGCCTAAGTGATTTCTCGTTTCATTTTAAATAAAATCACCGAATTTTCAGCACCTAATTTTTGTTCGATGTCATGTTGCCAATTTTTCAATTTGGTAACACCAGTCATTTTGCTTTTTCCCATTTCAAAATATTATTAACCATTCCCTCTAAATTTTGAAAATTGCCCAAGTCATTTTCTCGATTTTTTGGTACCTATATGAAATTGTTGAATTTTTGTGATTTTTATTCAATGCCATGTTGCCAATTCTCAATTTTGTATTTAAAAATGAATTCGCTTCAGTTTTCAAAGTTCAATCAAATTTTTCTCTAGGAATATGATCATCTTTCTCATAATCCCTCTCGTTTTGTTGATACTTGAATATAATTGCTAAATTAATGACTTCCAACATTCAATACAATGTTACCAATTCTAATTTAATTTTTAAAATTTTTCACCAAGGTTTTTTCTATATTTGCGACTATTTTTTGATTACGTTCTTATTTTAATTTTTAGTGAATGGTGAATAAAAATCACTACTTTCAGTAATTTTTTTCAGTGCCATGTTGCCAAGTTTTGATTCTGTATTAAAAATTGCTTACAATTTGAGTGGATTTTTTAAATTTATGAGCTTTATAATTTTTTTTCATTTCCATTTCCAAAGGAAATACCTGTATTTCAATATTTTCTGTTTGATGCAATGTTGCAAATTTTCAGTCTTAATTTGCTTTCAAATTCAATTGTAAATTTCAAATTGATCCCATGTTATAAAGATTGAAAATATGTTTGATTACTCGATGATCTCTACTCAATTTTCATTCGTCAATACATACCTATTTTGTTTCACTGCGACGTTGCCAATTCTCCGTTCCATATAGAAAATTGCTTTCCAATTATTTCACTACATCTTCGATTTTTCCAAGTGCGTATTTTTTCTATTAGATTTAAAAAAAAGAACACGCTCGAGTAATCTTTCACAAAAGTAACCCCTACGCATACGTAGGCATACCTACCCTCTACACATCCTACGTATCTTTATAAAATACATTCAAAGGTCAACCCGACCATTTATATACTTCGTTACATCTACCCTCCATGTAGCTAAAAAGTTGGTAAAAATTGTGAAATTTGGATAAAACGCGCGTTTAAAAGCTCTATCATGGAAGATTTACGAGTTTCGGCCTTGATAATAGAAAAAAACACATGTCGTCCGAGTTTGATACGTACACGGTTAAATCTACGGGATTATTTATAAAAGTGATTTCATTTGTAAACGAATTTACATTTTTTTTTCTCGCAACATTGTATTCGTTCAGTTTCAGTTAGGTACGTCGTCGTTCGCACGTGTATGGTGCGCACAGCGGTATAAAAAGGAGACTGGAACGGTGGTTCAAAAAAACACGAAAAAGAAAAACAGAATCGAAAGCTGTTTAGTTTTTAAAATAAATAATATTTCGGTTCAGATATATAGACTGTATACATGGCGGGTTGGTACCTATACGTTCTCGTAGTTCGAGAAGACGAGAAAAAAATGAGAAAAAATTCAATTCCAGTATATCTGCGAATGACCCGAAGCTAGAAAATAAAAATATCTTGGTTTCGGTATAGGTATAGCTCGACGTGTATAAGTTTTATCCGGCTGGTTGCCGCTTATTTTTGGCTTCTTTTAAAGCTGGCTGAGTGACGTTCGAGTTTACATGGAATACAAAATTACACTTAGCAGACTGTTTCGTGTCACAGAAGCGTGCTGAAATTTCCAATTTCGTGATGTGTAATTATCAACGTCCCATGTATCATAGGGATAATTGTATCGTAAATATACTTCGTATATAAGATTATAATGTAAGAATTTGGTGGTTTTTTCCATTTCTGTTACAGGTAGCTTTGAATTTTTCGTATATCGAATATTATTATGGTAGTCGAGGTAGATGTGCTGTGGCCTGGTATTAGGACGGTGAAAATTGCCATATCGATCGTCGAAACGTACTATACTTTAAAGGTAGGTAGTACAGATACGTTGCGAAGTAATTTTTTAACAGGTTTGGAATAATGCAGAAACGTTTATAGAATTTTTATACCGTTACGTTTGCTTGCGTTGGAACCGCGAAGAGACGTGATAATTTTTTCTATATAAAAGTTACACGGTAGATGGCCGAGGAGTTGGTATTGCTGCTGCTATGGCTATGGTACTCGTGATTTATACACGTTTACGTACCTATCTTTAGTTTTAATCGAATAACACAGGAGGTTTTTAACATTAATAAGATGTACAAGTACGTTTCATCTGCATCTGCGCTTGCTCGAGCTCGAGCATCGCCAGACTAAACAATTATCTTTTCTTTGGTATCATTATGGTCAGTGATTCTCAATCGAGCATTGTCCAAGAGCACTGGACACCGGTCGTTGAATCAATTAGACGTTATCGCGCGATTAAGCGCCATTATAAGGCTACGTACAAATTAGATTAGGGCTATTTCATTCTAAAACAGACCCAAAATGAAGTCGGATCTTCCGATTTCGCTCAAATTTTTTTTTACGAGTTCCCTTTGGTGGCCTATTCACAAAATCACGATCATTTCTTTTCTAACCCTCAAAGGGGGTGGGGGATGGGCCTCGAAATTTTTATGTAATTGCGATTTTTAGCCAAATTACCCAACTTTGAAGGCTCATATCTCGAGATGGGTTGTATTTGGACGAAAACTGTTCGCAGGGTCCGAAAGAGAATTAATAGGAGATTCAAAAATCAAAAACAATAATCATATTATCTTTAAAAGCTCAAAGTTGAACTTTATTCGAATATCGACTTACTTTTTGATCCAACCCCCTCACCGTAGTTTTTTCTGGCAATAAACAGAGTCACTTTTTTAGTGACCATAGGCGTGACTGCCGGGTGTGCCTTAGCACACCCTACTTTCTCCAGATTTTTCAATTTTTTTTCTCTTCAAAGACAATTTTTTTGGTAAAATTAGCTTAATGTGTCCTGGTGACAATATCATTTTTTCAAGAAAATTTTCAATACTGAAAACTATTTTGAGAAAAAATCCAAAAAAGTACATTTAAACAGAAAAAATCTGAGAAAATTTCAGTTTGAAAAAAATCCTGGTGTTGAAAATACTTACTTGAGAAAAAAATGAGAGTTGAAAATAATTTTTAAAAAATTGGAGTTAAAATTTGAAAAAAATTCGAAGTTGAAAGAAATTTTTGAGAAAGATTCAACTCGTACATACCCCGAAAAAATGGGAATCTATTCGCCCATTAAAGTTTTAAATATAATTCCCCAGTTTTTGCAAAGCCATCGCAAGTTATGGAAAAATCATTCAAACTCGAGTACAGGATCTCTGAAAATTCAGATAACGCTGAATGCACTAACTTTACATTCTTCTAATGGGATATTTTTTGGCATGTTGTAAAAAAAGTTCTCAAGTTACTTTCTTCGATGAAAAGTCATTAAATTAATTTTTAATTCAAAAATTCGCCAAAATTTGAAAAATGAATTTCAGCATCTGAAATTTTGAATGTAAGGTTCTTTTATGATGTACTTTCGATTTATTTTTGTTTGAGCTCAAAATTTTACTTTGAATTGGAAAATCTGAAATTTCTGGAGCTGAAGTTCATTTCTCGAATTTCGGATAATTTTTTAAATTTCAAAATTATCTCATTGCCCTGCAAAAGATGAAAATTTTGACCTCCCGGATCGATTGGGAGCGCTTTTAAGACGTTTTGGAGCCTCCAGAAAATTGAGGAATTTTCCAGCACTGGAGAAAAGCTCATAAAAATGGTCCATGAACTTTAGCACTTTCACACATTTTGAAATAGGTAGATATTACCTCCTAATCAAATTTGAAACTTTGTTTTTACGACACGAAGAAAACTGTCGATTTTTTGTTATTTGTAGGTAATGTTAAAGAGTTGTTGTAATGCAAAAGTCCTCTCTAATATTCACGCCGACTCGATAAATTAATGAATTGAATTTTTCCAATCGTCATTATCATGCACATTTTTGATGAATAAAATGACGGCATACCTAAGTCAAAAAATTCGAAAATTTATGATCAAATTGTTTCATTAATTTCGTTCTGATATCCATTAAATAAAAAAAAAAATTGATTTTAATTCCGATTTTGATTCAATGTTATTATTTGTATTTTATTATAACATTTTTTGGACATAGGTTTTTTTTTGATTTTATTGGACGGAGAGCCTAAAGTTTTGGCACACCCTACTCAGAAGGTCCAAAGTCACGCCTATGTTAGTGACTTGTCCCCTATTTTCAAGATTTGTCACTAAAAGTCCCGTTTTTTTGCCAAAAGGTCACTGTTGGTCACTTTTTTCGTTCAAACGGCCTACCGCTCTTGCATAAATTTAAAAAAAATACTGAAATTTCTAAAAAAAAAAAGTCCTATTAAATCTTTTTTTACCTACTTATTAGTTCACTAGCCTTGTTGATTGATTTCTTCAACTCGTTGTTTCAAGTAAAGATTTATTATTTTAAAAAAATTTCAGAAAAAAGTTTTTTTAGCACTATCGCAGAAAGAAATACAATTTGAGTTATGAAAAAATGGGGAGTGGGAGAGTTGTATTTATTTTTGAGAAAAAAATTGAAAAATTGGTCAGTTTTTTCGAAAAAATGTCACTGTTTGCCTCATAAAAATTGTCACTAAAGTCACTATTTTTTCCCAAAATCTGTGTTTGATGCCTGTTTTTTGAAAAACTCAATTCCGTGTTGATCTTTTCAGACTGGAGGAGAGTCAAAAAATAAGTCGATATTCGAATTCTACGCCCTCGGATTAGTTAGAATCGATATGCAACACGATATTTTCATTTCTCAACATACTTTTCCCCAAAATTGAAGCAGCTAGAGGGGTACTGGGTTAAATCCAAAAAATAAGCAAATATTCGAACTCAATGCCCTCAAAAACCTACAAACAACTGGTCACACGTTATTTTTCATTTTTTTGAATTTTGACCCGATCAAGGAGGGTACTACAAAGGTTCAGAGGGATCTGATGAAAAAACTGAGTACATATTCGAAATCAGCGCCTTCGATTTAATAGTAATCGATTTGTTACTCAACTTTTTCGATTTTTTTGAATTTAAGTCAAAATTGTGGACCCTCGTACCCCCGGGGGTCTAGACATCCCATTTTGAAAATTTCTAAGTTGAAAAAAGGGTGAAAAGGTGTACTTACTGTATTTTTTTCAGATTTTTAAATGGTAGTTTTCATCTTTTGTTCTTATCATGAAAGTTGAGCTCTCACCACTCAAGTTCAACTTTGAGATTTTAAAAATATGGTTACTGTTTTTGAATCTCCTATCAATTCTCTTTCAGACCCCGCAACCAGTTTTCGCCTAAGTACAACTTTTCTCGAGATATGGACCTTCGAAGTTGGATAATTTGGCTAAAAATCAGAATTTCACAAAAATTACGAAGCCCACCCCTAGCCCCCTTGAGGGTTAGGGTTAGAAAAGAAATGATCGTGGTTTTGTGAAAAGACCACCAAAGGGAACTCGTAAAATTTGGTCTGTTTATTTGTAAAAATTTCACTCATTGTGGATCTCTCTGTCGGGGCTTTTTGAAATACGACAGCCAAGACCGATGAGCTAATGTGGCCTCGCCGATCAAGTCGCCATTCAACTTCATAGTTCGTTGGCTCGTTTTCATGAATTATTGGTCGCTTTTACGACGACCCGAGATCTTTGTTAATTGTATTATCTCTTCGTATAGAAAGTAAATTACCGAATTCCGAGTCGTACCGGTTTTCTTGTCGCGTATAAGCGCTCGACTCCAGTCGAATGGTTATTTTGTTTGGAAATTTTTTCCTTCTTAATTAGACACTCGAGGCTATTGCTGGATGGTTTCGAATGATGGCGATTTTACCATAAGCATAGCACAGGAAGTCGTTTTGCGGCTGTTTTATCCAAGCAAATATGATTGGGAACTCGATTTATCACCGAAAAAGTAAAAGTACCTTCGGACTTGCGAGTCGTCTCCTCGGTATACGTAGAATATTTACTGTCGATGGTTATCTCATTTTATATGGTATTGTGTCATAACCACGTACCTAGGTATTTATATAAAATTAAGGTGAAAAAATGGTGAATTTTTCCAGCCTCGTTGGTTTCTACCTATGCAACGATGTGCTGCTCAAGTTCAAGTACATCACTCGATGTGGTAATGTGTTGTAGATTATTTGATTAGTGGTTTTGTCGGCATGTATTTTTAAACCATCGCGCCAGAAAGCCTGCGGATCATGAGACGACGAATGTAATATGGTTTTGTGTGCGCGGTCGTGCTTATCGACGTGGACAAATCGGTTGAATTTTTTTCACTTTGGATCATCCGAAAGGCGACGTGACATCGACGTCTATCTAATTTACAGCACCGGCGTCGAAATTACCTCATGTTTAATGCTTAATTCGAACGATTACCGTGGGTCTTTCGTCATCGTCGACGTCGTTGTACCGGTACATCGTAATTTTAGAATGGGTTCTGTTGGAATGTTGGAATTGAGCTAGAGAATTTGCGTAAAAAATTAGAATTGGGGGAAGGCTAAATTGAGTAATTAAATTTTGCGCTGGGTTGTGGTCTGTGGACAGTGGGTTGTTGGGGAAGTTGCGTGTAGAGTAATTTGGCGATGACAAATTTAATTCTAAGTTGGATAGAGGAAATGGTCGGTTTGGTGTGGATTGACGATTGAGTTGTCGTTGTTTTGGGATCGGTTGGGTAATTGAGCTAGAGTTTGTAAGAAATTGACTGGTAACCTAAAATTAATTTGGAAAAAATTGACAGATAACCTAAAATTAATTCGTGATTGTGTTTTATTAAAATTTCGTGTTTTAACGGATGATGAATCGCAGTTGGGCCGAAGAGAAGGCAGTGGTAGCAGCTTGACCCACGATAATGGAAAAATTGAATTTTAGTTGCAAAAATTACGTTTGAAGCAGAATTTTCGTATAGAGTTTGAAAAATTGAAAGATTTGTACACTTGGTTGGAAAAAGTTGAAAAATGTTATATTTGAGTGAAAATTTTTGATTTTTCCCTTTTCCTCTTCCAATAAGTCAAAAATGATACCTAATAATTTTTCCTTTTTGAAACGTTGTACTTAATTGATGTTTTTTTGGCAGCATTTCTTGGAAGATTTTTTACCAAGATTTTATATTGAATTCCCTTTCGCATAAAATGTGCATTCATTCCGGAAATATCCAATAAAAAGTCGAAGGTATGTGAGAGCACATGGAAAAAAGGACGACACGACCAAAAGTGACTTTTTGTTGCAGAAGCGTTTAAAGTTGGGAGTTTTCTTTTCGTAATTACAGTTTCAATTTTCGGTCACCTACTAAGATTTCGACCTTGAGGGACTTATTGACATATGAGACGCAGCCAGGGATACCCGACCATATGTCGGAAAAGTAAATTTCGAGAAAAACGCAAATTAAGAAAAAATGACCAAAAATATGGGAAATTTTTTTTTTATCAATTTGTATACTATGAACCCTCTACTTTCATATGAGAATAGGTTCAGGTCCCAAAAGTGTCATCTTCTTGGTTAAAAAACGAATTTTGCTGAAGGCCTCTGAGAAATTGAAACCATACCATATGTCGGAATTTTATAAAAATATGTTAAAATTTACAACTTTCATTATTATTGAAACGTAGTAGTGTTCAACAAATATCCGGATATCCAAATACCAAATACTATTTGGATTATCCGGATATCACACGGAAATTGCCGAACAGCTCCGAAAACATCCCGAAAACGGTTGAACTTTTCCGAGAGTTCCCGAATTCTTTCACGAACCCTCACAAAATTTAAAGGTCGATTATCGAAATCGAAAAATCGAAATTGAAAAATCGATTATCGAAATCGAAAATTCAATTTTTTCCCGTTGAAACTCTTCATTTCGATTATCCGGATATTTGTTGAACACTAATTTTCAAAGCATGATTTTCACCGTTTGGTTTGTAAAGTTGTTTGACTTGCACTATGATTTCATTTCCCAATGCACGTAATTTCAAGTTCGTTTTAATGAACTACAATGGTGTGCGATTATTAAAAAAACAAATTTTGTACCAAAAATGTCATTATTTCTTGAAAAAAGATGATTCCCGACATAATATGGTATGGTTTCGATTTTCGATGCCGGCAACTTCTGGAAAGGGTCAATGACCTAAAGTGATGTAAGAGGACGTAAATAAACCATTTCCGATGAGAAAAGTCGTTTACAGAACATAATTTTTTTTTTATTCATTGAAAACAGTTCCAAATTTTGTTTTGCGTTTTTCTCAAAACTTTGATTTTTGAAAATCAATTTTTGGTAAACTTTGAAAAATCATAGAAAATTCATTTCTCAACCTTTTTTAATGCGTTTTGCGCTATTCGAAAGGTACAAGTCTGTACTATTTAAAGAGTCAAAAAAACGAAAAAAAAATTTCCGACATATGGTCGGGTATCCCTGGCTGCGTCTCATATGATGACGTCATGTTACCTTACGTCACGTTCACATCGATCACACTGCCTCTATCTTAGACGAAAAAAGCAAAAATTTTGAACTTTTTGGGATTTCAAACTTTGACTCCCTTTCCTTAAAAGTTTAATATCTCGCTTAATTTTGAATATATAGAGGTCTGGGACCAGTTCCATTCGATTTTTGAGGATTTTTTCACATAAGTTGGGCCAAAAAAGTGAAAAATGAAAAATTGGCCCCTTTTCCCATGCACCCTCACATGTGTTAAATTTTGTGGACACGCCACAGAAATAACTGAAATATTGGAGGCAATCTCAAAAATTTGACATTGATATTCAAATGAAAAAAAAACAAACATTTTTTTCGTTCAAAGTTATAGTTACTTACAGATGTTTTTTTTTCGAATAATTTGTAAGATCTTTTTCTCTTTTCGGTCTAAAATTTCGTCGAAACCAAAAAATATTCATATTTATTTGTGTAAAAAAAATTAATACTTAGAGAATTTTAACAATTAACAAAAAATTGAAATTTTGGAATGTTGCAAAAATATGTTTTTTTTGTGATGAGATTAAAGAACATCTCATCGCCAAAGATTTTGCAAAAATTTTGAAAGAGTATTGCGAAACAGTCCTAATTTTAATTTGAAAATTTAATTCATATTTTAAAAAATTTAAATTACTTTTTTGGTTCGAAATTCGTTATTTTCATCCTTATCACAAAAAATTCTCGTTTTAGCAAATTTGTTAATTTAATTTCGGGAACTTTATACAGGAGGTGACGGCGTTCACCAATGGTGTTATACGTTTCTAATGAATTCTAATTATTGCTGGGATGGGCTGATAGACCTAGTAGTCTGACACCCCCCCCCCCCAAAAAAAATCGGGAAAACAAAGATTCAAATAATTATTTTAATGTATGCTTACCATAAATCATTACTTTTATAAAAATACATTTGAAGACCTCACGGGAAGAACGGGTTAACTGAAATTTTATAAATTTTGCAGGAGAACGTTTTAAAGATAATGTTGAAGTGGAACTGAATAAAAATGGATTTTCAAGTTTCGTTTTGATTTTATTACTTTCAAAATGTCAATTAGAATCATTTTATATCGGCAGATATTGCTCAAAAGTTTTTTAAAAGCTTCAAAGTCACTCAACACACAATGTGTTTGAACAACATTCTGAGAAGTTAACCCGTTCTTTCCGTGTAATTGCCTCAATTAACCCGTTCTTTCCGTAAAGTGACACAGTTAACCCGTTCTTTCCGTGTTTTCTTGAAATTGACATATTTTTTCTCTGAAATTAATCAGTTTTTTCCACCTATGAGTTATCTTTTGTTAAATTATGATTTTTTTTTCATGTTCACAACAATAAATCAACTATTTAAAAAACAAAAATCAGCTTTTTGCACATTTTTTCCTTTGTTTAGAGTAGTTAACCCGTTCTTTCCGTGTTTTTAATTTCTTGAAAATTCTTTTTTGCTTTTATTGACAAAATTTGAAAAGTTCGACATTTTTCATATAAACCACATAAAAGTACATGGTTTATTGTACACAATGGCACAAAAAAGTCATTTTTGAAAAAACCCTCAATTAACCCGTTCTTCCCGTGAGGTCTTCATTTTGATAATGATTTCTCCTTTGCAAATGTACGACATTAATAAATAACGCTCTTTGAAAGTTTTCGGACGACGGAAGAAAATTTTTTCGCCTCTATATTTTCTTTTCAATCCCATTATTCTTGGACACATTTTATGTAATGTCAAGTGATTTTTTTCATTAATGAAAATAAAGTGAGGTTGGGATCAAAAAAAGTTTCAAAATGTCAAAAATAAAAACATTGCTTTTAAAAAAAGATCCCTAGTCCTATATAATGATTTTTTGCAATTTTTTCAGTTATTGCATTGTTTTTCCCCCATGAAAAAATTGTCCTTTTGAAAATTTCAAGCGTAAAGGTAAATTGGCTCTGACAATAACTGGTCAAGTCTTTTTTTGAAATTCTTTCAGGGAAGTAAAAGAAAGACCTTGTTCCTATTGATAGTGTTGCTCATATGAAAAATGATTTTTTAGTCAGATTTGAACTAAAAGGTTCGTATTGCTGAAGAGGAAGATGCATAAGAAGAGCTAAATAGAAATTTCCTTATTGGATACGTTTTTCAATTTTTATTACTTACTCAATATGCAGAGTGCGAATTTTCTAGCCTTGAACCCGATTCTAGAACGAATTTCCAGTTTTTATGAAATTCAGTGAAACTTTAATAACTCAAAAAAAAAGTAAATATTACCATGACAAGAGTAAAAGCCTCTATAAGGCGAACGTTGTTTGCATTCACTCTATAACTCGAGCTTTTTATTTACGTATTTTTTCAACGTTTTTGGTCAATTTTCGAAAACGTATCGTTAACATAACGTAACATAACGAAATTTTGAAAAATTTAAATAACTTTATGAATAAAATAATAGTTTTGTCGACAAACGTTACAAAAACTTTTTTTTTGCATATTTTCGTTACATAACGATTCGTTTTTCATTTTTTTTGTTTTTCGTTATTTCGTTACTTTTTGTTTTTTTGGCTATTACAATTGAGAATGTAGGTGTTACACCTAATCCATGTAATTGCCGAATGCATGAAATAGGCAAAATTTTTGCCTAATGCATGAATTAGGCAATCTCTTGCCCAATTCATGAAATTTATAAATTCAAAGCTACATGCCACTTTTTTATTCCACAGGTAAAAATTTCAAGATATTTTGCCATAGAGAACAAATATTCAGCTACATTTCAAAAAAAATTTCATCCAGCTACTTCAATTAGAAAATTTTTTTTCACTGAATAAAAAATATAATGAATGAAAAATCTTCTTTGCAGCGCAGCGTAAAAAATTTTCCAATTAAAGTAGCTGGTTGAATTTTTTTTCGAAATGTAGCTGAATGTTTGTTCTCTAAGCCAAAATATCTTGAATTTTTATTTTTGAAATAAGAAAAATGGTAGAAAGTTTTGAATTGATAAATTTAATAAATTAGGCAAGCGATTGCCTAATTCATGCCTTAGGCAAAAATTTTGCCTATTTCATGAATTCGGCAATTACACGGATTAGGCGTAACATAGGCACCATTTATGTACTTTGTCACTTTTTCCATCAAAAGTCGAACTTTGGTCACTTTTTTCAACAAAAGGTCACTTTGGTCACTTTTCCCCAAGTCACTTTTTTTGATTTTTTTTTAAATTGAAAATAAAAGCACAAAAATTTTTTTTAAAGTTTCACCCTTACTCCGTTCGGGTCAAATTATTGTTTGTCTTGACTGATTTTTTATTTGTCATTTTTGTTCGCTGTGATGTACAAATTACAAAATAATTGATACCTAAAGGCATGTTTTTGTCTATTAAATTATTATGAATTTTTCAAAAAAATTTCACTCCCTTCAAAATAATTTTCACTCTCTACCAAAGTCGATCAATAAAGAAGAGTAAAAATGTGAAATTTTCGAAATCGATCGAAATTTCATTTTGGAATTCGTATTGAACCGATTTCAGCGTTTCGGATAATTTTTGTAATTCGAGAGTCCACTGAAAAAACTTATTTCGATTTTCCAAATTGTCAACTTACAATTATGAAAAAATTTTAATTTTTTGCCAATGTCGGACTTCTTCTAATAACGTAGAGATGAAAATTTTTTTTCAATTTTGATTTTAGTTTTTGAGCCTATTTTTTTCTATAGGTTTAAATGGGCGTCGAAAGATTTTTACATTCAAATTCCAAATCAAGTTCAATACCTTCAACGCTTTCCTTCTGTAAATGTCTTCATTTTTCCTTGAATTATTTTCAGATATGAAAATTTTCTTCACATGATAGGTGGTTTTTTATATTTTCTGCAGCATACCTCACTAATTTTTTTCAAATTGAAAAACAAAAAATTATTCTCTTCATCATACAACAAAACTGTAACTAATTATTTTCAAGAATTTTCACTAGGTACCAAGTCCTATACAGTTTGGAATTGTTTCCTCTTTGATGGCTGTATTCATCGTTTTGGAAATGAGAGTCGGTGAATTTCAAGAAATTTTAAGAATCGCTCATTTCCAAAAACAATTTCCACTCGAAGTTAATTTTCTTTTGGCTTTCATCTTTCTGCCACAGATCTAGTTCAACGATATGAAAATTTTTTCGATTCATCCTACAGTTTCTCCGGGGACACCAAAGGGCTAATGTAAATAATTATTATTCTACTGTAAATGGGCTGATAGACCTTGATGTCTAAACCCAGGGAAGGGGGGGGGGAGTAGGTTTAGCGGAAAACTCATTTTTCTTGACTTCGAAGATTTTTTTGTAATATTCCTCATTTTTTTATCCTTGTCTTCTTTCTTTCTCTATCAACGACGAAGAACTGTCAACGAAAAAAATTCAAAACACCTTGGAAATTATTTAAGCTATATTTTCCTTTTTTACAATTTTTTTGAACAAACTCTTCAATTTTTTTGAAACGCTCGTCTTAATAAATAGTTTTTCACGACGACCTTGCTCGAAAATTTTAAACCTTACTGCGATTTCAATGCCTTTTTTCAACCCTTAAAAAAAATTCCTCTCAAATTTCTCGCTCTCTTGTTTTTCAAAAAGGTTATCGACCATCGCGATCAAATCCGCGTAAAAAACACCCTCTCCAAACCCCCTCGTCGTGCTTTCTCGACGATCCCTCATTAACCAAAAAAAAGTTAATCTTTACACAAGTTTAAAATTCGTTTTTCTGTTCCATTCCAATTCATTGAAATAAAAAAAAATTCGGAAATGAGAAATTTCAAAAGTCTGGAAAGTGACGGTGACGCATTTCAACGCTTACACCATTGAAGGAAAATTAGTTTCAAGCCTACGACGAAAGTAAAAGAGAAACAAACAATGTGGAAAGTGTGGGCGTCAAAGGTAGGTACGTCTACGCGTATAAAGGTGCGAAAATTTTCGTTTCTTTGCCATCCACCTCCGTACGCTTTATACCTGCTGAATAACTTGACGTTGCATCTTCGAATAACGAGCAATAAGACGTAATTTCAATAAACAATCAACCTCCGCTAGTAAGAATTTCTTGACGGGATAAATTAGCAGGATTTTGTGCGGTTTCTGACAAGGTTGTTTGACGTAACTGTGCGAATGGACGGTTACGTGTGAAAAATACTCGTTATATGATTCGGAACCAGAATGAAAGATGCAGAATTGCAATATGAGGATATGTAGTTATGTACACACGAACTAGATATGGTTCAAAGGTACCTCTGTGCTGGTGAAATATAAAATATAAAAATTCTACAGATACCACGTCGCTGTCTTGCGTTTTCGTGTGCTGCAAAACAAAATAATCCGTTTTGATTAGAAAATCTGGTGAGAGAAAAGTTAGCTAGCTTTCGACTCGGAGAGAGTGCGGGAGAGACAAAGTACCGTACGGTACGCTGCAAACTACACACACGGCAACAGAATATCGAAATTCTTCAACTCGAACGATATGTTTTGTTCGTCAGGCATATAAAAACTGTATATGTAAGCGAAAGGGTAAAGAGGGATAATCGGCAACGATATTGTAACAATATTAGTATACCTAAGCGAAAGAAGAAGAGGTGTAGTAGAACGTTGTATGTTTGAAGACGAAGTTTAGTATTCAACAGTAGTAACACGTGTGGTTTTTATAGTTGTTCTTTTCATTCTCGGTACCACTCACCTTTGCAACGTTTCACCTTTTGCCAAGTATTGTCAGCTGGTAATGTGCTGGTATTAGGATTTGTTGCGTGTGGCGTTTTTGCCTCGTCTTTCATGGTCCCCTCTTTTGTGTACATTTATACAGCCAGTGTACTGTAGGTTTGTACAGCGGTATGAAAATTTTCAACGTTTTTTGATTACCAGACGAATAAATTTTACGCTCGGTGGCCTCCCTCGCTCGCTCTCTCTCGCTCAGTTATGTATTTTTAGCATAAATTAACCATCCAGATGATGCGGAGTAATCGAGGTGTCGGTCGGGGATAATTAACTGTATGACGATTACGTAGCTGGGTATTGAGGTGGTCGTCTTTTTTTTTTGACGAATTTGATGTGTTTTCTGTAAAAAAGTGTGGTTACTGATTGAAATTTTTTTCTTCGGGAATGAGGGAAATTTATGGAATTTGCATTTTGTTTCTAGTTTTCAGATTTTCTACGATGAATTCAGCGTTCGCAGATTTGAGAGATTTTTCTGGGGTGTAGATTATTAAAAGTTCGAATGAAAAAGTTAGATACCTGAGTGGAATCTATTTGGTAAATATTATAAAATTTTGCCCACAACTGAAATTGAAAGGTTTCCTCGTACAAGAGCCTCGACTCAATTTGGAGGCATCTATTCCAAGGAATTGCAACTTGTTCAAGATCCGAACCCTTCGTTTACAAAATATCAGAACTTCGAAGTGCATTATTGACCTCAATGCCTCAGAAGTTCCCGTAATTCAAGATGACTCTACGATTCGTTACCTTTTACACATATAATAACTTCAGTCACTGTTTTCTATTTTCTCAAAGCGATGATTTTTTGGAAGGGCCTTTATCTATATTCTATGGGAACCTTTCAATTCCAAAATTTCGTTTTACTGGACAGTAAACTCTACTAATGGTTTTTTTTTTGGGGGGGGGGGTGCAAATTTTCAGATCACGTGAGATATCATCGGAAATACATTCATTTTACTTGTTGTGTATTTTATCGATCACAATACGAACTTGAATTTTTTTCAAATTTCGCTCTTGAAAGAACTTTTTTCATCAAAATTTTTATTTTTTACGATCTTGAGTTTTTTGTTGTACTCCGTCAAAATTTTCACTCGTAATTTTTTTTTCTATCTAGGTAAAATTTTTACTTATATTTTTTTTTTATGTTTTGAAAAAATTTTCCCTCATCAAAATTTTCACTTGTGTTTGGTTTTGACTTCTGGTATTTTTTTCAATATTGAAAATGTTTTAACGGTTAGAAACGATCACCTTACGAAATTGGAAAATTGTTATTTTTCGTCGTTTTTAAGAAACAACCAGAAACGACCACAGTACAAAATTGAAAAATGGTCGTTTCTTGTGGTTTTTTGTGAAACTACCAAAAATGACCACATTACGAAATTTAAAAATGATGGTTTTTCGTGGACTTCATAACGTGCATGCCCCATAGATTAAGAATACTACGTATACCAGATAGACCAAGGCTTTGTTCTTTTTAGAACGTGAAAAGTAGTTGGTGCATCCGAAAACTTGAGGGAGTTAGCATGTAGTTTGAAGGCTGGATGCATCCGAAACGCATCCAAACCCTTATAAATGTTCTGTTTTTAACCGAATGATACAATAAGAAAACAAACTAGTTCACCCGCTGATTCTCCATCCGCCGCGAGTATTTAGCCTTTCCTTTTTTCGTAGTTCTTGGACTTGTTTGTTAGACATTTATACCTGGAAATCAGCTGTTGACCATTCAGTGAATGAGTTCATTTAATTTAACGTAGCAATACGATTTCTTTGATGGTTTATTTTTTTGTCCTTTTTTCATACTATAAAAATCACCCATTAAACATCAAACAGCATTTTAAAAACTTATTCTTAATCTATGGCATGCCCCCCTCCCCCATCACCGCATTAGGGGTCCTCAAATAATTATGCCATTCGTTTAAAGTTGTATTTTTCTACTATAAAAAATCAATTTTTCTATCGTTCACAGTCATAAGGGGGTGGGGGGTAGGAGTTGTATGTAGAAGGGTTGAAAAGAGAAATTAGCAATGTGACGCTGAAAAAAAATATCCCATCTGTTACATTGAAATGAGATTTATTTTCTTCCTCAAAATCATCTCAGGCTTAAGTAAAGGCTCGGAAAAATCATCCCAACCTCAAGAGCTCGAAAAAGTCGTGGGATAATTTGTGAAAATGATTTTCATCGCAAGAGTCCCTTTACTCCCGGGAAATTCATCTCTGCTTCAAAATCTCGGAAAACTCGTGAGATGATTTTTGGGGTGAAAATTCATCCCAATAATCATCCCAGCCTTAAAAGCTTGGAAAATCATAAGACGATTTTTGGGATGAAAATTCATCCCAGCCTCAAAAGCTCGAAAAATTGTGAAATCATTTTTGGGATGAAAATTCATCCTAGAATTCATACCAGTCTCAAACGCTCGAAAAAATCATGGGATCATTTCTAGCATGAAAATTCATTCCACAAAAGCTCGGGAAAATTGTGTGATGATTTTTGGGATAAAAATTCACCTCAGTCTCAATAGCTTGAAAAATTTTTGAATGATTTTTGGGATTAAAATTCATTCCAGCCTCTAAAGCTCGGAAAATCATGGGATCGTTTCTAGAATGAAAATTCATCTCCCAAAAGCCCGGAAAAGGGCGAAATGATTTTTTGGATGAAAATTCATCCCAGCCACAAAACCTCTGAAAATCGTGGGATCATTTTTGGGATGAAAATGATCCCACGATTTTCAGAGGTTTTGTGGCTGGGATGAATTTTCATCCAAAAAATCATTTCGCCCTCCGGGATTTTGTGAGATGAATTTTCATTCTAGAAACGATCCCATGATTTTCCGAGCTTTAGAGGCTGGGAAGAATTTTAATCCCAAAAATCATTCAACATTTTTTCAAGCTTTTGAGACTGAGGTGAATTTTTATCCCAAAAATCATCACACAATTTTTCCGAGCTTTTGTGGGATGAATTTTCATTCTAGAAATTTTCTAGAATGAAAATTCATCCCACAAAAGCTCGGAAAAATTATGAGATGATTTTTTGGATGAATATTCATCTCAGCCTTAAAAGCTCGAAAAATCTCGGGATCATTTTTGGAATGAAAAATCATCCCAAAATTTATTTCAACCTCAAAAACTTGGAAAATTGTGAGATGATTTTTGGGATGAAAATTCATCATAGCCTCAAAAGCTCGGAAAATCATGGGATCATTTTTGGATGATTTTTTCGGAAAAATTGTAAGATGATAAAAATTCATCTCAGCCTCAAAAGCTTGGAAAATCTTTTGTGATGAAAACTCATCCCAGCCTCAAAAGCTCGGAAAATCGTGGGATCATTTTTGGGATGAAAATTCATCCTAAAATTCATCCCAAAATTTATTTCAACCTCAAAAACTTGGAATATTTTGGGATGGTTTTCGGTATGAAAATTCATCCCAATAATCATCCCAGCCTTAGAAGCGTGGAAAAATCATGGGATCATTTTTAGAATGAAAATTCACCCCAATCTCAAAAGCTCGGAAAAATTATGGGATGACTTTTGGGATGAAAAGTCATTCAAAAATTTATCTCATCCTCAAAAGCTTGGAAAATCGTGGAGTACAGTTGTATCGTGTTTCCTTATAAGCGACTTGCGTTGCCTAACCTTTCACTTTTAGGGAAACCTGATGAACTCGCTGTGACGTTATGATGATACCCCCTTTTTTCCAAGGGGAGGTGGTTGGAAGGTTACGGGTGGCAGCACAAACCAGATCAAGCGATTCCATTCGCTTGATTTCTTCGAATTGTATGCCTAATTGCCTAACCTCCTTTTTAAAAATCATGTCCAAATTACAAAATCGGAAAATTATTGTATTTTTTCATGAAACAGCCGAAAACGACCACATTACAATTTCGAAAAATGAAGCTAGTAACTTGAAACTTGGCCCTTGAACGTTCCACTTTCAACCTTGAAACTTGAAACGAAACAAAAGATCGCTGACTGACTAATAAGAAGGATGGGCCCTTGCTGACTGATTAATGAGAAAGTTGGATCTTGGAAGGCTGAGTGATAAGTCGTTTTTCAAAAGATAACTACAAACGACCAATTTAAAATCGTAAAGCATGATCGTTTTTCGAACGATCCTTTACCAGATTGAAAAATGATCGTTTTTCATCTTTTTGTAATATAAAACGACCATTTTCCGGGTTGGAAAATATGCCTTTGCAGTTCGATTTTTTTTTGTTGCCGATAAATTGAAATGAAAATAAAAATTGAGTCTGCTCTTTTGAAAAATAATATTTTCATGTTTTCTCCTTTCATCCATCGAGGTTTTCAGGATTTGAATAAGGTTGAACATTTGAATTTAATAACTGGTCATCAATTCATCATTCCCTTTCTTCACCTGTATTTTAATTGCTTTAAAAATTATGAAGATTTTTGAAGCATTTTAATTATGTAACACTTTCGCACGTCATTTTGATGAATTTGAAAGGATGTAGAATATCAAATGTACAAATTTAATGCATAAATATTTCGAATCTTACTGCGTGCAATTTTTTCAAAAAAGGGTTTTCAATTCATCTCCACTCCTCCTTTTTTCTGTTTCAAGATGCAATTTTTGAAAACTATCTGCTCGTTCAGTGAAAAAGTGAAAATTTTTATTAGTGGAAAATTCGGCTGAAAAGCATCGTGGATACTTGGCGACTAAGCCGCGACAATTTTTTATAATTGCTTCTTCCGGTCGAGTAAATTTAAAGGACGTTTTTACGACGAATTAATTAGGTAATTACGACCTAATACAGGTGATTATGTATTCGGCGTGGTATATGGCACTTAATAAAACGTACATAGAAGACACGTAGCTGTATAAATATGAGCTGTGACGAACGCATACCCATATCTACATATGTAGAGCATTAGAATAGTAGATTTTTCGCTTTAAAAGTTCAATAAAATGAGAGCAAGGAAAAAGCCAGCGAGAGAAAAAACGAAGGAAAAAAACGAGGCGAAAAAGGAAAAGCGGTGTGAAAATTCGTAACAAGGGAGGTTTTTATACGTACGTTCTCGAAGCAGCGATATAATTCTCTCTCGATTCGGGAGGGTTAAAATTAGAATTAGTGACGACGATTACTAAGATTGTAGCTATTTGCGAGGGGTTGGTTTCGCGTTGCGAATTGCTTTCCATGGTGTAATTTTGAAGGAGTTTCAACTCGTGTGACCCGAAGGTATACTTTTATTCGAAAAGATAAAAACCAGCTAGCGCGTATTTTATTTCGTTACGATTGCGGCATGGCACCGTGTTGTTGTTTTCACCAGCCATGTTAATTTTTAAATTTTAAATAGTCCGGTAAATTTGGCGGCCGTCGTAGGGTACAGGTAGATCTGCGGTTAAGGAAAATTTTCCCTTTTCACCGGTCACCGGTGGCGATTTATTGGCTTATATAAGTGTATTTGGTGGCCTGTGCTGGAAAAAAAACAGGGTCGTTTTGAAAGTTTAACCATGTTAAGGAAATCTTTTTTTATGGTAAAAAATTATCGACTTCGGGGTATTCTCGAATCCCACGATGGTGCTGCGATGCTGATATCGGAAAAAAATTACCCATTGTTCGTATACGCTCGCTACAGCTACCTCTTCTTATGGTATGACAAATGATACCACATATTGCGGATTGTTGTATGTATAAATGTGAAAGTACACAATACGACCGCAGATACCTATTAAATTAATCAACCGGCTAATTTACCAATTACTCGGGCATTTTTTTCACTCTTTCTTTTGTTCAGCTGCTTCGGGCGTTCGCGCGAAATTTTTATTCATCTACGCGAATTACTAGCTCGTCTTGTTCGCGCAGTTGTGCGAAAAATCATCATCTCTGCTTAATGATAACACAATAATACTAATTTACCTGCGAATCGAAAATGACCCGAGGAATAAAAATTACCATAAAATTGGAAAATTAATTATTATACCCGGAGTACGAGTACGAGGAGGAAAAAGAGAGAAAAATACAAATAAATAGCGAATCATCAAGAGAATAATTTTCACGTTAAACAAAAATTAACTAAGCTTGCTTTTTTTTCTGGAAAAAATCTTCTTTGCTCTCATTTAATAATTAAAACAACACTAATTTATTAAGCTTTCAACAATTCTAATTACAAGAAGCAGAAAAAAAAACATGACTCGCTTTGAAGGTAACGGAGTGCTTCAAAGTTGTACTCGGCTGTGGATTTTTCACATTTTTTTCCGGTTCTATGTGCTGGTGTTTTTTTTCTATTCCTCACGGTTTTTTTTTTCTTCTCGCAGTAATTCGAATTGTTTGATAAGCTGAAAATTTTTATGCCTTTGGATATTGCTCTTGCTAGCGGTAATTTTTATCTCGAATGTGCGACGCGACGTGATGATTATTTCTCGTCGTAACTTTTAATGGAATTGTATGCTGTGCGGATTTGGATTTTTCCATTTAAACAAGTTCACAAAATGCTCGACTGTAAGTGGGTTATTTTAATCCGGAAATAAGAAAGGGATGGGAAAGGTGAATTTGATAGTTTCGTTGGGTTGATTTGAGGGTTGATCGAGATTATTTATTGAGGATGTTTGACAATGTTGATTTGATAGGATTTCTAAGATTATCTGCAGAGGTGGTTTTTTTTTTTAAATCAAACATGAGGAATGGATAGGAGTAATCCATTTTATTTTATTTTTTCAAAAAATTGAAACGGGAGTAGCAGGAAATTTGTGTCCAGACTTGAAGACGATCTGATTAAAATTCCACTCCCCTATCTCAACCATTACTCCTTCCTTTTTGGCATAAGAATCTGAACATACCTACTCAAAAGATTTCAAAAAATTGAAAAATGAAAATTTTAAAACAAATTTTCTTGAAAAAATGTTTATTATAAATAGGTGTATTTTAATGCATAAAAATCAATGGCTGTTATTTTCCATGCTTTTTTCAATTTAAAAAAATGAACACGTACAAAGCATTTCTTTTCATTGTCCAAAAATGGTCTGTGCAGATACTTACCTACGTATTTTACATGAAATAAGATAATTTCAGGATTTTTTTTTATTATTTTTTCAAATTTTTGCTGGTTATTATTAAAAAATTAAAAACGTGAAATTTTCTGAGGACCCCTGAAAAATGGACACTAATGATATTTTTGGATAAAAACATGTAAGTATGTATGCTAAAATAATTTTTTTTTAAATTCAAATTTTTTTTCAAATGTTTAATCCGATTTTAAGGCCAAGTTGGGGGGAGGGGGGTAAAGGTGATGCCAGGGGGTAGAGGAGTGAAATTCGCAATGGGTCATTTTCAAATCTGGATCCCACCTACCCCCTTACGAGGGACCCTCACCAACTGTCCGACGCCGATCCACCCGAGGGATTGCCTATGTATAGGTTTTTAAGGGGCAACGTACAAACTGTGCTTGAAATATCTGAAACGGAGTTGGTTTGGAAGATACAGTGCTGCCAACATTGAAAAATTATCAAAATTGAAAATTGAAAATTTTTGTATTCAAAAATAATTGAAAACTAATATATGCATAAGGTAGGGGGTGGTGTGGAGAGTAAAATTTGTGGTATGCATATTTTGCCTAACTCGACATTTGAAGGGGCAGAATTGAAAAAGTTGAACAAAAATTAATTACCAAAATAATTGTTTTTGAAAGTCGATTGCCCCTTCAAATGTCGAGTTAGGCAAAATATGCATACCACAAATTTTACTCTCCACACCACCCCCTACCTTATGCATGTATTAGTTTTCAATTATTTTTGAATACAAAAATTTTCAATTTTCAATTTTGATAATTTTTCAAGCACAGTTTGTACGTTGCCCCTTAAAAACCTATACATAGGGAATCCCTCAGGTGGATCGGCGTCGGACAGTTGGTGAGGGTCCCTCGTTAGAATTATCAACCCTAGTGAAAAATTCAGGAAAAAAAACAAAACCTCTTTATCTATTGACTATAATTTTAGAATCGACAACATTTTTATAATTTTTTCAGCTAAAAAAATTCGTTGTGGAACAAATGTGGAGCAATAATATATGATGACTACCTATGGGAAAAAGGAAAACATGAGTGATTGTGTCCTGTAGATTGAAATTGAGAAGAAAAAAAGCAGTAGAAGGAGGGAAGGAAGGAAGGAAGGAAGGAAGAGAAAAAGAAGTTATAGAAAAAAGTTCAACTGTTTGATAATATTATAAAAACATCATCGATATAATTTCGTTATCACAATAATATTATTGCAACTTTACTTACTGCAATCGTAACTACCATTCCTGGAACATGACAACTTCATTTTGAAGACGTCGGCACCATATTGTCGGAACAGTCATTATTTTTGTGCATCAAAGTTGTGTCAACATTATCATTTCAACATCCTTGTGAGGCTATGACATCTCTGCAATATTGTTGCCACGTCAGCGTCATGTCAACATCTCAATTACCTGCCTATTTACAACTCACATTACTACATTGAAGCAATATTATATTGGAACATTGTAGCATTATCAATAAAACATTGGGGCAATTGTTTTAGCAAAATCGTTGCTGTAACAATCTTAATGAAATTTTGTGACAATTTTTACACAGTGTTGGGACATCGTGAAAATTCAACTCCCAACATTTGTTACAACGTTGCTTCACCTAATATTGCTGTCCATCGTTTCAGTATTACTCCACAAACAACGCAACATCCATTACAACATCTCTGCAACGTAGTGACAACTTTTCTACAATAAGACCGTGACTTAGGTACTAACAATAATAGTTACAACATTTGTTGCAAAATCAACACAATATTTCTGCATCATAATACATTCCTGCAATATTCTATAAACATTTTTGAAATGTAGCAATATTTCTGCAGCATTGTAACAAAATGTTGTTGAAATATTTCTGCAATATTGCATCAACTTTTCCATGATATTAATGGATTTTTTTTCAATATTATTTTTTTTGCAACATTGTACCAATATTTCAACAATTTTATTGCAATATTTCTGCACTATTGCATCAACAGTTCAACAATAATGTTGCAGAATTTGATCAATATTTCAATTTCTTTAATGTGTCTGCGAAATTGCAGCAATCTTTTAAAAAATGTTATTGCAATATTTAAGCAATATTGCATCAATTTTTCAGCTATATTGTTGCAATGTTTCTTCCACATTTTTTTTACATTTTTCAACAGTATCGTTGCAATATTTCTGTAACATTGAATCAATTTTTCAACAATATTGTTGCAATGTTTATGCAACATTGTATCAACTTTTCAACAATATCGCTACAAATTCAGTCAATACCTATTATTGCAGTATTTCTGCAATATTCCATCAACTTCTCAACAATGTTGTCGCAATATTTTGTCAACATTGTTGCAAATTTTTTCAACTTTTTGTCAATATTTTTATTTTGTTTCTTTCTTGCAATAATGTTGTTAAAATATTCGATCAATTTTGTTGAAATGTATGTATGCAACAATGTATCAAGATTTCCCCATAAAAAGTGTTCTTGCAATATTTCTGTAACATTGCATCAATTTTTCAACAACATCGCTGCAAATTCAGTCAATATTATTGCAGTATTTCTGCAATATTGCATCAACTTCTCAACAATGTTGTTGCAATATTTTGTCAACATTGTTGCAATATTTTGTCAACATTGTTGCAATATTTTGTCAACATTGTTGCAATATTTTGTCAACATTGTTGCAATATTTTGTCAACATTGTTGCAATATTTTGTCAACATTGTTGCAATATTTTGTCAACATTGTTGCAATATTTTGTCAACATTGTTGCAATATTTTGTCAACATTGTTGCAATATTTTGTCAACATTGTTGCAATATTTTGTCAACATTGTTGCAATATTTTGTCAACATTGTTGCAATATTTTGTCAACATTGTTACAATATTTTGTGAACATTATGTTGCAATATTTTTCAACTTTTTATCAATATTTTTATTTTGTTACTTTCTTGCAATATAATGTTGTTGAAATATATGTATGGAACAATGTATCAAGATTTCCCCACAAAACGTATATTCTTGCAATATTTCTGTAACCTTGTATCAATCTTTCAACATATTGTTATAATATTTTAGTATAAATTTTTCATTAGTATGTTGCAATTTTTCTGCAACATTTCATCAATTTTCCAACAATGTTGTCGCAGTATTTCTGCCACATCGTATCAACTTTTCAACAATATCGTTGAAAATTTTGTCAATATTACTGCAATGTTTCTGCAATATTCCATCATCTTCTCAACAATGTTGTCGCAATATTTTGTCAATATTTTTGCTTATTTTTTTGCAACAATGTTGAAATATTTGATCAATTTTGTTGCAGTATTTCTGCAACAATGTATCAAGATTCCCCCACAAAGTATTTTTGACATATTTTGTACATATTGTAGTAATATTTTGTCAATTTTATTACAATATAGTACATGTTGCAGTATATTCACAATATTATTGCAGTAGTTGCAATGCTTTTTTGACACGATTGCTTTATTGTTTCAACATTGTGTCGGAATTATGTCACCTTTGCCACAACAATTTTGCAACATTTCATCAACATTGATACTAAATTGTTATAGTACGTTATCAATACTGTAAAAAAGTTGTTGCAACATCGTAATAAAATTTTCACAATATTGCTGCGCCATTAAAGCAAAATGTTTACAATATTGTTGGGAGTACTGCTGCAACCTGCAACATCGCTCTGCAACATTTGTTGCAACCTCGCCGCCAAATCGTATTACACGCTGAAAAATAACCACGCCATACATTTTCTTCTTCATAGGACAGAAAAATTTAAACAAGTCGTTCTATCTCACAGCGAAAATGCCAGAAGAAAAAAAATGAACCTAATGACGGTAAAAATATGCTCTTCATCGCATTAAATGTTACACCGCATCGCATCTCTGGTAAAATTCGCCTACATTCGAACATCTCGATCGAGGTTAATAATTTAACCGTATTTAAATCTCTTAACGACAAATAACGCCTGTTTCGATCAAAGCGATAATTTTCAACCGCCTATAAAAATTCCTCCGTTGTCAACACTCCGCCGGCGTATCCACTTGAGAAAAAAAATCCGCAACGTTGACAATAAGTACGCGCCTGAAAAAAAGGAATACCTGAGAAATATTTATAGGTGTAATTTTCGCGTGCAAGATTAAGTACGCATCTTTTCACGGATGCTGCGAATGCGTGCGGCTGCGAGGAAAAAGATGGCATTCGAGAGTGCGAAATAACGACTAAATAAATGGCTAGATTTGAAGTAAAAGTTCACGCCGAACGCATCGGATATTGTATTTTTACATCTGATATAACTTAATATATCCTGTATCTCGCGACAAGACATCATAAAGCCGAGAATACAAATAACTAGTTTGTTGATGTGGCGTCAATGCACTAATGGAATGGCTTGTGGTGTATAGTGAAGTCGTTTAAAGCGGGCGAAAAGAGCGAAGGGAGTGGAACAGAGAGAAAAAAAGGAATAAAAGACGGAGGAGTGCCTCTGCCGTTCCACAATGAGGAACTTTTATTGATTCCACTTACTACACAGACACAAATACGCTTTGACGATATTATACCAACACCAGCACGTTCAACAGAGCATACTATACAAAAATAATACTCGCCTGATACCGCACACATACAAAACAGCGCCGCGTTGCATCCTTTTCCATTCTTTATGATGGTTAATTTTTAAACAGTCTCGTTTTCGAACGCTTTATCTTATTACGATTACATCTAGAGGAAATTTTTTTTCAAGTGGAGCAACGAGGTCGGCGTGTAAACGCAATTCGTTAATTAAATTGAGTATATTTGGGCGCGAATAGAAGCTCAAGTCGATGCATTGGGAATTTCGAAGGTAAATGCGCCGACGCAGCGTGTAACGTAACATTTTACTACCAAGATAATTTCCTTCGTTTTGAAAACATTTCAAATGAAATTTCACGATTGTCGCTCACTTTGCAACTTTCAAGTTAGATAACAAGCGTATCCTCTTCTGTGCCATTCCTTCCCTTACACTCCCTTCCGTGCGTCCTCCGTTCAATGTACCGTATTTACTAATACATCGTCGTAGCATCCGATCCTACATAAATACTGCTAATGTTAACGTATTCGAGTTTGTGTGCAATGCACCATGTTCACTTGCTCTCTCTGTTGAGGTCACATAGCGTAGATGTGCATATGGTATTCGCGCCTTGCTGTAGTGTACAAAGATACTTCATTATTAGATTACCATGCAGCGTTGTTGATTTATTTGAATGTTTATTTGATTTTCAATTTTTTTCAATTTTGGTGCAGATTTGATTATGGATTTGGTTTTTAAAATTTTGATAAAATTTTGACTTGAATTTATAGCAACAGAATGTGTCAATCTACTATTTACCTTCGAAAAAAGAGGAATCTTGGTGAACCTGCCCTTGGAATTTGGACTTGAATGGGCTGAGACAGTTTTATAGAGTCCCAGATTGAAAAAAGTTGCCAACAGTTGTACCAAAAACCAATTAGGTGGTTAAGTATTAGAAGTTATCAATGCTAGAAATTTTGAAAATTTTTGGAACCATTGCAAAAAATTGCCTAATGATGAATATGGGTTGATTATATTATCTAACGAGGGAGATACTCCAACTCGAAGTGAAATTTTGAGCCGAAACAAAAATAAATCAAAAGTACATCATAAAAGAACGGAATTTCAGATGCTAAAGTAGTCCAGTAGAATTAATATTTCATAGGGAAAGACTCGGCGGCCAAATTTTTGGACCTAATGGTCCATTTTCATGTCCTGAACATGAATCTGAGGTGTCCGGTCCCGTTCAGTGTGCGCTTCTGCCCCAAATTGTGGATCTTTGCCCCCCCCCCATCAGGTTTTTGGCCCATAACTGCCAAAATATTAGCGCTAGAGCAAAAATGAGGTCTATGAAACTTGATCTACCTACATCAAATTTTCAATCAAATGACTTATGAATGATGCCCACAAACCCAAGGGGGCTGAAGCTACAACTGAGCAAAAAAAAAGGGAGTTTCCAATTTTTTTCATAACACTAGTCGACAAAAAAAATTTGTTGTGTGTTACAGTTCTAATGCCTAAATTCTGATTTTAGGAATCGAAATACACCAACATACTTATTCGTGGCTTTCAAAGTTTGCTTGGAGGGTGTGGGAGGGCCGAAAAAATATTAGTGCCTTTCCTACCAAAAAGAGACATTTCTGAGCAAGCTAAGCGTCCTACGCCAAATGTGATAAGAATCAAGATTGCAGAGAAAGCGGTTAGATTTTTTGGCATGCATGGTTTTCAAGATATTTTTGTGTAAAGTTGAACATAAGTAATTTTTGGTAGCCAAAAATTGATTCATTTTTCATTTTTTTCTTAATTGCCTCTACTAAAGTTCAACTTTACTCGAAAATATTTTGAAAAATATGCGTCCCAAAAAAATCCAACCGTTTCTACCAGATAGGAAATTTTATTCTCTACAATTTTGGTTCTTATCATTTCAGCAGATGTAAGCCAAAAATCAGATTTTTTGAGAAAACCCACTCCTTTGATCAATTATATGTAGCTCCAGCCCCCTTGGGTTTGTGAATACCATTCAAAAGTCTTCTGATAGAAAATTTGACGTAGAATAAGTTTTATAGACCTCATTTTTGCTCTACCGCCAATATTTTGGCAGTTATGGGCCAAAAACCTGATTTAGGGGGCAAAGATCCACAATTTGGGAAGAGAAGCGCACACCGGACGAGACCGGACACCTCAAATTCATGTTCAGGACATGAAAAATTGAAAATATACCATTAGAGCCAAAAATTGATTGGCCGCCGAATCTTTCCTTATGACTCTCATTTTTTGGCTAATTCTACTGGACTAAGTTCATTTCTCGAATTTTGGCGAATTTTTGAAATTTTAAAATTACTTTCATCGTCCTGCAAAGTAATTTGATCTATAATCAACGAAAAAAGCTGAAATTTGGTAATAGCCTATTTTCGACCTCCCAATTTGATTGGAAGCGGTTTCGATACGTTTCGGAGCCTCCAGAAAATTTTGGAATTTTCCAGCACTGGTAAAATGACAAAAAATACATTTAAAATGGCATAGCATCTATAACCGTGGATTACCCATCTCAAAACTGCTTCTAATCGATTCGGGAATTCTAAAATAGAATATTTACCAACTTTCAGGTTTTTACCTTGATACGTACAGTGTTGACATTCAGGAAAATTTTCTACTAACGCCAAGAAAATTATGGATTTGTACCCAGTGACAAATTTTGGAAAATTGTGCTTTAATCGATCAAGTAGGTCATCAATATGGGTGATTCGCGATCATAGGTGCTAAAGTTCATTAGGGTCTTATGCACTTTTCTACAATGCTGGAAAATTCCAAAATTGTCTGGAAGCTCTGCAACGTTTTGAAACCACTTTTAATCGATTTTGGAGGTCGAAAATAGGATCTATACCAAATTTCAACTTTTTTCGTTGCTCAGATTAAATTTTCATATTTTGCAAGGCAGTAAGGTAATTTTGAAAATTCAAAAATTCGTCAAAATTCGAGAAATTGATTTTTGGGTTTTCAAACTTTTCTGAGGTTCAAGCGAGATTTTTTTATTTTTGAACATTTTAGAAGTTCAATTTTGACCCCTCCCTGTTGATTTGTAGTGATACTCTTCTCACGAAGTCACGATTCATTACTCCTAGAGGGTAGGTACTTCAAGTGATCCAATTTGGGACCCTGTCAATGCTGAATTAGGAGTCCAAAAAAATTCGATTTTCGACTTTTTCATAATATTGATATTTTGGAGGCTCCTGGAATGGTGAAAAGTCACACTTAGAACCAAATGGGGAGCTTTTTGCTATACCTATATAGATTAGCTTCATCGAAATCTCCTTCAACTTATTTTTTAGGTTACTGGTGTGGACCACTTTTCAAGAAGACTTGACTATGAATATTTCTGAAAAAAAAAACGTAAAAGTTCATTTCGTTGACGATGACTTAAAATTTTTTACTGTCCATAATTCCGTATGGTGAATAAAATTACAATTTTTGGTCGATTTACAGATTTTTGAAATATTTTCAAAAAATAATTAATGATATTATGAATTTAAACAAGAGGCATAGCATCCTGAGTAAAATAAATATCCATTTTTCAGCAAAAAAAAAATCAGAAAAAAACTGTTTTAGGTCATTGTAGTCAAAATTCTAATGGTTTTGTCTAAACTCTTTTTTTTTGTCGGAAAAATTAAATCCATGTCTACTTAATTTAAAGTTTAAGGGTATGTGAAAAATTTAGGATCATGATATTTTGATGATTCATGAATAAAATACTTACTCTGTAGTTGTAATATGTGCTTTAGAACAATTTTATCTTTTGAGGTATTTTGAGATATTTTCAAAATTTTTCTTCAATTTTTAGAAAAAAATTGGGCAAAAAATAGTGTTGTTTTTGAAAACATCTCAAAATAGCTCAAGAGATAATGTTGTTCCAAAGTACATTTTAAATTTGATAACAAGCGAGAGCAAACCCTTAAAGTGCCATAAATTATCAGTCGAAAAAATTTGAAAAATCATGTTTTCTGAATTTTCAAAAACAATACTACTGAATCCTTTGACATATGAAACAGATAAAGTTTCTAGAAAATTCTCATATTTGTGTCGGAGCTTTCACCAATTACCAGGTTGAGAAAGTCGAGAGTTTTTGAAAAATGTTGAGAAGTATTTAGTTGAAAAATTAAGAATTTCGCCTAAAAATTGACAAAAAGACGAGAAATTCAAACAACGAAAAGTATAAAAAAGGAGGGGAAAAATCGATGTAAACTTGAACAGAAAAAGGTCTAAATTTTCTGTTGCTTTTCAGATTTAGAGCAGAAAAAAATTTAAAAATTTGAAAAAATCGTCTGTAAAATTTAGAAAAATCTATAAAATTCATTGTTGATAAAAATGGAAACATTTTCGCGATTTTTTGTGATATGGAAGGGGGTCATGGAGGGTAGTATAATGAATATTATAAATTAAGAAGCTGAGTAAAATATGTGCCTCAATCGAGCTTCCGATTTGTGACTCCCTGTATGAACTGTAAAGTAGACTTTTCTCAAGTAGGTAGGTACTCTCGAATTCGGATCTCATCAATTTATGAATTGTAGACTTTTTTTCACGAAATTTTTGGTACCCACCAAACTCATTTTCTGTTATACCTCTCCATGACATTTTTAAACCAAAATTTCACCTTGAAAGACGTCAAAGCAACTTCAAACTGGACTTGAATGAGTTTAATAAATTTTTGGGATCATGAGGCTGATTCTCCCTCTCCCTTCTTTCTCTCTTGTTCATTGTTACATAAATGGGAATTTTGTGATAAAAGTACCTATTAATTTTTTTCTTTAGGAACTTCGTGCTGAAAATTCACGAGTGTGAATTTAGTGCTCTGTAAATCAACATTTAATTGCCTTTTCTCTAAATTTTTTAGTTAAAGAAATTGACAAATTTGATTAAAATTCAACTTTCGAATTCAAAGTACGTATTTTTTCGGTTTCCTGCCTTTCAGAAAGGGAGAGAGGCAACGTCGAACTGACGAAATTTAAATCGCAAGGTCGTAGCTACAATTTGAGCCGAATATAACTCTTCTTTTAAATATATTTCGGTACTGTTTGTACATCAATACGGTGGACTGAGCGTCTAAAAATGAAATTTCAAAAGGCCTTGAGTACTTGACAACAATATAATTTCACAAACGACGTCGTATAACTATACATTTTAGCCGGCTTTTTAAAAAAAAACGTTCTCTTTATCGATACCTACTCGTACTCTACGTATTACGTACCTATAACCTACCAACGCGAACACAGTCGATATTTCGTTGCAGTGAATAATTTATCATTTGCGCCGTTTTATCATTAAAATTACACCGGTACCTATATGGCGTACGTATAGTATAGTTTTGATATACGAGCGAGCCGGGCGTGATATCTTTTTACATTTTGTTTATATCCGCCACTTTTTTCTTCTTTTTTTTTGCTAGCAGCCCAAGTACGTGCGTAGCGTATACGCTGCTAAGCTCTCGCTGTTGCGCCGGCTTTAAAATATTCCTAAGTTTATAAACGTTTCTTATTCAAATCATTTTAAGTAATATGTTTCCTTTTTCCTCGAGTAAATTTGTGAATTTTACATGAACATGGTGGCTGTGCCAAGCTATAACGTCGGATATTCTACTCTATATTATACGGATCACTTCTTTCCCAAACTTTTTCCCAAAGAACGAGCTCTCTTTTTTTTCTTTTTAGGAAAAATGCAAACATTTGCGAGCTTCTTTTTCCCTGCGTGTTGCGCGATACGCTCTTGCTCTCCGCTGTGTCGTACACAGCTTCAGACGAGAGGTACTTTTGTGGAGCCGCGTTTAGTTGAGGGTACTCGAGATTCGATTCTTTATTATAGTTTTTTTCCTGCTCTGCGCCAAGCTCAATCGGTTTGGTTTAGTCGGATGTATTTTAATCTAGATTTTCAAATCTGTTCCGCTGTGTGACGAATAGTCTCGGATGCGGAGGGTTTGTAGTATTGGCAACGCCGCATTTTTTTAAGCTGGAAATTAAGATAATTAATGGGGGTTTTGTAAGATGGGTTATTTTTTTCGTTGGTTTTTTTTAGGATGAACTACCGTTTTAAAGGTGAGTTAGGAATGAATAAGATTTTTATTTCCACCTAAGGGCATTTTCGTTCATTTATTTAGCGATTGAAGTTCTTCCCTATGTGAACGATTTGAACGACGAATTTGGCAGTAATTCCAATAACCCCCCCTCCTCACCTCACCTCACCTCACCTTACCTCACCTCCCCCCCCCACCGTATTGAACAGAGTCACTTTTTTTAATGACTTGTCCCCTATTTTCAAGGATGGTCACTAAAAGTCAATTTTTTTGCCAAAAGGTCACTATCGGTCTGAAGTCACTTTTTTCGTTCAAACGGCCTACCGCTCTTGCATAAAATTAAAAAAATACTGATATTTCCAAAAATTACCTACTTATTGGTTCACCAGCCTTGTTGATTGATACGTTGACAAATATTTATTAATGAAAAAAAATTTCATAAAAAAAAGTTTTTTCAGCACTATTGCAGAGAGAAATACAGTTTGAGTTATGAAAAAATAGGGGAGGGGGTGTAGGTATTTATTTATGAGAAAAAATTGAAAAATGGGTCACTTTTTTCGAAAAGTAGGTCACTTTTTGCCTCATAAAAAGTCACTAAAGTCACTATTTTTTTACAAAATCTGTGTTTGACGCCTCCTCCCCCCCCCCCAAAAAAAAAGAAGATCCGGAGCAATACTCATTTAAATGATGTAACTCAATTTCTTATCATTCCTTATTTTTCCACATTGTTTTGAAATGTGATTAGTATTAATTTTCAATTTTTGAGGTTGCCTAGATCGATTTTGCAAAATCACAGGTACACATGGTGCCATTGCAATGATATTATTCCAAATACATGTTTTTTTTTCTCAATTTAGAACAGTCAAAAATATTTATGCACTAAGTAGTGGTTTTCAATTTTTTTTCAATTTCCATTCCATTATTTCGATACCATGTCTAATTTTTGAAATTTTGAGTCCTAATCGTATTTTCTCTGAGAAAAAAATTGGAATTTAAGAAAACGTGGTCGTCAAAATAAGATTCAGGACCCTCAAAAATCTTCACAACCTAAATTTCGAGACAAATGCTGATTTCTTGAGCCCATTTCAGGTGTGAGGGTGAAGTGGTCATCAAAATACAAATCAGAGTGGTCGAAAACCAATTTTAATGATATCAACATTCAAATTCCACGAAATTCTGGGGTTCGATTACCTTTCTCCTCCTTTGCATCATTTTTGAGAATGAGGATAAAATGTATATCAAAATGAGAATCAGTGTTCTCAATGACAATATTTTTACATCCAATTCTATTAGAATTTCAGATTTTTTTTCGAAAAATAAAAACAAATTTTTTAAAACTTTACTCTTTAGTGTCTCTGCTTTTTTTTTCAAGTCCAGGTCACTGCAGTGGCGGTTTTCCAAGGGAAGTCGAGGAAGTCAGACTTCCTTTAATTTTTTGAAACTGGAATTTTTATTCAACTTTCATTTTTTGGTAAATGTGTCCAGAAAAATTTAGCAAATTAAATAAAATTCCACCCTAAAAAAGAGACGACTTGAGATGGTGTGTTCTATTCAAACCTTTTTGCAGTATTTCTAGGTGTGGTGATTTGTCACCAGAAAAGGTGATTTTGCATAGGTATTTTCATTTTCGCAATGGTGAATGAGTGGTAATTTTCAAAAAATTGGTAGATTTAATGATTTTTTTGATTTTAAATTACAAATTTCACCTCAAAACAACAAAATATTGGAGAAAATGGTAAAATTTTGAGTTTTGAATACTTACAATTTTTCACAAAAAATTTCACCCTTGCTCCGCGCGGACTTATTAAATTTTTCCATTTTTCTGAACAAATTATTTTATAATTTTTGTGCTAAATTTTCAGTTTAATGTCAAAATCTAAAACTTTTTTTTAGAATGTAAACAAGTTTCATGTGTAATTTTAGCAATTTTATGAAGAAAAAGACAAGTAATGATTTTTTGAATTTCTCATCTAGCAACACGGATTTTTTGACTTCCTCAGATTTTCCCTTCCAAAACCGCCACTGGGTCACTGATTAACACTTTTTGGATATTGAACCGCCAAGAGATAGGTAATTATGTGATAAAAATATGTTTGTCTTAAATTTGAGGAGAAAAACTTGAATTCTGCATTTTATTTACCCGTGTCTGGGGTAGGAAGCAGTGGAAATTTCGATTTTTTCAGAGTATTGCCAGAATTTTCAAGGTTTACACCGCTGAAAAAAAAGATCATACGTGGTTTATCCGCCAACCCCCTCCCTCCTCTTCAAAAGAGGTCAATTTTCACGATTTTACTCCTTCGAGTTTCTCTAGAAGGGAGATCAAAATACATATCCCAACAAATGGAAAAAAAAACAATTTTTTTAGAAAAATTAGGTACGTTTGAATAGTAAACCATATGGTCATGACTGTGTTCAACAAGCCACTTTCGGCCTTTTGGGAGACAAAGGACAAATCCCAAATGTCCCCCTCCGTAGGGGAAATTTTTCTAAAGGTATCAAGCTTTTTTCAGAGTGTTTCCACTGGCACCACGTCGTATACGAAGGTTTCCACCTCTGGAAGTGAGTGTAAAAATTAAAAAGTGAATTGTTCAGCTGGTATTCTGGGTCAAAGTGACATAAAGTTGTAATTTTTCAATGTATTATGTAAAATAGTTCAATAATTTCTCTACGATAGATGTCATTCAAATCGTTGAGTATTTTTTGCCTACAATTCCTGCTTTTATCCTGCTTTCTTCGTCAAAAATGTCAAAATGTTCTACTTTTTTTCTCTCTTTTTTTAAAATAAAACTTTGACGTTTTCAATTGTTCTTCTCCTTATTTTCAGAATTTTAAAATTACTTCATTTGAAACTTTTTTCAATTGATTTTTTCACAGATGATAAAAAAAATAAGGGTGTCTAACAAGTCCTTCCGGTCCTTATATTGGCTGAAGGGTCCTTCCGGTCCTTCCGAAGTCCTTATATTGAGTAAAAAGTCCTTCCCATTTCAAATTTTGAGACTCACCCGCCAAAAGCTAAAATAAATCACTAATATTTGAAATTTCGCTAGTGGCAACTTTGTGTGAGACGATGAAAGATGATATGGGTGCCTGAAAAAAGTTCAGCTTTTGAATGCTCTTTTCTCCAAAAAATTTCACCCTCGCTTCGCTCGGGCTCAGTAAATTTACACAATTTTATTTTCAAAATAATGGTATGAAACTTCTTCCTTTCCCAGCCTAGGCAATTAATATTTTCAAGTGAAAAAATTGTCCTTCTCACTTATCAAAGGAGGTAACGATCTCGATTGCAATTTTCAAAAATGTTTTGATTTTTTGGAAGGAAATCAAGAACGGGTCCATAGATATTGTTTTTTTTGAAAGTCTAAACAAAACACGGAAAAAAGCACAAATTTTACCTAATGAAGAAATTTTTAGATTCTGGATGCCCTTTTTTTCAAAAATTTTCGCCTTCGCTTCGCTTAGGCTCAGTGAATTTACTTTTTTTTCGAAATCATGGTAAAAACTCTTCTCTTCCATCTTAAACAATGAAATATTTTGAAACAGAAAAAATTTGTCCTCCTAAAATGAGTTTGAATTTTTTTTGGTGGGGGGGCAATATTAATTTTGAAAAGGTCATGCTGAAAGTCCTTCCAAGGTCCTTCTAAAGTCCTTCTTTTGGGGGTTGAGATTTTGTTAGACACCCTGAAAATGTAAAAAGAGAATTCCCCCCTCAAAAAAAAAAAAAAAAATCGTGAAATGTTTTTAAAATATCCTGCTAAAATCTTGCTGGAAAATTGAAGGAATATTTTATTTATTCATAGTTCAAACATATCTGTGATTTTGCAACATTTCCTCCCAAAGCGAAACTAGTTACTTTTTCCGAATAATTAATTTTACCTTTGCCTCGCTCAAGCGGTGCTTCCCCCTCCTCCCCACTCCCTCCAGAAAGCACTCAACGACCGTACCAGATTTTTCAAAAAATCAGCCATGGAAAAAATGTTATTTTTTGTGCATTTTTTTTGGAAGAACGAATATGCAGGATTTTCTAGGATTTTTTTACGAAGAATAGTCTCCGACGAATTTAATGATTCGAGGGCTGATTTTTCACTCCCTTATTCCTATTTTAAATGAACAATATCTTACCTTGTCCCAAATGGAAATTCTGTCCCAAAACAGACAATCTGTCTCAAAATGGACAATCTATTCTTACTTGAGGGAAGCACTTCTGGAACTAGTTCATTACTCACTTTCTTTCCTGCGATTAAATCAACTTGAACTCGATGAAAATAAAATTTATTGAGCATTAATTTTAAATTTTTTTAGCCTTGAAAACTTCGATTGAAAAACCTATTCACCAATTAACTTTTGCTGATAATAGGTACTCCAAGACATCTGTATGTTTTAATTGACTTACTCGTCATTCTGGTCATATAAAACGAAATGAAATAAAATTATTATTGGAAATTATCACGCATAGAAGCAATATTTCGAATTTTATTATTATTGGGATTATTTACTTTAATTATTTTTGACCATATACGAGCGATACGCGTATCTCCGCTGAGAAATTATTGCCACGTCGTGTCTCATTATTGAAAATTAACTGCTCATTTATTTCTATCGAGAAAGTACCTTCTACGTACCTGCCCAGATACGAATACACCTACTCTTCTGCTCATTGTTATTATGTATTTCTCAAAGCGCGAGTTTATTACTGGCGAGTCGAAATCAATACCATCTTGGAAACTTTTACTGTCCAATTTGAAGGTGGTATTGAACGTTGATGCTGCGCATGAAGATGCAAATAAACAGGTTTTCCAGATACCTACTACGTAGAAAGGTACTAATATTTGCACCTTGACAGATGGATGGCCGCTTGAAACGTAAAAATGTCAAATTTCGTTCCAATATGGTATAATAAGTAGGTACGGCGGGTATGGGTTGTAGCATCGAGTTACATCACGACTCGGTCCACGTAGGACAATTATCATTGGTAAAATATGATTGTACTGTTATATATGGGTGAAAATGAAAAAAAAAAATTAAAATCCGAACATCAGACAATATAGCGTATATATAGGTCAAGGAGTTCATTTTATCGGCGTGCTGGCTGCGTATATACCGCGGAGAGAGTACAAAAGTGAAATTATTGAAGTATAGGTTTACATAGGTAGACATTCAGAGGTACCTAGACCTATACTGATTTAATATACGTCGGCTGGTTAGCAACTTATTGCATTAAAGTCGACAATTAGTGTCGTGTTTGGTGCAATTGGAATAATTTTGTTGCTGACGATTGAATAAAAAATTCATCGATGTTTACAATGTGAATGGTGGGTGCGGTGCGGATTTTAATTTACGCGCAATTTCTACGCGTGTATTTATTTTGATTACGTAATGCTCAGAATAGGTGATGAAGAATAGGGTTGAGTCGGATTAAATGTGAAAAATTATTAACTAACGCGATTTGTTATGCTTTTTTAATACACCTACGTGTCATCAGCGAGTCATATGCCGCGAATGGTTCCAACGTTCATGCACGAACAGCAGCGTTTATTCATACAATGTACATGATAAACGATCGCGAATTTGTATGTCTTATTATTCAGCGTTGCAGATTCATTGTACAAGTAGGAATAACGATATGAGACGTGTTGATAGCGATTCGGTTTTCAATATTGTATAGGAGGGGAGGGTTAATTGAATTTGGGCACTTTAGTACAGATTTCAAGTATGCATGTATTCATTTCAGGAGGTAATTAGGCTGGCGATTAGAAATAAAATCGATTACGTTATTCGATTATCTTACAAATACGTATCGCCCCGATTATCGTTAGATATCGCGTTAACGATTAAAAATCGTCATTTTCTCAATCGACCATATTACTTCGCCTCCTCCCGTCGCTGGGACAAAAATTGCAATCAATTTCAGTTCTTTGTTCATGTGAAAATCTTCGTTTGAGCAAAAAAATCTCGGGATGTTAAAATGAAATGTGGTGCGGTCGGATTTTAATTAAACCGCAATTTCTACGCTGTATATTATTTTGATTAGTTGCTAAAATAGTGAAAGAATAGTTGTCGGAAACATGTGTTTAAAACAACAAAAACACCATGTAAATCGCGTCTTTTGGAAATTGGTTCTGAACTTCGCAAGAACAACGATTAGACGATTATAAATTCGTTCGATTACGATTAAAAAAATCGGTGATTAGACGTGATAAATAAGCGTGCGATTATTTAAATATGAATAACGGATTGAGACGATTATTGATTAAGATTTTGGCATTCCAGTATTGTAATATGGTAATGAATATTGGGCATTAATCGATTCAAATATATTCGTTCAGCTGAGTTGAAATATATGAAATCAACCCCAAGAACGTCGACTTTGCTCAACCTTACTACCCTATTGACAATTTTGCAAGCGTAATATTATCTCGCGTTACGCTAGCATAAGATTTACTAGCGAAACATTTGCTAGCAAAATGGTAGCTTTTCACTAGCACAATTTTTCATCGAAAAGGTACAGTAATAACTCTAGCGTAAGTTAGACTAGCTTTATTTTTGCTAGCAGAATGCTAGCTTTTCACTAGTGAAGTTTTTAAACAAAAATTTAGCCTAGTCAAATGCTAGTATTACACTAGCATAATTTGGAGCTAGTCTCTCACTCACTAGTAATACGCTAACGTTTGATTCCTGGTAAAATTCTAGCGTTTTGCCGCTAGCACAATTCTGTGACAAAAAGTTACCATAGCTAAATACTAGCGTTGCACTAGCCTAAACTAAGCTAGCATCCCATTTGCTAGCGAGACGCAAACGTTCGACTACTAGCGAAATTCTAGCGTTTGGTCACTAACAAAATGCTAGATTTTCGCTAGCGCCGCTCTAGCGTACATTAAGCTAGCATCGCATTCGCTGGCGAGACGCTAACGTTCGACTACTAGCGAAATTCTAGCGTTTGGTCACTAACAAAATGCTAGATTTTCGCTAGCGCCGCACTAGCGTACATTAGGCTAGCATCGCATTCGCTGGCGAGACGCTAACGTTCGACTACTAGCGAAATTCTAGCGTTTGGTCACTAACAAAATGCTAAATTTTCGCTAGCGCTGCACTAGCGTACATTAGGCTAGCATCGCATTTGCTAACGAGACGCTAACGTTTGACTAATAGCGAAATTCTAGCGTTTGGTCACTAACAAAATGCTAGATTTACGCTAGTACCGCACTAGCGTACATTAGGCTAGCATCGCATTCGCTGGCGAGACGCTAACGTTTGACTACTAGCGAAATTCTAGCGTTTGGTCACTAACAAAATGCTAGATTTTCGTTAGCGCCGCACTAGCGTACATTAGGCCAGCATCGCATTCGCTGGCGAGACGCTAACGTTTGACTACTAGCGAAATTCTAGCGTTTGGTCACTAACAAAATGCTAGATTTTCGCTAGTGCCGCACTAGCGTACATTAGGCTAGCATCGCATTCGCTAGCAAGACGCTAACGTTCGACTAATAGCGAAACTCTAGCGTTTGGTCACTAACAAAATGCTAGATTTTCGCTAGCGCCGCACTACCGTACATTAGGCTAGCATCGCAATAGTTAGCGATACACTAACGTTCGACTACTAGCGAAATTCTAGCCTTTGGCCTCCAACAAAATACTAGCCTTTCGCTAGTGCATTATAATTTTTTTACAAAATTTACCTGAAAAAATTGCTAGTAATACGCTAGGAGATGCAATGCTAACAAAATGCTAGCACACCTCGCTAGCGTTTAGTCGCCTGTTTTTGGACATCGCTTCGCTAGAATTACGCTAGCATTTTCACGTGAGCATTTTACTAGAAAAATTGCTAGCAAATGAAGAGCTAGCACAGTGCTATAGCAATATTGCTAGTAAAATGCTCGCGTAAAAATGCTAGGGTAATTCTAGCAAAGCGATGTCGAAAAACAGGCGACTAAACGCTAGCGAGGTGTGCTAGCATTTTGCTAGCATTTTTTTCATTTTTTTTTATCAATAGGGTACATGGGGAAGCTGGAGCCTCAAAAAACCACCCCCTCGGACCCCCTATGGTGAATTGAATGTGGCTATGTGGCTCCCGTTCTCTAAAATTTTGTTTTGGTCTTGCTTTTCATCATACCAACTTTCATGCTTCTTTCATCAAAAACCATGTTTTTGTAGTTTGCGACTATACTAATTATGATGTGAATTATAAATTTGATTTTTGCACACCCCCCATTTTGGGGTTTTTTGAAAAACATGACAGCTCGTTTTAAACTCGTAATAAGTATATTTTCAGACTGAAATTGAAAAAATGTGAAAATGGGTCAACTTTAAGCACCCCTAACTGAGGTTAGGATCCAGTTATCTCGAAAAGTAAAAAGTCCATTTGATAGGAAATTTGATGTAAATTTTTTTTAATACTCGTTATTTTTTGATTTAAGGCTTCCCTGAGCCGGTAGAGACGAAAAACTACTTTTGGGGGGCTTTTTCCCCCTTCCTGGGGCTAGATCCACACTTGGGAAGCGGAAATTGTTCATGTTGTAACTGACACCATTATACATCGTATAAACCAAAATTCAGCTTATTGGGAATTTTTTCTAGGTCCGAGCTAATTTGACTGTACTAAATGTACAATTTGATAAACGAATCGGTGAATTTTATTGGTACGGTGGATCGATTATTATTCAAGCGGTTGCAGAATTCATTGTACCTGTACGAAGTAGGAATAAACGAAGTATTGAGACGATGTTTGATTAATTTCCGCACCATTCGAAGAATTTTACAAGCGTAGGTTGAGAGCTAGGTACTCGGTACGTTGCATTGAGGAAAAAAAAACCTGCTGCAATCGACAATGCAATGGCAATACTAATACGACGATTGGTTACCAGCGTAGTAGCCCTACCGCACCGCATCGACCAGCGTACTTGTAATTATAGGTACGTAGGTAATAGTCTAGGTATATACTGTACAGTATACGTCTCTAATTATGCACGCTCACGAGTTATCGTCTGCAAACGAAACTTACACCGTTACGCTCCCATAATTATGACGATCTCATCGAAAAACAGCGCGGCATGGAAAACATTTATGAGATTCCCCTCCCCCGAGGGGTTATTTTTCGCTTGTGTTGGTGTCGTTTTCAGGGTCTGATTATTTTTTGGATGGGTTGTGATGTCGTTTTGTCGATTATTGCGGTGATTGAAAGTTTAACGAAGGATTGTGGATTGGTTTGGTAGGAGAGTGAATTTCAGGGGATTGTGGTTTGGGTTTAGGAGTGGAAATAATATGGGAAATGGATTCTAGGGGTTGAAAAACATGCATTTCGATATTCCACTCGATAATTATGGAAAAATTTTAATTTTGCCCTTCCCCTCCACTTTCTCTGTGGATACTTTTGATGAAGTGACATCGGAAACGGACTCCTCGGGTAAAAAGCACGGATTTTGTTTTGATATCATACTCTGTATCTTCGAGAGATTTTTTTCACTTCGACCCCTTTTCCTCGCTCCTGTGGGTTTTGGGTTGAATTTGAGATTAAAATGACCCCAGAAATGGATTCAGAAGATCTGAATATCCTCTAGAACCAAATGTTTATCCCCTCACCAGAAATGTCTAGTTGAAAATTTTTCTTGGTTTTATTTCAGTCACACTTCGTAATCATCTTTGGCTCCCCCCCCCCTTTGAAAAATGGCTTTCCGACAATTCCGACTCCAAAATACTTGATACGAGAAATTGAATACCGGTAGAACGAAGGCTGTTATGCATACAATTTTTTCCCGAATAAAGTACAGTTTTCCCAAGTTTTACTGTATTGAAATGCGAAATTTTCTGAATTTTTTGAAAAAAAGCAATACTTTTGTAGGGGTTTCCACTCATACGTAATAATTGCTCCCCTACCTTCGTTTTTTTTTTTGTAATTGTAAAATAAGACTACCTACCTATGGAGAGTTGATTTTTTATAAAGGAAAAATACTAGGTAAAAAAGTTGAAAAATTAAGCCTTGTTAAATCTCTGAAAATCAGTCTGGGACTCATCAATTACAGTGTTTTGTTTTTTTCAAAAAATCAAAAATCATTCCTACACTAACTTGTGAATTTGAACAGAAAAGAAAATCTGAGAGGAGAAAATCTTATCAAAAACGTGCCAACTGCGTACTGAAGTGTAGCTCACTTATTTTGAAGTGTAATGGAATCTTTTTCAAGTGTTATGGACTTCCACTTGATGAAGTCTAGTGGAATAATTCTCAAGTGTAATCGGATTATGTCTTCTTTTGGCTAATATAGATGAGTTTGAGTATAGTATGCACCTGAGAATGTAACTTTTCTAATTTTGATCGATCAAAGCTTCAAAACTATAAAAATACAAGGCAAAAAGTCAAGGCAAATGTGAATAAAATACGACGAAGAAAAATACAAAAATTATCTTAAAATAGATCGTCCAAAGTTGAAATCGCTCGATCACCCAAGTTTTACGAATTACATACCTACCTGTGGAAAATATTCGGCGAATACATCAAAGAATTCTATTTTTTTTTTTTGAAGTGCAGCCCGAAAGAATTGTTATCTTTACGCATTTTTTTACTGTTCCCCTTCCCCCATAAATTTCAGATCAGCATTGCCTACGCTTATCGTTTTCTATGATTAATTTTTTCGCTCATTTTTGTTTGAAAAAAAATTTTAAAATCTAAAAAACTTGGAAATTTGAAAAAAAATTGTAAACATTTAACCAACATTCATCAATACAAAAGTTACTTGAATTGGATAATTATGCACTAAAATAAGGTTAAAATAAAAAAAAATTACAAATAAAAATATTAAGTATAAGAATGTAAAAATTATCCAAATCTCAGAAATTCGCACAAAAATGCCGATTAAATTGACGAAAGAAAAATTGTCAAGCATACCATTTTATAATAAAAACAAAGAAAAATGATTATAATTGAAAAAATTGAATCATATTTTCATAATAGGCAAATGGAGAATTTTTCGAAATTGTGTAAATTAAGCGGAAATTGGATTCCCCCCCCCCCCAAAAAAAAAAAAAATCAAAAAAATCGCTATCTGGTTTAAAAATTTTCACTTGAAACAAGTCATTTGCAACGTTTTACTTTGTTAAAAATTGGTCAAAAGTCAATTTTGTGAGGAACCCTCAAAAAAATTTAAAGTACCTAAGTTGTTGAATAGATGAACAAAATAAAGTATATAATTCAATTAATTTTAAAATTTTTCTGAAAAAAAAGAAAGAGGTAAGTACTAAGTACATGATAATTATTTTTTTTTCAAAATCTCTCCTAATAAAAATAATAGGTACTTTGAAAATAGGGCAAATTGTAGCTTTTCAGGGTCTATTCACAAGCATCGAAAATAAGAAATAAGAATTTTACCGTAATTACCTCATTTTTTTAACCAATGAGAATAGCGACTTCGTGAAAAATATTTGGCTATGTTTGAAGCAGTTAATTCTGATTGGACGTAATTAGAGTAAAGTTCTTATTTCTTATTTCCAAAGCTTGTGAATACTGCCTCATGCTCAAACTAATTTGAAAATTTACCAAAAAATAAAAATTCTGCCTATTAGGTCAAAAAAAAATCTAATGGAATACCTGTTTAGTATTTAATCCAGAAAATTGTGTAAAATATCTTCAGTGAATTGATTTTTGCTTATTTTTAATCTTTTGATGCTTTTTATTATAATCTTAGGATCTGGAAATGGGAGAGGGAGGGGAGATGTATTCGTCGAATAAATTAGATAATTTAAAATTAAAATATCGACAAAATTAAAAATCTGTAATTTTTCATAACCTCTTATCATGTTGGATACGCAGTTATATAATAACAAAGGTCATTGACTTTTCAACTTGCACCGTCTTTGACTACGATAATAGTACCCAGGCCTTCTAATACCTTGATGCCTTTCCACGAAAACTAGGCACTTTTTTTTATTTTACAATCCGAAGAATCACTAAACCCTTATCGTAGTAGGTGACCATGAACTTGATATGCATACTTATTTATTTATTTTCCTCTTGAATTTTTTTCACCTTGATACCTCTCGATGGAAATTTACAATATACTCGAGTGAAGTCACAACTGTCGAACTTGGAAATTTATTAGGTGGGTGTTCGTGTCATAAATTATATAAATTTTATTTTCGCAATTTTTAGAGTGGCTATGATCGACTTGACCTCTTTATCGTGGTTTTTAGGACATCGCCTGCACCTCGTTGAAAAAAATTTCTGTATTTTTTTCACTTCTTGTCCACGAATCGAAAAATATCACCACTCGAGCCCTCGAAAAATCAACTTCGTTATTAAAGAATCGAAAAAGACATCGTTACGAAGTACGAGTACATAAAGTAAACAGCTAAAAACTAATAATAATAATTACAAGATTAGATAGCCGCATATCGTCGAAACGAGAGCAAAATTTCCATTTCTCATGAAACATGTAAGAAAGTTATCGAATGCACATGCTATTTTTTTTCATCATCGTATTCGCGGTATTCGGACTATAGGGACAAGCAATTAAGATACGTACGCGGTAGCAGTGTCAGTGGGCGAAGCGAGAGGGCAAGGGTGACGAAAGCGAAGAGAACGTCAATATTGAATTCTAACGACTTACAAGGACTATTAACGGCTGAAGATGGTTTTGCTACTCGGCGCGACTGTCGAGTGGAATTGAAAAAGGAAATAAGCGAATTAATTGTGGTTCGAAGTTGAACTCGGCGCAGCGCGAACGACCGAGTAAAATCGAAATTAATTCCATCAAAGAACGCAATAACGCATAGCCACTGTCGAGTTTATGACCTTATTTGGATTTTTTTCCAGATTTTTTAACGTCGGGGCGACCGAACTGGTTTATGGAAATCGGAAATAAGTGTCGTGCGGGGCTCGTACGATGGCGTCTATGAAACAATGTAGAATTTTTTCCCTTCGGTGGCCTTATTGTCAATCATTGTATTAATTGTTTCTTATAATGTATGGAGTGACCTTTTTTTCGAATTTTGGAGGTCTGCCCCCCCCCTGAGGTGATTTATTTTCCTTTAGAAATAATATTCCTGGAATTTTAGTCCCCTACATCGATTAAGGGGCCTACGCTGTGCCCCCTGCCCTCCTTTTTTTTATAAAATGGTAGAAATAGAGAACATTTTTTGAAAAAATAATGCAAAATTTCCAAATATTTCTGAATAATTTGAAAATAAGACTCAATTTTGATTTTATGCGATGAATTTTGGAACCGAAAAATGATCCGAAAGAGATGTCTGGGGGCCTCAAATGATAAATTTTTGCCATTTTTGTCAAATTTGAGGGCTCCCTGACACTCCCCTTCCATTTAGCACGGTGCAATTGGACAAAAAAAATCCCGAAGGACGGGAATAATTCCGATCCAAGGTTTTTTTGGTTTAATTGATTCAGGACACTGTACGAAACAATATGGTAAGACTTCCAGGTCCCCAAAGGGTGCCGGAAACCCCCGACGGCGTGGGGATCCCCTCCAACGGGTTTTTTGCTTATAACTCGAAAAAACGTCATTTTTCAAAGAATTAGTCATGAAAGGAAATTTTACGCTCTACAATTTTTGTCTATTCATGTTTTTCGTTGAGCCCTTCCTTTGCTCAGAAAATTAACTTTAAGTGTCAAGAGTTATCAAAAAGTGTAATAAAAAATGTTCAACAAGAAATTCAAATTCAGTTATAGGAAAACAGTCGTAGTGGCATGGTGACTTTAAAATTGCGCCAAAACCATAAAAATAAAGATAGGACTTTCTGGTTTGCGGAATTTGATTCTTTGTAGTATTTCGGGTCGGAAATGCTATTTTCCATTTTTTCGCCCCCGCGATGGGGGCGAACCAAAGGTGATTACAAGTGTGACTGAGGAAAAAAACGAACAAAACTTGATGAAAGTATTTCAAACAGATTTTATGAAGGAAAAAAATTAAAATTTGATTCCAAAGGCTATTCAGAGGCTTCTGAATCTACAAACTTGAACCAGAACCCACAGGGGCGGGAGGGGGAGTCGAGGTGAAAAAATATCTTGAAAATATCGAGTGTGGTATCAAAATCCATGTTTGTTTACTCGTGGAGTCCGTTTCCGGTGTCTTTTCATCACAAAACCCAAAGGGGCCCCTAGGGGAGGTATTGGGGAGCAGTGTTTCCAATTCTGTTGGAATTATGATAAATTATGCTAAATCACGGAAAAAAAAAATCGTTTTTGGATTCCTGGCATAATGTTATGATACTAGGAAGCCAAAAAACACTAAAAAAAAATAATGCTAAATCTAGCATAAATTATGCCAAATTGGCCACACTGCGTAAGGAGGGGCCAAATTGGAAATTTTTCCAAATTGTCAAGTGGGGTATCAAAATCCATGTTTTTTGACCCCTAGAACCATTTCTCAAGCTTTTGGTTCACCCCCATCGCTGGGGCGAAAAAATGAAAAAAGCATTCCCGACTCAAAATGCTGCAAAAAATCAAATTCCGCAAACCAGAAAGTCCTATCTTTATTTTTATGGCTTTAGCGCAATTTTAAAGTCGCCATGTCATGTCACTACGACTGTTTTCGTGTGTATAGGGTTTTTTTTGGAGGGGCGTTTGTGGGTCTAGTTTGCGTGTCTCACAAAAAAATGAAGAGAGCTATTTTGTAGCAAATTTAACGTAGATTAATATTAAATACATGACCAATTTTTTGAAAAATTGTGTTTTTTCCGAGTTATAAGCAAAAACCCCATTGAGGGGGGGTCAACCTTCCTCAATGGGGTTTCTGGTACCCCTTGGGGACCAGGAAGTCTTACCATATTGTTTGGTACAGTGTCCTGAATCAATTTTGCCAAGAAAAACTTAGATTGGAATTATTCCCCTACTTTTGTCTTATTGGACTGGGCTAATTATGATTCTCCTGAACCAAAATTTATCCCAAAAAATCAAAATTGAATCATATTTTTAGTTTTTTACAAATATTTGGAAATTTGGCAAATTCCTCCCATTTTTTTCGTTTTCGGCATCTTATTTATCCGAACTTAAATTACATAAGAAAAAAATAGGAACCAGGGGTTGGCTCCTCCTAATTGATGTAGGAAACTAAAATTCTGAGGATTTATTTTCTAGAGAAAAATGAACCACCTCAAGAAGCTCTATCTCCAAAATTCGAAAATTCGATTCAAGACAAACCTTGGTCTGCGTAAATGGAGAAGATTTCTTTTGATTTTTTTCCACGACGATATGTAGCAATATTCGTGACCCAATTGCTTTTATAGCTGCAACTTTTCGTTAATAATTTTCATACCTGAAATAAGCAAGAAGTATCTTTTTGGTAAAGCTATTGTTTGTTGGTTCTTGGTTATACGAAAATATATTACAAACGGAGGAAAAGAGACAGAGGCAAAGTCGTTGTATAAGGAGACTCGATATACAGGCTGGTCTTGGTATATGTGATGAGTTGAGCAAATCATCGTTTTCTTCGCTGTTTAATATAGCGTAACGTAAAATACACTCGAAAACGTAGATGACGTTACATTGTTCACGAAATCTTTGTTTAGAGACGCAGACGAAAGGCAAAGAATTCGAAAAGTTTAATATTTGTACCATTGTGGCGCTGTGCAGCTTTCACGCGCCTTATTCTCGTTGATTTGAAAATGAAAACTCGTCGTGTTTTTAAAAGGCATCAGCTTTTGTGCCACCGAAACAGCGAAAAGCGACGGGCATTTCATACTTATCTCGTTTTATTTACTTATCTGGCTGTAAACGACGCGACGCGCGTGCCAGTTGCCATTTTTCAAATTGACCAGGGCCAATAACTGGTTTGCCAATTTGTAGGCGATGATGCACGTCTGTAGTAGGTGCAGTTGGCCAAATTATTAGTGATGGACCAAGGTCAAGGACGGCACGTTTATAAAACTACACGTGCTATACGTTGCCTAGTTCTGGCCTGGTACTTTTTCATCGCGTAATTTTTCTGGGTTCGAATTATGATTTGGGTTCGGGATTATAAAAGTTGATGAGTGAAGGATACGTGTTGAGGTGATGTAATGGTTTTTTTTTTCTTTCGTGAAATGTGAGTTGGAGACGTGGCCGGGGTCGTGTTTGGTGAGCCGAAGTTGAAAGTGGAGATGACGGTTTTATTGGCTCGTAAATGATATAAAATCAAGGTAGAGTCATTTTTATGTGAATTGGTGTTTGAAATTGAAAGTTGGATGATATTGGCTGGATATGATCTGGATTTGAGCCATTTTATAGGGATTTGCAAAATTTCAGAGTTGCCTAGAACAGAATTTTTGTATATAGAATTCAAGGGTTTCCGAAATAGCTTTCAAATTGTAAAAGAATGATCTACCTCTCATTTATAAATCAGTGAAAATTATCGAAAATCACTGGAAAACAGTCAGAATTACAGCACAGTAATAAATCAGTGGAAAAAAGTTCACTGAAAGCAAACAGTGCAAAAAATTGCTGGAAAATCAGTGAAAATTCACTAAAAAGTCAGTAAAATCTCTGAAATTTGCTGAAAAAATCGGTGAAATTCTTTGAAAAATCAGCAAAAATCCGCTGAAAATCAAAGAATTTTGCTGATTTTCTCTAAGCTGCAATTCTGACTATTTATCAGCGGCTTCTCACTGATTCAAAATGAGAGCCTCCGGTGGAGGGGAGGGGGTAAGATGCTCGTTTAGTCGAACTCAATCTTCATTATTGATTTTTTCAATTTCTACAGAGAAATCGTACAAAACATTAAAATATCAATTGTTTCGAATTATCTAATTTTAAAAAAATGGATTTTGGAAATGTATAGACCATTTTTTTTAAATATTTTGAAAAATGAAGCTAAAAATAGGTCTGTGGTAAATTTTTCTTTTTTCTTTTTTTTTTCTCTTCCTATATGTACTTATCTATGTAGGTTTTTGGTGTTAAAATTATGCGTCTATGCACTTGCAAATTAATCATATTTTAATTTTGATTTTTTTTTACAGGTGAGTTGCTGTAAAAATCTTCCTCACTCAAGCGTTTCTTTCTTCGATTCGTAAGTAAATTACATCTTGTTTTTTATCGGTTTTTGACATTCAAATTATCTTTGATCCCTGATTTGAAAAGTTTTCTCATTCTTTCTGGATTTGGACTTACTGAAAGTGTGAAATGAAATATTTGGCTTGAAATTTTCCGATTTCATCTCTTATTTGAAACAGAAAGATTGGTTTAGAAGCTAGAAACTAAAAACTTGAAACTTGAACTTGAAGATGAGTTTGAAAATTGAAACGAAACAGAAACAGATTTTCACAAATTATTCCACGTTTTTTCCCAGCTTTCGAGAGTGAAATGACCTTTGAGGTGAAAATTATGTTTTGTTTTTTTTTCGAGCTTTGGAAAGTGAGATGACCTCTGAGGTGAAAATCATTTTCATAAATCATCTCATGATTTTTCTGGGCGTTAGATGCCCTTTGAGAAAGCTAGAAAGTAGAGGCTAGAAATTTGAAACAAAACCAGAAAATGGACTCTGCCTGACTGATTGATAAGGAGGATGGACCCTTGCTGGCTGACTGATAATAAGATTGGATCCTGGCTGGCTGACTGATAAGAATGGACCCTGGCTGAATAAGACAGGAAGTGACAGAACAGAAACAGAATCTATAATCTGGAAAAGGATATCCTGTACATTATTCGAATATCCGAGTGTGAGATGACCTGAAAACATTTCTTTGAAATGCATGATTTTGCGATTTTATATAAAAAAACTCAAAAATTCCCATTTTTCCAGAACCAGCATGAGCGGTGGATTTTAAGAGAACAGGGCAAATTCTCTGATCATTATTTGTTCAGAAAATTTTTTTTTGGAAATTTTGATAATATTTGGCAAATTTTTTAAATATTTTTTGCCAAATTTTCGGAAAAAATTATTCAAGTTTTTTTTATTAGTGACGCCGCATACGAAAAGGGGGCATTGCCCAAAAAACGCGTTTTGAGAAAAATGCGTTTCAAGTTTTGAACGTGTTTTTTTCTTTTTTCTTTGAATTTGAAGGACCGGCGGGAATTTTTTCTAGTTCTATGTGACCTTGACTCACTCTAGCGTCGTTTCGCCGAATTATTCGCGCTCATCGGCGAAGTACAATTCCCCCTTTTTTTTTACTCAACTCAAAAATCATTATTTTCGTATTTCGAAGGGAAAATTCGATCAGGCGATGGTTTTACTGGATTCTACCTCGTATTGTATGCGAAAATAAAGAAAATAGAAAAAACAAATTTTTTTTAGCATTTTTGATTTTGGGAATTTTTTTTCTCTTTTTTTAGTAAACTCAAAAATCATTATTTTCGTATTTCGAAGGGAAAATTCGATCGAGCGATAGTTTTACTGGATTCTACATCGTATTGTATGCGAAAATAAAGAAAATAAAAAAAAAATTTTTTTGAGCATTTTTGATTTTATTGCCTTTTTTAAAACTGGCGATATTTTTATCGGATTCTACGTGAAATTTTATAGACGGATCAATCACTAACTCAAAACTCGTTTTTTGGGCAATGCTCCCTTTTCGTATGCGGCGTCACCCCATGTTCTTTTTACTTTTCAAAAAGTTCGGAAATATGCAAAATTCGTCTTTTGATGATTTACACCCCTCCCCCTTCTCAGCACAGAAAATTTGTTCAAATCGTTTTTTCCATGCAATACTTTTAGTCAGTTATAGCCGTTATAGGTATTTGGTTTACTTACAATTTGGAAGTTTTCTTCTCTCGAATATTTTCAAACAATTTGAGAAAATGTCAAAATTTCTTGTTTGTTCTGTTGTAAACTTTGTAATTTTTAATTAGGTATTACTTTATTCGCTTCTCATGATTTGAAAACGTTTTTTTTTGGTACGAATTTTTGCTCACGCTTAGTTCAGGTTTAGCATTTCTATAATTTACCAAAATTTTATACGATCATTTTTTTTTTCAAAATTTTATACGATCATTTTTTTTTGTGAAAATGTTATAGGTAACTTTTTGAAATTTTTAGCTTCACTTTTAAAGAATAATCAATGTAAGTATGTAATCTTCCAATCATGCTTCGAATTTATTCGCTTTTATTAAACTCTGAACTTGAAACTCCATTAAATTTTTATGACCTAAATTTTAGTTTTCTCCGGTAAATTTTTGTGCTCTTTCTCAAAGCATATGAAATAATATTCTCTGGTGTAGTAGGCATTGGTATACTACAGAATTCCTCAATTTAGCTACACCTAATATAATTGAGTTTCGTTAGCGTTAACATGTTTCAGCTTTCGATTCTGCGATATAAATTTTAATAATGAGTATACTTAGTAAGTATTTGTCATAGGTTCATAGGTCGAAATCGTATTTTTGCCGTCCCTGCGGTTTGGTTTGTTCGGTATTCTTTACTATTAGAAATTAGGTTTTATAATTTGTATGTAAATTTTATACCTACATTTTATGGTACTTAGTGCATCTAGGTAGGTGTATTACTAGCTCATAATATTTTTGCCGAAAATGGACTTTCGACCATCTAAGTCCTAATTTATTTTTATTAGAAGTTCAAATTTTTTCAATTTCTTTCATTTTATTTTTTTTCAAAATTATTTCCAATTTTTAAAATACTGTAAATTTTTTTCGAATTTAAAATTTCTCAAAAATTTTTCCACTTTGATTGTCCATTGGAAAAATTTGAGGGAAAATTATAATATTAGAAAATATTTTCGAGTTGAAAGAAATTTTAGAAAATATGAAGTAAAATTTTAAAAAAAATAAAAATTGGAAAAATTTTCAGAAAATTCAAATAAAACATTTTAATATAAGTAGGTTATGACGAATAGGATAGGGACCCTCCCGACCAAAAAATCGTTTTTCACTTTTTTGGCTTAATCCATGTTAAATACCCTTAAAAATCGTCTGAAGATAATTTCATACCTTAAAATTGATTTTTCGATCGCGAATGAGAAAAGGGACCTCTCGACCAAAAAATTACCGAAAAAGGACCTCCCAACCAAAATTACGTTTCAATTCCGATAGGAAAGTTGGAAAACAATTTTTTAATCAAATAATATGGGATTCGTGCCCCTGAAATTGCAAATTTTTGAATTTCCCCCTTTTTTGGCACAGGAATGAGAAAAGGGACCTCCCGACAAAAATTACGTTTCCTTCATGAAAAAAGTTCAATAATAATTTTTAGTTAAATGAATAACATTTTTGATGCAAACTTTACTCAAAATTTGAAATTTAATATTCCACGAACAGAAAATAATGTAAAAAATGTATCATTTAGCAAATGAACAAATCATACAGCGAATACAAAGTATAAAAATTAGGAATAAATCAGATATTTCGACGGCGCCGTTTCGTAGCTGGCTCTGTAGTGGTCAAGTTCAGTTTTACTTCAAAAATTTATTTTTTTTGGCGCTCGTTTCGATTTTGAAAAAGGAACTACTCCACACAAAACAAAATTATCCTTCCCGTGTATTATAAATAGACTTCTGTTATTTATATCTCTCACTAAAATTTTTTCTGAAGTACCTACAATTTTTTATCAAGCAAATTTTTTTCTCAACTAGAATTTTTTCAACACCAAACTTTTTTCTCAATTACTTAAATTTTTTTCTCAACAAAAATTTTTAACACTAATTTTTTTTCGCAACCAACATTTTTTCACGACTGAAATTTTTTCTGGAGTACAATTTTTTATCGACTAAATTTTTCTCATCTAAAATTTTTTTAACATTACATTTTTTCTCGACTAAATTTTTTCTGAAGTATAATCTCTTATGAACAATTTTTTTCACAACTAAAATAAATTCTCAACTAAATTAAATTTTTCTTCGAGAGTGAAAAAATATTTTTTTGTCATTCGTTGATTTTCAGAGTTGTAATATTATACCTATGTATTTTCGGGAGAAAAGTGATGTTGAAAAAATTGTAAAAAATAGTTCCAAGTTCAGAAAAAATTTAAGTTGGGAAAAAAATTTAGTTGATGAAAACTTCAGTTGATGAAAAAGTGTACTTCGGAAAAAAATTTAGTTGAAAAAAATTTAATGTTGAAAAAATTTAGCTTAGAAAAAAATTCAGTGTGGAAAAAATTTTAGTTCAGAAAAAAATCTAATTTAGAAAAAATTGTATGTACACCAGAAAAAATTTCAGTGTTGAAAAAATTTTAGTTCAGAAAAAAAATTTAATGTACACCAGAAAAAATTTCAGTGTTGAAAAAATTTTAGTTTTGAAAAAAATTAAATTTATAAAAAAATTTAGTTGAGAAAAAAAGTTGAATTCAGATAAAAATAATTCTAGTTGAAAAAAAACTTGGTTGTGTAAAAAATTACGTTGATAAAAAAATAATCGTTTTGAAAAAATTGTACGTCCGTCATTTCGCTACACAGTTACAAAAAAAAAAGGCTCTTCCACAAACCGTCCCGAGTTCAGACAAAACAGACAGCTGTCGCGGGAACATCGGTAAACCCCCCTCTCCCTCCCAGAAAAAACGCGTTTTCTCGAAAAGTTGGTTTTAGTCGGGAAGTCCCTTTTCCCGTTCGTCATCACATAGGATTAGAACAATTTTTAAAATTGAAAAATAATTTAAAGTTGAAAAAATTTTAACTTTGAATAAATTCAGACTCGAATCGTCGAAATCCCATTTTTGGTAAAAATAATTAAGAGCTGTTATTTGTATTGCAACGTCGTTGTCGTAGTCAGTTTACAATCAGGCTGCACTATAAGCCGCCATATTGTTCAAATGGCATATGAACTTGAAGTAAATTTATCGTGTACACTGCACGAAGGTGATACTGAGTAGAACAGTTGGGTATATTGGGTTGTCGGTTTTATTATTGAAAAATTAAAACAATAAGGTGCCGAGAGCTCGTTAAATGATCATTGAATACGTTCGTAGAGCAGTTATAAGTAAATACGAATAAAATTGTTGTTGTTGTATATTGATACATAGGATATCAATAATCTTTCGATTCTATTCGACATCGTGTTGCTAACACGAATTCCGATCGCGATAACGTTATCAAATATTCATTACCGGATTATCGGCGGTTCTCGTTTTCGCGCCGCATATCGGTGTAATTTTTCCTTCATTTGAATAAAAAAACGCGTATAGTACGCGAGTTGAAAATGAAATTACAACCGATTTAGCCCAAGAAAAAAAATATTTTTTCGAATTATTATTACGAAAGATTATACAAAGAGTAGGTTCAGTGTTACCATTGGCATTATAATCGAGAGAGACAGATTTAAGAATTAAATTATTTTTTTTCCCTCTTGGATACAAGAACGCGAGCCATTAATACGAAATTAGGCCTATTACGATTTATTTTACGAGATATTAATGTCAATACGACGAATACCTGCTGTGTTTCGGAGTCGTTATGTATGAGATAATGGCGTGTAGAAGTTTTCAAGTTATAGGATTTTTTTTTCCTCCTCGTAGGGTTTTTTCTGCCTCTCGTTGTCTCTATTTCTGGAAAATGTGTGGTATATTATGGGGAAGTTATGTATAATACGAATAGTTCTTAAATACGTTTATTTAGAAGTACTCGGCTTTGTTTTTATTTCGTTCGTTTCGAGTACCTACAATTCGCAGTCGTTTTTAATTTCACACTTGACGTGTTCCCTAATCAAATTTATTCCCGTTTATATCAAGTAATCATTATCGTCGTACCTACGCTACGTCGTCGGTACGTGTATCAGTTTACCGTAATCTGAGAATATGCCAAAGGTAATTTTATTTTGTCTAAGTAGGACTGTGCAGTGTGTACGTTTACGTATTTACGACCAATATGTCGCTTTTATTTGCTATTGAGGGAATATAAGGAGTGTTTTACTGTTTAAATGTTTATTCGCAATTCGATAAAGTTGTGAATTTTAAACATTTTGATAATTGTTTGATTTGATTCGGTTTAAATCGTGGTGTATTTTAAGTTCAGAGGTCAATTTGAAATTAGGGTTATCACGAAAAACGCTGCTACTTCCATTTATCGAGCAGATTATTTGATAACGAACGGTTAAAATAACGAAAAAAATGAAATAAATCAACATTTTCCTCGAAAAGAATTAATTCTGTAGTTTTAAACAAATTGATGAGATATCGAAGTTATATAAATTTTAGAGTGGGGAGGAGAAATCTCAGTGATGTTATCTAATGACTAAAATGTTGTGCAATTTTAAAATAATGAGTTAATGACACGTCAATTTTTGAATGTTTTTTTCGTGATTCAATCGAGTTAGAAAAAATGCGATGCATTTTTTAAAATTTTTTGATCATCAGGTTGAATTTTTTTTGCAAAAAACTGTATTTTCGATTGTCTTTTTGGCCAAATGCTTGAAGATATTACTTATAGAATTTTTGAAAAATTGATTAAAGAGCTTAAATTCGTTCCTTTATTTAAAAGAATGAATTGCATGTTTTTCAGCTAAAAGGAAGTCAAGTTGAAATGTTAGCGAAAATCAGGAGGAGGAGGAGGAGAGGGGGAGGTTAAAACAATATTTCTTTTTGAGAATGAAAATTTCGATGTATTTCTCATATTTTTCATTGCAAATTTATCTGTCGTGACTTGGTCAAATCCTTTTGTATTGAACTCAGGTTTTTAAATTTTAAAACCATCATTTTATCTCATTTTTCATAAATAATTCTTGGTGAGGGGTGAGATCCATTTTCCATTTAAAAGTGTGATTCTAATGCTAGGTAAGTATACTGCTTCAAAATTCAAAATTTCAAAAAATTTCAAAAGTGTAAATGTGTAAAGGTAATTAATTAATGATTTGTTTTATTTGAAAAGTTTGTGATTCCTCGTTCAATAGTTCCAAAGCTTCAAAATTTGAATTTGAATGATAGTTTTAGTAGTTGAATAAAACTAACACCATTCTCGAATTTTTTCATGAAAAATTACTATAATAAAATGTCATGAAACTTTTGAACTTTCAAGTTTGCAGTTATTTGAATCAATCTTCGAAACAGGAAAAAGACCTAATTATGTTTTTTCTCGCGAAAAATGGGGCAAAGTAACGATTTCAAAAAGTTAAAAGTTGAAAGAAAAAACTGAAAACTTGGATTCTGACGATCATTAAGGAGATTCTATCAATAAAATACTTATCAGATTTTGATAGGTATATTGAAAAAAAATTTCGTTGTTTTATGGATTGAGGATTTTTTTTCAATTATCTCTCCAAAATATTAAATAGTTCATGGTTCGTTTCCTATCGAATAGCAAAATTTTGAAACCCAATAAACCCATTAATAATATAATTTTCATTGATTTATTTTGGATTCTTATTAAAATACATACCTATCACTTTTTAGTGAAAATCGCGTCCTTTTTTTTGCTAAAAATTATAGGATTTTCACTTGAGTACCGCTTTTCCAAACTGAGCTAACTTCAATAACCGTGCATGAGGAAAGAGCCTTAGGTGCCATTTTTTTTCTGGAAAAAATTACACTTAGGGCCCTTTCCGAAAAAAATGGCACCTAAGGTCTTTTCTTCGTGCACGGTTTTTGAAGTTATAGCTTAGTTTGGAAAAACTGTACTCATTGAAATTTTTATTTCATTTCTTTCCTTCTTCAGGTTTTTTATCGTTGAAAAATTTAATAAAAAATCCGGGAAATATTAGAAAATTATTTTATTACTTAAATATAAAAATTTGATTTTTTATTTAAAAAATTTTATCATCATAATCATTTTCATTAATACCTACAATCTCTGGTCTTTTTTCACTGGGTGTTTATTGTCATGAAAAAGTCATTAAATCAGCTGAAAATTGATTTCCAAAAGTTGAAAAATCCATACTTAAAATTGGAAAATTATTCAAAGAATGAATCATTTTTTTAAATATCAAATTTTTTTCGTATAATTTATTTTGACGTTTATTTTTGGTAGGAACAGGGGAAGAAGAAGTATCGTACAATGTACCAAAACCAAAAGCGTAGAGAACTCCATACAAAAAGGTTTGTGAAAAATTTCATATGAATTTGATTCCGAGAATTTTGTTAAACCCCAATTTCCAAATAAAAAGTTGAACTTAGAATGGCCAATTTTTTCCTTTTCCTTACAAAAATTGTAACAATTTTCCCTCGAGATTTCAAAAAGGTCATACCGCAGGGGCGTAACTAGGGGGGTGTCTCGACCCCCCTGGCGTCAGGAACTTGCGTGAAAAAGTGCCTTTTTGGAGCATTAAAAATCAAATTTTCTCAAAGTTTCGCTCTCGCTTCGCTCGGGCATGAAAGAAATCACAATTACATGAACTATTTGAATCAACTACATATATAAAAAATAGTTCCCTTTTGATATTCCAAGTCTCCATACCCACTGAGCACCCTCCCAAAAAAAGCTTCTGACACCTATTATTGGATTTGTTGGTATTTTTATTGATTTTTAAGTCCAAAATAATTGTACCTTGTTCCAAAATTACATTTGCAACAGTTTTTTTCCTTAAACGTGCTATGCAAATCGCATGAAAACTTTATAAAGTTTGAATTTTGTGTTTTTATAGTAAAAAGAAATTTGATGGGGGGGGGGGGGGGGGGGAACTTAGAATTCCTCAAAAAATTATGAAATTTCGGACCCCCCCACCTGAGAAATTTCTGGCTACGCCACTGCGCCATAGCTCAAAAACATATCCATGTTTAAAAAAGTCTGGATTTTTTGCGGAAAATCAGGGCCAAATCAAACAAATTCAGAGAGATCCACCTATCCACTCTTTGCATAGTTGCAAAATGTATTTTTGTTGGTGACAATTTTTAAAAGTAGATAATGATCTTGGGAAAAGAGGGAATCTTTATTTAATGAAGGAGCTGCAGGTCATTCAAAATAAGTGAGCTTCAAAAAATGTTCAAATTTTCCCAATTTTGAATGACCTGTAGTCCTTTCATTTTTCATGTTAGGCTAAAAGTCTTCAAAACAAAATTTTTTCGGATTTCAACGTACCTACTATCCATTCCCTTGGTTGATTTATTTTTTCAGAATTTCTTAAAGCAATTTTTCTTACAGCCCTTCAATTTCTAAGTTAGGCAACAAGTCATGAGATGAAAATTTGTTCAGTTTTCGAAGTACTATCCATTCCCACGGTTAAAAAAATGGTTATCGTGATTTTTTTGAAAACAGCATTTGTCCCTTCAATTATCAAGATAGGCAACACGTTCATCTAACCTTTTTTTTTTGCTACCTACCCGGTTATATCCATAGATAAAATATCATCCTCACTCAAGCGACATCCTGTGTTATGTTTCAGTGATGCGGGGTAAGGGGAATTGATCCAAAAATTTCAAATTCGAAGTCTATTTAAAAAAATGAGTAATATTTTACTATCATTTTTCCGAAATTGAGAAATGAAAAAGTCATGAACCCATAAACTGTTTGAAAATCGTTATTTTTATTGTCTTTCGAGATATCTGATATTCCAATAAAAAGTCATTAAATTATGTTAATAACCCTTCTTTTTTTTTTAGCAATATTTCTCTACTTTCTCTACCATTACCATTTCAACGAAAAGTCATAAAATTAAATTAACAGCAATAAAAAAAAAGGTTACAAAATGTAGTACTTTTCAATTCATTGCCCTACAGCATATTATTGATTTAAACGTTTTACCCTTTGAGTAAAATGTTGTTTTGTTTTGACCTTTTTTTTTCGACGTGGCCACCAAATGAGAAAATGGGTGCGCTGCTTACCTAAATTTGTTTATTAAAAATTCCCCTTTTGGAAAGTAGAAAACGAATTCGATTCTGAAATTTTCAATTCAGTTGAAAACCAAATGCTATACGAATTAAGAAGGTAGACCTAATGCTCGCAGATTCAATATTATTTATTTACAGCAACGTTGATTTCACGCAGACACTCGAAGATATTCTATATTAACAATATAACCGAGGAGGACAAACATCATCATCATCGCCGCACATCTCGCAGCAGCGTAACAAATCACCGCGGCACAAAATGAATGCTAGACGGTGGCCCAGGGAATGCGGTAGGATTAGAGGGTTGCGCCATCCCAACCATCGGATATACTCGCTTTAGTATAGTATAATTGTGTGAAACGTAACCTACGGCGTATTTGAATTACTTTGTATTGGATATTCAACTCATTGAGGGAATTGAAGTTGAACCTGGCATCGGTTAAAGAGGGGATCGTGTACCTAAGGGATGATTGGTGTCAAAATATGGTAACTAGTTGAGCCGAGAGAACTCGATTCGGTGTGTTTATGGTCCATTTAATACGAATGCTATTTGATGGGGTCTTGACAGCTTACTAGGATATGAATTGAGTACGCGGAATACGAGTAGTATTTTCGAGGAGTATTTATATACCTACAATTTTGTATTACGTGTTTTAAACAATCGTTATGTAATTGATGGCTGGGTGAAGTGGTGATTAAAATCTTACTCTAACCGAAATTTATTCAGCAGGTATGTGCAACGCGACGTTTTAAAATAACAATGAAGCATCTCGACAATGATTTTATAATGAAGCCGGATGTAAAATGAACGGAAAAATTGACAGATTGGAAGAGAAAAGGTTTGATGGGGAGGAGGTGCGAAGTTTAATCAGCAAGTATTTTTGAAGAGGTGTTGGGCGTTGTAGTATAATTTTAATTCGATTATTGCTCCTGTTTCGAACCAAATGCAGCGTCCTCATAGGTTATTTTTTAGTAACTTGGTCAATTTTAGTCACTATTTTCACCAAAAAGTCACCGTAGTAATTTTTTCAAATTGTCGTTGCAATCAAAGAAAAGAGAGTACTTGAATTACGTACAACACACAAAATATTCTCCAATAACCAAAATATTGGAGAAAAACATAAATTCTTGCTTTAAAAACATAAATCCAAATTAGAAATTTTTTAAATGCGGTATAATTTTTTCGTGGAAAATTAAGTGCTATTTTTCTAAAGTAGGAATGGTGAAAATCTTTTAAAAATTGTTTATTTTTAGGATCTTTATAAATTTTTTCTATGTTTAATTTGTTTGTATATTTTTTTAAAAATAAGTATTGTTTCAATTTTTTGAAATTTTTTTGGAATTTTGTCCAATTTTTTAGAAATTTTTAGATCTTAGATAGAAATTGTTCAAGTACCAAGTATTAGAAAATATCGCCCATCTTAAAAATAAATTCTAAATTTTTTGAAAAACTGTCCAATTTTCGAAAAGTTTTTTGGGTTTTAAAAATTCGTCCAATTCTTAGAAAATTGTGCAATTTTCAATTGGCCAACATTTTAAAATTCATCTTAGTTCTGAGAAATCCTTCAATATTTGGAAAAACTTTCAGATTTATGAAAAGAAACGGTTGTCTGATTTTTATAAAATGGTTCAGGTTGAAAATTTATGCCCAATTCTCTGAAAATTGTCCAATTTTTGATAAATGGTTCAATTTATGAAAAATTAACCACTTTTTAAAAAATTGACTTAGTTTTAGAAAAATAATTGGCTAAAATTTGGAAACTAATTCTAATTCTGCTACTTTTAGTTTTCAAAAAAGTGAAGATACATGTGTGAATTTCTGATCGATTGTTAATTATGTTTATTATTTTTATTTCGTATTATTTTATGTTGGAAAATCAACGTAGTTTCTATAATGGAGGGGGGGGGGGGGTCAACAATTTTCTGAAAGATTCTGCATTTACAATGAACTATACCTCACTTCCAGTTTTCCTCAAAATCCGAGGCACCCATGTGATTTATGGATATGTCATGTAGCAAGAAGGCAAATTCATAAACTAGAAGACAGAATATTGAAGAACAATTTTTAGACATCATTTTTAGTGGCCAATTTTTGGAAATGGGCGTTTTGGACACCATTGCATTTTTTCAGACTCCAATAAACAAATCAAATTTCTAAAATTCAGCTCTGAAGAGAGATGCAGGAGAACTTCTGATTTTCCAAAATTTAATTCTGAAGCGGGATACAAAAAAGTTCAAATTTCCAAAATTTCTCGCAACTTTTGAATAATTTCTCAATATCTCTGTTCTTTTTGGAACTCTGAGTAACTTCACCTACTTTGGCGGAGTAGATGATGAAAATTTACGGAGTACAAAAGCAGATGGATTTTGTAAACAACAATAAGAACAAAACACGATCAATGGAGTAAAATATTGGGACGATAAAAAAATTTATGAGCTCTTTTGATGTAAAAAGTTCAATTTAATTCATAAGAAAAAGTAATCACGACTCAAAAATCACATCACATAGTTGAAAAAATGTCGAAATTTCCATATCAAATAGCGGGATAAAAAATTTACATTGTTATCAATCTATTCTTTTTACATCTACTCATTGTGAAAAGAACGTTTTCATTCTTACTCAGAGTAAAAAAAAAAAAGAACAACCCGGAGTTTCAAAAAGAACGGAGCTAATATTTAAAAATTCGTTCAGGGTTATAAAAAATAGATTCAAATTTCGGAAAATCGTTCAATTTTTAAAAAATTGTCGTACTTTTAAAAAAATTTTCATTGTTTAGAAAATTGCCAAAATTTTGGAAAGTATTGCCCAATATTCAGAAAATTATTGTTCGAGTTTCAAAAAATGTAAACTTTTTGAAAAGTATCCAATTTTTTGAAAAATTATCCACTTTTTGGAAAACCGTACAATTTTTGTGAAATAAAGTATTAAGTACCTACTAGGGTGGAGTGAAAAAAATCGATGGTCTTCGATTTTGCTCATTTTTTAATATGTTGTTCCTTTTGAGTTGAAACCTCCCCACACAAATTTTTAGCCCCTAGGTCACTCTGGAGGGGAGCTAGGGGGTCTCAAAGAGGGGTCATTTTCGAAAAAACGCGGTTTTTCGCGTTTTTGACCCCGAAAACCCCCCAAACAAAACTCGTTACGTCGGTTTCTAGGTGCAATTTGAGATTCTGCGTCGATCTGTGCAATCGGTTTTTCGATTTGAAGCCATCTTCCTTTCCCCACCCTCGCTTTTACATGTGCAGATTTGTGTTTTTTGAGTATCATAAAATCGTTTTTCGCGTTTTATGCAAAAACTAAGCTTCCTACGAAAAAAGTGTAGTGACCAATTTTGTAGAGCGTGAAATTTGCCACCTAGTACATGTAGTAATATTTATGTCGACTCGATATTACGGAAAAAAAAACAAAGAAAACGAAAAGGCTCTAGTGCAATAAGGGGGTCATTTGGCCTCAAGTGGAACTTTGTAAAAATTTTTATGCCTTTCGATTTGGATTGGTAGAAGATGATTTTAGAGCGCATGAGCGAATTTTTATCTCACCCCTGGGGGGCTGGGGGCCCAAAATACGTGATTTTAAAGCTAAAAACTTCTAAAAATTCTCTCTCCGCGAGTTTTCAACCGATTTTTCTCAAACTTGGCACAAAGGTAGAGGTACTAGAGGGGAGTGCTCTGAAATTGGGAGAGGGTTAACCCCGATTTTTCCACAAAAAAGGGTCGGGGTAAGTTTGATGTCATTTTCATATAATTCGACCCCCTTGAACTCTATTCTGCGATTAGTTTTCCGATCAAAAGCGTAGAATCCGCTTAATCGTACAATTTGTATTGCGAAAAGTGGCCGATTTTGAGAAAAAAAGAGGTAAAATTGTGATTGTTTTCATTAGAATTTGAAACCAGTTTGTAATAGAATCCAAACCTTCTGAATTCGAATTTGTTGTTGGTTTCCAGATAGAAAGTGAAATACCCTCTTGATTGTCGATTTTTGGAGCCGAAAAACAATTTGAAAAAATTTTTGAGACAGCTCCAAAGCTGTGCTCCCCAGGGCGATTTGAAATTTTCAAAGTCAAATTCAAGGTCATTAAAGTGGTCGAAAAAATTTCAGAGCACTCCCCTCTAGTACCTCTACCTTTGTGCCAAGTTTGAGAAAAATCGGTTGAAAACTCGCGGAGAGAGAATTTTTAGAAGTTTTTAGCTTTAAAATCACGTATTTTGGGCCCCCAGCCCCCCAGGGGTGAGATAAAAATTCGCTCATGCGCTCTAAAATCATCTTCTACCAATTCAAATCGAAAGGCATAAAAATTTTTACAAAGTTCCACTTGAGGCCAAATAACCCCCTTATTGCACTAGAGCCTTTTCGTTTTCTTTGTTTTTTTTTCCGTAATATCGAGTCGACATAAATATTACTACATGTACTAGGTGGCAAATTTCACGCTCTACAAAATTGGTCACTACACTTTTTTCGTAGGAAGCTTAGTTTTTGCATAAAACGCGAAAAACGATTTTATGATACTCAAAAAACACAAATCTGCACATGTAAAAGCGAGGGTGGGGAAAGGAAGATGGCTTCAAATCGAAAAACCGATTGCACAGATCGACGCAGAATCTCAAATTGCACCTAGAAACCGACGTAACGAGTTTTGTTTGGGGGGTTTTCGGGGTCAAAAACGCGAAAAACCGCGTTTTTTTCGAAAATGACCCCTCTTTGAGACCCCCTAGCTCCCCTCCAGAGTGACCTAGGGGGCTAAAAATTTGTGTGGGGAGGTTTCAACTCAAAAGAAACAACATATTAAAAAATGAGCAAAATCGAAGACCATCGATTTTTTTCACTCCACCCTAGTACCTACATAATTTTCAGAAAATTGTTCTAGTTTTAAGAGACTCCGTTTTTAAAAAATTGATCATAATTTGAGATATTCTTTAATTCTTGGAAATTCATCAAGGTTATGAAAAAAATCTCTCCATTTTGAAAAATGATCCATTTTTCAAAAAATTGGCCAACTTTTTGAAACAGTCTTTAATTTTTTGAAAAAATTTTGTAAGTTTTAGGAAAGGCTTCAATTTTTTGAAAAATTTGTTCAATTTTCAGGCAATTCTCCAATTTTTAGACAATTCTTCAATTTTCAGAAAATTCTTCAATCTTTCTTTAATTTTTTGAAAAATTCTTCAAGTTTTGGAAAATGCTTCAATTTTTTGAAAAATTTGGTTAATTTTCAGAAAATTCTTCTATTTTTAAAATTTTTTTCAATTTTTAGAAAAATTCTTAAAGGTTGGATAATTCTTCAATTTTGGTAAATTCTTCAAGCTTGAAAAATTCTTCAAGTTTTGGGAAATGCTTCAATTTTTTGAAAAATTTGTTTAATTATCAAAAAATTCTTCAATTTTTAGAAAACTCTTCAATTTTAAAAAAAATTCTTACAATTTTTGGAAAATTCTTAAATTGCTTGGAAAATTCTTCAAGTTTTGGGAAAGGCTTTAATTTTTTGAAAAATTTGTTCAATTTTCAGGCAATTCTTCAATTTTAGACAATTCTTCAATTTTCAGAAAATTCTTCAATTTTCAGAAAATTCTTCAATTTTCAGAAAATTCTTCAATTTTCAGAAAATTCTTCAATTTTCAGAAAATTCTTCAATTTTCAGAAAATTCTTCAATTTTCAGAAAATTCTTCAATTTTCAGAAAATTCTTCAATTTTCAGAAAATTCTTCAATTTTCAAAAAAATTTTCAATCTTCAAAAAATTCTTCAAGTTTTGGAAAATTCTTTAATTTTCTGAAAAATTTTTCAAGTTTTGGAAAATGCTTCAATTTTTTGAAAAATTTGGTTAATTTTCAGAAAATTCTTCTATTTTTAAAAATTTTTTCAATTTTCAGAAAACTCTTCAATTTTTAGAAAAAATTTTCAAGGTTGGATAATTCTTCAATTTTGGAAAATTCTTCAAGGTTGGAAAATTCTTCAAGTTTGGTAAATTCTTCAAGGTTGGAAAATTCTTCAAGGTTGGAAAATTCTTCAAGGTTGGAAAGTTCTTCAATTTTTTGAAAAATTTGTTTAATTTCCAAAAAATTATTATTCAATTTTTAGAAAATTTTTCAATGTTTAGAAAACTCTTCAATTTTTAGAAAATCACCCACACGCTTTTCCTTTCGAAAAAATTTGTATGAAAAAAGTGCACACAGAAGTGAGCATTTTCTTTCGCTCTTTTTCATCGAAATTAGTTCTCCGAGGTCACCTTTTTCGGCGCTAATTCAAAGGAGGCACACTGCAAACAAGCTATTCAAGAATGAAATCACTCCGGTCGCCTTTTACGTATACATTTATGTATAATGCAACCCCATAATGTTTCATCGTATGTGCCATGCTTACGTTTGTGCTTCCCTTTGAACGCTGGTTCGTCGCGACCATCTTTATTATATTCATTCCACTCTTGGTTCCATTTAACCTTATATGCCAGCAACATCCCCTTCGACACTTTCTTTCCTGTGCATACTTTCGTCGCATCGTACGCTGAATTTCATGCGGTCTGTAATTCTCGCACATTTATTGCTCCCTTACAATATTACACCGACGTACGACGCTATAGTGATTTTTATTTCACTCGGTTCGACGACCATCCTGGCCCCTTTTTTCCAACACCATTCGCCAGGCGTTTATTATGCAATTTAAATTGACTAAACGTGGTGTGGCAAATATGCGACTGTCATGAAGACTCCTCTAAATTGTAGTCAAGAATTCCATCTCGAATCGATGATGGTTTTTAGAGAACCCTCTCGATACGTGATTTGGATCCGAGTTACCACTTTACGGTAGCACCTGCAATTCGGACTTATCAGCTGGCTTATTGTGGTCTCGTGCGCCAACCTCGATTATCTCGTACCAGATTGTTAAGGGAAAGAATTAATTACCGAAGGCATTTGTTTATAAACTTGTTCGCTGCTCGGCCCCATGTTCAACCCGAATCATCACACGTGCGCAGGTTGTTGGAAAAAAATACTCTTACAATGTTCAAACACAGACCGTCCTGTTAATCCATCTCAATTCGAGAGCTCGGATTATACAAACAATCGTATGTACCTACGAATATACGACCTTACCTTCGGGTTTTTTCCTCTTCTTTCGTATTGATATTTGCATCGAGTCGTATAAACTTGACAAATGTTGCAATTTTTATATACTCGGTTGAAAAAACCCTCGCCAATGCGAGTTAAGTGCTTTTCTATTGTATACATTGAGCAGCTCGCACGTCAAAAAATACACCTTTGGAAAAAAATGTCGAATTTGTCGATGCAACGTATCAATTTTGTAACGTCGATAATCATGTAGCAGCGGAAAAGCATCCATTTACAGCTTTCAACGAGCCCCATCCCCAGATCAATTCTTTGGTTGCTATTTTTCAAACGTTCGTAATATTTTTATCGTAGATGTTGAAAATGGACCAGACTGAGAATTATATCGAGTTGGAATGTGCCAGGGTTATATATACTTTTCGTTTATTTTTTTCCAGTTTTACAAACTTGTGAAAGGTGAGCACTGCTTACCCGATGACTTATGCTTTTACCAACGAAATGATAGGGTGTTCTATGAGGTAAAATAAAGGAAAAAATAGTTCGAAGGGGGAGATGAAATCGAGCGAAAGATGTGTATTATTATGATAAAATGCATACGTTCGTTTTTTTTTTTTCATGTTATAAAATGATACGAAATAGGGAAATAAAAGGTATAGATTCATTTACGTAGGTACACCATTTTACAATATCTACCGATAATTTCGCTCGTATTTTTATCAACCTTTTCATATTATCTCCCTCGCAGCATGAGCAGGAGGTTATGGTTTGTTTGTTTTCGTAATGGAGTAGATAGAAAAAAGGAAAAGAATGTGACGCGAAAGTTTTATGCTGGATATGAAAATGCAAATGCACGATAATTTGAAAAGATATGCTTACGTTGTTAAAAAAAATGTAAAAATAAACATAAACTGATTTATTGCATTTTTTTACATTCGAAATAAAAGTACCAAGAAGCGGAAATTTTTAACTTATTTTTCGTGTTGTAAAAAGCTTCCGGGTTGCGGAGACCGTTTTTCTCTGGAATCTGAAATCAGCAAAACGAGAATTAAAATTTTTCATTGGGTTTTTTTACATTTTAGATTGTCGTTTTTTATAACTAATGTTGGATGAGAAGTTCTGTGTTTGGAAAAATGAAGAAATATGAACGTAAAATCAATATAACAGCAGAATAATACTTATGAGGGTAGGATTTGGTGTGGAAAAATGAAGGGAGGAATGAGAAAATTGTTTGCTCGACCAGAATTCCATTTGTATGAAGACGTTTTCAATTTTAAAGTTTTGAAAATACTTCTGAATGAAATTTTAGTGTTTTGAGCAAAGTTGAGAGAAAGCGAGGATCTCACGATGGAGATGTGGAGCATGCAGGGTGTGAAATGTACATATGAAATGTGAGATTCTACCGATGCAGAAGTCATTTGACACTCTCTTCTCCGTTCACGCCCCCCCCCCTTAAGCTTGGCGAGGAGATTTTTTATCTTGAAAATGTCAAAGAAGAGTATGATATTCCGACCTCCCTTCGCTCAGGCAGTATTTTAATAACTGTTTCTTAAATAAATATACCACTCTTTACATTTGAATAAGTTGAATTGGCAAAAATTCTGACTTTTTTAATTAGTAAAATAATTCAGTCAAAAATGATTAATTTCTCAGTCAATGTCCCATTTAGGTAACAGAAAAAATCAGTAATGTAATGACTAAAAAAATCATTAAATCTCGTCATTTTTCAATTTTTTTCGCTCAAATCTGTAGGTTCATTTTTTCATTGAATTTTGACTCCTCCCATTTTTTTAAAAATCTGAGCCCCTCCCTTACACAATTTCTGGGGTCCATTCCGCGTCCAATGAGCCAAAGTTTGAGGAAAACTGTTGGCACAATAGGCCGTGGTGGAATTTCAAAGTTTTGAAAACGCGCGATTTCCTCCCCTTTTCATTAAAAAATAAGTTATGAAAAAAATCTGAAACTTGGGTTGCGAGCTATCAAAATGAGTTAAAATTTCACAAGCAGAACGAAAATATTCATGAAAATTAAATTTGAGCAATTTTAACCCATTTTGAGCCTTAAATTGGGTCAATTTTTTAGTATTTTCAAAGAATTGACATGTGACCTATGAAATTGGGATAGAATTTCGCCAGAAATTCAAAAATTCCAACTGAAATTTTTTTGAGTAACTTTTGAGAATTTTGAGCCTTAAATCGAGTCAATTTTTTATTCATTTCAAAAAATTGGCATGTGACCCATGTAAGTGAGGTAGAATTTTGCCAGAAATTCAAAAATACCATCCAAGATTTTTTTGAGCGACTTTTGAGAATTTTGAGCCTCAAATTGAGTCAATTTTTTATTCATTTCAAAAAATTGGCGTGTGACCTATGAAAGTAGGGTAGAATTTCGCCAGAAACTCAAAAATACCATCCAAAATTTTTTTGAGCAACTTTTAAGAATTTTGAGCCTTAAATCGAATCAATTTTTTATTCATATCAAAAAATTGGCGTGTGACCTAGTAAGTGGGGTAGAATTTTGCCAGAAATTCAAAAATACCATCCAAAATTTTTTTGAGCAACTTTTAAGAATTTTGAGCCTTAAATTGAATCAATTTTTTATTCATTTCAAAAAATTGGCATGTGACCTATGTAAGTGAGGTAGAATTTTGCCAGAAATTCAAAAATACCATCCAAGATTTTTTTGAGCGACTTTTGAGAATTTTGAGCCTCAAATTGAGTCAATTTTTTATTAATTTCAAAAAATTGGCGTGTGACCTATGAAAGTGGGGTAGAATTTCGCCAGAAATTCAAAAATACCATCCAAGATTTTTTTGAGCAACTTTTGAGAATTTTGAGCCTCAAATTGAATCAATTTTTGATCAATTTCAAAAAATTGACATGATGTCCTAGAAATGTCAAATTTGATAGGTATCATTGGCCAATTTATTAAAAGAAAAAGAGAAAAAGACTCGAATATCTGAGATTCTAACAAAAATGAATTATCACTTTAATTGTAAAAAAATTAATCGACTGACATTTTCGTGAAAAGTCATCTTTATTAAAACATATCCACGATTAAAGATTTTGCTCTGAAGCAACTTTTTTTTTTGCTTTTTCAACTTGAATGTAATTTTTTAACGAGAATGACAGTTTTTTCCTGGATACGAGACAGTTGTCCTTCTTTCCCCGTTTCCCCCTTCTACACTTAATTTTCGCCTCTAAATCGTTGGGTTGATTTTGTGTTTTTTGAAAAGGAACAATCTTTAACTAAACTAATTATTGCCTGTAGTATTGCTTGTTTTAAAAAATGTGGATTTCTAACTGAAATTTGACATTTTTTCATTTCGGTTCCGATTTTTGTCATTTTCCTGAAATAAGCCTGACGAGGTGTCATTTTGCATATACGCCGGAAAAAAGGCTATGCACCTGAAATATCTTCAATTTCGAGATAAAAATAAGAATTCATCGGAACAAAACCCTATTCCGCTGCAATACAGAAAACACCCTGCAACCTAAAACAAAAAGCCAAATCACGATAGAAAGAAAGAAAAGGAAAAAAAAACGAAGAAAAAAATCGTTCTTATTCCGTTCTCGATTTTTTCACTCGTAAAAAAGACTAAAATCGCGTACATTTCATCAACTTCTATGGCATTTTGCTCGAGGAACAAAAAAGATAAACGGTTTTGCCGGCTTGTTGATTTTTTATTGTTAAACTTTTATTTTTTATTTTTTCTAGTAAAACACGGCTGTAGTTTCTTTTTTCTCCATTCTTATACGACCATATTATATATTGAATCTGTATAGGATGAGGATATACGACAAAGCTCGTAGTTTTGATTCGCCATTACTCATATCGTGCATCCGTCAGTCCCCCCCCCCTCGATGAATTTATTTTCGAAAGAAAGACGAGATACGACGTTGGTTTACGAAATAAATTTATATTTTTAAAAGACCCGTTAAAACGATAGAACACGAAACGCGTTAAATACTGTATCAATTTGATTCATCGTTCAAATTAAATAAACGTATATGGCGGAATAGGAGGAAAAAGGCGAAACACGGCCATGGTGGCGCGCGAGTTATATTTATGACGGCGCAAAAAACGCCATAAATAACCTTTTCACGAGCTCAATTAATGGTAATCTTTTTTTTTGTGCTCGACTGTGGCTCGGGGGGCCGGGGAGATGAGGCGAATGGGATAAATAATAGACGACGCGGTGTTCGCGCATCAGTAGCGCGCCACAGTAGAACATCATTCTCAGGTGTATTTCGCTGTTGGAATTTCGAACACAGATCCATGCACGGGTCGGACAAAGAAGAGTTTATGTCGGATCGTCGCGTCGGTTCTCGGTTGCATTGAAATAACTCCAGAGAAGAAAAAAAGCGTACGAGACGATGAGATATGGGGGGCTGGAGGGCGGGGGGCCGGGGGAGTGAAAATACCGAATATAGCTTTATGTGTATAAAGTAGCTAAAATTTAAAACAACTTTTACGCGCTCGGTGATGAATTACGAAGAGAAGTTTTCGGGGCAAATTGCGTTGTATAGCAAACGCTGGCCCGTTATACCAGCAATAGGATATATTGTGGAAACTGCCGGATCTCTCTTTCTTTCGCAGTATAGCGGTCTCTGTCGGGCACCAGCCCGGTCTCCGTATACGGTATGGAATAAGAGAAGAGAGAAGCTATAGGGAAAAACTGAAAACTGTCTCTAATCTTCCATGATAAACGAGCAACGACTCGAAGTTGGCGCGGAGGCACAGGGCAACGAAGGAAACAATCGTCGGACTTGTACTTCCGTTCGCTCTTCGCTCTCGCCATTATACCCGAACTAAAGAATCCACGTCCGTGTAACCTATTATGTGACATATTGGAAGAACGGATTATAAAGTTAGGTTTTTATCTTTTACGCTTATATATGAAAGTTTGCTAGAGCTTTTTTTTTTTTACTGTGGTGCTATCTTCCCCTTATTTTTTTTTCGTATGTGACCGTATAACCGAAACGACCACAGGTAGAGAATGTCGTGATTGTAATAAAACGTATGGGCGCGGATCGAGCTCGGTCGAGTTGAGAAAATTTTAAAACAGAATTAATAATTTGGTATAGGTATATAATGGGTATGAACGAGTGAGTCGTATATGTTATCTTTTATCAATATGGCAAACCGGCTTTTCGGTTTGTGTGCAGTTACATAGGTATGAGGTAGAGCTGTATAGGTATTATCGTCACGTTAATATACAGCTTGTCTACATGCTTTTACGTGGCACTTAACAAGTTCTTGAGTAAATCTATAATGAGGGTTGCTTAATTAGGCCGTCGCGAAGGGTGAAGCGAAACCACCCTGTCGGTGGATGCACGAAGGGTGCAAGGGTGTGCGTGAGCTCGACATTTGCGCGTATCGTTTCGTTTCTCCCTCTTTTCGCTTTTTAACGTTTGATGTGCCTGGATGGGATCCTATAGACGATGTATCGTTTTGCTGATATCTAAGTAAATAGTGGATATTATTTGGGGTTATTTTTGGTTTCACTTTTGAGGTGTAGAAATTGAAGATTGAGATTTTGAGGAAGGGTTGGGTGGATATTGGATAGTTCGAGAATAGGGACTCGATTGAAATAGTACAATTGATGATTAAATGTGGCCTGTCATAAGAAAAAGTGGCGTAGATTTAAAAAATGAAAATCGAGATTTTTATGGTTTTTGATAGTTCTTGACGTGTAGAATCCGGTGGTGATGTCGAAAACGTTCGCGAGCGATTCATATCGTTGTTAATGGAGGGTCAATATTTAGGGGAAGTAGAAAAATTGACCAAAAAATTAGATTTTTTATTGTGTTAGAGGGTATGCCACGTAGTGTCTGTGTACCAATTTTCAGCTCAATTCGGACACTTCTGTATGAGTTATTGCAGTTTTCATGATTTTGCATATGGAAAAATCAACTCGTTTTTCAAAAATGGGTGTTTTTTCTCAGAAAAATGCAGAGTTTTGAAGGGAAGGGGGTGGGAGAGGAATGAAAAACCGAATCACGTGGAAAATTCCATTCTTATACCACTTTCTAACATTTCATAGGTGGAAAAATTAACTTATTTTTTCATAAGATTTCCCTGATTTTCCCATTTTTTTACTAAAAAAATTGCACTTGGACGCGCATAATGAAGGTATAAAAAAACAACACAGACTGGAGACCTATTTTACGTCATCCTACTCAATTTTACCAAAAAAAATTCAAAATTAAAAAAAAATTCGATTTCCTTTTTTTACGTTTTTACTACGAAAATTGCACTTAGACGCTGATAAAGAAGGTATAAAAAAGCAATACGGATTGTACACCTAGTATATGTCATTCTGCTCCATTTTACAGCGTTTTCCCGCCGAAAAAATCGAAATTGAAAAAAAAATTCAGGTGTAAACTTTCGTTTTTTTTACTTGGTAACACTGATTTGAGAGAAAAAATGAAAAAACATGATGATTGAATTCCCTTTCCTACCTTCTAAACATGCCCCAAAAATCACCCACTTTCATATCATTGGTTTGTCAACACATCAGTTTGAATCGTGAAACTGCTCTCCTACAAAAACCTCCTTTTGGATCTAAGCTACTTATTCTCATGACAGGTTACAAATACAGTAAAGGGTACTGACGGATAAGATGAGCGAATTTGCCCGAGAGTTGAAATTCGAAACTAACCTGTGGAATTTGGTACTCATGGTCTGAACACCTCTTCTCGAGTCGATTGGACTGGTTTTGAGACGTTTAGAAGCCTCCAGAAAATCTTTAAATTTTTCAGCAATATAGAAAAGCCCATAAAAATGGTCCGTATGAACTTCAGCGCCTAAAAACTGAGATTACTCATATTGATGACCTATCTTGTTCGATTGAAGCACAATTTTCCGAAATTCGTTGACCATCGGTATGGATAATCCGCGATTGTAGGTGCTAAAGTTCATATGGACTATTTTTATGAACTTTTCCTCAGTAATGTAAGATTCCAAAATTTTCTGGAAGCTTTGAAACGTCTCGAAACTGCTTCCAATCGATTTGGGAGGTCAGAAATAGGGTATGTACCAAATTTTAGCTTTTTTCGTTGTTTAAATCAGGGAATAGGAGTCGACTCCGAAGTCGGCGTCAAACTGACTCCAAATTGACTCCGGAGTTGAGCCGGAGTCAGGGAGTCAAGGTCAAAGATTAACTCCGGAGTCAAGTCGGAGTTAAGAGTCAAGGTAAGAGGTTGACTCTGGAGTCAAGCAGGAATTAGGAGTCAAGATCTGAAATTGACTCCGGAGTCAAGCAGGAATGAGGAGTCAAGATCTGGAATTGACTCCGGAGTCAAGCAGTAGTCAGGAGTCAATATCTGAAATTGACTCCGGGTCAAGGTGGAGTCCGGAGTCAACTTTCTCCCTTGACTCCGGGAGTCAAGTCGTCAGGAGTCAACTTTTTGACTGACTCCTAGTCCTTGGCTTAAATCAAATTTTCATATTTTGCAGGGCGATGAGGTAATTTTGAAATTTCAAAAATTCACCAAAATTCGAGGAATTAACTTTGGCACCTGAAATTTTGCATTGGATTATTTTATGATAAACATTCGATTTATTGTTTCCGGTGGAAATTCTACTTTGACTTGGGATATATCCCTTGTAATAGCCAAGAAATCAGAAAATGACCAGAATTTTCTTAGTTTTACTGCAAAAAGCAAGAATTTTAAACATTTTCCTCTTTTCTTCAATTTTTTAATGGAAAGATGAAAACGGGATTTTTTGGGAAAAAACTCGAAACAAGAAAAATTGATGGCAAAAAAATCAGAAAATTCCAGAAAATAGCAAGAATTTTCATTTTTTAGATCCGGTCGACATGCTAGACACCATGTTATGCGAAATGAGTAGAAAACCAATTGCTGACAATGCTGACGTATTGCATTCGAGTTCAGCACTTCACCTTCAGTTAGCTTTTAATTTGGTTCAAAAAAAAAAATTATGAGTAATTTTCCTCGTAATCATGAGAAATTTTCCCAAAATTTCTCCTCGTTTCTTTCTAGGGTCTGTGAGGTTGGGAAGGAGGAGGGGATGTTGAAAATCATCAAAAAATTGTAACATGGTTTGTGATATTTTGAAGAATGGCGAGTCCGTATCTCAAGTTATTTTTTCGATGTAACTTTCCTCAGCTCCCAAGCCTCAAATTTTGAAAAAAAATGAATTTCCACGTGGCATGACGTTTGAATTGAATTTCGACTCCTATTTTTGGATCAGATATTCCTCGAGCCCTCTCGATCAGCAGAATTTGAAAAGATTTACAAAAATTTGGTGTAACCTGTCGATATTGTTTGAAATGTTTTCAAACGTACATATAAAGACGGAATTTCCGTTTTTTTTAGCCCAGTTATTAAGAAAGCAATATTTTATGACTAATCCCGATGAATGACCATTTTAAAAGTTGTACAAGTATTTGGGAAACGTGCCAACATAACATATTTAAATTCAATTTGGCCTCTTTTCATTGTTCCAGTCATTTTCGCGTCGATTTGAATCGATTTTTAATAGTCTATCTTTGCAAACCTTAAACGAATTTTCAAATTTTAATAATTTTATGAACATTCCTCAAACTTATGAAAGTATAGATTATGTAAATTTGTTTTTATATATTTTGGTTCCCTGAAATCGTTTAAACCAATTTTTTGTTTTCAACCCTCTAGAAAGTCAAGAAGGACCATTCCTCATTCTTTCAGAAAGATCATTCAAAAATTGAAAATTTCGGGTTATTCATACTAAAATCATTTAACATAACATTTTTTATTTATTTTTTATTTTTTACTATGAATGATGAAAAAACATAAAGAAGAAAATATATGAGTGCCAATGTCAGTTTCACGAATAGACTTTCATGCTTGAACCGTTTTTGGGAGAACTCAAATTTTATTATCATTTTTTCTATTCCCTGAAATCTTATAAATTCTTGATTATTTATTGCTAATTTTTCAATTATTTTTCGTGATTATAGGATTTGAACTCCTGTATATGGCTCATAAATCAAAATATCAAATATATAAATGGATTCTAGAATACTTTTTAGGTACCTAAATACAGGGGCGTGCCGACCTAGTAAAATTTTGGGCAAATGCCCCAGTAGTTTTTGGGGTGGGTGGGTGGGTGGGTGGGTGTGTGTATGTGTAGTTGGATGGGGATAAAGAATAATAACTGATTAATTTATTCATAATTCATTTTTTTAGATAAATAAAAAATCGCCCAAATAAATAGAACGCAATCAACCATAATCTAACACTTTTAATAAATTTACTTAATGTAACATACGTTGATAATATAATACCCTACCTATGTAGTACTTATTATCTTATGTTGTATTTCAAACACATTTTTTTGAAACATAATTTATTCGATGACAGTTGACTTGTTACTTACCCTGAACCAACTAACCAGTAACCACCCACCCACCCTTACCCCACCCACTCCACCCCACCCTACCCAAAACATAATTAAACCTCCTTGAGTGGTATACACAGTGTAGGGTGGATCGAAAAAAAAAACACATCTTGGATTTTGACCAAATTTGGTGAGGTGGTTTACTTTGAGTGGGAGACTTCACAAAAAATTTTGAGCCCCCAAGGGGCGAGGGGAGGGTAGCAGGAGGTGCTCAAAGTGCACCTCCTTTTGAAAAAAACGCTGTTTTTTGCGTTTTTTAGCCAATCAAAATTGTGTGAGAAGCCTTAGTAAGACTTAAAAGATGCGATTTGAGTTTCTACATCTCCCTAAACCATCGCCATCCTTCTGCGATCAAAACTCTGACTGCTACCAGGAGGTTGAAAAGTTGCAGATTGCAATATTTCAATAATATGAAATTATCACTAAGCTGGAATGATTTTTTTTTCATCGAGTAAGTGAACAAAAATTTTTTTTCAACCACTAAAATTGAATTTTGAACAAAAAAATTGAAAAATTTTGTACACCAGTGCAGCCAACAGCAAATCATAAAATTCCAAAATACGGAATTTATATCGACTTTGAATTGATTATTTTTTCGCCTGAAAATATTATGTTTTTTTTTCAATCACTGAAAGTATATTTCGAAATTTTTTTTTCAAAAATTTTGTATGACAGTGCAGCCAGTTACAAATCGTGGCATGCTACACTATGGAGTTTACGTTGGCCTCAAATTAATTTTTTTTATCGTTTGAAAAATACACAATAATTTTGTTTTCAATCATCAGAAATTTAAAATTTAAAATTTTTCTTTGAACATTTTGTACGTCAGTGCAGTCAATTGCTAATTGTGATATTCTGATATTATGAACTCGAATCCATTATTTTTTCGTCAAGTGATTGGACCAATTTTTTCTCCCAATCAATAGAAATACGTTTCGAATTTGAAGACATCAGAACATCACAATTAGCAACTGGCTGCACTGACGTACAAAATTTTCAAAGAAAAATTTGAAATTTGAAATTTCTGATGATTGAAAACAAAATTATTGTGTATTTTTCAAACGATAAAAAAAATTAATTTGAGGCCAACGTAAACTCCATAGTGTAGCATGCCACGATTTGTAACTGGCTGCACTGTCATACAAAATTTTTGAAAAAAAAATTTCGAAATATACTTTCAGTGATTGAAAAAAAAACATAATATTTTCAGGCGAAAAAATAATCAATTCAAAGTCGATATAAATTCCGTATTTTGGAATTTTATGATTTGCTGTTGGCTGCACTGGTGTACAAAATTTTTCAATTTTTTTGTTCAAAATTCAATTTTAGTGGTTGAAAAAAAATTTTTGTTCACTTACTCGATGAAGAAAAAATCATTCCAGCTTAGTGATAATTTCATATTATTGAAATATTGCAATCTGCAATTTTTCAACCCCCTGGTAGCAGTCAGAGTTTTGATCGCAGAAGGATGGCGATGGTTTAGGGAGATGTAGAAACTCAAATCGCATCTTTTAAGTCTTACTAAGGCTTCTCACACAATTTTGATTGGCTAAAAAACGCAAAAAACAGCGTTTTTTTTTCAAAAGGAGGTGCACTTTGAGCACCTCCTGCTACCCTCTCCTTGCCCCTCGGGGGCTCAAAATTTTTTTGTGAAGTCTCCCACTCAAAGTAAACCACCCCACCAAATTTGGTCAAAATCCAAGATATGTTTTTTTTTTCGATCCACCCTAATACACAGCCTGGAAAACTTACCTATTTGAAATAGAGTAAAATTGGAGAATTTTTGCAAATCCTGGTGATGAAAACCACTGGCCCGTAAATGTCATATTTCCCACGAAAATGCAGTGGAAAATTGTTTTTTTTGTTGATCTATTCAGAAATCAGACTTGATTTTTGTTTGACAATTTTGCTTATTTTTTAATTTTGAAGAATTGTTATGGTGCATTAATATTTTATTTAATGGAAAAGTAACAAATTTTTTGTGGAATAAAATTCATAAAATTGCTCAAAAATTTCAAAAACGAAAAAATAGAGAAAAAATTCAGTTTGGCCCATTTTGGCAAAAATATTCTGTGGTCGAAAAATTTTATCAAAATTTCCTCTTTTACTTTTTGAAAAACATATTTCTTATAATTTTGTTTAGTTGTCCAAAGCATTATTTTTACTTTTTGAAAAAAAGCAGTTTTCTTCTAATTCAGTTTTTAAAAAAAATATTCAAAAATGTTTGTTAGGTAATTTTTTATTTAAAAAATATAAGTAAAGTTTTTGTCCGTTTCATCAATAGGTACCTTCTATCTTCTATTTTGGGGTACAGTACCTTTTGGATGGGTCGTGTTGGGGGGGGGGGGGGGGTCAGTGGGGGTGTGGGCTTGATGGGGGTGGGTGGGTGGGTTTGTCATGTTCTCGCCCCAGTAACTTTTTACCTCCTGCACGCCCCTGCCTAAATAGTTGATCAAATTTACCTAAAATAAATTCTCAATTTTCTAAAAAAATTTCACATTTTTTTCGACTAAATATCTGAATTCGATTTTATGTAAGTATATCATAAAATTCTGAGCTTCTTGTATACACTATTGAGATCTGTGGAAAAAATTCGTTCTCTGCGAAACTTCTGCTTTGCAGGTTTGTACCTATCAGTTGCATTCCTAGAAATAAACTCTCGTTGAAACTGTCGCCGCACCGAAATAGAATTCTTAATTAAGTAAAAAAATTTCATTACGGTCTGGTATTCTCCGCTGTGAACTCGAGTCGCGTCACACTCGAGAAAAAGAAACACTCGAAAGAGATTTTCAAAATCGAGCAACATGTAATGGGTAAAGATAACGGGTGGTAATTAAGCGTGATATGGCTATACACAACAAGTGCCGGAGCCGAAGAGGATTTTGCTACTACGCAGGTTAGGTTAGGTTTAAACGAGAACGATCCGAGACGAAAACCTGTACTGCGTTTCCAACACACATTTAAGGGCTGGAAAAAAGTGTAAATTTTATTACTGGACGATTTTATAAAACCATCCGGTATTATCATTGATGTGTAAAAATTATGCAAATTTCGTTTAATAATTGGCCGAAATTTCAACTACCCTTCGTAGGCCTAGAGCGATGGCGGGGTCGAGAGACGAGGATGCAGAATGTGAAGAGTAATTTGGGCGGGTAAACGGGATTTTCGCATTTTGGAAGCTTCGTGACGCAGTTTTACTTTCTGCTGCGAACTAATTGTGTTATACGATTAAGCGGCGTATAGTTCTTCAACGTAGAAGCAGCAACGGTGCCGCGGACGAACGGGCGCCTAATCTATATCTTTTGCAAATGCCACCTCCGCCTACTCCACCTTGTTGCCTGTACCCAGTTTTCTCGCTACTGTGTCTGCGTATACCTTTTAATACGCGAATAATTTTTGCTTTATCTCGTCGTCGTAAACGTCGGCAACGAAATATTAATATTATACTTGGCCTTTTGCTCGTGGTAAAGCCTTTTCGCTATATTAGCGAAAGTAGAGCTCGCGTTTGCAGGCAGGGTACCGTTTTTAGGGATAGATTTTCTCCGCCCGACGCTGGTTCTCGGCTGCTAAATGGCCAGTCATAAGCCAGAACCGGTTTCGGAAAATATGGTCGATGATTTTTGCGCCATAATGGAGCGAATTAAAAACAGGAAATATTCCGTTATTAGTGTAAAAACGTAGGATTAATTTGTCGTTGGACGCGCGCGCGACGAACAGCAATTGGAAGTTGGAAGATTCTGATGGAACATATTTGCACGCCGGTCGTATAAATGCCACACGAGAAACAATGAAGGTCACGATGGTGAAACGTGCGCTCTCTACGTTGTCAGTATTTAACATCCGTATAAGGACAGCTACATCGAGATTGCGACCTTTCGTAATTTTTAAATATTTTTCGCCTTAGATTGCAGCCGAGATGAGGAATACGGTAGCGATTGTCGATCGGTGCGAAATTTCGGTCGAGCAAGATGAAAACTGGAATTTCCAACCAGGTTTTCAGTATCCTGAGAATTTCACCCGATACCTTGATCGTATTCGAGGTATCGTTGGGTCGACATTTTATGTACAAATTTTCGATAACCTTGGATTTTATTCTCGGTACCCTGAATGGTAAATATGCTCGTGCGACCTTGCTACCGGCTTCGTAGGTATTATGGTCCATAATTGGAATGCAGATTAGATGAAAGTTCTTCACCGATGGTGTAGATGAGGTGAAATGCTGATTGTGCGAGATTGGTGTTTTATCGGAAGGTGTAAGAATTCGTCTGTCTGTCTCCACTGTTGCATTTCGTTTTCCAAAAGTGATTTCATCGAATTTACCTGAAATTAAAAATATGTATCAATGGAAAAATATTCTTACAAGATTCCATATGAAATCCTTCCCAAAATTAGTTTGAATATCAGATTTTTTGGTGTGGAGGAGGGCAGACTTCTAGGTCAATCAGCTAATTTCAATAATGCAGTTGGATAATATCAGCAGATTTATTTGAAATATTCAAGTTTTGAACTCATGACTATGGCTTGGTTGGGTTTAAATAGCTAGAGGACGACTCGAAATTGACTTTTTTTTTACTAAAATAGATAAAACAGAAAAATTTTTGGAATTTTTTCCAATATGAACAAAAATTTCTCCAAGGAAAGTTGCCATTTTCGAAAAATTTTCAACTCGAACTCTCAAACTTAATTTTTTTGGCTAAAACAGGCATTATAGCGGGTCATTTTTTTAGGGTGTTTGTCACTTTTTTCGACTTCAGTCATTTTTGGTTTCTTTTCACGTCTTCCTCAAAAGTCACATTTTCTTTGCATTTCCAGGTAAAAATTCAAATTTTCACGCAAAAATTGTTATTTTTCAAAATTCATCAAGAAAAAAATTAAAAACTTGATTTTTACTAGTTTTTTGTTGTTTTGAAGAAAGGAATCTAATAAATGAAATTATTCTCGTCTTTTCAGTTGATTCATCTTTGAAATGTTTGCAGAGAACTACAAAAAAATTGCTCCCCCAGAAAACTGTAAAAAATTTGTCCCCTCCCTTCCTCCCTCCCTCTCGAAAAATTGAATTTTTGGTTACTTTTGGTTACTTTTTGGTCATTTTTTGATCACTTTTTGCTTAAAAAAAGTTACTTTTGGTTACTTTTTTCTTCAGAAATTTTGCTATGATGGCTGCTAAAAGAGCAATTTTGTTATTATTGAGGGAAGAGAGAGCAAGCTGCCTTCTCTTCTCCGCCTACGGATTTATTATTTTATGTTATTAGAAAATCTCATACCAGATTACCAGATGAGTTGAGGCAGATGTACTTTGAAAGCGAGGAAACAGCGAAAAAATATAGGTGTAGGACATAATGTCCCAACGACGTTATCAGAGTAAATTGTACGTAATTTTAAGGTGTAAAAACGTTTGAAAAGTACATAGTTTGAAATCTTAATTTTCAAAAAATAGTTTTGAATTTTGAAGTGCATTGTTGTGATTTTTTTCTTCCCCTCACCCCCCCCCCCCCATTCCTCTAGCTGTAGCTCTGAAAAAAAAAAAAAAAAAAAAATATCTATAGAAAATAGGAAATATTATTTTACTGTTTGAGTGATTCTAACATGGACTGATCGATTTTAATCTAGAACTAATCGATTATTTATTTTTGTTTTGTTTTGTTTCAGGTGAGTGCTGAATATTTGAACTTGAAAAATCAGAGAATTCCAGTATATGAGTGAGTTATTTTATCCTTGAAAATTATTTATGTCGTAATTTAATCAGGTGCTTTACGAAGCACGAAGCAATTTGTTTTGTGGGAGGGGGAGGGTAGGATTCGATGTGAATTTTGACCTCTTTTTTTCAAAAATTCATATCTGTAGAAAAAGTTTGTTAATTTTTGCTTGAAGTTGATTTCAAAGCGAAGTCTTTTCTGTTGGAAATTACGTACATAATTTTGATCTTTTTTGTGGTTTCACATCGATGGATGATATTCTCTTATACTCCCTCCCCTCCTCTCCCCTCCAGCTAGAGTGATTCTCCGAATTTAATCCAGCACAAGTGCAGGGAGAAAGGGGGAGTGAAGCATTTCTCATAAATAGTCGAATATTTTGCTTTTCATGCAGCTATTTATGTATTTATGTTGGAAACAAATTTTTAAAATCATGTATTTTTTTATTTTTAATTGCAAAAACCTCGTATTTTTTCATTTTTTTTGACATTGGTAGCGTGGCGATCTACATATTTTGACTATTTTTTGAGAAAAGCTGGGAAAAAATGTTGTGGCATTAAGACCTTCATGTTCCTTCCCCCTTCCCTTATAACCTTGATTTGGATCCGTGCTTGATTTCATAATTATTGAAGTCGAGTCGGACACATATTTTTTCACAAAAACGTATGAGAAGTGAAAATTTAAGCTCTGTTGTCTGTTATGGCTTCTTCTGAAAAATATTTGATTTTTTTGATTCCATGATAAATTTAATTGTTCCTTCTACAATAATATTTAAATTATCATTTTTGTGAAAGAAAATTAAGAACCCAGAACAATAATATAACGTTTTTTTAAATTTTATTGGGATGAAAAGAGGGAGAAGAATAGAAAGGGGTTCTAATTTTCATAAATCCTCTACAGTAGAGTGTAGGACTGAAAAACTGATAATTATTATTCATTCAGTTTTGAGTGATTTTTGAATTTGTATTTCAGTCGTTGCTTCCATTAGATACATGGGAGGGGGGGGGGGGATTGCTCCATTTAATATTATCAAAGTAAGAGTATTTTGCCTGAAAAAATTTGGCTCGAGCTCGAAAATTTGTGAATGTAATTCCAATGTTTCATTTTAGAAAAATTGCATTTTTCAGTCTTAAAAATTGAGAAAAAATATTATCTTAAATTGGAAAATTTGAAGAAAAAATTACGAGGTTCCCTTCAAGCAAATAGCTTTTTAAGCCATTCTACGAAGATGTAGTCAACTAATTATAACAAAGCAAACATTCACCGAGGGGAGAGGATGTAAGAAAAAAAGTACTTCGATGCAAAATTTTGAACAATATCCCAACGTCTTATTTCAGGTCTTGCACACCTTACGAAATAACCCTGAAAACAAAAAAAAAGTGCTGAATAACGCCTGCAATTTTTCTTGAAAATTGATGGAATTTTTTTGAGAATTATTAATTCAATTTTTATTTTCATCTCGTTCATTTGAATTGTATCATTGGAATTTTTGAGAATAATTTGAACTTCGAATTTTTTTATTTCGTTCATTTTTCATTTTGTGATACATTTTTTGAAAAAAGTTGAAACGGGTCAGCAAGACATCAAGATAATTTTAACTTTTTACGCAATTTTTTTTTTGGGGGGGAGCAACATCGTATATCCATAATTTATATGAAAATGAGCGATTTACTGAGGTTGAGCATCATGCTCTGGGAAAATTTTCGCAGATGAAATCATTCATACAGACATTTTTTCTATAATTGATTACTTACAATCCTCCTCCAGTCTTCCCTATTCGTAAATCCGTGAAAACTTCTATCTTCTGCAAAGGCACCAAAATGAAATTTTGATGGAAGAAAATGATCAGGCATAATTCAATTTGAAAATAGATTAGTCGGATTGTGAAATGATACCAAGCTCTTTCGGTGTTTATCAAGGGCAATTATGGTTCAACACTGAGGAAAACATCAAGAACAAACAACTATAAAGGTGACTCTTCAACTTACGGAGGACGACTAAAATTTCCTGCCATTATTGGAGCTCAGTCTGTAGCATCCATTAATCTTTGAAATTGGTACCAAAATTTTCGGACTGTCCTGGCTCGGTGCCTATTGAGCTCATTAAATTTAATTATTACAAGGGTAAGTCTTTTGACTCAGGTCTCAACGTGAGTCATTGAGACTTTTCTAGGATTGCAACCATCAGTAGCGTAGCCAGAAATTTCTCATGGAGGGGGTCAAAAATTTCATCATTTTTTGAGAAATTTTGAGTCCCCCCATTCAAACTTGATAATGTTCTCATGCGATTTGCATTGCATTTTTAAAGAAAAAAACTGATGAAAGTGTTATTTTGGAATCAACAACTGTCACTACTAATTATTTTGACTTTGAAAATCAAAAAAAAAACTTCGCAAATCCGAACAGTGGCGTCAGAAGTTTTTTTTTTGGGAGGGTGCAAAGTGGATAAGGAGACTTGGAATATCAGGACGGAGCCACTTTTTGCATAGTTGATTCAAATAGTTCATAAATTGTGATTTCGTTCATAGCCGAACGAGACGAGGACGAAGCTTTGAGGAAATTTGATTTTTAATGCTCCAAGAAGGAATTTTCTCACCAACTTCCTAACGCCAGAGAGAGGGGGTCAAGACCCCCTCCCCGGTAGCTACGCCCCTGGGAACCATTTATAGTTTGTTGAGAGCTTCCAGGCCCATACCATTATCATTCTCCATTATTCAAAAAGTAGTCCAGAATAGATCCTCGATGAAAACACCAGATATCTACGTATAATTTTTCAATTCAAACTGCATCATCACGTCAATAAGATAGACGCAAAGTTCACCCTAGGAAACACCATGCAACTCGATAATACCTACAAAATCACGGTTATAAAAACACATAATAACGATTCGAATCGACTTATAATAACCAAACCATACAGGTACCTGAGACAAAGACGCAGCGATGGTGAAAAACAGAGAAAGACTACACGATGGAGGCTGAACGAAGATGAGGAAAAAAGATTTTATAACCGGACACGAAAATGAAGACCAGCGATCGACGTCAATAAAAACGTCACCAACGAAGCGATTAAAGTCGCCACTTGTGATGGTATAAAGCTCTCGACAAATCCGTCATTTATCACGTCACCATTTCAAATTGCGACATTGCGTAACGATTTTCTCGAAGTAAGCTGCGTAACGTTACGGGAAATACACATTCATCAATAGACCTCGGATGGCGAGGCGCAGGCGGCGACGTCGACGGGCGACCGTACGCCGTATATACGTCGACGTCGAGTTAAATGGATAATACGCGGAACCTTAATTAGATACAATAGACGGTAGAAAATAAAGGTGTACCTGTTGGAAACGATGTAATAAAATGATGGGTCGAAGAAAATATACATGATTTTTGGACCGGGCTCCGCGAGCATGCACACGCGTCGAATATCGAATATGCCTAAAAGGTGAATATTTGAACGTGTCGAGGTTTTGATTAGTACCTCTCTAACAGCCGAGCTACGTATACGATAATCCGCTAAGGAAATTCGTGTTTACATCGAGTTGCCACGGAAAGAGTTGAAAGAAAGCTCAACCGTTCGGGGAAATATGTCATGTGTGAATAACATCGATAAAAGCTTTTCCTATACCGACGAAAGTTTCGTGTTACATTTTAAAATCTATAAATTTCAACATTTATTTACTCACGGAAGGTATTTATGTGATTGAGGTTTAACTTTAATACCGCCGAATTGGTATTATGTTATTAATTCTTGACCTTTTGCACCGTATAGCGATAATTTTGTCTAGCGAAAGCGATCGCCCAGGTTATCGAATATTTTTTTTACATAAACTTCGTTATTAGCTTTATCGCTGAATGTTTTATTGCTTTTGAAATCAATACAAAGAACTTTGTAAAATTAATTAAACGGTGGTTTTTTCACTCTCTCGTGCCTTTTTTACGAGCTTTTTCCCAACATAAACGACGATAAAAATAAGGAAAAAATATATCGAGTTGATAATATTGTGGATTTTGCACTTTGATAGTGTCGTATGCCATATGAAAATTGAAAAGTAATACCTATTTCGTAATTTACTAAAAATTGTAGGAAGGTATTTTTTTCAAGTGGAAATAACACAGGTCGACGCGATTTTTGTGTTTGGGTTTTGATGGCCAAATTTTGGTTGCTTTTATGTAACTAATGAAGGGGAAAATAATTTTTTTGACCAAAGTTTGCTTTTGGTAGTGGGGGGGGGGTCAAAAAATAAGGTTTTTCGAAAACAATAAAGACGAGCTTGAGAAAAAAATGTTTCAAAATTTTTTTTGACCTTGTTCTATAGCAGGGTGCCAATTTTCTGGAAAACCGGGAAAAGTCAGGGAATTTTGACCGTCTGGAAAAGTGAGGGAAAAGTTGAGAAATTTTTAAATTTCCGGCATTTCCGCTGGAATTTTGTAAAAATCCAGAAGAAGAATAAATGATCTGAAGTTTCTGGACTCATTTTATTATAAATTTTTCAAAAAAAAATTCCCTCGCGCTGCTCGAGCCAAATTGTTTTAACTGATTTTTGTGTGTATCATTTTTTGTTCACCATAAAGTACAACAGGGTGTCTAACGGTGCTGATAAGTCAAGCCGGTCCTGTATTGTCAAGATTTTTTCAAAAAAGTCATGCGGTACTGAAAAGTCAAGCTTTTTGACCAATTTACCCTGATTTACTCAAAAGGTCGAGCTTTTTTTCAAAAATCAAAAAAAGACTTCCATTTAATAAATATTTTTTTTAAAAATGAAAAAGATTTTGGGTGCTCTTTTTTTAAAAATTTTCGTCCTCGCTTCCCTCGGGCTGAGTAATTTTACTCCATTCTTCCTAAAAATTATGATATGATCTCTTCTCTTCCATCTTCCATCTCATGAATATTTTGAGACGAAAAAAAAAGTATTCTTCTAATTTTATTGGAAGACTTGAAGGCGATCTCAAATGAAATTTTCAATTTTTTACCGGTGGGGGGGGGGTGTTATTAAGCAATCTATTATAGGTTTTCTTCAAAGTCATAAAAGTAGCACATAAAAAGCAAGAATTTTTATTTTCTACAGTTTCAATATGCCTGGTCAGCAAATTTTTCATTTTTACCCCCCCCCCCCCACTCCCCCTGAGATTTTTTCCCAAGTTTCGTGGGGTGGCCCTCAAAAAATTCATGCAAAAAGTCCAGCTATGTCAAGCTTTTTGCTCTACAAATTTTGTTAGACATTCTGTACAAGAAAATTGATATTAAAACACATGTTTTTGTTTATTGAATCATTGAGTTTTCAAAAAAAAAATTCTTTATACAGAGTTTTTTTTTAAACCCGTACTTTTTGATAAAATGTAATGAGAAAGGAGTACTATGATACCCCTGATCACGATTTTGAAAAAGAAGGGAAGGGAATGGAAGCGAATTTGTATTTTTTTGGTCACATTTTTGGAAACTTTGCTGGGATGTGAAGTGATGAATTTTCAAGTTTTGAAGGTCTTTTTTTGCAAAAATTTTCGGCCTCGCTTCGCTAGGGCACATCGCATTTGTATATCTCATCAAAATAATTGATATTTTACTCCTCATCGATTTATTATCTACTGGGCCAAGCCGAAAAGATTGTATTAGGGACTTTTGTGAAATTTATAAATTTGAGGTATGTACGTTTTTTTTTTTTGGGGAGGGGGGTATTTAATTGTGAGGACATTTTTGAATTTTTAGCCTGGAAGTATCCGAACTTTTTGCCTCACGATTTGGTTGACACCAAAGTTTTTCCTTTTTCTTTGAAATTTTTTCTGATATAAATTCAAAGTCTCAAGTTTTTGTGCCGAGTTGAGAGGGAAGTGGCGTCAACAATTTTCAAAATTGAATTTAAGTCGTTTTTGTGGCCGGAAAAGGACGCATCTAAAAATCTCATAAGAAGTATAATGATTTTTGAAAAAAATAATAATTGTTGGACATTATGCAATTTAAATCATTCTTCTGTACAATTTCATCACGCGAAAAAACCACCCTTCTGCATTCTTCAGGAATAACGTATTTGAAAGGTCTGGAAAATTTTGAAAAATTGGTCTAAAAAACCTGGAAAAGTCAGGGAAAATCATTTCTGAGATATAGTGGACACCCTGTATAGAAAATTTTTCGACGAATTGAATGAAACAACCCGCAGACCCTTTATCTCAATTAGAAAAAGTGTTTCAGCTGAAACTTTCCTAAATTCTGTGAAAAAATCTCATTTTTTTGTGCCTTGCCTACCAAAAAGTGACATTTCTAAGCAAACTAAGAGTCCTGCGACAAAAATGATGAGAACCAAAGTTGTAGAGAATGAAATTTCCTATTTGGTGAAAGCGGTTGGATTTTTCTGGGAGGCATATTTTTCAAGATATTTTCAAGTAAGTTTGAACATTAGTGGAGGAAATTGAGAAAAAATATAAATAAACCAATTTTTGGCTACCAAAAGTTAATTATGTTCAACTTTACTTGAAAAGTATGCCTCCCAAAAAAATTTAACCGCTCTTCCAGGTAGGAAATCTCATTCTCTACAACTTTGGTTCTCATCATTTTTGTCTTAGGACGCTTAGTTTGCTCAAAAATGTTATTTTTTGGTAGGCAAGGCAATTCACAGAATTCAAGAAAGTTTAGGCTGTAACTTTTTTTTTTCGAAATGAGATGAAGATTTCCTCGAAAAACCTTTTTTTTTCGACACCCCCCTCCCAGTCAAGAAAACTTTGAAAGCCACAAATGAGTATGTTGGTATATTTCGATGGCTAGAATCAGAATTTAGGCATTAAAACTGAAACACAGGACAACATTTTTTTGTCGACTAGTGTAATTGAAAAATAATCGTTCGATTAGTGCGCCTTTTATAAGGCTTTAAATTTCAGCTCGTACCCAGGCGACTAGAAAAGGCTCCACGATGAATTATTTTATTAGCGTTTTACTTTCTATCAGATTTTGGCTGCTGTTCAATATGTAAGTAGTAAGTACATACAGCCAGCATTGATAGAAAACTTTCTGCTGGCAGATTTAGCTCATGTTTTCGTTTATGTAAGATATTAAAGTGATACTTTACCGATAACGATGGCGTCGTATTTTTACAACCGCAGCCGTGCTTAGTTCGAATTGTTTACTCGTGGTAATTACCGCGTAGTAACTGAATAAATAACTTCATCAGTGACGATTCCAATATGCCTACGTGGAGTGTAACGATATAAATAAGTACCTATTGAGAGTTTCTAGGATTGTTTTGTTGCGAGATGATTTGGTTTGAAATGTGCGGTTGAAGAGATTTTAATCATGGATGGGGAAATTATTCTAGATGGGGGTGTTTTTGAAATTTGTCTAGTGGTGTGATGGGTTAATTTGGTGATGAATTTTTGTGGATTTCAGATTTGTTTGAGCATTGCTCTCGATGTAGTTTTGTTTTGAACTCGTTTTTATGAGCGAAATTTTCAATGGGAGCTTGATATTGAATCTGATTCGAAATAGCATCCTTGAAAACCATCAGATTGATATTTTTGATCAAGTTTATCTTGTAATTATTTTCTGTAGATTTCATCTCAATAATTTTTATTTTAGGCAACAAAAATGTTACCATATTTAAAATCAGCATTGTCAGACATTTGATCAATTTTTTACGTGCCATCCCTTAATTAATAACCTTCCCCCTAAATGGTCATTTCGAGTGATTTTCATTCAAATTTGAAAATCTGTAGAAAATATTAGATTTGTACACTGCCATAGTCTAATCGAACGAAAAAGGTGCCTCCCTTCAATGATGAAAGTTAAGTTTTTGTCAAAAAATTTTCGAAAGTGGTGGCTTCTTTCTTGAGAAAATTTCTCTCTTCGCTCGTGTTATATTCTTTTGATGGTTCCTTTGAAACGTGGTAAATTTTTTTACTCGATGTACTATTTAACAGGTAGTGAAGGTAGTAAAAGTAGTGAAGAAGTAGTAATGAATTCTGTCAAAATTTTTTAAAAAAGTATTGAATTCTGCCCAAATTTTTAAAAAAAAGTAGTGAACAAAATGAAAAAACCTGATTATTTCCCGATGAAAAGTATACATACATTTTTTTTATTTTTTATTTAAAATACAGATTTTCGTGCAATTTGAATTTTTTGGTAATAAAGTTGATTTCGTTGAATGAGGGGGGGGGGGGGTCGAGCTGAGAGGTTTCTGAAAATTTAGTGAAAAAGTAGCGATTTTTCAATTGAAAAATCAAGGTCATTTTTTTGTTCCATCGAATTTGAATGAAATTTAATAGTTTTGAATTCTTTTTTTGGCATAGGATTTCAATTTCCTGAATTTTAGAAAAAGAGAGCAGATATCTTTCATACGTAAAAAAAGGTGTCAAAGACTTCAAATTATATCGTGTAACTGTATCAAATTGCAGAGCTGTGATGAAAAGGTTGGAAAACTTTCAAGTTGAAATAATTTTGAAAATGAGGGAGTACCCCTGATTTTCAAATGATTTTCATTTGAACTTCAGAATGATGCTAGATTTTAAACCAGAATCAACGAAGTTCGTGTGATCGATGTACATGATGATTTCATATCGATTTCTCATTTCATCCCCTAAGTAATTATTTCTATCCCTCCCCCTTTCTTCAAATGATTTTCATTTCAGTGTAAAAATGACGTCAGATTTGAAATCCGAACAATCGAAACCTAAGTAATCGATACGTACCATCATTTTATAATCTATTTTTAATTTCATCCCTTAATTACCTTCTCCCATTTTTTTTCTACATGGGTTTCACTGGGACTTGAAAATCATGCCAGATTTGATACAAAACATCAAAATTCAAATCATCAAATTTTGTGTGTGTTATGAAAATTCTGTCTCAGTTTTCATATTTCATCCCTTATTTGCTATTTTTCTTGTTTAACCGCCTTCTAAAACTCACCCCAAAGGCTATAGTACGAATATCCTTTTCATTGCTTTTACTGAATTCAAAATTTGACATTCATCTCGCTATTTCTCCGATGCTATTAACATTTTTTTTTAATTTTTGATAGGGATGGTGTGGGTATAGGAAGGGGTAAAATGGGGGTTGAAATCACCAATTGATAAAAACCCGTCATGTATGTCGATTTCTTGGTTTTTTAGAACCCCAAACACGAATTTGAACTCATTTTTCTGTTCAAAAGCAATATTTTCTCATTCACTTGCAAACGTATAGTCTCTGTTGTCAATTTCAAGATGCTAGATCGTTGAATGGTCATAATTTTATAAATTATCTTCAAACACTCCAAAAATAAGAAAAAAAACTCGTCTAAATCGTACATTGGCTCAGGTGATGCGGTAACTCGACGATTAAATTATATCGTAGATTCGCACAAGACCGCTTTATTAATCGATAAACGTGTAAAAAGTAGAAGTGATTAAATTAACGTCGATTATCTGCGCGTATTATCGCTTTCCGAACTGCCGACGGCGACGACGTTATTAGCTCGAATTAAAAAATTGATCAAAAGTTTATTCGATGAATTATTAACACCTAACACGTTAGAAATTCATTTCCCCTCTCGTTTGACATTGATTGTACTTCAAAACAAAACCATTTTCGTTGGACGCTGCCACGTAGTTATTCTGCCCGATGCGACCGCTAGCATTTAAAAAAGTGCTCGTTCACAATACGCCGTTCTCTTAAAAAAAATCAGACCGACGACCGACGATGAGTATCGAATACAGTCCACTTTAATGGCACAATACGTTCACTTAGAGGCTCAAGCTGAATAAAACAGATGCTCGGTTAAGATACAAATATCTTAGGCTAAGATGGTAAGATGGAGATGCAGAGGTACCATATTCGTAAGTACTCACACATACATTAACACACGCGTCGTATATCTTATTTACATCTATAAACCCGAACATGTTCCCGAGCACGCGTTCAATTCTCTTATTATAAGAGAGACGAATATTACGGCGGTTTTTTGTCCTCTCTGGTTCACGATCATCTTCCTGAATCCAGTTCTAACCTATGACCGAATATCCTAATTCTGTGTATTCCGTCGGTTGCATTAACCAGCAATAACCATGTCCTCGGTTGTCGATGAATTAACCGTATTATACCGGCGATTAATTCTTTAAACAGCGCGGTTAAATTTTAACCGGTTTTTTTCTTCACTTGGTCGTGTAAATGGTAGTCGAACCTCGGAACAGTTGCGTATCACCGAACATAATTTCGACCGCAATGTTTTTAATTAACTGCTGTCGATGGTAAACAGCTGGGTGTTGTTGGTTTTAGATTCGAACTCGGATGTGGTGTCATTGTTGAGGGTGATATTGGGTGTCCACTTTCTGGAAAACATGCAAATGTCAGGAAATCTTGAGAATCTATAAAAATCTAAGGAAGTTAGAAAATTTTGAATTTTTCCCTTCCAGAAAAGTGTTTTTTGCTGATTTTATTGTAAAATTTTCAAAAAATTTGACCCGAATTGAGCGAGGGCCACATTGTTGCATATCTTGATTGATTTTCTTACTCATCATGATATTTAAATAGTATGTTTGTATACATGTTCTTATCCATTAAATTATGAATTTTTCAAAAAGATCTTTTGCTACGCTCGGGAGTAATTTACACTCTTTCTTTCTATAGAATTCATTTAAAATTTAATTTTTTTGGAAAACATACCTAATACTTTTTGATGAACCGTAAAGAAAAAGAAATGACATGATGCTCTTGACCACGACATTGAAAAAAAATGAGAGGGAACAGAAGAGAATTCAAAATTATTGATCAAGTTCTGGAAAGCCTCAATGAAGGAAAAACATGAATTTCAACTTTTGAAGATCTTTTTTCGCAAAAATTTTGACCGTCGCTTCGCTAAAGCTCAACACTAGTGATGACAAAGAGCATATACGCGGCCCGCAAATGCGCGCATATTCTCAATTGAGAGTTTAGAAAATTCGAAAATATGAGCATTTTTCGTATTTTTTGGTCAGAAAAAAAGTCATGTGACACCTCAAAATACGCGTCTAAGAACACTGATCTACAATTTATTTGAAATTTGTATCAAAACATCAAAGGTTGTGCCAAAAAATTCCCCAAAACCTCAATTTGAGGGAAAAACTGAAAAATTTCATGATTTTTGAGTACATTTTACATTTGAGGTGCGCAAATGTGCGCGAATATGCGCGCAAATGCGGAGCTCCACTTAAAATGCGCGCATTTTGCCATCACTACTCAACACATGATATCTCCGCAAAATAATTGATGTTACCCCTTCATAGATTTTTTATTTCCTAGGACAATCCGAAAATATTTGTAGGGGCTTGCGTGTAATTTATAAATTTGGGACCCCTGTTTTTTCTTTTTTTTGGGGGGGGGGATGAATTTTGTATATTTTTTTTTTGAATTTTCAGCCCGGAAAATCCGAATTTTAATTTGTATGAATTGATATAGATATCCTGCTGTACGAGAGCTGTTCAAAAAGTAATGATGAAGAATTTTTTTTGAAGATCACAATAAGATGGATTTGGGTTATTCAGTTCATCGTTGTTAAGCTCATTTTTTCAACTATGAATGGTAAAAATTGCATTGCGAAATTTTGGAGCCATTGGCGTACATAAAATTTTTTAAGAACTCCAGTTGCATTTTGCCACCATTATGAAAAAAAAAATGGATAAGACAATACAGGTTTGTAAGCAGTAAACACAGCTGACAAATTACAAGGTATCTAAGAAGTAATGAAAGTATAGTGGAAAAGTTGTGATTTTAAAAATAGGTAGTGAAAGTATTGAAAAAGTAGCGAATTCAGTAAAAATTTTCAGAAAATGTAGTGAAAAAATCAAAAAACCAGATTTATTCAATGACCCTGCTGGAAAGAAGGGCATATGTGTAATAAACAAGTTTTCAAGAAAACGCCTAAAAATATTCCAAAAAAATGTTGGATTTTTTTACACATGTGCCCTTCTTTTCGGTAGGGTTACATTATTGAGCTGTCACAAGTTTTTTAACAGATCATGAAACCATTTTCTCGAAAACTGGATTTTTACATGTGCCCTTCGTCACCGATAATGCGTTCATTTTTTTATAATTTTCATTTAAAATACTAATTTTTTCCAATTTGAAACCTTTTCTGTACCTATTAAATTTGATCTGGTTGATTTTTTTTTGGGGGGGGGAAGTCGAGTTGAGAGGTTTCTAACAATTTGGTAAAAAATTGGTGAAAAAATAGTGATTTTTCAACCAAAAAAAATCCTTTAGATACCCTGACGCAGGCATCATAGCGAAATTTTTGAAAAAAAAGTAACTTTCAGAAACTTTTTTCGAGCAAAAAGTGAGCAAAAAGTGACCAAAAAATGACCAAAAAGTAACCAAAAATGACTAAAAATTCATTTTTTTACAGTATTCTGGGGGGGGGGGGCAATTTTTTTGTAGTTTTCTGCAAACAATGAACTGAAAAGACGTGAATAATTTCATTTATCAAATTCCTTCGTCAAAACAACAAACAAAAATATAGTTATAGGAATACGTTCAACTTGGCGAATTTTTGGAACAAAGCTTACATTACCTACTCTTTTTTTTCATTTTCACTTCTAAATTCGTAATACAATAAGCGATCTTATTATGTATTTAATTTCCGTTGAATCTGTTCAGCTTTTTCAGTGAATTTTTTTTCGGCTTCTTCAATTGAAGACCTGCTTTCCAAAGTGGGCCAAGTCTGAAAAAAATTACTTTGTCAATTTTGAAGGGTCATAGCTCGTAAAGATCAAATTTTTGGAGATCGAGACTTTCGCCACTTTTTTGGTATACCACTGTACCATACATTTAGTTTGGTAGCAGAAAAAATGCTTCAAAGGCATACAGTACAATCGTATTTTTCGTTTTCTGAAAATAATTTCTATTGTTTTGACTTTTGACTGAGGCCACTTTGGAAAGCAGCTCTTCAATTGATTCTGCCGTTAATAGCAAAATCTTTTTTTTCAACAGCTTTTTTCAATTTTTTATGACCCAATGAAAATATTTTGTCGTATGTTTTTCGTTTTTCAGCCATTTTTTCCTGGGCTTTGGCTAAAGACTTTTTCAATACGTCAACATCCTTTCGATTTTTTTGCAACTTTTCTTGGGTTTCCCGATACTAGCAAAAATCAGTTTTTTTATTTCTTTCTTGAAGAATTTCGAAAAATAGCAATTTCTACGATTTTTTCCTGGTAGTGCGAAGAAAAACTTACTTTTGGGGGGAAAAAAGTAACCAAAGTGAGCTTTTAGGTGTGAAAAGTAACCAATAGTGACTGAAGTCGAAAAAAGTGACAAACACTCTACAAAAGTGACCCGCTATGATGCCTCGCTGAGTTATTTCTCACAAGGAAAGTCCAAACTGTCTAGCTCAGATTTGGTCAAGTTTGACTTTTGCCATTCTCAAAACTAAATAGTGGGTCGAAGGAGCAGAAATTTGGGACTTTTGCTCAAATTTCGTCAAGTTTGACTATTGGCCTTGCTCAAAACTGAAACGTGGGTCAAAGGAGCAGAAATTTGGAACTTCTTCATTCTTTTTTTTTCATACTGCTAAGGCGAAACAAAACAAGAATTCGCAAAAATTTTATGTACGTTAAAGACTTCAATATTTTGCGATGAAATTTCTATCAAAATAGCCAGAAGAACGAGCTTTCTGATGATGTACTGGATTGCCCATTTCAACTTTTTGTTGCGACCTGCAAAAAAATTCTTCATTCTTCATCATTACTTTTTGAACAGCCCCCGTTATTTGTTTCATTTTTCCAAATTTTATAATTTTGCTTTGAAATTTATGTTTTTCCTTTCAATTTAAAATTTTTCTTGTAATAAATTCAAGTGCTCGAGCTTTGTGTGGGGGAGGGGGAGGGGTGGGTTCAAAAATTTTCAGAATTGAATAAGAGTCGTTTTCATGGCCGGAGAAGAGGTATTCAAAAATCTCGTCAGAAGCAGTGATTTTTGAAAAAAAAAAATTGTCAAGACACCTTGCATTTCATTCTTCTGCACAATACCCCCTCCCTCATGATTCATGAATATCATACGTAAAAGGTGTGAAAAATTTCGAAAAATCGATCCGGAAAAATCAGGGGAAATTATTTCTATTATATTGCTGACACCTTGGAGCTCGATAATGTACATATTTTTGTAGATAGATTGATAAACCAGATCCCTCGAGTCAAATGTGATTAGTGTTAATGAAAGAGGCGAGGTTTGTAAATGGCTCGATGATCAACACTTGATATTATCAGATCATACCGAAAGAATTAATTTTGCGGTTGTATCGAACACGTTTTGATGTTAAATACCCGAATCGATTTGGAAGGAAAAAGATAACAAACGAATTAAATAATAATCCACATTTATCCTCCAGCCTTATAAACTCGAATAAAAATACACGCGGTACAATACGTATAATATAAGTAATTATTTAATCAACGATCAATGCACCACGACGCCGAGTACTAAAAGGGGAAGTTATTTCAACGTCGGGAGAAAAAATCATTCATCTTTTATATCGAACAAGCTACGCCGTTCATAATAGTTTGAAAACCTTTTGTAGCCACAGCTTACCCTTTTTTAATTTGTCTAGTTCAGGGTGAAATCTTTACCCTTCTCGGCATCAGCCCCTCCGTGCGCGCTGATTGTATTACAGAACAACAGAAGCCCTCCTAATTTGCGGATTATTTTCCTGCTTCGTTTTCCAACCCCACCACGTTGTGTTTTCGAGTTTTTCAAATTATTGACAATAAACGATGAACCGCCGATGATGCTGTACTTATGGATATGGTCTTTTTAACGCGCCATGTAGGTCGTTGGCATGTATATTGTTGAAGTGTTGAACGGAATGAAGCTGTGTTATGGTGTCTCGGGTATGTGAATGTGGTTCTGTAATATGTACAGGTCTATGTTGTAGTATCTGTGCAGCGAGAGGAGCATTTCGACGATAGAAAAATATACAAAAGATTCTTATTTGGGATAAGTGGGTTTAGTGTGCGTAGTTGCCCGGTATTAGTCGAATTCTTCGGTGATGTATCAGAATAATGGCACGAGGCGAGGTCGAAAATGTTTAGTGTTTCGGGTCGCGGTGTTTTTTCAACGGATCGAACATCGAAGATGTATGGGGATGGTTTGGACAATGCGAGGAAATATTTATAGAATTTGTGGTGATCGAGGTGAAATTATGTGGCGTATAATGATAGTCTTTATTTGAACAGAACTAACAGAAGTATAAATATTGATGCAATTTGAGGCGTTAGAGGGTTGACATTGTACGGACACACTGGGTGGGGCTACGTGACCTTTGAGGATAACTTTTACGTTGCAGGACTGTGTTGGGAGGAGTTGAGCCATGTATGGGAACTGGGGATGACCTTGACGTTACATTAACTTTAAACTAGAGCAGTATTTAAACGAGTTCTTCAATTTTGATACATTTTGAATATTTTGACTGGGGTGCCTACTGGGGCCAGCGTTTTTCAACTTTTTCAAATTTTGATAGACGCATTTCCAAAAAATCTTGTGATATCACCGAAAAAAGAATACATTTTTTTACCCCCTTCCCTCCCTCGCAAGAGCTCTTTCAAAATTTTGAATTTACTAAATTTCTGATTGGGCCATGTAAAACTCGAGTGTCGAGTATCTATGCTGTAAAACTGAAATCAGTGGAACGAATACAAGAATTTAAGTCTAGTTCGGTGCAGATCACTTTGAAAAAAAACACGAAATTTTTCTTATGTCACGGTGGGAATGCCCAGGCCTCTCAGGTGGTAACACTGAGCCGGCCGCTGAGAGTTCGATCCTACTTGGTAGCTAGAACCTACCAAGTAACTTTGTAGTATCTTATCCACCATCGAGTTAAGTTCATACCATGTAACAGTGCAGTGCATGTTTAGTATTTGAATATACAATGAAAGCCTGGGTTTGTGTTTAGTGTTTTATTAACGTAAACGTAAATTGCCGGGCTATCACGACCGATGTGATTGACTGAGTGCTTGCGCTGAGCTAGCCAGGGACCGGGACCCTTAAGCCCGAGAAACTGTATAGGTAGAACCTGTGATTTGTGAAGTGTAGAGGTAAGGGCAGCTAGTTCCCACTACGTGGGTCCATAGTTTATCTCACCCTTCTCATTGGCGCCCACTTAGGTGGAGAATTTGTGTGGAACTCGGAAGAAAGGCCGACGACTCCAGGAAAGGTAAGTGGACTCCGTCCAAGCCCCTTTCAAAAGATCATTTTTTTCTAACTTTTTTTTTCGTGTTTAACCTGTTTTCCGTCTTCGGACTAATTTTTCGTGCATTCTATTTTATTTCATGTGTAATTTTTCCACCCAAAAAGTCGGTAAAACGTCTTTTTGGGTACATTTCTGTGTACTCCTAACTCGAAATACATCGCAAAAACCGATTTTCGAGTACGTTATCGTTTTTTGTACTCAGAAAATACGCTAAAAACGTATTTTCTAGGTAGGAAAATACGCTAAAACCGTATTTCCAAGTGCAAAAAACGTGTTCGGATAGAATACGTGTGCCAAATTTGACAACTTTCAGCACAAAAATTGTGTTGAAATTGGCCGGCGCTTAGCTATTGTTTAAAAGATAGCCAACGCCCAATTCCGAACACTAGGTCAACGTACGGTACCTAAAACGTATACGTACGTAACGCTGGTTGTTATCTCAACGCAGCGTGACTTCTTTCAAAAGAATTCGAATTCGTTGGATCCACAATACCTACCCATTCGCGTAGGTTACCTATTTCACTGGTAATCGAATAAAACCGAGATAACAGTGAAAGATAGGATAGAATTATTTACCTACTAACGGTAATAATTCGCCTAACTTCGAAAATCAAGTTAACCTTGAACGAAGTGGTAATTTACGTGCGGTTCGTTTTCCATACGAAATAAATTCGATATGGCCGAAGCCAACGCTACCCCCCAACCCACCCAAGAAACTGAGCAGCAAAGGATGGATAGGGAAGCAAAAGAAAAGCAAGCAGAAATTCAAACACTGCTAGCTAATCAAAAGAAAATAAAAGATGAGAAGGCTGCTCTCCATTTTATAGGTCTCGAAGCAATGAAGAATCAAAAGAAAAAAATTCAAGATCACGCAAATGAGCTTCACGCGAGAGAATTAGAGATGAAAGAACTGAAAGATTTATTGGATCAAGAATTGAAAAAAGGAGAAGAGTTGAGGAAACGACTCCTCCCTCCCCCCACACCCGAACCTGGATCAATGGATAAGGATCCTTTTGCCGCATTCAGAGTACCGATCACCGTGAATAGGATTCCGTACGATCTCACGAACGATCAGGATACTGCATCTGGAACAGAACAGAACAATGATTTAGCATCCGGCTCCAAAGTCAACTCAACGGAGACGAACCAACACGGACCTAAACTGTCATCTGCTCAGCTAGCTTCCACGATGCCGAAGATGCCGCTACCATCTGTAACGTATCCGCCTCCAGGTTATACAACATCGATTCCATCAACTTCAAATGATCAGTCAACTCTTGATGTTACCTCGCAAAGACCTACAAATGATCCTATTTCCTCCGCTGTTGCTAGGAACCAACCTACAACGTTGAACATACCTGCAACAAAAAACATAATGACGTGTCGTCAAATAAAACCGTTTTCATGGGTAACTAGAAAACCTAAACCTATTAAAAATGTAGAGGAAACATATGAACCCCCTGCATTTCAAGAGGTTTTAGCGACGCAAAGTTATATCCTACCAGGCGAAGTCTACCATCCCAGAGCATTCGTTGAAGAAAGACAACAAATACCACCATTCGTACCTCCCGAGAGAAAGGAATTCAACAAATCGAAGAATACCGGAGTTGAACTCCTACCAAATTTGGAAGAACCTCTAAAGGACGAAGATTCGAAGACGTATTTCAAGAGGATGCACAAAGTTACTCGAGATTGCACGAATGAACAACTCAAAAGAGCAACGACTAGACTTCAAACGGTAGAAAACCATGAACACTACGGCGAGAAATTGGTCGAGCATCTAATTAAACGATTCGATGCTTTAGATGCTCTTGCAGAAGAAAACCGAAAACATGTCAATTACGCGCTGTTAGATATAGACGCGATACGGAGAGAAAATTTCACGATTATGGATCATTTTCAGCAACAAAGGACTGCGATTATGGATGCTTATGAGGATATCAGCGAAGTAGTAGTCGAAAACGCTGAAAACATGAACTTCAAGGTAAACTTAGTTCAACAAGAAGGTTGGGAAAATGCCTGCCTACTTGCTCAGCAGAATCAAATGACTCGACAACTCGCGATTCAAGCATTCCAGAACTCGCAGGATAATCGTCAAATGATTACTTCGATATCTCGCAACCCTTCCATAACTTCGGGTCAAAACGATTCTTCACGCGAATTTCGTTTAGCTCAACGAAACGATGCTCAGGCCTTCCGCGAAACCGGTATTGTATTCAACGAAAAATCGAAGTATTACCCTGTGAGCTTCGTCGAACAATTTGAGAGATATGCGAAAAACGCGCAAATGAGCGAACCGCATAAATGTGCCATGTTCATTCAGCTGTTGGACTTACCCGATGCGAGAACGTGGAAATCATCGCACCAGAATTACGACGATTTTAAAAAGCTAAAAGAAGCTTTTTTCGCTGAATTTTGGACCGTCATACAAGAACGGCAGACGATTGACCACTTCCGCCGAAGTCATATACACGCTGAGACGAATAGCATGTTCATAATCAAAATCTTGAAGTGGTTAAACACCCTCAAGGCCACAACGAATCCCAATATATGCGATATTATTGGCCAGCTCTGCGACAAGATGCCTACTGACTTACGTCAGCAGATATCTAAAGCCGACAGAACTGACAAAGCCAAGTTTAGAGCACGTCTCGATGAACTTTCAAAAGATAACCGAGACCCAGGAATTACGTGTGGTACGATAGGTAAAGGAGGCAAAAGACAGGAATACAAAGAACAGAGAGCCATCTCGTGGCCTGGTTCTGATCCTGCTCCCTCCAACCTACCTGCTGCTCTCAGACCCACGGCGAAGTCTCCTCCCCCCAAAGGTGCTTCGAGTACCCAAAAACCTAAGTATCCATCGACTAAAAATCAGGATCCGAGGCGGGTACCCGGAGTCAACCAAATATCTACTGAGGATGGAGCGAACTCCACCGAAATAGATGCCCCCTCCGATTTCCCAGACAACTCGGTAACAATCGAAGACGTTACCGAGACGTCGGGAAACTAAGTTCTGACAAATGCGATTCAGATTACGAAAATTTCGATCTGTACGCAGGCTACCCTACCTCGAATCAGATTGACACGTCTTTTCTCGACAATTACGAATTGATAGGTGATTCTTTAGCCCACATTTGCCAACAATATAGGAAGCGTAGTGATAGGAACTACCGTTTTCCTAGGTACCTGCGTGAGCAACAGTCCGCAGACGACTTACTCATATTCCTCAAAATGTTTAAAATTGAGAAGAAAAAGGCAATCTTAAATACTTGCCAATATGAGTTGAACCATGGCTCAATACCAACAGAGGCCATTCAAAAGAAAATCGCTAGCATTTTGTCGTACCTACTCAACGACTTAGGAATGGAACAAGTGATTCTTTTATTTCCGATTGTTCGTCAATGGTCAAAAGGAGATCGAGGAGTCGACGCAAACCGATATTACGTGATGCGGAGGATGTTCAGCCAATTTGCTCAAGACGATCGAGTCCATGTATCATTCAAACCAGCGCAATTATTACTGAAGTGTAATTCCCTCGACCTATTCAGGACCAAGTTGAATAAACCAGTTCAATTACGCGGAAAAATGGTACCAGACACGGAGAAGTTTATCTATTCGAAACACACCGGAAAACATTACATCAACTACAATGTTTTCAAGCCCATTATTCAATGTATCGTGGACGAAGCGATAGGATGGAATTATCAAAAAATCATACATCCATCCAAGTGTACTGGGAACGTTCAGATTAGAAATACTTCGGTCAAGAGGAAATTGGACAATTTTCTAAGAGAGCAACAAGCTCTGGAGCAATCAACGAGCCTCCCAAAGACTAGCGAAGGCGTGATAATACATGCAGATGTCCCAAAAGATTTCTCGGCGAATGGGGCAAATGAACCAGAATTAGAAAATTCTGAACAACCAAAAGATTCAAAAGAATCACCCTCTCTTTTCAGAAAGCGAGATTTCCCGTCTTTAAAGAAACCTTGTACCGAAAATGTCAAGACACATGCCAAAGGTCATGTGCCCAATCTCAAAGTAAACCTTATCACCCTACCTCTAAATACGTTAGAGAACTCAGTTTCAAATATTAAAAATGACGTTTCGTATGCCAACGTAACGAAGAAACCTTCAACTACGTCAGCAGCAAAACGTACGTGCGTCACAAATGAGACTGAAACTGGGGCAAAAAGACGCCCAAAATTAGTAACACACCCTCAGAAGGATCCAGTCCCATCCAACACTGTACAATTTGGAGATTTGGACGAGAGCATTCGAGCGCAGTTCGTATCCGAACACTCAGAAGCTACAACTAAGGTTGCACCAATGAGCATCGGCGATCAGCTGATGAAGACTCCACGTGACACAGGGGCATACCTCACCGCCATGCCCCCCCAAATGTCCAAACAGAAACGAGATGGAGAATTGGACGCAATCCAAATGAGTGTGTCGGCATTTACGCCAGAGTCTCCTGAAAATACCACCAGTGGTACAGCTATGGAAAACCTGTCAATTGAAGCGAGTAATCAAATCATTGCAGGCAGTGGGTTAGATAAAAATTTGATACCCGAATCAATTCCGAGCTTAGAAGACTTTAAAACCCTAAAACGAGGAAGAGAATGTTCAAGGACACAATCTGAGAACATATCGAACCCCAAGACATCGAAACGGTTGTGTGGTAAGCCTAAAAAATGGAAACCCTCCAAACTACAAAAGATCGAACTAAACATTCGAGGAAAAATTGGAGTTAGGTTCCCACACTTGACAATTCGCACAAAAGATTCCTCCCTAAAGCGAGGAAAGCGAATTAAGTTGCTTGAATATAAAAAAGTAATTGGATTTGAGTATCCAATTACAAGAATTTATTCAAACAAAAAGAAGAAAATGTTGGAATTTATTCATAACTTTTCTCCTTCAAAAGAATCAATTGGCGAAAGATACCACCTTCCTATTCATCCTTCCCAATTTAGACAAAGTAGGTCGATACCTACCAAGTCTAAAATATTAGATGCGTATAAAAATGCTATCAAGTCCAACTCAGTAGGTATATCAAAAGATACCTACTCTGGTACAAACTATCAGGAGTTGGGTAAAATGGCTGAAAATATATGCAAACGATTTTGCAAACGCCAAATATTCCTCAATGGATAGGTATCCGAAAAAGATAACCTACCAGACAGGAGAGATAATAGGTGATGCAATTTGTTAGGTAGGTATCCCTATACAAAGGAACAGCCAGGTAAAATCTGGACATATTGTATACGACTAAATGGACAAATCTTACGGTAAGTAAAATTCTTCGTCTAGGAAGCCTGCGAAATAAAAAAGGTAAGTATTAATCATGGTGATATCGAAATAAAAACAAGTAAGTACCTATACGTACTAATTTTTTGACAGCTGTAATAGATGGACAGATTCGTTTCAAAAGATGTCGACGAGTCTAACGATCGAAAATTTTTCTTCATGGAGCCGGTCTAGTGTTTCTAGATTCGTTGAGCCTGGAAAAATTCGATAACAATTAAATTCGTCCATCTCAGGAATTATTTTTGAAAATCTAATTACGCTAACGTACCAAAAGAAGCATAAGACGGTTCGTCTGATTCGATAAAAGTCGCTAATTATGGCCACCGAGAATCATATCGGGCTCGCTTGTCGTCCTGTTTGATCGAGTGATTGACATAAACCGCGAATAACTTTTAAGAATCAAAAGATGATGTAGTCTGAAACTCAAGGTACAAGAAAAAATCCAAAAAATCGTCGATTAAGACAGGTCAAAAGATAACATCGATCGAATTTGGAACCAGAGCAGTTTTATACTTACTCTTTTTCAACTTGATATGAACTCGTATAATGCTGGAACGAGAATTTGCGACTGTAGTTCCCGGTTTACGCCGACCAGACCAAATTTGAAGACAACCGGCGGCATATGGATTCATCTGGAAGGAAATTGGTAAGTACGCTGCCAAATGGTTTGGTAATTTGCTGTAAAAAGCAAACATTCGAGTATTGTAACGTAGCATAGTCCGTGTGGAAGCTACCTATTCAATTTTGAATTTCGAATACGACCTGGATTTACCTTTTCGACTTCAACACGTCTTTCGAATGAAATATTTTCCACCATATCACCAGAAAATCTCGTTCAAAGGATCTGAAACAAATGAAGAAACGAATTGATTAATTACCTATTCGCAAGCCAAATATTCAAACGATTTCCGACGATGACATATTTACCTAAAGAACTTGAGATTCGGTTCTAAAACAGCCAATCTTGATCCAGCCCAGAATCCTGAAATCAAGAGCATGGAATCAGGAACAAGTCGTATATTTTTTATTTGTTATCTAATTTATAAGTACGATAATCGTCAGCACCTGACAATGCAATGCACTAAAGTCTTTTCTTTTGAGCACAGCGAAGAAGATCATCGATTTTGGAAGCCGAGGTGAGGCTGGGCCCCTCGAGGTATTGCATCAATCCACAGTTATTTTCGAGACGGTGTCTCCATGCCACGGTTGGAACTGCGGATGTCCGGATCGCTTTCGTTTTATCTTTTGTTTTTGTTATTTATTTTCTAATTTTTTGCCCTGCACTTTTTTATCTTTTGTAAAGTTTTTTGTGCAGGTGCGTAAATTTCTTTTGTGTTTTTCTGTTTTTTCAGCTAACTTTAAGACAGTTTTTTGTACAAAAGATACTGATCGAAAGCTCTCGTTCGTTGGCTTGGATTACCTATACCCACTCAAAAGTGTGGGGGCATAGGGTACACTCCTGAGTGACCTGAACATTCCAACTGTGAGCTGGTACGTTCCTTCACACTTTTCAGTGAGTAGGTTTTTGCCTAACTCCCTGATAAGGTGTGGGGGCATATGTCACGGTGGGAATGCCCAGGCCTCTCAGGTGGTAACACTGAGCCGGCCGCTGAGAGTTCGATCCTACTTGGTAGCTAGAACCTACCAAGTAACTTTGTAGTATCTTATCCACCATCGAGTTAAGTTCATACCATGTAACAGTGCAGTGCATGTTTAGTATTTGAATATACAATGAAAGCCTGGGTTTGTGTTTAGTGTTTTATTAACGTAAACGTAAATTGCCGGGCTATCACGACCGATGTGATTGACTGAGTGCTTGCGCTGAGCTAGCCAGGGACCGGGACCCTTAAGCCCGAGAAACTGTATAGGTAGAACCTGTGATTTGTGAAGTGTAGAGGTAAGGGCAGCTAGTTCCCACTACGTGGGTCCCTAGTTTATCTCACCCTTCTCACTTATAAAATTTTACTTATTTTAAATCTGCAAAAAACTTGAAATTTTTGCGAAGAAAACTATTTGATATGAAAAAAATAAACAAATTTCTGAAAAAGTGGGGCTTTACTTTTCTTCTGAAAATATTTCTGAACGATCAAAAAATGTGACATGGTTTCAACAAAAAAAAAAAAAAAATACTGGAGTAGGTAATACTTATACGTTAAAAAATTGTTTGGTTTTCTAGTAAGCCAATCAATAAAACTTGAACTTAAGCATAAAACTTGAAATTAATTTTTAAAAATAAAACTTAAACTTACGCTTAAATCTTGAAGCCAAATTTTTTCAAACTTAAACTTGAAGCTGAACGGCCAAAAATCATTGACTTAAGGCTTAAAGCTTAAATCCATTTTTTTATAATTTTTCTTATGGGGGGGGGGGGAGAGGTTCGAAACGAGATCCATTTTTCACTTCTTTTTGTGATCAGAAAATTGATTGTATTTGAATTAAAAATGAAGAAGAAAAAATAAATTCAAGTTTTTTTTTCTAAATTTTTTCAAGCTGCTAAATTTTCTTCTCAAAATGTTTTCAAACCAAATTTTTCCCCAAAAATATTTTAAAGCCCAAAATTGCTTCTGATTTCTGAAAATTTTCCTAAATCGATTTCTTATCTTAAAATTTTTTCAACTCAGATTTTTTTCAAAATTTTTTCAAATCAAAACTTTAAGGTTTTAAACTTTTTTTCAACATTTTTTCAACTTAATTTTTGTATCCAATTCTAATATTTTTTCATACTCTGAATTCTGGAATTCGAAAGTATTATGTAAATAAAAAATGTCTCCCTTAGTCACATCATGAAATTGTTTCCCATTTATCAAATTTTTTTTTGGAGAATGAAAGAATGATAAGTAGATAATGTGAAAAAATTAGATTTATAAAAAATACCAACAAATTGTAAACTGGAAAAAATTTTGAGTTGAAAAGCGATTGGAAAACAAGTTGATAAAATATCTAAGGAAATTTCAGATTGAAAAAATTTCAAGAATGTAGAAAAATGTTTCAAGAAAAATTTTAGGACTGAAAATAATTTGAGTTTGAAAAAAATGTTTCATCTCAAGGAGAGAAAAAAATAGGGAAAAATTTTAAAATTTGAAATAATTTCATGTTGGAAAGAAATTGAGAACATTTTTTCAAGAACAATTGATGAATAATTTCCATTCGAAAAAATTGAATGAAAATGGAAAGATGGAGCAAAAAATTTCAAGTTTAAGCCCAAAAAAAAAACTTTTGAACTTGAAACTTAATTTTAAAAATAAAGCTTAGTTTTATTTCTGAAAAAATCATCGGCTTAATGGCTTAAAGCTTAAGGCTGACTTACCAGTCCTGTTTTTTTTTCTAGGTAGTTGGAAATATCACGAGGAATACTAGAAAATTAGTTGGGGAGCTGTATTGATGTCCTCGAGTGTCTCAAGTTGAGAAATGTGAAATTTTTTTGAAGATGTTTTTGGGTCATCAAAGGGCTTTCCTATAAAAGACAATAAGAAAATTTACAGTTTTTTACCATTTCTTTCTTTTTCGGTTGAAAGCTATTTTTGTAACCCTTAGGGACATCCTGTGACCTACAGCAGCTTTTCTGTTTCAATTCACAGTTGAATTTCCTGCAAAAATCTATACCTAATAAGGGGTTTTCATTAACATTTCATTTTTAATTTAAGGACATTTATGTGCACTTTCAGCATGACATGACTTTGGGACCATTTATTTCAGATTTCTTGTTGAATTTCATGCAAAGTCAAGGCGTTTGAATCTAGCATCGAGAAAATCCTTGAAGCCTTGTTTTTTGCTTGTGCGACTGTGCGTCCTGTTATTCTGATGTGCTGCTTTTGTCCTGTTTTTTCTCTTTTTTCTTCAATCAAACTTCGAAATTTTAAATTCCTTTTCCTTTTTTTTTTTCAGAATTTTAGAATAATTATTTAGATATTTCAAAATGTTTTTTTTTTACCTGATAAAAAAATTACCTAAAAAAGTAATTTTTGCCCCTTCCCAGCCAATATGGTGAAATGCCTGGAAAATGTGCCGCCAAACTCTTGATTTTTTATGAAATTTTGTTAGACACCTTGAAAATTATGTACCTATGTGATTAGTAATTACTGCATAACTGAGTCATCAAAAATCCTAAAAATGCAGAATGATATTGATTACTGACAAGTTTTTGTGAATTTTTTATATCGAATTTGATGTATTTTGGTGGGGAAAATCCTTGTATAGGTAGGTATTGAAAATAAGCAGTTTTAAAGCTTTTTTGACCTAAATAAAATACATTTTGAAAAGTATCTATCTTGTTTAAGAGAAAAATATGGATTTCTACCAGGCTGATCCTCAAAAATAAAATCTCTTTCTCTATATATGCTGTAAAATTTCGCCATTCTTCTCAGGATCAGTATTTGATGAACTGTAAATTAAATATTCTCAATAATGGATTACATGCAGGAAAGAGTATAAAAAACAAAAATATTAGCTTTCCACTAGTATCAGGCTTCATTTGCATGTAAAACTTTCAGAACTGTTTGAAATAATGAAAGAATACAAACTGCACGTTTTCAACATTCTGGTTAGGGCCTACAAAAAATTTGAAATCAAAATATGAATCATATTGGTCGACGAACTCACTGACAAAGGATCTCAAATCACTCCTAGTGGATTATTCACAATTTTCAAGCGGGGGGGGGGAGGCAGTATAGAGGATCAAACTCAGAAACATTTTTTTTAAAATAACCTTTCTTTGAGAGTCCATAACTGCAATTTAAGGAATCCAAGAAGGTTGAAAGTATTGAATAATTGAATAAGCAAAATTGAAGAAAATGTTTCAGCCCGATCGACAATTGGGTGGAGTTATATGTGAATGACCCGACTACTGAATATTGGGTGGCGTTACGCTACGTTTAGGGATGACCTTGACGTACCCGGACATATTGGGTGGAGTTACGCGGCACTTAGGGATGACCTTGACGTTACCCAGGCATATTGGGCGGGGTTACGCGGTCTTTAGGGATGACCTTGACGTTACCCAGGCATATTGGGCGGGGTTACGCGGTCTTTAGGGATGACCTTGACGTTACCCAGGTATATTGGGGCGGGGATGTGACATTATGATAACTTTGACGTTACTCGAATCATATTTGCGACATTAAGGGATAACCTTGACCTTATACGAGAATATTAAGTCGTTATGGTGAGAAAGATGTTTAATACGATTCATAAAAGATACTTTGACAATAAAACAAATAATGCACGTAATATTTGTCGAATATATTAATCTTATCACACCACATAAGGAAATACGCCGCTCGAAAAATACTTCATAATAATTCTATCGTTTATCTCGATCTGAATGCGTAAAACTGCGCCTTATCGAGAATCCACCGTGATACACATTACAAAAAGCGAACAACTATCACGTGGGAATTTTTCGCGACTATTTTTTCTCTCGTTTTGGCGAAACGAAGACGACGGCGGTAGCGCGAATACATTCCACGGATCATAAATTCAGCGCGTCGTAACGACCATTTGAAACGAATTTGGCGCATTTGCGTTAAAATAACAGTAATAAAGTAACTCGAAAAGAACACGACTCTAAAAAGGTAAGAAAAATTGAATTCCGGAAGCTTACGTTTGTTCAAGGACCCAAGGCGGGACACGCGAAATTGAGTAAAATACACGTTGGAAACTATTACCTACGTCGAGTGGAGTATACGGCGGCGCAGAGGGACGCGCGAAATATGGAAGTGCGATGTAAGGGACGACGATGGATTTTACGCAGCGCAACAAGAACCCTCTTTAAATACGCCAGAAAAGGCTCGTGTTGACTTTTCACAAATATATAATACGAATAGATGCTAGGCTACGGCGAGAATAGAAGGCGATGGCGGTATTCGACGGATTCGTCGAGGCGAGCTCGAATTTTGGAATATTTTAGAGTAAATATTGCCTAATAATGCAAATATTATTACAATGTTTTATTCATCCGTATTAAAACGAATGAAAAAGTAATTCTAACGAGTGGAATTAGATCGAGATTAGCGCCCATATGTTTACTAATTCGGTTGTATGTGTAAAGATTATACGCCAAATGCCGATGCTCTGTGCTGGCTGGTTACCTAGGCACCAAATATGTATAAAAATTATTCACGCTGCCGCCGCGCCGCCGGCCTGCTCAAGAGAAGGTTACAAGAGACAGAATCGGATGTACCTTTTGGTGGACATAAGCGTACCACAGATAGTGTATCGGTATGCCAGCGACCAATAATAGGGTAATGGATGGAAAGCGGTGAGTAAAAAACCTGTTTCTATTGTATTTGCTATTACAGGTTGCTATAGGCGAGATGCGTTTAACAAATGGTTGGGGTCATACCGCGCCGCCGCTCGCAGATGTTTTGTTAGCGTTTTTTTTTCTCTTTCTACTTTTTTTCTATTTATAATACGGCGTTAACTGTATTATAAACTGAATGCACTGTATATTAAGTCGCTGCGTTACGACCAAAACATCAAGATGCCGCTGCGCTGCGTTGTAATTGCATTTCACCGAGTAATACACCCGAACAGTTAGGAAAGCGACTGACCAGAACGTGCCAAATACCATAATGCAGTTGCAGCAGACGACGATTTGCGAAGCGGCCCTCAGTAGTAATTAATTTCGAAATAGGGTACGTTTGTCGATCGAAGACAGAAGCGTGACGAAGTAATGTGTAGTGGCTGGTGGCGGAGAGTTTTGTAATTTTATCGAATTTTCCCTGCATATTTTCTCGGGATACCAGGGAATACAAGTCTACTCTGGAGTCTAGGTCTGAAAGTGACTCCGGAGTCATGGTGAAGTCAGGAGTCAACTTTCTTCCTTGACTCCGGGAGTCAGGTGGAGTCAAGAGTCAAATTTTTAATATTTTTAAAATTCCCCAGCCCTCGTCTCCTCCTCTGTTCGTAATATAGACGTTATCATTGAAACGTCACAATAACTTGGACCAATCAGAGAGAGGAAATATCTGGGCTCTGATTGGCCGATTCTATTTTTGGGCGCAAATTTCCGTAATTTTCACGGGTAACTCCGAAATGAGGAAAATTTTAGGAAATTTTATTTCAAAATCGGATTCTACGGGCTAAAAAACCTATAAATCATTAGCGCATCAACGGTTTGCATGCTTTATCTCGGAAAAAATTGAGATATTTATGACTATTTTTTGAATTTTTCAAAATAATTTGAAAAAAAAGTAATTTTAGACATTTTTCATATTAACTTAATTGAAAGAGGATAAAAAAAGCTTTCAATTGGTACCATTACCATTCGATTTCGTGCCACTTTGATATTTTGTAAATTTGATGGGAAAAAATTAGCGATTTTCAAAAATGCATGAAATCGAATGGTAATGGTACCAATTGAAAGCTTTTTTTATCCTCTTTCAATTAAGTTAATATGAAAAATGTCTAAAATTACTTTTTTTTCAAATTATTTTGAAAAATTCAAAAAATAGTCATAAATATCTCAATTTTTTCCGAGATAAAGCATGCAAACCGTTGATGCGCTAATGATTTATAGGTTTTTTAGCCCGTAGAATCCGATTTTGAAATAAAATTTCCTAAAATTTTCCTCATTTCGGAGTTACCCGTGAAAATTACGGAAATTTGCGCCCAAAAATAGAATCGGCCAATCAGAGCCCAGATATTTCCTCTCTCTGATTGGTCCAAGTTATTGTGACGTTTCAATGATCGGTTCTATTGTGGAAGGTTGCACTGGGATACATTATCAATTAATGGCTAATTTCTATTTGGAGTCAGGAGTCAGGGTATGCGTTTGACTCTGGAGTCAGGAGTTAGGGTATGAGTTTGACTCCGGAGTCAAGGTGGAGTCAGGAGTTAGGGTGTGAGTTTGACTCTGGAGTCAAGGTGGAGTCAGGAGTCAACTTTCTTCCTTGACTCCGGAGTCGAGCAGGAGTTCGGAGTAAACTTTCTCCCTTGACACCAGAAGTCAAGCCGGGGTCAGGAGTCAACTTTTTGGCTAACTCCTATTCCCTGCGACGCGACCCTGCGAGATACCAACTTTTTCGCAAAAATTTTAGATTTCTGTGCAGTGGCACAGTGGCGTAGCCAGAAATTTCTCAAGGAGGGGGTCCGAAATTTCATTATTTTTGAAAAATTGTAAGTTCACCTCCCCCCCATCAAATTTTCTTTTTACTATAAAAACACAAAATTCAAACTTTATTAAATTTTCATGCGATTTGCATAGCACGTTTAAGGAAAAAAACTGATGAAAATGTAATCTTGGAACAAACAGCTTACATAGGTACTAATTATTTTGGCCTTAAAAGCCAATACAAATACCTAATAAATCCAAGAATTGGCGTCAGAAGCTTTTTTGGGAAGGGTGCAAAGTGGGTATGGAGACTTGGAATATCAAAAAGGAACTATTTTTTGCATAGTTGATTCAAACGGTTTATAGAATTAGTAATTTCTTTCATGCCCGAGCGAAGCGAGGGCGAAGTTTTGAGAAAATTTGATTTTTAATGCTTCAAAAAGGCATTTTTTACGTAAATTCCTGACTATAATATACATAGGTAATTAATTAATTATCAAATGTGATTTCTTTCATGCCCGAGCGAAGCGAGGGCGAAGCTTTGAGAAAATTAGATTTTTCATACTCCAAAAAGGCACTTTTTCACGTAATTTTCTGACGCCAAGGGGGGGGATCCAGACCCCCCAGAACCCCCCCTTGGCTACGCCACTGCGTGGCATGTCGACGTAATCTGAAGTCTTGACATGCAATGGCGTCGGAAGGTGGGGTACAAGGGGTGCATTGCACCCCCTCCCCCCCTGCCCTATTGCAACAGATAGGGATTTTTGAAACATTAAAACATGAAAAAAGGTCTTTAAACACTCAATTTTTTTCAAAGCTTCGCCCTCGCTTCGCTCGGGTATGGACAAAATTGCAATTATATGAATTATTTGAGTCATTAGTGCGAAAAAAGGTTCCTTCCCCCTCCCCCGAAAATCCTTCTGTTATTCCAAGTTTTTATGCTTACTTTGCACCAGCGTTACCAACCAAGATTTTGAAAAATCATTATTTCGGCCAATCGCTAAAAATTACTCTATAGCCAATTTATTCAAAAATCACTAAAATCACTGTTTTTTCTCCAGAAGTCGTTCAAAAATCACTTTTATCACTGTACCTATTCATTCTCAAAAGTAACTTTATAAAATAGTCTGGCGATTTTGAGAATTTCTTTTGAAAAACAGCCTTTTCTGGCTGCCAGAAAATGGCTGTTTTTCATTTTTTAATTTTTTGAAATATTTTCCCTCAAAAATTTGTAAAATCACTGAAAAAATTGAAAAGTAGACCTGGCAAACAGGGTAAAAAATCACCGAAATCACTGCAATCACTGAAATTTTTCAAAATCATTAAACCTTTTTAAAAGCTGAAAAATTCTCTGATTTCACTGAGAAATCACTGAGGTTGGCAACCCTGCTTTGCACCCTCCCCCCAAAAGGATTCCAGTGCCACTGTTGACATGAACTGATGAAGAGACAAGGGAGGTTCCACCTCATATTTTATAAATTCTACTTATCAAATGACTTATAGGTATGATTGTATTTAATGAACGTCTGTAATTGATTGGTTAAAATTTCTGCGAGAACCAGGTTTCTACTAACAAGAGAACAAAAACAAACAACAAAAAACAAAAAATGCTAGAATTTTAATGATTTTAAGGCAAAAATCGAGAATTTTCAACATTTGCTCTTCCTTGATTTTTTTAACAGTAGGATAAGAAATTTGGATTCTTTTTCGTACAATTGTTAAGCAAGAAAAATGGGTTGAAAATGGCAAAAAAAAAAGTTGAGAAAAATGACAAGAATTTTTATTTTGCAAATCAAGTAGACATCTTGGGGAAAGAAACCGCAAAATGAAAAATATCAGTGTTCATTTTTTGAAAATCAAAAAGCATGGAACGCTAAGAAGTGACAATCATTTTGACCTAAACGAAACCAATACAAGGCAAACATTTTGTAGAATCAAAATTTTAAATACAAAAAAATTCAAAAGTGGATTACGGAAAACATTCAAATAAGGAGGGTTTTTTTCTTTTATTCGTAATCATCTGACATTTTAATGAAGAAAATTTGTGCAATTTTTTGATCGTTATGTTCAAATATTTTTTTGAAGGGGGGGGGGAGCATATTGGGTCCAAAATGCCAGATTAGTTTTTTGGGACACCATGTCCAAATTGAGGATTTTTCGATGCACCATGTTTAAATTGTTTTTTTTTCATGTTGAGCCGAGTTTAAGTTTTTTGGTACTTCGTGTTTGGATTAATGAGATTTTGAATATGCTATATCTGAATTTGTATTTTCGGGACATCGTGTCCGAATTGCCTGAATGTTTTTGATCAGTGTTTTTTTTTTTGTTGTTGTTGTTAGGTATTATGTACAAAATCGATTTTTCGTGACAATATGTGCTAATTGAGGTGTTTTTCTGTTCACTACGTCTAAATTGTTGTTTCTTTCGGATATAGGTCCAAACGATTCGGGACATTTTGTCCAAAATGCTGAATTAATTTTTTGATCATTATGATGTCCAACGTCCAAGTTGTTTTTTCTTGGACAATATGTCTATTGCTTATTGTTTTTTTGGGGACAGTGTGTCCAAATTGAGAATTTTTCGGATCACTATTTCCAAATGGAAGTTTTTTTGAGACTCTGCGTTCAGATTGAGAGGTTTTTGGATGCTTTGTGGAAATTCGTTTTTTTGGAGGGAGGAATTTTTTACCCAATAAATGCGATTAATGATTTACTTTTTATTGAAAATATCAGACTGTGAAAATTTGTTTCACATTTCAACATTTGAATTAAAATTTTGATAAATATTTCAAGATGTAAATATTTTAAAGGTGTTTACTGAATTTTTAGACTTTTAGAAAAATTCACCATTTTCTGTTCTTTAAATTGTTTTTTTTTGGATTAATTATTCGTTAAATAACTTCAATTTTTTTTCATTTCATTTTATCACAAAATTTTTTGACTCGTACTTTCTCTGTCTTTTCAACGAATTATTTTGCAAATTAACTAAACTCTTTGCCAAATATTTTTTTAAATTAAGTTACCTACAATTTTTACAAACATTAATTGGATTTTTTGTCTAATTTTTTTTTACATGCATAAAATGTACCTATTTGTTAAATTATTTTACTTCGATTTTTTTTGGATTGAATTTTCCCAAATTTGAATTTGACAACGATTTTATTTTTTACTGATATTTTCATTTTCATTGGGGGGGGGGGATACATTTTTTTATTGCTTACTCGCAAAAAAATGACGAATTTTTCACAAACCAAGCTTATTTTTGGCAATTTTTTTTGAATAATTGAAAAATTACGAACTCTGAGATGCTTCGTGATACGTAGGTAGGCCAGATACTTTCATGGTCAACATTGCCTATGATTTGATTATCATTCGCGAACGATTCTACTCTTAGTGACCAACGAACGACTCGATCAAAATCAATCCACCTGTACCTCAATATGCCATACTCTAATTATATACACATACGAAAGTATACAAATTCGAATAATTGAGACGAATTGGACATGGAGAAAAAAAAACAACGAAATTTAATACCAATCGAGTAAACAACTGGCCTCTTGTTAGACCGATGCGCCAACTGCGATGACCTTCTATGTACTATGTACACCTATATACACCTATACTATCCTACCTGTATCACCATGTTGTCTATGCTGGTAAACAACGTCACAATTTTTTTTATTCTTTCCTTTGAATGTCACGATATCCAGGAAGACGGAGAGGAAAGGAAACTTTGGGCTGATGACAATGAAAATATTTTCCTGGTGGTGTTTGGATCCCCCCGCCCCCTCCCTCATATCTCAATCATTTAATAAATTGGCCAAATTGGCCAAAATCACATTTCGCGTCAAATTAGAAGCTACTTAATCCATTTTCGCGATTTTCGTTTCTATTCTACTATTGCCAAGAGCCGGAACAATATATAGGTTGAGATTGAGTGAAATTATACGTCGAGTTGGTATAAGCGGCTTTGTGAAATGCTCCATAGCGAAGAACGATAGAAAATATACGAGAATGAGATTCTCTCATACACGTTGAAAAGATAAGATTTGTCAATATCGTCTTCGTCTTATGCGTTTGAGAAATTAAACGAGCACCTCATCCGTAGGTACGCGTATCTCTGTTAACAAATGCTTTGCTCTTTCTGTACTCGGCTGGGTAGCTATAAGCAGCGAAATCATTAAACTTACGTACGATTTTGATAAGAGATCAATAAAAACTCGTAGGTAGAATGGAAGCGGCGCGTATATGTACAGAGCCAACAAAATAAAGAAAAAGAGGAGAAAAAAAACCGAGCTTTACGAGTATTGTACCCGAGCAAGAGTTGAACAACACGTCGACGTGTATTGTTTTTATTCATAATGGTCGGCTCGTTGAGAAATGGGAAAAAAAGACGAACGGATGAGGAAAAAATGCGTATGTTTTAGATTTCTATACGTCGTCTCTCCGCAGAGAGTTGATAAAATTGAACATCATTGACAAACTGACTCGTTTGAATTTACATTGACTTGTCAAGCTGTACAAACTTTTCGTTGTTTAATTTGATTTTGTTTTTTTCTACGTCTCTTTACAGTCGTTTTTTTTCTTTCTTTAATCGTTCTAGTAGGTCTGCGTACATCTGATTTACACGGAATTGGTGTAACAATAAAGTGTTTATTGAAAAAAAAAAAAAAAATAGACAAGGTCGAGTATATTCGAATTATAAAATTATATTTCAAACTCGCTGGCTGGTTGTTTTGTATGGTACTCGTGTCGAGTTGTTGGGTTTGTTGTAAGAGATTATTTGGTGCACGGCGATACACGCGGTATGGCGAGTGTTTGTATTGATTTATAGCAGAACGGGTCGAGTTGTAAAGCTGATAAGTGCTGACGATTTAGGATCTGAAAAAAATGCATTCTCCATTCCGCCTGTGCAACGAAAGACTCGAGAACGAAAGAAAGTACATATTTCAAGTTGCCTGCATCGAACGATTACATACGTTCTACACACAAATCTCCGCTGTATATTTTTAAATTAGTCGAAAAAATCTAATTTACCGCTGCATAGTTTTCGTTTCGTTCGGTTTGGATTTTTTTTTTCTTTTTGGTTGAAAAAAAAAGTCGTGACTGTGCCAATTCTTAGTGCAGCGATGAGCGGTTTAGTTGTAAAATGAAAAAAAAGTTGCATATCAACGTGTAATTACCATTAACTCTCGGTATGTGATAAAATATCTCGAGTTATGGTAGCGGTACAACGGTTTATATTCGTATTAAAAATAATATTCGTGGTTTTTCGAGTTTTCTGGCTCGAGTTTTCTCGGTTTTGAATAAGGGAAGGGGGTGGGAGGTCGATTTGGTGGCGAGCAATTGAATTTTTTCAACCAAGGAAACGTGTCCTAGTTTTTAGTGAAGTGTTTGGCAGGTGAAATTTCATAATTACATTAAAATTAACTAAGTCGGTTGAAATTTGAAAAATTGAAAAAGCAGCTACATTTCGACGTTTTAAATCAATTAGCAGGAAAGGAAACTAGTTTGATGGCTTGTTTGCTTTCGTAAAAATTGCCAGGTGCGGTGTTTCCGACTGAATGTACGTGGAAGTCTAAAATTTCGTGTTTGGAGTTTTGCTGATTTTTTTCAGTCAATTTTATGGTTTCTTTTTAGGATCACAGGTCTGCACCAAAATGAATGTATTGGACTTCAGTGAGTGATTTTGGTAGTATTTTTCACGCTGATCACTGGAAAAATGGTGGAAAATTCCAGCATGTGAGATTTTTCACGTTTTGAATTTTTGTTTGTTCTAACATTTTTTTGCACTTTTTGTTAAATTTTAACACTTTAGGTCAATTTTCCGAGCAAAGATAGGGTCCTAAGAAAAAAAATGATGGAACGTGAAATTTCCTTTCTGCAGGCCCTATATCGTTTTTTTTTAGGAAACTAAGTTATCGAGATATTTTAGCCGAAAGTTTTTAGTTCAACTTTTATCGTTTGGTGAAAACATCTCGAGAAAAACCCAAATGTAGGTACTTGAAATAAAAAAAATTTTACACTCCGTAAAAAGAATCACATTGGAATAAGCCCTGACGTGGAGGAGATAAGCTGAAATCTTATTCGAGCTCAGCACTAAAAAGTAGGTTCGAATCACCTATCAGAGTTGATTGCTGCATGAGGAAAAAATTCTTAAATTTCTGGCCTTTGCTAACACAGGTCAACACGATTTTTGTGTCTGGGTTCCGATTGCCGAATTTCGGTTGCCTTTGTGTACCTACCCAACTAATGAAAGGAAAAATAATTTTTTTGATCAAAGTTTGCTTTTGGTAGTAGGGGGGGGGGGATGTCGAAAAATTAGGTTTTTCAAGAACAATAAACACGAGCTGGAGAAAAAAATTTTCAAATTTTTTTTGGTCTAGTCTTATTAAAAATTTTACGGCGGATTGAATGGAACAAACCACAGACCTCTATCTCATTTAGAAAAAAATTACTGCCTAAACTTTCTTGAATTCTGTGAAAAAAAATTATTTTTTTGTGTCTTGCCTTCCAAAAAGTGACATTTCTGATCAAACTAAGGGTCCTACGACAAAAATTATGAGAACCAAAGTTGTAGAGAATGAAATTTCCTATCTGGTAAAAGTAGTTATGATTTTTCTGGAAGGCATAGTTTTCAAGATATTTTCGAGTAAAGTTGAACATTAGTAACTTTTGGCAGCCAAAAGTTTGTTTATTTATATTTTTTTTCTTAATTGCCTCCACCAATGTTCAACTTTACTCGAAAATATCTTGAAAATATGCCTCCCAGAAAAATCCAACTACTTACATCAGATAGGAAATTTTTTTCTCTACAACTTTGATTCTTATCATTTTTGTCGTAGGACCTATAGTTTGATCAGAAATGTCACTTTTTGGTAGGCAAAGCACAAAAGAATGAGATAGAGGTCTGCGGTTTGTTCCATTCGATTCACCGTAAAATTTACTGCACGACCAAAAAAAATTGAAAATTGTTTTTCCTCAAACTTGTGTTTATTGTTCTCGAAAACCCTTATTTTTTCACTACCTCTCCCCCCCCCCAGCATACTTTGAAGCCACGAATGAGTATTGAGTATGTTGGTGGAACATTTTTTTGTAACAAATGAGAAATCTTAAAAATATGGTACATTATAAAAAAACAATTTTTTGGAAAAATTAAGCCTTCAAAAAGAAACGAATGGAAAATGAATTCAAGTTCGTAAAATTTCCTTTTTGAAGAGTTCAATTCGTTTTTTTTTCTAGGAGGCTTAGTTTTTGAAATATTTCCAGTAAAATGTAAAAATTGAACTTTGAATTTTCGGTTGAAATATGTATCTCGAAAGCTTAGCTTCCTAGAGAAAACTAATTGGAGTATAAAGAAAGGAAATTTCATGCTCTACGTTTTATGTTCCATTGATTTTTTCTTAGGCCCCTTCCTTTACTCAGAAAATTGACTTCAAATGTCAAAAGTTGCCAAAAAGTGTAAAATAAATTTTCAAAAAAAATGAAAAAGGTGAAAAATCCCGATGTGCTGGAGAAAAACTGAAATCATATTTGAACTCGGGCTAAAAAAATAAATCAAAATCACCTATCAGCATTGATCACGCAGAAATTTTTCTAATGCAGATCTGTAAATTGTCAATTTTTTGGAGAAAATTTCGAAATTCTGGCTCAAAATTGATAAACTAGTCTAAAAAAATTCGAGCATTAAAAAAAATTGCAAAATAATTTTTAAATATTTCACGTGTAAAAAATTGCTCAAATTTTCATCTTTGTTTTTTTCTTCAAATCTATTTTATTGCAGAACTAGAAGTATTCATTGATACACGGCGTATAAAAATGATGACTCTAGATTTCAAGGTCACAAGTTTGAGGGCCTAGTTGTTAACGCTCCCTCCTTCTCCCTCGACGAATCGTCAGTAGAAAAAAATCGACGGTTGCTGAAAATTATAAGTTCGCGTTTGATGATTTTTCTCGTGTTCTTCCAATTTCACTACTCGATATTCATGATATTTCTGTATGTATGAATATTAATCATTCTAAAATCTTGTTTATGTTTTTTTTCTATGTGTTTTTTAAAAAGAAAAATCATACCTGGATTTACACAACTCGTCACTCGAGCAAAAGTTACTCACTTGATCGAACTATTTTCATGCTGAGAAAAATTAATTCAGCGACTATTTCAGAAAAATCATATTTCATTTGTGAATGGATGGGGAGGGGGGGGGGGGAATAAATGATCTGCTTTTTTATTCGAAGACGAGGCAGGATCGGTGGAAAGGGGAAAAAATTCCACACTTGAGTTCTACTGAACAGGAAGGAGGGGAAAATGAATACTTCGTCGTTTAAAATAATCAATCATCTCGAATAATACAAAATAAATATAATTTATTCGAATATAATTTGAAATTAAAATTAGGTTTAAACGTTATAAATTACTCGAGATAATTTTTAAACAGCTAATCATCATAATAATCGTAATACGTAGGTACATTTTTAAATATAAAAAAATTTATATTCTCCTTTCAAATTGATAGCAAAATACCTTAGGTTTACACTTTCTGAGCTTTTTTCATAATTATCTCTTTCCTCTGGTTTTTATTTTAATTTTCCCGCCTAATTAAAACGTTGTAGGTATTAATAAAAATTTGACGTTATCAATGAAAACAATTCGACTATCACGCATTCGGCCTTCCATCTTATTATATTTAGTTTAAATATCAATCGAAATAGTATACTGCCTTAATTGGCTGGTGAAAGTGGACGGATTACAAGAGATTAAATATTAATTCACCGGCGATTGATCGTTTCTGTGGCGTATATAATATTTAAAAAAATATATACGAGTTAATTATACTCACAAATCCGTTAGTACAAGAGGATATGTTGTTATAGCGGGTATATTGTCTTCGTCGAATAGAAAGAATAAGAGAAAAAAATCGATCAACTCATTGAAGCCGTATCAAGGTCATTGTTTGATTAAGTGTTGAACGTAGGTCTCTGAATTGAAGTTATTATTTTAGCGAATTAAACGTCGATTAGAAAAGCCATTAATAGAGCTATAGATTGAAAAATTGAACCGTTCTGCTCGGTGTGTTTGCGTTTGTGTATAGTTTGAATTGGTCATTATACTTGCGTTGTGGTATGTACCACGTAGCCTAGGTATATCAAAGAGTAAAAATTCATCTATGGATTGGGAATTCTTTTCCCCATGACAAAGCAATGGATGTGGGTATTTTATAAAGTATATGGTGTCTAATTAAAAGATACTGTAGTCCGAGTTCCTAACGTTGAAGAATATCGAGGAAATCGTTTCTTATATTGTGTAGTTTCCTGATTGCGTAATTTGGGTTCGAGTTTTTTTTTTCCTCTTTGGTAAATTAGGCGGTTTTATCGTTCGAGTGTTTTTAATCGATTCTCTATGCCACGAGTTTTATATCTGTGTTATCAATTTATTAACGCGGGTTTTGATAATCGATATTGTTATTAATCGAGTATTTGTATTTGTGATGAAGGTAGAAGAATGGATTCTTCTCGGATAATAGAAGTGAAGGGTGGGGCGAGTAAATGTCAATTAAAAATCACGTTTTTGTTGACTTTTTTCATGTTTCCTGGAATTATTTTGATTTAAATTTAAAAAAATGGGATTCAGGAACTTGAATACGTGTAATTTGATATGCAATCCGATATTTTGTACCCTACTCCCCTTGGAGCTAATTTGGACTGTGAGTGAAATAAGCTCCAGAAATAAGCTCAGGAAATAGAAAAACACAAATTTTTATACCTCAGCTGATATAGTCGAAACAACATGAATTTCAAGTCCATGAACTGAACGTTTTGGGATGGTGGGGGGGGGGGGGGGCTTGCAAGGACAAAAGACATAAGTCAAGTACCTCGTAGCCTAATTAAATAAAGTTGTCACGGATTTTTGTTTATTTGCCTACTTCGCCCATGGGACTTTTTTTTAATACTTGGGGTCAAAATAGCCCCAGAATTGACTCTTTAGTGACCCCAAAAATTGAATAGTTTGGTCAAAAAGATATATTTTGTACCTTAATTTCACTAATGGATTGGAAAATTGGAAACATGTTGAATTCTATCTTTTCCCCAGAATCAAAATAAAATCCTATGACCTCAATTTTTGAGGTCAAACTTATCTACTTATATTTTAGTACCTCGTGGTCTCATTCGATAAAGTTTGCAATGAATTTTTTATCTACTTCACCCATGGAACTTTTTTTCAATGCTTGGGGTCAAAACAGATTCAGAATTTATACACTGTTTATCTCATGCTCATCCCATTCAAACTCTTTTTGAATTTGGAGCCAAATAAGCTTAGATATGAACCTAGAGGGTAAAACAACAGAAATAAACTCGTTTGGTCAAAAAGATATATTTTTATACATTGCCATTTCACTTTAGGATTGGCTACATGTTGAAATCCATCTTCATTCCCATCAGTGAGACCTTTTTTGGGATTGGGGTTAAAATTGTCCCAGAATCAGAATATAATTTTATCATCCCAATTTTTGAGGTCAAGACATATCTACTTGGTACTTGTATTTTAGCACCTCATAGCCTTATTCTGTAAAATTGGCAATGAATTTTTTATCTACTCACCTAAGTATGGAACTTTTTGCAAAAAGCTCCATAACTGACTCTTAATGACCTCAAAAAGTAAACTCCTTAGGTCAAAAGATATTGTGATTCAGAAATACCTATTTATTCTGGCATTAGGTACAGCCTCATTTGGATGAATAGGCAGTTAGGCACAATGCAGAATTCCATTTTTACTCTCAGTTGAACCGTGTTAAGTCAAAGAGAACCAAGCGCCATCGATGCTCCATGACAAAAAAGGGACCTTGTGTGTCAGAAAAAATATTTCTATTTCTTCATGTATTTTGTTCTCCAACTGTTGGAAAACAAAAAAATAGAAAAAAAATGTCAAAAAATTTCTGACACACTAGGTCCCTTTTGTCATGGAGCATCAATGGCACTTGGTTCTCTTTGACATAACACGGTTCAGTTTATGGGACCTATTTTGAAATTGGGGTCAAGATAGCGTCAAAATGGAATCCAATGACAAGGGCCACAAAAAGAAATTTTTGAGGTCAAAAATCTACATTAGGTATCTTGTTGTCTTACAGGTGATGAATTGAAAACATTTTGTGTTTTATCTTCACTCCCATCTCGTGAAATCTTTCTTGTATTTTGGATCAATGTAGACCCGTAATGAGTTCAATTCATAATCTCATACTTCATTTGATCTTCAATTTCATGGGGTAATATTTGAGTTTAAGGTCAATATAGCCCCAGAATTAAATGTAACAATTCCGGAAACAAAATCATGCTGTAAAAGTCATACATTTTTGATGTCTCTAATGCTTCATGTAATAAGGTCAAAACATTTTGTATTTCTTTATCAATTATCACTTTCATTCCACAAGAGCTCCATTTCAAACGCCCATCCATTCAAGAGAGGGGGTGAGAATAATCTTAATTGATTGTGCTCGGTTTGTGCTCTCGTGCGCTGCCATTATTTTCGTTTATGATTAACCCCACTCGCACCCCTCAATATTTAATGGACGGGGCACCATTTCTGATGCCTCATCCATATAAGGGAGGGAGCACAAACAAACATAATGTCAGCAAAAAAGAGCACAAATCATTTGACCCTGCTCTCATCCTCATCCCTCAATCTTGAATGGGAGGGGCACCATTTCCGATGCCCTACCCTGACCTATTTTCATTTTCAGGAGAAAGTGATGCGCACAAACCAAAATATCCTCATATTAGGATATGGTGACTCCGAAAATGGGGCTCCGTGGGATGATAACATACATTCTAATGTATCAAAATTTCATTTAGACTTGTGAGATTTTATCTCCGTTCTCATATCATGGGAGCTTTTTTAGAAAAGTGGGGGTCAAACCAAACCCCCAGAATGAATCGACATCCCACTTCATAGATTAAAGACACTTTTTATCTCATGCTCATCCCATTCAAACTCTTTTTGAATTTGGGCCAAATAAGCTTAGAAATGAATCTAGAGGTTACAACAACCTTCTTAAAATCTCTTGTGGATTACTGTTCAGAATTCCTTAGCTGTGAGTTGGCAGGTGAAATATTTCTTTCATACCCCTGCTGTATAATGTATCTGAGTTTATTCACAATGCAACGTTCGCGAGGTTCACTAGTATCAGCTGTTGAAAAGGTGATGCTGTAGTGATAAACCACCACCCCTCTAATCTGAATTAGTCAGCTGATGTCTGATGACAAAACTTGGCAGAATGTTACTATCAAATTCTCTACTCCTATTGGTTAAAACTTGACCAGCAGCACCATTTCATCAGTTGCATGGAAGTCCTCTAGATATCAGCCACTATGCTTTGCATCACAAATACCTCCTGCTGCATAGAGATTGTTGCGCAACATGAGTTGCAAATTTGTTTGCCGGAAATAGTGGTAAAATTGGGGCATGACTTGCACAACGACTGATAAGAGTTTACCAATTCAAGGGCATTGGCCAAAATCAGTTATGCAACTCTACCATACACTATTCATGATGCACAAAGCGAAAAACTCTATAGGCTTTTCTAACAGCACAATGACTGGTTTTATTGCCCTATTTAAAGCCTTCTGTCCTGTTATCTTCAGGGCTGCAAGGACAAACAAAAACAAAGAACCAACAATTTTGAGAACAAGAATGAGAACAACTTTGAAAGCATTAAGAGAACAAGAGCAAGAACAAGAATGATAGGTAAAGAACAAGAATGAGAGCAATAAGAAAAGACAATGATTTTGCATTGTTTCAATTTTTCTAACTTGTATTAATTAGTAAAACTTGATATTGACATTTATTATTTTTTTCAACCGATTAGACATACAGATAATGGGTATTATTACTTTGTTTACTCATTTTAACCCTTTCACTACCACACCCAAATTCACTGTCTCACTGGGGGGCCCGTCAAAATTTTTTTGATAAATAATTATGAAAATTTTGGGAATATTTTTTAAAAATTTTGTGGGTTGTTGGTAGCACTACTCATACCCAAAGGTGATGTCAATTGGTTGGAGTGTTGACAGCCTATCACCAAAGTTTCAGACTGCTACAACTGTCTGACACAGAATTATTAGCCATTTAAGTGTGCGTAGTCAGCGTCACAAATGTGTGACAGCAGTAGAGATGTGCGCCGAGACAAAATCGGCGGGGGAGGAGAGGTCTCCAAAACCTCCGGTGGCGGCGATTTCGGCGGCGTCAGTGTTTTTTACTCAACAAAATTAGTTCCAAAATATGGAAAAAATCCAAAAAATGACGTCATTTAAAAAAACAGCAATTTTTTGAAAAATTATATTTTGAAAAATGAAAACTGGGAAACTTGTCATTTATTAATAATTTACAGGCTCTTTTTCATCTTTTTGGGAGAAGACCCTTCCCTTACGCCGACGCCGCCGCCGATAAAAATTCCGGCGGCGGCGTCGGCGGCGCGCCGGTAATTTTACTCTGCGGCGGCAAAAAAGTAGAAAAAATCAGCGGCGGCGGCGTAATTTTTCGGCGGCGCACATCTCTAGACAGCAGTCTGTGGGGAAATTCCACGATGTCAAATATATGTGACTGTGGTAGTGAAAGGGTTAACTTAAACCAAACCAGAGTTGCAAGAAAAATGAAGAACCAAGAACCAAAAAGAACAAAAAATGGAAAGAACATGAACAATAACAAGAACAAGTTTTGAGGAATGAGAACTAGAACAACTTTTGGAAAATGAGAACGAGAATGAGAATGGGAATGACTTATAGAGAATGAGAACTGGAACCAAAATTTCATCGTTGTCTCAGTCCTGGTTATCTTACACTTGCTAGTTGGTTTTGGCTCTATCTAACAATAGCCCCATCAGTATGGTTAAGTGGGGGAGAGGGAGATACAGGTTATGGGTGTGGCCCTCCCCTCTTTTGATGTTGAATTCAGCAGATCCTGAGCTACTCAGCTCACTTTAGTTTTGGCTCTCTTCCTGAAAGGTTACTTGGAATAATTACAGCTACTTTTGTTTCTTCGTTGTTCTAAAGTAGTGCACATATTTGAGGATTTGTTAGAGATTTTATGATTTTTTTTTTTGAGGTATTATGACCATATTCTGTAAAATTATTGAAAACTCTGTTTCCAATTTTTGGGTGTGTTGGGGCTGGAAGGAAGGAAAAGGGTTACAAAATTTCTAAGCTGTTATCTACATTATGCATTATCAATTTAAATTCTTGATTTTTTTTTCATTTTATACCAATGAATGCGCATTACTATGTGCTAAAAATTTGTTGATATTTTGAAGTTTTAAAATTTGTCGAGAATAAGTGAAATAAGAAAAGAGTTAAGAAAAGCGGAAAAGGATAAACGCAGGAATTTAATATCTATTTAGGTAGTAAGTCTTTTTCCTGCAAACTAAATGATGTTAATTTCAATCTGAACCTTTTGAACCTTTGAAAGGGTGAAATGATGCTAACCTTTTTTGAGGGGGAGGAGGTGGAGGAGTTACAAATCAAAGTTACATTATTTTCGAGGACTGAAGTATGTGATATGCAGAACTAGAACATGTAGATAAGAATTTTAAGGGGTTTCTATAGGCAACTACTTTCGATTTTTTTGAGTCATAAAAACTCATAAATGAACTCTGCAATCTGTTTTTTGGGTTGGGGGGGGATTTAATATTAATGCCAATTAATCTAAATCACTGAAACATGAAAGTTGGAACCCAGACGCGAACACGACTCCGACAAAATTACCATTACCGCGCCGAATAGAGCATCGAATCAAACCGACATAAAAAAATGATAATTCTTACGCCGTCGCGCAGACATATACATATGTATGTGTATATAACTGTGTAAATAAGGCGTCGACGACGTCGACAATTTGGGCGACGCGACGCGATACGATGGAAAGCGAAACAAACATTAATAAAGAAATTATTTAATCGTTTTGTCACGAAGATGACTGCGATTTATTACGATTCGCTTAGCGATACCGAAACGGTGGCCGCGAAGCTGGGGGGCACCGGTCTGGGGGCACGGGGTTGGAACGAGGGGGTCAATGAGGCGGCCGATTCTCGGACATGCCGCCGTACACCGTTGGCGTTTGTTTTTTCTCCTCTCACTCGATCTTGTCGCGTTATCGTTCCGTGTTATTTTAAAAGTTTAATAAACGGATAGAAAGTAGTCCACAATGTACTCGAGGGGGCAGATGAGGTGTCGAATAAATGAAGTGTAGAAGTGTAATGTGACGTCACGGTTTGACATAACGGGCTCCCTCTCGGCGTCGCGACCGATACTCGCCTTCTTGGTTTAATACACTTTTGTCTCTGATCACGTAGCCCTCTCGGCCTGCCGCCGTGGCTAAACAGCTTGTTCAGTTCTGTTCGACTTCGGCTAGTTTCTGTTGGCGTTTCGACGTGTTTGGTCGTGTCAGGTTATTAATGCGGTTTTAATTTGGCGACTTTTTATCACTCTTTGCTGATTATATTATTTTTGCGCATTGTACGCGATAACGAAGGCGTATTACCCTACTACACTGTATATTTTAATATTCATTGGCGCGGGCGCCGTATCGAGTTATCTCGTAAAAGAATTTTTTTTACGAGTCGATTGTTCGAATTAACTCGACGAGTCGCGTATTCATTTCGCTGGCTTTTTTATTATTATTATTTACTATATTCCGTCTATTTGACTTATTATCTCGTAAAAACTCAGACTATTTTTTAACCTCGTAGGATACTTCAGTACATCAGTACGACGATAGAGTGAAATTTTTTACCTTCGGGACGTGTGTGGTGTTAACTCTGTTCAGTGTGTGGATTCTGCGGCCTGCCGGTGCATTCGTCTAATTTATATATGCAAATTTGTCTCGCCGGTGATCCAGGATTACCATATTGAGAGGGACTTTGGCTGATGAAAAATTGGTAAGTTTTACCTTCGCTGTCGCGATGGAGCTTTTGTTTTGATTGCGGGTGATTGGTCTGTGGTGAGGTAGGTCAGGAATCGGCGAGGTGGGGAGGGAGTGGGAGGGGGAAGGCCGTGGGAGAATTTAGAGATGTTAGGTGAAGGGACTGGTGATTTTTTTGGATTGTTTTTTTTTAATTTTTGGAGGTGAAAGTTTTTTGAAATTTTTTTTGTTTTGATTTTTTTAGATTTTTGATTGATGAATGGATATTGATAATGGTAGGTATGTGGAGAGGTAGGGGAAATTCAAGGTTACGAGGTCAATGACCTTTTGTAATTTTTTTGTCGAAAGAATGATTATTTTTGTTTGATATTTTAAATTTTAAATTTTTTAACGAGTTTTGTTTTTCATGTCCAAAAAATTTTTTTAAGTGAATTTTTCAATTTTTTCGAAATTTTTTTTGATGAATGATCATATGAGAATTAGCAGAAGGAATGAGGAGGGGAAGAAAATGATAAGGAATTAATTGCTTTTTAAATACTTTTTTTAAAACTAACTTAATTTAAGTTTGGAAATTACATTCTATTTGCTAATTTTTATTGTAAAATTTTGTTCAGCTATTTTCCATTTTTGAAAATTGTTGTTTTATTGATTTTTTTTTGAATTTTCGTAATTAGGTCAACATTTTCATCAGAAAGGAGGAAGGAAGAAGAATGAAAAATTATGAATTATTTCAGGATCTGAAAAAAAATCGTTAATTTATTGATATTTTTGACAATTTTTTAAAATGATTTCAAATTTCTCTGCTTCAAATTAATTTTTTCTCCAAAATTTGGCACCTAATCTTGGGAATTTTGTGTTTTTTATGTAAATATTTTCTTTTTTCTTTCAAATTTTTTTAAGGGAATTTTTTTAGGAATGAATTGAGACATCAGTGCAAGAATTGGAGGGGAGGGGATGATGAGAATGTAAACAAACCATGTATTCTTTTGGTATTTTTTACCAATGTTTTGTGAGTGAGGGTTTTCAATATCATGTTGATGACAGTGAGATACTTCCTCCCTTCACATTTCTTCTTCAAATGAACTGAAAATAATTTCAGTGAAATTTTGGATCAAGTTTGCAACTGGGATACTTTCAACAAAAATGAAACGATTGGTTTTGAAGTTGGGTTGAGTTCATTTAATTTTTTGAATGCAATAGCTGTTTAATCTCTCGATGGAGTATTTTCCACCTTTCTCAAGGATGAATTTATGGGGTCAAATGATCTTAGAAATCTGAAAAGTCATGAAAGTTATGATTTTTTCATCAGAAATTCAAAGAATTTTCAGTAATTTCCTTCTTTATTTCTGTACTGCGGAGAATTGTTCGCCAATTAATTATTTTTCTACCTCTTTAAAAATTTGTAACATTTTTTACCCTTATCCGGACCGCTCGAATCCTTTCGGTCAGTGAGCATTCAACTCTTTTAATCTCTTATCATCATTTGAAGAAGGGAAACTGCGGGACGATGAAATAAACAATTTGGCATTTCGTCATTTGTATCCGAACCTCTTGAATCGTTTCGGTCGTTCAGCATTCAACTCTTTTTAACCTCTTATCATCATCTGAAAGAGGGAAACTGGAGAGTGATGAATAATAAATTTCAAATATTCTTCAATCAAGTAATTTCAGTACACATTTTTTTGAATTATCAATAATGTTTGCAAATTCAGGCATTCAGAATACAAAACATTAACAAAATTCGAAATTCATCACTCTCCAGTTTAAAGTTAGAAAGAGTCGAATGCTGAACGACCGAAACAATTCAAATAGTCCGGATTCCTGCTATTACCACTAATTTTGTGTATTTTGGTCATGTTTGAGTCACGAATTTGAAAAAAAAAAATAATGTAAAAGTCAGGGAAATTCGAAAAGTCAATCCAGTAGGCATTTTGGAACCAAAGTTGGGTTGTGAGTGACAGGATGTCTAATTGGTCAAGCTGTCCTGATAAATCAAGCTTTTTTCAAAAAGGTCATGCCGGTCCTGAAAAGTCAAGCTGTTTGACCTCTTTACCCTGATTTACTCAAAAGGTCAAGCTTTTTTCAAAAATGTAGCTAAAATTACGTTTTTTTGAATTTAATGTATGTGTTAAAATTTTAATTTTCTGTAAATAGCTACAAGCACACAAATATATAGATGGGGGGAGGGGGAGAGGTACTGGCGTACAGACTCATAACTTTTTTTTAGGGGGTTGCTCGGAAAAGTCATGCAAAAAAGTCAAGTTTTTTCCTCAATAAATTTTGTTAGACATCCTGGTGAGGGAATGACAAATTGAAAATTTCCTATCAATGTGAATTTTTTTCTGATTTTTCCCCCTCGAAGTACAAAAATCATCGTTTTCCAAAAATTTCTGACTCCCAATCACATTTAATTTTTTCAATTTTCCTTGATAATCTCTTTGTCCCCCTCCCCCTCGGGTGCACCTGAGCCCTGAATTTTACCTTAAATGTATTTCAAAATTTTAAAAATGAATTTGACTTGAATTACTTGTCTAATTAAATATCTTATGGAAATAGGTAGTTGAAAAGTTGTGTGGAAAATTGGACTGAGTTCAGAAATTTTGTGGTGAATTTTTGATGAATTTTCTGATGTAATTCATATTTTATTTTCAAAACTTTTTGTTTTTCCCCTTTTTTGTTTTTTGGAGTCCTCTTGAAAAATTTCCAAATCGGTTTTTGAAAATGCTGACAATTTTTTTCACATTTCTCAAGAGCTGTGTTTATTCCAAGCAAAAATGTCATAATTAACCTTTTTTAGGTTTTTTGTAAATTTTATGCAAAATTTGGGTCAATTTTTAATTTATTTGAATCTATTGACGCATGGAATTATTTTTTGAAAATTCGCTTTAATTAATTTTTGAATCTGTAAAAAAAATTTCAAAATTTGACAGCAACAAAAAGTTGAAAAACAATAAGCTGATTTTTTGTTTCAGTAAATTTTACGCTAACTTGGGTCATTTTTCAATTTACTTGAACCTTTTAACGCATTCAATTATTTTTTTAAAATTCACTTCTTGGTAATGCAAATTTAATTTTTGAACCAGTCAAAAAAATTATTTCAAAATTTGACAGCAACAAAAAATTGAAAAACAAACTGATTTTTTTTCAGTAAATTTTACGCTAACTTGGGTCATTTTTCAATTTACTTGAACCTTTTAACGCATTAAATTATTTTTTCAAAATTTACTTCTTGGTTATGCAAATTTAATTTTTGAACCAGTCAAAAAAATTATTTCAAAATCGTACAGCAACGAAAAATTTAAAAAAAACAAGCTGATTTTTTGTCCTTACTCACTATAATATGCAAGTAAAATATATCGCTCTTTTTAAAATTACTAGTTCGTTTCCCCTCCCCCTCATCTTTCCACCCACCATCCTCTTATCTCATCTTAAGCTATAAAAATTTTCTAATATCTACCAGTTTTTTTACTCGCCCTTCGACGACACAATTTATCGCATTCTAATTGCTTTCTAGCGAAACGACGTATACGTACAATAAAAAATGAGCAAAGGTCGCGAATATAATAAAATATGTATAATTTTTTAAGCGTGAAAAAAAAAGAGCTAGCGACCAAGTTAACTTACGTATTTGTGTTTTGACAATTACGCCGTTGTCGTCGCATTTACTAATGAACTTTTTACGATATAAAGCTACTTTTACGATTATCACGACGGCAGCTCGAATAGGTAGGTAGATAGGTATCGCATACGTTACCAGAGCAGCGAGAGAGCCAGGAGGGAAATGAAAGATTGTCATTATTGTTTATAATACCCTGCGTGGTAGGTGCTTTTAAAAAGCAAATGCTCATTTTATCGGGGTTAGGTTTTGATGAAATTAGCGATCGAAAGGGACCGCCAGGTTATAAGGCGAGGGGGAGTACGAGGGAGGAGTTGTTTCGATTTAAAACCGCGATACGACTGTATTAAAACGATGTAAACGCCATGATAAAACGGTGATGATAATTAGACTGGGAATATTTGAATAAAAGAAAACGATTAACGAGCTCGCGGTCGAGAACTCGTTCATCACCGAGTTGTGTACTGAAAATGTGAAAATAGGCGGTTTTTTTCCTCTATTTTGTTTGGCGAATTTGCTACGTACGTTTGCTCAAACATACGTGTACGTGTTGAACAGCGGCCGTCGACGAGGATGTGGGGAGGTGTCGATGTCGATGCGATGTGAGATTGAAATGTAGATTTTTTCTGCCTTCTTTTCGGTGGTGTGTCAGTTTTGATTAATTTATACGCGGACGGCGCTGCGATGAGGCGGTGAAAAGAAAAAAGCAAAAGGGGGAAGCGTTTAACACGACTATAATTAGGATATGTTCATTTAATGTTTAAACGTATACGTACATATGGCAGCGTATACAATGTGTGGTTATTCTTTTTGATACGTAAACTAATTATGTTAGTGTTGTAACGTGTCCAAAATTTTTAACTCGCAAGAGATGAGAATTACATGCGAAACGATTCACGTGTACGTTTTAAATATCTACTTTGTACTTTTCTCACTGGTTAAGAAATCTGAAGATATTTTACAGCCGTCGATGAGAGTTTGCGAAAATGTGACCCCAAGACGCCACGAGGCAATTTTTTTCATCCCCTTTGCCCTCCGAGACGAATTTAATTGGCAAGATGAGAAGACGAGGCTGTTTGCTGGCTGAAATTGGTCGAAATGTGGTCGAATTACAACGTTTTGAAGTTGCATCTAGTGGAGTGAGGTTGAAAATTTCGACGAAAAAAATTACGCACGTGAAACGGTTTCCGAAAATAGCCCCGAAAATAGGTAATTTTTTCGAAACATTTGGTTTAACACGGTGAGTCAGCGTGGGATGTACGCAATACGAGCAATGTGACGGTCGAGAATTTTTTAGCGAGCGGTGGAAATTCGAAACGAAGGATGCGGGTTGCGGATCGAAAATTTGAAGGAAGGTTGGGTGAAATTTTAGTGTTTTTCGAGTCGAGTTTCGTTTCGATGGATGATGAAGTTTTTTTGAGGGGGAGAATGGTAGGGGAATTTGAAGAATTTTAGATTTTTGAATTGTGATTGATTATTTTTTGAAGATTGAGTTAGGGGAAGAGGGTTCAAACCGATTATAAATTGATCTTGTTTCGGGTATTTTGGCTCAATGAAGAATTGTTGCGAATTTTTCAAATTTTTATTGGGTTAAAATTCGAATGAATAGTTCCAGAAATGGACTGAGAGGAGGGTCAGATCGAACAGAAGGAAGTGCTTGCCTCAATCAATAATGCTAAAATTGAATTTTTTTCAACAAAGTCCGAAAATTTTGAAAAAATATTGTAAAAAGTACTAGTTTGACCAAAAAAATAATAGAATGGAAAATTGTATTTTCAAGGGAGAAAATTGGGGAAAGTCATTTCAGTCGAAAATTTTTCTCATCCCCCCAATAATTTTCGATTCATTCTTGAATGAAGAGAAAGATGAAGAATATGATTGCCATGTTTTGTGATTTTGTTGCTTTAATTTACGTATGACCATAATTTTTCAGGGTATTTAACGATTAAGCTAAGTCAAGCTGGTCTAGATAGGTCAAACTTTTGGCCATGGGATCAAGCTAGTAATGTAAAGTCAAGTTTTTTTTCAAAAATTGAAAAAATTTTCCACTCGTCTTAGATAAATAATTTAAATTTAAAAAAAAACAAAAATAGGAAGTGAAGAATAATAAAACGCAAATTTTTCAGTTGATATGCCATATTTATTTGAATTTCTTCGTAAAAATTTTAACTAAGGAGTTGATTGTGATTTTTTTTGAATTACCTATGTTTGTTCGTAACAATTAATTTTTTTTGGGAGGGGGGGGGGTTAGCCCATAAAAAAGTCAAAAAAGTTGTGAAAAAGGTCAAGCTTAGTCATGATTTTTGCTCGACAATTTTTGTTGACCACGCTAGCTGTTTTTTTGTTGAATTTTTGAAAAAATTATCTACTCTCTAATTTATAAATCAGTGAAAATTATCGAAATTCACTGGAAAACAGTTAGAATTACAACACAATAATAAATCGATGGTAAAAATTGCACTGCAAGCAAACAGTGAAAAAAATTACTGGAAAATTAGGCAAAATTTGCCAGAAAGTCAGTAAAATTTCTCAAATTTTCTGAAAAATCAGTGGGATTGTTTGAAAAGTCAGTGAAAATCCGCTGAAAATCAAAGAATTTCGTTGATTTTCCCTGTGTTGCAATTCTGACTATTTATCATTCAGTGTCTTTTCACTGATTCAGTATGAGAGAGTAAAGAATTACGAAGTTTGGTTTGGTGTTAAGATTTCTTACTTGGAGGTCACTTCTCCCAGAAAATCCAAAAAATCGTAATATTCCTTTTCATCACATTTCTGCAATTCCTACTCTGACATAACCTCTATTCCTAAACGCCTCTAGTCTTAGTTGCTGTATATGTCATTAAATTTAAAAAATACTAATTAATTCATGACTTACTCTTTTTTTAATTTACAAAAATGATAGGCATTAAAAAATATTTCCCAAAATTTCGAATGGCTCCGTTCTCCTCCCCCCCCCCCTTCCCCGTGATTTTTCTCCCATTTTGTATGAAAATTTCGATCTCCAATTGTGAAAAACAAAAATAATACAGATCTTTCGATTTTTGATCTCAGGACCTTGAGTTTAAAGATCAAAATGAGACTTTTTCTCTTAAAATTTTGAGATTTCCTCCAATACTCGAAATAATCTCCTGGCTCAAAGATATTTTCATTAAAAAAATCACGATGATGAAAATTCCATAAAATATTGTAAAGTAATATTTTGAGAAAATTGGATTAAAGAATTTCTCAAAGTTTTTCATAGCTATCGCTATAAATTTTCATGGGAAAAATTGTATTCTTGACAAATTCTGCTTTGCTGAAAATGTTAAAAATGTCTTGTTTTTTGTTCAAAAGTCCCATGTGTATTTTTTATTCAAAATCTATTAAAAATTATTTTTGGTTTTACTTTATTATTTGAAGTAAAAACCTTTTTAAAAATTGGGCTCATTAATTTTTTTAGTTAAAAATTATGTGGTGAACAGGTATCATTGAACCAGGTAATTATTTGATTATTGAAATGAAATCCCTTTTTTTTCCATTGATTTTATTCATCCGTAAATCAATTTCATAATTTTCATTTATTTCGAGGTCTTTTTTTAGTGAAGAGGAGGGGGGGGGGGGGAGGAGAATACTTTCATTTTGGAATTGAAACGTCAAAGAATTCCTTGAAATCAAATATTCCAAGTAAGATCATAACTTCAAATTTTGATCATTTTTCACCGAAAAATTGAAACCAGTTCCCTTCTCAATTAATATACTACTATCCATAAACATATTCCAGTTGAAAAAAGATGAAGAAGAGATAGAATGGCAAAAGGATGTGTGATAAGATGAGAGGATTTTGGAAAAACCAAAACTGCAGAATAAAAAATGAAATGATTTCGTTCAATTCATTTCGATAATCGTTCGTCGTAATTATTAAATTGGTAAAATAATTAATTTCAATTTCAATTTACTGTTTCAATCGAAATATTACACATTTAGAAGAAATTAGATTTTACGTAAAACCGCAAAAACCACCATCGTATTTCACTTCTGCATTCGTAATGCTAAAAAAATTCGTTCTATTTAATTTACCTGCCCCAAATTGGGCACCATCCAAATTTAAAATACTCGGATTAGTTGAAAATTGGCCCAATTATGAATTTTCATAATTTCTATTCACCCTTCGCGAGTCATCGTATGAATTATGAACTCGGTTGATTTATCATCCAGGTGCTAATCTCCTTCCTATAATCCTTTCCGTATTCGTTGTTCCAAAAAAAAAACAAACACGTCAAATCGGTGGAAAATTGACGTCAAGAATTTCCCATCGTCTATTTACATATGTTCTTGCCGAATAACGCTGCAATTTTAAAATATGAAAAACCACCTTCTCATTTCTCATCCTATTCGGCGAAGAAATTGAACTTGGTCCAATTTTTCGACATTTTTTTGCTCCATTCATGCTGAGAAAAAAATTCGTAAAAATTACCCACTATTGATGACGAAATTGGAAATTTTTTCTCTCTCTGGTGCTCTCTTTATGGTATTTCGTAATCCATCCAACCTTTTTTATTTCCAGTCGGAAGAAAAAAATTCTATTTTTTTATACGATGCTTCAAAATGTAAAGAGATTGTATCCTTATCGTTGTTATGTGCTCGTTGGAAGAATTGTGCGAAAGTATCGAGCTTAATATCCGAATTGGTTTGATTTCTATGCCACGAGAAAAAAAGAACATATTCTCCCTAAAAACGACTCAATAGTCCGTGATTCGAATGTACAATCGAGAATCAAAAACACGCAGCAGGCAGCCCACAACCGACGTATCGACGTAAAAATACACGATACAATAATAATTCATTTCGTAATCGATATTACGGTAACACTGCGCTGCTTTCTGGTACCCTACGAAACAAAAGAAATGGCAAAATTCGAAGAAAAGCTGCAAAGTTGAAGTTGGTGTGTAATGATATGTCACGTTGGAAAATATTTTCACAAAAACCCATATCAAGGGGGGGCGGCAGGAATTTCCTCGAACCCGGATACAACTCGAATTTTTTCCATTCGGTTCGTTCTTTATCAATTAACCGTTTCGACGTCATCGGCGATGGACTCGTCAAAATGACGTCATTGGTTGACGAGCTCGAATCCTGTATACTTTCTATCTGAACTTCGATTCTACGCGGTGTACTAGTTGTGTACGTAGATGTACATCGAGCAATGCAGAGGGAGAGAGAAAGACACGCGAAAAAATATACACATTTAGCAGAAGGGCATGCTACATTCGAATACGTCACGAATACACGAATAGTACAGAGAAAGCTGCCGGTCGACCTTGCGAGATTTTACACCAATCGATATATTTGCTTATGGGTAATTACTGCGACGAAATGATAAATTGCGTGCATTCCGGAAATAGTCCGCGTTTCGTATACAGCACCAAGCTCGCTGGCGAAGATGGGCTAAAAAAGATGTCCAGAGTGGGAGGGTTCGCTATTTGGTTGGCGGTAGCGAAAAAAAATGAAGAAAAACACCGCTGGCCAGATTAGTGCCACGTAATTGCGAGGTACTGCTAATGGTCATTTTTCTTCTGTTACAAATATTATTCATTATGGTAAATTAGTACGTGTAATTATCGCGTACCTACGTAAAGAAGAGTATGCCATGGGAAGGAGACGAAAGGGGTAATTTGCACACGCTTATCTGTGTACAATGCGATGTGATAAGCTGTGTCGTTCTCGGTGTCGTGTCGTCATCAATGAGCTGTACGAGTAACACATTATGGGTTCGTGTTTCTTATACCTCGCTATTTAATTTATACGTGGGTAGGGATTTTTTTTCTTCAAATGTTCGGTATACTTACGACGTCGTATTAGAGATAAGCGAGTAGCATAATAGAGGATTTTGTAAACGTGTATTGGGTTTATATAAGGTGTCCTGAGTTTGGGTTACGGAATCTGGGTCAAGATTAAAATATTTACTGTGGCTGGAATGCGTCGACTGTGTTGAGGAGCCGAAAGAAAACTAGGGTTGAAAATTGTAAAGCGAGCGAGGTATAATTTTCTTGCAGCGAACGGAAAGAATTCTACGATGGGATTGCCTATATTTTCGAGATCGAAGGGGTTCGTTTAACGAGGTTTCAGTTAAAAGTTACAAATGAGAGATGAAAAAATTCAGTTTCTTATTTTTATGAGAGAAAGGGCTATTTTCGGCAAGCATGTATTTAATAAATGAATGGATTTTCCCTTCCCTCCATCGATAATGGGTTCTGAAATGATCGAATAAATGCAGGCATCAAACAGAGTGCTTTTTTAGTGACTTGTCCCCTATTTTCGAGGTTGGTCACTAAAAACAGGCATCATAGCAGGTCACTTTTTTTGGGTGTTGGTCACTTTTTTCGGCTTTGGTCACTAAAAGTCACTTTTTTCATCCAAAGGTCACTAAAAGTCACTTTTTTCCTCTCAAAGTCACTTTTTTTCGCATTTTCAAGCAAAATTTTAAATTTGTACGTAAAAATTGCTATTTTTCAAAATTCTTCAAGAAAAATAATTAAAAGTTGATAATGATTTTTCAAAAAAAAAAATAGCCCTCGTTTCGCTCGGGCAGTATTTCAATAATTCTATTTCTAAATTTGTAAAAATTATGTTTTTCTAAATCGGTAAAGTAATTGATTTTTTAATCAATTCCCCATTTGACAGAATAAATCAATATTTTTGACTAAAATAAATCAATCAAACAATTGAAATATCACAGATTTTCAAATAAATTCATTTCACTGATTCAAAAAGACACAGTTTTACGAAAATTGGCTGATTTAGATTTAGAGAGTAGAAATAGGTCATATTATATTAATTGTTTGTTCCAAAAATCTCGTCATTTTTCAATTTTTCTTTGCTCAAATCTGTTAAATTAAATTAATTATGTACATCTGCCTCCTAAAGTGCCTCTAAAAAAATTAGATTTTTAGGTTACCTAATTTTTTCATTGAATTTTGACCCCCTCCCCTCATTTTTTCTAGAATTCTCAGCCCTAAATTAACTGTAAAAAAATTCCCCCGGAAGAATCGAATTTTCAGTTACTTTTGGTTACTTTTTTGTTATGTTTTGGTCATTTTTTTCTCAAAAAAGGTCACTATTGGTTACTTTTTTCATTCTGAAGTCACTTTTTCAAAAATCCAAATGAAGGTTTCTATCCAGAAAAGTGTTTTTGTTTTGCTTCTTTTATCATAAATTTTTCAAAATATTTCGCCCTCGCTTCACTCTGGCCAAATAATTATTATATATCTTACAAAATTTTTATATCCCAAGAGGGGTGACATCATTCTATACTGACATTACTGACATGTACTGTGGAATCCAACAGGTACATAGAAATGGACTGGTGGATTCCACAGTGATGTACTCTTTTTCTACAGAATTCATTGAAATTCCTTTTTTTTTCTTTTTTTTTTTGATACCGTACTTTTTAATAATCTATGATGAGAAATGATCCTAACTGATACCTTTGACCACGATGTTGAAAGTAAGAAAGAAGGAATAAAAGAGAATCTGAAATTATTGGTCACATTTTGGAAAATCTCAATGAGGGAAAAGTGTTCAATTTCAATTTTTGAATGACTTTTTTCGCTAAGTAAGCACATCACTCGAAATTGCTTTATAAATATCATTACGTAAACGGTCTATAAATTTCCGAAAAATTGGTAAAAAAAAATTAATTCTTTTTTTTTCAATTACTTAGGGTCAAAACTTAATATTCCAGAACTCTTAATTTCAAGTGAAGATTTATTAATGAAAAAAAGATTTTTTTAGAACCATCGCATCAGAGAGAAATACAGTTATGAAAAAATAATGGATTGGGGGAGGGGATATGGTCGTATGGTCGAGAAAAATTGAAAACTTGGTCACTTTTTACCGGATAAAAAGTCACTAAAGTCACTATTTTTTTCCAAAATTTCTGTTTGATGCCGGTAAATGTAATTTTTTGGTTTTCAAAAGTAATTTTTTTCAAGTTTTAATTTTCACGAATATCTCTGTACATTGAAAAATTCGTTTGAAATCTCTATTTTTCGATTTTTTGTCGCCCAAATCTCGTTTTTTAAAATTTTTTGTTACATAATGACTTTTTTTTGAAGAAATCCAAAAATAATTGGCCTGAAGAGTTCTATGCCTCACTGGGGTGTCTATGTCTAACGATCAAGCTGATCATGCAAAGTCAAGTTTTTTGACTCAAAGGTCAAGCTTTTTTTCAAAAAATTGAAAAAAATTTCAAATTTAAATTATATTTATTTGAAGTTTTTCGTAGAAACTAATATGGTGGGGGGGGGGTGGCCCATAATAGAGTAAAAATAGACATGCAGAAAAAATCAAGTCAAAAGTGAAGCTTCAACAAATTTTGTTGGACACGCTGCTCACCCTCTCCAATTGTCATCTGGATCTGCTATTAATTTTTTGAAGCACAATTTTGAAAATTTTCTTCGAAATGTCATGATGTATTTTGGTAAGAATTTATAAAACTGAAACATAGTCATCAAAAAGTCAAAAAATAATTAATACCTCAAAATCTGACAGTTTCAATTTAAAGTCTCAGATAATTTCTAGAGAAATTGAACTGTTGAAGAATTCGTGTGATTAGATCGTAAAAAGTGAATAGATGATAATTATTGCTGATAAAAAATGTTGATCAATGAAAAAAGTCAATTTTTTAAATGTGAAAAATATCTGAAAATATGACAATTATTCTATGAAAAAAACTACCTATGTATCTAAATTTCAATAGGTGAATGATTAAAATTTTGAAAGGTGCAAACTTTAATATTCACATTTTAGGTGGAAAATTAAAATTTTAATGGAATCTTGAAATATCACGTTTTGTCAGAAAATGATTATGGTCACATACTTACAATAAATAAATAAGTAATAGAATAAAAATTAAGCTTTTGAAAAATTCAGTATAAAAGTGATTGTGTGATTAAAAGCCAGTGATATTCCGAAGTGTTGCATTTTGAAGAAGAATGTACTCGTAATTAATTGATAATTGAAAAAATGAAGAAAAAAACTCAGAATGTGTTATTTCAGTTGAAAGTCATAAAATGATAAAGAATACCTATCCCAGATTTTGAAAATCCTATAGAAATTTATTTACAATGTTTCGACAAGACATCAGGTTAATTCAAATCTGAAAAATATGTCAATATTATTTCAATGAGCCATAAAATTTTGGAGAGTGATGAAAAGTCACTAAAAATCTTGAAATTTCAAAGTTTTACATTATTGAAGTGAGAACCAATAAAAATATTGCAAGTATTATTGAATATTTCAAAATGTGATTTTTCAATAAAAAATCATAAAATACTGAAAAAGTATTCCACATTCTAAAATTTCAGTTAAATTTTTTCTAAGGATTTTTTTTCGGGATTATGAATAGTTATAATTTTCTCCTCCTCAGCCCCCCCCCCAACACACATACAGCCTCAAAATACATCGATTTCAAAAGCTCCTTCACTTTTTGCCTATCTTTCATCTTGAAGGAGACGAATAAAAGGGATCAGTGTGAAGTGTGAAGCTGCTAGCGTCTCCTTGAAAAATTTCAATTACAATTCTCAAATTGATTCATTTCTTTTGAAATGATCAATGAACTCGTATATTCTCAGCGAGACCTTTATTTTTGCCTAATTTGAGGATTGAAGGAGAAACGATTTAGAAAATGTTTTGAAACGGAGACTTTTTAAAAAATTGATTCTTCTGGTGATTTTTCGATACGAATAAGTAAGGCTCTTTGAATAAATTATTTTTCTGTGAGATTTCAGAAGTGGTAGACTGCTAAGTAGTTATTCAGATATCCTCAGCTATATTTTATCAAAGAATTTTTCTTTCATCAATTTCAAAAAATTAATTTTATTGAAGTTTATGAAAGGAAGGAAGCTGTTCAAGAGGCAAATCAGCGATACCCCCCTCCCCCTGAGGAGGGAGAACTTGTCAAATGTATAGAAATAGACATTTTTTGTTTTTCTAAGAAAATTATTTGATGATTTTTTGTAAAATTCTTGCCCTAATCTAGAAAAAGAAATCTCCATTATACTGACTAATGAACAATTTATTTATTTTTCTGTTTCAGGTGAGTCACGAATTCTTCATCGTTTAAGTAAAGAAAAGTCTAAATGAGTAAGTCATTTTCCACAATTCTTTGAAAATTTTTATTTCAATTTTACTGGAAAATCCTTTCTAAAATAATTCGATATTTCGGTTTTTTGATTTCGATTTTTCATGCAAACTTTTTTTTGGATCTAGCGACATTACCTTCGTAGTCGCCCTTCAAGTTTTACCCTCTCATTAAGAAATTCTTATATGTATGATTGTTCGCAGAATTTCAGAAAGTTGAATATATTATGGAAAAAGGAAAGGGAAAGGGAGGAAGAGACTTGAAATGGGCGATGGAAGAAAATAATTAGTTTTATTTCAAAAAAAAAAATAGATTAAAAATTTTTCTAACAATTTTTTTTAATATTACCTAATTTTGGTATGAATTTTTAGAGCAAAATAAGTTCAATGTTTCGAAACAAAAAAATACCACGTATTTTTAAAATTCAAGGTCAAAGTATAGTTCGTTAAATTTTGAGGGAAATATCAATTATCATCGTAAATTCCCCCCTTTTTTTTGAAAAACTATACGAGAAGCTCCATCAAAAGATACAATTTTTGTCTGTTTTTAGTTACAAAGGCACTCGAATAAACTTCTATTAGAACCTTTTTTTTTTTTCATTACGGAATTTCGCAAAGCAACGAATATTTTCCAAGTGACCTATTTTCCTCGTATGTCGTATCGGTTTATTTCCAAGAAAAAAATTCTCTGAACTATCACTAAATGAATCTTATTTTTCATAATTTCTCTCGCTGTAGAAAAGATAAATACATAATTAGGTTGACGATTTTTTCGGTCATGCCCCTCGAAGGCCTCTTGGCCACAATTTCACAATATTCGACTCTTTCCGGAAGTTTCTTCTCGAGTCTCCCACTCGATTTTCGATCAAATACCAATCAAGAAGATCTCGATATTCTAAAACGACAATGGGTCCCTTATCGATCGTATATCTGAATTCCTTATCGAAGCTCGGAGATTTAGGTATTTTTGACGAACTTGTTAGATAATAAAAAGCAATTCCGTTTAGAGCGGATAATTTAACGGTAATTTAAATGTAAAAAATGTGTTACGTCATAGCACAAAGCAGTCGAGAAAGAAGTTGAAAGTACGATGAAATTGGATGATAAGGCTGGCATATGCGTAGGTGGCTTATATCTCGGTACACTTTGAATATATAAATAACTCCACCGACTATATTGATATTGGGAATTTTGCCCTGAATATTTGGCTATATAAGTCGACGTACGTAACCGCGCGCCGCGTCGAGGCACCGGCGGAGGTCTGCTTAATTCGACCGTAATGGCAGCGAGAAAGATTTACAAATGACCGAATAATAATTATAAACTCCGCGAACGTTGGTCTTCTAAGCTCGTGTCATCGATTACAAAAAGCTCGATTAAAAAATACCCGCAACAAAATGGAAAACGTGCTTGAAGTTGGGACCTCGGTGAAAAAAATAACCGTCTGGTAAGTTTTTCTCGGTGCGCGATACGATGCGCGAAAAAGGTCACACGTGTTGAGAAATTTTTCTACGAGTCGAAATTTTCAATAGACAGGTATTTTTTTTCGCTAAAAGAGCTAATTTAGCTCGATGTGCGGTGTTTATGGGCACTCGAAAGAGATTACGGTGATTACAAGGTCAATAGGCGGAACTGTGTATGGAAATGTAAACATAGTAGCGGATCGACTACGGTTTTTTTTCGCCTCGTCGACGATAATTCGTAAGAGGGTGCGATGACGTTCGAAGATGTCCAAACGTAGGTATTTTTCTCATCTCGCGAATTCGCGTACGATGACGTAGCCGGTGGAAAAATTCTACGTAAGTTGACGAAGCCGAGGATATCGAGAGCTTCGCTATCTTCGCGAGCCGAGCACCGCTTAGATTATTTTTAATTTTAATTTCGTGACGTAATTTATCGCCTCATGTACCGATAACTTATCGACGATACGGCCGCTAAGTGGTAATGTTACGTTAATGACGATTTTTTACGTTATTGGGAGATGGATGCTCGTAAAGTGTGAGGTTTCCATCACCATCAGGTGTCTCATTCTGTATTATAGAAGGTTATACCCAAACGATGGGGAAATCTGGCGAGGACACGATCGCCTAGCAACGTTGACAAATTATCCGATAGGTTAATTGATTACCAGACGGAGGGGTTGCCAGGGGGATGCGAAATTTAACCCCTTAGATGATTGTTTGGCCATTGGAAAGAATCTGCGAAAGGTTCACGTACGCCTGTGAAAAAAATGTGTTCCAGTAAAATGGAGAATTTGTAGCGAAACGAGGTTACGTACGGTTGGCGCAAATCTGGCAACGTGGCAGTTTAACGAATTGATATTCTTTCATTGTCCTTCGCGTATTTTTCTTATACGACGATACGATGGTGAAACTATCGACGAGATATTTATCAGGTATGTACAAAAATGTCGGTATTGTCGGGCGTCCCGAGATGTCCAAGGAGAGGCAAAGAGGATGGAAAAATTCGTCAAATTTTACCGCAATGACCACTTACCTAAGTTTGGATTTTTCTTTATTTGGAAAAAAAATTGATAGAAAGAGACGAGATCATGGTGAGGATGCGAAAAAACTCAAGAGGTGGGGTTTTTTGGTTTTTTCTTCAGAGGTTGAAAAATTTGGTCAATTTGTTCGCGGTGATGTTCGATTTTAGAGGAGAAAAAATATATTAAGGTTTAGAAGAAAAACAAACAACACAACGTAGGTAGTATGATTACGTAATCAAATATACCTATCTAATTGCATGATAATGTTTAAATACTGTAATTTTTCTTGTTCGGTATCACGAATCGTCGCTGGGGTTATTATAATTAGCATTTAAATTCGTATTTTGTTTTGATTACGATAATTCGAAGATTTGAGTAGGTGGATTTTTATTTCTTAATCGACCGAAAAATTGTTATTGATTTTGAAAATTTCAAATATCAGTGTATTGGTTGTTATTTCTGTTCCTTCCCCTCTTCCTTCGTGGAAATATCACTCTGTGAAACAAAACATTAGAAGTTGGATTCAAAATGAAGAAAATTGAAGAATTTGAAAAAAAGTCAGAAAATTGACAATTGATGAAGAATTGTTCAAAAATGAAAAGAAATGTGATAAATTGCAGAAGATTTGAAAAATTGTTTATGTGAAAAAAAAAAGGTCGAAAGATGTCAAAAATTATGCAAGTGGGAAAACACGGTCAACAGATGATAATTAAAATGAAGAATTGAAGAATCTGAATATTTGTCAATAATTGGACGAATTAGACAGTTTTGAAAAAAATGCAATTGATGGATTTGATGGAAAAAAATCATCAAAAATGTAAAATTTGATAAAATGAAATGAAAAAAAAAAAAAAATTCAAAACTAATTATTTTTATGATTTTTGCAGCAAAAAAAAGTTAAAAATGAGAAATTGAAAAATTTTAACAGAAGAACAAAATAACTATTGAAAATGAATTTGTCTAAAAATTTAAGAAAATACATGAATTGATCATTTTGAGGAAATTTATCAAGAAAGTTGATATTAGTAAAATTGAAGAACTGAAAAAATAAAGATGCAAAAAAAAAATACAAATTGAAGAAAATCCAGAAATTTATCGTTTTGAAAAAATTTGACCATCGAAGTCTGAAATTGGTCGAATTGGTGAACGTGACGAAACAAATGCTGAAAAAACTGTAACTGAAGTTTTTTTATGGCAAGAGTTGTCAGAAATTAGACAAATTGAAGAAATTTCAAAAAATTGGTCACTTCGAGTAATTTGTAGAAAAGATAAGTTATGAATTACCTAGTCAAACTGAAGAACCTAACAACCATCGCCAAAAATGAAGAGAAATGAAAAATTTGACCGAGTTAACGAAAAAAACAAAACAAAACGGCGAATTGAAGAAATTCTAAAAATTAGTCATTTGAAAAAGATTGACCGAAATGGTCAAAAAAAATTAGCAAATCGACGATTTTAATATCAAATGAGATCCAAAAGTCTAACCAAAAGTCATAATATTGATTGGTCAACAGTTTTACCAAGTTTCTTCAACAGAATGTCAGTATGTCAGTGATCGTAAAACTTTGAGAAATGGCGTTTCAATATTTGGTGTCCCGTTTCATGCCCCCCCCCCCCCTCCAGCACGATAACATATTCATGTTAAAAATTGAAAATTAGTCAAATTGAAGAAGAGTGACAAAAGTAAAACAAAATTGAAGATTGATTCAAAATTCTCGATCAGAATCTGGATAAATTGGATGAATTTAAAAATATTGGTCACTTGGAATAATTTATCAAAAAAATGTCAAAAATGAGTCCAATTGAAGAATCTGACGAAGTTGACGTTGAAAATATTATGAGAAATGAAGAATTCAACCAAGAGTTGTTAAAAAGCAAACAAATTGGAGAAAATCGAAAAATTCATTATTTTGAAAGTCCTCTCAGGGTCTCAAGAAGTCGAAAATTTGTAAAATCGAAGAAATCCAAAATAAAGGAATTAAAGAATTTAACACAATGTTGTCAAACATCAGATAAATTGAAGAAACCCCAAAAGTTCTTATTTTTCAGATATTGATTTTTAAAAAGTCAAAAAATGAGTCTATCAAAAGTCACGAAATGGATAATTTTATTCAGATTTCTCAGAAACCGACGAATTGAACAAATGTCACCTCATAATGTTGGTCATTTTGAATACTTCGTCAGAAAAAGTCATGAAGTAGTCTTTGAAAATTAACTAAAATAACATTAAAAAAATAAAAATAGGTAGGTCCAAAAGCGTGTAAAAATTTGGATAAACATCAACATATGGAAGCGAATTGGAGAATTTGACAAAACTGGTCAAAAACTTGACAAATGGAAGATTTTTTGAAAATCGACTCCTCTAAAGAAATTTACCCAAAAAAAATCAAACGTGAAGTTGAGACATTCGAAAAAAATCTTCAAATTATAAAAAAATTCAAGAATCTGGTAAACGATCGTTTTCAAAAAACCAGAAAAATTGAAATTTCAAAAAATGTGTCACTTTGAAAAATTATTCGAAAAATAAGAAAATATGGTTTCTCAGGTATCTGTCTTCTCTACTGACCTGATATGAAAAAAAAATGAATTGATCAAAAACATTTACAATTGGAAGAAAACTGGAGAATTTGACAAAACTGATCGAAAACTTGACAAAAACGAAAATTTTTGAAAATCGACCCTTTAAAGAAATTTGCAAAAAAAGTCAAAAATAAAGTTGAAACATTCAAAAAAATCTTCAAATTATATAAAATTCAAAAATCTGATAAACGAGTTTTCAAAAAACCAGAAAAATTGAAGAAATTTCAAAAAATGTGTCACTTTAAAAAAATCATTCGAAAAATTAGAAAATAAGTGACCTGGACTGCGGAAAGGTACCTATAGTCACCAAAACCGATTTTTCGTTTTTGATCGATATTGATAGAAGAAAGTATGCTTATTCCAATGACATAAACCGCTGACTCCAGATTTTATAATTTTTGCTATCAAGTACATTAATTTTTGCCAAGAAGCTTAATTTTAGACACATTTTCTATAATAAAAGTGAACTTTGAACTTCCGACTGAAATATCTCGAAATCATAGCTTTCTAGAAAAAAAACTAATTGCACTCTATAGAAAGGAAATTTTACGCTCTACAATTTATGGTCTATTCATTTTTTCCGTAGAACCCTTCTTTTGCTCAGAAAATTGACTTCAAGTGACAAAAATTTTAAAATGTAAAAAATATTCAACAAAAAATTGACGAGTTTTGACACTTGAAGTCAATTTTCTGAGTAAAGGAAGGGTTCTACGGAAAAAATAAATAGAACATAAATTGTAGAGCATAAAATTTCCTCTCTGTAAAGTGCAATTAGTTTTTTTCTAGAAAGCCATACTTTCGAGATATTTTAGTCGAAAGTTCAAAGTTCAACTTTTAAACCGACATTGTTTTTTTACTGCGTTTTTCTCGATAAGTTGATTTTGGCCAGCGGTCCCTTTTCGTAGACCAGGTCATGATTTCTCAGGTTCCTCTACTGACCTGATATGAAAAAACAATATTAATGGGAATTGAGATGAATGAAATTATTGAATGAGCAATGTTGAAAGATCCCATAATCAATTTTTTCCAGCCATTAACCATAATTTAACCTTACATTGGAACGTTTGGGTTGAAACAATCTACCTGTTGGTTACAAAATCTACCTAAAATTGGTACTTCTTTCTTTACCTGCTACCAGACCATTAATAATAGGTAAACCCCTGAAAATAGAAAACAAAAGGTATACTTTTCTCGATATACTTGCTTCGAATCTGTTTAAAGGCTGAAATTTCGAAATTTCCTCCTCCATAGTCTACGAATGTCTACCTTCTACCTCGCTTACAAAAATGCTGCTGTTCGCGACACAATTCGATTTCACCGGTATCGGCATACGCCCATCATAGTCGCAATCGACTTGTACCTTGGTTGCGCTGCGACATCAACCTACATTTGAATGTTAAGTAAAGTGTGTAGACAAGACGTGTACACGAAAGAGATACGCGATGAAAATAAAGGAAAGAAATAAAGTAAAAATCAAACCACCCAGATGTTTCAGTTTAATACACGTACCAAAGTCGACGCAACGATGGAACGAGCGAACGGAACGCGAAATCATCCGTTGACTTCGCAATGACGTAATTCTTCCGTTAAACTAAACATTGCGAAAAATACGTTTATCGTTTAGGTTTGAAAACGAACACCACCGTAACAAATGGTAATTTGGTTTCTTTGAAAATTTATTCGCTTCTCCTACGACATTTCCATGCCTTTTATAAGCTCGCAAACTCGCGGGACGCCCACACCATCGTTCGGCAGAATGGCGCAGGGAATACAAAAAGATCGAGACGAGAGGAGAAAAAAAAACTCACTACGTACACGCGTCAAAAATTTGTTCCGTAGTACTTTAATCATTAATATAGGAAAATATGAAGCGGGAAACCCTACGTCGTTAATAATTTTCATTACTACGTAATCTATGACGCGTGTTTCGAGGGTGCTGATGCCCCACTTTGGAAAAAAATTTCCAATTCTAATGAGAAAATTCGCTCCGCCGTAGCGAGCGGTTTAATACGTATGTTTACAAAAATGAGGTGATTTCTTTTCGCACATTACGTGTTTATCTCAATTACGCTACCTTGTTGCTCGTCGACGATACATTTCGTCGTACAGCGAGTTTATCTCGAATATTCGCGTGTTCGGTGTTTTTTTTTCCTTTAATATTTACGCGACGACGTTATTTTTCCCTCTTACCGAATACGGCGACGCGAGAGTACTCGTATTTGTCAAAGGAATGGAGAACTACCTGGGAAAAAAAGAGAACTTCGCAGCGAAATTGAAAATACCTAGCAGAAAGTTGAGTTTTTCAAAATGCCGTTCACGCAAGTCGTATACGTATTTTATACGTAACGCTTTTCTCTCTGCTGCTTTCGTCTTACCCGCCTGCGTATTTTTTTTCCATCGAGATGCTGAAATTACACGTGCACGTGCGTTAAAAAAAGCTCGCTTGGAAATTTTTCTCTGTCTTATTTAAAGCTGTAGGAATTGTTCGTTTGACGATCGAGTGTTGATGTGTCACGTGTTTCGTACACGAGTGTGAAATCACGCGTCTCGTAATATTCATCGAATAAACGTCAAGTTGGTTAATTGATATGATTGCCCGGTTATGATGGAACGATAATTCGGGTTTTATTTGAATTTAAAACGAAAGTGTCATGTTGAGATGTTTCGTAAATTGGTTGTGGAAAGCTAAACGAATAAATGTAGGTAGTTTATTATTGGGGGGGGGGGGGGTTAGAGGGAAGAGTTGAAAGAGTGAAATTAGAAAAAAAAATTGTTAGTTGTTTAGTTTTTGGACTTTTTTTGTCTAAAATTTTAATTTGTTGATTTTGTAGGTATTTGTTATTTTAATTTGCTTCATTTTCCCCATCACATTCTTCTTTTTTTTCAATTTCGACGATTTTTTAATCGAGTTTTTTGGGGATTTTTTGCATTTTGTATTTTTCTTACTCATTTTTTGTATAATTTTTCTAATTGACTGATTTTTTCATTTTATCTATCTATGCTTCAACTTCAAAGTTTTATTTTTGGGTGTATTAAATATCCGAATGATCGAATTCTATTTTGAATATGGTTTGACGTTTTTTTGGGGATTTTTTCCCCCAGATTTTTCTTATTGGAGTGTTCATAGTGATTTTTCAATCCATTTTTTAAATTTCGCTCGACTTCTTTTTGTCAAATACTTACAACTGACCAATTTATTTCAATTTGCTGAATATCTGACTTTGGGTAAATTGGGTATGTATTCCTAATTTTCTACCTGATTGATGTCAGTTTCTTTGATCAATACTTTGATTGTTTGATTTGCCCAGATTTCGACTTTTTGGTCAACTCTGTTTCAAACCGATCAAATTTTTGTCAGATTTTTCAGTTTGCTTAGGTACCTTCTGACTTTTTTTGGTCAAAGATTTGGTAGTGACTTATAGGGCGTTTACTATTGACGTCATCTGACGTCACTCCCTCAGTGAGATGGATCCCGTCTTGCCGCACCGCCACCGTTCGATGACGTTTTGTGTTGCTTTCCTTCAGTGAGATAAACCCGTCTTGCCCCACCACCGCCGTAGAACCGGTAAAACGACAGGCGCTGCTCGGCAATTTCAAAACCAGTAAACGCCCTATATTTTTAGTCAATAGGTATTTCAATCGGTCCAAATTTCAGCTTTTTTGTCAACTATGTCTCTTTTCTGACTCTTTTTTTAAGTCATTTCATTACGTTGATTTGTCCAAATTTTGACCTTTTTTTGTCAAGAATATAAAATTGATCAAGTTTTTTCAAATTTCTCAATTTGCTTGATTTTTGTTTTCTTAGTCAGATGTTTTTGTCCATTTTTGGTCAGTGATTTGATTTGTCTGAACTTCTAAAAATTTTTTTGAATTTTATAGTTTGTGGATTTTAGCTTTTTGATTTGGGGTTTTGGTTGCTTGGTTCATTTTTGGTCAGGCTCTTTGATTTCTCTAAATTTCGACCTTTTTTTGTCAACAATTTAAAATTGGTCAAGTTTTGTCAATGTTTTCAATTTGCTTGATTTTTTCTTTTTTTTTTTGGTCAGATATTTTCGTCCAGTTTTGGTCAGTGCTTTGATTTGTCTGAATTTCTCACGTTTTTGTCAACTATTATTTTGAATTTATTCAGGTTTTTGTCAATTTTTTCAAATTTCTTGGCCTTTTGATTTTAGCTTTTGGCTGTTTGGTTCATTTTTAATCAGGCACTTTAAATTTTGATCTTTTGGAAAAATGAATAAATAATTATCTAAATTTTCAATGCAGGTCACTAATATCGCCACCTTTTGTCAGATTTTTGAAAATTGGCCAATTTTTGTCAGGGAATTTTGAAAATTGGTCAATTTTTGTCAGATTTTTGAAAATTGGAGAATTTTTGTCAGATTTTTGAAAATTGGCCAATTTTTGTCAAAGAATTTTGAAAATTGGTAAATTTTTGTCAGATTTTTGAAAATTGGAGAATTTTTGTCAGATTTTAAAAAATTGCCCATATTTTGTCAGATTTATGAAAATTTGCCAATTTTTGTCAGATTTTTGAAAATTGGCCAATTTTTGTCCAATTTTTCTGTTAGTTTTATTGTTGGCTTCTTTTAGTCAAACAGCTATTTCAAAATTTTCAATTTTTGGTCAATGTTTTGATTTGTCCAAACTTTCAACTTTTTTTGTCAATCATTTGTACTTATCAAGGTTTTTGTCTGAATTTTTCAATTTGCTTGATTTTTGAATTCTTTTGCTTAGGTACTTTTGGTCAGTACTTTGATTGGTCCTACCTTTGACTTTTTTTTGTCAATAATTTGAAATTGATCAGTTTTTTATATTTGGTTGATTTTCTAGTTTTTTCGGTCAAATATCTGAAATTTGTTCATTTTTTGGTCAAACACGTACTTATTTAAAATTCATCCAGTTAGGTTAAAATTTGATGGTTGTCCATTTTTGGTCAGTTTTTCAATTTGCACAAATTTTCAACTTTTTTATCAACCGGTTGATTTTGGTCAGGGTTTTTCCAGATTTTACTTTTCACTTTCAGTTTGCTTGATTTACAATTTTTCGAATTATTTTTGGTCAACATTTTGATTTGTCAGAATTTTGACTTTTTTGTCATTTATTTGAAATTACCTTGTTTTTTTCAATTTTTCATTTCGTTTGATTTCTGAATTTTTTTGGTACCTAAAAGATTTGAAATTGTCTCATTTTGGTCAACAACATTTTTTTTTTCAATTTTAGAAATTTTTTGTCATTTGTTTGAAATTGACCAATTTGTAATGTAAATTTTCTTATTAATATGTATTATTTGAAATATTTTTGATATTTGGACAAATATTTGGAATTCATCATGGTTTCAACAATTTATTCAAATTTGCTCAATTTTTGACATTGTTGGTCAATTTTTTTCAAACTGTCCAATTTTTGAAAGTAGTCAAGTTTCTGACAAATTTTTAAAATTTCCTTCCTTTCTTATGCTTTTGGTCAAGCATTCGAAAGTGATTCATTTCCTGTCAATGCTTACCTTTATTTGCTGTAATAGATTTTTAAACTTTCCCATTACGGATTTTTTCGGTCATGTTAAAATTGAAAATAAATTGATCAAGTTTTTTGTCATTTTTTTTTCATTGTCGATTGATTCTTCTTTTTTTGGTCAAATGTTTGAAACTGACTGATTTTCTGACAAAATCGACTTACTTTATTCAGTTCATCCAATCTTGTCTTCGCATTTTTTTAATGTTTTACCAATTTTTTTGCCCAATTCTATATTTAACTAAAAGTGTTCTGATGTCTGACAAATTTATCGAATAATCAATTTTTCCATTGTCAGTGTTTTGTCTTGATTTTTTGGGGGGGGAGGGGGGAATTTTCCAATTTAACTTTTTTGAAAAATGTTTTAGTTTGACCTGCTCTTCAGGCGAGTTTCAAAATTTTCAGTTACTCTGAATTTTGAGGTTTTATCATCAAATTTTCTATTTTGTTGTTTTGACTTTTTTGTCACTTTCTCTTTTTTTTTTTTTTTTTTTTTGTTGATTCGTTAATTTGACCAAATGTTGATCAATTTTTCAAATTTTTGATGTTGGTCAACTTTTTGATAATATTTCAATTTGTTTTAGATCTATTTTCAATTTAAATTTCGTTGTATTCCAAAAAATTTATGTCAGATTCTTCACTCTTTCGAATTTGTGATATATTTTGGCCAGAGTCTTGAATTTGCACGGTTTTTGGCAATTTTTTGTCAGTCTCTTGAATTCAACTTAACGGATTCTTCCCATTTGTGTCAAATTCACCGCCTCGAATTCTCGCCGATCCATCAACGAGGAAAATTTATCAATTTACCTGTCCATAAACTACATCTACCGTTATTCTAAACTCCTTGTATTCTCGGCTCGCGTACTCGTTAACAAGGAAAATTCGTACATTTTTACCATAGAAATCTGCAGGCCAGTAAAAGTTTTATTCGCCATTAAACCTGGCGCAGATTGGCGAGTAAAAAATTTAACGATTATACAACGAGAGTCGAAAGAGGCGTACTATTTATGTAAATATATTTCTCGATTCTAAACCATCATGACGCTTCGATGCGTGTATTTGGACGAGGAAGCGAGCTCGCGTATTAAAAATTGACGATATTTTTTCCTTTCTTCATTCGCATCGTCGTACAACGTACGTATGAATACGGAAGCAATCAGTATTGTACACAATACGAAACCAAGACATGTATGTGGGAATAACACGCACACAAACGATAAGGCGACAATAGCAAAGGTCACTGGCGCTGGCGATTAATAATTTAATCAATGGTCAACGCGTTAAAGAGAGGATTTCGTTGGGCGATATTGAGCGTACGCGTCGACGATGCGGACTTATAGTCCGGTTATATTATGGTTGCGTGTAAAATTACTATATCAGCGGTTTTATGAGATTCCGAAAGTTGTCCGACGCATAATTACCGCCGGGCCGGAACCGGTTTCGCTATGTACGCCGAGATCTGGCTAAATTACCCAGTGTACCTGTGTGTAGAAGACCTACAAAGTATATCACCGCGAACTGACAACGACGACAGTTTGCAGCCTCTGGAATAATTCTGCGTGTATAAACAAACCATCGCGTCTTCCCTTCGTCTGCGATTCCGGCCATAGCCACCATTGCTCAGTGCTCAGTGCTCAGAGGTCACAATATTCGTGCTAACGGAACCAGGAAGATGGCGTCGCGCCGCAGCACCGGTGTCGTAAATTACCCCGAAATAACCAGAATGGTGCGAATTGAAACGACACAGACGTACAATGATCGAAGCGTGCGAATTATTTCATCGCGCGCCTTAGCAACTAAACTAGATCAATAGGGTATGCCAAATGGTTCGAGTACAAAGAGAATGAAGCGAGGACGTGTAAAAAATACGTCGGTTTTTAAATTATCATTTTGCTCGCGTCGATACCGTGGCTCTCTGCTTGGATCTTTTTTTCTTGAGCCGATATTTCGCTGGTAAACAAATACGCTAAATACTGGGTATTAGAGTGGAACGACTTGTCGCGGAAGTTAGACTGGAATATGTGTAAAAACTGTTCCATCATCGTTGAAATACGTGTACCAGTTTGATGTGTGCGGAGTGTGGTGGTATTACCCCCTTGAAATGCTTAGATGGTGATGGGGAATTACTTTCATCGTGAATTGGAATATTTAGATTAGTTGTGTCTAATTTTTCGGAGGATGGTGGAGGGAAAGCAGGAGGAGGTTCTCTGACATTTTTAATTAGTGAAAAGTCATTGGTAAATAGTCAGAATTGCAGCACAGTAATAAATTAGTGAAAAAATTACATTGAAAGCAATCGATGAAAAAAAATGCTGGAAAATCAGTGAAAATTCACTAAAAAAAATAATCCTTTGAAAAATCAGTAAAAATCCGCTGAAAATCGAAGAATTTTGCGGATTTTTCAAAGAAATAATAATTTCACTGATTTTCCAGCAATTTTCTTCACTGTTCGCTTTCAGTGATTTTTTCAGTGATTTATTGCTGTGCTACAATTCTGATCGTTTTTCAATGATTTTCGATTATTTTCATAGTTTTATAAGTGAGGAAGTACATAGAATATAATTTTGAGATGAATATTTGAGAAATACCCTGTTCCTTAATTTTTTTTTAATTTTGATAATTTTTCGTCCAATTTTTCAATTTGATTGGTTGTAGCAAACTTTTTGTTAAATTTTTCAATTTTAAACATATTTTAAAATTTTTTCAGATTCTATTTATCTTTTCTTTCAAATTCTGATCGTTGTTTTGTTCAATTCTTCTTTTTGACAATTTTTATTGTAATTCAATTTTTTTGTCGAATTGTTCATTTCCCTCAATTTTTGACATTTGAGGGGCTTAGTTCCAAAACTCACTTTTGCCAAAAAAAATTGATGTCGTTTTTTTTGCAGATTTCGATTCAGTTTGAAAAACTGAACCAGAATCCGCGAAAAAAACGACATCGATTTTTTTTGGCAAAAGTGAGTTTTGGAACTAAGCCCCTCATTTCTTTTGTCGAATTCTTTGTTGTGACTATTTTCTTTTCATCAAATTGGCCATTTTTCTAAATTGTTGAAGTCTCCAACTTGAATAATTATTAATTAAAAAAATTTCCGTTGAACTTTTCATGTTCAATTTATGTCTTTTTTCTTTTATTTTCTCATCCTTGAACAATTTTCTATTTTGCTCAACTTTTTCCAAATCTTTAATTCTCTAATTTGATTTCATTTTGACAACTTATTTATTTTGAATTTTAAAATTATTTGACATTTTTGGTCCATTTCTTTAATTTAACTCTTTTTTTGTCAAATTCTTCTGTTTTTGATTATTTTTAAAAAATTTATTGACCTTTTTTTTTTTGGTAAATTACATCAATTTGATAATTTTTTGTCATATTTTCAGTTTTTAAATTTTTTTGGACGAATCCTTATTTTTTTTACCTTAGATTGCTTGATTTCCCAAGTTTTGACATTTTTGATGATACTCTTTAGATTTATTGTAATTTTGGTCTTTTTTGTTACATTTTGTTGTGCTTCAACACTTTTTTTTGGGGAAATTTTTCATTCCATGCCTATCCAATGGTTCTTCGTCATTATTTTTTGAGGGGTGGGGAAGTTCGTTTTGTTTCTCCAATTTTTTACTTTTTTGTTACATTTCTGTACTCTTGAATCAATTTGATGAATTTTGGTCATATTTTCAGTTTTTAAAATTTCTTTCGGTCAAATTCTTTATTTTTTACCTTCAATTTTTGACATTTTTGGTGATATTTTTTGTTTTTTTAAATTATTTTTCTTTGATACTTTTTTACCACTGTTTCAATTTTTTGTAATTTTGGCCAGTCGTGGGTGCTTTAATTTTTGACATTTTTTTGCCAAATTTTTCATTATATACCTAACTGCAGTTTTTCATTCTTTTTTTTTGGTGGGGGGAGGATCTGTTGTTATTCTTTGGTGTATTGTTTTTTTCAGTCCTAACGATGCCGGATTCTTTGGGATTTCCATTTTTTGGTCAAATTCTTCATTACTTCACTTTGTGACTTTTTTGGTTTGCTTAATTTTTTAATTTTTTCTCATATTTTGACGTTTTTTTTTTTTTGGTAAAATTCGACCTTTCCATTGTTTTCCATTGTTGATCATATTTTTCTCGATTCTTCATCCCTGCAATTTTCATGGCCTTTCATTTTTACTATATTCTTCAATTTTCTCACTTTTTGAAACATTTTGATCGAAATCTTCAACTTTTTTAATCTTCGCGATATTTATGGCTCAAAATTCCTGCTCATTTTTTCATACTCCGGTGGCCTTTTTTTTTGTCAATTTTTATGGTGTTCTGCCAATTCTTTTTAAATAAATGCTTGGTTGTATTCCTGTTACCGGAGCCAAATTTTATTTTCATGAAATTCATTCATCACTGCTTCAATTTACAATTTTTTTATCTAACTACATACTTAATTCCATTTTTAAAATGATTTTTGATCAATTTTTTTTTGTTTTTACGATTTTTTGATTACTTTTTGACCACATTCTTCAATTCTTCCTGTCTCAAGCTTTTTTGTCAAATTCTTCAGTGAACCAATTTTTGAAATTATTTTTATACATATTCTTTATCTTATTGGTCATTACTTTTTTCTCTTTTTAAACCGAAAATAAATTTCCCTTCCTCCTTAAAAATTGAATTCTCCATTGTTTTGATTTTTAATACACCCCCCCCCCATCACATTTTCCAATTCTCAACTTTATGACACATTTGGATCAAATTCTCTCGTTCCAATTTTTCTTATTATTTTTTCAGCCCTTTTCTAATTTTCTTTAAATTTCTTGATAGGCACCTATATTATTTGTCAAATTCATCAATTCCAATTTTTGATACTTTTATGATCAATGAATTTTTGATAATTCTTCGTTGCCTTGATTTTTGACACTTTTCAAAGAATTCTTCTGGATTTTATTGTTTTGATACTTTTTTTTACAAATTCATTTTGTTTGTTAGTTATCCTTATCAACATTTTTGTCCAATTTCGTTTTTTTTTAAATTTTCGACACATTTTGGTCATTTTTATCACTTTTTCCTTCCTTTGAAATTTTTTGGTCAAATTTTCATTTTTCCAATTCTGAGCATTTACTATCGAAATGTTCGTTGCTTCAATTTTGACCTTTTTTTTTTACCAAATTCTCTCACTTTTTGACATCATCTTTCTTAACTTTTGACATTTTTTGTCAATTTTTTCATGCCGAATTTTCTTCAATACCCGAACCGTGTCGATATAATCGACTTCCTACGCATTCATACGAAAAAATTCCCATGTCCTATATCACCTTCCCAAAAAAACCTCTCGAAACAATCACGTTTCAAGCAACACTGTCCATCCTTCAGCTCTCGAAATTTTTCGTCAAATTCACGTGAAAATGTGAAATCTCAAGTACGCACGTACGTGGGTATTCAAAGCCGCTATCGATAACACCGACGCCACTTATCATTCGAAAAACTCGCAATCTCTTCCGAAAAGATAAAAAAAAAATTACACTAGGTAATTTTCATAGGTTTAGTTACATACACAGATAAAGGGTATATCTTTAGACCGATCTACACACGCTATCGATATCAGTGACGTAACGAAGTGTAGACTAACAATATAATACATACAAATACATAGTATCTATTATATAAAGAGAAGTGGTGTTTTCGTTGTCACGGGTAAACTCCGAAGATCCGGCGAGTTGAGGGTGGAGGGTGGCGCCATCGGATAGCCCTTGACGAGGAGAAGGTTTAGCGCGCAAAAAGTTTGGAAAAAGTCGCCTTCAAAGTTGAGAAAATTCGCCTCAAAGTTTGGCAAATTTCGGCTTCCGTTTGGCCAATCAGAAAGTGGTTTGCTGTAAACGTTGTTTTTTGAAAATATTTCGAAAAGGGTGGGTCAAATCGAAAATCTAATGACACATTGACGATAGCAAATTTTACGGGCTACAATTTTGGTTCTCTTCGATTTTTGCTGAAACGGCTTCGTTTTCGAGATATTCCTCCGAGAAAGTCAAAGTGAAGTTTTGGAAAATTTCAACCATTGAAAGACCTGTAATGACTTATGTGCGGAATTTTGTGGGCAGTATCAACAACAGCTACATAGCCGAGTTGACTACGTCATAGATTCTCACCCCGGATGATAGGGGTTCGAATCCTACAGGGTTCAAATTTTTTAAAATATTTTTTTTCAAGAAAATAAATTTTTAAAAAAACTTGAAAAATTTTTAATACAAATTATAAAGATTGATTCAACCTCCAAAATTAATTTTTTTTTTTATAAATTATCCATTAATTGTAATGTTTATGAATGTGAGGTGATGGAGTTGGTAATTAATATCATCCGAAAAAGTTTAATAATTTTGACCAATCAGAAGCCGTAGGAAGGATATGAAAAAATTGACTTCACCTGGGGTTCAAATTGAATGCAATTAATCGAATTTTTATTTAATGGGAGAGAGCATTCAAAAAATGGATATCTATGACTTCTGTAATTTGAAAAAATTTAATTATTGGCGGAGTTGTTAATTAATAGGAGAGATTCAAAAAACAAATTTAACCTGGGGTTCAAATTGAATATAAAGTTGAAAAAAATTATTGAATCCACGTGGGGTATTTGATCATGCTAAATTGTGTTTAGATTACTTACTTTTAAAATTTTAAAAAATTATATGGGCAGAAAATAAAAATTAATTAAATCAATAAAAAAATTGCTGAATTGAATTTTTTTTAGATTAAGTAATTATTGTAACAAATTTTTGGTACTTAATGTTTTCATTTGATTAAATCAATATATTTTTTTTAAATAAACAGCCATTTTTGAATTGATTGAATTTTTTATGATTTTACCCGTGTTTGATCAATAATTAATAGCATTTTACCTATCAGATCGAGATAAAAAAATTACAAAAATATTTTGTCTCAATCATGTAAAAAATACAAACATTTTGAATTTTTTCAACTCACCCAAACATTTCAAATTTTTCAAGATTACAAGTCGTCAAATTTTCAATTTATGGGAGAGAGTATTTAAAAAATTGATGTGATCTCAGTAATTTAAAAAATTTATCAATTTATTTGGGGAAGCTGTGTTTGGGGACTAAAAATGTATAAAAATGTGAAAAAAGTTATTTTGCATAAAATTCAAAAAAATATGGTCTCTGACCTAAAAATGTGTTTTTGATGTTTTTAATTTTTGTTTGAAATGGTTTCAAAAATTTTAAAAATGTGAAATTAAAAATACAAAAACAGTGGCAAATCGGTTTAAACTTTAAAAATGTGAGCAATCAATGATTTTTTTTAAATTGATGAATTAACTGAATTATTAATTTTTTTTCAAAAAATTGTGTATAATTGGTTTAGACTTTAAAACGTGATAGGCAAATTTATTGATTTATTGAATTTTTTCAATTTTTTCAAATTTTTCACATGCTAAATCATTTTTTGATTAGTGTGTTGATTAATGGGGGGGGGGGGGATATTCAAAAATAAAATTGAATCCACCAGAGGCATTTTTGAAAAAATCGATTCGACACTGTGTAATTTACCAAAAATCTAGAAAAGTTATTACCTAATTGATCACATTTTTAATTGATAGGCAGGGTATTCAAAAAAAAAATGAATTCGGCATGGAATATTTTTTGAAAAAATTGAGTTGTCCTGTGTGTGTTGAAAAAATTTTAAATGTTGGTCATTTTTGACAATTGAATAAATAATTGGGAAAAAATATTTTCGTAATTTGTTATTTTTGATCTCAGCAATTTTGTTTCAAATCATAAATTTATGGGAGGGTATATTCAAAAAAAGAAGTGATTTCACCTGGAGTATTTTTGAAAATAATTGATTTAACCAGTGTAATTAAAAAAATTATTAATGATTCATCAAATTATCAAATAATGGGAGTGGATATTAAATAATTGATTTGACCTGGGTTCAAATTAAATACAAATGTAAATGAGAAGGGGAATCCAAAAAATTGATTTGACCTGGGTTATCCTTCTTAAAACTGATTCAATTTCTATAATTTAAAAATGTTTAAAAAATTATGAATTGATCGAATTGTTGAGTAATGGGGGGTATTCAAAAAGTGAGTTGAATCTACTGGGGTTTTTTGAAAAAAAAATAGATTCATTTTGTAATTTAAAAAAAAAATTACACAAATATTATTTAATTGATTTTTTGATTAATGGGAGGGGGATTCAAAAAAATGGATTCGATCTGTGTAAATTGAAAAATTTGAAGTTTCTAATGAATTCAAATTGAATACAATTGATTAAATATTTAGGTAATGGGGGGGGGGGGTCCATTCAGAAGAAAAAAATTAACTTTGGATTCCAACTGAATACAATTGATTATGAATGGGGTATGGAAGGGGACATTCAAAAAAATTGTTTCAACCTGGGTCAATGATAATAAAGCTGACAAATCTATGTAAAACTATGATTTGAATAATCCTTTTTGGAGTGTTATCACCCGTCCGAAGGACGGGTAGAAAGTCTAGTAAGGTTATAAAATCAACTCGTAAAGCCACCTCTTGACGGTGTTCAATGTTCACACAAACGCATACTTAGTACATATGTGAATGCACCCTAATACATTATTACTATAGGTACAACACTCGTATTCTATTTGTGTATAGATCTTGTATAGGTACTAAAAACCCTACTGGATAGGTAGACAATGTAATTAGACGGACCGGAAACACTATACAATCGTAGCGAGTTAAAATAGGGGATATCTTTGAAAAGAGGGTAAGCCATAAGCTGCGTATGGTATACTGTGTTGTTGAAAAACACGCATCGTATCGTCTGTTTCTTAATCTCTATTCGCTATTTATTGTAGATCAGTTTCACTTCGGTTATAAAACTTTACAATTGGTTGATAAAATTTGTCAAAAAGTCACTTTCTTGTGCTCGGAAATCAATCAAGAAAGACGAACTAGGAAAAATGGCCAATTAGCGGAGAAGTGTAACTGTAAACCGGATAACATTTATTTCCGGCTTCCGAGTCGACTTCGGTAGTGCTACGGCACTTGGTAGTGGCAACCTTCAAAACATTACGAATTTATGTTTACCTGGCGGCCTGAAGTTGGTATAATCTTTATAAAGCGAAGGATAACGCGTAGACTGGCTGGTTTACAAAATTATATAAATGAGGTTCGGGGAGGTGGGGCTCATACTAAGTAGTCTCGTTAGCTAGACAAATTTGCTAATTAGTAGAGACAATATTGTCTGAGAGATTCGAAGTATCGCCTCAACGATGTTCGAATACGTGTGGTATTTTATACAATCGTCTATCGTAAGAATGTCGTCGTTGTTTTCGGTTCGCTAGGTATAGGGGTATGAGGAGCAGAGGCGCGAGTAATAAACCATAAGTACACGCGGCCTTCGTTTATTACATTCTGACTCGAGCGGTATTTTTTCGTAAAATGGTCGGGGCCTCGGATTAGGATGTTAGATCGAGGTGTCCACAGTCCTGCGAGTCCTGATTGAGGCCCGTGTGTCCCTGATGGTCTGATTTTGTCCTGTTTCTGAGTCAAAAATGTCAAAATGTTAGGCTTATTTTACTTTTTTGTTTCGATTCAATTTTGAAAATTTTTAATTTATTCTCCTCCTTTTTTTTAGGGAATTGATTCATTTGAAATTTCATAAATTTGGAGTTTTCACGTGATAAAAAATTGTGCAAATAGAAAGAGAGTTGTTATTTCCATGAGCTTGGAGAGACATTCTTGATGAATGATTCAGCTGTTCTCGAGATCGTTCGAATGTTATCGTAGCTAAAACAAGTTTTTCAAATATTTTTTTCCAAGTTCTTCCAATTTCCAACTGCAAAATTTTTTCCATTTTAATAACCATTCTCATTCCAATTTTGAAAAATGGTCGAAGAAAAAAAGGAAATTGAATAAAACAGAAATTTTTTTCGATTCGAAGTTGGAACGAGAGTTTGTCGAGTTGAAACAAATAATTTTCCCTTGAAAAATTTTACAGTTTCGAAACAATTTTTGAGAAACTTCAAACGTAAAAATTTTCTGAAAAAATTCAAACTTTGAAAAATTTTTGGCACCAAGAGTTCAAATCGAAAACCCATCTCATCAAACAGAGAGTGAAAAAATTATGTTAATTTTTTTTTTTTAACCAAGCAGTCAAAATTATTCAATAAATTTCACAAGGTGTCCACTGGCAAAAGAACCAAGAAAAATCAGAAATTAGCAAGAATTTTACTTTGGTGGCCAGAAAATTAGAAAATATAGAAAGAATTGTAATAATTTTACCCTGAAAAGCAAGAATTTCCGACATTTTGCCCTTTTTTGAATTTTTTAAAAAGAGTCAATCTTTTTCGGGTAAATTTTAAACAAGGAAAATAGTATGATGATATTCTTCTCAGGAATTTTTCTACGTTAAATTATCTCAATTTTTTTAGCCGAACAATCAAAATTATTCAATGAATCTCACAAGGTGTCTACTGGCAGGAAACAAAAGAAATGCTATAGGAAGAAAACCAGAAAGTAGCAAGAGTTGCAATAATTTTACTCTGAAGAGCAAGTTTTTTCATAATTTTTAGTATAGTCAGTTAAGCTCAAACCTAGCCAAAATTCCCAAAAAGCTGAATTTTGGTTTATACGTGTATAGTGATGTCAGTAACAACATACAAAAAGTCCCCCCTCCCTCCGGTCCTAGTGTGGAGGAAACCCCAAGAGGGGACAAAAAACATCCCCAAAAAGTGGGTTTTCCTCCATACTGCCTCAGGGAAGCCCCCAATCGAAAAAAAACAAGTGTGAAAAAAAATTCTACGTAAAATTTCCTATCAAATGGATGTTTCACTTTTTGAAATAACCCCATCCTGACCTCAGTTAGGGGTGCTCAAAGTTGACTCCTTTTTACATTTTTTCAATTTTGGCCTGAAAATACACTTATTATTGGTTAAAAATGCATTCTACGTAAAAATTGGTGAGAACTAAAGTGTTCTTCGTTCAGTTCTACAGGGTGACTGAAAATTGCTTCCCCAAAAAAATTTAAAATTTTGGTAAAAAATTATTATTGATAGGGTAAATTTTTTTTGGTCATATTCTACTAATATAGATCGTCTTCTAATCTCTGTATAATTTATAACCCGAAAAAATTCAATATTGCGCAATTTTTCCCTTAAACCAGAGCATTAATTCAATAATGCTGAATTAAATCACCTGACTCCAATTTGTGAAGCGCTGAAATGCAATCCTCCTTATTTCAAAATTGAACGCACTGTTTTCAGATTAACAGGGTTCAATTCAAGATTTTGAGGAACTCTTCGCCTATCCACAGAAATTCCTAAATTTTATTCCACCCAATTTTAAAATTTCGTTCGACTAGGTTTAGCTATAGCATTGTAAACGAAAATCAAATTATTCTTCACAAAATATTCAAAAATGATTGAGAATTTTTGAAGAGGCCTGTGTTCCAATAGTAATGGACCAAGGATGCTGCCAGAGTTGAAATTTTTTGGATAAGTTAACTAGGGAATTTTTGCTAGGCATTTTTTTTTGGGAACTACTTTTCGGTCACCCTGTACATTCGAAACTGCAATCATGTTTTTCAAAAAACACCAAAATGAGCCCAAAATGGGAAGGAGCTGAAATTCAAATTTGGGAGTTTGTATCCTACAAGTTACTTAATTGAAAAATTGTAAATATGGGTCAACTTTGAGCACCCCTAACTGAGATCAGGGTGGGGTTATTTCAAAAAGTGAAACATCCATTTGATAGGAAATTTGACGTAGAATTTTTTTTTTCACACTTGTTTTTTTCGATTGGGGGCTTCCCTGAGGCGGTGGGAGAAAAAATCACTTTTTGGGGACGTTTGTGCCCATTCCTGGGGTTTCTTCCACACTTGGGGGCGGAACTTTTTGTATGTTGTTACTGAAATCACTATACATGCACGTATAAACCAAAATTCAGTTTTTTGGGAATTTTGGCTAGGTTTGAGCTTATTTGACTATACTATTTGCCCTTTCTTGATTTTTCAGAAAGAGTGAGTTCGTTTTCAGACAAATTCTAAATAAGGAAAATGGTATAAAAATGGCAAAATAATCCAGAAAGTAGCAAAAAATTTCATTTTTTTCAATCGATTAATTATGCTGATTTCAATCTTTGGCTGAAAGACACTTTTCTCAGGAATTTTTCCGAGTTTGAATTTTTTCAAAATTGTTTTGTTTTCAACCTTTTCTAAATTCAAATTTCAACAAAATTCTCACAAATTTTGAGAATTTCTCAACATTTGTAAAAATATTCAAAAAAATTCAAACTTACCTACAAAAATTTAGAATTTGAGATATTGAATTTTCAATTTTTTCAAATTTCGGGAAATACTTGAAAAAAATTAGGAAAATTAAACACGAGAAAAACTTTAAGAAAATTGAACTTGGAAAATTTGCGTCACTTCGAATTTGTACTTACTTGAAAAATTTAGAGGAAAAATTGTAAAATTTTTATCGTTCGAAAAAATATCGTTAATTTTCATGATTTTTTTATCCAAAAAAATTCTCTATGGAAAGAGGATCGAACAGAGCATTGATAAGAAGCTCTATGAAGTTTGAGCAATTTCGTTCATGTTTACTACGATTCCGATCAATTTTTTGCCCAACACTCCCCCTCCCTCAAAAAACCTAAAATATCTGAAAAATGTCCTTCTTTTTCATTATGAAATTCTGTTGAACACCTTGTCAATCAAATCGAACTGATAGGCATCTCCTCACAAACATTTACGTAGGCAGCACCAGGATAAACTCTAATTGCAACTGGAACCATGGAACCGATGCCGAATTGCCAGCATCTGTTTGTGAACAAGTTTAAAACCCACTGACAACGAGATAACCGCTTGTAGAGATTTTCGGGCCACATTCGGGAATTCGGCGGTATACTGTAGGGTCGTTACTCTATGTTTCTATGAGAATTTCGAGCCAACGTTTATAATGAACCAGACTACAAGAAAACCAGCAGTGGTATCCGATTAAATCCTATAATAGTTTTCTTCTTCTCGTCTTCGGCATTTCAACAGAGAAAAAAGATGCACATACGTAAATGTATCATCATCGTTCGTCAATAGGTATCAGATTTTTATCCCATTTGTGATCCTATAACGTGAGGGTATTTAATTGAAAAATCAGTGAAAAAAAAAGAACGAGTTTTATTTAAACAATTGCCAACGAACAATCACTGAATCGACCTTCAGGTTTATTGTAACAATAATAATTACAATAAGACGAATAAACTTTCGCCTCTGTGCAGCGTATTTGTTTACAATAACATTCCTCTAATATCGCGTCAAGTATTCGTTCGCGAGGAAAATTTAACGCTTTGGTATCGCACGCTGCAGCGCCACTATCGCTAAATAGTTCTAGTTTTAAAAAAAAGATTCCATTACCCGAAATAATTCGAGCTGTATTGTGGAAAATTTCTGTGTGGAAAAAAAATCATATGAATAAGAAGTGGTGTCTGGTGTGAGTGTTCGGCTGCGTCGTATTTACGTATACACGTGTACAAATACTAGATACGGTTCGGCTTCGGCTTTCACCAAAGATGTCATTTATATGATTACATAATCCTCTTTTTATATACGCGTTTTATATAGGTTTAGGTAGGTATTCCGCTGATGGTAACGGTATAATCGCGGCTCGCGCTACCAAACGTGAAAGAAAAAACAATGACGGATATCACGTACACAGCGTATTGTAGGTCTGGGTACGTTTACTTCTACATACGACGACGTGTAATTAAACAAGTGCTCGTGGTTTTTTTTTCATTTAAATTATCATCCAGCATAGGGGAAGTTCTAAGGGGAAAATAGTTTACTGCAAATTAAAACTATTTAGATAATGGATTCGGATGGATCGTGGTGCATTAGGGATCAGGTAACTTATCCATGTTTGTATCGTGGTCTTATTGTAATTGCAGGTGGAAAGAGATTGTATTTGTGTTGTCAATTGATCCGCGATGGGTAAATAATTCGCCCTTATGGGGTATTGTTTTGTGTTTATTGTTTTACGTGTACGTAGATGGAAGTTTGTGCAGTGTACTTAGAGTTCGGTTCGAGTACTTGTTGTGCAGCGAGGAAGATGAGCGTGTGTGCAAGATAATGCATTGTGGTGGTCTTTTTGAGATGTTCGAGCTGCAGGATGACACGTGGATGGGTGAATTGTTTGCTGGGAGATAATGTTTTGGAGGGGAAGGGGAGGGAAAGGGGAGGGAAGGAATGGGTGAGTTGGTGAGATGACTGGTAAATTGTTGAAAAATATACGGATGGATTCTGGCTAAAAATATTTTGTACCATTAGCTCTATTTTTAGAATTTGGAAAGTTGGGGTTTCAGAAGACTGCTTTATTGATTGATTGTTGATGAGGGAGGAGGGTGATTTTTCTCCTGACTTTTTTTTGAGAAGTACAAGTTCATTCGGAAAAATTACACTAGTTTTGCTGTAGAGCAAATGTTTTTAAATCGTGGATATTTTGGATTTAATTTGTCATTTAAATGGCAGATTGAAACCATTTTTATTTTTTCAATTTCACGATTTCTTATAATTTAGAATTTTTATTTCTATATTTTTTCAATCATATCAAAACGTAATGTCAGTGAAGTTTAAATTTTTACCCCCTCTCCCTCCTTTCAATCTATTTTAATAACCCACTTCAGCATGGTGTCCAAATTACCTCCAATTCAGACATGATGTCTCAAAAACTCTAATCTGGACATAGTGTCCCAAAACCCTCTATTTGGACTTAATGTCCCAAAAAACTCAGTTATCCGGGCCAAAAAAAAACTCAATTCGAACTATTTCAAACACCTCCATTGAAACATAATAATGTCCTAAAAAGCAATTCAGACATGGTGCCTCAAATACCTCCAATTTGGACATTATGTCCCAAAAATCTTGATTTAGACATAATATCCCAACGCCCTTTCAGATAAAGTGTCTCGAAAACCTCTATTGGGACAGAAAGTCCTGAAAACCCCATCTTAGGCAATATGTGCCCCAAAAACCATTTAAATAATTCAATTATGTACCCAAACAAAAAAAAAACGCAATTTGAACATGGTGATTCAAAAGTTTCAACTGGGACATTGTGGGACATTGTGTCCCCCAAAAAAATTTGGACATGGTGTCCCAAATATCTTCAATTTGGACATAATGTTCCAATCCGTTTACGAACTTGGTGTCTTAAAAATCTGTATTGGGACAGAATGTCCTGAAAACCCCAATTTGGACAATTGAGTCCAAAAAATTTCAACATTACCGAAACCAAAAAAAAAACAATTTGATAGTTTTTTGAACACCTCCGTTGAGACACGGTGTCCTAAAAAATCCAATTTGGACAAGAGATCTCAAAAAACCCTAATTTGGGCACTGTGCCTATGAAACTCTTCAATTCATATATCCAAAAACCCTAATTTGAACATGGTGTTTTAAAAAAAATTGATTTTGGACATGGTGTCCCAAATACCTGAATTTTGGACATAATGCCTCAAATGCCTTGATTATAGACATGGTGTCCCAAATACCTTGATTATGGACATGATGTCCTAAATAACTGGATTTTGGACATGGTGTCCCGAATACATCTATTTCGGACAAGGTGTCCCAAATACCACTATTTTAGACATAATGTCTCAGTCTTATTTTTAAAATGATATCTTGAAAACCTCCATTGGGACAGAGTGTCCTGAGAGACCCTAATTTGGACCTTTTGTGTCCCAAAAAGTCCAAAAAAACACAATTTGAACATGGTGTTTCAAAAGTTTTAACTGGGACATTGTGTCCTAAAAAAAACCAATTTGGACACGGTGTCCCAATCCTTCAATTTCGACATAATGTCCCAATCCCTTTTCGAATTTGGTGTCTTAAAAATCAATATTGGGACAGAATGTCCTGAAAACCTCAATTTGGACACTGTGTCGGAAAAACTTCAACATTACGGAAGCCAAAAAAAAAAAAAAACTTAATTCGATCACAGTGTTTTGAACACCTTCGTTGGGACATGGTGTCCTAAAAAAACCAATTTGGACAAGGGGTTTCAAAAAACCCTAATTTGAACATGGTGTTTTAAAGAAAATTGATTTTAGACATGGTGTCCCAAATACCTCGATTTTGGACATTGGTGTCCCAAATTACTGGATTTTGGACATAGTGTCCCAAATTACTGGATTTTGGACATGGTGTCCCAAATACCTCGATTTTGGACATGTTGTCTCAATCTTATTTTAAAAATGATATCTTGAAAACCTCCATTGGGACAGAGTGCCCTAAGATCCCAGTTTGGACCTTCGTGTCCCAAAAAGTTTTTAAAAAAAACACAATTTGAACATAGTGTCCTAAAAAAAACGATTGTGACATGACGTCCCAATAAATTACATGGAAAATTTTATATCAATCAAAAGTCAATTCTCGAAAATAATTTTTTGATCATTTTTCAAGAATAATTCGTCCAAATTTTTCCCAACTTTTTTATGTCTAACAAAAATTTACTATCAAGAATGTATTTTCTTCTTTTAAAAGTTTTTAAATTTTTTAAACGTGATCGAGTTTTTGAATTTTTTTTGATTACTTATTATGGATTATCATCAATTTTTGTCAACTAATTTTTGCAATATATTTAGTAGAAAGTTTTTCATTCATTTTGAAAAAAAAAATCCTAAATTTTGAAGACTTTTACAAAGTTTTGATGAATTTTATTTAAAAATGCAATGATCTGTTTTTGCCAAAATTGTGAAAAAATGACTAAAAAAGTGACACCGAAATATTGAACTGAAAAAAATTCACTCGTGTAAAAATTATTTAAAACAACGCTGAAATATTTAAAAATGAGAGAGGAAGCCGAATTTATTTCCTACTTCAGCTTGAAGTTTTATTTTTTCAGTTTTCGATGTTTTTTTTGAAATAAATTTTTATTCCTTTGATTTTTCAATATCCAAGTATTATTTTAAAATTAAACATCAATTGTTGATTTTCGCATCAATCTCTGATCTTTTTTTATCAAACAGCATCTCAGCTTTCTTGTTATAAAATTTGAATTGGGCAAAGGCTCTTTTAAGGTTCTGTAAATTTAAAAATTTGACTATTGAAGTCATTTTATCTTACTTGACTTAAGGCTTATTCATCTGCAGACTTTTTTTGACTTTTATCTTCCTTTTCTAGTTCAGAATTTTTCTCATCTCTGTTTCCAATGAAAATGATATTTATTCCATCTTATCAACTTCACTGCTTCTCTACATAAAAATACATACTGTATATACTATTTTTTGCATTCTACCGGCTTTACAGTTTCCTCCCCTACCCCTCATATTCCCGCATCTTTTGCGAATACCTATTTCGACACTGCGTACTGGGAATGTTGATGACATATCAATACGTAGGTACTCGCATGTATAGTTTTTCCAGTTTATATTCCACTATTTCATCCACCTTTACACGTATATAGACATATCGTTACACTGGTGTATCTGTATTATAGAAAAAGCATCGAAAAAATACAATTTCCAGCCTATTTAAAAAACGATAGGGTAGAAAAAATCAAGACATAGAAAGTCACGTTTATATATAAAAATTGTAACGCCGAAAGAACTACGTATTCTGGAAAAAAGAGAAGAAAAGCTCGGAAAAAACTCTAGTATCTTTTCAAATCGACGAATACCGATCGAGTACTATACGTATATTTTCGACATGCTGTTTCCCTTCTTTTTTTTCCACCATCGAAGAATCTACGGTAAATATTTTGTGTCGCATTAACACGTACATGAGTTTATCGCGTTTGTCGACATTTTTTTTTTGCATGAAAATTCGTCCGGAAGAGAGAAAATCGCATTCGCGATAAAACAACTGCTTCGACATTATTTCCAGCCGTAGTAGGCGCGTTCGGTCGGAAAATCATTATTCAAATAGAAGACATTAAGCGTTTTTTATATTTCTCGACCGAGCACGATAAATGGCGCATGATTTATAAACACTTAAGATTCGAATTGTTTTAGAGCAACGTGCAACGGTGTGTACACATTTAAATTCATTTAGGAAGTGGATTGATCGAGGTGGGGAGGTGAGGTTTGCGTGTGTAGTTTGTTAGCCGATTGTGCGAGGGTATTATTGAGGTGGCGATTAATGAGCTTATTTATGCGGTGTGGTATGGCGTGGTTATCATAATGATGATATTATTACACTAGTCGATAAAAAAATTTTGTTCTGTGTTTCAATTCTAATGCCTAAATTCTGAATCTAGGTATCGAAATACACCAACATGTTTATTGGTGGCTTTCAAAATTTGCTGGGGGGGGGGGAATCGAAAAATAAGGTTTTTCGAGAACAATAATTTCCCGCGTGAGGAAACAAATTTTCAATTTTTTTGGCCTAGGCATAGGAAAGTTCACGGCGAATCGAATGGAACAAACCGCAGACTTCTATCTCATTCAGAATAAAAGTTACAGCTTACACTTTCCTAAATTCTGTGAAAAAATCTCATTTTTTTGTGCTTTGCCTACCAAAAAGTGACGTTTCTGAGCAAACTAAGCGTCATACGACAAAAATGATGAGAACCAAAGTTGTAGAGAATGAATTTTCCTATCTGCTGAAGCAGTTGGATTTTTCAGAGAGGCATAATTTTCAAGATATTTTCGAGTACCTAAAGTTGAATATTAGTGGCGAAAATTAAGAAAAAAATATATAAATAAATCAATGTTTGGCTGGCAAAGGTTACCAATATTCAACTTTACTCGAAAATATCTTGAAAACTATGCCTCCCAGAAAAATCTAACCGATTCTACCAGATAGAAAATTTCATTCTCTACAACTTTGTTTCTTTTCATTTTTGTCGTAAGACGCTTAGTTTGCTGAGAAATGTCACTTTTTGGCAGGGGTGTTAATTGTAATGCAGGATGTATAACAGGTTAAGCTGTCCTGATAAGTCGAGCTTTTTTCAAAAAGGTCATGTCGGTCCTGAAAAGTCAAACTTTTTGACCAATTATCCCTGATTTACTCAAAAGGTCAAGCTTTTTTCAAAAATGTAGCTGTTGAAAATAAATTTTAATTTTCTATAAATAGCTACAAGCACATAAATGTACTTACAGATTTTTTTTTTTGGGGGGGGGAGGGTGCTCGGAAAAGTCGTGCAAAAAGTCATTCCAAAACGTCAAGCTAAGTCAAGCTTTTTGCTCAAAATATTTTGTGGTTTTTAGGTTTTGGTTTCGGTTTCTAAAATTTCATGTGGAGTGTTTGGGTTTTGGTTATGGGTTTTCTCTTGAATTAACGATTTCAGGTTACGGTTACGGTTTTTAGCGATTTTCACCTTTTTTTTCTCTTTTTTTTTATGGACAATGCCACAACATTTGTTCAAATTGCTATTAGGAGGGAGGCATTTTTTTTAATACATTACAATTTTTATCAATTTTTTTGTTCTGTTATAAATAAGGGTGAATCGGTAAAAAAAAAAAAAGACATTTCTTGTTGATAAACACAAACACTAGAGCCCATAGACGCACTCAGGCATCATAGCAGGTCACTTTTTTAGGGCGTTTGTCACTTTTTTCAACCTTGGTCACTAAAAGTCACTTTTTTCAACCTTGGTCACTAAAAGTCACTTTTTTCAACCTTTGTCACTAAAAGTCACTTTTTTCATCCAAAGGTCACTAAAAGTCACTTTTTCCCTCTCAAAGTCACTTTTTTCGCATTTTCAAGCAAAAATTCAAATTTTCACATAAAAATTGCTATTTTTCAAAATTCTTCAAGAAAAAAAATAAAAAGTTGATAATGATTTTTCAAAAAAAAATTGCCCTCGCTGGGGCAGTATTTCAATAATAAAGATTCGTTTTTTTTAAATCAGTAAAGTAATTGATTTTTTAATCAATTCCCCATTTGACAGAATAAATCAATAATTTTGACTAAAATAAATCAAACAAACAATTGAAATATCACAGATTTTCAAATAAATTCATTTCACTGATTCAAAAAGGCACAGTTTTGCGAAAATTGACTGATTTAGATTTAGAGTGTAGATATAGGTCATATATTAATTTTATTGTTTGTTCCAAAAATCTCGTCGTTTTTCAATTTTTCTTTGCTCAAATCTGTATACCTAATTAAATTAATTATGTATATCTGCCTCCTAAAGTGCCACTAAAAAAAAGTTAGATTTTTAGATTGACCCACTCCCCTCATTTTTTTCTTGAATTCTCAGCCCTCCTTTAACTGTAAAAAAATTACCCCGAAAAAATCGAATTTTTGGTTACTTTTTGGCCATTTTTTGGCCACATTTTTCTCAAAAAAGGTCACTTGAAGTCACTTTTTTTCTTCGGAATTTCGCAATGATGCCTGCGCACTCGGAAATTTTCCGGGGGGGGGGTAAATTTGATCCACATTAGGTCTCAAAAATCTGTTTTTTCTGTATTGAAGGCGTAATCACACCCAGAAATTATTCAAGGGAGAGGCTGAGAATTCGATAAAAATAGGGGAGGGGAATCAAATTTCAACAAAAAAATCCAGTAACCTCCTATTTTAGTAGCATTGGGTGGTTAGGGTATTGTTAGTAGGCTAATAATACAAAAACGGATTTGAGTAAAGAAAAATTGGAAAACAGCGGAATTTTTTAGAACAAATAAAATAACCAATACACTCCTTAAATCTTAATTAGTTTAATTCACCTGTTTGAATCAGTGAAATGAATTTAACTGAAAATGAGTGATTTTTCACTGATCATTCAGACAAAATTATAGATTTTTCTGACAAATTGGAAAGTGATTTTTGACTGAAAAATAACCGATTCAGAGTTAAAGAATTTTTTATGTTCATTCAAGAAACAGAAAAATTTTGATTTTTTTTGTCTCAAGCTCGCGTTCATTGTCCTTGAAAAACCTAATTTTTCGCCCCCCTCCCCTCCACCACCAAAAGCAAACTTCGGTCAAAAAATGTTTTTTCCTTCATTAATTACATGCAAGCAACCAAAATTTGGCAATCGGAACCCAGAGTCAAAAATCATGTTGACCTGTGTTATAATTGAGGAGGATCGTCTTAGGCTGGGGATCGATTGATGATGGTCAGCAGCCGGCGCGAGGCGGATAATTAAAGAAATTTGTTCGCAAATTGGACTCGATAAAAGCCAAAACCAATAAACATGATTGAAGGTTCGCCATGCCGCTTGTTTACCGATTGCTTCGTGACACGCAATAAAAGAAGTATGTTTGGCAGCTTCGGCTCTGAGTTTAGAGAGTGATCACCGTTGACATGTCTTATACGACGAGTGCATCTGAAATAACACGAGACACGCGACCGCCAGCGTCATAGAATCGGTTTTTTTATTTCGCTTTACCATTGCACCGTGTGTACTGCGCCGTGACATTCGTCATTCTGCTCGATAACGTCGCAGTTGCGATAAGTAATTGAATTTACGCGAGTAATATACCGTATCTGCGCGCAGAAAGAGGCTGAGTGTTCTTTTTATTGTGCGAGAGCGACGGCGGCGGCGGCGGATACAATACCGGAGATTTTTTTCGTTTAATTCGATTTAGCATATTTTGCGAGAAGACGTACGAGCCGGGGAGAAGGAAAAGAAAAATCACAAAGCGATAAAAAACTACGCGCCGAGAGATTGGAAAAAAAAGAAAGAAAAATGGACGTCGGAAAAGAATTTGAGCGTGTTAAAAGCCGCCGCATAGGTCTACGGCGAAATTCAATAACGAAAGAGAGAAAAAAAAGGGTTTTTGATTAAAATAATGAGAACGCGGAAAGGTTAGCGCGGTAGCCGTCTTAGGGGAAAGTATTTGTTAAAGTTTAGTTTGACTTTTTGAGCGTGTAATACGTTTTTTATTTGGTGTTTTTTTTCGCCTGTTTTTTTTTGTTTCTGTGTATTTTGGCGAGTTTGAAAAGTAGGTAATTGTAGTGAAAAAAAAAGGAGAATAGATAAGGAATTTTTTACCAGCGGTGAGCAGATAGTGCACACTATGGCGTGGCGCAACGCGATGCGGAATTTTAATATTCGATGTAAATTAATAATGGCATTACGATATTACGTACGATACGTTTTCGAAACCGTTAATATACGACGGCGGTGGCGAGATAATTGTAGAAATGGAAATGAGCTTTGGGCTCGTGTCGCGGAGACGCGGTGAAAGCGACCGCTATAAAAATCCTACCATCCGGCATTTACGTGACGATCGGATATTTGTGGCAACATTGTATATTGTTTCGTTCTTGTCGAGTGCGACTGGTGGCATTGTCCTAATTTCGAGCTGATTGCAGTCAAGTCCTGAGGTGTGCGAAAATATGGATTAAAACGAATCGAAGACTGGAGTTTTATTGGTTGTTGAGTGAGCGAGGTTCGATTGGTTTTGGGGCAGATTTTTGGTAATAAAAGATATGAATATGGCGATAGAAGGCAGGAATCGAAAAACTAACGTTGGAATTGGAATCAGCACCTCAGAAAATATAGATTTCGATACCCTACATGATACCCTTCCGAAGTGAAGCAGTGCTCGTAAGATCCTCCCCCTCCCTTTTTCACCATTATTTCCTTTCAAAGTTTTGGAATCGTGAAACAAGCACTGTAATTGAAATCACTACCGATCTAGCCCTCCTCTTGTTCACCATTCTGGCTCCTAAAAATTTTGAAATCATTGAAAAATTTTCTGAATACCTACTCCTGAACACTGATACATTTTTTTAAAACTGACAATTTTCTGAAAATTGATAAATTTTTGAAACGCTGACACATTTTCTGAAACACTGATACCTACATTTTCTGAATGCTTGACAAATTTTTTGAACGCTTATGCATTTTCTGATCACAAATTTTCTGAAATACTGACAACAGGCATTTTTTGAAATACAGGTATTGACAAATTAAAAATTTTCTGAACGCTTGACGAACTTTCTAAATTACTGACCTATTTTCTGATCGCTGGACAAATTTCCTGAAATACATAATTATTGACATATGTTCAGAAATACTGACATATTTTCTGAAATAGGTATACTGACAAATTTTCTGAAATATTGACATATTTTCTGAAACACTGACATATTTTCTGAAACACTGACACATTTTCTGAAACACTGACACATTTTCTGAAACACTGACACATTTTCTGAAATACTGACATATTTTCTGAAATAGGTACAGACAAATTTTCTGAAATATTGACACATTTTCTGAAACACTGACACATTTTCTGAAATACTGACATATTTTCTGAAATAGGTACAGACAAATTTTCTGAAATATTGACACATTTTCTGAAACACTGACACATTTTCTGATTGCTGAAAAATTTTTCTGAAATTATGACTTATTTTCTGAAATAGGTACCGGCATATTTTCTGATCGTTGGACAAATTTTCTGAAACACTGACACAAATTCTGAACGCTTGCAAATTTTCTAAAATACTGACACATGTTTTGAACATTTGACAAATTTTCCGAAATATTGACATATTTTCTGAAACACTGGCACATTTTCTGAAATACTGACCCATTTTCTGATTGCTTGACATATTTTCTGAAATATTGACATATTTTCTGAAATATTGACATTATTTTCTGAAATATTGACATATTTTCTGAAATATTGACATATTTTCTGAAATATTGACATATTTTCTGAAATATTGACATATTTTCTGAAATATTGACATATTTTCTGAAATATTGACATATTTTCTGAAATATTGACATATTTTCTGAAATATTGACATATTTTCTGAAATATTGACATATTTTCTGAAACACTGACACAATTTCTGAAACACCGACAATCGACCCATTTTCTGAACATAGTTACTAACAAATCTTCTGAATACTGACAAGTTTTCTGAACACTGGCAAAGACTTTTCCCTCCCCTTCTGAACTTTGTTCCACCTATAAATTTTTTAATTATAATGAATTAAGGTCATGTCGGATATCAATTTCTAAGTTGTTTGGGCTGCTGATTCCGGTTTATAACAATAAGTACTCACAGCCAATATCAATGATACTCATCATAAGTAATCTAGTATACTGAAATCGAGCCCCTTTTCCGTGTCTAAATTTTGCCCCCTTACACTAAATTTTTCAATTCAACAAAATATAGTCGTGTTGGGTATCGATTTCTAGGTTTTTTGGGGTGCTGATTCTGAATTTGAGGTAATTTTTATCGTTTCGAAGCTTGTCGCTGAGTAATCATCGTATTTGATGAAAAACATGTCCATAAATCTGATTAAAACTCAAATACAACCGATATTGATGCCGGAAAGTCTAAAAGCCTTGTAATTGTCAGATTTAATTTTCTTTATTAGTTTTAGTTACAATTAATTTTGTTCAAATTCCTGTGTTTTTTAGCTTCGATTATTATCAATAAAAACTGTGAAACAAATGATAACGGTTTTAAAACCAAAAATCGACTCGAAAATCGTTATCAGCTCATCAAAATATGTAGATTTTGATACCTCATGCCATACCTTTTCTGTATGATTTGATTGCTCGACCCCCCCCCCCCCCCACCATTTCAAAGGCTTCACTCTAAAAAGAATTTACCGCGTTTCATGAAAAATAGTCGAGTTGGGTATCGATTTCTATGAAACAGTCAGAATTGCAGCACAGGAGAAAATCAGTGAAAGAAAATCACTGGAAATCAGTGAAAATTCACTGAAAACTCAGTGATGTTTATGAAATTCACTGAAAAATCTGTGAAATTCTTTGAATTATCAGTGAAAAATCACTGAAAATCAGTGAATTTCACTGATTTTTCCTGTGCTGCAATTCTGACTGTTTATCAGTGATTTTTCACTGATTCGAAATGAGGGAGTGCTTAACTCCATTATTCAAATGAACAGCACACTTAATTACAGAAACCCCCCCCCCCCCCCCCAAAAAAAAAAAACTGTAATTTTGGAAATGAAAAATTCCATCAACTTTTTTTTTCATTTGGAGTTATTTGGTTGAAAATATGCAATGGCATGGCCTAAGCCTAATGGCATTTTCATCCAAGTATAATAGTATTTATCATTCAAATACCGTACATACGAGCGATGAAAGGCAGTAATCGAAAAATAAACATCATAATCATAATCAGCGTCCAAAAACACATAGAAAACGATACCCTACACGATAAGCTTCCGAAAAAACATCTTGAACCCAAAATTTCACCCCTAATTATAATTTTTCCGCCCCTATTGACTTTTCAACTCTACCCAAAGGTAGCCGTGTTGGGTATCGATTTCTTGGTTTTTTCAGGTGCTGATTCCGAATCAGATGTTATTTTTCAGCCTTACCCCTTTCTACCCTCCATCTCCACCATCCATCATAATCAACATTTAAATACAATAAACCCATTAATAAAACGCTTATTACTGGTAGGAAATGTTTTTAAAAAGTTGTAATTTAACATCCCCACAGGGAAGTTTAGGAAGTTAAAGGAGGAAAAAACCACGACCGTTTCATTTATACTAAAATTACCATCTACTTATAACGATAAGTGCATTATTGTGATTTTCATTCGGTCTCGTTTTCTAAACGCTCGGCTTGGGTATCTGTATTTAGGAGGATTGTATATTGTATAGATGTGTTGGAAATGGAAAGGCGCATCAGCAAAAGGGTCCGCGTATATTAATTCGTATAGCTTAAAGGAATTAGATGATTAGGGTAGAGAGACTTGGGAAGTAGCAAGACCACCCAACGAAATACGTCTGAATGGTAGTACCATATCCTACAGTTGTTGTTGGTAGGAAACATTGAAACAGACGAGTTTATCCAAGAGGGTTGAAAAATGAATAACTAAAATGAAAAAGACAAATTGAGCGTATACCGAGCTACCAAATAACACAACGATATCGAGAAGGCAATATGCAATAAAAATATACCAATTGTAATACCTATTCGTGGAACTCGTACTACGTACTACATTTATGCAAAAAAAAAATTGATAAAAAGAGAGGTTCGATAACGTTCGAAGAATAGCCATAAGAAAGAAATGGAAAAAAACAACAAAGTGAATGACTCGAGTGTACGCGATCCACGTTCCACGAAATATTTATCCTACGAATAGAGCGCGAAAAGGTGACGTTAATTAAATAAATTAATATAGAAGCGATGAATTTTTCGCGTGTACCGTCGTCGTCGCTGGCCGGCCCTTAGCTCAGAGCGTCCTTGTACGTCGCTCCGTCTGTCGGCCTCTTCGCCTCGCATTCGTAGAAAATCTACTCGTGGAAAATGTTGTACCTGGGATGAGGCGCAGAGGTGAGGCCGAGGGAGGACGAAAATCTGTTTTAAGTTTTAGCGGTTTTCGTTTTGTGTAGTAGTAAATTCGGTCGACGTATTTTATAGTATACGTTTTGTTGCTCTAATGTACCTACCTGTGGTATAAGTTTCAACGTCGAGAACACCGTGCTCGATGGTGTTGCGCAGCTCGTATCGTTTTTAATTCCCTTAATGTCCAAATGACCGACCTATATCGCGTTTACTTACCTTTCGTGTTTTTCTAGGGTTTATTTGATCGGTAGATGTGCTCTGGGTGATCTATTGTCCATTAGGTGTGTCTTGAATCGAAATTTTTGAATTTTGGAGCTCCTTGGAGTGTCAGTGATTCACTTTCCTTTGAAGATGAAATTTACAAAATTTTAGCCTCCCTTCATCAATTAGGGGCCATGAACTAGACCCTCCTTTTTCTTATGAGATTCAAAATAAGATAATACGTTGAAACAAAAACATCAATTTTTTGGAGATAATAATGCAAAATTTTCAAATATTTCTGAAAATTTGAAATTCAGAGATAAACTTTGGATCCGTCGAACCATTCTAGAGGGGTTCAGGGGGCCCTCAAATTAGGTAAAAATGACTAAAACATAGGTTCTATTTGTGACCTTCTAGAACTTTCCGAGGATGATTCCTCAGGTTCAAAGTTCGTCCTTAAAAATCAAAACTAAGTGAACCAGTCATTTTCAAAACAACGTAACGCCAAAGAAGTAAATTTTTCAGGAGCAAAAAAAACATTTTCAAGCGAAATCATATACGTTATGGTAGAAATCAATGTCAGAAATGGAAAGAGGATGCAAAAATACACCTTTTGGGTCAAATTAAGTGTCAACATGATTGATTTACCGCCCAATGAAGTTCATGTACTTACGTTGCTTTGCAAATGACCTTCATTTTCGATTTTCGACCATAAAAGTTGTTTAAAATTTCACCGGAAGTGCTTCTAAAGTTGGAAAAATGTTTAGAATGATGAAATTCGACAAAAGCTCCGTAAAAAGTTCGATTTAAGGCACAAAATGTATCTCTAAAACTTCATTGGTCCCGAACTTGGAAAAAAATTTAAAATTCGTAAAATTCGCCTACATTGAGGTAAAAAACTGAAAATTGGTAGATATCCTATTTTCGACCACCTGATTCGATTGGAAGCGGTTTTAAAACGTTTCGGAGTCACCAAAAAATTTTGGATTTTTTTAGTGCTATTATGGGTACTGAATTTTCTAAACGGCTGACTCAACGAAATGTGGTAAACATACCATCAGAATCGACAATAACATGAAAATCGCCTGTTGTTTTGCAAATGACTGGTTCAAGTCATTTTTCAAATTTTGAAGAAATATTTGGAAAATTTGCAACTTTTCCCATTTTTTCACGGTTTAGCATTTCATCTACAGCCTTCAATTATTGTTTTAGAGGGCTAAAATTTTGGGAATTTTATTTTTAGAGGAAACCTACCCTGAAGTGTGAGATCAGAAAAATTTGAAAAAAAATTCACCATGTTACAAGAAACCCTCGATTTTTTTTGGAAAATTGGAGGCGATGATTGAAAAAAAGTTGTGCAATGACCTCAAAAGACCGTAGTAAAATTTCCAGGTCTCTCATTTTAATCCCATCGTTCAATTGGGGAGTTCAAAATTTTGAAATTTTCAAAAAATAGAAGAAAAATTTACCAATTTTTGCTTTTTTTGTTCATTGATGGCTGTATCATTATGATTTGAGAGTAAAAATAATTCTCAAATTTTTTCGATTTTTTGGGGTGTTTCAGAGAGGAGTTGTAGGAAGCAGCAGAGTCGCATTTTTTGGAGAACTGGTAGGGACTGAAAATTTTAATTTTACTTTTTTTCGAAAAAATATGCTTTAAAAGAACAAAAATTCAATTTTTTCATCGCTAAATTGCAACTTTTTCAACATTTTTTTCTTTAAGAAAAAGTGAGCAAAAGGTACAGAAGCAGAAAAATAATCAATTTTCTAGCCCTTATTTTTTTGTTTTCAAGGGTTCTCAAATTTTTTTAAAACATTGACCAATATATTGACGTTATTTTGTGACATTATGAGAACCTCTGTAAAATGAATAATAGGTCAGTGGTGGTCCAATATGCTTCTAAAGAGTAAAAAAATATGTAATAATATAATACCTACCTACCCACCGAACTATTTCTAATAATTTTTTTGTAAAGTAACACTTATCTCTTAAAATGAAGTTTTTGACTATGTACAAAAATCATGTGAGCACCCCCTCCCCCCATCGGAAAATTATGAAAAAAATTTCCACTCAGCAAGACTCAACAGTAATTAATAATTATACCGGAAGTGCATTTAAGGGGATGGCTATCGGGCTACAGCCATCCCCAAAAATTAGCCTACCCCGAAAATCTTCAAAAATCCATAGACGCACTCAAGGGAGGGGCTCAGGGGGCTCGAGCTCCCTCCCTTTAAGCTCGACAAGGGCATTTTTTACATAGACATGCTAAAAAAGTGCATATTTTTGGTTTTTTAAACATGTTTTATGAAAAAAAATTCTTGAATACACAACATCTTTCTGAATTTGCTCTCTCAATCGAAAATCACTGAGAAACAGTCAGAATTGCAGCACAGGAAAAAATCAGTGATTTTTTTTAAATCGCTGAAAAATCAATGAAATTTATGAAGTTTGATGAAAAATTAGTGAAAATCTTTGAAAATTACCTAAAATTCGCTGAAAATCGTTGAATTTCTCTGATTTTTCCTGTGCTGCAATTCTGACCATTTATCAGTGATTTTTCTCTGATTTAGAATGAGAGAGTGAATTAGTCAAGTTGGACGAAATTTTACTTTTTTGAATCAGTGAAATAATGTTCATTGAAAATGAGTGATTTTTCACTGATATTTCAGTCAAAAATCAGTAATTTTGACTGAATAAAGATCAGTGAAACATCACAAATTTCAGCTAAATTTATTTCACTGATTCTTAATTTGACTATAATTCAAATTTAGAGTGTATATTGATTGTTCTAATAACCTCGCAAATTTTTTTTGCTCAAATCTATATGTGTACTTATTATCAGCGTGCAGAAAATCCCCTGACAACGCCCACGCCACAAAAATAACAGGTTACTCAATTTTTTCATTGAATTTTGGCCTCCCTTTTTTTTCTCGAATTCTCAGCCTCTCTCTTACATAATTTCTGGGTGCGCCTATGATTAAAAATATATATATTTATAAAACTTTTTACAACCATCTATCAAAACAAACACGAAAAAAATTCAATTTTCTTTGATTTTTTGAAAATTTCAAACTTTTGAACCCCATTTGTGTGATGGGAATTCGAACGAGAGACCTGAAAATTTTGCCTCGTTCTTTTGAGCCTTGAGGTCGTTTCCCAGTTTTTTTCAATCTCAACCTGACAATCCAAAAAAAGCAAATGATGACCCACTCTATTGTCCACCCTCTTCATAATAGCTTATCGAGCCCATCTCGAAGATTCCGTATTATCTCGCCGATTCGAAGATGAAAGTGATCGCACGGAGCAGTGGCGGTTCGCTCGGAAAAAGGAGTTTAATCGTCCGAGATAACGACGCTTTCTCTTTACATATTTACGAGGACGTATAGCTCGAAGAAACGAATAAATGCAGTACACGCGGAGGTTATTTCGAGACAATGATAAAGTTATCGCTGGCTGGGGGGAGGGGGGTCGAGGGACGCGGGCAACGAGAGGCGATCGTTCAATTTCGCCTGTTTTCAATTGCAACGCATACTAGGTGAACTACGTGTGTCAAATGTACAACCTGTTAGAGGCGCCGACGCCATTTTACTTGCTCGATTTCGTTGTAAAATATGAACGATTTTATCAATCCGACGGTAAATTGGCCTACGTCGTTGCTACTGGGTGCTCGATTTACAATCTCTACATTTTCCCCCTGGTCGTCGATTTGTTTCTCCAAAATTGGTGCGTATTGGATTTGGAAAAGTAATGCGAAGAATTTTTAGTCGTTTTTAGACACCTTGAAGATCGAGCAAGGATTTATTCGCTCATTGGTCAACGTAATTTGAAAATTTTTACATTTGTTGACGATGATGGCGAGGTCGTTGCAGCCTTGACATTAAACGCGATGTGATGCGACGTATTGTGTACTGGTAATGACGCAACCCAACCATATAGAACGAAGATTGATTAAAAAAGATGTACGTTCTCTGACCGTTTTGTACCACGAAACAACGGTGACGAACGAGGCGCCGTTATAAAGCGTGAAATCGACGCAGATTGACCAATTGCAGAGGGGGAGGGGTGAAATTTTTTTCGGCCGAATTTCCAATACAGGTTGAATTCGCCATCTGGCGTGCATTTTTACAATTCAAATAGTCTCGTTGGTCGCTGAATAAGAAGCGAATCTTTGACACGAGGTGTTTTCAGCCTAAAGAGGAGCTACGCCGGGGTAAAATGAATAAAGAGCACTTCGGGGCTTTGAAAACACACGGGCTGTTTAACGCGAGATCCGACGATGGAAAAAGTTATGGTTAAACGTTTACATATTGTTGGAATAAGAGAGAAAACGCAAAAAGCGATGGCGAATGGGCTCGGTACCATATACAACGAGATAAAATCGCGAGGGTCGGATACCCCTTTTTTTTATTCATTGTCGCCGCTGATTTTCCGGATACCCGGCCGACTTCCTTGATAATCTGCTTTTTTTTCTACACTGCTAAGATGAGGGTTTTAGAACATGATGGCGTTTTATCGAAAAAAAATACACGAGCGAAGTTTCCTTGTGTTTTAGATTCCGTCTGAAGGTTTTTTTCCCGTTCGTATTGACGTATTTCTTCTGATTGATTCGGATTGTTTGTATCGGGGTGCATTATGCTCGAGGCTGAGATTTTCATCCGAGTGCTGCTCGCTTCGAAAGGCAACGATTTGTTGGGTGTGGTGTTGAGTTCGCTGTGTTGACGTGGCTAGTCCGCAAGGATAGGGGAATTTGGTCTCTTTAATGTGGTTCGTATTTGGGGCCGGATGTCAAGTGGGCTCGAGTCGTGATGTTTGATCGCCTTTATTAGGGAAAATTTTAGGTACTTGAATTCCGTTTTATAGAGTTTTACCGAGATGTTTAATAGGGTTGGAAGGTGGAGAAGTGAATTGTTAGGGTGATAGATTCGCTGGTTTTTTGAGATCTTTACCTTATTTTGATACGGTTTCGAATTCGGTGTGAAATTGGAAGAAAATGTTGGGTGTGGAAAAATATGGTCATCGATTGAAAAATGGTAGAATTTTTCGTCTTTGCAAAATACAAGGTGTCTTTTGGCAAGAAAACCAAGAAAATCCAGAAATTAGCTAGAATTTCATCTTGGTAGGGAGAAAACCAAAAAATATCAAGAATTTTAATAATTTTACTCTGAAAAACAAGAATTTTCAACATTCTCCTCCTTGAATTTTCTAATCGAAGCATAAAGAAAGAGGGTTCTTTTTCAGGTGAAAGGTGAATTTGAAGCAATAAAAATGTTATGAAAATGCCTAAAAAAATCCAGAAAATGGGAAAATTTCTCATATTTTAGATCTATACCAGACAGCTTGAAAATAGTATTGAACAGTGCCCCCCCCCCCCCATCATCATTGTATTTTTAATGGGAAAAATTAGGTTTGGTGATCTTGTTTTCTTTTTTGTTTTTTAAAAGATTTGCAGTTTGATTCAAAAAATGTTGAGAAAAGAATAGTATTTCAAGTCAAAAAGTTGGAAAAAAATGCCATCAGAGTCGAAAATTTTCAGTTTTTTTCAAATATTATTCAGGTAACTTTTTTCTGGGTTTTTCAACTGAGAATATAGTTTTACCAATTTATTCAATTAACCCTCTACTGCATGAATTTCCCATCAAAATTTTCCAAAAATTTTCAAATTTTGGGAAAATTTTTTTAGCTATTATAAATATTTACCAAAGTATGTGAATGAATCATGAAATTTAATGTATTGGGATGTGCATAAAATGTTTAAAGTAAAGTTTTGGAAATATTTTGAATTTTTTCAAATTTTTTCAAATTTGGGCAACCTGTGGTTGTATATGACCACCTATGCAGCAAAGGGTTAAACTGCCAAATTTTCCGAAAAAAATCATAATTGTGAAAAAATGTCTTGTTTGAGACAAATTTCCCATATAGCCACATAATTGAACCAGTTTGGTGGGGGAGGGGAGGCATGGGAGAGGATGTGAGAAAAGAGAAGACAATTCGCCAAAGATCACGCTGGAGCATTTCTCCTCCCCCCACCCCCGTTTTATATTTATGCCTCCAAAATCAGTTTTTCGTCTATAAAAGACGCTCGAATTGAGGAGCGAAATTGAAGAAAAAGAAACGCATGAGGTAAAACACTGGCAGATTGCAAGAAATTCACAATTCATCAAATTTTGGCTCTTCTCCAATTTTCAGGCTTGAATATTGTAAAGACTTCATTTTTTTGAATTTTGATTAATTTTGTCCATTTTTCAATCAATGTGGTAGTGGTGGTGATGGGGGGGGGGGGGTTGCTGTCTAGAATCTCTTCAATAAAAAATTGAAAATTTTGATGCACTCGGATTTGAAAATTTGAGAAAGAATGAAATGAGATTGAAGAAATTGTAAGATATGAAATTGAAAAGGATTTTTTTTGTCTTCTAATAACAGAATTATTGGGTCAGAGAGAGAGATCACAATAGATGTATTGGTACTGGTCCTGAAAGCATTGGGATCTTTTATAAATCCACATAATTTTAAATAACTTCTAAACAACGCCGAAAACATCAATAAATTTTTGAAAAAGATGAAAAAATCGATCAAAATATTCATTTTTTAAAATTTTTTTGCAATTTGTAAATTTTTTTGAATTTTTTTGAAATAAATTTTAATAATTCAATTGTGCATTTATTTTGAAAAAAACGTACGAATTTTGATAAATTCTCCTGTGCCTCTTCTCCAGGCTTAATTTTAATAATTTTTCAATTTATCCTGTACTTTCTGCAGCCTAAATTTTAGTGATTTTAAATTTCTCCTGCATCCTCTTCCGAGTTAGGTACGTAAATTTAAGTAATTTCAAATTTCTCTTCTACCCTTCTACATCATTTTTAGTCAATTCTACTGCACCCCTCTTCAAACTGAATAATGGTAGTTAGCTTCAAATTTTCCCCACCCTCCTTCGAACTGAATTTTTCAATTTTTTCAATTTTTTCCTTGCCCCTCTCTGGGTTGAATTTTGAAATTTTTTCTGCTAAAATTTCAATTTTTCAGCATTTAATGAAAAATTGATCCTTGCAATTTTTGATGAATCAAAACATACGGTGATTGGGACATTGAAAATGTCATTAATTTTTTTTCGTTTAGAAAAGGGACGAGCACTCAACCTTCAACGTTTTTCATTTTTGCGAAATATTTAGCCGAAATTTTGATAAAAATTCAAAATTATAAAATTTCCTTTTCATCGAAAAAATCGAGCTTTGGAATTTTCCATAATTTTTCCAAGATGATGAAACAAAAACTAAACCAAGGAATTTTCCTCAAAATATGAACATTTCTCCTCTCCATTAAATCGCTTGTTTACTCGTGATAAATAATGTAAGCTTTTCCTTCTCAGGTTTTTTTCAAAATTGAAATGAACGCCTTTTTTCCAAAATCTGAAAAGATAAAAGGGGAAAAAATTGATAATTAAGAAAGACTCGCAAACAACCGTCGAAATTTCCTTTCGCGTTGTAAACACACATTTTAAAAGACGCATCCTGGATTCGCCGGCAATAAATTCGTTATTTCAACTCGAAGGAAATTGAATTTGCGTGCGAATTCTAGTGATGGGCGATTATTAATCGATTATTTCAATAATCGATTAATCGACCTAAAAAATAATCGATCTCGATTAATCGATTATTTACCAAAATAATCGCACAATCGATTAATTTTTATTTTTCATTTTTTGAGCTTAAATTGGAAAAAAAAATTGCAAAATAGGGGAAATTTTGAAGAAAATGTGGAAAAAAGGAGCTTTGCACTAATTAATGTGTATTTTTTGCCAAGTTGTCATATTTTTTTTGAAATTTTTAAAAAATCTTTCGCATGCGGGGCACATTGAAAAATTCCTGAAAAATTTTCACGGACCTCAAACTTTTGACTTTGAGGTAATTTGTGAGGTCCATGGAAACTGTTAGGGAATTTTTAACAAAATTTTGGAAAAATGGGCCAAAACAATGAAATAATCGTTCAAATTGCCTTCTGCGATTATAATCGATTAATCGATTATTTTTCACATCGATTAATCGATTGTCGATTATTTCAAATAATCGAATTTTGCCCAACACTAGCGAATTCCAACGAAATGGAAAATTTTCGAAGGTAATTAAGATAAAAAAAATTGCGAAGGGGTAGGTATCAACGTTAGCGGTTGTTTCATCGTACGGGTGATTTTATTAGCGACGAGTGTTTTTTTTCGGGGCGCAAAAGCGGCAGCAAAGGGTATACAATGTACTCGTAGGTATACCCGAGGTACAGGGGTAGAAGGGAGGAAAGTGTTAGTGTTGGCTCGTGGTGGTGGTACGCGAACGCTAACAATTTGAACCCGGCTCGACGCTACGGTTACGCAACAAATTACTAGTTCCATTATCTGATAAGACTCGGGTAAATAAAAGGCTATTTTGTTAAGTTGAAGCAAGGCGGGGAAGGAACGGGAGACGATGAAGCGAGAAAGAGTGATAGGCGAGGCGTAGAATTGAAAATGAAAAAAAAGGTAGGTAGATAGGCCTAGGAAGGCAGGTAGGCTGCTGGGGCGACGGTCGGGTAACATCGACCATATTTCAAACTAAATAGGCTGGCAGGGTGGCGGAAAATACCTCTGGTATATGGAGTTGCGCGCCACCTCGCCTCTCCCCCCGGTACACCAATACAATTGTAAATGAAACGTGAAAAAAAAAGTATATCTAAGGGAAATAGGATTTGCGAGGGTGCGCGTTTATCGAGGGATGCGACAGGTTTAATGGGCAGCTGTTAATCACGACCAGGTTATATCGACAGCGTCCGCGTGCCCGCAACGTCGACCCAGTTTGGGAACCACCGACGCCGAATAGCGGAATTGCCGAACCGCCTACTCGGGAAGTTAATGCGTTTACACAGCGCTCCGGATAACTTTCCAGCATTTTGACGCGTTGTTTTCCTTCTGTGTGAAATCCGCCCGGGTACGTACTCGGTCTATCATCTGTCCCCTGTCACCTCTGCCCTTACAGGCCTTTTTTTTCTACTCTGTTTACCGCAACACTTATCCTTTCGCGCGCTCTGTTTCGTGTATCAGTATGATCATTCATTTACACTTCATCGTCCCCTGGCGCCGCCTCCGCCCCCGGGCCCTTTCGTACCCTGGACGTACCTTCAATCTATATTTCATTTAGAGTTTTTTCCTTCGTCGTGTACGTACCACCCCTCGTGTCCTGTGCCACTTTTTTTCCACCTTTTTGCTCTCGAAGCTTGTGTGTTTATTAGGGTGTTTTTCGTAACACTGTAGAATTGTGGAGGTCTCACCTACCTGGGGTGGATCATTTTCCTTTAAAAATGGAGATTCTCATAATTTTAGCCCTCAATTTTCATTTTTTGCGCACGTTTTTTCAAAATTGGGGTCTAAGGAGTCACTGAAGGGTCAAATCCAAAAAGTAAGCGAATATTCGAACTCAGTGCCCTCGAAAACTTAACAAACGACTCGTCACACGTTATTTTTCATTTCTTGAATTTTGGCCTTAATAAGGGGGCTCTAAGGAGGGGGTCAGACTTCAGAGGGGTCGGATGAAAAAATTAAGTACATATTCGAACTCAGCGCATTCGAATTAGTAAAAATCGATGTGTTACTTCACTTTTCATAATTTTTTGAATTTTGGTCAAAACTGAGGACCCCTATGCCCCCAGGGGTGTTCGAGATCCCATTTTGAAAATTTGTTTGTTGGAAAAAGCGTAAGAAGGGCTCTTCATTGTAATTTTTTCAGATTTTTAAATTGTAGATTTCATCTTTTTTACTTTTCATGAAAGTTGAGCTTTTACCACAAAAGTTCAACTTTGAGTTTTTCAAAATGTGATTATCGTTTTTGAATCTCCGATCAGTTTCATTTCAAAATCCATGAACAGTTTTCCCCCAAATATAACCGATATCGAGAAATGGGCTTTCAAATTGAGTAATTTGGCAAAAAATTGCATTTGCATGAAAATTATGAGGCCTACCCCCACCCTTTGTGAGTAGACCATAAAGCGAAACTCGTAAAAAAAATTGAGCGAAATTGGACAACTCTGCATCAATTTTGGTTCGAGTTGATGTTCTGGACACGGAAACATTCTGGACTACCTTTTCAAAATTGGCAAATCAGAAGATAAATATTGCAATTGAGTAGCTTGGTTCCAAAGCGTGCTTTATCCAAAATCAACTTTTTTAGAAATGACAAAAGACTGCTACAGACTAAACAGTAAACAATGAACTGCCGGTGTCTAGAGTAAAATATCCCTTTTTAGGTTAGAAAAACATTTCATTAATTTTTTTCGGAAATTCCTCCTCAGGAGGGAAATCTACCACATTGTTTGTTGGATGCAGTATGATTCGACTCAAAGATGAATTTTTTTTCGAAATAAAATGAAAAAATAATTACTTGAGTAGAAATTCCAATAATGTTTGAAACATTACATGATACCTCTCTTATAAATTTCTATCTTATCGCAACGTAATCAATAAAAAAATCAGAGGCTTGTAGTCGAAGCATACTTAGAACCAATGTTCTTTTTCTACTGTGTTTTTCTCCAAGAAAGCGACATTTTTGGACAATGATGGTAAGTTTATCTGATAGCCCCAACAAATAGAACTCGAAGGGATACCAAACTCATTTTTGCCAAAAATGGATAAAGTACGCTTTGGAACCAAGCTACTCAATTGTGCTTACCATACCCAAAAGTCCATACATTCGTTGCTGTTTTTAAGAAAGCTCGTAGGTCTTTTCCATTTTTTCAGGAGAGGCAAAACATTGTACGAGCTGTCTCTGGTCATGATTTTTAAGAATCAACAAACGAGTTCCTATTTTTGTCTATAGGAGCGTTAGTTGACGATATAGACTTACGAGGTTTTCTAAATTGGATTTCTTGATTCTTTTTTCCTTAAGAAACCACTGAAACTTGAAGAATTTCCGAAAATGGACTTACGGGGTTTCTTAAGAACAGCGACGATTATTATTTTTCTGCCATAATTTTGATGAAATAAAAAATAAAATGATCCCCGATTTCGATCCAAATTCTGATAACCCAGAAGATTATTTCTATACTTTTGACTCTCTAAAATTCTGTGAATATAATATTGGAAAATTAATACTTGAATTACACCTTTCCTTAAATTTTTATGTTATTTTTCCTCTCCCTAAGCCTTTGACTATAGAGTATATGGACCGAGCTAGCTGAGTAAATAGCGTCGTCAGACATCCTACCGAGAAAGAACGCTTCTGATTGGTTGTTTTATTATCATGCAAAATGTGAAAAATCAGATCTCAGCGAGTTTTTATCGTAGAAAATTTGTTCATAGCTCATATTGAAGTATACTTTAAAAATAAACAAGTTTTCAATTCTTGTGCTTTTTCATTTAAACGAGTAATTTTCAAGCAATTTGCATCAGTGGCATACATTACTACAATGAACGAGTGAGTGAGTCTAACGTTCGTCTCATTGTTGTGGTTTATGCGCGTGGAGGTTGAGGGGAAGAGGACAGTATGATTACTCAATCAGAAGCGTTCTTTCTCTGTAAGATGTCTGATGACACTGTTCATACGGTTTGTATACAACTAGCTCAGTCTATATACTCTATAGTCAAAGCCCTAAGCCCATCAATGACAAGAATTTAAACGGTAACGACGGTAAGTCGCAAGCGCACTAGTAGTGAGTCCTGTTGTGGTATTCCTAATCCTATTCCTATTCCTATTCCTATCCCTCTCCTTAATCATTTGTTATTATTTGTTGTAATTTTAAAACCAATACTCAATTCTGTAACATTCATTATCATTACGTGTCTATATCGCTTTCGCTTTAACTATTTTAATGTACATTATATCTGTTATTTCCCCCCCCCCCCATCACCATCCTCATTCTATATACCTTTAGGTGTGAAGAGGGAGGAATGGGTTATATAGTAGGTTAAAAAATATATATAATTTAAAAAAAATAGCTTGTAGGATAAACATGCTGAAAAGGAATTTTTTTGGAAGGGAGGATGATGCAAAATTTTCAAATTTGTCTCAAGAATCTAAAAAATGACTCAATTTTGAGTTTCAGAGAAGAACTTTGGACCCGAGGGAATCATCCCGTGTGGAATTCTGGAGACCTCAAAGTACATTTTAGTCATTTTTACCCAATTCGAGACCCCTGAACCCTTCATGCTACTTTGAGTTCAAAATTCATCTCTAAAAATCAAAATTGAATTATTTTTCAAATTTTTCATTTTTTCAAATTTTTTTAGAAAGTTTTAGCAGGTTATCCTAATGTTGTTAAATCCCAGAAAAAAAAAACAAATGAGGACCTATCCCATGGTCCCTAATTAATGTTGAGAACTAAAATTTTCATTTTTCTCGAAAAATGAATCACCCTAGGGGGTAAATTCTCATAAAATTTGAAAATTCGATTCAAGACACACCCTAAAATGTCACTGTGGAATGAAGTTTTCCCAATATTATGTCGTCGATGGCGAAATTAACGCGTTTATTCGATAATTGTATCGTCTAACTTCGTATTTACTCGAAAGGTATTTACTTTCTTACATATAAAAATACGCCACCGCGGCGAAGAAGCGACGATTGACAGGTATTGTTCAAGCTCATTGTTAACATTACCGTTTATGTTGCCTCTCACGCGAATCAAAAGAATACAGTGCGGCGGAGAGCATCGGTGAAAAAGCACCCCTTCTCCTCCAGCCGCGTCCCGGAAACACGATGGTGTTTTCGTGTAATAATTTTCGTGCCTTTTTACGATCTTTTAAGTACGTCGAAGCCCGTCCCACATGCTGAGAATGTCGGCTATTGTAATGCTAACGGCTACCAACGTATTGATTTGTAGGGTTGTAAATGTTGTGCGAGTTTGTATGTACACGATTATGATTTTATAGCGTTTTTTCTTTTTTTTCCCTTTGTTGCAGGTAAGAATGAATTTTTTTCCTGTGTGTTGAACTCGACGAACGTAATGGATGCGCGGAGTGGTAAGTTGATTTGTATGATTCGACTGGGTCGCTGAAGGGTGTATTTTGCCAAAGTGGAGCGATATGTGGTGGAATTGCTGAAACGGGACAGAAATACTGATTTTTATCATTTTATGCGGCCGGATCAACGTGGGGTTGTTTGGAATCTGATTTTAGTCGTGAGTGGGATTCTGGTTTGGATTGAGAAAATAGAGTCGTTATTTTTACCGATTTTTTTCGTTGGATTTGCAAAAGCTTTGAAAGAATGATAGAATGAATATTTGATTATTATTCTGATTGTTCTGGGGTTCGTTTTGTATTAGAAGAAAATTGGATTAAGTGAAGTTGAAAAGTCATCTGATGTATAAAAGATGAAAAGTGTTGAAATTCTGAAAAATAGGTAGGTACGTAGGTAGTAGGTACTCATAATTCAGGGTGTCTAACGGTCAAGATAAGTCAAGCTGGTCAAGAAAAGTCAAGGTTTTTGACTCAAAGGTCAAACTTTTTAATGAAATTTTAAAAAATTTCCATTCGCCTTTAATAATTAATTTCAATTTTAAAAAAAGAGCTCATTGTGATTTTTTTTAAACCATATTTGTTTGAACTTGTTCGTAATTTTTTTTGAGTGGGGGAGGGGGATGGCCCATAAAAAACTTGACAAAATCATGCAAAAAGGTCAAGCTAAGTCAAGCTTTTTGCTCAACAAATTTTGTTTGATACCCTGTAATTATTGTATTTCGAGAATCAAAGAATTGAGGTGTTGCATATGTTTCAAAATTGGAGAAAAAATCCCTCCGAAGTTGTTTCTGAAAGGAAATTGGGAATTGGGTCAAGATTTAAAATTATTTTCAACCCCCTCCTCCCCTGTTTTCAATAAAAATAATAACACAATTTTGCATTTCTGTGTGACTTTGACATTTTATCAGATTTGATAAAAATAAGAGTTTATTAATTTTCTGACTGTGGTGTTTCATTTTTCTAGTGATTAGTGAAGTTTCAATAATTTTTGACCTCCTTCTCCCTTTTTTCTCAAAAGCTCCTGTTAAAATTGGTTTTTCAAAAGAGCAATCTACATTTGTCTGTTGTACAAGATAGCAATAAATATACTGTAAAAATCCAAATCTTCTGCTTTACTTACTTATGCATGAAAATGGTCATAAAAATCCAGCAGTGACAAATTTCAAAAAAAGAATCCATCTTTGAAATTCATTTAATTTTCAATAAATGAAGTCTAATTTCAATTAGCATATTTCAAAAATTTCAACCCAAAATGCCAATTTTTGTATATATCCTGATTATTTCAATCAACGTTGATGATTTCAATAATATACTCCACTCAGTTTTGACTTTTTTTTTGATTTTATGACTTATTGTGAAAGTGTTGACCAAAATTATATTTTCTTGGTAATTTTTTAACTAAAGATCGTGCAACTGTAAGAATCCCTCGAACAAAAATTGTTTCATTTTCTTCATTTTTTTTGAGGTTTTACATGTGTATCCAAAAAAAAAAAACTGTTCCACTTTATAGGGTCAGTGTTGCTGGTTTTTTTGGTCAAAAAATTCTTTCTGCAGACACTTATTGAAAAGTGTACCTATTTGTATTTGAACGCTAAAAATGCATATTGTATTTCATGCGGTTATTTTTCAAATATTTTTTCATTTTTCGACCTGAAGTACAATTTTTCTGAATTTTTCCAATTATTCAATCCTCAATATTTTTTCAACCAAAAAAAAACTAGATCGGGTCTGACAAATGTAAAAATAATTAAAAACTTGCCAAAATCATCAAATATGTTGTTGCATGGTACCACTGATCCTGAGAAAGGTGAGAAAAACCCTAAAACATTTTTAAAAAATGAAACTTCTGAAAATTTTAAATAATATTTCCCCAAAATTTTCAAAGAAAAAAATATTTAAAATTGAAATTTTTTGAAATGCATCTGTTTATTAATTAAAATGTTAAAGAGCATACCAGAGTGAAGAAAAAGACATAAAAAAGCTTGAAAAATTCCGAAGAAAACATGTTGTAAAAATTGAATTACAAAATTATTTCAATGTTGTACGTAAAATTTAGCTAGAAAAGTGAACTGTTGATTTTTTTGATATTTTGCCAATTCATGGGTGTCGTCTACTGCCATCTAATAGGTCACGAAAAATGAAATTTCGTGGAATATAGTCTTGAAACCAGCTCGAAATTATTTTCCAATTACTAAAAATATAACTAGAAGTCCAAATTGGTAATTTTTCAAAAAATTAAAATTTGTTTTAAATCGCAAATAAACTTACGTAGAATGGCAGCCCTGTTCTGCTGTCAAATAGAGTAGGTTCACGTTTCCTGGTTTCAATTTACGTATTCAAATATTTGAAAATTGTTTTTTTCGGAGTGGTGGGGGAAGATAAAGTTTATGTGTCAGAGACGTAGAAAAAAATCATACATGTAAAAGAGCCCATTAAAATGTCGTTTCAAAGGTGAGAAAAAGGCTAAAAAAATTGTTTAATACTGTACCTTCTCTCTCATTTTGAATCAGTGAAAAGTCAGTATAAAGTCACTGATAAGTAATCAAAATTGCAGCGCAGGAAAAGTCAGCAAAATTCTTTAATTTTCAGCGGATTTTCGCTGATTTTTCAAAAAAATTCACCGATTTTCCAGCAATTTTTTCACTGTTTGCTTCAAGTGAAATTTATCCACTGATTTATTACTGTGCTGCAATTCTGACTGTTTTCCCAGGGATTTTCGATAATTTGTCCTGATTTATTGAGGAGAAAGCTGTGCTTTCACGTTTTGAGCTTAAGAGGTTTGATAATTTTTTATGCATCTAACGTAATGATTTTTTAGACCACTTGGCCTCCGATTTTATATAATTTTGTTCATAAGTATTATTTTATTTCGATTTCAATGTCATCTGTGCTCATATTTTATAAAAATTTTACCTACATTTTAAGTACATTCCATAATGGTGTCAGATTTCTCTGCAATATTTTATTTACGACATTTAATGCTAAAAATAAGTAGACAAAGCTTCCTAACTCTCTATTTAAACTTTTTTTTTCAGAAAAAATCTAAGGTTTGTACAAAATTTAATTTTTAGCACATTTTGGATTGTTTTCCAGCCTAAAAAAATTACTTTTAAACGTAATCTCGATTCAGTTCATTTAATAATATTGTCTCTATCCCCAAATCACTTTTAAATGTAATACTTGATGTATTCTCATTATTTACAGTCTGTAGACTTTTAAATTACCAACAATCGATATTCAAAAATTGATTTCTTTCCCCTTTAAAAAAATACCATCATTGTATCCTTTCCCCATATTTTTATAAATTAAAGAAAATAGCTCGACAGTCGACACCCTCGTTTATCGTACCTCAAGTAGTGTATCCCTTCAAAAGAAATTTTTTTCCAATCCGAAACTCATTTCATTTTTACCTGATAAAAAGGAAACCCCTGTACTCTTCCACGGAACACTTTTGGAATGCCCATTCATCAAACACCTGCTCATTGATTATGAAAAATTCACGCACCTTGGACCGTGCCTCGTCGCCGATGAAAGAAAGAGCAGCAGAAAAAAAAACTAGTTTTTATTTCGACCACATTGCACAGGGAAGGGCCCGCTGACAAAGTTATAATGTGTATTTATATCTGCCTATAAACTCGTACCTATTTGTAGCATAGTAAACGATTACTGTACGGTGGTTTGGAGTGTTTGATAAAACACCTAATCGCCAGCGTGTAACATTTAGATCAGCTAAGCCGAAGCGAAGATATCGAGGTTAAAATAATTTACTGCATGTACTGCGTACACTCGATTATGGTACCTTGTAGGTAATATTATAAACCACATCGTAAAAAAGTATACACATACACTCGTTTATGTCAACTAGTCAACGTACTTTCAAGTGAAAGTACCATTTGCGATGGCGCAGGCGGCCAAGTAAGCGGCGGCGGCGGTTGTAATTATATGAAAAATTATCAAACCCATACAAAGTTGCAATGCGGCCGGCGCGCCGAGAATAAATCCACAATGCGAGGAGAAGACGTTAAACGCCACCGAAGAGGTGTGTGCAAAAGTAACAAATACACGGTAAACCTTAATAAACTACTTTCACTCGAGAGATGCGAATGAACGCTGCTTCTCCTACTCCTCCGCTCTTCTACTCATTTCCCATCCGCTACCGATGACGGTAACAACCTTTGTTACCTGTAAACTGGTTTTTTTTTCATGGTACGTCTAAGTCTCCGTCGATTACGGATGGCAGAGCTCGTTCAATTCTATGATACATATTGTTACTGGATGTTGCATTTTTATCCAATAAAAATACTATTTTTACGACGTCTTGTAATCTGCCATCCATTATACGTATGATACTTTGTATATCGATATTGCCCTGCTTTTTTCCCCACCCAATGCCTCTCCGACGTTCTTTATTTCCTCCGCGGAGAACGTGTATAACCTTGTGGATACTCGTAGAAGAGGAAAACTTTAAAATATTGTATTAGCTTGTCAGTTTGTAGGATAAGTTGCTCGAGCATGGGTAACGGAGATTTAATGAAGTTACATTGTGTACGTTTCACTATATGAGTCGGCGAAAGTGAATTTTTTCAATTTCAAGTCGTCTTGAACTAACGAGCTGTTGGAGGGATGGAGGGAAATTTAAATTGATCAGAAGTGGCGTGAATTTTCGATGGTTTGAATTTTCTTCATCGTGAGTACCCGTGACACAGCAAAATTTCTTCTTGTAGTGTCACATTGGTGTTTGTTGGATTTTCAGATATGTACAACATTGTATTGAGGGCTCAAATAAGTGTCACAAGTAGTCGTGTCATGTTTCGATACTTATGATTCAGTTGAAAATGTTTATGATACACTTGGGCATTGTTGAAATCATTTTGAGCACTTGGATAAGTGTCACAAACGCCTTCATCTTGATTTCAAAATGCTTTACATTTAGTCATTTGTACTGGTAATATGTTCATTGTAGTCTCAGGTTCTTGTGACATCATCCTGAGGTCTAAAAGAATTGTTAAAAATGCTCCTGATTAGTTCAGAAACTTGTGATGTTGTTATAAGTGTTTGTGGTGAATTTGAAAATTTGTGACATTTTTTGAGCTTTCAAACGAATGGCTTGTTCTGTTGTTGGAAAGGTTTGTGATGCATTTAGAGATTTATGGCACCACATTTTCATGATGTCTACCTACTGGTTTAGAAAAAAAAAGAAGAAAAAAAAGAAAATAGCAAGAGTTTCATTTTAGTAGCTAATAAAATAAACCAGAAAATAGCAAACATTTCATTTTGGTAGCTAGAAAACCAGAAAATAGCAAAAATTTCATTTTGGTAAACCCAGAAAATAGCAAGAATTTTCATGATTTTACTGCAGAAAGCAAGAATTTTCAACATTCCCCTATTTCCTTTTATTTTTTAATCAAAGGATAAAAAGGGGGGGTTATTTTTTCTGGAAAATTTGAAGCAAGAAAAGCCCAGAAAATAGCAGCATCTTATGGATTTGTAGAATTGTCACAAATTTTGTCACAGATTTGGGTCGTTTAGTTGTGACTTTATGAAGTGTGATGCTTTTGTAGGTTTATAACACAATTTTTTATTATGAACCAGTACCAGTGTCACAAATATTTTTTTCTTGTAATCATGAGTAGGTTAGCTTAGCTTCAGCCATACATAGAGACATCTTGTCCGCAGCTTTCTCAGATACTCATGGTATTATCTTGAACAGGTGAAAAACTGTCACAAATACTTGTGATAAGTTCACGATGCACTTGTAGAATTGTTAGAAGGGTTTGTGGTGCTTCTTAAAGATCTTGATACCATTTTGAGCTTTCAGATATATATACCTACATGTGCTTGTAAAGTTTTGATTGTGTCATCTGCATTCAGAAAATATTGTCACAATTTGTGTTAATGTTTTGATAGTTGTGTAGTTGTGAGATTTCGGAAATCGTTATGGGTGGGTCTGTGACTATATTGTGTGTCAATTAGGTATTGAAACTGTTGTCACAATTATTTATTTGTGAAAATTGTTAATTGTTATATGTAGTTGGATGAATAATTGTGACATTTTCTACAATTCATTGTAACAACGGTCACAGGTGTGATCCTAGATATAGAAACCCTCCTTAGGGATCAAAAATTGGTTTTTGAGTTGATACTGATTTTAGGTCTTGCAAGAAGTATAAAATCAAGGGGAAACCCCAACTCAAAAACCGTTTTTTAAACTCTTAAGGGTGGTTTCTATTTTTATATCCAGACTCACAGGTGGTGGTGGCCCTTACAATTTTCAATTTTTTTTTACCCCTATGATATGTACCGAGTTCTTTTTTTCTCAATTGACAGCTGGCAAAGTTTTTTTTTCACAATTAGGCATATTACAGATCTATGTGGCAACTTTCACAGGTTTTTGTGACAATTCTTGCTAGTTTATTGTGGCGCTTGTCACAGGTTATTGTGACTATTATCACAGTTTTATGTGACAACTAGCGCAATTATTGGCATTTTTCAGTTTTTTTTATTTTTTGTAAGAATGATCACAATTTTTTGTTGCAACTATCGCCATTCTTTGTGGCAACTGGCACAAATTTTTGTGGCGCCTATTCAGTTTTTTTTTTGTAACTAGAGTGTTTTTGTCATAATTGTCAGCTGTTGCCCTTTCTTGTGACAGTTGTCACCACTATTATTGCAACAATTACAGTTTTTTTAAAATAACAATTGACAGTTTTTGGGATTTCTACAGTTTTCCATTACACTTATCAAATTTTTTTATGGCATAATTTGTTGCTATTACTGCAAGATTGAGCCATTTTTGTGACTGTTTGCATTATTTTTCATCACAATTTCTTGTTACAACTATTACAATTTTTATGACTATCATTACCATTTTTTGCCCCAACTACATCTTTTGTGACGTCTGTCAGGCTGTCACAGTTTTTAATCACAATTGTCAGTTTTTGTAATTTTTGTCAGAATTGACCCAATTGTTCATCACAACTATCGCAGGTCTTTGTGACTATCATCATCATATTTTTGTCTCCATTAACAGTTTTTTGATTGCTGTCACAGTTTTTGTGCCAACTGGGACAATTTTTCATCACAACTATCACAGATCTTTGTGACCATCATCATTTTTTGTCGCCATTCGCAGTTTTTTGATTGCTGTCACAGTTTTTATGGCAACTGAGACAATTTTTCATCACAACTACCACAGGTCTTTGTGGTCATCATAATTTTTTTTGTCACAACTAGCACAGATTTTTTTTTGCTACTGTCACAGTTTTTTGTGACATAGATCATAGGTTTTCGTCACAGCTGTCACAGTTTCTGTCACAAATATCACAATTTTTTTTGATTACTGTCGCAGTTGTTTTTAATGGGGTTAAAACTTCAGATGCTTATGACAATAGCTGGTGATTTGATCTGGAACCCATGTAAATTGTATAAAATACATTTTTGCGTTCTAGGAGATGTTTACACCATATTTTGTCTTAAACAAGCTATTTTTTGTATTTTTCATCTATACTTAGTTTCTTGAAAAATATTTTTCCATTCAAACTTCTTATTTTTCTGTATTGGCTGATTGAATTGGTTAGGTCCGCGGAGCTGAAAAATAAAGGACAGCTGAAAATTAATATTTGAATATTTGTTTTACGTATCGACTTGGCAATTTGTCAAGGTCACGCGATAATTTAAGAATTCAAGTTTTCCGAGCGTTTTAGCTGTTTTCTCTCATATCTCTCTTGCAAATAACAGATCGTTATCTCGCATTATGCACTTGGCTGTAATTGCACCTTCCCGTCTCCCCCTTGCTCTTCTCCTGTAACCTATAAAACCGTCGAATCTCGCCATATTGTCTTATTAAAATCCGACTCGCGTATCTCGTGACGCGCGCGAAAAAGCAAAAACACCAACCGCATCGCAAAATAAATAAAATGTTAAAAAAATCAATATGTTTATTGCGGTAACTTCTGTCACACGGTCGTGTATTCGATTTCGTGTTTCCGCATCAACGATACTCGAGACGCGCTTCTGCGAAAGAGAGGCTGCTCTCAAAAATGAAATTACAAGCCGAAACTTTTTTCTTGGTTTTCTTCAGCCCCCTGCGCTCAGCCATCATTGTCTCGAAGAATTTGCGGGCGCGGTTTGATTTTAAATTAACGTCGAAAAACTTCGCGCTGGCTTGGGTTTTAAAATCCGGCGAGCTTTTTTTTTTTCTCCAAAAGAGGATTTTTTTTCCCACGTTGTAACGTAAAGTGTGGGTGTAAGTGTACTCTGCGTGTATGTACGACGTTGGTGATGGCAGCAACCAACGGTGGCGGTGTTTAGATCAATATTTACTTTACGACTTGGTATATAAGCGCTACTGGCTACAAGATTACGTTTGATAATTGCTCTTATAATGATATCATTAATCAATATCAACACTATAAACAATCTCGTCTCTATTTCTGTTGCGGTCTGAGAATGTGTGCGAATGTGCGTGTCGTGTGTAGGGCTATGTGTTTGCAAATATCAATTCGACCAGTTTGGGTCGACGGTTCTCTCTTATTTTCCTTTCCTCTCCGGTCGGTTCGACAATATAAGGTCTCTCGCTTTTGTTATAGAGAAGCCATTCGGTCATGTGAGACTTTTATCAATGTAATAAGAGGGGAATTGTTAACCTTTTTAACCTCTACAAAGAGAGGTTTATTTACCTTATGTGTGTAGAGTATTTATACGCGCGAGGATTAATTGCAAATTAAACGCGACTCGGTACCGAGCCCCGTCTGTGAGTTTCATCTTTAAGCTGCAGACATACGTGACATTACGAACCATTTGTATGTACCTAGTACCTGTGTACAAATACCTTCCTCTTTGGTGTTGGTATTATTGAATCGACAACGTTGTAACACCTGTTGTCGTATAAATCGTTCGTTGAAATCGCCAAGAGTGCCTACGTGTGTTACCTGTGAACGCATGTAGTGTTCGTCGAGTTCTGTAACTGCTGAAATTTTCATGTTGGTTTTTGAAGGAGAAGTTTTCGTGAAAATTGAAGATGGAATGAAGTTTTGAAAATATGCTAGAAAGTGACTGAAAATCACAGAAAAAATATGGGAAACATAAATAATTTTTAAAAATCAATAAAAATTGTTTAACGATATCAAGTATCAATTCGTTGGGACACGTGTTTTTATGATTTTATGACATTTTGAACATTTTTAAAATGATATTCAAAGAATTTTTGTTGCACATTATTGCAATATTTCAACGATTTTTATGAATTAATAATTTTATGATTTTTTTTCATCGACTATTTTGATGGCATTTCAACGATTTCACCAGTTGCTTTAATTCTTCAATAATTGAATTTTCCTGCATAAAAACAATAATTATCAACTCTGAGGAAATTCCTGCTTGATCTTTTTCAACAATTTCAAGGTAGTTTTCAATCTTACAAGTTGATGCTTTTTCTACAATTTCAGAGCAGTTTTCAGTCTTGCAAATTTTGATGATTTTTCCACAATTTCATGACATTAAAATTCAAAACTGCTCAAAGATGCAATAAATCGTTAATTTTTTTTAATGAAAATTTTTTTTGAAATATTTCAACGATTTTTACGACATTGAATAACTTTATCATTTATTGCAGAATTTCAATGACCTTTATGGAATTTTCAGGATTTTCCTTCAGTTGAATAAGTGAATATTGTACTTAACCATCCCAATGTTATTCATGTCTTGTGGGCTAATTTTTTTCTGAAACTCGATCGTTTTTTTTTTCAAAAAAGTTGTTTGAAAATATTTATCCCCTTTACAATGTCTTATTAATTATATTCCAGGCTTACCCATTTTGTGACGTAAAACTTGTAAGCCCTATTCATTTAATTCATAAATGTGTCAAATTAATTTTTCATGTCATTTTTCATCAGTTTTATGATTTTTGACAATTATTTCAATAACTTTTTGTGATTATTTGAAAATTTTCATTACATTGAACAATTTTTAAACATGAAATTAATATAATTATGATTTTTTTTTAAAATTTTTAGTCAAATAAAATGTTCCTGCCATTTTCAGCAAATGTATAACTTTTGACAATGTTTCAAAAAAAAAAAAAAGAAATAGTTATATTTTGACAACTTTTATGAAAATTTAACAATTTCAACAATTTCACGATTTAAAGTTTGAACAATTTTTACGAAATTTTAATGGGTTTTTTAATTTTTAGTCAAATTGATTTCTCATGACATTTTTTAACAATTCTATGACTTCTGACAATTTCAAGAATTTTTCATAATTCAACAACTTTTATTACTTATATTGAACAATTCTAACAATTCTATGAAAATCTTGGAAATGAATAAAATTTTTATGGCATTTTAAACAATTCTATGCCTTTTGATCAATAATTTTTTTACTTTCAATAAATTTTTATGATTGGTCTCAACAACTGCAATTTTATTACATTTACCATTTAAAAAAATTCAGTGTATTATTTTAATGATTCCTATGACATGTTTATTTTTACACTTACATAATTTTTTTTTCCTACTCTCTCAATTATAAATCAGTGAAAATTACCGAAAATCACTGAGAAACAGTCAAAATTGCAGCACAGGAGAAAATCAGTGAAAATTTTTTCACTGAAAACAAATCAGTGAAAGAAAATCACTGGAAATCAGTGAAAATTCACTGCAAAATCTGTGAAATTCTTTGAATCATCAGTGAAAAATCACTGAAAATCAGTGGATTTCACTGATTTTTCCTGTGCTGCAATTCTGACTGTTTATCAGTGATTTTTCACTGATTCGAAATGAGAGAGTAGATAAACAAAATTAAGTACCTATGAAGTTTGTTTAATTTTGAAACAAAGTTTTGATGGCACTGTTCATTTCTCAACAATTTCATCACTTCTGATTATCACACTGAACTTTTTCAACAATTCTTATGACATTTTAGTGCGTAGAATATGAATTTGGCAATATATTTTTCTTAGGGGTAAAAGATTGGGATGGAGAGAGAACGAGACCTGAAAAAATTGAAATTTTCCAACTTTTCCGAATGATATATCAAAATTTATGTTTCTGAGGACGTAGAATTTTCTTCCAGATTCGAATTCTCGACCTCGAAAATGTGTGTATACATGTTAGTAAATCACACATAAAAATGAGTAAAATTTTGATTTCTCCCTCCCCGCACTCACCCCTTCACACCTTAAATTTTTTTTCAGATTCGGATTCCACGACCCTGAAAACGTAAGGTGGAATTATTTTCTCAACAGTACCATGGTATACTGAATCACGCCCCCTTTTTTTGGTGGGGGGAGGGTCTGTGGCCCACGGTGTGACACCTCTCAATATTCCATAATCGTTGATAATTCCGAAAATTTTGTGTTATTTTCAACAATTGTTACAATATTGTGCAATTTTATCACTTTATATAAATTAATAAAAGCACTGATGGTTATTCAGGGTGTCTAACGATCAAGTTAAGTCACGATTTTGACCAAAAAGTCAAGCTAGTCATGCGAAGACAATCTTTTTGACTCAAAGGGCAAGCTTTTTTTTCAAAAATTGAAAAGAATTTCCATTTACTGGCAGATAATAAACAATTTAAATAGGTAAAAAGAGAGTTCATTGTGATTTTTTTAAAATCATATTTGTTTGAAGTTTTTCATGAAATTTTTTTTAGAGGGGGTGGGGGGAAGTGGCCCGTAAAAAATTCATGCAAAAAGATCGAGGCTAAGTCAAGCTTTTTTCTCACCAAATTTTATTACACCCTGCATTTATTTCATACTATTCCATAAATTTATCAACCCTTCGAATAATTCCTACAATTTTACTACCTTTTACTCCAAAAAAATAGAGTTGAATCATTTTCCTGCTATTTCCTGGCATTGATTAGCCGTATCAGTTGGTTTGATAAGGTTTCAAACATTTTCACAACGTTAAAAAATACTATCAATTTTTACGATTTTTCAACGATTTTATGACGGAATTTCGACAATTTTTCAACACTTAGAGAATTCGGTTACTTCCAGTCTGCTCATCGCGTTTCCTTTTATGCAAATTCGCCATAATTTTCGCCACAATCGAATCAGTACCGCTCGAACGAATTAATCGCACGTACGTGGGTAACATTTGGTACTCGTACAATAGCAGAAATATGTAGATGGCTGCATTTCTGCAGCAGGCTACAAAAGAAAGAAAATCATCGGGCATATGACCTAAGCTCGGTACGTGTATGCAAAAGTTCGGCATCCGCAACCGCGGTCGTGTCTGGTACACGCTCACACACATTCCTATACAGTTAAACATCTATCACAAAGAAACCGGTGCATGGTTCTTTTGCCTGCTACAATCGCGCATTCGTCCTCGTATAAACCAGTTCTCTCGGTACGCGACCACTTACCAGCTGGAAATTTAACGTCATACGTACGTAATAAAAACGTCTTCGAATTTTTACCGCTTTATTAGCGCGCGATATTCGCTTACTCCTACTCGCCCCCTTATTACATTGTACCCGAGGAGACAGCTGGTTCATTGACGAGTCTGTGCAACGTTCACTGTACCTAAAGAGATTCCGTATCAGTTAAGTACATTTTTGGCATAATAAAAGTACCGCAGAAAAATCCACTTTGTGATGTCACGAGCTCGATGGCAGTTGGGAGATGAGAGTTCTGCAGATTTTGCCCAGCAATCAATTCATGCTGAAAAATTCTCTACCATGGATGGACGTGGACTCCAGGGTTACCAACCTCATAGTGATTTCTCACTGAAATCTGTGATTTTTCAGCTTTTGAAAAGGTTGAGTGATTTTGGTGATTTTTTTACTCGGTTTGTCAGGTCTAATTTTCAATTTTCAGTGATTTTAGTGATTTTTGAGAAAAAGTATTTGAAAAAACAAAAAACAGCCATTTTCTGCCATAAAAGGCTGTTTTCCAAAAAATTTTCTCAAAATCGCCAAAATCTGACGATTTGGACATTTTTTTACCTACTTTAATAAAGTAATTTTTGAGAATGAATATAGTGATAAAAAAGATTTTTCGAGGATGAGTTCAGTGATGAAAGTAATTTTTGAACGATTTCTGGAGGAAAACCGTGATTTTTAGTGATTTTTGAACAATTTCTGGAGGAAAACAGTGATTTTAGTGATTTTTGAACAAATTGGATATAGTGATTTTTGAACAACTTCTGGTGAAAAATTGTGATTTTAGTGATTTTTGAGCAAATTGGCTGCCGTGATTTTGAACGAATTGGCTGCAGTGATTTTTGAACAAATTGGCTACAGTGATTTTTGAACAACTTCTGGAGAAAAAAATGTGATTTTAGTGATTTTTGAACAAATTGACCATGGCTACAGTGATTTTTGAACAAATTGGCTGCAGTGATTTTTGAACAAATTGGCTACAGTGATTTTTGAACAAATTGGCTGCAGTGATTTTTGAACAAATTGACTACAGTGATTTTTGAACAAATTGGCTACAGTGTTTTTGAACAAATTGGCTACAGTGATTTTTGAACAACTTCTGGAGAAAAAATTGAGATTTTAGTGATTTTTGAACAAATTGGCTACAGTGATTTTTGAACAGATTGGATACTGTGATTTTTGAACAACTTCTGAAGAAAAAAATGGTGATTTTAGTGATTTTTGAACAAATTGGCTACAGTGATTTTTGAACAACTTCTGGAGAAAAAAATGGTGATTTTAGTGATTTTTGAACAAATTGGCTGCAGTGATTTTTGAACAAATTGGTTACAGTGATTTTTGAACAAATTGGATACTGTGGTTTTTGAACAACTTCTGAAGGAAAAATTGTGATTTTAGTGATTTTTGAACAAATTTGCTACAGTGATTTTTGAACAAATTGGATACTGTCATTTTTGAACAAATTGGATACTGTGGTTTTTGAACAACTTCTGAAGGAAAAATTGTGATTTTAGTGATTTTTGAACAAATTGGCTACAGTGATTTTTGAAAAAATTGGCTACTGTGATTTTTGAACAACTTCTGGAGGAAAAATGGTGATTTTAATGATTTTTGAACAAATTGGCTACAGCGGTTTCTAAATAAATTGGCTGCAGTGATTTTGAACAAATTTGCTACAGTGATTTTTGAACAACTTCTGGAGAAAAAAATGGCGATTTTAGTGATTTTTGAACAAATTGGCTACAGTGATTTTTGAACAAATTGGCTACAATGACTTTTGAACAAATTGGCTACAATGATTTTTGAACAAACTAGCTTCAGTGATTTTTGAACAAATTGGCTACAATGATTTTTGAACAAATTTGCCTTTTTTTTGGCCAAAATTTGATTTTTCAAAATCTCGTTTGGCAACGCTGGTAGACTCGACGTAGGTACAATTGGCGCACAACAAATCGATTCAAAGAGGTCGATGGACTATGCAGTTTTCAATTAACCTCCATCGTCGTCGACGAATAACTCGTAACACGAAAAACGTACATACCTACGGAAGACCCTGCAGCAGACGAGGCGAGAGGAACATGAGGAAAAAAAACACCGCCTCTGTTGTCTCCTCGTGTACTCGGTTCGTTTCGCGAGCTTTATCGTACGCCAAAAGCTCTACGTTTTTGAACTCCTCTCGCCTTCCATACGTGAAATTTTCTCCGCATCGTACTCATACATATGCGAGAAAAATACACTGTAATGTCGAGTTCGCTGCTGTATACGAATGTACGTACATGCACAACTACCATACACGAACGTTATGTAATCGTAGTTCGAAGTGTTGCTTAATCTTTGTCGTGCACTTTATCTGTTGTGTTACAAACGCGAAAACAACATGTAAACAATAATCGCTCGTAATGGCCTTGCCATCGCAAAATATACTCTACAATGCGTCGAGCAGCGCTACTCGTATTATTTAATTCTTTTCTCTTCGCTCTCTCGCGGTAAATGTAGCTCGACGATCTCTCGATGGCCATTTTTTTCACAGCAGAGAGAGACATTGTTTCCAAGTATAGGGTAAAAAATTAAGCGTGATCGAATCGTCATTTCCAATATGGCGAGTATCAGTATTCGAGGACGATGTGGCAGAAAGGTGCAAGATCCAGGTGCTCTCGAAATTAATGGATGTAATTATAGCTGCGTGCCAAATTACATACAATATCTTTCGCCGCGCGTTGCTGACGGTGCTGCGGCTCGATTATGTAACCAGAAGCAGCGTTTGTAATGTTTAGGTAATTGTTTGGTTGCAGAATCGGACGAGTGAGCGGGTGGGGTCAAAGAGAGGGGGTTTTTCGAGGTTTGAAAAAATTGTCAGTTTTGTGATTCCTAGCAGGGGCGCGGTGATCACCCTGAGTTCCTCCAAATTTCTCAACCCCCCCCCCCATTTTCAACAATGCTCTCTTTTTTTTTACAAACTTTAGTGCCTATTTTTTGGTGACTTATTTGAAAATTGATCGATTAAAACACAATTTTCCAAAATTCGTAACACTGAGTTAAAATCCATGTTTTTTCGTAAGAATTTAAACTCAAAATTACGGATTGCGGAAAATTGTGCTTTCATCGATCAAGGTCACCAAAACAGATCTCGAAGTTCATAATATGGACTATTCTTATGGGCTTTTCTACAGTGCTGAAAAATTCTAAAATTTTCTGGATGCTCCCTCCGAAACGTTTCGAAACTGCTTCCAATCGATTTGGGAGCTCAAAAATAGGGTATTTTATCAAATTTAAAATTTCATATTTTGCAGGGCAATAAGGTAATTTTGAAATTTCAAAAAGTCACCAAAATCTGAGAAATGCAGTTGGGATACGTCCAACCTCCCTGTCCCTTGTCAATTATGAAAAGGTAGTAAAAAATACGTGTTATTTTTGTTTTATTTTTTTTGATTATGTTGCACCCAATTTTGGAATCAGAAAAAAATATACGCAATGCCTGACGTCTTGACAAAATCAATAAAAAAAATTCCACCCGAGAAACCCCCAAAGTTTTCTGAAAATTTCAATATGAAAAAAAAATTGGAAAAATGCGAACCGAAGAATTTCAAAAAATTCTCATACATACCGAATACTACTCGTCAAGACGTATAATCTGTGAAAATTTTGAATTTTCACAGATTTTTGGTATGGGAAATTCGATAATTCCGAAAGGAGGGGGAGTTGGGGGTCAAAAATTGGGTCAATTTTGACCAAATACCCTTATACCAGGAAAGACCCTAAGTCATCGTATCAAACGTGTACCTACTCAAAAATGTTACTCAGAAACTAAATATTTACTCTTTTTTGGTTTAATCTGAGGGATCCGTCTAATTATAGGGTTGTTAAGAAAGCCCCCCCTCCCTATCTTCAACGATGAGTTCCTCATCAAGTATATACCCTCACCGCTCCCCAGGCTGAAAAATGTGTCCAATTGATTGTAGAAAGTTTGCTGATTCTTCATATCGACTTGAATTTCAGCTACTAAATCGATTGTTTTGATTTTGGCTGAATTTGGAGGCTTGGGAATTTTTCGAGTTTTTTTCAATACTGTTCTTTTACATGGTGTCTACTTTCTGTTTCCTGGCAAGAAAAACAAAAAACCCAAAAAATGGCAAAAATTTTAACGATTTTACTGCAAAAAGCAAGAATTTTCAACATTTGCCTCTTTTCTTGAATTATTTAATGGGAGGATAAAAATGGAGTTCTATTTTGGACAAATTCGAAGCAAGAAAAATTGCTTGGAAAACGACGAGAAACATACCGAAAATAGCAAAAATTTTCATTCTTCAGAAGAAGATTTTGAAATCCTTAAAATTCTTTAAAACTGTTCCGAGTCAATTCACGATTGAATATCTCGTCTACAGATCTAATTTCAGTCCCCGAATGAAATTTATTTTGAAAATTCTGAAAATATAAAAAAATTGCATAGGTATTCCTAAATGAATGAAAATGGTGCAAAATCGATTTTTAATTCAATAAAATTTTAGAGGTCATAAAGAATTCGTGTAATTACTTACAAAAAATCAAAGTACTTCTAAAAATTCACAAAAATTTTAAATAATCAAGTTGACGAGTATAGTTTTGTTGAAAAATTATTTTCAGCATTCGTGTGAATGATTAGTCATAAGTAGATATAGATTAGTTTATCTTTACTAAAAATTGCTGGGTGGACGGAAACGACTGCTATCTATACCCACTCGTTTGCATGATTTTTTTTCAGTGATGCTAGCTTACAATCAATGTAAGAATTGATTTTTTTTTGCAGGGCCTCGAAGGGAAAATCTGGACCCGAGGGAAAAAATATAAGAGCAAAAAAAAGATCATTCGGACGGTCAAGTCAAATTTTTCACTTGAGGGCCCTCGCAGTGATGAGACAACATTTTCCCGGCCTTTGCGGGTTCTAATAGGCCCCCCAAAAAACCTCGGGCCCGGAAGAAACCTCATCTTCTCTCTCTCCCTGCACAGGCCTAGATTTTTAGTCTGCTGAGAAAAATGGTTCAGTAAACATCAAATAATAATTAAATCACCTCGCTTATATCTCGTGTGCCTTTTATTTTCAATAAATTTTTTATTTTAAAATTGATAAATTCGTGAAAATGAAAGACAAAATCATGAAAGAATCACGATTTTGCTGCAGAATTTTTTTAGGCATTCTGTGATACTATCTAAACATATCCATAAATTTCAAGTTTTTCTTTTTCCAATGAAAAAGTTCATTTTTTGCAAGACGTCCTCAATTTTCTTTCTGACAATTTCTAAATGTGCTCTTCTATTTCTCTTATTTATTCAGAGGTGAGGACTTGGACGAATGTTACCTTTTCTCATCATTTTCACTTCTTTTGTAATTAGCTCAAATTTTCATTTTCCCTCTTCTCCCCTTCTCCTCTCTTTACTTCAAAATTCTCTTCATTCTATTACGTTAAATTATTAATAAATTGAGAAAAAATCTCTCAAATCCTCAACAAAACCCATACCTAATACAAAAACGGTTTATAATCCCGTCAATATTTTAATACATTTTTTCTAAAAAAAAAAATCGTAATAAAAAGCCTCGTAATCAGTCTCCTCTCTTGTTCCGTATCCGCACCTGTATACATGGCATCGCATAAAGAGAACTTTCGTTCCAGTATTTAGAGCATTTAAACGGTGTACGGCGTAGCGATGGCTGAACTGGGTAGAGGGTTGGAGGCTTAGAGGAGGAAAATGGGTGAAAATGCATCGAATATGCGGCTTGTTCGATTGGGTTCGATACGACGCGACGCCGAGCGGCGTTTAAATATATGTGTATAAAATCTAATTAATCACGAGCGCAGTTCGCCGATATGGCGATGTCGGGCCGTATTCGGTGTGCCAATCAGGTTGGCGAAATATTTGCGGAATGTTTGACGCGAACGGCAGCATGGTGCTGGGTAAGGGGTGAAGAGGGCTATTTCGGGCCGAAGCGGTAAAAATTATCAATAAATTCGACGTTATATAATTCGGTGTAACGTTTCCTCTTTTCCTCGCCACCTACTTCGCCTACGTTGGGTTATCAGAAAAAAATCGCGAGTATTTAAAATCGAGTGACTGCGAAGTGGAAAATTTAGAGCCTAGATTGCGAAGTGTCGTCGGTGTATGGACAGGGTGTCCGCTTTCTGGAAAACCTGAAAAAGTCGAGGAATTTTGATGGTCTGGAAAAATCAGAGAATTTTTGAATTTTTTCTGGAATTTTTTAAAAATCCAAAATAAAGATATATCATTTAGAAAAGTGTTTCTTTGGTTATTTCATCATAAATTTTCCCAAAAAATTTCACCTTCGCTTCGTTTGGGTCAAATTGTTACATCTCTTGAATGATTTTTTTTCATCATTCTTTGTTGACCGCAATAATATACAAAAAAATTGAAACTTGAATGCGCGTATTTAAAATTGAAGAATTATAAATTTTTCAATAAAAAAATTAACACCCTTTTTCCTTTTTGGAAAAAACATTAAGAAATGAGGCAATAGAAACAAAATTTTATAACTTTTTATTAACCAAAATATTTTTGTTATTTTTTCAATGTTTTGAAATACTTTTTCTATTTTTTTCTTATTTTTAAAAAAAAATTATTTTTTTCAAGTCTACGACATAATGTCACAAAATCTTCATCACAAAAAAACTTTACACTTTTCAAATCCCCCCCTCCTCCAGCCCCAAGACATGTTCATGTCAAAAACAATTCCATCACTACGCTACGCTAGAGATAATTTACATTCATTTCTTCTACAGAATTCATTCAAAATCCAATTTTTTTTTGAAAAATGCCTCCCTTAAATAATTTTTGAGTGCACTTTTGTTTGAAGGTCTTTTTTCGCAAAAAATTTTTGCCCTTGCTTTGCTCGAGACTCAACACATTGAAAAATGATTGATATTTCACCGCTTTATTATTTTTTATTTATTGGAACAAGCCAAAAAGATTGGGAGGGCTTGTGGAATTTATGAATTTGAGAGCTGTTGGGGGGGGGGGGAGTTAATGAATGAACCATGAAGAAATTTTTAAATTTTCAACTCGGAAAACTCCGAATTCGAATTTCTATGATTTGGTATAGACATTCTGACATACTTTGTTTTATTTTTCAAAACCTTATAATTTTGATTTAAGACAGAGTTTTTCCTTTTTATTTGAAATTTTTTCTGTAAGTAATCAATTTAAGTTTTCGAGTTTTTGTGCGGAGAGAGGGAAGTTCGGAAATTTTTAGAGTTAAATTTGATGAGTCATTTTTGTACTTAACTAAAAAAAAAGAATCTAAAAATCTCGTAAAAAATAGTATTTTTTGGAAAAAAACGTCAAACATTATGGGAAGGAATTGCCCTCTTCTCCACTTTATCATTTTGAATCGGTGAAAAGTCACTGATTAAATAGTCAGAATTGCAGCAAAGGGAAAATCAGCGGAATTCTTTGGTTTTTGGTTTTCAGCGGATTTTCGCTGATTTCTCAAAGAAATTCACTAATTTTTCAGCAAATTTCAGAGACTTTACTGGCTTAACAATGAATTTTCACTGATTCGCCAGTAATTTTTTCACTATTCGCTTGCAGTAAATTTTTTTTCACCATTTGTTTTTAGTGAATTTTTTTTACTTTTTGCTTTCAGTAAAACTTTTTCAATGTTTGCTTTTAGCAAAAAAGTTTTCAATGTTATTTGATTTTAGTGAAATTTTTTTCAATGTTTGCGTTCAGGGAAATTTTTTACTGTTTTCTTTCAGTGAAAGTTTTTCTGTTTGCGTTCAGTGAAATTTTTTACTGTTTTCTTTCAGTGAAAGTTTTTCTGTTTGCTTTTAGTAAAACTTTTCAATGTTTGAAATTTTTTATGATTTTTTTTAGTGAAATTTTTTACTGTGTTGTTTTCAGTGAAATTTTTTACTATTTGCTTTCAGTAAAAATTTTTCTATTAGTGAAATTTTTTGAAGTGTGCTTTCAGTAAAATTTTTTTACTGTTTGCTTTTAGTAAAAAATTTTCAATGTTTGCTTTCAGTGAAATTTTTTTAATGTTTGCTTTCAGTGAAAGTTTTTCTGTTTGCTTTTAGTGAAATTTTTTTAAATGTGTGCTTTTAGTGAAATTGTTTCACTGTTTGCTTTTAGTGAAACTTTTCAATGTTTGCTTTCAGTGAAATTTTTTCTGTTTGCTTTTAGTGAAATTTTTTTAAATGTGTGCTTTCAGTGAAATTGTTTCACTGTTTGCTTTTAGTGAAACTTTTCAATGTTTGAAATTTTTTATGATTTTTTTAGTGAAATTTTTTACTGTGTTGTTTTCTGTGAAATTTTTTACTATTTGCTTCCAGTAAAAATTTTTCTATGAGTGAAATTTTTTGAAGTGTGCTTTCAGTGAAATTTTTTTAATGTTTGCTTTCAGTGAAAGTTTTTCTGTTTGCTTTTAGTGAAATTTTTTTAAATGTGTGCTTTTAGTGAAATTGTTTCACTGTTTGCTTTTAGTGAAACTTTTCAGTGTTTGCTTTCAGTGAAATTTTTTCTGTTTGCTATTAGTGAAATTTTTTGAAGTGTGCTTTCAGTGAAATTTTTTTACTGTTTGCTTTCAGTGAAATTTTTAGTTTTTTACTGTTTGCTTTTAGTGAAATTTTTTCAATGTTTGCTTTCAATGAAATTTTTTCACTTTTTACTTTTAGTGAATTTTTTCACTGATTCATTACGTGTACTGCAACTCTGACTTTTTACCAGTGATTTTCTATAATCTTCACTGATTTGTAAATGAGAGAGCATATTTCACGAATATCATATTTAAAAATTCTAGAAACCCTCAAAAAAATTAGCCTAGAAAACCTGGAAAAATCGGGGAAAACCATTTCTGAATTATTGCGGACACCTTGTATAGAGAAAAATATAAGGAAAAGTTGATTTATCCCCGAGAAACGACGAAGATCGAGGGGTAATTTGTGGCTGGACGAGGCGCTTTTATAATCGTCTCGGAATAATTTTCGCCGAACGAAGCTCGCATATTGGTTCCTGCGTTGTCTCGGATCGGAAATTAGATATCGTGAAATTTTGCCAAATTAACGCGGCGTGGCATTGTTTGTAGGCTCGCGACGCCGATGGTGGCGCGCTCTGCGGATGTAATTTAAAATAAACGCCATAATGTAACCTATTTTTTAAGATCACGCACGCCTTTCAATTTATATCCATTACGGTGCGGTGCCCCGCACTTCGAATGCATTGTCTTCTGCCCTGATGGGTGGAATTTTTGGTATACCTACGGTAATGTGTGAGAAGAAAACATACGTATTTGGAACCCCCTTTGAAAGAGAGAAAAAAAAAGTCCGGCGTAGTCGAGCAGCGCATTAATTGGTTAAACACCATAACGGAAAACTTAATCGTCTTTGTTGCCGCCTTGCTTTTCTACCTGGTGGGTCTGCTGTGTATGCCTGTGCAGCGCAGATCTCATAAAGGTACTCGCTATAGGTCATATATCTTATATATTTCGTATCCGAGACCATAGAGACCGTACAGGTATTCTTGTGATCTTCGTTTATGCCATACAGATACATGTGCTTCGTAGGTATATTACATATCTGTTATGGTATTTCTTTCTGGTTTTTTTCCTATGTTGTAATGGCACTATACGGTCAAGTTGCAGGAAAAATACCCCTTTCGAGTCGTATTTCCGCCGGAACTGACACTGTTGCTTTGGGTCGTACCTCCGTTCGGCAAGTCGAAGTCGACGTTTAAAAAGGAGGGCTTTTTTCCGAAGTGCATGGTGTATCTAGAGAGGGTGAATGTTGCACGTATAGTCATCGTCAATATCGTATTGTGTGATTTCTCGCCTGTTAATCGTAATGGCCGACTATAGGAGTAAAATCAACTGCTCGCTACGACGAGGTCATTGTCACCAGACCGCCATCAAATCGATATATCGGTAAAATGCAGCCCGCGCCGCTCACTTTGGCTGCGCCATTCGGCTGGAAATTCTCTCTCTCTGTCGCACCTTGGTCGGATGGCTGGCGGCTGCCGCTGCTGTATGTTGGATATTCAGTATCTAGTTGGTATCTCCTCTCTTATGTTGCGAAATCAAATAAATCTTATAACTTGTTCGGGTCCAGCGCTTTTGTTTATGTCGCGCTTCACTAACGCCCTAAGTCCGTGTAACGATCGACGATCACTATTTTTTGAGTCCAATAATGCCAATGGTCGGGATTGTGGATGTATGATCGCTGAAGGTAGTGGAGTGGAAGTGGAGGAGTTGGTAGTGTGGAGGGAAGGAAGTGAGAGCGAGGATGGTTGCGGAAGTTTGGGATCTTGGTTGAGGATTCTAGGGTTCGAATGTTGGAGTGCTATTTTTTGGGGAAAACATGTGTGAGTGGATGTAAATATTTGATGCTGTGTCAAAAATTCCATTAATCTCCCCATGTAGAGTATTGGCGTAGGCTGCAATTTTGATATTCCATTGGTTGTGAATAAAAACTTATCCACAGAACTGAAATATCAAAATAATAATATAACATTGCAGAATTTATTTATTTTTTCTCCAAGTACTCTCTCATTCTGAATTAATGAAAAGTCACTGATAAACAGCCAGAATTGCAGCACAGGAAAAATCAGTGAATTTTCGCTGATTTTTCAAATATTTTCACTGATTTTTCAGCAAATTTCATAAATTTCACTGGCTTTTTAGTGATTTTTCTCACTGATTTATTTTCAGTAAAAAAAATTTCACTGATTTTCTCTTGTTCTGCAATTCTGACTGTTTCACAGTGATTTTTGATAATTCTCACTGATGGTTTATAATTGAGAGATATATGATTTGAGAAAATTCTTGTTTATTTTTATGGATGAATATTTGAAAAAAGTTTGAGGTGATGGCACAATCATGCCATTGATTTGTTACCCATTTGATTTCGGATTTATTTGATTCTGTAGAAAGTAGAATCGTTTACTTATGTAGTTTCAATTCTATACCTTTCACGATGTTGAATGCTTCTGTTTGTCCTCAGAATTCTTTAACATTATTGCTTTTGGTTTTACCATTTTGAGAATGTCTTACCTACATTTCAAGTTCAGTTTGTCTTGAAAATCCTGAAAATTTCTTCTGGCATGTTAGTAAAATTTTGGGCTACAGCAAAACTAAATTGAAAAAGCATTAAAAAAAACTTGTCCAAAATTTCAGATGCTAATGTTCATTTCTCGAATTTTGGCGAATTTTTGAAAGAAGTTCCCATAAAAATAGTCCATCTGAACTTTGGGGGTAGCAGAGGCGTCGTCAAGGGGAGGCCGGGGGCCAGCCCCCCCGAAAAAAATTCTGGCCCCCGCTTGCCCCCCCCCCAAAACTTATGTTGTATTTATAAATTTACATTACACTTACATCAGATAGGATTTTCAAAGCATTAAAACATGAAAGAATGTCTTTTTAGGGCATTAAAAATCCAATTTTTTCAAAGCTTCGCCCTCGCTCCACTCGGGCATGAACAAAATTACAATTCTATAATCTGTCTGAAACGAAAGGGCAGAATAAGGCTCCCGTTTTACCCCCTCTCCATTTTTAGCAGGTGAAAAAAATCAGTCCCCACTCCCCCTTCCCTCCATCTTTTCCATTTCGAAAAAGGAAAAAAAAGTTGTCCAACACACGGCCCCTTTTGTGCCCCCCAATTTTCGATTCTGACGACGCCACTGGGGGGTAGGTACATATTATTATACTCCTGAATTATATGTATTGGTGAATTATTTGATTGATTGAAGTACAATTTCCAAAATTAGTGACTATCGGGTCAAATCTATATTTTTTGACATTTTTTTTGAAAGAAATCAAAATTTGACCCAGCAGTTACGAATTTTGAAAAATTGTACTTAAACCAATGAAATAGGTCACCAACATGGATAATCAGAGAATTTAGGTGCTAAAGTTCATACAGACCATTTTTATGTTTTCATGAGTATTTTTTCCATGCTGGAAATTTCCAGAATTTTCTATTGACACCAAAACGTCTCGAAACCGCTTCCAATCGATTCGGGAGGTCAAAAATAGGATATGTACCAAATTTTAGCTTTTTTTCGTTAATTAGATCGAGAGGAGAATTTTAGAATTTCAAAAATTCGACAAAATTCGAAAAATGAACTTTAGCACTTGAAATTTTGGATGGATTGTTTTATGATGTACTTTCAGCTTGTTTTTGTTTCAGCTTAAAATTTCACCAGTTGGGATTCCTCTCTTGATAGTCTTGCCTACTTCTTAAAATTTGAAAAGTTCAACATATTCTATCGATTTTTTTTTTTGAAGTTTTGATCTCATAATCATGCCAATCTTTTGTGGTTGGTGATATTTTGGTCTTACATTATTATTCAGGATTTTCTTAACTAAGGAAATCCTGCAATTTTTCCCGTCTGATTTCTTTATTGTTTTTCAATACATATGTCAGACACCTTTTTTTTTTTTTTTTTTTTTTGTAAATCCTGCAAATTTTTTGAGGTTTGATCACTGATCTCAATTTATTATTTAGTCAGCTTTCTGCATTTCGGAATGTTGGTTCCTTCTAGAAAATCGGTTATTTTTTCAGGCTTTAACCTCATTATTTTTCAGGATGTTTTATAAAAGTTTGTCCTGAAAATTCTGCATTTTTTTTGGCTTGATCTCACGTTTGTATTACTTACCTAATTTATTCATCGTGTCCTCATGCCTGGACTTGAGCTTGCAAATTGAAATCAGTACAACCAAAACAAACAGTGACTTTTTGGGAAGTTTTTATTTTTTTTTAGAATTTCCTGTGCTTAAGTTTGCTGGTATCAAAATTCCTGAAATTTGTTTAATGTGTTTAGTCTCATTTTATTTTTCAAAGTAAGTACTCTCACTTGGATGTACCTGTCCTGAAAAATTTTATAATTTTTTTTTATAGATTTTGATTCAATAAATACTCTTTTTTTGTAAAATATCTTACATTTAGAAATGTTTGACCTGAAATTCTTGTAATTTTTTAAACGTCTGATCTTTGATCATACTTACATTTTTTTCAGGATATCCTTCACTCGAAAAAATACTAGTTTTGAAAATCTACTAAATTTTTTGGTATTTAACCTATTTTTCAGAATACTCTACACTTCTGCAAAACTCTTCATTTTGTCTTTTATTCACTTTTTCATAATGTTTTAACTTTTCTACTCACCCTGGAAACCCTGCAAAACTAGTTATTTTGTTGGAGACTATTTTTCAAAAAATCTGCAAAATCCCTTTCAATACCTATATTTCTATAGGTACTTATGTTTTGGTTTAAAAATTACTCAAGAACTATTATTGTGCATTTTTTTAAATTTACGAATCTTCTGAAAGTAATGACTGTTGAAGAAATTTTGGAATGCTGTTTTTTTTGACTCAACAACTGGTTTAAAAATTGTTTTAGTACTTGAAAAAAAAGAAAGCGTTCTCAATGGTACTCTCTCATTTATAAATCAGCGAAAATTATCGAAAATCACTGGAAAACAGTCTGAATTGCAGCACAGTAATAAATCAGTGAAATTTATTTCACTGAAAGCAAACAGTGAAAAAAATGCTGGAAAATCAGTGAAAATTCACTGGAAAGACAGTAAAATCTCTGAAATTTGCTGAAAAATCAGTAAAATTTTTTTTTAAATCTGAAATTCTTTGAAAAATTGGTGAAAATCCGCTGAAAATTGAATAATTTTGCTGATGTTTCCTGTGCTGCAAATGCTGCAATTCTGACTATTTCTGAGTGACTTTTCACTGATCGCTAATTTTGTAAAGTATCATATTCATTTTTTTTTGTTTTTGGTCCTTATAATTTTCGTAAATATTTTGACGAAAGAAATACCCTAAATCATTTAAAATTTGAAATCTGAGGAGGCTTGAGAAATTTATTCGGATCATGAAATTAAAAATACTTACATGCATAAACTTGAAGTTATTCATTGTCATGTCATGTTTTCCTCTCCTTTTTCAAAATTTGAGTTTCTACTCCCAAATTTGTCTACATATTACCATATAAAATAGTAGTTATTAGGCGAAAAATTCAAATTCTCCATAACCAATCAATAAACTTAGAATACAATCTTATCTTTTAGCAACCGATATTATTCCGGATGTTGAACATAAACTGGTTGTTTTTTTCAAACGTGCCATCTCCTCTCTCTTTCTTCACTATCTCTTCTGCATTATGTGCTCTTTACTACACCTCACACTCTATACAGTCTTCAGCAACTCATCTCTCTCTATCGGTCTGGCGTTAAATATGCGGAAAATTATTATACATCTGCGAAGATTCTCTGTACGTAGCTGTACGTACCCATCACGATGGCATCTCTTTCTACAGCTTTTTCATTCGCTTATTAGAGGCTTGCCGAGCGTCGCGTCGCACCTCACCGCCTCGCGCTTATTTACTTTCTATCGTTTATACCTACGATATGTATCGCGAGTTATTCGTGCGCTGTTCTGGTTCATTCTCGAAGCCGAGCAGCGTCGCATACCATTTTTCCGTCTTCGTGATAATGTACTTTGCATGCTCGTCGAATTGATTTTCTTATCAAATTAAGAGGAAAATTTTAACGTAAATTGATATCGATTGTGTGTTCGGTACTGATAAGCCACGAAAACACGCACCGCCTTGGCAGACGCGACGCTTACTTGACAGATAATTTTCTTTATGCGTAAATATTTCGGTACCATTTGGGGTTGGAGCGGGATTGAATCGATGCGAAATCTTACTCGCGTATTTGCCAGCTGAAAGTTACAAACTGTGCCAGCCAGGATGAGGCAGAGGCGGGGTGTTAATTTCATGACGGAATAATGTTTTCATTAAAGTGGCTGCGAAATAAGGAAGCAGTGTTGCCGAATTTTTCACCTAGAAAATTTTCTAGTTTGGGAATTATTCTTAAATATGAGAATAAAATTCAGATTTTTTCCAGTGGTCTGTGTTGGGCTCTTTGCAGGTTATTTCGTCATTTTTCAATTTTTTCTCAGGGCAACACTGATTTTGAAAATCTTTGAGTCATAAAACTTTGGAAGAATTGTACAGGAAAAGCAGAGGAATTTTTATAAAAATTTAAAGGGGAAAAGAGATAGACGCTGGACAGCCATGAAAATTGGCGAGAACGAAAAAAGCATATCTTGTAAAATTTCCATTCAGTATCATTTTTTGGAAATTATGAACATTTTCAAAAATACGTAAAGGCGCTGGAGCTTTTTTCAACTTTTTTCGAATTTTAATGGGCCAATACCAAAAATTGTCGTGAAATGACTTAGCACAAATTTTTCTGAAAATAATTTTTTTTGAAAGTAGGACAATGTCACTTAAGATTTTGGATTTCAAAAAAATGAATAACAAAATTCGTTTGATTTCAAAAATATTGTTCATTTTCAATTACAAATTTTTTTCGTAAATTTGGAATTTACCTATTTGTTTTAAAAATTTCAGCTGATGACTCATTTGTTTTCAAATCAGAAATCGACGAAATATACAGTTGTATCCACAAGTGGTCAGTAATGAGTAATTTTCTATCCAATCGTCATCCGCTAACGATATCATTGGATGTTGTATAGATTAGATTAGGCAACGAAAGATTGCACCAACTCCCTCCGGTCCCTCCATGGGTAACGATAACAAACAAGCCAACCAACGCGCTAGGTACCTTTATTTCCAGCGCGTTCGTTGGCTCGTTTTGTTACACGTGGGGGTGAGAGAGACAATCATGAAGATCTTTAAAGTCTATGACGATAGCTAAGTGTTGATTCGTGGATCTACAAACCAACCAATGATTTCCTTTCAACTTTTAGTTTTCAAATTTTTTTTAACTTTAATGAATTTTTTTTTCAAAATTTCAAATCTTTTCTCAGCTCCGGTATTAGGTATATTTCAAAATATTTTCCAACTCTGAAATTTTTTCTAAAATTTTTTTCAACTCTATAAATTTTTTTCCTCAAAATTTTTTCAGTTACTGAAATTTTGTCTCAATCATAAAATATTTTCTTAGAATTTTCTCTGCTGAAATGAAATTTTTTCTCTATGGTCTATCCTAAAATTCAATTTCTTAATCCAAAAATTTTTGAAAACTTTGAATTTTCTCCAAATTTTCTTCATTTTGATTTTATTCAGATTTTTCCCAACTCGATTTTTTCCCAACTTGAGATTTTTTAATCCTAAATAAAAAATTTTAGAGCTGAAAAATAATTTAAGGAAAATTCCAAAATGAAAAAAAAAAAAACAAAATCATCAAGAATTTTCAGCTTAGTAGCAAGAAAACCAGAAAATAGCAAGAATTTTAATGATTTTACAGCAAAACGCAGGAAGTTTTGTGTAAGGGAGGGCTCAGATTTTGAAAAAAATGGGAGAGGGGTCAAAGTTCAATGAAAAAATGAATTGACCTTTTATTTCAGTGGGGCTGGAGTAGTTGGGGTATTTCAGTAGAAAAATAATATATTACTTACACCAGGGGCGTAGCGGGGGGGTCTCTCGACACCCCCCCCACCCTCCTGGCGTCAGGAACTCACGTGAAAAAGTGCCTTTTTGGAGCATTAAAAATCACATTTCCTCAAAACTTCGCCCTCGCTTCGCTCAGGCATGAAAGAAATCTATAAACTATTTGAATCAACTATACCTATAAAAAATAGTTTCCTTTTGATATTCCAAGTCTCCATACCCACTTTGCACCCTCCTAAAAAAAGCTTCGGACGCCAATTCTTGGATTTGTTGGTATTTTTATTGATTTTTAAGGCCAAAATAAGTAGTACCTATGTAAGTTGTTTGTTCAAAAATTACATTTGCATCAGTTTTTTCAAATCGCATGAAAACTTTATAAAGTTTGAATTTTGTGTTTTTATTCAAAAAAAATTTCGCCCCCCCTCCTTGAAAAATTTCTGGCTATGTCACTGATTATCCAAAGATTTCAGCGAAAAAAAAATTGAAAAATTAAGAGATATAATGATTTTTTTCTGTCAAAGGTACTGATTTTTCTGATAAATGGGACATTGACTGAGAAATTAGTCATTTTTGACCGGAAAATTAATGAAAAATCATCAATTTTCTATGAAAATTACATATGTTACTAATTTAAAAAGACAGAATTTTTGCAAATTTAATTTATTCAAAAAATGTAAAGAATCGTGTGTTCATTTAAGTAATAGGCACTAAAATACTGCCCGAGCGAAGCGAGGGCAATTTTTTTTTCAAATCATACTATTCTCGGACATTTTTATGATAAAAAATCTCCTTGTCGAGCTGGGGGGGGCTGGAGCCCCCTGAGCCCCCCTTGGGTGCGCCCCTGTAATGGAGTTTTTTTAAAATAAATTCCAAGCAAACAAAATTGCATGAAAATGGCAAGAAAAATCCAGAAGATTATGACATTTTTCATTTTTTAGATCCAGTATAGACACCATAAAAGTACCTACTTACCTACTAGCGTTGAATATTTCAAAACAAAATTAGGGTTGAGAAAAAATTTCATTGGAATTGGAGATGAAGTTTAAAAAAATTTCACGATTTAAAAAATATTTTGAGCAAAAATTTTAAAGTAGAAAATTTTTTTAATTATATGAACTTGGAAAAAAAATTGAGTTACATTTTCATCAGAAGATTCGTTTGAGTCGAGTTCGCTCCATTTTTTATTTTCGTCCCTGTTTCATGTCTCGTGTAAATTTAGCCTTCGGTTACTGAGAAGTCTACCACCATGAAATTTGATAAGAACGAAGATGGCCAAATCAAAAATTCTTTCTTCAGATTAAATTTTTTGCACAATATGATGAAAATCAAAGCAAAAGTATGTTCTTAGCGAACGGTTCCATGCAAAATTCAATTATCTGTACCCCATTTCAACCTTTCTCCTCTTTCTCCATCCCTTTCCTCACCCCTTCCTTCTCTTTTTTTCCAAAAATACGTTTCCAGAAAATTTCTCAACAGCAATTTCCAATTTAAAAAAAAAAATGGTCTGAAAAAATGGCCAATAAAAAATTTCACTCGATGGGTACCCATCTAATTGAAACCCAACCCATAAAAAATAATCGATCGGGCACCTCGTAAAACTAAATACTCAGCTACCTATTATTACGCACACCTGCAAAAAACCACTCGTCCATTGCCTCCATTGGGCCTTCGCGTTCGGCAAAACAAACATGGAAATTTACGGCGAGTCGATTTCGCCGCGATGAGCTCGTACCCGTTGGACGTTCTCATTTTATCAGCGAACCCATCTCACAGATTATCACTGATAAACATTTACAGCTTGTAGCTTCCTTCTATCGTGAATAGAATTAATGAGCAGGATTAATAGAATATCGATAGCGATAATTTAATTTAATTGTTTCAGACGTTTATATCTAGGCGGTTGAAACTATTAAATTGGTGTGATGTAATTAGACGATTATCTGGCTGCTCCGCTCTCGCCTTCTAAACACACAGGAGAACGGTGTAACAATGAAATTATATCTGAAAAATTAGTCTTTCGGCGCGGAGCGAGAGCGGGAGTAAAACGCTCACCGCAATGATGTCGACGAAACGATAAGATGAAGCGATAAGCTCTCTCGGCTTCTAATATAGATTAAAACGTCTGTCTGTGGAGCGTTTTAGCTTGTTTGATGATATTTGATAGTGGCACGAGCCTCGGCCTTTCGTCAGCGCCGTATTACTCTTTTAACGTCGCAAATGAACCGAGGTACTTTGAAGTTCGAAGAGAGCAACATTGATGATTTTTTCACCTCGAAGCTTCCCCTTTCGTTCTCGAGCCAGGTTATCTAATTCTGACTGCTCGGTTATGTAATTTTTGGCCCGGGTCATCGCGAATCTGTGCAGGTGAAATTTAAACTCTGTGAGAATGTAGGCAAGAACAGGAATCTTAGCTTCGGCCTCATCGATTATAATTACTCGGTATGGCGGTAGGCAATAGGCCTGTAAGAAAAGGAAACCTCTAAACATTGTAAACAGTCGAAACTCGCATGGTGCGTAGATTAGTAGCAAAAAGTGAGAGAGAACGTTACACGCCGATACGCAGGCCAAAAGAATCATTTATTATTTTGATTGATGACGTTGGCAGAAATTCGTATACAGCGAAGAGGAAACGTTTGATAGGTGTAATTATTTAGGAATGTAAGTCGCCGAGTATATAGGTATAGCTTACACTTCGTCCTCCATTACAATGTACTACGCTACGTGTTGATTACTCGAACCATGAACGAATGTGCCAACGCGAACAAATCAGATTCGGATCTGGTTTTGATTTTGATGTCGATCTGGCGAGAAGAAAATATAGGCGAGAAGGCGATGTTTATGACTTTGATGGCTGATACGATCCCGAAGATCGATTGGAAAAAGTACCAGAACTATACGGATTCGATATACAAACCAACCAGATTCGTATCACGATTATTAATTCGGCGGCGATAATTTTTAATTAAGTGTACGCAATTAACGTGTAATGGTAATGTTACCGAACAGATTTGGTGGAATGGGGTTTGTATAGGTACCTGGTATTAGTGTACCTGTGCTCCTAATAAGCCGACCGAGCAGGGTGCAGAGTGGAAAAGGCAGTGCGGTTGAATGAGGCTGGATGGGTGTTGAAGAGAATGCCTGCTGGGGAAACGTTTGTTGGGTATACTTTGTAGTTTGTATTTTGTAATAGTGGATTTTAATAGTGATTTTTTTTTTCGTGTTTGTTGCAGGTAAGAATCGTCCGATGGGTTTTCAATGAAGTTCATTCTAGCATTGAAACGAATTCGCTGAGGTGAGCTGGTCGATCGAGATGTGGTGATATTTTCATCCTTTTGTGGTTATTTATCTGTAGTGTCAGAGTTGTGACAAATTTCACGTAAATTTATTTCCATTATTTGATGATTTATGGTGGAGGAAAAAGGAAGAGAGGGTTAAGAAAAAGTCTGGCTGAAAATAGAAGGTTGGAATGGTAAATAACACAAGTCAACACGATTTTTGTGTTTGGGTTCCGATTGCGAAATTTGAATTTCTTTTATGTATCTAATGAAGGGAAAAATAATTTTTTTGTCCAAAGTTTACTTGGGGGGGAGCCAAAAATGTGATTTTTCAAGAACAATAGGTACACACGGATTTGATAAATATTTGGAAAAATTTGAAAAAAAAAATTCTCATCAAACCTTATAGAAAATTTCACGCTGAATCGAATGCCGCGAACCGCAGACCTCTATCTCTTTTAGAAAAAATGTTACGGTTAAAACTTTTCTAAATTATGTGAAAAAATCGCATTTTTTTCGCCTTGCTCACCGAAAAGTGAGATTTCTAAAAAATCTAAGCGTTCTACGACCATAATGACCATGACAAAAGTTGTAGAGAATTAAATTTCCTATCGGATAGGTGCATTCAGATTTTTCCGGGAGGCGTAGTTTTCGAGATATTCTCGAGTAAAGTTGAACATTAGTTAAGGCAATTGAGAAAAAAAGAGAAATGAAGCAATTTTTTGCTGTCAAAAGTGTTACAGCGAAAAATTGAGGAAGGCGACTAACCTTTAGAAGTTACCACGACCTCCCACAATTTTTCGCTGTAACACTTTTGGCAGCCAAAAATTGCTTCATTTCTCTTTTTTTCTCAATTGCCTCAACTAATGTTCAACTTTACTCGAGAATATCTCGAAAACTACGCCTCCCGGAAAAATCTGAATGTACTTATCCGATAGGAAATTTAATTCTCAACAACTTTGTTCATGATCATTATGGTCGTAGAACGCTTAGATTTCTCAGAAATTCCTCTTTTCGGTGAGCAAGGCGAAAAAAATGCGATTTTTTTCACATAATTTAGGAAAGTTATAACCATAACTTTTTTTCTAAAAGAGATAGAGGTCTGCGGTTGGCGGCATTCGATTCAGCGTAAAATTTTCTATAAGGTTGGATCAAAAATTTCAAATTTTTTTCAAATTTTTCTCAAATTTGTGTGTATTGTTTTTGAAAAATCACATTTTTGACCCCCCAATCCCCCCAAGCAAACTTTGGAAGCCATGAATGAGCATATTGGTGTATTTTGACGTCTAGAATCAGAATTTGGCCATGAGAACTAAAACACAGAACTTTTTTTTTTGTTGACTGTGTAATTGAACATGAATCTAAGCTATCTCAAAATCTGCCGTTTAAATTTTGTGGAAGCAAAACAGTAGATCACATTTTCCCAGCAATATTTTTGAATCCCTTCTTTTTCTTCTCAAATCATTCAGAAAGCGTGTTCATTTTGCCAATAAAAAATTCAAAAAATTGGTTTGTTATTGAGATCAATGAAACGTTACATAATTCTTCAGAAAGTCAAGTACTTTTTTCCCCTTTTCAAATGATTTTTTTTTATAAATTGAGATTTTTTCAAAAATGTTGGACAATTTTTTTAATCAAAAAATGAGTTTCATTACACAAAAAATTTTCAAAAAAGGGAAGATTTTTTTAAAATAAAAGTTTTTTAAACAGTGATTTTTTAAAAAAAATCAATGTTTTTCATTGAACGAGTCATTTTTTAAAAAGAATGGGATTCATGTAAAAAATGAACGTTTTTTTCGAAGAAAAAATTCTTAAAAATATATACTTGGTTTCAAGTTTTTCCTAAATGTGAAGTTTTATTTGTAAATTCAAATTTTTTCTTCGAAGGATTTATTTTAAAAAAGAATACGTTTTATGAAAAACGATTTTTTTAATGAAATTTTTTTTAAAAGTCTCGGGTTTGATAAAAAATTGAAGTTTTTCCAGAAAAGACAATTTTTTTTAAAAGTAGAGATTTTTCAAATGGTAATTTTTTGAATGATTTTTTTCATGGGGGAAGTTTCTGAAAATGGATTGTTTTTTCAAAAAAAATCTCCTTTCTTGAGCAAAGCCTAATTTTTCAAAAAAAACTGCTTCTTAAAAAGACTTTTATTTTAAAAAAAAATCTCCATTTCTTGAAGACTTTTTTCGAAGAAACTCCTAGCCCCTATTTTTTGAAAAAGGTTTCTGAAAATGGATTGTTTTTTCAAAAAATAGGGACTAGGAGTTTCTTCGAAAAAAGTCTTCAAGAAATGGAGATTTTTGTTAAATAAAAGTCTTTTTAAGAAGCAGTTTTTTTTGAAAAATTAGGCTTTGCTCAAGAAAGGAGATTTTTTAAAATAAAAAATGGAGGTTTTTCAAAAGAAAAGGTTCTTTTAAAATAAAGTTTTTTTCAATGATTGGAGTTTATTTTAAAAATTTTGCGTTTTTTCACCAAAGGATTTTTTTATGGATTTTTTTTTTGAAATGGAGAGATTTCTCCAAAAAAAAAAGTTTTCTTTGAGAGATGAAAATTTCCTTAAAACAGAAGTTTTTCATGCATCATAGCAGGTCACTTTTTTCGACTTCAGTCATTTTTGGTTACTTTGGTTACTTTTTTCCCCTCAAAATCACGTTTTCTTCGCACTTTCAGGCAAAAATTCAAAATTTTACGTGGAAATTGCCATTTTTCAAGTAAAAAATAGAAAAATAGATTTTTGATAGTTTGTTTGTTGTTTTGACGAAGGAATTTTATAAATGGAATTATTCACGTCTTTTCAGTTGATTATCTTCGAAGTATTTGCAGAAAACTACAAAAAATTGCCCTCCCCCCCCCCAGAAAACTGTAAAAAATTGAATTTTTGATTACTTTTTGGTCACTTTTTGATCAAAAAAAGTTACTGAAAGTTACTTTTTTCTTCAAAAATTTCGCTATGATGCCTGTTTTTCTAAAAAGCAGTTTTTTTTAAAATTGAGATTTTCTCAAAAATGGAGGTTTTTTTAAAGTAAAAAGTGGAGGCCTTTTTCAAATGAAGAGGTTCTTTCAATGTAAACATTTTTTCATTAAATGAAATTCATTTTAAAAATGTTGCGTTTTTTCGTAAAAAGATTTTTTAAATGAAATTTTTGTTTAAGGAGGAAATTTTTTCAATGCATTTTTCTAACCTGAGATGCATTTTCAGGGTGTCTAACAGGTCAAGATGTCCTGATAAGTCAAGCTTTTTTAAAAAAGGTCATGGCGGTCCTGAAAGTCAAGCTTTTTGACCAATTTCCCTGATTTACTCATATGGTCAAGCTTTTTTCAAAAATATAACGATTAAAAATTACGTTTTTTTTTTTAAATTTAATGTGTTTGTTAAAATTTTAATTTTCTATAAATAGCTACAAGTACACAAATGTACACATTTTTTGGGGTGGGTACTGGCGTACAGACTCATAACGGGAGGGGGAGTCATGCAAAAAGTCATTTCAAAAGGTGAAGCTAAGTCAAGCTTTTTGTTCAACAAATTTTGTTAGACGCCCTGATTTTTTGAAAAATAAATTCTAAACAGTTTATATTAACGTTGAAATTAATAAATTATTTTGGGTGTAAAAAAAGTATAATTTGTCAATGGCCATGATTTGAAAAAATCCCAAGAATCAGTTTTAAAATTTTTAATGTTTCAAACTTTCAACTCGAATAGTCATTCATTTTTCAGGAAGAACCCTTTGGTCTCAAAAACTTACCTATATAAATCAATTAAATCTTGTTCATCGAATTATAAGTTAGGTGATCTCATACTCAATTTTAAAATTCATGAATCGAAAAAAAATTTTACCTCAAAATAACACGAGTTAATTGAACCTGGGAAAACTGACGCACTTGACACAACAAGGAAAATACGAACATCGACTCGAATACCTATATCGCAATTCTTGGCTTGTTTTTTGTCGTCCTTTCCATCATTCATTACATTTCCGTCATATTCGAGTACCCCTCCTAACCTCTCCTCGCGGTACAAATATCGTCGAGTTAAAATATCCTCCTCTTCCTCCAACGTCTGACATGGTCGATGTCAAAGCTCGTTTGAAATTCTACCTCACTCGTCAGTGTTTTTCGGTCAATCCACCAATTGGGCCGGCGACCGTTCACCTATAAGGTGGCCGACTTTGACCCCGCTTCAAAAGAAATATTTTTTCTCAAATAAAACCCGACGACTGCGAGTATAAGTAAATCCGTACAACGACGATTATCGAGTGTACAAAAGCAGCTAAAAAATTATCGTAATTATGTTCTAAACGAGCATAAAGTGCGACCTTGAATACTTGATTACGCTTACGTTTTTTCTCTCTCTCTTTCCCCTTTTCTATCTCGCTCTGTCTCTGTCTCTCTTCCATATAGACATAGAAGGACAAAAGTTTATCAACTCGTAATAAACATACGACGACATATCGCCGTTTTTTTTTGTTCTAAAATACCGAAAACATTCGAGTCGGTGTACGTACATGAAAATTTTCGAAAAATAACGCAGGTATTTCGATAAATACCCAACACTTCGAGGTACGGTAGCGATATTGTATTACAACTAATTAACCGACGTGTCGAAAAATTCAATCGCGCTGGTAGATTTGTATCGTAAATCATAATTTTTGACAAAATATTCGCTCCTGTTTGCGTACATTTTGGTAGCATAAAACGCATAAAAACCGCAATACCGAGTATAACTTTTTTACTACTTTGAAGAGGAGTTACCTAATACGTGGTCATCGGTTTACGAACCATAATATAGGTTTCTTTTATTATATTAAAATACCTGTAAACGTAATATAAAATGAAACAACGCAGACGAGAAAAGTTTCTGTTTTAAGAAGACAAATAAAACCGGTTTCATTGCTGCTTTTAAATATTGTTAATTTGTGAACGACGATAGAACAATAATAGGTAATACAGCAAAGCAGCCCAGAACCGAGCGATACCGTTGGTATGGTTGACGTTTCACTGGGCACACTACCTACCTTATCGAACCAGCGCGAGACTAATTGATTGGAATTTGGTGAAATGATTATTTCGACTATTCTAATTATTGCGGCGTGGCGCATATCGCAATGACATCGCTATTTATCGCCGCCTGCCTGCTTCAGCCTCGCAGATGAATATCACTCCTCTGAAGTTCGATCAACATCCCACTCGGTTGCGATCGGGTAGGTCACGAGGGACAGCAGAAAACCAGCCGGAGTCTTCACCTCTGCATAACTAGAGTTTCTTTCTTTGACACCCTACCCAACACGAACTGGTTACATTGTTTTTTTCTATTTGATAAGATGTAGTTTTTTTTCTCTGTAGTCCGCTTTTTGCCACTATTGGGATACAAAATACAAAACACATTGTCACGATCGCTACATGATACTTCCATGTATCTTTCTCCGGTTCGATCACAAACAAAAGGACAATAATGTTTCGTGTTTAACACAGATGGATATGTTGGGTTGGAGATGTTTGAACTGAACCGAACTAATTCTTTGACTTCGAGATACCTAATGGCTATTTTGTAGTTATTTTATGTACATATTTGAGTATTGAGAATTTTTCTGGTGAAGGTTTTGCAACACTGTGCTGTGGAGGAATTGGATTAATATGAAAGAAAATCTGCAAAAAAAAAAAGATTTCCTGGAGAATTGATTCTCAGGTCTCTTATTTCATTTTTACACTTGAATGGACTATTTACCTTGATGGCTTGATTCGCTGGATCTCTGTTTCAGTAACCTCCAAGATCATTTCCAAATTCAAATCAAGTCTGTTGGTAGGAAAACGCGATCTTAAAATCTAATTCATTGAAACTCATTACTTGAAATTACCTAGAATCACAGAAATTAAATTGTTTGAGAAATATTGAAAAATTGTGTAAAAATCAGAACAGCGACTATTAGAATAACTGAAAATAGAATATCTAGTTTTGGTGAACAGTTTGATTATGATTAACGTTAGAAGATCAGAATATGTACAAATCAGAATGACTCAAATGACAGAAAATCAGAATGACCGAAAATCGGGATATCAGAAATTTTAATAGAAACTTGATGAAAGGTCAAGAAAATCAGAATGTTTGAGAGATCAAAATATAAAAATCAAATTGACTGAAAATTGGTATTTTTATGAATTCTTGAAAAATCAAAATGGCAGAAAGAATGAACCCCTAAAGAAATCAGAATTAGGAAAAAACGTCAAAAATTGTAAATATCTAAATGACTGAAAATCAAAAATCATATGTTTCATAAGCGCACTCACTCAAAAGTCTGAATAACAAAAATTATCAGAATGACAGAAAAATTGAGATATCCTAAAATTTGAATGATTAAGAAATTAGAATAAGAGATTGTATTATAATTATTGAAATTGAGTGAAAATCAGAATAACTTAATCACTTGAGTGGTAAAAAATCGAAATGACAAATGACAAATGACAAAATCAGAATGAAGAAAAAAAATGACAAAAAATCAGATTACCTGAACTATTGGAATCATAAGATGTTCATCAATCTGAATGACTAAATATCAAAATGACTGAAAATCAGAATAATGGAAAGACTAAAAATAACAAAACAGTTAGAATAACCAAATATCAGAATGACTGATGGTCTGACATTACTGAAATTCAGATTGATCAGAAGAAGACTTTAAATCGAAATGACTGAAGTTAGAATGACCAAAAATTAAAATGACAGAAATCGGAATAATTGAAAGGTCACAATGACCAAACAGTCAGTAGTGATTAAAAATTGATGTTATTAAAAATCAAAATAACTGGAAGATAAGAATGACTGAAAATCTTAAAGACAAGAAATAGTCAGAAAAGCAAGAAACATCGGAATGACCGAAAATCAAAGTGAGAAAATGTTCAGAAAATGACGAAGCAGCTAAAATGGTCGAATCTCAGAATGACTAATAATTGAGATATTGCCTAAATTCAAATTTCAGAATACCTGATCAAAATAACAGAATGACAAAAATTATAATCAACAAAATCAAAATGATTAAAATATCAGATTGACTAAAAATTCATAAATGACTGTAAATCAAAATTATCAAAAAATCATGATGACAAAATTGATATGACTTGAAATTAGAATGACTGTAAATCAAAATGATCCAAAAATCTGACTAACAAAATTGAGATGACCAAACATTAAAATGATCAAATAAACAGAGTGACAAAAATCAGAATAATTGAAAGATTAGAATGACTGAAAATTTAAATTACTGAAAATCAAAGTGAACTAAAAATTAGAATGACAAAATTGATATGACTAAAAATCAAAATGACTGGAAATCAAAATTGGAGTGATTGAAATCAGAATAATTGAAAGATTAGAATGGCTGAAAATTTAAATGTCTGTAAATTAAAGTGAACTAAAAATTACAATGGCTAAAAATTATAAGGATTGAACGATTAAAATGATTAAAAATCGAAATGTCTGTAAATCAAAATGATCAAAAAATCATGATGACATAATTGATATGACCAAAATCAAAATGATTGAAAAATCGGAATGACTGAAATTCAAATTTCTGTAAATCAAAGTGAATTGAAAATTAGAATAACAAAATTGATATGACAAAAAATTTAAATGTGAATCAAAGTGAACCAAAAATCAGAATGACAGAAATTTAAATGAGAATTTTTGCAAATCAAAATGATCAAAAAATCAGAATGACAAAACAGTGTGACTGAAAATTAAAATTACCGACCGAAAATCAGAATGATTAAAAGATCGGAATGACTGAAATTCAAACTTCTGTAAATCAGAGTGGATTGAAAATTAGAATAACAAAATTGATATGATTAAAAATCAAAATGATTGCAAATCTGAATAACAAAACTGAAATGACTAAAATCAAAATGATTGAAAGATTAGAATGACAGAAAATTTAAATGACCGTAAATCAAAGTGAACCAAAAATCAGAATGACAAAAATTTAAATGATCAAAATTAGAATGACTCAAATTTAAATGTCTGCAAATCAAAATGATTAAAAAAATCAGAATGACAAAACAGTGTGACTGAAAATGGAAATTACTGACCAAAAATCAGAATGACAAAACAATTAGAATGACCAAAAATCTGAAGGTTTGACCTTATAAATTAATTTAGAATAGATGTAAGTTCATCGCACCAGCTGAAAATCAAAATGACAGAAATTGAAATGATCAAAAATCAGAATGACAAAATAATCAGAATGAGTGGTTATCGGAATGATAAAGAATAATTTCTCAGTTTTTGCCAGAAGCATCTTTGTTTTCGATTTTGGAAACTGCCAGACTCAAAAATGTGGCGCACTTTTGGACAGTTCTTTCAAAAAATCGATTTTTGTCACTTCTACAAAATAGGCCTTGCGACCTATCAACGAAGGTTGAAATTTCACAACGAATTTAAAAATTTTAATGAAAATTTGTTTTGGGTCATCAGAAATCATTTTGAGCTCTAAATGCCAATCTTTTATGGCTAATTTTTGGAAAATAATTTTTCAAAATATATTTTATGATATTGTGACATATTTACGAGGGTTAAAATTTCACAAGGAATTCTCTCCCCCCCTCCCGAAAAACTTATTTGAGCTTCATCAATCAGATTCAAAACTCAAAATTACCCTCTTTCATACGTTGGAATTTAATACCTATTTTTAAACGTACTTTGCAAATGTGAACTTATAATCACGATCTACCAAAATAGGCTGAAATTTTTCTAATTTTTAGTACTCTATCGACAGTTCTGCCACCCAAAAAAATTCAAAATCAAAAATCCTTCTGATTTCTCGACATTAATCAATAAATTCCATCAAATCCAGTTTCTTCGACTTTTTTTCATCCGAGCCCTCGTTTTCCACCAATTTCGAATCCAACTCCGCATACATCATGCAACTACACTCGTCATACACCAGACTCGAAAATAATACGAAATTGACCAAATACCATCAACATTCGCGTTACTACACCGCAACCCCCAATACACCCCTGTACACCATTAACACCGTTGTCGTCGCGCATCAACCTTGAAAGGTGTGCCAATTTTTCGTATTCAGGACGATAAGGATCGAATTCTTTTACCTCTATATTCACGACGTTATGTCACGATACAGAGCTAGAAAAAGAGACGTACGCGCTAACATCGTTATTTTTTTTTCGGTGCCCTATTTAATCGGAGGATTTTTTAATGTAAAAAATATTTTCCACAATGTGGGATTTTGTGGTCGACTGGCGAAGCTGGACGCGGCCTGGGACGCGCCGGAGGAGCACCGATGGCATGCGGCGCTGGCGAAGCTAAGGCGCGCGCCGCTCGCGCTCTCGCGTTTAATAGGATTACATTGTTTATTTACGAGCCTATTATTACCTTTTGGCGCGTCGCGTATCGACGGCTAATATACGCGTATAAATTACCCGGTACTAATTTGATCTCCGGTAAAGGGTTGAGGGGCGTTGCAGGGTGCAGATGACTATGACATTGCCCCACACAGATGGGTGTTTTTTCGGCATGACGTATTGTTTTCCATTTTATCGGCCAGCAAGGTTGCATTCGCTGGTCTCTAGGCTGAGGGTGGAGCGAGAAGTGGACGTATCGAGCAGTTGATTTTAATAACGGCAATAAATATACGTGTAAGGGGTACAAAATGGCCATTATCAAGCCGCCGAGATACGTATACGCGAACACATCCTATAAAACACATCGTGGCCGACGAATAATAATGAAAAAAAAAAAAAAAAACAGAATCGTTTAAGCAGGCGTACACGTAAGCTGTTTAATGGATTCGACGACAATAAGACCAACGAACTGCTTATACACGAGTTTTAATTACTCGAATCGTGGCACGAAGACGGACGGGGTGTGGGGCATGGGGCACGGGGCACTCGAGAGAATTAATTCGCCATAGGAGTTTTTTTTTCTCAGGCTTGATGGCAATTGGCATCGCGATATTTGGATCTATTCTGAGCCAAGTGATGCAAAATAGGTGGAAGGAAACAGCGGGGGAGGCGAATACCTAGGTTCGATGTCGTTAAACGATTATTGTGTATAGCAAGACTAATATGATGAACTGCGCCGGGTCTGGTCTGATTTACGTGTCTGAGACGGAAATGCCTTCCGATTTGTAACTACGGTTTCGAGTTTCTGTGCGCGAGTGTTGTTGTTAGCGTATATGTTTTCTTTTTTTCTTTTTCTTTTTCTTCTTCTTCAGCCATTCGAACGTCGTCGGTGTCGGGTTAACGTACGAACAATCGACGGAGAAGCGATGTTTAAGCGCGCAACCGCGTCGAAAAGTAGCTTTGTTTAATACCTAATTATTTTCACCGTTTTGTAGAGTGTTCTCTGCATCTTGGCGTTGGTCGTGGTCGTACGGTGGGATATTCTCGACTCTCGAGCATTGCCTGGAGTTTGATTGTGAATCGACAGCATAACCGAGGGACATTTACACTGTGGCGGAGATAATTAGAGTAAATGATGTGGAAACGAGATGGACGTAGTGGCGTATTATACAGATGCGACGTGTCGTCGGATGTATGGGAATTAGCATCCTTAAGCGAAGGGTTACAGGGTAGTAGGGGGTTTAATTGATGGAATGTATGCGTGTTTTCTCCCCATTCAAACCGTATCGTGCTGCGGTTCGATCCTGTTTTTGGTGCAGATGAACGATGATGAGGAAGGGGTGAATTTTTAAGTAATTCTTTTCAGTCCGTCGACCTGTTGAAAACCCTTACGTTGGAAGCCGTTGAGTTCGGATGGAGGTACTGTGTATTTGGGCTGGAAGGTGGGCTACCCTGTGGATAAGTTCCCTCTGGGTGGATTTGGATTTCATTGATTTGCAAAATAGTTAGGTAGGGGATTTTTTTGGATTTAGGATTTATACGCTTATGCTGACTGTTTTTTAAGTCGATGGGGATCCAGTCTGCACCATTTGTCGGTTTAATGATGAAATATGTACTCGAACATGGCACATTTAATGCCAAAAGACATCATAAGACAATTTGCCCATATTTAGGAGTTTTTACTGTAAAAGTGACTCAAACTCTGGAACGAACCGAAGTTGGCATTTTTTGAAAAGTTTACAATTTTTTAAATTCAGACTATAGTTGAATTTTTTCAAAGAGTATAGCCGGTTAAGTATAGGGTTTTGGCCTTGGAAACCGATTTTGACCGTTCCTACCCTAAAATGTTCCCCTAATCTGGCAATCAAGTTTGACACCATTTTTGGACCCCTAGCTCAAGTATTTTGGGGGGGAGGGGCTAAAATGTGTGTTTTTATTCATAATTTTTTCATTTTTCGCCAAATGCAAATAAAAATTTCGCGTTTTTTTTAGATAACTTCTAGAAGGTTAAGAGAACCCAAAAAATTTTTTTCGAAATTTTTGGGCACTTTCCCCCCAAGTTATGCCCTTTTCAAAATTTTGAACCCCCCTTTTGGGATGAAGGGTCAAAGGGGCAATGGAATTTTTTCCTCAAAAGAAGTGTTGTTTACCCATAAGTATACCATAAAAATTTTGAAAATTTTGAACATGTGGAACATTGTCAAAAAAAATAAAAACTAACCCCCCCGCGTGGTGAAATACTCAAAATTCACGTAAATAAATACCTCCAGCACAAGTAATTGGGAAACTAGTTACCAATGTCGATCATCACAAAAATATTTCATTTTGAGGACCACAGAACATTGTGAAAAAGGGCCCACACCATTGGCCTCCCTTACCCCTCCCCTTCCCCCGCCCCTGTGGTCGTTGTGATAAATAAAGTAATAACCGATATTGGTGTCGTTTTCATATGAATCAGACCTTCTGAAAACGATTTTGAAGTCCAATTCCCATTTGAACCACCATCACAACCCCTCCCCCCCGGTCAATGTTCATAAAAAAGTTCTCGCTGTATAGTTTGTAAGTGAATTCGATTGAACACCATTTAGAGGATGCTGCCTACCTATAGGGACAACAAAACTGTATTTTGTCTCCTCAAGATTTCTCCCCTCCTCCTTCTCTCCTTCAACCCCTCTCTTAAAGAATGACCCCTCATTTGAAATCAATTTTTGTTCTAAAAAATCGAAATGTGTTTGAAAAATATTGTTTTAAAGTGATCTTTTGGAATTTGAACAAATTGGTCAAATTGTTTTCTCTAAAACGATTCTCATATTTTTGATCACTTTGGGTGCTTGAATGACATTATCTATTAAGCTCATGAAATGTTTTCCATGATTTACTGTATTCAATATTTTTTTCAATCATGAATTAATGAAATTCAAAAATATACCTACTGTCAAAACTTGCACTGTGGGGAAAAATCAGTGAAAATTTCATTAAAAAAAGATTAGTGATATATAAAATCACTAAAAATGAGTGAATTCGTCAAAGATTGGTAAAAACACTGAAAATTGACAAGATTCATTAAAAATTGAAGTTCACTGAAAATTTGTAAAATTTTCTAAAAATCAGTGAAAATCACTGGCACTCGTTAAAAAATTAGACTCACTAAAAAAAATTGTGAAATTCACTTAAAATCGGCAAAAGGTAAAAGTCTCTAGTCTTGTGAATTTATACGTATGTGTCACCAAAAACCATCAAATTCACTGAAAATTTACTATTTTCTGCTGCTTAGAATATTCACTGATAATTGGGAAATTTTTATCAAGAATTAGTGAAATGCACCAGAAATCGGAGAAATTCACTGCAAATTTTCTCTAAAAACCAGTAATTAGTTAAATTCACTGAAACTTGAAAAAATTCAAATAAAAATTATAAAATTCACAAAAAGTTGATAAAACTACTGAAAATAAAGGGAATTCATTCAGAATTAAAAAGTCTTTAAAAATCAGTAAAATTTGCCAAAAGTTTGAATGTCTCTAAAAATGAGCGAATTTACCTAATTACCGGAAATCAGCAAACTCGCTGAAAAGTAGCAAAAATCAAATTACTAAACACTGATGAAATTCACTAAAATTTGGTGAAAATCACTGAAAATTTGTGAATTTATGTAATATTACTGGTAAATCCGCAAATGCATTGGAAATTCGCGGATTTTTGGTAAAAAAGATCGCTGGGTGGAGGGTATTTTTAAAGTTTATTTGAAACCAGAGTAAAGTTCACTAAAAAAATCACTTCTTAAAAACAAATAAATTTTACTCAAAATTGGCTAAAGTCACTAAAAGTACCTACTGAATTTACCAAATCATTGAAAATTATCGCCAAAAATAGTGAGGAGAAAACTGGCCAAAGTGAGGAAAATTTACTAAAAATCTGTGAAAGGGTATAGCCGGGTTTTAGGTGAATTCGGCCCCCGCTCCGATTTTCGATCTAACCCCCTCAGATGGTGTACCTTGATGTAAAAAAAATTTAGAAAAATTTTTGACCCCCCAACCCCCTCCCATTCGGAGTTATGGCCATTTTATTGAATTATTTTCAAGAATTTCTAATTTCAATGGAAGTGAAGGAAATTTTCTGTTCTTTGGCATAAAGTTACATCTCGTAAAGATGTATTTACGATAATTTTTTCAACAATTTCGGTGCACTCCTTCACGTTGTTTCGGCTATTTGAAGTTTTCAATCGTAAAAAACATCATATAGGCGAAGAGCGACCACTTTTTAAAAATATCCCAAAAACGTGTTTTTTAACGTAAATTTACTTCACGTATTTACTTTTGGCGACTTCGATGCACCAAGGGCTGAAAATCGCGAAAAACCGTACAAAAATGTTGTTTTTTTGACAGATTTTTCAAATTTTGAGCGTCAATGACTCCTTCGGAAGTCAGAGTACAATAACTCCATCAGAAGTCAGGGCACAATAACTCCTTCGAAAGTCAGAGTACAATGACTCCTTCAAAAGTCAGAGTACAATGACTCTTCAAACGTCAGATTCCAAGACTCCTTCGGGAGTCAGGGTACAATAACTCCTTCGGAAGTGAAGAGTACAATAACTCCTTCGGAAGTAAGTACAATGACTCCCTCGGAAGCCAGTACAATTACTCCTTCAAAAGTCAGCGTATAATGACTCCTTCGAAAGTCAGAGTACAATGACTCCTTTGAAAGTCAGAGTGCAATGACTCCTTCAAAGGTCAGAGTACAATGACTCTTTCGGAAGTGAAGAGTACAATAACTCCTTCAGAAGTTAGAGTACAATGACTCCTTCAAAAGTCAGAGTACAATGACTCCTTCGAAAGTCAGAGTACAATGACTCCTTCGAAAGTCAGAGTACAATGACTCCTTCGCAAGTGAAGAGTACAATAACTCCTTCGGAAGTAAGTACAATGACTTCTTCGAAAGTCAGAGTACAATGACTCCTTCGGAAATCAGAGTACAATAACTCCTTCGGGAGTCAGGGTACAATAACTCCTTCGGAAGTAAGTACAATAACTCCTTCGGAAGCCAGTACAATGACTTCTTCGGAAGCCAGTACAATTACTCCTTCAGAAGTTAGAGTACAATGACTCCTTCAGAAGTTAGAGTACAATGACTCCTTCAGAAGTTAGAGTACAATGACTCCTTCAAAAGTTAGAGTACAATGACTCCTTCGAAAGTCAGAGTACAATTCCTTCGAAAGTCAGAGTACAATGACTCCTTCAAAAGTCAGAGTACAATGACTCCTTCGAAAGTCAGAGTACAATGACTCCTTCGAAAGTCAGAGTACAATGACTCCTTCGAAAGTCAGAGTACAATGACTCCTTCGCAAGTGAAGAGTACAATAACTCCTTCGGAAGTAAGTACAAAAGTCAGAGTACAATGACTCCTTCGGAAATCAGAGTACAATAACTCCTTCGGGAGTCAGGGTACAATAACTCCTTCTGGAATAACTCCTTCGGAAGTAAGTACAATAACTCCTTCGGAAGCCAGTACAATGACTTCTTCGGAAGCCAGTACAATTACTCCTTCAGAAGTAAGTACAATAACTCCTTCGGAAGTAAGTACAATGACTTCTTCGAAAGTCAGAGTACAATGACTCCTTCGGAAATCAGAGTACAATAACTCCTTCGGGAGTCAGGGTACAATAACTCCTTCTGGAATAACTCCTTCGGAAGTAAGTACAATAACTCCTTCGGAAGCCAGTACAATGACTTCTTCGGAAGCCAGTACAATTACTCCTTCAGAAGCTAGAGTACAATGACTCCTTCGAAAGTCAGAGTACAATGACTCCTTCGATAGTCAGAGTACAATGACTCCTTCGAAAGTCAGAGTGCAATGACTCCTTCAAAAGTCAGAGTACAATAACTCCTTCGGAAATCAGAGTACAATAACGATTGTTTTGCTTAAAGTCTCAAAATTCACCTTTTTCACTGATTTTTCATGACAAAAATAGCGAATTTCGAGTCTTCAAATAAAACGACCGCGAAAGGGGTGTTTATCACGGTATTTTGACGCGCTAAACACGAATCCGACGTTAGTTTCTTCGTTCAATCATTTCTCTCTATACAAAACGCTCAAAATTTGAAAAATCTGCCAAAAAAACAACATTTTTGTACGGTTTTTCGCGATTTTCAGCCCTTGGTGCATCGAAGTCGCCAAAAGTGAATACGTGACGTAAATCTACGTTAAAAAACACGTTTTTGGGATATTTTTAAAAAGTGGTCGCTCTTCGCTTATATGATGTTTTTTACGATTGAAAACTTCAAATAGCCGAAACAACGTGAAGGAGTGCACCGAAATTGTTGAAAAAATTATCGTAAATACATCTCTACGAGTTGTAACTTTATGCCAAAGAACAGAAAATTTCCTTCACTTCCATTGAAATTAGAAATTCTTGAAAATAATTCAATAAAATGGCCATAACTCCGAATGGGGGGAGGGGGTTGGGGGTCAAAATTTTTTTTAATTTTTTTTTACATCATGATACACCATCTGAGGGGGTTAGATCGAAAATCGGAGCGGGGGCCGAATTCACCTAATATCCGGCTATACCCTTTCTGAAAATTCAGGAACAAATCTTTTTCAAAATGAACGATAGAATGAATCGTTCTGGTGTTTTGTTCAAGAGAAAATGAATGATTTTCTGTGTTGGTTTCGTTCAAGTTGATTTGTTCTGTTTCAGTTTTCCGGTATCGAGGTTTTGAGATATTAAGATTCATATTTCACTTTTTTTTTCAATCAACTTTTTATTTCTAATTAAATATTTACTTGATAAAATAATCTCACACAGTAAAGTTGAGCCACAAATCCATCAAAAATCTATTCATCCTTTAAAATGATCAGTTCCAAAAATGTCAGAACATTAGTAAGTATATTTTCATAAAGCATGAAAATGAAAAATGATGACATCACAATGCTGGAAAAAAGAAAAGAAAATCGTGAACAAAAAACGGATTTGTCTTGATCTGAACATAACAACATACCTACTATTTTTAAACGATCTTTATTTATTGTTCAGCCAAAACAAAAATTTGTTCTGTTCAGTTCTGTTCCACCATCCCTGACGTACAGGTCCTGAAAATTGAAGTTTAGTTACTGAAAATTGAAGCATTATTTGGTGCGAATTGTTGAAAGTCACTTAATCACTTAAAAGTCACTGAAAATTAGTGAAATTCTTTTGACATACGTGAAAAATGGTTAAAAATAAATGAAGAATTCGCCATATTACTACTAATCAGTAAATTCACTGAAATATAGTACATAAAATTGACTAAAAATGACTGGAACCATCTTAAACTCATTAGATATTGATGAATTTCTCAAAAAAAAAAAATGATGAGAGTCACTTAAAATTGGAAAAATGTACCTACTGATTTTTGATGGAATTTCCTGAAAATTAGCAACAGTTTCTGAAAATCAGTGAAATGCGCTTGAAACCATTAAAATTCATTGCCTATGTGAAATTCATTTGAAATTTATTTTTAGATCGAAAAATCACTAAATTCACCAAAAATTTCTGAAGTTCACTAAAGAATTATGATATTTACCGAAATTTAGTTAGATATGCTGGAAAATATTGACGATGTTTTCTGAATTATTATCAATCATAATTCGTTGAACATTGATACCTCAGAACCTCAGTCAACCTTACCGAGTAGTGATTTTTCCTGTGCTGTGAATCTGGCCCTATATCAATGATTTTCACTGATTCAAAATTGGAAGGAGGGGAGGTAGAAAAAAACTTCATATCCGTTTCCTCTCCTTAAAATTTTCTCACTGCTCGTCCTAAGAAAACACCTCATCATATTTTTAGTCAATTTTCATCTCAAAAATTAACTTATAGAATGTATTTATACCTCTTCACATCACCAATAAATTCTCACTTTGTACATAACCGTGAGCCAAGCTCAAACGAAGACTGATAAGACATTACTTCAAATGCGAACACCATTGTGGAGTATTTCGATTGGTCGGTGGTTTTGCGGCGGCGCGACGCGGTCGACGGACGCGGGTAATTCATTAATGGATATTATGTAATGAAAACTGTACACTGCTGTATAGTTGTGCAGCCTTGGTAAATACACCGTAGTGAGAGAATTTAACCAATACAGAACGGTGATCGAATAGGTGTAGGTATTTTGCGTAATGCAAATGAACACTATCAAATTTTCGAACCGATTGAGGTCGACGGTGGAATATAAGAATTCATGTAGCGGTCTAACTGTGTTTTCCTCTTTCTTATTCTGGTAAAAAGGAAAATCCCGAAACCATACATTTGACTAATACATATGCTATAGATATCGGCACGAAGACCAAGGAACGGGTAATTTGGAAAATATGTACATGTGAATCATTTAGTATACGCGGATAATGCGTTATGTATATACAAGACGAGGTCATTACTCGATTATCATTTTTTTCTTTTTTTTTTTGGTCACCAAATGCGCGAATATTGTCGCGTACGTGATTCATGGTTATAAGCGTCCGTTATTTTGCCATTTTAACCGTGTAAAGGACTCCTGTATGGGTTTAAAACGTATATAACTATACACATTATATACAGTGAACATAACACAAAGAGATATAAAGAAAGACAGAGAAAGATACGAGGCGGGAGAAAGATAGAAAGAGATGTGCCATGTTAATAAATTACGGTATTAGAGGGGTATGCGGGAAGCAGCGAACGCCGGAGCGTACCATGCTTTGAGTAATATATCGCGTTTGAATTCTTAATATATTACCATTTTACCATTTACCGAGAGAGTGCCTCTCGCCACAATACTTTCGAAGCGTTTTATACGATTCGAAGAGAGAGAAAAGGGGTAGGAGATAGATGTGTAGTGGTGTTCGCGTAACACACATACCGCCAGAGCTGAGAAATGTAACAACATAACATCTGTTTGTCAACATTCGGTGCTTTTTTGGTTAATCGCCAACACGTGTCTGAAAAGATTGCCCTGTTCACGGATGTCGAATTATTTTCAAATTGTGTTGGAAGTTTTCGAGTGGAGTATAAGATGGTGTGCCGTGACTGCGTACTTTAAGCGACCGACCTTAATTGCGTGCAAATTAATAAATTAATCGGTGTATGTCAGTGGCGCACCCATCGTTTTCAAACGTTCCTCGGTTAGGGTGGGAAAGTTCGGTTGTCCCGAAATAGAGTGGGATCGATTTTTATGTATTATTTCGAGCGTGTAGGTACTCGAATATCCTTCGTGATCCGTAATGAGTTTTTACCCCCCAGAAAATGAAGTACCTGAATGTGGTTTTCGCTTAATATCTCGGTAAATATTGGTTTTGGGTGAAAATGCTTTAGTCAAGTTTTACATTATGGTATATTACCCCCTGAAATGTCCAATGAACTGGTCAAAATTGGCCTAAATTCGAACCCCTGGGAGGGAGCTGAGGGGTGAGTGATAATTTAAACATTCATTAATTCAGTTTTCGTTTATAGCTTTCTGCAGTGAACTTTTTGGACTATGTGGAGGACAATATTGATCAAAATCATTTAGCGTTTTTTTGTAGTGAAATTTTCTCCTTGAATATTAGTTTCAGACAAAAGTGCTTTAGTTAAGTTTTGTGGTACAGGATATTTCCCCCTAAAATGTCCAATGAACTAGTCAAAATCGGCCTAAATCCAATCCTTTAAGAGGGGGCGAGGGGAGAGTCAGACCTGATTCTTTCATCATCTGTTCATTAATTCATTTCATTTATGGCTTTCTGTGGTGAGTTTTTTGGGCTATGTGAAGGACAATGTTGATCAAATCATTTTGTGTTTTTTTGATAGTGAAATTTTCTCCTTAAATATTGGTTTTAAACAAAAATGTTTTAGTCAAGTTTTATGTTACAGGGTATCTCCCCCTGAAATGTCCAATGTACTAGTCAAAAACGACCAAAATCCAATTCTTTTAGAGGGGGCTGGAGGGTCAGACATCATTCTCTCATCTGAACTGTGTTAAGTCAAAAGCGACGAAGTGACAAAATTTAAATTGCTGAAATTTTAACGTATTTCTCACTGGGAACACAAAATACGCTTCTGAACATGTAAATTACTGATAGATTAATGTTACTGCAAAGTTCATATTTCTCATACTTATTATCCCTTCTTCAACTTTTTCAGAAGTTATTGTACTTTCAAGTTTGGCTTTTGGTGAAATTTTTGATGTAGCTTGGTCTCTTTTGATTCAACACGGTTCATCTGTTCATTAATTCATTTTGTTTACAGCTCTTTCTGCGGTCAGCTTTTTGGACTAGGTGAAGGACAATGTTGATTAAACCATTTCATGTTTTTTTTGATAGTGAAATTTTCTCCTTAAATATTGGTTTCAGACAAAAGTGCTTTAGTTGAGTTTTATGGTACAGGGTATCTCCCCCTAAAATGTCCAATGAACTAGTCAATTCTCCTTAAATATTGGTTTCAGACAAAAGTGCTTTAGTTGAGTTTTATGGTACAGGGTATCTCCCCCTAAAATGTCCAATGAACTAGTCAAAAACTACCTAGGTCCGATCCTTTTAGAGGGGGCTGGAGGGTTAGATGTCATTCTCTCATCTGCTCAATAATTTATTTCGTTTATCGCTTTCTGCGGTGAACTTTATGAAATTTTCATGTTTTTTTTTATAGTGAAATTTTCTCCTTAAATATTGGTTTTGGGCTCATTTTTCCATCTGATCATCAATTCATTTTATTTATAGGCTCGAATTTTAAATCATACCTTGAAAATTAAGGCAACCTTAATGGTTCTTTTTAAGGAATCGTTTCAAGCTTTCTGATTGGTTGAAAATGCGGTAAGGAACCTTTAAGGTTACCTTAGCTTTTAAGGTATGATTTAAAATTCGGGCCATAGTCTTCTGCGGTGAATTTTTTTGGTCTTAGTGGAGGACCATATTGACCGAATCAGTTTGTGTTTTTTGTTTGGGAAATTTTCACACTCTGGCCAGCTTTTGACCCTCAGTTTTTTTCATTTTGCTCAGAATTTCAGAATTTTTTTACAGGCTTCGGTTCACCCTTAATATGCTGAACTATCATAACTTCATCCTTAGGTCCTCAAGGTGCCGGAGGAGGGACAAATGGAGGTTTTTTTCTTTTTACAGCAAAAATATCCAACTTTGGAGTCTGTTATCTTATGATGAGTAATACTTGGAGTAAATCTGTTTGCAATGCCCGAAAGTGCATCCAAAGTATATGCAATAACATTTACCTATGAAGTTTTTCAAAGCTGAAAAATTGAACTTCTCTTAGAAAGCTCAGCTTTAAATATTTCAGAAAGGATTGAGAACATCTATGAAAAATCTGTAAAAAGTGTAGTGAATACATCTTGCTTTGGTTGCTCAGGACAAATTATTTTCATTCTGGAATCTGAACCTGGAGGGGGGGAGGGCCTCAAAATTTGAGTAGAAATTCAAAAAAGTTGAGAATTACGCGTGACATATCGTTTGTTATGTTTTTTGAGGCGCTGAGTTCGAATATGGACTTAGTTTTTGGATTTGACTTTGACCCACCTATATACCCCTTCGCAGGATCCAAATTTGGCTTAAAAATTTGAAAAATAAAAAAATCCGAACGACATGTCATTTGTTATATTTTCGATGATGCTGAGTTCAATAAATCAGTTATTTTTAGCTCAGGCCTTAACCCCCCCCCCTCATCACTCTCAAATTATGTTTTCTTGAAAATGCCATGTGGCATATCGTTTGTTATGTTTTTTGGGTCGCTGAGTTCGAATGTGAACTCTTTTTTAGGTGCAATCCCTTCCAAACTTCTCCTCCCCCATAATCGCTTTTCATTTTATTTTTGCAGTCTTTGATGAAGAAGAAAAAAGCATTAGTGGAATTGTACCAAAACAAAATTCGTTTTCGAACTCAACGACTCAAAACACAGTTTTGTGTTTTCCGTAGGAAAAATTTTTCATGGCTTCGACCCCCTCCTCCTGCCACCCAATCGCACCAATCAGGATATCCGTTCGATTAACGGTTTCGAATCAACTGTATGTCTCGAGGTGGTTTAAAATTCAACATTGTTATTTGGTAAAGAATAAAAAGTGAAACTATGTAGTGAGAGTGATGGTACGCGTATATAGATGTAATATAATTTGGAGATGACCCACAATGTGTAGTAAGTGGATTTACGGCGCGCGATATTGTTCTCGTTACGATAATTTCGCCACGTTGCCAAGTCGTCTACGGTTTAATGAGATCTTTAAAATGTAAACGGTTTCCTGGTCTGGTGTATCGCGTGTATATTAATTATCGAAGTTGTAAAACTGTTTTTTTTTCCTTTTCAAGCCACCGAGAGTGAGATCAGGGGTCGCTAAACGAAAAACCGTATCTATTTCCGTTTCACGTGCACTTCGATTACGAAATTGGGAATTTTTCAACGATGATTCAATCGTGGCCGAAATACAGGACCGAGGCCCTGAATTGTAATCTGTAAGGCTACGAATCCGAGTTGGAAAATAAAAAAAATGAGAAAAACACGATGGTTTAGTTTCAATGAAAACGATACAAGGGCAGGTCCATGGCCGCCACTACGAGTACGTGTGCTGGTCGTCGATTCGAGCCCGAGTTGAAAATCAACCTGCGAATGGTATTGAAAGAAGTTTATCGTTAATCTGTGACCGTTGGTTGGGTATTTACCTTGTTGGCGACCGGGTGCGAGCTCTGCGAGTTACCTTCGTAGAATAAATCCAATCGCACGTATAGGTATTTTTTTGCCCAACAATTGTTTGGAAAAATGAAGAGTAGGTTTGAGGATGGTCGCGGAGAAAGGGAGAGAATAAATGGCACACGATGGCTTGGGATGGCTGGCGTTGTTTAATCTACATTATTATTACACCGACAACGACCGCAAACAAAAGACCGTACTACAATGTATGTGTTCCTTTTTAAGAGTCACTTACATACGTACAATTGGTGGTACGTATTAAATGCACTAATACACAAGCCGGCGAATAGATTTGATAAGTTGTACCAATATGTACAACGTAATCGTTGAAATAATCCGTTTGTTGCGTGATTATTATCTATCGTTTGCCAGTGAAATTATCTTCGAGTTCGAGACGGTTTATTTCGACGAATTAGTGCGCCGCATCGTGTAAAATTATACGTGGTAGCCGGATTAATTAATAGAGGATGGGAAACGATAAACCGAGATTGTTGAATGACCCCCGGGCCAGATTCCGGAATCGATCAACGATGTTTTATATTTGGGCATATTTTCGACTTCGTAAATCGATTTTTAGGTACCTGAATGGGCGAATTTTCGCGAAAAATTTCCCCCTTAGAAAGTTTTTCGAATTACTGGCGAAGCACTCTTTAAAATGGCATTATTGGAAAATATAATTGAAATTAATCGATCGTACATGCTGGCTGGTGATAACGACGATTCGAATAATCGTTTCGAAGAACTCGATGATACGGTACTTGAGAATATTGCTGATTGAAACATTATCATCACGAACTCGCCAAGTGATTAGGCGACAGTGTTGTGAACACGTTTAACTTAATCAGCCGCCTGCTATACAAATGAATCATTTAGCTAAAAAAATAATAATTAGCGTAATTACGTTACAACGTTTACGTCTGTAGGTAGTCGTTAGATTGTGTAAAGGATGGAATTACATTGTCAAATATGGAATTATTGTCGATGACGAAGTTGGAATTGCGTAGTTATGGGATATTTTGAATCAGCTGAGATAGGTAAAAAGAATGCTGAAGTGAGGTATTTTTTTTATTTTTCGATGACGTTCGAGTATTTAAAGAGATTTTTTTTTTGTTTTCTAGAGGTGTGTTTTGATAATCGGGGTTTAATCGATTTTTACCAAAGGGAAGAATCGGTTGTGTTACTTTGATTTTATAAAGTAGGGTTGGAATGTGTATCTAGTTTATGCTTTAGAACCCTAAAACACCATTATGATGGGTTTTCACGATACCAGATTATTGTATGAAGGTACATTATTCCACTGGGGCTACTTACAGATGCGTTTTATATCCTCCATTCTTATTCGAATCGATTCTGAAGAAATTTAATAGCTGGATTTGTTTTCGTATTTATCGATTTCAAGTTGGTGGAAGAGCTGAAGGTGATATCAATTTGGAATCGTAATTTGAAAAGAGGAGAACGAATGCTTAAATTTTGAATGAATGGTTGATTTTTTTGAAATTTTCCACTTGAATCAGTGATAGATCCAGTGATGTTCCAGCAGTGCCATGATCCATTTCTAGCCCCACCTATCTCCTCAAAATAGCAATTGAAATTGATGAACAAAAGAGGAGAAAGTTTCATTCCCCCTTTCCTTGAGGATTTGTTGAATGCTCAAGGATCAGTAGAGGAGAAAGTTTCATTTTCCTTTTTCTTTTGAAGATTTCTCGAATGCTCAAAGATTGCCAGCGTTTTTCTGATGTGATTTTTTTTGAGAAATTCTTAACCTAGCTAGTGAAAAAATGAATTTTTTTTATATTTTTCAACTATTGAACAATTTATTTTGGTTTTTTGTTTCAGGTGAGTTGTGAATTTTCGTTTCTAGGATAATAACCAACAATAAATGAGTAAGTGGTTTTTCACGATTTTTGATTTTTTTTTTCAAGTACCTACCTATTGAATTAAGTAGATAATGCTTCACTATTTTGAAAAATTCTTCGATTTTTTTTTCTTCACTTGAACCCTTTTTCCATCTTCTGACACCCATCTCCTTGAAACTGTTTATCGAGTTTCAGTGAGTAAAATGAGGGACAAGGAGCTTAAAGTGATGGAAGAAAACAAATGACCTGAATTTTGAAGAAAACTATCAGAAGGGGGACAAAAAATATGATAATCATCGTCTTTTCTCGTCGAGTTGAGGAAATTTGGATTTGTGTAGTTAATCGAAGAGACCAGAGGACAGTTGATATTTGACAATTTTTCACCCCCCCCCCCCCCTCCAGTTCTCAAATTCTTAATGTTATTTTGAATTATCAACAAATAAGAAATTTTTGGATGCATTTTTTCATTTGGAAAAACTAGAGAAAAAGTGCTTTGGACTAATGTTCAGTATTGCCAGATTTAGGAATTTTGAACTTTATCAGTAGATTATGACTTCACAGGGTGTCCAACAGGTCAAGCTGTCCTGATAAGTCAAGCTTTTTTAACAAAGGTCATGGCGGTCCTGAAAAGTCAAACTTTTTGACCAATTTACTCTGATTTACTCAAAAGGTCAAGTTTTTTTCAAAAATATAGCCATTAAAAATCACGTTTTTTTGAATTTAATGTGTTTATTGAATGCAATTTTCTATAAATAGCTACAATCACACAAATGTATAGATTTTTTTTTTTTGGGGGGGGGGGGGGGTTCTCGGAAATTCATGCAAAAATCCGTTCCAAAAGGTCAATCTAAGTCAAGCTTCAAGCTTTTTACTCGACAAATTTTGTTAGACACCCTGCTTCAATTAGATTACAGAGGCGATTTTCCCAGGGAAATTAGGGAAGTCAGACTTCCAGTGATTTTTTCAAAGATTGAGAAATTTTTTGGTAAAATTTGTCCAGAATAATAGGTAAATTAAATTAAATTCCATTCTAAAACAAAGTAGCTCGGCTAGCTCCTAATTCTTTTTACCATAAACGGGATTTCAACGATCCAAGTCCAAAAAATGTATTCTAATTTCTGAGCTCAAATTTTTTCAACTCTAATTTTCTTCAATCACTTTAATTACAATTTTTTCTCAAAATTGCATCCAATTTTCAATTTAAAATTTTTCAACAATAAAAAATTACGCATTTCAAACCTAAATTTGTCAACATTTTTACAATTTTGATTTTTTCCATTTTTTTACATTTCATGTTTTTGAAAATTTCTTCCAATTATTCAGTCAGAAGACATTTTAAAAAACATTAAGTTGAAATTTAAAAAAAAAATGAAAAAATTTTGAAATTATTGGAAAAAGTTTTAGAATTAGAAGAAATTCCAAGAAATATGCGTGAATCTATTTGAATTTTGTGTGGTTTTTTGATAAATTCGTATAAGAAAGATTTTGAAAAATGTTCAGTTTCATTGAACTTTCTGACTTCCTCAAATTTTCTCTTCCAAAATCGCCACTGATTAGATTGCCTAGGGATTTACAATTTGGACGATTTTCTAGAAATTTATTCTAAAAAAATTTGATATTTAAATTGAGTCTTTTCGAGAAGATTTTTGATTGTTATTTATTTTTCAAAAAAAAGTTCATCTCTGAAAAATTAAATGAAAAAAATATGCGCCTAATATCCCACAAGTGCTCTGATTTTCACTTAACCAATCATGTATAATTTTTGTTTTCAACATACTACCTAATCGTAATTTTGATGCAAACAGCAATTTAGGTCATTGCCTGAATTAGAAGTTTGAAAAGATTCTTAGTGTTTTTTTTTGTTGCAGTTTTGGTGGTTTTTATACCTTAAAAATAAGAAATTAGGGATTTTTTGAACCCCCCCCCCCCCCATCTGATAACTTTGGAGTTGATATATGTGAGCCTGAATATTGAAAGTTGTCAAAAATTGGTTTTTGAGTCGAAGTTCCCCTTGATTCTATACTCCTTCTGAAAGTCCCAAAATTAATGTCAACTCAAAAATCAATTTTTAACCTTTATTAAGGATGGTTTCTGTATCCAGGCTTGCATAAGTATGTTCTCAGAATTTTAATTTTGTGGTATTTTTTAATGTAGGTCAATTTTTTTCATTTTTCAAATAGTTCAAGTGTTGATGTATTGAAATATTATCACATGACTCAAGAAAAATCGAGGTCAGATTATTAGGCAGTCATCGGGGGGGGGGGGATGACTAAAAATTGAAAACTCAAATCTTCGATAAAATTTCCCTACTCCTCCTATCTAAAATGCTAATTTTGCTGTTTTCTGAAATAAAAATAGTGTCATATTTGTATATAATGACTTCCTAACTCCGTCATTTCAAACTATAGGTGTAATTCAACCATTTTGGGCCTCCTGTTTCTCTTCTCTCTCCTTCTAGTTTGGCCCTGACACATTCATTCTTCATGTCCTTTTTAATATTTCTATAATCTGTACTTATAATACTTATCAATTGAATAATAGCTAGAGCAGAGGGGGCGGAGGAGATGAAGAGCAACCAACATAAAGTTTAATACTTTATGAAAGAAATTTCGTTTTCGCTCGGCCCGAGTAATATTTTTTCTTATACTTGGAAAATGGCAATGATAGTGTCAGGTCTGCAGACAAGGTCGTAAAAATATGATAAATTTTCAAAGCTTAAATTCTGCCATCAGCTAAAATTTAATTATCAACTTGTTTTTGTTTTTTTGGTTTCTACGACGGCGCGGCGGTTTCTTTTTGAAAACCGGATTTTAGCGTAAAATGGAAGCCATCGTGATTGATTTATTTTTAAAAAACTGAAAGAGAGTAATTTGCCCAAGTGGTGTTAAATTTCTGAATTTTTGCGGAGACTTAAATGAATTTCTTGTTTATTTCATTTGTTGCATTTCCCTACGATGGTATAAATTAGGTGTACAGTCTTGAGGATTGATGAAGTGATAGAGGGAGGGGGAGAGGGGCTCGGTGAAGTATTCTTTTGATGTGCAATCTATGCTTGAATGTTTCTAAAGATAAACTTAATTTTTTATTCGAGTATTTTTATCCTACCTTGAGAAAAATCTAATCAAGTTCTTATTGTATTCAGTGTATCTTTTTTCATATTTTACCCCATTAAATGAGTCTATATTTGATACGAAATAGTGTTGTAAATGGACTTCGTTAGACATTTGTTTTTCCACGAAAATACGTCGGTATAAAAAAATCCTGCAAATTGAGGGGTTCTTTGACCACATGATCGCGTTGATTTCCCTGTATTATTTCGAAGAGATGTTTCTTCCGTCATTTCGAGTTCCATTTTGGATGAAATTCTTTTTTTAATATTGATGACGTGCTGTAGGTAAATTTTTTCAACTCTTTTCGCTTTAAAATTGAACCACCTAGTTGAAAAATTCACCTAAACGTTTTACAAACGATCCCTAGCCATTAAATCTCCAGAGAATAATAAAAAACCACACTCTCATAAGGTATTCCGATCGTATAGGCATAAGTACGTACACTTATCGACAGGTATGTTTATAAATGGACGCAAGGTTGCGGTTCGACGATTACTGGTTTAATTGGCTACCTACTTAGCAGGTGCGTTATACGCTAAAGTACACATACATCATATACCAACGTATAGTAGTCCGATCCGCATGGCACGTAGAATACGGTTATGTACAAATTACGATTATAGATATGCTTTCACCGCGCGGTAGGGTTGCGTAGGTCACATAAAACGATGGCGACGATCGCGAATAGAGAGAGGTGATAAAAGTGGCATTATAAGTACACGACAATCCTAGGTACATGATTTTATAGCGACGTAAAGACTAGCTCTTGATTATTTTTGCCTTAAATGGGATTTCGACGAGCTGAGATCAAATTTTTTCAGCTTCGAAAATTTTTCCAATTTTTCTCCAACGTTGGATTTAAAAAAAAATTCAATTACTTGTTTTTCAAAATTTCTTCCAATTTAATAAGTACTTAATTGGAAAAATTTTTGAAAATATTTGAAAGAAATGAGAAATTGAAAAAAAATTGAGAAAATTTAAATAGAAAAATTTTGAGAAAATTTAGGTAAAAAAATGTTTGAGAAAATTTAGGTAAAAAAAATTTTGAGAAAATTTAAATAGAAAAATCTTGAGAAAATTCAAGTAGTGTCACGGTGGGAATGCCCAGGCCTCTCAGGTGGTAACACTGAGCTGGCCGCTGAGCTTAGACCATACTATATGGTCTAAGCTGCTGAGAGTTCGATCCTACCTAGTAGCTAGAACCTACTAGGTAACTTTGTAGTAGTTTAGACGTTCTAGTGTAAAGTGCTAACCATAAGAATATCAGTGTAGTGCTCGTGTTAATATATTGACTTATATAATGAAAGCCTGGGTTCATTCGTGTTAACGTCGTTTACGTGAGTGAATTGCCGGGCTATCACGCCCATGTGATCTGCTAGAGAGCTTGCGCTGAGCTAGCCAGGGACCGGGACCCTTAAGCCCGAGAAACAGTATAGGACAGTAACCTGTGTGTGTTAAAGTGTAAGATAAGGGCAGCTCCTTTACAGTAGAAAAATTTTGAGAAAATTTAAATAGAAAAATTTTAAGAGAATTAAATAGAAAAATTTTGAGAAAATCTGAATGGAAAAAGTTTAAGAAAATTTGAATAGAAAAATGTTGAAAAAATTTAGATGAAAAAAATGTTGAAAAAATTAAAATTGAGTAAAACAAATTTGAGAAAATTTAAACGGAAAAATTTTGAGAAAATTTGAATAGAAAAATTTTGAGAAAATTTAGATGAAAAAAATGTTGAAAAAATTAAAATTGAGTGAAAAAATTCTGAGAAAATTCAAATCAAAAAAATTTGGAGAAAATTTTAATTAAAAAATTTTGCTGTTGAAAAATTTTTAAAATTAGAACCAATTTTGAAAAAAAAATTATAAATATAGAAATTGAAAAATTTCGACTTAAAGTTGACTAAATTTGGACTTAGACCGGTAGAAAAAATCCGAAGCTGGAATAAATTTAGACTTGAATCGTGGAGAAATTCGATTTGTGGCGAAAATAATTTAGAGCTGCTCGTACAAAGACCCATACCGATCACACAAATCAATTGTAGATGCATTTCGTATTCCCCACCTCTCCCCTCGCCCTCGGTAAGGTAATCTGATTAGTACAGCTCGATGATGCGGTATTTATACATTCAGATGGGTAATAGCTCGTACGCTAAATACCGCTTAATTACACGTCGTCGTCATACACGTAGAATGGTAACACGATGCCCAGAGGGGGGTGGCGAGGGTAGGAAATCAAGAAGCACTGTATTCGGCGCGTTAAAACGCAAAGCTCGAGTAAAAATGTAGGCCAGGCTATTACGGAAGTGAGCGGTAGCTCTCGGACTCAAACAATGGCATAATGTCGTTTTCGCTGCGGTTCGCCGGCATATTATGGGAGCCGGAGGAGGGCCTGTGCTCGGTGTCAAAATAGCCTCTGTATGTATAAGACCATATACGCGCAGAGGGAAGATATTACGTGGAATGGAGGGCAAAAACGATGTGAGACGAGGACCCGTGGTTTTGATCGGTGCGCTGGACAAGGACGACCATTGCGTTTACTTTAAACAAGCAAATGCCATTTCTGACTCTCCTCTCTGTGTCATCTGAAGTATAAGCGGCCGTATAAGAGAGCTTTAATTTTAAACTCACGACCAAATGGATATTACAACGCGTGTATTAAGGTGTTCACAATGCTCCGCCACTGTCGTAGCTTTGCTGTGTATCTGTGTTTTTGTACGATTAAAGGTAGCTTTATAGAGCTGGATGTGTGCTTTTTTTGGTCTAAATTTTAATAAACTAGATCCTATTTATTTTTTCCGAAAATGAGACTTCGACCTTGTAAGTCTAAATTTATTCTAAGATCAAATTTTTTCAGGTTTAAATTATTTCAATTTATTTAATTCTGATTTTTTTTCAAAATTGTATCCAATTTAAAAATTTCCCCATTTGTGATAAGTTTTTTTTTAATTAAAATTTTCTCAAAATTTTTTAATTTCATATTTTTAAAAATTTCTTTCAATTATTGAGTAAGAAGAAATTTGAAAAACATGGAGTTGAAAACATTTTTTTTTCAAGTTTAAAATTGAAAATTGGGGAAAAATTTTAAAATTATTGGAAAAATTTTTCGAGTTGCAGGAATTTTAAAAATGTGAAGTTGAAAAAAATTGAAAAAATCAAAATTGGAAGGAATAAATGAAAAAATTTGAATCCCCAAAAGTGTTACACTTGGGGAAAAAATTTATATTATTGGGAATTATTCTGTAGTGTTGAAAATTTTTTCAACTTTCATTTCTTTAATTTTTTTCGAGTTTATATATTTTTTTATTTTTTCCTCATTTCTCCAACTTTGAATTTTTCAAAAAACATTTATTTTCATTTTTTTCAAAAATTTATCATTTTCAAAAATAATGAAAATATGAAATCAAAGTTGGAAAAATTGTGAAAAAATTGAAATAAAAAAAATTCATCATTGCTGGAAAAATTTTATAATTAGGTCAACTTTGAGAAAAAATTTTGAATTGAAGAAATTGAAGAAATTTAAAATTGGAAAAATTTCAACTTGTAATAAATTTGGACTTGGATCTTTGAAATCCTATTTTTAGCAAAAATAATTAGAATCTAGTTTTAACAAGCCGTGTAATTGGTAGGCGGGTATGGAACGGAAACACGAATGGAAAAAATCGGAAATTCGTGTTACCAAAAGCCTTGTTTTTCGGCTGTTTTGCTTTCAACAATTTGTATTAATATTTAGCTGCGTTAATATGTGAACGTGTATAGGCTTTATCTTGATAGTATTTTTTCCCTCTACGTTCGTCTCACACTCCTGAGCCCCCGCTCCCTCACTCTGCCCCGATTGTCCATAAAATAACACGTGTATAGGGCATTGGCGACAGAAGCAGAAGGGTTTAAATGCTGATGTGGCTCTCAGAACCTCAGATTAGAATAAGATGCAGGAAGAGAGAATTTAGCGCGTCGAGTGAAGGTTTTTTTTCTCTTAGGTCTTTTCTTTTTCTTTTTTTTTGTGAATAATTTATTTAACGGGTTTTTATTACTCGGTTATGTTTGTCGATACGCTCGGCTGACTGGTGTCAATTGTGCGTTCATTTGATGGAACGTACTCGACGAATGCGAATCGCGAGAGCGAGAGATGAAGTGCGGTATAATTTGATTGTTGCTCGATGCTGCGCCGAGGATTGGATGAGCTGACGATGGTGGTAGTTTGTTGGCGTTCTCGGTGTTCTGTATTTTGTATGTAACGTTACAATTGCGATATGATGGTCGTTGACTTGTGCGGTAATCGGGGATTGGAGGGGGTCGCCCACTTTGTTCGATTGTATCTGATAAAATCTGCTGGCAGGGAGATGTGCGCAACTTGTTTTTGCTGATCTGTAATTCTGTATGTTGAAAATGGACTCATGGTAATTTGAGGAAGAATGTCTTTTTATAGTGAAATTGGTCCAAAATTTTTAAAACGGGGTGTTTTTTTACTGATCCCATCCCTTTTTTTTCTCTTGCTCTTATTTCACCAGTGACCTTATTTCAAAATTTCACCTCCAAATGATTATAATATGTATGAGATGATTTTTTTGTAAAAAATTATAAATTCTTAGGCTGTGGATATTTTGTGTGTGTTTTTTTTAGAAATTTTGATGTATTTTTGTGTTGAAAATAATGATATTTCTTTGTAGAGGAAAAGGAATTGGTAAAATTAAAGAATTGCCTGCATATTTCATTGAATGAAAATGCCTCATTGTGAGATATTTTTCAATGGAAGACTGATTCATTGTAGCAGATGGAGAAGGATGGTGATTTTTCTCATCCTTATAGTAAATCAGTCGAATTTTTGGTCTGAAAATTGCAAAATTATTATTTTTTTTAGAACGAGTGATTCAGAAAATGTTTATATTATTTAATTAGCCTGAAAATCAAAAAAATATATCTTCAAGTTGGCAATTTTGAATTAGTCTCTTTTTCATATTTTTTTCAATATCTAACGATAGACTTCAGTTCGTTCCAACAAAAAGTCATAAATGGCAAAAAAACACGAGGTCGAATTAAAATTTGGAATATTGGTGTGGAGGGGGGGAGTGTTGAAAATTTTCCACCTTATTGCAGATTATTTCGATAATTTTTCCCAATTTCGCTGAGTTGGAAGTTTTAGAGGCAGAGGGAAATCACCTCGGAAAAATCATTCCAGCCTCAAAGCTCAGAAAAATAGTGGGATGAATTTTGAGGTGAAAATTCATCCCAAAAATTATCCCAGTTTTAAATCTTGGAAAAATCATGGGATGATTTTTGTAAGATTGATTTTCATCCTAAAAATCATCCCAGCCTCAGAAGCTCGAATAAAGGGAGGAGTAATTTTTTGGAGTTGATTTCCATCCCAAAAGTCACCACACCTTCGAAAGCTCGCTGTGGGATGATTTTTGAGATTGATTTCAACCCCAAAAATCATTCCTGTTTGAAAAGATCGAAAAAAGCGTGGGATGATTTGTGAGATTGATTTTCACTCCAAAAATCACCTCAGCCTCGAGAAAAGTAGAAGGATGAATTCAGAAAATTGAATTTTCGTAGATTTTTCGAAACCTGAAAATATTTAAAATTACACGAGTGTCGAATTTTCTAAATTTTCTAAGAAAATATCATCATTTATTAGACCATTCTTATTCAAAAGCATGTATAGGGGAGAAGGGGCATGTGGGCCCATTTTTTGAAGTGAATGATAATTCACCTGTGCGAATTGAAAATGAGAAATCAATGAAAAAACTATTTTTTGTTATTTATTTTATTTTTGTATACTTCCTCAAAGTGGAATGACTCCTCTTGATTTCTGAAAAACAATTATTATTACTTACTACATGACTTTGCCTTGGCCAGGTATGATTTTTTGTAAGAAAGAAAAAAAAATAAATTTTAATAACGTTTGGATATGCCGTGTGAAATTGTAAAAATATGCCTAATATTGTGATCAACAAAAATCTTTTTCAAATAAACTCTTCAATTAGAAAAAAAAGTTTATTGAAAAACAATTGTGAAATTTAATCCTTAAATAGGTAATTCCTAGAGTCCACCTGGTTCATGAGATAGAAGATGAACAAATCAGATTTTCCTTTTTTAAATGTCAATTTCGTTGATTTCTTTGAACAACTGAACTGACCTGACTGGAACTGGAACCTGAAACCTCAAAATCTCGATATCTCGATACATAGATACAACGATACCTGAAAACTGGAAACTAAAAACTGAAACAGAACAAATCAACTTGAACGAAACCTGGAACCTAGAACCTGGAAACTGAAAACTAGAGATGGAAAGCTAGCTTAAAGCTTGAAGCAAAAAGCTAAAAGTCGACCAAATTTAGGTGAAACTCCGAAAGCTGAAAGTTGAAAAGTTTTAAAAATGACAAGCTAAAAGATAGCCGAAAGGTTTTTCTTAGAGCTTTATTTTTTTAGCTTTTTATTACTTGACTTCTCAATTCTCAGAATATTTTCAACTTTAAATTTCTTTTTCCTCAATTCTAAAAATTTTTCCCAAAAATAGTTTCCACCTCTAAAACTTTTCCACCTACAATAGAAATTGGTTATCAACTCTGAAATTTCTTCCTACAATTTTTTTCTCAGGAATGAAAAATTTTCAACTCGAGAAATTTTTTCTCAGGTCAATATTAAATCTTTTCTCAAACTTTTTTTACCTCTCGACATTTTTTCTCAAAATTTTGATTTTCGCAGCCTTGAAATTTTTTCTCAAAATTCTAAATTTTTAGCTCAAAATTTTTTCTCAAATTGTTTTTTAGCTCTAAAATTTTTAGAAGAAAAAATGTTGAGAAAATTTGGGTTGGATAAAATTTTTAGAAATTTAAGGTGAAAAAATTTGAAAGAATATCAAGTTTTTAAAAATTTTAAAATCAAATAATGAAGTTTTACAGTTGATAGTTGAGATAAAAATCGGCAAATGAAAAAATTTTTGAGCAGAAAAGGTTTCAGTAAAGTAAAATAGAAAGAATTGAAAATAAAGTCTTGGAAGTAAAAAAAATTTGAAGAAGAAATTTCAAGAGCAGGGGGGAAAATATATTCAAATTACCCCTCTCCTTCGTTTCATTATCAAAATCGGCATTTAAACGTGGCAAGAAGTAAATCTCAAACGCTTCACAAAACAGATGATTTGCGAATTTCACCTTCTACTAAAAAATCGCATCATCAAATTCTTCCATAAAATACCTAAATTTCTCGACCGAATGAGGGATCGAAAGGATATGTCTGGTGTGTGTTTGACATTTCCACTCACCAGATTCATCATGCGTGCCTTTCAATTGTATCATCCGGTTCAGTGGAAGTTGAGGACAGTTGTCCCAAGTTGATCACGTTTTTCTCCAAGGCTTATATCTTCCTTATATTTTAATTTAGATCAGTAAAGGTGATGAAATTTGAATGCTTGGTATTCTATAATCGATTATCATTTCTCTATTTTTTCGATATTTTTTCAAATTCAGGTACCTGTAAATATTTCTTATATCAATTTCAATTCTTTTTACATCCATTCAGTTCTAGAATAAGATAAATTCTACACATACACGTTCGTGTACGTCACACAATCCGAATAAGTAGACCATAGAGATGAGAATTCGACGGTAATTACCTCTGTAAGCTGATTTACGCGCACGATTGATCATCCCTACAGCCATACTCGGTAAGGCACTATACGTGTTAATCACACAGCACATAGCACGATGACAAACAGGGGGCCGCCTCCGCATCTCCGAGAATTATCTGTGATGCTCATTTAACCGTCATACATGGTAGTAATATGTACCTCTGCGACGGTACGGTTTGTAATACGATCTTAGGTTGGTTATACGATGTGTATGTGTACTTATATTATTATACGCGAATATAATCAACGCGTACTTATACCATATGGAGGGGCATGGGCAGGGCATCGAGTACCCGAGTATACCATACAGTAATACGAAACTTTATTTAATTTATGCACACACGGAATTATGTAAGTGCTTCTATTAAAGTTGATAGTTTTAAATTATCATGTACACAATAAAGTGTATATATACTGTACATACCAGAGTGAAGAAGATATTACGTTTGAATTATTATTCGCGCAGTGATGGAACCGAGTATAGGACCGGACGTGGTATATAACTCATTGTATTAGGTCTTTATCGAAGAGGAAGAAATAGACACGCGAGGGGAATGGTGAAAAAAACTCTACAGTTTACAACTCTGGTTTGACATCCTCGATGGACGAACAGGACCGTAATAATAAAGGTTAAAACAGTACACACATGGAGAATTGTAGGTATCAAGCGAGAGAGTTGACGTGTGTATAATTAAAGGCTGCATACAGTATGATACAAGAGTCTTGCCCATTTGAGATAATTCGCAATATCTCGAGACTGAAATGAGATATGGGGACGATTCAGGGCGTTTTTTTTTTAGGTAGGTGAAGTTCTGGAAAATTTCCCATCAGTGAAAAGAATTTCCCAAGTAAATGTTTACTTCAAAACCAAGGAAAATGAAAAAATCTTGAATTATACTTCAAAAATCTTCAAGATTACAAAAAAATAGTAAAAGTAGCATGAAAAATTTACTTTTTAAGTAGATATGAAGATTTTTTTTGAAAATTTTCATAATTTTCCAATTTGAAAAAATTTACAATCTGTGCACATATTTTTCCAAATAGGAAAAGTTGAACATTTGCACTTCTATGGGGTTTTAAATGATCATTTTCTAGGGGGAAATTTATCATTTTTGTATCCATATTTCTCCAAGGTGAGAAAATTGACCAGTTTTGCATTGTTATGTTTTTTTAAATATAAAAAAAATAGAAGGAACTTTTTCAAAAACTTTGGTCTCGCTGGGCTCGGGTTTAAATTTCTCCTTCCATAGGTTTAAAATAGGTATTTAATTGAAATTTTACATGTTTTTTTTTTCGTATCTTCTCTCCAAATTATTTCAACCAATTTTATTATATTTTTTAATCCCTAAAACTTATTTTCGATGTTTGGAAATCAAATTTTTTAGAAGCTTTGGCCTCATACTGCGCTCTGTCTCGTTATATTTCTCCTTTAATATTTTTTTAAAAAGTAGAAATTGCTGTTTGTTTACTCAGGCAGTCAGGCTTACTCGTATCAGTTCAAAGTTCAATACCTACATAGTTTTATTGCATCTTGAATTTGAGATTTCAAAAATTTTCGCCCTTGTTCGCTCGGGAAAAAATTCATCTCCCTCATATTCACAATAAATCCGCATTTTCTGGCAGAAAATTTTCCTAAAAATTTATTAAAATACTTCGACAACGTACGCATCGAAATGAAAAGCGTAACAATGGTAAATACAATATTTTATTTCCGACTTATGAAATCGATTGGAAGCGGTTTCGAGCTGTTTCGAAGCCTCCAAAAGTGTTTTGAATATTCTAGCATTGCAGAAAAGTTTATAAAAATTGTCCATATGAACTCCAGCTTGGAGTTACATTGTTAAAGTTGAAACAATTTTTGAGAAAATTCAAACGACTTGAAAATATGTTGTGATTTAAAATTGACTCGAAAAAAATTTTGCCCATAAAATTTTGCCCATAGAATTGAAAAAAAATCAGGAAAATCAATTTTTTTGTGAAAATACGAACTTGGAAACTTTTTTTGGACGTAGAGTTGAAAATATTAGTAGACTTGAGAAAAAATTAGAGAAAATTATGAAAATTGGACTGTAGATTAAAAACCTCCAACCTTTTTGTCAAAATAATTGTAACGCCTCCAATAAAAAAACACATATTATTCAACTGGAGTAACATTTTTACAAAATTTTCAAATAGATCTCACATTAAGAAAAACTCAATTAAAATTAATATATTTTCAAAATTTTCAATTACTCATGTTCGCTGCACAGGCAAGTAAGTAGTAAAAACCGTGGGGGGGGGGGGTTAAAGAAAGTTTTATTGATGTAGGTATCACATACTTGGTTGGAAAAATTGAAAATTCACTGATTTTACCCTCCCCCCTCCCCTCTGACATAATGCCTTGAGAACCTCACTAAGGTCTAACATCTACGCAATGTGCCATACACGTCTTTAACCACCAGCGCTCCCTCCTTGCAGCCCCCTTCCATCTCCAAGAGTTTTCCAAGCAGTAAAAATTGCTTTAAAAATGACCTGGGATGGTTGAAAGGAATATTATTCCCAGTGGCGCGGCGAGGGTACTAAGGGCCAATGGTTATGTTTTCAAACTGACACACAATAGGGTCCACCCCTTGAGAAACCGGTTTGAGACAAAAAATCGGGTCCTCGGTTTTTTGTGAATTAAACTCTATATACTGATCCAAATAAAATGTGGTATGTGTTTTTGAAACCGGTTTAGCAGTTTTGAACCGGTTGTTGATAATATTTGAAAAAGTGGATCTATGAAAAAAAGTTTGAAACAAAAGTTGTAGAGAATTAAAAAACAATCATTTTTTGTTCCACAATTTTTTCTTTTATCTGGCAATGGAAAGAAGTTATGGTACAAAAGACTCGAGCATAATTTTCTCTTTTTCAAGCCATAACTCTTTTCCATTGTTAGATGAAAAAAAAATTATAGAACGTAATATGCCAAGTTTTTAATTCTCTACAACTTTTATTTCAAACTTTTTTTGATATTTCCACTTTTTGATAACCGGTTATCGACTTGGAAAAAATTTGGGATCTAGCACCGGTTTCAAAAAAATGTAGATATCAAAAAAAGATTGAAATAAAAGTTGTAGAGAATTGAAAACTGAACATTTCTCGTTCTGTAAATTTTTTATCATCTGGCCATGGAGAAGAGTTATGGCTTGAAAAATAAAAAATTGTACCAAAACCTTTTGTACGACAACTTCTTTCAATTGCAATATGGAAAAAAAGTTATAGAACAAAAAATGTTTGTTTTTCAATTCTCTACAACTTTTGTTTCAAACTTTTTTTCATATCTCCACTTTTTCGGATATTACTGACAACTGGTTCGAAACTGCTGAACCGGTTTCAAAAAAACATACCACATTTTATTTGAGTCAGTGTGTAGAGCTTATTTCACAAAAAAATCGAGCCCCCTCCCCCCTTATCTATTGACCCAAACCGGTTTCTCAAGGGGTGAACCCCCTGTGTGTCGGCCTGAAAATATAACCATCGACCCTCAATGACCTCCTCACTATAGGAACACTATGCCGTTTCAACCGTCCCTGTATCTCTTTTCAGTCTCGAGATATAGAGAATTATTTCAAGTAGGCAAGACTTTCGTGTCATACTGTATACCTGTATTTGCATTGTTAACCATACCTACGTCGAATGTCGACTTGGAGCTTCGGCTTCGGCTGGATCAGCAAAGAGACGAAAACTTGCCGGTGTTTCGTTCGATGACACGATAGCGCCCATTATACAAGTATCCTTTTCTGATTTACAACATCAAAATACGAGTAAATGCTCAAGCTCATGTTGTTACAAACGCGTCGTGTATGTCGAGAAAGGGAGAGAGCTGCAGCTGTTTACAGAGCGTATGTGTAATCGCAGGTGGCCACGTTGAAAACCAACTCCGTAGACTATTTTCTATAAAGCAACGGAATAATTAGTTCGACTCCTCTTAACCGTACAAATAAGGTGCTCGAAAATTATATTCGTAATTGGTTTTCTTTTTTCGAAAGGATTACCTACGTTGATACCGAAGCTATGGAATAGGAAAAAAAGTAAAAGTTGAACCATAAAGTCTTCTCAGGTTCGGCGATATGTAAATTTATAGAGGTAAATCTCAAGAGAGGATGGAAAAAAATTCACCTCGACGTTGTTTTTTCCTCGTTGTAAAATTTATACCTCTATACGATTTTCGGACTACGACAGAGAGGAGAAGAAATACGACGCACGCGCCTCGTATCTTCCTGGCAAAGAAATCCAACCACGTTGGGCACAAAAAGAATGAAAGAAATACATGCAAACGTTTCGGAGATGAAACGAAACAGATGTTAAATTTGTGGTATCGAGGCGTGTGCCACAAAATTGGCAGATGGTTGGCGCTGCGCGAAAATACGCTGCCTCTCTGGTCCGTGTGCCTACGTCGAGAAAAAAAATACAAAATAGAAAAAAATAACTTACTGTCCCGTCCACGCAAGCGCGTAAAAATTATACCAACGTTGACATTTAACTCGTTTTTCATGGTTAATCGCAGGTGAATCGAGGCTAATTTGTGTCGCCTAAATTTGCATTTCAATACGGGACGCGGTGCCGGATTCGCACGTACCGAGGTACCAATTTACGAGCACGTTGGATTCGAAGTGTGTGCGAAAAGCTGCGCGAATACGAGGCTGCACGTAATAAAGGTATTTAGGTGGTTAGCCCGAGCCCAGATGTAGGAGTCGATTTTATTATAGCGACGGTGGTCGCCAAAGCTCACCTTTGGGTAATGGAAATTGGTATTATCGAGAGCTTTGAGCTTTGACGAATGGCGGAGGATTTTCCAGGCGTAGGTTGGGGTTTTGGTCGAATGTTGATTCGTGCTGGGGGTTTTTTTATTCCATTTAATGGGGTTTTTGTGTGTTTAGGTCGCGGTGCGATGCCGGGGGCTTGAGAAAATTTTCATTCGGTTGGCAAAAAGGTGACTGGTGGATTTTATTGTGGCAAGGTGTCCAACAGGTGTGCAGTGCTGGTGTCGAAAAAGTGATGTATTTAACTGAGTGGTGCTGAAAGTGGAAAAAATACTGATAAAGTTCTACATTTGGCTCAAAAGTCCTACATTTTTTATTGACATTTTTTTGTTTTAAACTCTTAAGTGAAATGTGATGGAAAAATTGTGCTGCAAAAGTTTTAGTTTTTTCTCACAAATTTTTCGAAACTCGTATTTATATTGACTGACAGATAGTAAAACCAAAGTTGAGCCGAATAGTGGAGCAAAAGAGGCAGCTTCTCTTCAATAATCCCAAAATTTCATTTAAAGTGGAAAAAATTAAAAATTAGATTCCAGTTGGAAATTTTTGATAAGTTATGATTTTTTTATTTTGATGGAAAATTTATAGTTTGAAAACTTGCCCGAGTTGGAAATTTTCTATTTTTTAGTCCCTATATTCAGCCAAATGAGCTTTGGTTTGTCCATGAGTGGAATTGAGTAAAAAAATGGTACATACTGTTGAAATTACAAAAAAAAAAAAAGGTGGGGAAAAACCTCAGAATTTAATTCCAATGAAAATCTGGAAAAATAGCAGAATTTTTTTCCATTAAAAATTTGATGATTTTTCTCACTGGAGATTCCATCTATTCTAAATTCGTTTTTTCAAGTTATAATAACATTTTAAATTTCTTTTGGAAATAAATTTAGTGTTTTCTGAATTTTTAATTGAAAAAAATTTTGGAATGTTTCTTAATTTTCTAATAGAAAACAATTCTGAGATTTTTCTCAAATTTTCAATTGAAAAAATCTGGGGTTTTCAAAAGAAAATTGAGTTTTTCAATTTTCCACAATAAAAATGTGGGTTTATGACAATTTTGAAATTTCCTTTGAAAAAAATTCTAGGATTTTTCTCAAGTTTTCAATTGAAAAAAATGTGTGGTTTTATTAAGGGAAAAATTCTTTTGATTTTTTCCAATTTTCCAATACATAGTAAGAAATTGTTGGTTTATCCTAAATTTCTTAATTGAAAGAAATGTTTAAAATTTCTTCGTTTTTCTGATGGAAAGAAATTGAAGGGGGTTTCTCAAAAGTTCCTGATGAAACGAAATTTGAGATTTTTTTAAAGTTTTCGATGGGAATAAATTCTGAAAATTTTCCAAATTTTCAACAGGAGAAAATTAGATGGTTTCCAGTGAAAAGATATTCTGGGAAATTTTCTGTTTTCCTATTTTAAAAAATCCCAATATTTTTGTGAAAAAAGTTCTGCGATTTTTCCTAATTTTCAACAGAAGAAAATTGGTGGTTTCCAGTGAAAAGATATTCTGAGAAATTTTCAGTTTTCCAATGAAAAAATTCCTAAATTTTTTTGGGAATAAGTTCGGCGATTTTTCCTGATTTTTTAATGAAATAAAATTTGTGGATGGGCCAAATTGCCAATCTAAAGGAATTCTGCAATTTTTTTTCAAGTTCCCGATCAATGAAACGATATTTTGAGATTTCTTCAAATCCTCGATGGAGAAAAATCGTGGAATTTTTCAAATTTTCAATGGGAAAAAATTCTAAATAGAATTTTAAAATTTTGAATTTTTGATATCATTTCTAAACTCGATGATTTTTTTTATTTTGAAATTTCTGACCATTTGTTTGCACCGTAGGTCCTCAGTGGAAAGCAAGAAAATAAAAAATGTAGGTACTTACCATTTTTCTGATTTTTCTTTTTCAATTTTTTAATATTTTTCATTATGTTCTAATTTTTTAAATAATACGACTAATTTTAACGGTGAAGTTAAATTACCGTTGTTTGAATTGAAACGAGCTATTTTTTTGCTTACACTTGTAATAATTAGAGTCTTAATGAGCCATAAACATATCAAGGTGTCTAAGTGGTCATTAGTTTGGTTTCTTATCAATGCTAAAGACGTAGTCGAAAATTTTCTTTCAAACTATTTTTTTGAAAACGTTTACAAAAAAGTGTCCCAGTAGATTAGGAAAAAGTTCCGAGGTTTAAGCCTGCTTTTTTTCAGCTAATTATTTTTTTGAAGGCTACAAAAACGTATCAAAGTACTTCACTTTAAATTTTTCAAACCCGAATGGTAGAGGAGTCAAAAACATTATTATTCAAGACACCATGTGCCAAAACGTAGAAATTTTGAATGAAATAATCATATTTTTATTGACCACTTTATTCAGCTTAGCTGATTACAGGTTTCGAATAATTAATCAATTATTGAATAGTAATAAGCATTCAAAAGCGAAAAATTATAGCAATTGTCTGAAAAATTGAATGTCTTTCTGGTCTTGTCTCCCTCGAGGGTTCAATTTGAATTTTCGGTCATTAACCTATTTTAATTCAACAGCTGATTATTCTATGAAGAATTTTTAGTTGTATGTGGGCTTTATTACAAATTAATGTATTTTTTGAGGGTTCAGATTTGTATTAGAGGGGCGGTGAGATCGAAAATTATTATGAGGGGGGAGGGGTAAGGTGCTGTGTTTCAAAAATTGAGAGAAAAACGCAAAATTCTCATCCTTGATACTTTCTGGAGGGCCATATCATTCAGCTGAGCTGAGTTGATCAAATGGGGAAAAATGAGCATCCGAACGTGTAAAATTGATAACTGGTTGAAAAATTTCATATCCTTCTGGGTCTCCTCCTCGAAATAGTTCTATTTGAATTTCAGGCCATTCACCTATTTTCTTTCAACAGGTGATCATTTGATCAGCCGATCAACTTCGAAGGTGACAACGAACAACTTTACACTGCTTCGGGTCCATTTACCTCTTATTCCTAAAATACATTTTTTCCGCTCCGGTAACTTGTAAATTAGTTAATTTTTCCGCCTAACCTACTTAATAATTCCGCGAAAAAAACAAGAGAAAAAAATTGTTAACTTTTTTGGACAAATTTCAATTTTTATACTTTCGATTGTTATCTCGAACGAGTTCAGTTCAATAGTCGAGAAATTTCTTCGAAATTGTTTTAAACGTTACGTTTTTTTTTCAAGGTTTCTTCTTCCTTTCCCTCTTCCTCTCGCGTACCATTTGACAAAAAAAACTGGGAATATTTTTGGACAAATGGTAATTCCATTCGAATGAGGGAGAAAATTCCATCTCGCGAAGAATAAAACGATAAAATGAATTTAAATATAGAATAAAATATACGATACATATTTTATTCGTCGAAATGAATTTCTCCTTAGCGTAGGAATTCGACTCGTGCCTCTTAAAATAAACTTTAACAATATAGAAAGAAAGCTTTCCATAGGAATTTTTCGCTTTTCAAGATGAACTGTGAACTTGGCAAAAATTTTCTCCAAGTTCTGCGTGAAAAAATTAACGACCTTCAACTTTCCGACTTTTTTTCACTCGAGTTCGAATTTTTTCTCGTTGAAAATGAATTTCTATGAACGAGAGAGCCCTTTCCGTTGTTCTTTAGCTAAAGAGTGGTATCCGATTCCGAAATATTTAATTACTTCCTGAACGAATTTATTTCGAATAAAACGTTTGTATGGTATGAATGGGTCAAAGAACTAGGCGACCTAAGCAAAGCTTCCCTCTTACTACTCTCTTGTCGTAATAAAATCATTCTCCATGTACGGAAAGAGTCTCTCTATATTAAGTAATTAAACATGCTATATGGTAACAATGGGGTCATCGTGTATAATGCAGCACCGACTCGCATCAGCTCTGGTATCAAGTTTGATACGTAGACTTACAAAGGTATGCAGCTCATATCTGTACGTCACAATTATACACATTTTTTTCTGATTTTCTTAAAAAGAAGGGTTAGGGCTGGTCCCTCTCTTTGCTGGAAATGGACTCGTTCCCAATGACGCTTTGTCGGTTATCGCGTCTTGTTTAATCATACGTAGGGTTTGCTGGCGCGTCTGTGTTAAAGCAAAGCCGCCTTTGACCTGGTCCGATCACATTATAATGTGGTTATGTTTTTTCTGTGGACGGTCGTGCCGGTACCGGCGAGCTTATTCAATTAGTAGGTGAACCGATGATGATGATGGCTGAGAGATTAAACCGTAACATACTGTAAAGGGAACTGGATTGATGATGGGAGTTCTCTAGATCTCTACATACCTTACTGGATGAACCTTAATGGGAAGAGGGTTTAAAAAATGTTCACTAGGGTGGGAAAGAAAAAAACTTGACATTTCGACGAAAATTGCTGAGGTAGTGGTAGTTGACTTTGAGTGGGAGACTTCCCAAAAAATGTTGAGCCCCCAAACCAAAGAGAAACGGAGCTAGGGGGTCTCAAAGTGGAGTTATTTTCGAAGAGCCCAGTTTTTTGTCACTTTTGGGTAGTGCCACCTGTTGGGAACCTCAGTTATTTCTGTAAAAGTGGCGATTTGGGTTCCTACCATAGATTAAGAATACTTCTTAATCTATGGTTCCTACACCTCTCTGAACCATTGACCTCCAAATTGGACAATTGGATACCACATTTGCTCTCTACGAGGGGGTGGAAAAGTTGCAGTTCATAAGTTTGAGGCATTTTTAGATTTTAGCCTAATTTGAAATCGCTCACTCAAACACCTCAGAAACGAATCAGAAAAATTTTCAGTTGCCTGAAATAACTTATGATGAATTTTTTCTGAAAAAAATTACATTGCGGAGCTGCCAGATGCATTTTGATTTTTTCAATTTTCATAAAATTCGAGTCGTTCTTTCAGTGACTTCAGAAGTCACCCAAAAAATTTTTATGGTCATTAAAAAAAAACTGAATTATTTTTTTGTAGCTGTGCTACCAACTAAGTTTGAAAAAAAATACGTAGATCAAAATGCAGTTGACAACACTGCCTTGATTTTTTTTTTGAAAAAACTCATCATAAATTACACAGATAGACTTTTTAGAACTTTTGAAAAGCTGTTTTCGTTTTGATCATTGTTTTTAGTCTACACTTGCGCTAATTTAGTTTTTGTTGAAATCCCAGTTATGGCTTCCTTTCGATTCGTCCTGATGGATAATCTCTATTTTTTTTTCAAATTGGATATCTTCATAAGAAACTGCAATGGATATGATGGAAACATGGTCATTAACGCATGCACAATTTTCTGACAGTGTCACCTGACTTTTGCCCACCCCTGTATTTCAAAAAAAAATTGATGACAAATTTCCAGAAACGGATTCGTAGTTCCAGAGCCTTTTCTTCCGAGGAAAAACTGCCCCCCCCCTTCCACCATATTGTGTTTCAAATTATATTTTCGAATTTTGGACGTTTCACTCCCTAGAGTGGTTTATCTTCCTCTAAAAATGAGATTCACAAAATTTTAGTCCCTTGCAGTGTACAACTTTTGTCTTTGGGAATCGATTTTTTTGGGGAAAAAAGGATCCTTACAAAAAATTAATAGAACTTCAATTATAGAACGTGAAATTTTCTTTCTGTAGAGTTTGATTCGTTTTCTTCTTAGGAGGCTTAGTTTTTGAGATATTTTCCATGAAATATGAAAATGTTGAATTTTAAACTTGAAACAAACTATAATATTTTGAAAGCTAAAGCCTGGATCAGACACATCAAATATACTTGAATGAAGTCACCTGACAATGTTTTACGGATTTGCCGGGGTGGTCAGTTTTTTTTCAAATTCCACTTGATTTTACATTCTAAATTTTTGAAAATCTGAATTTTTTCCTGTCAATTTTTCAAATTTCAAAAAATTTTTTCAACGTAATGTTTTCAAGTCTAACATTTTTTTCTTAAAATTTTTCAAACTTCAACACTTCTTCAACGTAAAAATCGGAGTTTTCTTCAGGAATATTCTGAAAAACACAATTGAAAATTATATTTAACAACAACATATATCGAAAATAATTTTCAAGTGTATTTTTCAGAATATTCATGAAGAAGACTCTGATTTACGTTGAAGAAGTGTCGAAGTTTGAAAAATTTTGAGGAAAAAATTTTAGACTTGAAAATCTTACGTTGAAAAAAATTTTGAAGTTGGAAAAATTAACAGGAAAAAATTCAGAGTGCAAAATCAAACGGACTTTGAAAAAAAAAACTCACCACAGTCACCACTTAACAGAGCCAGGTAATTAAGTCGCTTCATATGAGGTACTACTTACACTGGCGTAGTAGTGAAAAACTGAAAATTAAACATAATGACTGATTTGACCAATCAAGAAGTTGTAATATATCTTTGGTAATTACTTTTCTGTTTATTTTTTGAAATTAATTTGAAAAGTGAAAATTTTAAATCTCTCACCACCAAACTTTCGACTCAACGTGCTTTGAAATCAGACCTTGAAAATTCTGAGCTTGATTCAAAATAATACTTTTTTGTTTATTTTTTGAAATTAATTTAAAAAATGAAAATTCTAAGTCTCTGACCATCAAACTTTCGACTTGAAGTGCTTTGAAAATGGAGCTTGAAAATTCTGAATGTTGAAGTTATTCATTTTGGTGTTTGAAATAGAAAGTAGACAAAAATCACAACGTTATTATTAAAAATAAAATTTCAGAAATCAACATCATTAGGAACAATCAAATAGAAAGGTAGCCTTCCGTAAAACTCGCCTACCTTGATTCAAGTATACTGGACTGTGTGAACCAGGCTTAAGCGTCCTAAGAAAAGTCAAATTGGACTCTACAGAAAGGAAATTTTACGCTCCACAATTTATGTTCTTTTCATTTTTTCCCTAAATCTCTTCCTCTGCTCAAAAAATTGACTCTAAATGTCAAAAGTTATCAAAAAATGTAAAAACGTTTAACCAATAAATTCAAATTATGAAAAATTTTGAAGTTCGGGAACTTTCGCACTATTTTTCTCGTGATCAGCGCAAAAAATAATATAAAAATTACCCATTCAATTTCAAACAGCATTTTCTATCTTGACCCGACTCTTGAGTGATTTTAGACGACCGAAACAATTTTTAAACTAAATTTTGAGGCGTGAGTCAACAATTTAAATTTGGTAAAAATCAAAAATTCGTTAAATCTTTTTAACTTTCTGATCAAGGTTTCCAGCAGGTAGCTCCAAAAAATCACAAAAAACAAGGTTTTTTCGAAAATGACCCAATTCTGAGATCTCCCAGATTCATCCCTCTTTAGACCGGGAATCACAATTTTTTTGAGATCTCCCACTTGAAGTAAACTACCTCGCAAATTTTCCTCAAAATCCAAGACTGTTTTTTTTCACTCCACCCAAATGCCCACCTTCAAGGAAGCGAAATACGGTCGCCTCGTAATTAAATATTTTTTTGATATTCGTCCAAAATAGAATTATCTTATAAATAAGAAATTATTAAAGAACGCGACGACTCCGACGACAACGACGGCGCTATTTGTTATACGGCATTAAACGACGAGGGTAAGTCGACATTATAATGGGGAGAATACGTCGCCGCTGCCGCGCAGCTCACCTCCTTCGAACGATATTCCGACCAGAGAGGAAGTTTTCTCTTATTGTACATTTTATACCGAACTGCAGCGAAGAGCAAAATAGAAAGAGAAGGTTCAGAGGGCTAAAGAAAGCGAAAAAATAGACCGACGAGGAGAGACGCGGCGGAATCCGAGGAAATCGTTTCAATAAGCCGAGGGTTGTTGATACTTAGTCGAATACCGGAGTAGCGCCCTCTATACGTCGTAAGTATTCGCCCGACGTCGACGAGACGATATACCGTACAAAAAGAAAGAAAAATATATGGGAAAAAAAGAGAAGAGAGGAAAAAAAAACGCAACACGAACCAGGAACGAGCGAAAAGTTGAGAAAAAATGAAATGAAAATGCGCTGGAAATAAAGAGGAAAAAGAGTCCAGGGGGGAGGTTCGGAACGGGATCGCTGCAGCAGCCGGGGCAATTTTAATTCATCATAACTTTCATCGTGTGAAAGCGACTTTCGATCGAAATGCCAACTTTTCATTTATTTTTAATCCGTGCTATGAATTTTAACGAGATTATAGAGAAAATGCTAATTTACTTTTCGACGTGTTAGGTTTCGGATGGTGGGTGTCGTGGGTGGGGGGGCACGTCCAGGGGGTAAAAACGACGACGAACGAGGTGTACTCGGATTGTGTAGGCTTATGAATGGTGTGGCACTGTATCGTATATGTGTACACGTTTAATTGGACATAATATGACCGGGGAGAGAATGAGGCGGAGAGGCGTTGAAAAACATTAGTCCACTGTGCAGGTTTTCGGTTTTTCAACGCGCCAGAAGTTTTTCACGTAAGCTGGAAAACAGAAAGCGGAGAGACGTAGACTATTAAAATGCGTTGTTCGTCGCTCTCGGGGAATAAAATGAAGAGTATAAGTTTTGCGAAGCGCACAGAGAGAAAAGCAGATCTAGCAAAAGGTTGTTTTACTACGTTTCACCCTTTACAGCCATTTGTTACCGATATCGTTCACCCTTTTCCCATTACACTGTGTTCAAGTTTACCGAAAATGTGTATGGCACCTATTAACGTTGCTGCGAGAGAAGGGTACACTACAAAGAATGGTTTCCTTTAAATATTATATTTTCTCGGTGGCTTTTTGCGGGCCCGGTACCGCACCTCCGCGCGTATTTCGACCTCCGGAGACGCCCGTTTAACGTCTTGGCGTCCGTGTGTGCGTGTGATGGTGCTCGCCTGCGCTAGATTTTCCCCAACCGCCGACAAGCAGGTAATTTTGATGTGGAAAAATGCCGCGGAATGCTTTGTTTGTTTAGCCATTAGCGAAGCAGGGGCGGGGGAAGGGGGGTTAATTTGCACACAATTCGATTCCAGCCGGAGTGTGGATGGTTTAATTAAGCGAGTAAACATCGGTGTGAGGTGGAATGGGTATGTGGTCTGATGGTGGATTTGGGGTGGGGTGAGGGAGTGACTTTTGGTGCGGATTTTTTCGATATATTGTGATGATATGTTGTATTAGGGGAATATAAATTGGATGAGAATAGTTTTGAGTAAAACTTGAGTCAATTAATTTTTAGCTGAAATCAATATTTCAGCAGATATGAAGGAAAACCCACATATTGATCTGAAATAACCTGCCCTGTGACCTCGCATAACCAGTTTTTTTGCTCGGGCTCGAGAAATTGAAAGAGGGTCAAAAATTTCACTCTTGAAAGGTCATTCTGAAGATCAATTATACTGAAGAGGCGAAGAGGGAAGAATAAGTGTCGTCTAAAAAATGATATTTAACCAGGACAAAATTCTCTGTTTATTGTTTTCAGCTAATTTTCCTCTGAAGATTCAATTTTTCCACATTTTTCTTCCTCGTAATTTCTTGGTTTCAAAAAATCACGTCATTTTGACAAATTTTCCCATTGAAAGTAGAATTTTGCGATTGATGGCATTGCAGGACACGGAAATCGTTCCGTGGCGCATCAACTTTTTGTGAGAAGAAGTCCTCCGCCTTCAGGTGCATCATGTATTAGTGATTGATTCAATTTTCTCAATTTTTGAAGTGAAATGGAAAATATAGCTTTGGTTAAAACTTAACCAACGCATTTTCATGTTGAAATCAATACTTATTCAAGAAGATATGAAATAAAACCTGCATTTTGATCCAAAATATTCAATTTTTGGAGCTCCTTCACTTCAAATGTTTTAATCTTAGATATTAAGAAATTATTTGAAATGTTTATTTTCAATTAAAACTAGAGTGAAATAATTTCAGCAATCGAAGTTGATTTTTGGATTTTTTGGAGTATTTTTTGCGAATTTCAGAATCGTTATTTTTCAGCTTAATGTGATATTTTTGAAACGGAAGTTCTTTTCTAGTAAAATTGATTAAAACTGAATCCCTACCTGATTCCTGATAAAATTTTTTCAAATCCGATAAAATTTTCTCTCAACTTGAAAATTTCTTCTTCAAAAATTTTTCTCAAATTTTTTTCAACGCTAAAATTTTTCCTTGCAATATTTTCCTTCTCTATTTGAAAAATTCTTTTCAACTCTAAAAGTTTTTTCACTGATTTTTTTTTAAATTTCAACTTGATTTTTTTTAAAATTTCAACTTGATTTTTTAAAAAATTTCAACTTATTTGCAATTTCTTTTTTTTCAACTTTCATATTTTGTTTTTTTCGGTTTTAAATTTTTCCTCAGAATATTTTCCAGCTCTAAAATTTTCAGGATAAAAAATTGGAAAATTTTAAGATCAATGAATGGAATTTTAAGATTGACATTTTGTCATTTCCGGTTCTTTCTGCAATCTCCAGCGAGATTTTAATTTTCTGCAGTAGATATTTACAGATGTAGAACTGGGAATCAAATTAAGATGTAAAAATCATGTTTCTGTCTTCTTTTGATTAATTGAATAGAAAATATTTTCTGAAATTTCCAAACGACCGCTAGATAGAGTTGAGTGTCAGTGTGTTTATTTTCTGGAAAAATTAGGTATTTTTTTAGACTGCGTTTTTTTTTCAAAAATCAAATCATTTTTGAGTTATTTATGTATATTGCTTGAAAAATTACTTTTTCTACCTTTCAATTTCGCATCCTAATTTTTGAGGGAAAAAATGAAAACTGTTTATTGTATGACAAAGAAAATCTAACTATCAGTTTTTGTAGCAATACCCCCCCCCTCCCCCCCCCACCACCCCAAAGTTAAAATCGAAGATTACAGAAAACAGTAGATTAAATGATACGATGGGTAAGGGGTAAGGGAATAAGGGTTCTGACAAGCTAAGAAATCTTAGCTTGATTTTTTTTGCAAAATAATCAATATTCTTCAAAATTTTATCAAATATCTTCTTAGTCTCATTTTGATGGTTTTTCTGATTACCTATGTCATAGGTAATGTTGAATTTGTTTTTTTTTCACATTATGAGTATTTGTGGAACTGATATCGACCTTTATTTGTGTAAAATTTTCCCAAAGGCAAAATCCTTCCTTCTTGTGTACCGTAATGTTTGGAAATAGTGCTGAAAATCATTGAAAAATGAGTGTAAAATTTTTTCGAAAATCCGTCCTTGTGATTTTGAGAGACTAATTGAAAAAAAAAGACCTAGAAAATTGGGAAACATTAGTCTATAAAAGTTGGAAAAGTCAGGAAAGATAATTTCCGAAAAAAAGGGTATACCCTGAGGATGTTTTTGAAACCAGCCTTTTGTTTGATCATAGAACATTCGTTGGCTAGTCAAAAAATGTATCCAGGATACCTAAATTTCCATTTAGAACTCGCATCAGAAGAAACAAAAATTCAATTTCTAATTTACCGATTTGATTTTACGTCTTTTAGAGAAATTGAAAAACACTGGAGATCATCGAAGTCTTGCTGGAAACTGCAGAACAATTGGAAATGGGGATATTTTGTATTAATGGATCGATGTAAACTATAATGAGGTGTCTAAGTGGCAAAAAAAAAAGAAAACCATAAAATAGAATAATTTTTCTTCAGTCCCAGAAAAAAAAAAAAAAAAAAAACAGAAAATAACCAGAATTAGCAAAAATTTTCAAAATTTTCCTCCTTCCTTGAATTTTTTAATCAAAGATTGAAAAGAGGTTCTTTTTTGAAAAAATCTAAAGCAAAAAAGGTATGAAAATGGCCAGAATTTTCATTTTTTGGATTCAGCAGACACCATGTATAAAGCGTAAAATAATTTTTCCAAAAATAGGCACTATCACATTTTAGCTGAAAAATGACAAATTTTTAATCATGAAAAAATTGCCAAAACTCGAAAAATCAACTTCGATTGCCAAAATTTTGGTTCGAGAGTTTTAAACCATGCTCTTTTTGAAAATCTCACTCTCGCTCAAATCGGAGGTGGTCATGGTCTCGTCCAGTGATTTCCTTGTAACAGAATTTGGTATAGAACAGAATTGTGCGGTAGCTCTGCCATTCTCCCATTCCCCTTCCCCCTCCTATATACGTTTCGTATCAAAAATCAAATCAGAATTTCAATTTCAACAATTTGCTCATCTTTGAAATTCGATAGAAAATATCGTTTCCGCAATTAAAAACACAAAACTTGCCCCACTATTTTTCTGCAGCTAAAATCAAAATTCAAGGAAACACAAACGTTTTATCTTGAGTAATTTTCAAACGTCCAATCCCACATATTGATTCAGAATTATCTCCATTTTTAGAATTTTCAATCCCACCTCCTTCAACTCGAGAAAAATACAATTAATTCCATTTCGAGAAAAATTGTGTTATTTTACAAAATATTCGAAACGAAGAAACCCTCTCATCCTATCTCCTGAAAAGTTGTGCTTGTATTCTACAAAAAATGAAAACTTCGAATAAATATAATTTAAATTCTGGTATATTCAGTATTCTTAAATGTGTTACTGGGGTCATCGGTCATCGATATTGGTACCAAATGTTGACCTGAAAATTGTTTCCAGTGAATAAATCATGAACACTAATCACAAAATTCATCCCCTCCCCTATTTTTCGATATATAGGTCAATTACCCATAATGTGCTTTTAATGATCCGATATGAACTCGTATCGTTGAATAAAACTTGATAAAATAATTTTCAAGCTAAAATCATTAACTTATTTCAGGAGTTACGAAGGAAACCCTTCATTGGCCCCATTTAAAAGGGTGAAATGATAAGCTCAACTCGAAATAACACTGTTTTTCGAAAAATTCGTCTGAAATATAATTTTTTTCATTTCCTGCACATCCCCCCCCCCAAAAAAAAACTTGACCCCACAATTACCTGTCCTACGAATCATCAGAAAGAAACTCGTGAGTATGTGCGCCACCGACTCATCGACTCGTTCATCAATCGGAAAAAGAACCGTACCTTTTTTTTCATTTCGTACATCTACGTCGTGGAAGGAGAGATAATTAAGGCGGTGCGCGAAAGTACAAGCGGTGGCGATGGCGGTGAAATGGCAGCGTATTTTTTTTAGATCGAGGTCACAAAATTGACGATAACGTGCACGTGTGATGGTTTTTTTACATTTATTTATTTATTCGTGTTCTACAATATGTATAGGATCTCGCGGATAAAGCTATTGTTTATCGGGCTTCGGTGTGTATGGTTCTTTCTCATCATTATCAAACGTCACCGTAATGTCAACCTTGGTTCTTTGAAATGCATTAACAACTATGCGGAGAACCAACGTTGTCAAGGTTAGAAATGCATATACATAAACGTAGTACGCGTAAATTCGCGTATCGAAATTCTCAATCGTAGTATGCACGAGTCAGCTGTAGCCGGAGCCATTTTATCGCGAAAAAAAAAGTCAATCGCTTCCTGCTTTGGTTTCTCGCCAGTCGAGAATGTGTAGATACGATTTTAATGCATTATTATCGTTCATCGATCACGTGATTTTTCTACATTGGTGGAAAAACAGAAACGGAGGTGTTTGACGATATTTGGCAACGTCGAGTTGTTTTTCCATAAACGCAAATTTTAATTGGATTTAATTTAAATTAATGCCGATTTTTTCGCACCGAATTAATATTTTTTTCGTTGGTTCTGTTGCAGGTAATTATGATATTTTTTCTTTTGGAAACCGGTCAATGAATAAGAGTAATCGTAAGTATAGAATTTTTTTGATAAGACGACTTACGTGTTTGATTTAGAGGACTTGCATATTAGGGGTGGAATGAAAAAAAAAAACATATCTAGGATTTTGACCAAATTTGGAGGGGGGTTTACTTTGAGTGGGAGACCTGCCAAAAAAAATTTGAGCCCGCTATGGGCAAGGGGAGGGGAGCAGGAGGTGCTCAAAGTGCACCTCCTTTTGAAAACAACGCTGTTTTTTGTGGTTGGTTTTTTAATCAATCAAAATTGTGTGAGAAACCTTCGTAACACTTAAAAGATGCGATTTGAGTTTCTACATCTCCCTACACCGTCGCCATCCTTCTCCAATCAAAACTCAGAATTGGTGAGTGAAATGAGCATTTTTAAGGCTGCGGCTAGGCTCAAGATCAAAAATATTTGACTGAAATTTATTTATTTTTTCATTTTTTTATTTGACACTTCTGGGAGAAAAAAATTGAACGTAATACATATAAATTGTCTTTTATGTCAAAAATATCAACCTGATTTTTTTTTCACTATAAAGTTTCATTTTTGGTTATCATTTTGTAAAATGTCACCTTCTCACACTTTAATCACAAAATTTCAAATTATTTTCAACTTGTGTGATCATATCAACCAGAAAAATTACTCATTTTGTTACCAACTCTAATATTCAATCCTCACGTTTTTATCGAAAAAATTGAATTTTTTAAAAAATAAAATAGATTTTGATCTCGAACTGTCATTCGTTGACCTTTTTGACAATCATCAAAGTACCTATCATAATTTTCCATTTTGATATCAATACACTAATTTTTAAATTTATTTTACCAAAAAATTAATTTTTCACTTTTTTTTTTAAAAAAAAAGTGTCATTTTTGACCAATGAAACGTCACCTTTTAACTTTTTGATGAAAAATATAAGGTTAATTGTGGAATTCCGATTGCAAAATGACAATAATTCAAGACTTTTCAGTCATAAAATGTGAAAATTTTGCTTTTTTATACGAAAACGTCGACTTTTGACTTTTTAGCCAAAAAATGCCAGGTTGTCGAATTATTGCAAAACGACAATTTTTTACTTTTTGGACATAAAACGTCAAAATTTCCACCTTTGACTTTTGTAATCAAAAAATGCCAGTTTATCAAATTCGGATCGTAAAATGATTAAATGACCACACGAAAACACGCGAATTCGCAACCTGAAGTTGTGTACCGAAGCGCTCGTGCTACCACACTGAGAAAAATGGAGAATGAAAAATGAATAGAAAGTGTAGCAAAAAATTATAAATTTTATTCAAAAAAAATAAATTTTATCCAAAAAAAAAATAAATTTTATCCAAAAATAATAAATTTTATCAAAAAAATAAAGATTTATCCAAAAAAAATAATAACGGGGCACTATTCGCAAAATTAGCAATTTTTATCAAAAAAAATAATAAAATTTATCACGAAATTTGGTAAAGTTTATTGCATAGAAAATAAAGTTTGTCAATTTTGCGATAAATATTATTATTTTTTGAATAAATTTTACTAGTTTTGTGAATGGTGCCTTTTTATTATTACGTTAATAAAATTTATTTTTTATTTTTTTGAGTGCAGAAGGTTGAAAAGTTGCAGATTGCAATATTCCAATAATATGAAATTTTCACTAAGCTGGAATGATTTTTTTTTCATCGAGTAATTGAACAAAACGTTTTTTTCAACACTGAAAGTGCATTTTGAGAAAAAAATGAAAATTTTATACATCAGTGCAGCCAACAGCAAATCATAAAATTCCAAAACACGAAATTTATATCGACTTTGAATTAATTTTTTTTTCGGAAGTATATTTCGGAAATTTTTTTGGAAAATTTTTATGAAAATTTTGCATGTCAGTGCAGCCAGTTTCAAATCGTGACACTTTTCAACCCCCTGGTAACAGTCTGAGCTTTGATCGGAAAAGGATGGCGTTAGCTTTGGCTAATGTAGAAACTCAAAAGTGCTAAGAAGGCTTCTCACAGAATTTTTATTGACTAAAAAACACAAAAAACTGTTTTCAAAAGGAGATGCACTTTGAGCTCCTCTTGCTCCCTTCCCCTTGTCACTAGGGGCTCTAAATTTTTTTGGGAGGTCTCCCACTCAAAGTAAACCACCTCACCAAATTTGGTCAAAATCCGAGGTATGTTTTTTTTTTCACTCCACCCTACTGCATAGGCGCAAACCGGTGATATTATTCATACATTCGTTTTTCGGTAGGCGATACGTAATCCCGAAGGACATTTTATCAAACGTGATGGCACGATTAGGAATTTTTTTCTCGAATTTATTACTTCATTTGGAGAAATTTTACAACCGCCGGGTATTTTATTGGATTCTTTTCGAAAGAGATGGTCAGAAAAGCTTATGAAATTGGTAACCACAGCGAAAAAAAATTTTCACCAGCGAATTCGTCGTAAAAATCTTGCCCCAGAATTGGGTTATTTGACTGGGCCATCTCGAAAACGAAATTCAACCTTCAAACGTCTAAAAGCCAGTTCTCGTAAAATTTCTAATTTCTTACTAAACGCTGCTCGGCCGTCGGTGCTACGAAAATTCTTCGGCTTCGAGAAACGAATTTATAACGTCGATTTCCTCAGGATGAAATTTAATGATCCAGAGAAAAACTTGAGCTGCGAGGAATCGCGTAAAATAAATCGTGTCGAATTTGTCATTTTGATTCCCCCTCCTCCTCTTTCTTTGCCATCTCCAGAATCTGAGTCAAATTTCGGTTCGGAGACGAGCTAGGAGATGATGGAACATTGATCTTTATAGTTTCTGGAATTTATTTTGGAGGAAAACGAACTTCGGGGCGAATTGTTGATTTTTCAACGTTGAAAAAGTTTGAAATAAAATGGAGACGATGAAAAGTGGCATAGACATGTAAAACATAACGCAGATAAAGTAGATAAATCGGAGAAACGAAGGTTTGCAAAAATCCCGGTAATAATGAAGAAAGATAGTGTCAGACAATTGTCGTCTGTCGTCCTTTTCGCCACGAGACACTTGGAAAAGAAAATAAAACAAACAGAAACGAATAAAGTAATTTTTAGCCTGCTGTAAAACTGGTAAACACTTCCGAGAAAGTAAATTAGTCGTGATGAATGTTTTTAAAAAAGTTGAAAAGCGGACGACCGGGGAACGGGGGAGACGAACTTGTCACATCGGCGTTGCGAAGTGGAAAAAAAATCATTTCATTAGATTTTCGCGAGAAAAGCGCCATAACTCGAATTTAGGTTGAAATGAAAAAGAGGAAAAAATCGACCCCTTCGTTCTCTCCGAAGGAAAAAAAAACAATACATCTTTTTATTCGACTCTACTTCGTAAACTTGGAATCGACTGGGAAAAAATCTAGAGCATTTTTAAAATTCTACTCGGCTCCGTGTTGATTGTTGTTTGTATTAAAAAAGACAAAACGAAACGGAGATGGCAAAAAATAAGGAAACACCCGGAGACCCGAAGAAATGGGAAACACGAACAGGAACACGTCGAGCCGAAAACACAACTCGCTGTATCAGGTGCGAATACGAGGGTTTTTCACGATATTTCCCTTTACCCATTCAAAAGTCGTCGTAATTTCACGACGATTTATAACGATAAGAAAATCTGTCGCGGGGTATCGATAAAGCGAGAAAAATTCTACGAAAATTGTATTAAAATGGTGTCGATGTCGGTACCGCAGAACGGCTCGGTGTCGTGTTTACTAACAAACTGATAAGGCGGCCGAATTGGTGTAAATAAGGTTGAAAATTGCGAAAATATATAAAACACGGTGCGCCCGCGAATAATAGATGAGGTCGTGAGGCGGAGGCGGTTTACATGGCGACGTAGTTGCTATTTTTTTCGTTTCGTTTCGGTATTTTTCTGGTTCTATTTTCATGTAGGTACGGAAGAGTTAGTGTATGCAAGTTGCTGTTGATCTCATTCGATGACGTATATGGATATTTTTCTAAGCAATGACGGATTATAAAGTTTGAAGGAAATTTATTCATGTGGTGTTTTCTTTCGATGAATATTCGAGAGGAAGTGGCAAAAGAGCGAGTAGTTGATTTTTATATTTACGTGGGTTATTTTTCTGGGGATTTTTTCACCTCTTGGTGGTTTCTTGTTTTGGTGAACACGAACGGTGACTTTGCAAGAAAGGTCGTTAGGAGAGGGCATTGTATCAAAAAAATCATAAAATTTCTGATTTAAATTCTTTTTGAAAAAGACCCGATCATTTAAGTTGAAAAATTGACGAGCAAAGTGAGAGTGAAAATTTTTGTAAAAAGGGCTTTAAAAAGCTAAATTTTCACTTATATTTTTCCAATATTTCAGCCAGAAAGGCGGACTGAGCTCCATGTTCATCTAGTTAATAAAAAAATAAAAAAAATCATATGTTTTTTCGTCTAAATGAAGTGGATGTGGCATCTGAACTCCTGAGGGCTCCTAACTACAAAAAAATTTAAAAATCACGTAAGTAATTTTTAAAATGAAAATTTTCTTTACTTATTCAAAAAGTTTTTTCAATTCACTTCGTTATTTATTTCAAGGAATTTTTTATTTCCACTCTTCAATATAGTCTATCGTAATACGAAATGCTCGTGGAAAAATTTTCCTGCATAAAAAAAATAAAACAGTGGAAAAAATAAAAAATGTAAAATTTTCAAATTTAAAAAAAATATAACAATTATTGTCATTCAATTGGAAATGAATGAAAAATTTTTAAGTCACCTCGTGTGAGACCTAAGAAATTTGTTTTTCTGTTACCCATCTCATGAAATTTTAAACAAATGGTCCACAATCGTATTTCAAGGTGGAAAGAAGAGGGGGGAGGGAGTAGAAAAATTTTCTAGATTTCATATTAAAACAAACGAGGTACATTAAAGTCATCGAAAAATTCTGAGTTTGTTTTCGACGATTTTTGGAAATTTGGTTCAACTTGAAGTCCTTATTATAGTTTCTGATCTGGCTGGGTGGTGGGCGGGGGAGGGAGGGAGGGAGGGAAATATATTTCAGTGAGGTTATACGTTGAATAATTAGAATAAGAAATATTAATATTCTGAAGATTTTCAATTTTTGAAGCTTTTTTAGGAATTTGTGGCTCATTTAATCAACAGTTTCAAATTCAACAGATGTAACCCGTTATATTTCTTCCGGAGCGGAAGGGGAGGGGAAGTGAAGAAAGCAGGGCTAGAGAATGGTTCTAGCGTCATTTCTTATGCTGAGAAGGTACAAGTAAGGAATTGAAGTAAAATATTTTAATATCCTGAAAATTTTGCAATTTTTGACGTTTTTTATTTTTCGGGGGGGGGGGGGGATTTCTGTTTAATATGGACACCTAGTTTGAAACTCGATATGAGTTTAAAGGAGGGGAGGAGAACTGGAAATTTTCTTAATTTTGTTAATAAATTTTGATAAAATCATAAACCAATAATTTAAAAAAAAAATCATTATTTACTTTGAGGCAAATTTGCTCAGCAATATCTAGTCAATGGCCAACAATTCCATTTCTCTGGGTGTTTTTCAGAAGAAAATTGCGAATTCGTTTCAATTTGAAAAATTCCTAGAACTAGAAGAAAATGAGTAACAAACCACTGATGATTTTTACTTTCCGGACAGCGCGAAGCGTTGTAAGGAAAGTATTGTTTTCGGGTCGAAATTCGTTTTCGCCAATATTGAGTTTAGACAAAATCTGACTTTGTACAAGTTTGTTTTGACCATTTTCCAGGTGATGTTCCGTATGTATGTATGTATGTATGTATGTATGTATGTATGTATGTATGTATGTATGTATGTATGTATGTGGGATAAAAAATGTCTGTGAACACGATTACGTCCGTCCTAATTTGAATATTTCGTCGAAATTTTAATAGGAGTTGGGGCTTGCAAAAAGGAAGGCTATGCCAAAATTTCAGATTGATAGGTTCGCCAGAAAAATTTTTACGAGCGATTTAATCCAAAAATCTTTGAGTTTGGTCATTTGCCGCGTTACATTGCATGCAATCGTAATCTAAAACGCGATAACAATTATTTCTCTCCTTATCGATGGGAGACGTATTTAGAGAGAACCAAATATGTCTCGCGTCAGCATTTTTGCCTCTTTCTTTCAAGATAACGTATATTTTTTTCCAGCGAGCATATACTTAATACACATAAAAGAGTAAGCTTATTTTTTTCATGGACAAAATTCAGACAATTATGGTACCTAGGTAATACCTTCGTTGATTTTTCTTTCACACCTGTCCGGAAAGTTTGTGATGCTTGCATCACTGTTTATTTTTCTAAGCATAGTCAGATAAAACCGAGAAGGAAGGACGAAGGCATATTTCACATTCTTTTCTAAAAATGAAAAAAAAAAACATTTTCATTAGGATTAGAAAATAAGTTCTGCAAAAATGATGACTTTTTTATCAAAAAATTTGGATCGTTTTTCATTGATTTTCAATCCTAAAAAAGTTGACAAAATTGTATAAGTATTGCAGGAAAAGTTTAAAAAAATTCTATAGGAGTGAAAAATTTTCAATTTTTCAATTTTTAGCTTTCTTCTCCTCCCCCCCCCCCCCCCCCCATTTAAATCGAATTCCAACTTTTCTTGCATTTTGTATTATTACAAATACTTATTCGCTTTTAAAATGAAAAAAAAAAACATTGATTTTGTTTTCAATAAGTACTTTTAATTCAGAATATGATATGATCTAATGAAGGGGGGGGGACAATGATAGCAATTTTCTTCTCCTCCTGCTCCCTCAATTGTGATACGATTGCATTTTTAGTGTAGAAATATGGATTCGAGTCACCAAATCTGAAAAAATGATGGACTGTTTTGCCAAAATTTTCGTAATGTGTCAAAAAAATGTAAAAATTCTCCTCTTCCTCTCCCCTCATAATTCCAATGACGAATTGTTCCTGGTTTATCCAAATTAGTGGACTAAGCAAGTAAAGTGCTCTCTCATTTCGAATCAGGGAAAAGTCACTGATAAACAGTCAATTGCAGCACAGGAAAAATCAGCGAAATTCATTGATTTTCAGTGATTTTTCACTGATTATTCAAAGAATTTCACAGATTTTTCAGCGAATTTCATATATATTGAGTTTTCAGTGAATTTTCACTGATTTCCAGTGATTTTCTTTCACTGGCTTGCTTTCAGTGAAAAATTATTCACTGATTTCTTACTGTGCTGCAATTCTGACTGTTATACAGTGTTTTTTGATAAATTTCACTGATTCAAAAATAAGAGAGTGGTATCTGATCTGGTGCCTTTGAGGACCAATTGGAATCTACTCTCTCATTTCGAATCAGTGAAAGATCACTGATAAACAGTCAGAATTGCAACACAGAAAAATCAGTGAAATTCACTGATTCTCAGTGATTTTCGATTTTTCACTGTTTATTCTAAGAACTTCACAGATTTTTCACTGTTTATTCTAAGAACTTCACAGATTTTTCACTGTTTATTCTAAGAACTTCACAGATTTTTCATTGAATTTCATTAATATCACTGAGTTTTTAGTGAATTTTCACTGGTTTCCAGTGATTTTCTTTCACTGGCTTGCTTTCAGTGAAAAATTATTCACTGATTTTTTACTGTGCTGCAATTTTGACTGTTATTCAGTGTTTTTTGATAAATTTCACTGATTAAAAAATGGTGCCTTTGAAGACCAATTGGAATCTACTCTCTCATTTCGAATCAGTGAAAGATCACTGATTCTCAGCGATTCTTCACTGTTTATTCAAAGAATTTCACAGATTTTTCAGTGAATTTTCGCTGGTTTTCAGCGATTTTCTTTCACTGACTTGCTTTCAGTAAAAAAAATTTCACTGATTTATCACTGTGCTGCAATTCTGACTGTTTTCCAGTGATTTTTGATAAATTTCACTGATTCAGAAATAAGAGAGTAGGGCCCTAATGCTGATTATTTTGTGTTCATTTCCTATTTAAAGAATTTCTTCTTCAAAATTGAATTTTGGCCATCCTTGCTTCTTTTGTTATGAAAATGGCATTATGTAATGAGCTTATCTTGAAAACCAATGTGAAATATCGCCCCGAAGAAAACTCAATTGATTATTTTCTGGCTGAAACGTATTTTTCAGTTCCCTGAGAAGTGACATCTTCAATTGAGAGAATATTCCTTTCTGAATCATGAACTCAATTTTCATTTTCAAGCTCGTCCTTGAAACCAATACTACCAACCTTTAGATTCCATTATCCGTTAACATTAAGAACCACTCTCCTCGTCTTCAAGAACGGATATCGAATTTGGGCCACAGACAAGAAGTAAGCCACAAAATGGGAAACCAAGGGTTAACCTCATATGGTCTTTTGAATCGAATGCATCAATATTCATACGAGGTCATTTCACAACCCTCCATCCCCTACATCAACTCTCAGAACTGTACTGGTTTATTGTCGCCTCCGATGTCTCGAACTTGTTGCCTTGCAAATCAATACCTGTATTAAAAAGGTACACCCTTCCTGCCACCTCGACTACCCAGGTACCCCAGCATTTCCTCCACTTCCCTATACCTACATATTATAAGCATTTAGATGACTATATGCAGCCGAGCTGGCGAAATGATCCAGCTTTAGGTCTTTTGTCATTGCCAAATGGTCCGGTGGTGACTAGAACAATAGACCAGCCACACTCCCCTGTCGCGTCCTGCATTCGCATTTGTTTTGGAAACGTTGGTTCTGGTAAAAGACCCGTGTCCCGAGTCGACCTTCGATACGTTGTTGGCTTTTTTATCTGTTGCTCTAGCTGTCGACATGTATATATGCGCATTTTCTTACAATTATCATGTTTTTAGCATCGGTGGGAGGTTCCAGTTAGTTTTTCTCAGTCTTTGCCCAGAGCAGGTTATTAAGATGTCATCGGTTGGCGAGTGATCGTTTATGATGCTAGTTTGTATTGTGTATGCGAATGTTTACACCGTGTAGCGGATTTGTTATCGATATTCCCATAAAACGTTATCGTATCGGTCGATGATTAGATATTCAGTGCTGTGTTGAATTATTACCAATCTAAAATGGAAATTTTCATCAACGATTGTATATTTTGCGGCGATACCGGGTGTAAACTGTGCTCGGATTTTCATAGCGATTTCGCTCCCATCGTCGATTTCGAAGATCTAAGCGAATTCTTGATGAATACCAGTATCTACGGAAATGATTTAGGTAAGTTTACAATTACCTCGGTGTGATTAGATTTACGATTCCGGACGATTAGAGGGGGGAAAAATTCATTCGCCCGGTATATAAATTACTTGTGAAGGTAAATGTTCGTTGTCATCGTTTACACATTTACACGCGCTTTCAATATGGACGCGATAAATAGTTTCGTGAAAGATTGATAAGAAATGGTTATTTTGAAAACAAGTTAATTATAAGCACTATCGAGTAACGCGCGCAACCCGCTCTTCGTCCAAACGAGTTTATGCTTTTGGACTTGGTCTCCTATACGTTGCTGGAGATACGGTTGCCCGAGTCTTCCCCGCATATTCAACTTTACACAGCAATGCCCACCGTAGTCTCCTCGAGATGTTATTAAGCGACGATGATGATTACCTTTCTTGTTAATTGTGTTGTTTTCGAGATTTATGGCCCGGAAAAAGAATAAAAAATGGGAAACGAATTTAATTTTTAGTTCGACTCGAATACGACGAGTACGGTCTGAAAAAGATCGAAAATGGATTAATTTTCGGATGTTGCCCGGTTCGAGGCTCAAGGTGGCCATTTGTTTCGCGTTGTGGAATCCAATGTGTCATTAGGGATCAACAAATGGAAATTATGGGTGTTTGTTGGTATTGCCGGGAGTTTGGGTGGATTTATTACGAGGTGTGGGTGTTTGAAGAGTGTTTTTTTTTAGTTGTAAATACTGGTACGATTTGTGTTGGAGAAAGTTGAAAGAGATGATGGCCTGGTTGTCCAAAAAAATGGAGATCTGTTTTGAATTGATTGAGAGATTAAGTGAATTTATTGGTGGAAAGGCCTGAATTGATCAAATTTTGGGCAACGAATTGTCGATTCGAGATTTGAATTTGGACTTGTGTGATCATTTAAAAAAAAATTTCAACGAGGAACATGGAAAATTGACGTTTTTTGATTTTTTTCTAAAAACGTTGAAAATTTTGTAAAATCCTAAAATTAGGCCATTTTTATGTCAAATTTTATTTTACATGTTTTATGGAATATGAGCTGGGCCTTGAAAAAATTTAAGTCTTTGATAAAAAGTCATTTGATGTCAGCTCGACCAAAAATTGTAGAATTGGTCATCAATTTTTTTTAATTTTAAGTGAAAGTCATCAAACAATGATGCATTGTGACAACTGGACAGCTAGAAGTCTCGACGATTTTTTTTTGTCAGAATTATGATCCGTTGAAAGTTAGAAAGATGGCAAGTAGGTATTTTGAAAATTTCAAGTGAAAAAAAAAACAGAGTTGAAATCAACTTGGGGACTTGAACTTTACCCCTTTTGTTCTGCATTAAAGAGGAATTGACCAATTAATGAAGACGAAATCAGTGTTGCCACTTTTGGTGATGTTTAAAATTGATCTGAAGACTTGGAATTGAGAAAAATATATATTATAATATTTAAGTAAATATACTGAAAAATTCTGAATAATAAATCTAGTTACGAAAAATAACATACGTACCTATTAAAATTGTGCAATGATGTATTCTGGTATTTTCAAGAAAATAATTTTTGAAAATTGGGACTTGCGGAAAAATTCAGGGCTGGTAAATCAATCAATAAAACGCAAACTTAAGCTTAAAACTTACAATGAATTTTTTTAAATAAAACTTAAACTTATGCTGAAAGCTTAAAGCCAAATTCTTTAAATCTCAAACTTAAACTAAAGCTGAACGGCCAAAAATCATTGGCTTACAGCTTAAAGCCCAAGGCTTAAAGCTTAAATCCATTTTTTATAATTTTTCTTGGAGGGGGGAGGGGGTGCGGTGAAGGATAGATTTTTCACTTTTTTTGTGATCAGAAAATTGATTGTATTTGAATTAAAATCGAAGAAAAAAAAGAAATTCAAGTTTTTTTCTCTAAATTTTTTCAAGCTGCTAAATTTTCTTTTCGAAATGTTTTCAAACCAAATTTTTCCCTAAAATATTTTTAAACCCAAAATTGCTTCTGAATTCTGAAACTTTTTCAAACTCTATTTCTCATCTTAAAATTTTTTCAACTCAGATTTTTTTCTCAAAATTTTTTAAAACCAAAACTTCAAAGTTTTAAACTTCTTTTCAACATTTTTCCAACTCAATTTTTGTATCCTATCCTAATATTTTTTCATACTCTGAATTCTGAAATTCAAAAGTATTATGTAAAGTAATGTCTCCTGTTGCACACCTACCCTAGTCACATCATGAAATTGTTTCTCATTTATTGAAATTTTTTTGGAAAATGAAAAAATGATAAGTATGTGAAAAAAAATCAAAATTTATAAAAAATGTCAACAAATTGTAAACTGGAAAAAAATTTGAGTTGAAAAGAAATTTCAGATTGAAAAAACTTCAAAAATGTAGAAAAGTGTTTCAAGAAAAATTTCAGGGCTGAAAATAATTTGAGTTTGGGGAAAAAAATTATTTCAAGGTCAGAAAAAAATGAGGGAAAATTCTGAAATTTGAAATAATTTTAAGTTGGAAAGAAATTGAGAAAAAAATTTTCTGAACGATTGATGAATAATTTCAATTTGAAAAAATTTCTTAAATTTCAAGGTTAGGAAGAAATCAAAAAATTGAAAAAAATTGAATGAAAATGGAAAGACGGAGCAAAAAATTAAGTTTTAAGCTAAAAAAAAAATAAAACCCAAATTTAAACTTGAAACTTAAAATTTTAAAAATAAAACTTAGGCCTAAAGCTTAGGCTTATTTCTGAAAAAATCATTGGCTTAACGGCTTAAAGCTTAAAGCTTAAGGCTGACTTACCAGCCCTGGAAAAATTACTCAGTCCATCTTGAAGAAATTAATTTTTTATATTTTTTGATCAGAAGTACGAAAAATCTTTCTTGTTTGGAGATCCAAGAACGAATTGACAAAATAATTGCATAATAATTTTTTTTGAAAACAATTTCTAAACCATTTGCATAATAATTTTTTTTGAAAAAAAAGATTTGAGGATATTTTCTCGTCTTGTGGGCAAATGTATGAAAAAATTGTCTCCTGTCTAAAATTTCCTAGGAATTTTCAAAAAATTGGCACATCGACAAAATTGTGGGAAAAGAAACCAGGGAGGTAAGAATATTTTTGTAAGTAGATCTGAAAAAAATTATATTTTTACGTTTTCAATTTTTTAGATTTTTTTTTAATGAACGTAGGTATACTGATAAAATATATTGATAAATAAAAAAAATAGTGTTGCATTTTTTTTGAAAAAATTTCAGTTTGTGCATGTTTTTTTGGTTAATTTGTTTTCGAATCACAAATGGGGAAGTTTTTTTTCGCGTTTCTCACGAATACCAATAATATGTGAATAATCAATTTAAAAAAATTATTTCTTCAAATTATCGAAAAGGTCACACATTTTTTTCTAATAATTTTTTTGTATGGTAGAAAAAATCACTTAATACAAACTTCAATTTTCGAAATATCTGTAATCTTTTCAGGGATTCTTGCGTGCCAATTTTTAACCATAATTTTGGGAAAATTCAATGCAATATAAATTTTTTGCCAGAAAGACATTTTGATTTCGAATAATGATTTAAAAACCAACTACAGTTTCAATGAGATTTATCATTCATGTTGATTTGTTGCAACAAATTTTTTCGTCTATTCCAAATTCAAATGACATTTTGACTCATCAATCTCGAGGTTATCGATCTTTCGATTCTAATTTAAAATAATGACCGATGTACTGAATTGTATACTATAAAAAAGGAAATTCCTCTTGGATGAAAATTTCTCGTCAAGTTTAAATATTTGGGATATAATGTATTATTGAAATTCCGAATCTTTTTTTTCCCTTCATTTTTCAATACACTCGACTCAAGTTGTAACCTTTTTGTTAAGTATTCTGCATTAATTCCTTGGAAAAATTCCACGTTCTAAAACTTCATCGTTTGCTTTTTTCGGGTGAAAAAAAAATTCTATAAAAGTTTAACGCGGGTATATAAAGTCAAAATTACAATTTTAGGAAATTTTTCCCCCTCAGCATGTTGAAATTTTTCCAGCTTACATCCCTCTCCTCCCTCCTTGAATAAATTTTAAAAGAAGATTGTAATATTGAGTGTAAAATTTTTCGTAAAATTAACTCTTTTTCCTGCTCGAATACCGGCGTGAAAAAAATTGTTGAAAAAACACATTTTTTTTCTTACGATCCCCTCCCCTCCTCCTGTATTCTATTTTACAACCTTATAATATGGCGAACTTTTATCGTCTGCGAAATGGTTCGAATTTATCGAGTAAAAAAATTATACGAAAATGGAGGAAAATTGGCAATAAAAGTTTTACCCCTCTTGAAATCGGCCCAAAAGTCTTGAAACAAAAATGGAATATTTTAATTATCTTTTTACACGCGGTTTTCTGCCACTTGGACGTATAAAATTGCGAAATTTTTTCCCCCAGGGTGATAAATTTTCATCGTGTTGGAGGGAAATGCCTCGAGGGTGAATGCAAACGTTGAAAATATGCAACTTTATGATTATTCTTTCTATATAATTTTTCCTCGCGTGAGTTGTATTCCCCTCGAGGTAGAAAACGTTTGCCAATTGGAAACCTGCTCATTGGTGGTATCTTCGATACAGATACAACGTTGCATCGAGGAGACAAAATTAAAAGAGAGAAAAATCACGTAAACAGAATATTCCATTAACGAAGACTATATTCTTGTACTTAAAGATATACGCTAGAGAGAGCTGTGGCAGTGGCGTTAGTTAAACTAAACAGAAAGAGTCTCTTTGAGATGGGACAGAAGAGTGGAAAATGATTTAATAAACTATTAAGGAACTTTTTTCCTCGCTCGAGACGAATATTATTTAAAAAATCAAACAAGTTATCTTTTTTTTCCTTCGTTCCCTTTTTTTTTGTTTTACTGGAAACTCGGTCGAGGCGATACAATCTTTTTATTTTATACCCGAAAATAATAGTTAATGTTTGAAAAATGGAAATTAATTTTTATCTGCGGAGCAGCGACGAGTAACCGAGACGATAAATACCGTAGAAACAGCGCAGGGTGGTGCGTTCGCTGCATTTCGTAGCGTAAATGGGGGAAATGCCATTTAGCGTTCTCGGGTGCCGGCGAAAATGTTCTTATTAAATGAAGATCGTTTGACCATTTTTGTTAGATTGTCGTCCTTTGTTCCCTCGCTTTCTCGGGTTCCTGCTCGATGGCGGTGTGAGGAGGAGGGGTTGGGAACGTCGAAATATGGACGGTGTTATAAGTCGCCTCAAGTGTTACTGTAAGTCCGATGTAAGTGAATAAACAACGATGAAATAAATTTAACGGAGAGTTCAAAAGCTGGCTTTATAGGTAGTGGTGGGCTTCCAATTAAAAGTTCAAAAAGTTCGAGAATTGAAAAGGGTTTTGTTATTTTCGTTTTTTATGGAGGAGAGGAAAGGATTGTATTGTTTTTCGATTGTTCTTCGCCGATTATTTTATAGGATTCGAAAAAATAAGGTTGATGAGAATCAGGTGTGGGTTTTTGGTTGAGATGCTTCAGTTGGTTCTATGTGCCAGTTTTCTCGAAGCGTAGCTTTTTTTACTTTCAAACAGGGAGGGGTGAAGGGTAGAATAAGATAATATCAAATTTTAGTGGGAATATCAGTATTTATTGGTTGTTTGTGATATTTCCTCCATTTTCCTTTCAGAGTCAAGAATTCAAAACTGTAAGACAGCTATTGACTCCATGACCCAATTATCGTTTTTTGAAACATCATTCCTGAAAATTATTCATTTAACTGGCCAAGAAAACTTGCATCAGTTTTGGAAGGAAAAGGTCAATTCTGTGTTGAGTGACAGTTGTTCCATGAGAAGTTACCGTTCACTTTCAAAGGTTGAGTGTCATGGCATGGCATGAGATATTTTGTCGTATACCTGGCAAAAAAGAAAAATATTGTGTGAATTTTGTCCTGTGACCAGAGCTGTAAAACTGGTTTTAGTTTAGATTCAATTCTATTTCCAACATACTTCAGTTTTGGTTTCACAAGGTGTTTACTAACAATTGAAAAAAGATGAAAAAAGAAAGGAAAAAAATAAAATAAAATAGGAAGAATTTTAAAATTTTTACTGTAAAAAAACAATCAAAGAATAAATAAGTAGGGTTTTTTAGGCAAATTTAAAGCTATAAAAATAGTATAAAAATGGCAATAAAAGTGAAAAAAATCCGTTTTTCAGAATTAGTGGACATCTTTCAATATTTTGGATCCTTCCTTTATTAAATTTCAGTTTTGGTTTCAATGTTCACCCTCTTCCTCCTTCCACCCTCCATTTTCATATCACTCCTCGCAAGTTTAAAAAAATGTAAATTGCCCAAAAAAATGTATTTTTCTAGTGAGAATGAATGTATGATCCGAATTTGAGCTTGATCAAATTAACTGTATTTTGGTTCTGGTTTTAGTTCCCATATTTTCGTTCAATTTTTTCTTCTAGTTCTAAAGTTTTGTTTCTAGTTTTAGCTTTGATTTTAGTTTCAACATTTTATTTTGGTTCAGGTCCCAATGTTTTAGTTTTGATTCTATTCTACCAAAACAATATATTTTGGTTCCAATTCCAGTTCCAATATTTGGGTTACATTTTCATCTCTGGTTTCCACGGTTTGGCCATGATGGAAAACTTGAATCTTTCCAGTTCCAATTTTAGACTTTAGTTTCACTTGTTAAAATTTCTTGGTACCAGTTTTAGTTTCTGTTTTGAGATCCAGTTCTAGTTCTATTTTTCATTTTTTCTCTCATTCCTCACAACAAAAAATTTTCAAAAAATAAAATTTTGTCATTTTTAGAACAAAAAAATAGAAATTTTGAGAAACTGAACTAAAGATGTGAGAACGTCAGCAAAACTCGGAGACTTCAGTTCCAGCTCTTGTTTACATTTTAATTTCAGTTTCAGTTCTAGTTCTTCTTTTTTAGTTTCAACAGTTTTTTCAGTTCTGAGTTCTAGTTTCAGTTTTAGTTTTCATAACTTAGTTCTGATTTCAATGTTTAAGTTTCAGTTTTAGCTTTGCTGTGATTCTAGATCCAATGTAGTTTGATTTTGGTATCAGTTCAAGTGTTTTGGTCCCACTTTCATTACTTTTAGTTCTGGTTCCAAAAATTTGGTTTTGGTTTAATTCTAGTTCCATCGTATTTTGAATTTTTGTTTTGGTTTCAGTTTGAATGTTTCAGTTCTGATTTCAAAATTTTGGCTCTAGTTTTTGTTTTGATTCTGGTTTCATTTTCAGTTTCAACTCTTTGATTCCTTTTTCAGCCCTGGTTCCAACGGTTCGGTGTAAATTCTACCTACGTTCAACAAACTTTGGTTCTGATTTTAACTCTACTTTTGACTTTGATTTTTGTCCCTACGTATTATTTTGTTCCTGAGTTCGGTTTTTGTTTGTGCTCAAAAATTTTACCTCAAAATCTAGGAAAAGTCATGTTTTTGTTAGTTCCCGGAAAAAACGAATAATGCATTGAAAAATCTAGCTAGTACTAGTAGTCATCAAGATGTACCTACTTCTGGGATAATGAACATCATCAAATAAAAATTTTTTGGTTCCTTTCAATGTAAAAAAAAAAAGTAAACCAATTAGAACCAGAACCAATATAAGAATTGGGTTTTAGTTCGGGTTCTAGTTCTAACATTTTGGATTTGGTTCTAGCTTCATGCTTCAATCTTGAGAGTGATGAAAAGCTAAAATGATTTTAGTTTCAGTTTGAGTTTTAAATTCCAAAATTTAGAATTTATTGTCTCAATGGATCTCACTTGAATTTCTTATGCGCTCAAATTTCATAAAATTGAATAAAAATGTCAAAGCTGCAGTAATTTTTGAAATTTCAAGTTCTGTAGTTTTCTCAATTTTCAGTTTCAATTTTCTTATTTGAGTTTCAGTTTTAGTTTTCCTTCATTGAATAATCTAAAAGTAATTCATTTTGGAAATTGATGGATTTTTCCCTTCTAAATGTGGGGTTTCCTTCATATCTCCAAATGTAATGGTTTTTACCAAAATTCCCTTTGGTTAAGCTTTCCTGAAAATCATATTTTCTATCGGATAATAATTAAGTGATCCATATGGTAATGTCCCTAAATCCAAAAAATTCGGATCGTCTTGCTTTTTTAGATCTCTACATTCTGCAATTTTGCGCTAATATATTTCCTCTCAGTTTTCCTTCATTAATTAATCTGAAAGTAATTTATTTTTAAAATTGATAAACGTGGTTTTTCCTTCATATCTTCAAATGTAATGATTTTTACCAAAATTTCCTTTGGTTAAGCTTTACTGAAAATCATATTTCCTATCAGATTATCAAGTGATCCATGTGTTAAAGCAGGGTTGACCAGAGTCTGCTCTGAAAAAGGAGTCGCAAAGGACTCGAAGACTCGGAGTCGACTCTGAATGAGACTCGGAGTCTTTTTTCTTTGAGACTCGTTTTTTAACGACTCTAAAAAAGTCTAATACTATGCGAGCAAGTCTTTTTTACGAGTCGCAGTATATTTTTTTCTCATCTGACTGTATTTTTGAAGGTGAAAAAAGTGAAGTTTTTGGGTTTTTCAATGGGTTTTTCAACTTTCCGAATTTGTGAAGATGGAATTCATCATTTACCATTCATTCACTGCAAAAATTCATTGACTGCAATTTAAAAAAAAGGGGAGGGGGACTCTGAAAAAAGACTATCTGAAGACTCCGAGTCTTTTTCCGAGTCTTTTTGTGAAAGACTCGCGGGGGGGTCGACTCGGAGCTACAATTTCTAATGACTTGCGCCTCTCGACTCGGAGTCACAATTTTCAAGGACTCGCGTCAACCCTGTGTTAAAGTCCCTAACCATAAATTCGGAACGTTTTGCTTTTTTAAATCTCTACATTCTGCAATTTTACGCTAATATATTTCCTCTCAGTTTTTCTTCATTGATTACTCTGAAAGTAATTTATTTTTGAAATTGGTCGATTTTTTCCCTTCTAAATGTGGTTTTTCCTTCATATCTCCAATTGTAATGATTTTTACCGAAATTGCCTTTGGTTAAGCTTTACTGAAAATCATATCGCACCGTCAGTGCAATAACAACACATCTCAAAAAAAATGAGTTTTCGTTTTTTTGCATAAATTTATGTAATTTTTCACGCCCTTTCCAGTGACGAGTTCAAAAATTCCTGAAATGAATTCCTTTTGGTAGAATTTTGAGATGTGTTGTTTTTAAATTTCATCAAATTTTCTAAACTGGCGAATCTGTTCAATGCAACAACACTACATCTCAAAAAAAAAAACAAGAAATAAACTTTTTGAACAAAAATGAAAACTTCATTTATTTTTAATCATTTTTCTGCAAATTTTATTAAAAATTATGAATTAAGATCGAGTTTTAAAAGTTTTAAAAACATTTGTACCATTAACTATCAGTATCAAGTTAAAAAAACGAATACAATGAATAAGTTATACTCTAAATTCTAAATCACAAGGATGAAAAAATTAGTCGAATACAAAAACGTAGGTACGTAGTTTACTTCAGGGAACATAAATACTTAGGTATTAAAATTAATAAAGGCACCAAATTTCGTAAAATGAATCGTTACTCAGTACGAAGTACATTTACCATCAAGTTGAAAACAAATAAATAAATTTATAGGTACTGTAAATCACAGAGTTTTCAAATTATTTAAATAAAATTAAAATTAAATCAACATGTCGTTCATCTAAAAATAAAACCTTACATTTCTTAAAAGAGATCGTTACTTAGTACTAAGTACTTTTACCAAGTTGAAAACAAATAAATAATACCCTAAATCAGATCATTACTCAGTACTAAGTACTTTTACAAAGTTAAAAACAAATAAATAATACCTTAAATCACAGAAATCAAAAAATTATTCAACTAAAATGAAAAATAATGTACGTAGGTACGTTAATTTATGTAAGGGAAAATAATTAATAAAGGCACCGAATTTACTAAGAGATAAGAGAGATCATTACTCTGTACTAAGTACTTTCCACAAGTTGAAAACGAATAAATAAGTAAATTTAGGTACTAAGTCTAAATCACAGAGTTATCAAATTATTAAAATTAACATCTCAGTTCATCAACAGAAAAATAAATACTTATTTTAATAATGGTAGTATAGTTCAGACTTCTATGTCTAATTCTATATTAATAACGGTCATCTCTTCGGCGGCTTCTTCTTCTTCAGCAGCTTCTTTGGCAGCTTCTTCAATTTCTTTCGAGGTACTGGCTGCTAAATTTCGATAAAAAGCGTGATGATTTTTCGGTATCACACCAGTATCACACATCTCCATCAAGTCTTTCTTTTTAGAGTTCCCAATCGAACTTTTAGAACCGGCTAGAGCTGGACAGATTTCCGAATACTTTACTGTTCTCTTTGTAATGGAAATGGAACGGAAAGATTCTTCAGAATAATCTGTTTTGTAGTATATCTTATGGTCATTTTTTCGAATCTGTAAGTAGAAACATTGAAACATAGAGATAAGTGTTTTTTTATCAAGTGATGAAGTAATGCATAAAAATTAAAAGTATAAGTACGAACCTCAAACACTTTCGCATCCATGAATGGTAAATCTTTGAAATTGAAACTATCTGCTAACTTTTTAAAATCAAGAAATTCATCGCCGATTGCTTCATAAACTCGAAATGGTGGACCAGTCCGCTTTGCAGTTTTAATTATTCCAATCCAATCGGCCGGTACATAGATATTATTGGCTTTTAAATATAGCTTTTTATTTCGTTCGATACAAGAATGCATCGAGTCGGCTTGATTTTGAGTATGACCTTTAACGAGATATTTATGTGTTATTTTTTCAATCCCAAATCGTTGAACAGCCCAAAAATACATCGAAAGGATAGCTTTGTTCTTATTTTGAGAGGCGCAGTTATCAGAGTAGAATACGAAATTTTTTTTACCAATGTGGTGTCTCAAAAAGAAAGATACGAACGTTGAAACTTCATTGGCTCCTTTAAATGCCATGGCTTCATGCCAAACATAGCAATGTCCAACACCATTGGAACAATCGAATATGGTAAAATTGTAGCAATTCAACTTGCTTTTATAAAAAAACGATGAAATTTCTCCACAAGGTGATTGCATAATAGCTTGAAGATCGTAACAGCATACTACAGTTTCATTCTCAGGAATTTTTCCGAGTAATATATCGCTCTCCTTTTCTTTTCTTGATAAAATCTTATTCGCGATGTGACTATCATATTTTTTCTTCAAATCCACATTAGAATTCTGTTGAGACTCATCCAAGTTGTTCCAAGTAGTACATAAGTCGCACTGATCTTTTTTAGGTTTAAAGAAACTAAGATTAAACTCGTTATTAAATATCTGCGAATACGTGTGTATCTTGACTGGAATTTTACCTTTTGAAGTCATTGCAGCTGTGTATAAGTTGTACATAATTGTCAAGTTTAAATTACCCTCAAGAAATTCACGTTTTGTCTGGGCACGCAGGTAATGACTTTCAATACGTGAAAATGAGTTGATATGATTTCGTACCTCTTCCTTATCATCGTCGGAAATTTTTTTTCTGTTATCATGTTTACCACGGCCATCGGCTCCAATCTGTCCAGATGTTTCATCAAAATTTGCAAATGCATTTCGTAAGAAAGTATTGCCAATGTTTAACGTATTCATGAAAAAGATTTTACAAACACGAACTTGACTACCATCAATCGGTAAGAAATATTTTCGGTTCAACTTACGGCCAGTATAATCAATAGGATAGCGGTAGAACGGATCAATTTCTTGGGAATTTTGATTTACCCAAAGAATTTGTTTTTTTCGATCACCTAATGCCGCAAATGCATCATGTATTCTCTGTTGCTCTGTTGCATCAATACGACGAGGGCATTCATAAGCACAGGAGCATTGGCCGCAAACATGACTATCGGCAGTTATTCGAAACGTAGAAGTAACGTGACTTTCTTTGAGATTAACTTTTTTCTTCACAATATTACGTTTCCATCCCTCAGGATCTCGTTGTCGTTTTTTTCGGCTTCACAGTCTTAATTTCAGTCTCTGTAGTCTCTGGTTGGGAAGAACTATCTTTCGCGCTCGCATGATTTCTGAGAATATGGATGAATCTCTCTTCATTTTCGTCGAACGAACTCTCTTCAGAACATTCTGGTATATAGTCTTCTCCGCTCGTTGTTGATGAAAACGAGTTATTCAAATCCTATAAACGTAACATTGTGATTCCATTATATTTTTACGTAATAAGAAAAAGTCGACAAGTATTACAATCATTGAAGCTGTAAAGATGAAAAATATTATGTTTATACTTACTAAATATGACGCCATTTTTCATTTTCAAATTATAATCCCAGTAAATTATAAAATTAATGACTAGAAGAACATTTAAGAACGAGAAATACTATTAAAACAATGGTCGCGTCGATCAGCTGTCCCTAAAAAAGGCGCTGAAATGATAATAACGCTATCGCGCACACCTTACTGCGCATTGAAATGTCAACACATCTCAATATTACGTAAAAATGTGAAATTCAAAAACAACACAACTCAAATAAGGTTTAATAATCAACAAATTATTCAACTATTTCACATTTAATGAACAATATAATACAACAATAATAAAGAGGAGACTTTGGGCTTTATTTTGAGCTATTGATATTTGAATTTGGGGCTGTGGTTGAAATTTAATGATACTTTAAAGTTTTACCAAAAACTTAATTCCTCTCTCCTGCGAAATTTGATTTTTTGAGATGTGTTGTTATTGCACTGACGGTGCGATATTTCCTATCAGATTATTAAGTGATCCATGTGGTAAAGTCCCAAAATCCGTAAATTCGGAACGTCTTGCTTTTTTAGATCTCTACATTCAGTAATTTTGCTCAAAAGACACTTCCTCTCATCTCCATTACCTATTTGCAGAGCTATGGCAGAAAATCTTCATTTCTCTATCTAATTATTCTCTTCTAACTTCCAAATTAGTACATAACTTCTACACTTTTTCGCCCCGAGGGAAAGAGAAAGGAAGCTATGTTAGGCTATGCGGCGATATCGGCGGCGTTGACGACGTCTCATCTGTTCAATACACTATGGCTGTTTCGTTACAAACTAAAGAGTCGTCGCATACGTACGTATTTTTAATAACAGCTGTCTCGGAAACTCGCTAATAATAGGTTAGCTGCGGTGCTACGGCGAGAATGAACAGAGACAGCACGATCATGAGGTAACCACGAATATCATCGTAGGGGCCACGATTAGGGGAACCAAAGGCGCAGGGGGTGCATTCATAATACACTATTGGGTGACGGTAATGAGTATATATGGCGTTGACTGCAACAGCAGCAGCAGAACAGCAGAACATCAGAAGTCGAGAGGGTACGCCATGAGATTGCTGTTGATACTTCAATATCAGGTGTGCTGGCGCTGGCCAACTCTAGGTTCGTTTTGCAGTCGACGAAGAGCTTCGTTGAAAATTTTTCGCCGAATGCATATAGGTGTAACGAGTTACGGTCGAGTGGCTCGTACTGTAGTCGTTTATGATGTAATCGCCCTCCCATTCTTTGGTTTTTTAAACTGCTGTTAAATCACCTTGCACGAGGAAAAAACTAGGTAGGTGTGTAAACGTGTCGTGTTGTTACAATGTTTACCACAGATTATCATCTTAGATGCAGCACTCGAATGCGGCCGGCAGAGGAGACAAGACGAGATCGATATGTAAGTTGGCCTGGTATGTAAGGCATAAGTATATGCATCGAACTTGGTGAAGAGACGAGCCGAAATTCTCTTTTAGGGTTTGGTAATGGAGCATGATAAAGTATGGCCGGATGCCAATGTACGAAATGAAGCGTGGTACTGTGCCGGTGGTCCGTTCTACGTTCGTTGCGTTCGAGTGTTAATTAATTCGTCGCAAGGTTGCGAATAAAATTGGCGAATTGTCGAAGACGCGTGGCGTGGCGCTTTGCTTCTTCCTTGTGTAAATACTCGTCGCCGATGTACCATTGAAATGTATACAATAATTGAATATATCGGTTATAAAGCGATACGATGCGGTGGCGCCTTCAGCGGCAGCTCTGGCGACCGCGCTTTATCGAATTGTTGCAACTCGACGACGTATAGAGCTTTTGGGTAAAGAGGAGGGTAGATGGACTCTCTTGCTGTGTACGGCGGCGTAGCATGTAGTAAAATGCGTGATCTATTCCGAAGCTCTATGTGGCTGAGGAGCGACAAAGAAGGCCAGAGAAAGCCCGGGGAGGATGGAGCGAGAAAGAGAATCGAGACAATCGTAAAAGCTTACGGTTACGGTATTATCGCGCGCGGGTGACGGCGAGATGCGCGCGGCTTGCGTCGCGAAGCTTTTGCACCGCACCGTCAGCGAGGCCGGTGCCCCTTGCCCGAGCCCGTGTATACGATAATGTACTTCGCACAGGCGAACGTGTGTTTACCAGAGAAGGCGCGCCGAGGTAAACCGTTCCGAGCTCCCCCTCGTGTAGGTCCGCGTATATACGACGGATCGCCCCTTACCCCGGGACCAAAGCTCGTCCTGTATTTCCTCTCTTTTGCTCTCTCTCGCGCCCTCGACACCCGCGCCAAGCCTCGTCTCCTTGTGTACCTCTCAAACCTCGGTTATCCTTTTCGGCTTATAGGCGTATACTCGACACCGTGATAACTTTGTATTGTATTGACCTAAATTAGCCGTAGTGTTCCTTTCCTTCGCGTTTGATGATATAATTCTCTATGGCCATTCTGTACCGATGGAGGTGCGTGTGTATTGTGTACCTAATGTGTGTTTGTGGTCGTGCGACGATGACGTTTTTACCTGTGCTGGAGGTTGCATATGTGGATGGGCAGGAGAAGTGGAGGGAGGGGTGCTAGAGATGTGATTTTGATCGAAATGGTGAAATGGGAATCTGAAATTGGAATGAAGTCAGTTTTGGGGAGTTACAGTTGGCTCAATATTTTTAGCGAGGGGGGAGGGGGAAGATGAAATATTAAGTTCTTTTCCATTATGAAATGACGAAAATTAACTCAAATTTGGATAATTGAATTTAGTTTGGTGAGAAATTAATGATATTGAAATTTAGGTCCCATTTTATTTGAATTTCAGGCATTAAACAGAGTCATCTTTTTCAGTAACTTGTCCCCAATTTTCAAGGTTGGTCACTATAAGTCACTTTTTTGCCAAAAGGTCACTAATGGTCACTTTTTTCATTCTGAGGTCACTTTTTTCGTTCAAACGGCTCACCGCTCTTGCATAAAATTTTAAAAAATACTGATATTTCTGAAAAAAAAAGAAAAGTCCTCAAATCTTTTTTTTTACCTACTTATTTGTTCACCAGCCTTGTTGATTGATACCTTGACAAAGATTTATTAATAAAAAAAATTTTCAAAAAAAAAAGTTTTTTCAGCTCTATCGCAGAGAGAAATACAGTTTGTTATGAAAAAATAGGGGGGGGGGGTGTTTTTATTTATGAGAAAAAAATTGAAAAATTTGTCACTTTTTTGAAAAATATGTCACTTTTTGCCTGATGAAAAGTCACTAAAGTCACTATTTTTTCCCAAAATCTGTATTTGATGCCTGGAATTTGAATCAATGATTGCTGGAATACTTTCAGACATCTGGTTTCATCTAGGTATCTGGCGTCAGATTTCCTTTAAAATGTTTTCAGGACCTTTTCAGGTTAAGAATATTGCTTCAAACCTCATCACCTTCAAAATCGAATGGTAGATCAAAATATGTGTATGCTTTTTTGTGGTGCTCAATTAGAGATCCATAAAAGGTCGCCTGAAAATTTTGTCCAACAAACTTTGGGGAATTTCCTCAAAATATGTGAGTTACTCAATAATTTTGGACTTGAAACCCATCCCACCCTCCAACATTTTTTTCAATTGTAATTTTAAATTATTAATTGCTTATTCTTGATATGGTTAATTTTATTCAATTTCGTCATTTAAGATGAATTTAAGAATATTTTTTTTTAATTTCAATTTTTCAAAGGTTCAGTTCCTTAATAATATATTTTTAATTTGAATTTTGTATAAATTGTTTCATCCAATCAAATGGAGAACATAAAGGGTCCAATTGTTCATTTTTCAACTTTACGTTTTTGTGTTCAGCTGATCTAGATTTTATGCAGTAGATAACGACATTTCCTATCAACCTGCTGTTGCGAAATTGGGGAGGAAGTGAAGAATTTCCCTGGGAGCCAAATGGGGGCTTGAGCAGTGAAACACTTTTTGGATCTCTGTACAAATATGATTTTTTTTTTGAAAAAATTAGAAGAAGTATTGCCACTTATGCTGAAAGCATTTGAAAATTTATTTTTTTGAGGTACCTACAAAAAAATTATGAAACAAAAGGGATTGTGATTTTCTGGAGTTGAGAAAATTCTGAAAATTTTCTATAAGGGTTCCAAGGTTTATATGAAAAAGCACACTTTCACTTTTTGGTTCTTTCGATTAATTTTAGGTTTGTTCCTGCACATTGTAATCCCATTTTTGGTCTGATGGGGTGATGACAATAATTGGCTAAAAAAAATTGAACCACATTAAAAATTGTTATATTTTTGGTCAATTTTTGTACTTATAAATGTAAGATCTCATGGCCTTCGACTTTGACCATTAATTAATAAAAACCATGAAATGATAGTGATTTGGCAAGAGCTGATTTGAAAATTCAGCTACAAGTTCTACAAGGTTTTTTGATTCATCGACCGTTGCAGTCGAAAAAATCCCTCTTTTCAGAATTTTCACCGCCTAAAAAGTTGTAAAACTTGATCAAAATGAAATAATTTCAATACTGAATTAGTGGGTTCAACTATTTTCTGATAAGTTTTAGGTTTTATCACTTCATCCAATAAGGACTCTGGAAACTTTCATGCTTTTAATACGATTCGTTGAAAAAAATATATCTGAAAAAGATTTTTTTTATTTTTCAAAATTCCTAAGCAATTTCAATTGATAATGTTTGATAATTCTGTATCATTTTGACATTTTGTCAGCCTCTGAAAAACAAAACTTTTATGTTAAATTATTTTTTGTTAAATTGACATGTGCCTATTCAACTTTCTTGTTTTTATTTTCAAAATTACCAAGCAATCAAAATATTTGACATTTGTGTAACTTTTTGTTATTTCATCGAACATCAGGAAAAAAAAATTAAAATATATCACAAAATGTCATCATTTCAATACCTAGTGTAGAAAATTTGTTCGCTCATTTTACGGATTGACCCCTAGCAGCACTAAAACATATCTATGTAAAAAAACAGAGCAGGCGAGAGCCAAATTCCATTGCCAGAAGTCGAAGATCACTTTTTTTCATACAAAAATCTGAAATGAAATTTTCGACGTTCCTTTTTGTAAATTGAAAAAAGTTGAATTAAATTTCATAAAAGTACCTAGTTTTAGTTTTGAAAAAAATAAACATTGTTAATTTTTTCCAGTTTTTTCAACTTCGAAGAATTTTATCAATTTTATTGTATGCGATGAAATTTTTAAAACATCATCAATTGTGGAAAATTTTCCCAATTTGGAATAATTTTATGAGCTTGGGTAATTTAAAATGTCAATTATTTTAATTTTACAAATTTAATTATGAAATGTTGCAGATTGGTCAATTTTTAGAGAAGAGTTAAAGTTGGAGTTGGTGGGGGGGGGGGGGGTAAATTGAAAATTTCCAACTGATAATGGATTTTTTCGTCCTCAATTTTATTTTGATTCAAATATTTTTACCGAAATGTCATTACTTCTGCAAATTTTTCTACTTGAATTTTTTTTTTTGGTTTAAAAAAAATGCAAAAAGGGGAAGATGGATTTTTCGTCCTCAATTTTATTTCAACTCACATCTTTTTTTTAAACAAAACTTCATTACTTACTCTGCAAATTTTTCTACTTGAAAAATAATTTTTCTCGTGGATTAACCCTCGTCCCCACTTTCTCATTGTGTTCTAAAAATATCAAAAAATTAATTTTTACGAGATTTTTGTGGGCCCTTGTCAAAACTGAAGAAACAAATTGATTGATTATTAAATTTTTTGCAAACAAACAAATAAAAAGTATGTATCGAAAGTAATCGTTTTGAGAAAAAATTTTCGAATAAAAATTGAAATTGTTTCATAATGAAATAATTTTTTTGATGATGGCAAATTTCAGAATGGCTTTAGGGATCAAGATGGAAATATCACCGAGAATGACAAAAATCGTTCAAATTTTAATCAACTTTGGATCTCTAAATTTTTTAAACTAATTTCCGAGAATTTAAAGAGTTTAAGTAATTTTCCTCGATGATCATATTGAACAGGGGTTGATTTTCAATATTTCCTCAATCAGCAAGAAAAAAATTTCAAAAATCTACGTTAGCAAAATTGCTACCTATCCTCACTTAGAACCGGACACATTCGACCATAACGTGATTTTCGTTATTTTCGTCGGTTTACGAAAACGCTCACCGCTACCGCTGCTTCGAAGAGAATATACGCCTTAGATAACATTTTAACGCGACGGATATCTTCATCGAGGCCATTTTGAAAACCCTTCGAAAGACCCGATAGATCTAATTTACTATCTATACATATACGACGAGGAAGAAGCACCACGCTATATACTTAGATGACAACAAAGAAAACACGGTCGTTGTTTAGACGTTTAACAAAGCACTTTTTCTTGCCACCGCGCCCGCGATACGGCGATAACGTTGCCAAGCCATTTATACGTGTATTGATAAGCTTCTCGTCGAGCTTACGAGGTTCGAAAACATACGCCGAGACCAACAGAAAGAGAAAGACGAAGAGAAAAAAAAGCACGGTAATTTTTTTCTTCGCTTCTAATTGCGAAACAAAATTGTGTTTACGGGTTCGAAAAGCATGAGAACACCAAACGGTCGTAAATTTATTCGGGCACGGTTTCTTGGCCATTTCGCGCATTGTAAAAATTTATTCCAATCTGATAAATTCAATTACCATAATGTCGCTGGGTCAAAAATGATGCTGTATTGTGACAATCGCCCCGGATTACAGTGGATCGATTATGTGGCCCGGCGTCGTGAAAAATTACGTACTAATTATTGCTCATCAGCGTAGGTGCAGTTTTCTTGGCGTATTAACACGTTGGCTGGCGAAAAATTGCTAATAAAGAGGATTCTTGGTTTTTGGCCGGATTTTAGCCGCTTGAAATTAGCCACTGACGTGGTTGAATAATTCGTTTTATGGAAATCTTGGCATATCAACTCGTTAGGAAATTAGCTCGAGTAGATTAGTTGTGAAAGAAAAACGACTGTTAGGTGTACCGTATGTTATCGGTTATTCGAACATATGTATCTACGTCAACGGTTTGTCGAAATTCAATATTGCGAATTTTTAAAGCCACGAGGATGAGATATGAACACGTCGATGTGTAGAGAGTCGTCCCTATAGTGAAACATGGCGTATCACTGTACATATGTCCTAATACAACTTACAACAGGGGTCACAATAATCATTAGTGGAATGACTCTAATATTATTCGTTATCGTAATTTTTTTCTCTTTCTGAAACCCACTAATTGATAACGATTGTATCCTGTATATTAAATACTCATCCTCTCATCGATACTATTAACGATGAGATAAGCGGAAAAAAGAAAAAATTTACTGAGAAATACATAAACTCTCGAGATATGGCACACGCTGACTGACACATGATGACGTGCTGCTGAAAAACAAAGTAAGCAGTAAGAATAATACAAATCGTTCTGCTATCTTCTCTTGTGATGTCAGTACAGAAGTAGTACGTCTGTTGGTAATATAATAAACGCAATAAGAGAGTAGGATAATGCAGCGAAAGAATACGTTATTCGATGAAATTGATAAGGAGCTTGCAAGAGAATTTTAAACATCGTTGACTATTTACACGCGGATACGCTTCAAGCAGCAATTCAAAATTGCTGCGAATGTGCGAACGACTGACTCATTTGCTTTCTCGACTTTTTGACCTGAAATTTTTTTTCAAGTTCATCAGCTTGATCTCCGAATATTTTCGAAAAATTTCCCAAGTTTGAATTTTTTTGAGCTCTGAATTTTTTTCGTAAAATTTTTCAACTTTCGAATTTTTTAATCGAAATTTCTCTTGAAAATTTTTTTAGGTCAATATTTTTTTTCGAAATCTTTTTTTACTCCAAAATTTACCTCCAAGTTTTTCAAAAATTTTCTCAAGTACCTAGGTAAATAGACCAGTCAAATTTTTTAAAAAATGTACCATAGGTACCTTGAAATAATTTAAATTGATTTTTTTCGTGTTTTTTGTTCATAATGGTCTACGTCTCTACTAATCATAACCAACATCCTAAAATGTCCAACCCGGGGAGCATCCGCTACTCCTTGGCAGCGTTGCCAATTCTGTTGAAATTATGCTAAATCACGAAAAAATTTTCGTTTTTTGCTTCCTGAGTTCCTGGCATAATTTTATGATGCCAGGAAGCCAAAAACACTTAAAAAAATTAAGTATGCTAAATCTAGCATAAATTATGCCAAATTGGCAACACTGTGGTTGGAGAGGGGGAAATCCTCGTTAAAAACTGGTTTCCGTGAATACCTTCTCTAATGAGCCTCAAAAGTAAAATCAGGAAGGTGAATTTTTTTCAAAAACTCTCACTTCCTTGGTCAAAAATCAAAGGGAAACACCTAATTTTCAAAAAGTTGCAGTATTTTTTTGAAGAATCGAAACTGTCTCAAAATTTTACCAGTGAAATGTAATTTTTTAGACAGACCTGTATTGCATCCGTAAAATTTACAGCAAAAATGTTGGTCCTAATAGTTAAACAAGAGTGAAGTTCTGAAGTTATCAAATGTAAAGTAATAGAGGGGGAGAAACAACACTCAATATTTTGAAAAATTTCGGGTTTGGTATCGAAAAATAGGTTATTTATATTCCAGTCAATAGAGCATTTTTAGAGGGCAAACCCACACATCGGAGCCAACAGCGGTTTTTTGCTGAATATTGTCGAAAATGGTCCCCTAATTAACATACTTCGACCCACCTCATCCACCCTCACCGCTAACCCCCTACGGTGGGTTAAAGCCCTCCAAACCAGTTTTTTTTACTTCTATTTGATTTTCATGAAAAAATACATCACAGACATTTTATTCCAGATTAAGTTCCCTACAAGTAGATTGGTCGTTTCTGTTTCAACATAAGACGACAGAAATGTGATTTTGTTGATTTATGATCAGTTTATTACCAAATTTCAAGTCTACCTCCAAAATCCTCATTTTTCAGGACGCCACTACTCCACTCCTATTCAAGATGCGGAAATGATTGATGGCTCATTTTGTAGGGAATTTAATGTAGAATAAAATGTCTGTGATGTATTTTTTCATAAAAATGCAAAGAAAATCAAATAGAAGGAAAAAACTGGTTTTGGGAACTTTAATCCACCGTGGGTGGGGGGGGGGTCGTAGTATGTTAATTAGGGGACCATTTTCAACAATATTCAGCAAAAAAATAACCCTGTTGGCTCGGATGTTTGGGTTTGCCCTCCAAAAATGTTCAATTGACTGGACTATTATGATTGTAGCTTCTCAAATATGATTCTGACACTTTTTTTTTTTTTTTTTAATGAAAAAGAATTTCCCCAGCTTTTTAATTTTGATCATTTCAAAAAATATTATAACTGTATTTAAAAAGTGGGTCAGCATGTCTAACAAGTCCTGCTTTGGCTGAAAGGTCCTGCAGGTCCTGCAAAAGTTTTGCTTTCTATGTAAAAGTCCTGTTTTTTGTTCAAATTTGAACCTCTAACAAACACTAGCAAAAATTACACATGCAGAAAAAGTTTTGAATTTGAACAATACCTAGAATGATAAGAAATTAAGAATTGTTTTTGTTATTCCTCATATTTTTGAAGATTACACTTACAATCATTTAAAAAAAATCACCAATAATTACTTTGATTGTGTTATTTTTCGAAAATTGTCTGCTCAATAGATTTTTTGGTGTGTGTGGGGTGGGGGTGGGGAGGGGATACAAGGTACATACAATATTTATTACCTAGTGTTTTGAAAAAATCCTTCTGAAGGTCCTGCTTTAATTGGCCATTATAAACAAAAAAAAACACGAAAAAAATCAAGATTGAATTATTTCGGGGTGCAATTATAATAATACAGGACTAAATATTTTTTCTCAGTCAAAACTTTTTTAGCATCTAAAATTTTATCCTAAAATTTTTTAAGTAAAGTGTAATTTTTTCTCATTTTTTCAGTTTTGAATTTCTTTTTCTGAAACTTTTTTTTCATAATTTTTCTTCTCTAAAATTTATTTACACTGCATGTGAAACTTCATCTTGAAAATTTTTGAAATTGAAGTTTTTTCACCATTTTTTTAAAATTTAAAATTCGAAGAAAAGCCTTGGGTTGGAAAATTTTTGAGTTGAAAAAAGTTGTGAAGAAATTTCAATTTGAAAACATTTTGAGGCGAAATTTTGGAGTTCAAAAAAATTTGAGATACTTGAAGTTCCGGAATTGAAAAAAATTGAAATTGAAAAAAAAACACAATTGGAATTGAAAAAGTCGAGAAAGTGAACAAATCGGTCATTCGAAAAATTTTTTGAATCAGGTTCCTGAATCACATCCGTGTAAAAGTCAACGGTATTACAACCAGGTGTGAGGTGTAGCACACGCTCTCGATTATCACACAATCGAGAAATGTTCTCTAATAACGAAAAATTACCAACTTAATTGATTAAAATTTTAATTTTTATCGCGAATGTAGAAACAAAGGGGGGAATGGAGAATAGGCCAGAGCAATACCGAAGATTAAAACGTACAAGTAATTATAGCTGTTGTTGTTATGATTGTAACAATAATACAACTGTAGGACGACCGAGTCACGCATGCGTGATTACAGAGGTTTCATCGTTGTTGGCGATGGTCTTATTTTTTAATCGAGCTTGTCATTTTTTTTTTACATTCGGCCGAGCTTAATAAACGAGCTACGTGTGCACCTATATAGAATTCGACTTCGGCGAGATTGTTTTAATAATGGCGGCGCCTCCTGTGCGTGAATGGGTCTTTTTTTTGGCTTGGCGAAAATTACTATAGCAGGGGATAAAATTAGATTTTAATGGGGGATTAGTACGGTAGATGTTTTGAACCAAATGAAGAAATATCGTATTGAAAATTGAAGTGTTTACGACCGTGTTTTTTTTTCCACTGTGGGGCTAATTTCAAACGAAGGTGTTGAAGTTTATGGTAATTTTTGTTTTGGTAGAGGATTTTTAATTAACAAAGTTGTAGGATTTTTTTGGGGTTTGATAAGAATCTCGGTATTGAATTTTTTTACGTGCGGATGAGGTTTTGTAATTTTCTAAATTGATGTCTGTTTAGCTCCGCGTGAAGGAATTGGGTTCGGGGTGAATTTTTTCAGTTGACCTAATTTCCTCGGAAGTAATGTGATCAACATGTAACCCAAATAAATTCTATGCTGAAAATTACTGCAGTGGAACGAACGATGCAAATTTTATTGGTTTAAAGGAAGATGCCAGGAAGGAGAAATTCTTGTTCGGTTTCCTTTGGCGGAAATTTTTAAAATTTTCCATTTTATACGATTTGATGTTAAGTTGAACTCGTTGAAAATTTTTTTCAATTGCCATTTTTCTCAACTTCTCGTCTTAATGGTTCTGAGGTTAACTTACATGTCCTAATTTTCAAACCGAATTTTTTCCTAATACTTTTAAACCACCTTTTACCACTTCGAAGGAAAAAATCTCTCCGCAGAATTATCCCATCAATCTGGAATTTATAAAGACGTAGTTCGCTAGCATGTATTGCGTCTGACATTAAAAGACGGGAAAAAGGAAACATATCCATGAACGAAGAGTAAAAGAGAACGTAATAAATATGACGCTATATACACATCTTCTATATCTACACAGTCGTAATATAGTATATTTTGAAAAACAAATAAACTACGTTGTGTGTTCGTGTACGTACGAATAAAGAGAAGAAGAAAACCTCTTTGGTAATATATTTTTATATTTTCGAAATATTCGCATCGATTCATTATGTACGTAAACACATGTGTAGCAGTATGCGAGTCTTGGACGCGTGCTTAGAATTTACCCAGTGTGGAGATAAAAAATGCGTCGATTTGTGCATCTGCATTTGTCTCGGTTTATTACGGTGTGAGCCGAAGTCGTCATCTGGTTGGAGAGAGAGGGAAAAAGTGGAGTAATTTGTGAAATTGCCATGCCAATTTTTTTAAGCGTGTGCTGTGGAACGTAGGCTCGTCCATTCTGCCTTCGTGTACTTGCATTGAATTGAAACTAAAATTACAAATTATCTAATCTCAGATCAATTCGCTAGATATACTTATTGGTTAATTATAAATAGAGATTATGATGAAAGATCATTTCAATCGTGCCAGTGTTTTACATAATGTTTACAAAAATGGTCGGAAGGGGAGGGGGAGGGGGTTGATTGAATTAGAGATCAAGAAAATCCGTCACTTGAAGATCTAAAATTTCATCTTGTCCTTGCTGAAACTACATATTTTAATGAATGTTTTACAAACTGCTGCTGAACAAAATGAAAATTTGAACTGAACATTTTGAAAAATCTTCCACAAACGTACCTTTATAGGATCCATAATCATTGAAAATTTCAATTTTTTTCATGGACCCTTTCCAAAGATACAAAATGTTGAGTTATTGCTTATTGACATATATGTAGGGGGGGGGGGATATCTCGTGAAGGTGATGAGGGGTCAAAAATTTGGGTAGGAAGTTTTCAAGTCAGGGGTAACATTTAGAACCACTTTAGACCATATTTGGGTCAAAGGCCAGTTCAACTGTCTTATCAAGAAAGACCCTATATGTCAAGGTCTTTTCAAGAAGTTCAAGTATGTCATAAATGACATGAAGAGGGGAGGTTTTTATAATTTATGTTGAAGTTATTTTGCATCATGTGCAATGTGCTAATAGATTTGTGTATTTTTTGTTGCAGGTACGTTGAATTTGTGGCATTTTCCATTCCAAAATTTGATTGTGGAAAGTAAGTTTAATGTGATGATTTTTTCATTTCTAATTGCTGAAGATAGCCTTGCATCATCCCCTGACTGGGCATGTGTTGCCCTGGGTGGAAAAATTTGATTTGAACAAGTATCTATAATATGATGTGAAACAAAAAATGCTGCAGGAGTATTTCTGAAATTCTTGTTTTCTGTGACCAAAGAAGGGGTTGGCATGAGCTGAATTTTTAAATTAGTTTTTCAGAAATTATATCTCCAGCATTCGCTGTTTCTGCTTTCAAAGTTTAGCTCCATAGATTAATTTAAATGGATATAATACACAAACATGGAATACAAATTTAGATACTGCAGCAGAATATCCAAAACTTTCCATTTTCTGTAGGCGGAGAATGGTGGTGGTGAGATATTTGCTACAATCTTTAGAAAAATTATTTCTAGTAAGTGTTTGCATATTCTCTGTTTGAAATAGTTGCTCATTTGAATAGACATAAGTAACAAGCAACAAAATATCTGCAATTCCGGTTTTACATGATCCAAATTGTGAAAAACTTCAGAAATAATTGCACCTACAGCATACACTGCTTCTACTACTAAAATTTCAGCACCATAATTTTAGTTGGATGGGTACAACACTGCAGCATAAAATAATAATGTAGCAGTAGAATATCTGGAACCTTCGTTTTTTGTAATGTAACCAAAAAGTGTTGATAGCAGGCTTGTGGGGTCACTTGGGTCTTGCAGTTGCTCCAGGTCTGATGGTTGATTTACAGACACATGCATGCAATCAGTCCGGTCAGTTCGGTCTATTTCAAAATTTTTGAGGTTCTAGGTCTGGGCCTGGTTGGTTCGGTCATTTTCAAAATCTTTGAGGTTCTAAGCCCGGTTGTTATTACACAAATTTTTTTCGTGGGGTTCCGTTGCATCATGTAATGTGATTTTTTTGGGGCCATCGGTTTATTTTGGTCCAGCTATTGATGGTTTTAGTTTAATTTTTTAATAAAAACAATGCTCCGACTATTATTGGCACATTTATACCCACTTTTGATTCATTTTTTTTTCTAAAATACTTCACAAAAATTTTGAAGTATGAATTGAACCATGTTAAATCAAAAGTGACCAAGCGACATAGGAAATTTCACCAAAAATCAGTTTTGAAAGTATAATGATAACTTCTGAAAAAGTTGAAGAAGGGATGATAAGTTTGAGAAATATGTACTTTAGTAAGATTGATCTATCAGTAACGGTCATTGATCTGGTTCGATCTTCAAAATATACCCATCAACAGTTCATGTTCTAGTCTGGTGAAAAAAAAAGACAGTGATAGGTTCAAGGTTGAACAGTGTTCATTAGGTGAAAAATTTATGGCTGGTCTGGTCAGTGTGGTCATATGACCATTTTTCAAGTTCTGGTTAGTCATCAGTTGGATCTTTTGGTCCAGTTCTACAAGCCTGATTAGTTAGTTAGATGAAAATTTTCACAATACTGAATAGCATTGGCTACTGCCACATCAACATTTCAGCTGCATAGGCTCAGTTAGATGGCCATAACAATAATGCAATTTCAGATACTGCAGCAGAATACCCAATACTTGTGCTTTCTGTAACTAGAAAGTGTTGATAGTGAGCTAAATTGTGAAAATCTTCTTGAAGCTGCTGCATTGAAACGATGGTGGTGTTGAATTGAAAACTATGTTTAATTCTCAGATAGCTTTTTCAAGGTCACGTGATCGAATTCGTTGAGATATGTGTGGTACAAAGCAGTAAATGGAGAAACCCTAAAATAATGTAATGCTCCAATGAGCTGCAGATGGGTTAAGGATAGAGGTCTGCTAAAGGCATAATTTCCTTCAAGGAATTTGAAATTTCATGCCGATTTGACACAATGTTTTTCAGCTTATTTGGTTCTCATTTCATTCTTATCATGATTCCTACATACAAGAAGCCAGCAAGATTTCTGAACAGAAGTTGCACGTGATTACATTATTTTCAGTCACATTGCATGATTTTAAGGTGACATGTTTCAGTAGAGATCCCAATTTCACACATTTTGGCGAAGGCTGAATGCCTTGCTAAAAGGCTTTAATCTCTACCTAATCTCTTGGTATCCTCAACTGCAGGCATCATTAAGGATACGGTTTTGAGGAAGGTGCAACAATTTTTTGATGCTGCAAAGCGGCTTCTTAGGAAATGCCACATGTGATTTCATTGATTTCTGTAGTAGCCGTATCACATGATTGGAAGGTGCAGCAATTTTTTAATGCTGCAAAAAGGTTTCTTAGGAAAAGCCACCTGTGATTTCATTAATTTCTGTGGTAGTAGTATCACATAATTTAAAGGTGGCATGTGTCAATAGAAATCTCATTTAAAACATTTTGGTGGATATGAAGATGGCATCTACTGGCGCGAACAAAAACCAGAAAATTGCAAGAATTTTAATGATTTTACTACAAAAAGCAAGAATTTTCAACATTTTCTTTTCTTTTCTTTTTTGTGGGAAAATTTAAAGCAAGAAAAAATGCATGAAAATGGCAAGGAAAAAAATGCAATTGTTAATTTTTCAGATCCAGTAGACCCCATCCCCTTGGTGATGGAAGGTTGCAAGGCAAAGGGACTTGGGCTCTGCCAAGCTTCCTGGTATCCTCAACTGTGGACATGTTTAGGAATAAGATTCTGTGGAAGATGCATTATATTTTTTTGATGCAACAAAAAGTATCGAAACAGTGGACTCTCCAAAGTCCAAATTCTGTTAAGATCTGATATGTTACACTACTATTTGAACTCTTGAACTTCCATCAATTTGTTCCATTCTAACTCTTCTTTCTACAATTCTTTGACTCCCTTCCTTGCTTCTACCTGCTTTAAAACTGAAGAAGTAAACGAATTTGGACTGAAAAAAGGTTGATGACTCCTAGCAAATACCTATTTAAACGTGGTTGTGGTTGGATAGGAGATGCAAACTATATGCAACTGCCACTGCCGTCGCGATGCATCGCATCGCAGGTGAAATTCGTGAAGAGATTGCATGGCAAGTAAAGAGTGACAGGGCCGGGGGAGGAGGGAAATATGCAGAATGAAGAGAAAATATGCATTTTCTTCTTTTCTACTATACGGTATTATCACTCTACTATGTGTACATATTGCAGATACATACATATCTCTTACATATCTGTAGAGAGATGCTATATGAACAAAGATGGGTACACAGGTGAGGCGGTATATAAAGAAGAGAGCAACGGTACCATACACATACGCAGCGAGATCAAAGGCGCGGTGAGCAGGACCGCCTTCGCCCGTCTCGTCGCTCTCTCTCGAAGCGGTATTCGCGTATTCCTTATACCAAAGTATTATATAGGTTTTTCGCACGTGTAAAGAGCGAACGTTGCTTTAGTTGATAGAAGCTTGATATATATATATTTTTTCACGTAGCGCAGAATATTTTCGACGGTAGTTTTTTTCCTCCCTCTCGGCACGGGTTAATCCCCGCTTACCCCCTGGCCCCTCAGGTATCCCCGTCGGGCGCGATGCTATACTTTTAAGAGCCGCGTCGCGGTAGCATCTTGATTTCGTGTACGACGGGCGAGTTGAGCGGCTTGCATATGTACCCGGCGCGGCGCTGCCCCTCTCCCCCTGCCCCCCACCGCGGCCACGATTTAATACGTCACGGCGCGGCCGCGCATCTGTTTACGTATCCGTACCAGTCTGCGTGTGTGTGTGTGCACAGATACCTACGTCGATCATCTGGTACACTGTATGACGCGGTGGTCGCGGCGAAGCGGGATGGTCGCGGTGGTGGGGGGTACGGCGTGTAGTGACGGTTATCCGCTAGCTTCGTCGGCATCAGTCATGCTGTTAATTGTCGCGGTGAGGTCGGTGTATGTTTAACAACAGATTATATACTTAAACGCCCCCGTCGCTCGTCTACATCTCTCTCGCCTGTGCACCGCGTAGTGTGTTACGCTATTCGCTAGTTTGGCGACCGCTACGTAACAGGCCCTTGGTGTCTTTGTGTGTTAATGTTGCACTCTTTCATTCGCCGCCACCTCCGCCGCCCCTGACTTCGTAAACATTACCGAGTACTCTAAATAGCGGTCATTAAGGAAAAAAATTGTGTTTTTGTACCTCGTTTCGCACTTCTGCGGTGTCTTATTGCATTTTTTTTACGTGTCTGGTGATTGTGTGTGATTGTGATCGTGTGCCCTGCGACGTAGCCGACGTGTATGAAAATCGTGCGTAATTTTCGAACGACGATCATTAGTGCTGTGCTGTGATTTGTGCAAATTCGGTGCGTGAAAAATTCCCAATCGAGAATTTTTTTCAAGTACAATGTCGTGTAATTTGTTTACCCGTTGAAAATACCCCTTCCCCCGCGTCATCGGTTCCTGAAATTTTCATTGACGTGTTGATGAGTGTGCAAATTATTCGAACCCAAAGAGAGATGTTTTATTTCGAAAATTATTTCACATTACGTAAGTAAAGTTGTATTTATGAATTTACGCGGGAGGGGGAGCGGGGGGAATGCATGTTGGGCGAGTTTAAACGGAAAATGAAAATTCTTGAAATTTCTACGTCATTAGAAATAAATTTATTCGACGTCTGTCCGATTTTTTTTCGAGTTCTGAAATTAAAATTTTTCTGATGGGGGGGGGGGGGGGGGGGTAAAAATGGAATTCCTCGCAGTGCAATTTTAGCTTAGAACTTGAATTTTCAAAATGTCATTCAAACTAAATGTTTTCCAATTCTGTCTACCTACTTTTTTTTCGAATTCCAAAGTTGGCTTGTGGTAGAGAGGGGAAATGCTCCCACCAGTCCCACCTTCATTTTAGCTGAAAATGATAAATTTTGTACTTTTTGACAGTTTTCGTACTAATTTTTTTCGATTTCTGTCCAAAATCATATTCCAAATTTCTAAAAAAGGAATTTATGTTTTTTTAGGGGGGGAGGGGAGGGTGTCAATAGTAATTCTCTCTCTGCAATTTTAATTAGAACTGAAAATTTTGAAGTTTTAAATTATTGACGCCACTTGAACTAAATTTATTCGAGTTCCAAAATCAGAAATTAGTGTTTATTATTATTGGATGGGGAGGGGGGATGTCATTGAAAAATCCTCCTTCTGCAACTTTAACTAAACACGAAATATTCTAAAAAAAATACGTTTTTCTATGTCAATCTAACTATATTTTTTTCACTTCTGCATTCTGTCTAAAAATGTTTTCGAATTCCAGGAGTTGATAATTTTATGATTTTTTTTGTTGGGGGAGGGGAGAGGAGTGAAGGAGTACCATGCTCTTTCTACAAATTCAACTGCAAATAAAAAATTCCAAAGTCTTAAATTTTTTTTATTTCTGTCTGAAAATTTATTCGAGCTCTAAAATCATGAATTATAATTTTTTATGATGGGGGGGGGGGTGTATTGAAAAATCTTTTTGTAACTTTAACTATTCATGCAAAATTCTAAAAATTTCAAAATTTTTCTACGTCAATCAAACTGAATGTTTTTCACTTCTGTCTAAACATGTTTTCGAATTCCAGGAGTTGATAATTTTATGGGTTGTTGGGGGGGGGGGGGAGGAGAGGAGGACAATGTTCTTTCTACAAATTCGACTGTTCTTTAAAAATTCTAAAGTTTTAAATTTGTCGACGTCACTCGTACTTGCTATTGTTTTTTAATTTCTGTCTGAATATTTATTCGAGCTCCAAAATCACGAATCATTTTTTTTTGGGGGGGGGCATTAAAAAATCTTCTTTCTGCGACTTCAACTAGGCATGAAAAATTCTAAAAATTTCAACATTTTTCTAACTGAATATTTTCACTTCTGTCTAAAATTTTTTTTTAATTCCAGGATTGAATAATTTTATGGTTTGTTGGTGTGGGGGGGGGGCAATGCTCTTTCCACGGATTCAACTGTAAATGAAAAATTCTGAATTTTGACATTGTTTTGTGACTCGTACTAATTTTTTTCGAATTCTGTCTAAAAATTTATTCGTGTTCTAAAATCAAGAATTCAGTTTTTTTATGGGTGAGGGGAGGGGGGAGTGTCAATGAAAATTCTACCTCTGCAACTTCAACTAAAAATGAAAAATTTTGAAATTTTGAAAATTTTCGACGTCATTTGAACTAAATTTATCCACTTTCTGAAAATTTATTTTTTTGACCCAAATATATGTTTTTCCTCCTCCTCCTCCTCCTGAAAATTTATTTCAGTTCCAAAATCAAAATTTTATGTTTTTTATAGGAAAGGCAGGAGGGGGGGGGGGGTCAATTGAAAATTCTTTCTCTGCAATTTTAAGTGGAATGTGAAATTCTTAAATTTTAAATTTTTCGAAGTCGAGCTAATTTTTTTCAAGTTTTATTCAACTTTATCGTGGTTCAAAAAATAAAAATCTTATGAATTTTGTGGCATAATGGAAATGTTTATGCTGAAATTTTAACTGAAATGATAAATTTCGAAACGTCGAATTTCCGACGTCATTTGCACTAATTTTTTCGACTTCGGTCTAAAAATTTGTTCGAATTCCAAAATTAGAAATTTTATGGGTTTTTAACGAAAAATTACCCGTTTGAAAATTTTTGAAATTCTAAACAACGAAGCATCTGTTATTCGAGCTTGTATGTTCACATTTTCTTGAAAATTTCGAACTGAGAAATGTTATCATCGAGTCACGGTGTCATTTCTTTTACTTAATTTTTTTCCTCCATAATGAACAGTTTCCTATCGGTAGTACAAGAACCTTTCTGGGAAAACTGACTGACAAATTAATCGAGTTTACGTAATCGATCAGTGAAAATAATCGATTTTACTCGATACGAGTTGAACTGAATGAACCTTTTACTATTCGACATTAGACGAGGTATAAGGTGATTACGCGATGTGGAAATTTATCACGTCGTCGTCGGGGAATACCGTCGTCATAATATCGTCACGTTGGTTATTTTGCTTTCCGAAAACACACAGCTCGTTGGGATAAAGCGAGTGAATATTTTTAGACTATTTTTTCGGTCGAACGATTAAAAATCGTCGTAATTCGAATTTTTAATGTTTTTCAAGTCTCAAAAATAAAGTAGTTTTATTTTCGTGTTAAATGGATGTGGAAAAAAGACACTAGAACAATTAATATTGTTTCGCGATCAATTCTCTAACTCGATCGGTGTTAATCTAATTAAAAATAAAGTGTGCGAATTGCCGCGACGACGTCGACGCCGACGTGTTGTAAATTATAAAATATTGTTCGGGTTTCGAGCTTGGTCGGGGAGGGTAAAGCACGAAGGTTTGAACTTGTGCTGCATGAACGTATACGTATAGGCTAGAGAGAGACGTACGTATGTACGTACTACGAAATGGAAATAGTACGAATGTGTGCGTTGTAGAGGTACTTATAGCATTAAAACGTCATCGAGTCGACGTCGGTAATTCGAATCATACGCCATTAAAACTGTCAAAATTGTTTTATTATCGAGCAAACATACGTACATACGCGAAGCTGAAACCACTCTGGCAAAAGTACCTACCAATCACTAGTAGATTACCGATCTAAAAATATTCTCTGGGGTCGCTCCGTTCGAATTTTTTTCGGTGAAGTACGACGAATGAGCGGAGTTTTTTTCTCCGATAAACGATTCGTAAAACGGTTTTTTTTTTCGCGATGTACGAATCCGACGTCTGGCGATCTGATTAGTTCGAAAGTGTCGATGATAAAGTAATACGAATCAGCGGTTCCGGTCTGTTTGACGTTCGTGTACGTGATTCGTGGAAATAGCGTTGCGTAGTGGAGGAAATGAATGGCTGTGGAAGGGGGGGGGTGCTACGGTGAAGTGTTAGTCATGAAGAAATTTTATTACGGATGGATTCCCAGATTTCCAAAAGTTTTGAGTTATGAATGAATTTTTCGAAAATTTTGAAGACTGGGAAATTGAATTTAAATTGGGAAATTTTATTGTAGGAATTTTAGACATAATTTGATTTGAAGATAATTGCAAAACAATGAAGTTTTGCAGATTATTTTACAGCAAAGAAATAATTATGTTCGTAAATCGATTCATTCACTTGATGAAAACATTTGAAATTGAATGGTCAGGGGACCTTCGACTTGAGATCATTCAAGCAATTTGATTTCACAATTTTCAGTGCCAATACGAAGTGGGCAAGAAAGTCGAAAATTTGGTCCAAAAATTTGCAAAAAATTGAGAAATTGATTCGTGCAAATTTGAGCAATGAAAAGATTTAATTTTTTTTTTTTCAAATTCAGAACAGAAAAAAAACGAAAATTTGAAATGTTTTGAAATGAAACTTCTCAAGGACTCCCTTCTCCCTCCAACTTTTTCCTAAGAACTTTGAATATTTTGATGGTTTGAAAAATCGAGGAAAATGATTTTTGAAATTATGGAAATCATGTAAATTCGAGTGGAAGAAGTAAGAAATTTTGAAAACATTTTTATATTGTTTATTCGATTCGCAAACTCAAAACTGCTGAAAATTTTAATTATTAGGTTTGTTTGGACGCTTCCAAAGATATGAAAAAAATATATGAAATTTAGGATTTTTTTGTTTGCTTTAACCAAAGATGCGTTCTAATCAAAGGTGCGTTCTCACCAAATGCCAATGGTGTAATTTTTTTTTTTGTAGTAAAAATTACCTATCATTATTTTCTGAAACTTCACATCTTTTAGTGTAAAATTGATAAAAATTGAAAAGTGTCGTTTATTGTAGGTATTAATTGTAAAACTTTTAAAAATTGGTTTAATCGACATTGAAAAAATTCTATGAGAACTTATCATCGAAAAAATGGTAATGTAATTTCACATATCGCACCACCAGTGCAATAACAACACATCTCAAAAAAAATGAACTTCTTTATTTTTGATGTAGGTATATTGAAAACTGATCAAAGATGAGCACGTTTCAGGAAAAAATACGAAGGTCAAATTTTTTTGAGATGTGTTGTTATTGCACTAGGGGTGCGATATATGAAGTCAATGGTAATGGATGATTCTTGTTAGTGGAGAGGCACCTCGAACTTTTTAAAAATTCAGAATTTCATATATTTTTTTCATATCTTTGAAAGCGCCCAAACAAACCTATTATTTGAAAATTTGAAATGTTTTGAAATTGAGACTCTCTCAAGGAAATTATGATTTTCCTCTCTCCCCCTCCCAGACTGATAAAACTTGAAAAATGAATGAAGAAGAATCAGTTTTAAAAAAATGGAAGTATTATTTTTTATGTCGATTGATCAGAGAACAGAGGATTCATGGAGTAGATACAGGAAAAGTAAATTTTTAAAATGGCACGATCAACGAAAAAAAACTAGTTTTTGTTTTTCAATTTCTAAAGCTGGACACCTGCAAAGGACAGGATTCAATGATAACAAATATAGTAATAATGGATGATTTTCAGATTTCTAAATCTGAAACCATAGTTATTCAGGAACAAATCAAACGAGAAGATCCCCCCCCCCTTCCAAATGACAAACTCAAATTTTTATTCAGAAAAATGAGGTTAAAATCAAAAAGGTAGTAGAAGTGATGAATTTTTTGGACAATGGTCCTGAAAAGTCAGGCTGGTCAAGAAAAGTCAAGCTTTTTATCAAGAGGTCAAGAAAGTCATGCAAAGTCAAGCTTTTTGACTTATTCGACCCAAAAGTCAAGCATTTTTCAAAAATTGAAAAAAAGTTGGAAACATTTCCATTCCTCCCTTAAAAAAAGTGAAGAATAATTTCTAATTTATATTTGTTTGAAGTTTTTTAATAAAAATTTAAAATTCGGAGCACATTTTCATTTTTTTATTGAAGTTTTTTCGTAAAAATTAAAATTTAGGTGCTCATTGTGATTTTTTTTGAATTAAGTTTCTATATTTGCTTGATGTTTTCTATAAAAATTCAAATTTAGGAGCTCATTGTGATTTTTTGAAATTATAATTTTATTGTTTGAAGTTTTTTGTAGGTAATTTTTTTGTGGGGGGGGGCAGCCTATAAAAAAACTTGTGCAAAATGGTCAAGCAGAGTCGAGATTTTTGTTTAGCAAATTTTGTTGGACACCCTGAAAAAGGGGTTGAAAAAATGGGAAAGATCGTATTTTAAAAAATTGAATTTTGGGACTTTTTTTGAATCAATCCTCAGGTGTATTGATCAATTGAAAAATTCCACATGTACCTACAATTTTTTCAACTTATTCTGCTAAAGCAAGTATCGAGAGGAGTGTTTTTTTCACGAAGGATTAAAATTTCAAAAAACATTTGTCATTTTGCTGTGATCTTTAAATACGTTGAACCCGATAAAAAAAATTGAAACATGTGAATTTTTCTGTTAATCTAAATAGAAATCCATGATTTGAAAGACTTTTGTTCATTAGCAAAAATTTTGTTCAATTTTTGAGCAACACTGCTCTCTCAATGATAAATAAGTGAAAATTATCGAAAATAACTGAGAAACAGTCAGAATTGCAGCACAGAAGAAAATCTGTGAAACCTTTTTTTACTGAAAACAAATCAGTGAGAATAATCACTGAAAAATCAGTGAAATTTATGAAATTCGCTAAAAAAAAAATCAGTGAAAATCTTTGAAAAATCAGCAAAAATTCGCTGAAAATCGCTGAATTTCGCTGATATTTCCTGCGCTGCAATTCTGACTATTTATCAGTGACTTTTCACTGATTCAGAATGAGAGTGCTGCAAAAACTCGGAAGAAAAGTTTAAAAACTCATTATTGGTATCAAATTGAAAATTCCCAATTGAAAACACTAGCCCATCGTTGTTTAAACCCCAATAATAATTATGACGATCTGACGCTAAGAAGTGCACATCATTTTACCAACACGTTCGCAGATGTGGAGAAAAAATCGATTAATTATTTTACTCTTTCAACAATGAACGTATTGTTCGGAAGGTCAACGGTGGGTACCATCGAAAGAAGGGAGATTACCCCTCGACTTGGCTGTAAAATATTCATTGTACAAAAGATCGGGTCTTGTTTTCCCACCTTTTGTGTATGTGTGTGTCGAAATCAACATGTCGTGGAACTACTGTACACAAGTTGAAGGTCCGACACTCCGACTTTGACTTCTTAGGTTGTCGAATGCCGATTAGACTATACCTAATGGTGAGTCAAAGGTTTGGCCATCGGAGTCGCGTTTCCGGTTATGAATTCTAATTAGACAGAAACATATCGATGGGTTGCGGGAATCGATTAATATGTACGCGGTGCGGTTTTATTCGGTTATTCCCACGATCAACAGCTGCGTGTTGTGGAGTTATCACAGAATTGTGATATGGTTAATGCGATAACGAAAAATTATACGATGAAGTAACTTTTAGGATTATTGCAAACCGATATTGGCATTGGCATAATTTTTAAACTGACTTGAAATCGAGAGATGTATTTTTTTGGGCTGTTCTTGATAGAAAAAAAGATGGTTTAAACGTAAAAAAAAAAAGTGACAGAAGTATCATAGTCTGTACTCTGTACCTATGAATCATAAGCGAATATGCGTCAGACGCCAAATACTTCGTACATATTCGGCATACTCATCGGTTGATCATACACCGTTGTTGATATACCATCCGAAATAATTAGAATCAAATGGCAACGTTGACTGTACCAAAAGATCAGCTGTTCGCTGCGTTTAGCGCACTTGTAAATAATACTCGCGTACGAATTATGAAAAGGAGAGAGAGCGAAATTGTGGCGTGGTGGGAACAAAATGTGCGAGCTTCGAACGTAAGTTTTTGTACGTCGTGATACGTGCAGGGAGCCACGTCGTATTAGATGGGCTCGTGAACTAGTTAATATAAGGGCTGCGACCAGACTCTCGGAAAAGAAGAAGGATACAAGAAGGAATCCGTCGAACGAGGGTGAATAACAAAAAAAGATACGGCTGAATAATGACCCGAAAAAAGGTGTTTAGAAATTGGAGTCTACATTGTGCACTGTGCAGTGTACAGGGTAAGTATACGCCAAGAGATGTATGCGGTTCTCCGGGCTATATGAAGGCAATGGCCTGTACTGGGGTTCGGTTTCGTATCGAGATGAGGGATCATTTAGAGACGATGTAGTTGACTCGATATGACGATGACGATCTTTTGATATGCGATGTAGTGGCCCTGGTATCCACTGTGCTGAAAGATTCGTGAAGGAGCTAAACAGCAGATAGGGAAGGAGACGGATGTGGTGATGGAAACGATTGTGATTGTGGATTTACGTGGTTTACATAAGTTTTGTATGTAGATTTCTATTTAATTGATTGTGAAATATTCAAATATTTGGAGGTGTACGATGTACCTTTTGGTAATGTTGACTGTAATTGTGTTTTTATTGATTTTTGAAATTTTTATGTCTAAAGTATACCTAAAAGGGTATTGCTACCATAATTTCAAATTACATTCGATCAATGAAATTACTGTTGTATTTCTCGTACTTCTCTGGCATTTTCTTGTATCAAACGTATTCGTGAACGAATATCCAAATAAATATTTTAAAATAATTAAAAAATTTCAATTTGAACCCTCTTATAATTTTTTGATTGGCCTTTGAAATTTCAATAATGGTTTGTTTCCTTGTTTTAGAACTAAATGATATTAGGAAAGAATCAAAAATGGCATAATGGAGAGGAGGAGACAAAAAATTTGCAATTTCCAATCGATATCAATTCTTTTCTGATTTTCTGACTCGAGCATTATTTTTTTTTCATTTTCAGTGGCGTCGTTGGAATTGAAAATTTTTTGGGGTGTGTATTGGACAACTGTTTTTGCTTTTTTGAAGTGGAAAGGGAGACTGACTTTTTATCACCTGCTAAAAATGCACATCTTTGGGGAGCGTCGGAAGCTTTTTTTTGGGAAGGTACAAAGAGGGTATGAAGACATAGAATACCAAAAGGATTTTAAAGAGTTGGGGGTAAAAAGGGGGCCTTCTTTTGCACTTTTGTCTCGGATAGATCATAGAATTGTAATTTTTTTCATGCCAGAGTGAAGCTTTGGAAAAATCGGATTTTCAATGCCCTAAAAATACACTTTTTTCATGTTTTAATGCTTTGAAAATCCCTACCTGATGTAAATGTAATGTAAATTTATAAATACATCATAATGTGGTTTTTTCGGGGGCTGTCCCCTGACGATGCCTTTGCCCATTTTTTCAACCTGTATCCAAATTTTTTTTCAAAATTGGGTCTTACAAGATGTTATTAGATCACGAATATCGTGAAATTAGTAGTCTAAAAAAATCATCAAAATTTGCAGATTACTTCCTGATGACTAAAATCCTGGAAAAAGTATGAAATTTCAACTTGATTCAATTTTTATCAACTTTCTCAAATATTTAATTAGGTGCCATAAGAAAAGCTGAAGCTGTCTTGCAAGGTTGGGCAGGAGTTAAATTTTTCTGGATTTTAAATCCAAAAATTCTCAAAATTCGGATTTTTTATTCTGGATTTGAACCCATTCTCATAACAGATTTTGGATTTGAAATCCTGTTTTTTCGGAATCCTTTATTTTGAAATCCAAACATTTTTGTGTTTCGTGATGCGATGATCAGTGCTCAGGCTTCAGGTTCAGGCATCATGGGATTTCGTTTCGTAGTCATGTTATGTCATATCGAATTATACCAGGTGTCCGAAAAATTCTACCCCCCTCCCCCCTTAATTTGATCAATTTGTAGACAGAGCAAGAAACAATTTTTTTTTGTTTTCATGTTCATAAAAGTGTAAATTTGCTTTGTTTTATTACATAATAGGTAAGTAATATTGTAAATTGAAATGAAACAAAATTACATAATTTTAAACATTTATTTTTTTTCGTCATCTTTGCCTAGATTTTGGATTTTGGATTTTAAATTCACTTTTTGAAAGGATTTTAGATTTGAAATCCATTTTCGCAGAGGATTTCGGATTTTGGATTTGAAATCTTTTTGTCCCGGATTTTGTCTAGTACAAAAATTGAGCCCCATAGATATGTATGTATACTTTCAATGCAGAACTTTTTCCCCTCATTCAAAAACCTGCATTAAAAGACGCAGGTTTTTGGAAATTATCAAATGCTGTTCATTTTAAGTATAATTGAACCATTCAACCTTCCTGACAGGGGAGGGAGGGTCAAATCCACAAATGTTTGAATATTTCTGATTGAAAATAAAATCACTATTTTGTCCTGAAAAACGCGCCGTTAAAATCACTGTAGACAGTTTGTTAAAAAATCACTTTTATCACCATATTCATCTTCAAACATCACTTTGTAAAAGTAGGTAAAAAAATGTCAAAATCGCTAGAAATGGATGTTTTTAAATTTTTTTTCTAAATATTTTTTTCATCAAAAATCACTGAATATTGAAAAGTAGGCCTGACAAACAGAGTATAAAATCACTAAAATCACTGAAATTTTCAAAAATTACTGAAAAAATTACTCAAATTTTACAATAGTTGAAAAATCTCTGATTTCAGTGAGAAATCATTGAGGTTGGCAACGCTAATTGCTGCCCACTAAGGCCCACTCAAAGGAGCCAATATCTTCATATGAGTAGGAGGTTTTTGTATGTCAAACTCAACGCTGTCATTTTTTTCAATGTCATTTAAAGTTTGACCGTCAAGGAAATCAATGTCAGTAATGTCAATTTTTGACATCAAACTCCAATATTATTGTCATTTTCTTAATGTCATTTAAAATTTTGTCACTTCTGTAACTTCTCAGGTCACTTGTCGAATAAAAATTTGTCTTCACTGACAAACTTTGCTCTCTTCCCTACTGACACTGTCTCCAGATATTGAACTTTTGTCATCATCTAAGCCATTTCCAACTAGTCAATTTCTGTCACCTCCATCACTTCTTAAACTGTCACTCTGAGTGGTTAGATTTTATGAATGTTTTGTCCAACTTGGTCACCAATATTACTACTTAAGTGACTGTGGCATGTTCAATTACCTACTCTTTTGCCAGTGTTGTCAATTCTTAAATTGTTTATTAAAATATGTCAACATTAAAATTTTCAAGTGACCTGTTGACTGAATTTTGTCAAAATTATCATTACTGTCACTTCATGTATGACTTGCTAAATTTTGTCATTTTGTCAATTCCTGAATATGTCATGCTTTAATACCGATTTCTAAATTATGTCAAATTCTGTCATTACTGTCATTTTTCAAATAACATTGAAAACTGAAACTGTCACTCCTGTCACTTTGATTGTGTCATGCAAAATCATGTCACTGATGTTACTTTTCAAGTAGCATGTTGAAGTAAACTTTCTTATCACTGCTGCCTCAGATTGTGATGTGCCAAACTTGGTCAGTACTGGCATGTCTCAGTGACATTGACACTTGAAATCTGTCACTACTGTCACTTTCACGATGCCATGCCAAATTTGGTTTCTAGTTTTGCTTCTTTCGTGACATTTGACATTTTGAAATGAATTTTGTCACTGCTGCCACTTCAGGTCATGATATGCCAAAGTAACATCCAAAACTTGCTCACTATTGTCATTTCTTCTATGTCACATCAAATTATGTCAACATTGTCACCTCTCTGGTGTTATTTTGAACTGAATTTTGTCACTGTCACTTAATTTTCCTATGGCATGCCAATTTTTCTCATTTCTGTCATTTTTCAATCCCATAAAGTACCTATCATTTTCAACTCTTCTTTAATGGCATGTCAAATTTTATCGTCACTATTACTTCTTAGTAGTTTGTTGAATTGAACTCTGTCACTGCTGTCACTTTTCATGTGACAAATCAGGCTTTTATCGCTTCTATGATTTCTAAGATGGCTTATGAGGACACATTGTCCCAGTTTTTCAATAACATTTGTCTCTGGCTTGTAGTGCATGTAACATTCATCAGTACAACGACTTCCAGCCAAAAAAGAAACTGTCCAGCAACCAAATTCGCCTCTCTACATCACACTCACTCGAAAACAATGTCGGAACAATAAACGTGACCGTGTTGTATATACGAAAACGATTAGCGGTATTGCGAATAAATTAAACATACCCGAAGTATAACAAATATTTACACACTTGATCTCGGCACACACGCAAACATTTATTTCACTTACGCGTTAAAGCTACGTTAATATTTATAATATGACGCGCGCCAGCTTCGTGTACAGTGTAGGTACACCGCCTGCATTCGCTGCCGATGCGATGGCACCTATACCAGCGAAAATTATTATAACGCGCCTATGAAATATTATTATTTCGAGCGACGAAAAAAAATAAAATAACACGTCGCGGATGCGAGTTCTCCGTACGAAATTACGCCAGGTATTCTATTAATGTATTACAAATATAGAAAGAAGGAAGAGGCCGAGTGAAAGAAGATGCGACGGTATTTTTTATTTAGCCGTTGAACTGCGAACTGGACCGATAAATTATACGCATCGAAAGAAAGAGCGAGAAGGGAGAAAGAAGGTAGCGGCAGTTTATAATTTTATAATTAACTTGATAAATGTTTTTACGGCGAGTTAACCTCGAAGCGACTGTAAGTACAAGATGTGCTCTTCGACCTTCTTGCGGAATGACTTTATTTTCGGCGGTGGCCGCCAGAGCGACAGAGAGCGGTGTTTGTTTTTGGTTTGTTGTTGCTCTCTGTCGCACGATCGCGCATCCAATCTCTCACTCCGGGTGAACACGTTTATTGGCAAAGTGAAGGATCTCGAGTGGCCGCGCGCGGTTTATGGAGGTCACGAAGGCTCGTCGGCGACGTAACGTGTACCACCTCTCTGCAACGGTTCAGGTTATCGGGTACTTTCACTGGTTAACCAGAGCATATGCGGCAGGTGATGACAATGATGTCGAATTGCAGATTGACGGTATCGAGGAGGTGGCGAGGTGGTCTCTGAAGGAGGGGTAATTAGCGATGAAGTGAGTTTTGGCATATGCCGAGAGTTTGGATAGCCGATGTGGATGGAGAGAGAAGAGGTGATGATTTGTTATGGATTTCAATATTTTGTTCTGGTTTCAGGAGATGGAATTACTTGTGGATTCTGCTACTTCAAGACTTGAACTAGTATCAAAAATGTTTCAAAATTTCAAATTTATTCAGTTTTAGAGGGGTGGGGGGGGTCAAGATTGTGAAATATTTTGTTTTCAACGACCAAAAGCTGTAATCACAAATTAAAATTGAATAAAATCGGATTGAATTGAAGATAAATGAATGAAGCTGGTTTTTGCTTCTGCATTTTATTCCCCCTCGACCTGGATTCCAATTGAAAATATCGAAATGTTTATCAATTCTATAAGTCCTGATTTTTTGTCGAAATGTTCTACCTTTTTCTCTCTTTTTTTAAAATCAAACTTGAAAATTTTTAATTTATTTTCCTCCTTTTTTAAAAATTTTGAAATTACTTCATTTGATTTTTAGCGGACTTCCCGCTCTAGCGGGAATCCGCTATTGCGTTCATAAGGGTTTTTTTATTTATTTATTTATTTATTTGTTTGTTGAAGCCTTTTTGGTTCTGACGCGATTTCTCTCGCTAAACTGAACAGATCGGGCTGAAATTTTTACAGTAGGTGTAGTTCATGCTGGAAAAGAGCTGATTAGATTTTGGTGCAGTTCTGTGCACAGAAAGCTGAGCTTTTTAACATTAAAGCTCATTTTTGAGACTTTTTTTCTGACGCGATAACTCACGTTAGAGTTGACCAATCGACTTGAAATTTTTACAGTGGTTAGAACGCGTATAGGAGAAGAGCTGATTAAATTTTGAAGTCGATCTGTACATTGAAAGTCGAGCTTTTGAAGCTCAAAGTTTATTCAGTTTTTCTAAAATATCTCAAAAATGGTGCGTCGTAGAGAAAAACGGAGGCCAAAAGGATAGTCAGGAATTTCAAGCTCTACAACTTTGGTTCTTATGAATTTTTCTTAAAAGCTCACCGTTTTCAAGAAAATTGAGCTCAAAGTTGGAAGGCTCGTGATTGGTCAACTTTTCTGATTCGATTTAATCATATTTATCAACAAGGGTTCGGCAGATAAAATATCTTCTTTGAACCCTTGCAATACCACCGGCTGCGTCGGCATTTTTAGACCAACACAAAGACTGGTTTTATGGTCCCTTTGAGGCAGTGGTCGGCAGATAAGATCTTTATCAAAAATTCCTCACAAGGCAGACGACCCGGCTTTGTATTCGGATCCCCATTGTTACATTTATTTATTCAACCTTTGTTAATTTTATTGTCCTACTTGACTTAAATTTTTGATATGAAGGTCTTTTCAATTTTTGACAGTTTTATTGCCCTACGTGATCTAAATTTTTGATAAAATTTAAAATGAATTTTTTACTTTTTTTTTGTTTTTCTTTGTGATGGGAAGCTTTGGCTTTGTATTTTTCGGATTCCTTTTGTTATATTTATTTCTTCAACCTTTGTTAGTTTTATTGCCCTACGTGACCAGAATTTTCAATGAAATTTAAATTCTTTGATATACCGCCTGCTGTGTCGGCATTTTTGAACCAGCGTGTTCGGGTTCCCTTTGTTATTTATGTTTATTACTTCAACCTTTGTTCACTTTATTACCCTACAATTTAGAATGGAATTTTTATTGTTTTTTTTTTTTTTTTTAAGATGGGCCAGCTACTGTGTCGGCATTTTTAGACCAAGATAAAAGAATGGTTTTATGGCCCCTTTGAGGCATCAAATTTCTCAGCAGGGGGTCGGCAGATGAAAAATTTCCATTCTAAATTTCATTCAAAATTTTGGTCACGTAGGGCAATAAGACTAACAAATAATGAAGAAATAAAATTCTTTGTCCTGATCAAAAAATGCCGACGCAGCAGGTGACCCACCACAAAGAAAATGAAACAATGAAATTCGACAGAATTTTTAATGGAATTTCTTTTGTTTCTTTTTCTTTGTCAGATGGGCCAACTATTGTGTCGGAATTTTTAAGGCCGGGATAAAGACAGGTTTTATTGAACTTTTGAAGTATCATAAAGTTAATATTAAAAGTAAGAACCCTTGTGATTGGTCAAATTTTCAAGTTTGACAATACACAAAATAAAAAGGAAGTCCGCTATTATGACACAGTGTGTCTAGTTTTTCAATTGATTTTCTTACTAGATGAAAAATTACCTATATTACAAAAAATTTCTCTATCCACTCCGAAAAAATGTTCCGCTAAAGTCGTTTTTTTTTTCATTATGAAATTTTGTTCGACACTTGGATATGAAAGAAGAATTCTTACAATGCGCTCAATTTCTTCATCTCAAAATAATTTTGGTCACTACTTTCACCAAAAAATCTCCAAAGTTACGATTATTTCAACTGTCCCTGAAAATAAAAGAAAAATTGGTACCTATAAAGATTACCTTCTTTCTGAACTAAAATATTGGAAAACCGTAAATTTTTACTTTCAACTACAATTCTTGAGCTGGGTTAATGGACCTCGTAGTCTGAACCCATTCATTTTTTTTAAATTCGTAGCTTTTTGATTTTTTTTTAAAAAACTCGGTTCAGTTTTTTGAAATATTTTTAGAATTTTGTCCAAATTTTGGAAAAATGTCTGTGTTTTGAATGAAAATTGTCCAAGTATTGAGAAATAGCGTCCATGTGTTGAAGAAATTCTCAATTTTAAAAAATTCTAATTAATTTTATAAAACGATCCAGTTCAAGTTTTAGACACCTTAAAAAATCCCTCTAGACCTCTGGGAGGGTCTTCAGTATTAGAAAAATCATTCCCAATTCTTATAAAACTGTCTTAGTTTTGAAAATTTTTTCATTTTTTGGAAAATTGTTCTAATTATGGAAAAACCTGTCCAACTTTTGGAAAATGTTGTTCAATTTTTAGAAAATCATCTGTCAAGTTTTGGAAAATTTTTAGAGCTTTAGAAAGCTTTCAAACTAGTTTGCAAAAATCATTAAATTTTTGAAAAATTCTTCTACCAACAGTAAGTATAAGCAATAAAGTATTAACTAACCAACCAATTCTTTAAAAAAATTGTTCAATGTCTTGTCTTTGAAAAAAAATCAATTTAGCCAAAATCAATTTCTGCAATTTTTACCACAGATGGATATCGATGTTGTGTTCTACATATCCAAATTTTAGCTTCTTTTTTCTTTTGTCTTCATCTTTTGGGTTTTGGATTTTGTGTCCGATGAGACAAATGGATTCAAATTTTGTAAATAGGGGTCTTTGTAAGGGCTCAATTTTACTATGAAAATTTGGAAGCCCAACTTGAAAATTGTCATTAGTCTTTTTTTAGGAGCTCTACTTTGATCTCTGACCTTTACCTTTCACAACTGACCCATGACCTTTGACCTCTGATTTATAATCTTTTACAAATGACCAATGATTTATAACCTTTCACATCTAACCCATGACCTTTGACAACTGACCTATAATCTTTAACCTTTCACAATTGACCAATGACCTTTGACCTTTGACCTACAATCATTTACAACTGACCTATGACCTTTGACCTCTGTCCTATAATCTTCTACAACTGACCTATGATCCATAACTTTTCAAAACCGACCCATGCCCTTAACCTCTGACCCATGCCCTTGACCTTTGGCCTATAACCTTTTACAGCTGACCTATGATCTTTGACCTACAATCTTATAACCTTTCATAACTGACCTGTGATGTTTGACCTCCGATACATAACATTTTACAAATGACCCATGACCTTTGACCTCTGATATATATAACTTTTTACAACTGACCTATGACCGTTAACCTTTGATCTACAATTTTTACAAATGACCTATGAGGTCTGATCTATAATGTTCAACCACTGACCTATGACCTTGAACCTATGATCTATAACCTTTAACCACTGCCATGACCTTTGACCTCTAACCTTGACTTAACTAGGAAAAACATTCCGAGTGATTGAACGATTTTTGAAGTTCTAATTAGGGATCTCAATCGAATGGAAAAGAAATGCCGGAAATGGAAAAATTTGTCTTTACAATGTTAAATGCCACTCTGTGCCAGTTTGATCAAATCTTTGTTTTCTACAGTCTAACAAAATATCAAAAAGTTACGTATATTACATGAATTTTTTTTGTAAGTTTTCGAAAATCAGACAAAATGTTGAAGAATTGTTGAATTTAATTTTTTAAAAACGTTTTCTGAAGTCTGACTCTTCTGACTTATTTCGGGTAAATCTTCAGAATGACCTTCCCTCGCCAATCTAAAGACATATCCACGTTAAAATACATACAAAAATAAAAACTTTTTGTCATTTTTCTGATTTTGGAGTCAATTTCACTTGGCACTTTGTTCTTTAGGTATTTCTTTCGAGGTGCTACTTCTCGTAACCATTTCGATATCACGATAATAGATCGAACCAATTCTGCTGCGTTCAGAAAATCATTTATGGAATTATCTAGATTATGCGATTTAATCGCGTCGTGGCTGATTACGACGCGTGTAGGGTACATTGGCGTCGAACAGTCCTTATGCGAAGTTCACATCAACGATTAGATAAGCTAATGTCGATTAGACGATAAGACGGGCGAAGATGAAGATATAAAAGCTTACGATGCCCGATATCGGAGAAATGCAATCCACAAAATTGAATTTTTTACGATCCGTCCAAGTGCCGAAGACGCGGCCGCGGATCGCGTCAAGTACGCCAATTCTCAATCAACTTTGACGAAGTTTTATTATTGAGCGGAATACCGATGATAGTAATTTTTTGATTTATGACCTAAATGATGAAACGACGTGGTTGGCTACGCAAGATCAAAAGATCCCGCGCAAGTCCGACCGAGCTGCTCAAGGACATCCGCATCCCGCGATCCAATAAAACCAGAGAAATGTAACGGGCGAGGAATTTTTTCATCCGAGTTTCCACGTTTATGTAAAAATTTTCCGAAAAGCGTATTTTAATTTTACGAGATGCCGAAACAACACCGAATAGTGTTTTTTTTAGCTCGTATAATCGTCTAGAAGCTTAGATGCTCGGGTCGGTGGGTACTTGAAAAGAATTCCTGCTTCGACCTTCCTTTCTCCTCTTGCGATTGTCTTACGGAGCCCGAATGGTGTCAATGTACAGAGCGAAAGAGAACGAGCCTGTTGCTACCTATACATTGTTGTTTTGACTGGAAACCGCAATTATCAGTGTTGCCGCCGATAAAATCGACTGCCTGGGAGATATCTACTTTCGAGAATATTTTACAGTCTTTGTGTCTTATCAATTTGAAATTTGAATCGTAATTAAAACATCGATCAGGTTATCTCGTTATTGTTGGTATTGCGATTTATTTGTGTTTCTATTTCGTATTTTTTATCGCTGAAAATTACTTAGAATCGAAGTCTGGTCCGAAAATTACCTTCTAGAATTATTTTTCATCTCGCTAGAAATCGACAACACATGAGGATCTTAGCACGTGGAGGAAAATCCGAGAAAACACGTCAGAATTCCCAGCCCAACTACCTGCTGAGAATAAATTCATCGTAGGAATTCTCCCCCCTCTCACCTGAAAACTTGGAACTAGAATGTCTCAGACTTTGGTGACCGATCGTTATTCGTACATTTGAAATATACATGTTAAAAAGGTTACCGGTTGTGGTCTCCCTCTTCCCTGCCAGTCGCCGGTTGCGATTCTCGTGTACATTTTTCTCTTCTTTTTGCTTTATCTGCGCCGTTTCTCTTTTCCTGTGCACTGTACTAATGTCATCGTACCATACGTTGGTTAAATAAACTTGTTTGTACTCGTGTCACATACTTGTAACATGACTTCTGTTCTAGTAATGTGACAAATAAGGTGAACGCTCCTATCGGCGAACCGCTGTGCAAAAAAGCTCCTTCGATGGTGTTGAACTTTAAGTATCGTGGTTTTTTTCGCTCTTTATTTTGTTTCCTCGAAATGAGTGAAAAATATACGTGTACGTTGAAGCAGAAGCTGAAAAAAACACGTATGAAATGTTTCAAGTATGCGGAGTCGTGGTCGAGGGAGTAGAGAGAAAGAGGAGATTGGTATTAATTTATTCGAGTTTGTGTGCGTGAGGCTCGACGGTGCTGGACGAGACACCGATGTCGATGTATGCGGCGTATTCTTCGAGTAGATGGCGAATATACGAGTAAAATAACGGTTAATACGTTATCGGCTCGGTAACAGTCGAGTTCTTATTGTTATCGAGTTGTTTCGCAATAAGGCTCGGTGTGGTGGTGAAATACCTGTGTTGAAAAAAAAAACTATACGGATCCAGTGCGTGAGTCTCTGTAGGAGTCAAGTTGAGAATGAAAGAGATACAGAAGGGAGAGAGGAAATGGATAATGTAGTGATGGTGGGCATGAAATGATGTGGTGACGCATTCAAGGGTATTCTGATGAAGAGCTTAGGACTTGTGACTCAAAGGCTCAGTGGGGAAGTTTGATTTTGATATTTAGGTGAAAATTTGGTTGAAAAAACTAGTAACAAAACAGTAAAAGTGAAGGAAAAAGATCCAAGAGTTGCCTGCTTCTTCCCTTCAATCGTTTATGAGCTCATGGGGCTTTTTAAATGACCTGATGGAAATTACAGTGCCAATTAAAACTTGACTAAAGCTTTTTTTGGGCTAAAATCATTATTTCAGAAGATATGGAGCAACTTGTGAATCAGGAAGCTTGTCTGTTGTGTCAAATTTCTGCTGAAGTGGCACAAATGATTTGAGCTCCATTAGATGAAAAATAGGAGTCCCAAGTTGGAGTTATTTACCCCTCTTTGTTCTTTGGATGAAAAGTATGACCTCAACTAAAAACTTGACTAAAATGGTTTTTTGGCTGAAAATCATTGTAGTTGGAGATATGAAGCAAAATATGATGTTAGAGGCCATTTGTTGAGTCTGATCTTCATTTTGAGGTCATCAGTGGTACGAGTGAATAGAAATGATGAATAGGGATTATGTTTATCTTCCTTCCTCCATGTTTTGAAGATCTTTTGGATGATCTGATAAAAACTATAGAGCAAAGTAAAACTTTACTTGAGCAGAAAAGCACATTTTTCCTAGAATCATTATTTCTAAGAAATCTGAATGTTTTACAAATTCTCAACTGTGAGAGAGGAAAGGAAAAAGCACGAGTCAAAATTCCAAAAACTTTTGATAAGAGGTGAAAAGAATACGTCAAAAAATGATGAAAATTATGAAGTCCCAGTGAGATAGGAAATGCAAGTGGGAAAAATATTATTGCACCTAATCTTCAAATAATGACCTTGAAATGAAAATCTGTGAAGTACTTAATTAAATCTTATCGCGAGGAAAAATATTCTTTAGATGCAACTGCAGCACATACTTACATGTGCAATTTCTATTTATGGAAAATTGTTTATGCTATGGAATGATTAGATAATATTGTATTAATTATATCTACCTGATTAATTTTAATTCTTTGTTTTGTTTTTCTGTTTTAGGTGAGTATCAAATTTTCGCCATAAGAATAATTTATGAGAACATGAGGATAAGTAAGTTTTTTTTGCTGTACTATCCATGCATTGGATTCCAAAGTTATAATTTTTTATTGTTTCAATGGGCTTTTAGGCCTTTCTTCTTTTTTAACCCCATTTGAGTCTAGGGAAAAACTGACGGATGAAATTCGAAAATTTTAATTTCTTGTAGACCTAATTTGAGACAGTGCTCAAAATCATTATCATTTGTAAAAATTGAAATCTTGCATCAGAAATTGGAAGATCGGTGGGATAAACTCAAATTACCTGATTTCTGTTTCCTGCTTGAGATTTTATACAAATTTAAAAAAAAAAAACTGAAAAAAGAAACAATGCGGAAGTAAGTTTTAATTTCTTGCTTCTTCGATTTTTTTCACCTCAGTGAATTTGAAAAATGGGGTATCACAATCTTAGGTTTTTAGCTCAGAAATTTCAGGCCTCCAAATGACCTTATTTTCACCTTTATTTTAATTTTGGTAGGAATCATTTTTCATAATCTCAACAACTGATTTTTTGTGCAAATTTTCTATTTGAATCAAAAACATTATTTTCGTTTCTTCTTACTTTTTTTTCAAATCACTTTCTGAAAAACGTGAAAAAATTGATCTAGGAATTTTGAGATTTTTTTGAACATTAAAACTATTGGAAAATTGTTGAAATTGCTAATTTTCAAATATTAGTCCTCGCTTCATTCAACGATCTAAGCCAAATGTAGGAAGCAAGCGCTGAAAATCTCTTTTCTCTTCCAGAACTAAAATGAAATCTTGGAAAAATTCAGGAATTTGAGTTTTTAAACATCTTTAGCTGCAAAAATTGTATTTGAAAGTTGTGAGATAGAAAATTCTAATCTAAAAATCGAATGAATCCTCTTCCCCCACTATTCCTTTTTTATCTGGTAGCACAAATTTTTAAAATTTCAAAGCAGAAAAATATTTCCCCTCCCCTCCCCTCCCATTTCTATCTTCTGTGCACTTGTGCAGTCTGCACGTGTGTCTATGCATTATGCTGAAATTATTAGGAAAATTGAAAAAAAAACTGGATGAGCCAGAGATAGAAAATCATCTTTGAAAAACATAGCAACCATGGTTGTTCAAGCAGTCTTACAAGTCCTGCATTTTGCTGGTGCATTTCAATGTCTTGCTTTTGTTCTGCTTTTTTCTCTTTTTTTTCAGTCAAACTTTAAAATTTCCAATTCATCATTCTCCTTTTTTTCACAATTTTGGAATTTCTTCGTTTGAATTTTCCTCAATTGATTTTTTTTTTCAACTAAATGAAAAACGTATAAAAAGGAAATTTTGTCCCCTCCCTCAAAAATTTGCGAAATGTTAGGAGAATTTTCTGCTAAATATCCTGCTACAGTCTTGCTTCTTCATTGTAGAATTCTGATTAAACACCTTTTTATATATAAAAAAAAATGATGGTTAAAGAAAATTAATTTTTCTTAAATTAAATTTTTTGTTTTCGGAGAATGGGTGGAAAGTTTTTATTTTCAAATTGTTGACTGGAAATTACATTGTGTAATAAAATTTTTCAAATCTTTCCTGAACACAAAGGGGTTTAAAATAGTGTATGAAATAGAATGAAAAAAATTCTTTATTTGATTCCTTTCAATTTTTCATGAACCTGGCTTTCTAGTTTCCATAGCATTTATTAATTTCTCCTAAAATGTATTTCTTTGGTTCTGTATTAAACAAATGAGAAATTGAGAATATTTAAATGTGATTCATGAAACATTTGACCAGATTTACCATGAATGTGTCAATTTCTTAAAAACTGCTACTGTGAAATTTTTTCACAATTTAAAAAAAATTATTCAAAAACACACAACAAATTGAAGTGTTTTGTATGTCAAATTTTCACATTTTCAATTTTTACCCATTAATTTTTGTAAATTTTTCACTGATGAAATTTTTTGTTTTTAAAAAATTGTTATTTCTAAAATTATTTTTCTTGAAATTTTTCAAGTATTCCAGGCAAAAAAATACATTATTATTTAAAAAAAATTTATCAAAAAAATCATCAAATCTTATAAATTTAGAATTGAACATAATTTGCATTTCTTCACATTTTATCGATTTAATCTGAATTTTTATTCTTATCGTATTTTATTATCTAATAATAAATTTTATCAATATAAAAAATTATATTTAATTCTCAATTAAAAAATTGAATAAAATCATTCATCTTTAAATTGACTCACAACGAGGAAATTCCCGCTAAAACGGAAATGACTGGCGATTCTGGAGATTCCCTAAGCCTGACACCAGGATATATTTTCTCAATTTTCCGGTATTCCCTGATCATAAATTGATGTAAAATTTCGCCACCGTACCAATTTCAAAATAAACACCCATCATTAAAAAAAAAAAATGCACCGCGAAAATAAAATCAAAATTGATTTCATTATCATCGGTAATTCCATCGGTGGCGCTACCCCCTCCTGGCCGCTGCCCTTCCGCATATCGTCGCGACGCAGACGTTGTGTAACAGGCGTTACGAGTACGACGGTCGCGGCGCGAAATACGACGTACATATTGAATGCCATTAACAACATACACGCACACAACAATTGAGTATTGAAAGAATTTTTTTCTCGTGTGTGTATTACTCTTGTTTTTTTTTTTTATTTTTCATTATTAAAGCGCTGGTGGTACATAGAAAGGACGCGCGACTGCGACTCGCGTACACCGTGGCCCGCAGCAGGAGTGGGACGGGTGACGTTCGCGAACGAATCGTTCGACCTGAACGATGGGCCGGGCGAGGGTCGGGGCGACGATATGTTACGATTAAACGTAGCGCGCGTTTTAGCGTTAAATTGTAGGCCGCCAGTTCTACCGATTCTACTTTGGCGATCGCGCGCGCAGTTCGCCTTGAACGTTTCTATCGTAATTACGTAATTGGATCGCTTTCGGTTGTGGATATTGTGTGTGATATACGTATACGTATCTATTATTTTAATAATTTCAATTTTTCCAGTGTTTGTGACGAAAAATTACGCCGTCGAAAATTCGGGAAATTTTTTTCGCGACCATAGAATAATTTTTAGTGGTGATAATCCGATCGAATATTTTATGCGCGATTTTTCTCATAAATATTTATTTTTCGGATTGGAGAAAAAAATTCGGTGTTTTGTTTTGTGCATGTGTATGTGGAAAAAAAATGACGAATAATTATGACGAAGATGTTGGATAGTTTTCGTGACCACAATCAACGATACGACAGTATCAAATTTGTATTATCGAATGATTATTTAAAGATGACCCATAAGGTGATTACCAAAGGTAATTGAATTTTTTTATTATTTTTCCTCTCGGTGCCCTATTAAATTTCGAGTAAATTTTTTTCCACGAGCATTTTTTCGGTGCCAATTTATTTCGCCAACGAGCGTTTTTTTTTATCGTCTCGGTGGAAAGATTCGAAGTAGATATACGACGAAGCGATAGCGCGCGAAATACAATGAAGGAAAACTTTTACATGATTTAGTATTACAGGTGAAAGTGAAACGGATAAAAATTCTGCTACATACGAGAAAACTTTTTACCTTTTGAATTTTTTTTCCTTAACGGGTTACCGGAGATGGGACTTTGAAAGTTGATTTTTGTCGTTTGTTTTTTTCTCCCTTTTTGCAAAGGTTCGAGGTGCTAAAAAGGATGGAATTTTTGGTGGCTGAAATGTGCCAAAAGCGAGGAGTCTGGGGAATCGAGGATTTTTTTCCAAGTGTTTTTGTGCTGTGTTGGTGTGATATTTTTCCAAGTTCTTGAAATGTGAAAAAATAGAGATTTGTGGAATTGTGATTTTTCTAGATAAGAATTTTTTAGAATTGGGAGTATTTTTGAGAAAATTTACATTTTTTAGAAATTTTTAATGCTTGAAAAAATAAGAAAGAGGTGCGAAAAAAATTATCAAAATTGGTGGAATTTTAGCGATTGCTTAGAATTTGTGAAAAAAAATTTCCCAAGGCTAGTTCATCGAAAAGTACAAAATTTTGAATTTTTTAGAAGTATTTACTGTCGTGAAAAATTTATCTGAAATTCTTAATTCACAAGCCCTAAATCTTGATGGAATTTTTTATTGAAGGTTTTGTTGATAAATCCGGATTTTTGTCAATTTTTAGCTACCACTGTGTAATTTTTATCAAATGTGCTATTTTTTTATTATCTAAAATCAGAGTTATTTGTTGTTGAAAAATTGATCTACTCAATTTTTGAATTTTTTCCACTTTTTTTGCTTTGGAAAATACACAAAAAATGCATAAAATTAATTAATTAATAATTTGAATTTTTCGCATCCCTCGTATCAATTTTTGAACCCCATTTGATCGGAAAACCCCTTCTAAATTCGTCCAAAATGAAAAAGAACGCTGGTGAGACGACGAAGACATCCCACGTACGAATTTTAGGAAATCGTTGGCACTTTTCAATCGATAGTTGCATATATTTCGTAACATTACGGTAATTACAACGATCGACGTATTAAAGACCGAATTAAAATTGAAATTCGACGAAAAAAATGGTAAATTTCGTCGTTCCGGCGTCATGAAATTTTTCGGTGAATTCCTCGAGTAAAGTGCCACATCCGGGAACCCCTTGTGAGTAAATCATCTTCCACGAAATTTTTTCGATGTGGAAATTTCCAAAAAGAAAAACACCGAAAATCAAACAATCTCCGAGAAATTGTTGATGATACATTACCCAGAATGATAAGAGAGTTTAAAGTGGAAATTGGTATCGCAGCGCTACCTTTTGGTTAAACGAAGAATTAACTTGTTGTTGGAAGTAATACAGAATTGTTTACTGAGCATGAACATCGAATAGGGAAACGTGATGATGCTAAGTGTTTCAATGGAGGCATTACGACAGTTCATCAATCTCTCCGATTACACCATTTTAATTTTAAATTTTTTTGTGGCGAGGATAAAAGTTTGAGCTTTTTATCGTAAAAAAAGGAATTGAAAAAAAGGCTAGATTGGTATTTTTTTTTTCGAAGAAAATTACAACGAATATCGAACTGTGAGGCGCAAGAGTAAAGAGAGGAGACAGGCGAAAGCGCGCTTTCACGCGTTTTATTATTATTTTTTCACGACGATCTCGCGGTGTTGCCTTCCTCTTGGCACCCGCACCGCTGATCAGCTCGTATGTGCATTTTTCAATACCCGATGTGAAAATTTTTTTGAGGTCATTGACGAAGAGAAGCGCGAACGTGTGTATTTGTTTTGCGGTTTATCGATTGGACGACGTTATTAGATAACGGGATTTCTTTCTTTTTTTCGAACGACTTCTCGATAGGAGTTATCGGTTGAGGTTTTTATTATTTTCATTCTTTTTATGTTTACGACGCGAATGTACCTACATGGTGTGGGTATTTATGGCGAGCTGTCTTTTGTTGTTGCTGGTGCGATGACTACGACGACGAGGTTAATTTTAATTAAAATTACGACGGAGGAGGAATGTTGCAGGTGAATGAGTGACGAGAGCTGGTAATTGATTGCGCAGTTCGGTGTGAGATACGAGGTGAAAGATGGTGTATGATATGAATATGATGTTTGGAAATTCGATTTTTGATCGTTTGTGGCGAATTGAAAGATGAATTTGAGCTGGTAATGGATTTTGGCAGGTAGTAATGGAAGAGAGTTACTCCAGGAAAAATTGACCACTTTTTTTCTATTTTGATTGATTTTTCAGTATTCTCACATATTTTGGAATAGTTTTTAGATTTTTTTTTCATAATCTCTAATACAAAAATGTTTCAGAAAATTTAGATAAGTACGAAGAAACGCTTCTAAAATTAAATTTTGGATTATCAGAGTTCAATTATTTTCTGTTTCGTGATTTTTGTTCAATTTGGAGTACAATTTTGATGTTTTTGATGTTCGTGTTTAGAATATTTTTATATTTTCAGTTTTTAGAAGGGTTGGTTGATTCGTATTGGATTCTGATGATAATTAAAGGATTTTTTTATTTTTTAGTAGCATCCATCGAATTGTACTTGTTTGGGATTATTGTCCATTTTGCCCCTTTTGAACATTATTGTCCTATATTGTGCATTTTTAGAACCGGTCATTGCCCATTTTTGTGCATTTTCTGGACGCATTGTCTATCTTTGTTCATTTTCAGGGTATATTCTCAATCTTTGGGACAAATTATCAATTCTGCCCATTTTTAAGACATATGTCCATTTTCTGTCATTTTCAGGACATATTGTCCATTTTACCCATTTTTAGGGCAAATACCTATTTTTGTTTATGTTTAGGGCATATGGTCGATTTTTGTCATTTTCAGAGCATACTGTACATTTTTAAGACATAATTGTCCTTTTTTTGTCCATTTTCAGAATATTTTTTTATTAGGTAATTTGGAGGATATTTTGTTAATTTTCAGGAGGAATTGTACATTTTTAGGACAAATTGCACATTTCACTCATTTTTAGGACATATTGTCCGTTCTTGTTCATTTTCCGGACATATTGTCCATTTCGCCCACTTTTAGGATAAATATCCATTTTTGATCATTTGCAGAACATATTGTCCATTTTTAAGAAATATTGTCTATTTCGGTTATTTCCAGGACATATTACAGCTTTTTTAGGACAAAAAATCGATTTGACCCATTTTAAGGACATATTGTCCATTTCTGTTTATTTTCAGGACACGTTGTCCTATTCATCCATTTTAAGGACATATTGTCCATTTTGCTCAATTCTAGGATAAATGTGCATTTTTGTTCATATTTCGAACATATTGTTTATTTTGCCTATTTCCAGGCCATATTACACCTTTTTTAGGCCAAGAAGTCAATTTTACCAATTTTAAGGTCAATTTTTGTTTATTTTCAAGACACATTTTGGCCCATTTTTCAGGCTAATAACTAGTTTTTGTTCACGTTCAGGACATATTGTCCATTTCATCCATTTTAAGGACATATTGTCCATTTTTAAGACATATCGTCTATTTTGCCCATTTCCCGGCCATATTTCATTTTTTTAGGACAAGAAGTCAATTTTACCTATTTTTAAAGTCCATTTTTATTTGTTTTCAGGACATATTGTCCAATTTGCCCATTTTTCGGAATAATACCCATTTTTTGTTTATGTTCAGGACATACTGTCCATTTCATCCATTTTAAGGACATATTGTCCATTTTTGTTTGTTTTCAGTACCTATATTGTCCATTTTGCCCATTTTTCGGACTAATACCCCTTTTTTGTTTATGTTCAGGACATACTGTCCATTTCATCCATTTTAAGGACATATTGTCCATTTTTGTTTGTTTTCAGTACCTATATTGTCCATTTTGCCCATTTTTCGGACTAATACCCATTTTTTGTTCACGTTCAGGACATATTGTCCATTTCATCCATTTTAAAGACATAGTGCCCATTTTTAAGACATACCGTCTATTTTGCCCATTTCCCGGCCATATTTCATTTTTTTAGGACAAGAAGTCAATTTTACCAATTTTTAAAGTCTATTTTTATTTGTTTTCAGGACATATTGTCCAATTTGTCCATTTTTCGGACTAATACCCATTTTTTGTTTATTTTCAGGACATACTGTCCATTTCATCCATTTTAAGGACATATTGTCCATTTTTGTTTGTTTTCAGTACCTATATTGTCCATTTTGCCCATTTTTCGGACTAATACCCATTTTTTGTTTATGTTCAGGACATACTGTCCATTTCATCCATTTTAAGGACATATTGTCCATTTTTGTTTGTTTTCAGTAAGTACCTATATTGTCCATTTTGCCCATTTTTCGGACTAATACTTATTTTTTGTTCACGTTCAGGACATATTGTCCATTTCATCCATTTTAAAGACATAGTGCCCATTTTTAAGACATACCGTCTATTTTGCCCATTTCCCGGCCATATTACATCTTTTTCAGGACAAGAAGTCAATTTTACCAATTTTTAAAGTCCATTTTTGTTTGTTTTCAGGACGTATTGTCCATTTTGCCCATTTTTCGGACTAATGCCCATTTTTTGTATATGTTCAGGACATACTGTCCATTTCATCCATTTTAAGGACATATTGTCCATTTTTGTTCATGTTCAGGACATATTGTCCATTTTTGAGACATTTTTTCTGTTTAGTTCATTTTCAGGACGTATTACACTTTTTTTTTTGGACGAGAATCGATTTTGCCCATTTTTAGGGTGTAATACTAATTTTTGTTTCTTTTTCAAGACCTATGTCCATTTTCAGAATGTTAGGTCCATTTCGCTCAATTTTTAAGGCAATACAGTGTCCATTTTTAGGTCATAATTGTACAGTTTTACAAAATGTTTTCAAAATTAATCAAATGAATGCCTGCATGTGATTCGAGTACCATGATTGGTTTGAAATAAATTGGTTTGAAATGAAATTATTTTGAAGGCATCATCGATGACTATTTATGTTGAAACTGGTCTGTTTCTCTGTTCTCACTGTTTTATTATTTTTCCAAATTTTTTTTTAGCTTTTTAAAAACCTCATAAACTGACTTCATAAGATTTCTCGATCAAAAGTGGTCTCATTGGTAATTTTTGACTCCAGCTCTGTTGTATTAAAATTTCAGCTGTCCCTCTTTTTTTCAGGATTTTGAACCTTCAATTAATTTTGGAAAATTGCAATTTTTCACTGAAAAATATTAATCGAGTTCTTGGCTTTTCAGATAAAAATAATTATAATTAAAAAAACACAAAAATAAATTCTGTTCTCTGAGAAACTCTAGAAACGTTTCAGTATCCAGTACCACGAGCAATCGTAAAATTGCTTTCAACAGCTCGATCGAACGAATATCTTGCTTATCTTTCGAAAAATGTTAAGTGATCATGAGGTCATTACTGAGAATGTGAGCAGAAGCGGAATTCGACCTTCTAGCTAATTTGTTTCACTGCAGTTGATTCATCGTATAACTGCACCATTCAATCCTAAACCGTATTATTTTCAACTCTCGCATCCTACGCTTTAATTTCCCAACATCATCTGCTTTGAAAATTTTCGCAAAATCTGGAAAATTATACGTATCGCTTAGAAACAAACTACGGTCCGAAATCTATAGAAAAAAATTACGCACACGCGGTCGTCGCTGCGTTCCAACGTTTCAGCCAGCCGGACGCTTTTAGCGGTTTTCAGTTTTGCGGTTCGCCTTGGCAATGTTATCGCGCTAGGTACTCTACGGCCGCCTTCGGCCGTACGCATAATTCCTACGTTATCGTAATTATAAATCGTTTTATCTCGGCCGCCTATTTATTCGCCAATTAAAATTGTCGCCTTAATTTAGAGCTAATTTTCACGTTCGTTTCGACCATCAATGGGCAGCGAGAAATTTCCAACACGATCGTGCGTTTCGTTGTGAGCTCGAAAATACTCGATTCATCGATTATATTCGAAGAGAAGTGCCGGAATAACGGGCCATAAGATCTTGTTCCGGCGCGGGGCTGAGGTGGAAATGGATACCGCTTTGGTAGCAGTTTTGAATTGGAAATACATCAAATCGATGATGCGGGACTGGTAATTAGTCGCTGTGTACAGAGAACGATGAACTGGTGGAACTCGACGACGTGTTCGAATCAACGTCGTAAGAATGGTTTGCAGAATGAGAAAGTGTGGCGTTGGATGCGAATCCGAAGACGAATTAATTATACGACTCGCGGAGTTCTTTGTCTTTGTTTTTATCGAGAGCTGTAGAGACCTTTCTGGATTTAAGGAGAGAGGTTTAATCGTTGTCTTTGGCACGTTGACTCGTCCTCGAAATTTTTCTGACCGTGAAATATGTCGTAGATCAGATTTGACGCCGCTATAATAATCGAAGCCCCCTCCAGGCCGCTATACCTGACTCAATTGAAATACTTTTATCGGTACGGTAAATCGGTCGTCGAGAGGTGTTTTAAAATGTGTATCACGATGAGCGCGCGTACCACCAGATACCTATAGATACTGGCACGAGCTCTGCGGACAGAGCGAGCTCCGGGGCGGAGGCAGGAGCGGAATCATCGATGCGTGGAATGTACTTACTGCAGTACCTACTACCTCTCGATGTACCATAATACATGTTTATGTAGCGGAGTTATGATTATAACAGCGCGAAACCGAAACGTCATTCTTCGAACCAATCTTCCACTCGGTCTCCTTCTCTCCGGGCATTATTTCTTTCGAACGCTCATCTCGACTGTGTTTTCGCGTTATTTGTAATGGTAATAGTTATGCTATGTGTGGGCACCAGGGGAGGGCAGCGGGCCGAAGAGCATCGCCGTGTACTTGGCCCAAGTCATGTAATCCGTTGCTGCTCGGTCGCGATCCTCAGATCGTCGTAGCTCTCATAACACGTACTTTCTAATGCCGCAGCGACGAAGCCGAGTCGCGGCCTCGATCCAGCGTCACGATTTCAAAGAAGTCGTCGAACGGTGATGGATTCGAGCGTATTTCAAAGAGAATTGCACTTGCACGTAAGAGTATATTTAGATTGCTATTTTATCGTCGGTTCGACTTGGAAACGTTTTATTGGTCGGTAATTGTGAAAATATTCGTCGAGTGCGCATTTCCAGGTGGTTGTTTTTCAATTTCAGTAAGAATGAGAGAAAAACAAGGTGTCGAAAACAGGTGCTACCTTCGTCGCAACGTTGTTTGCGGAATGGGCGAAAAATAGCCGTCGTTTTGGAGACGTTCGGTGGCGCGGTTGTCGGCGCTAGTAAAGGAACGCAGGACGACCTTGAGTCTGTGGTTACCGTTTACCGTGTATGGCTCGGGTTACGATAATGAGTACGTTACAAGAGGCGAAAAAATACACCGGTGAGGTAAATTAAGTTGTAGTTGGGTTTCAAGGGCTTGGCACGAGGAAGCGGGAATGAGAAACGGAAGTAGGAAATGCAGCGGTCGTCGAGAAATGAGGAAATTGGCCGATGCAGTTCGGTGATAAGTGGAGAGGGTGGGGAGGGATTGGGTGAGATTGATGCGATGGTTTTGAGAACTGGGTGATTTTTTTAGAGGTGGAGGATTGATATTGAAGCAGAAAAACCTGGCGGATTGGATTTTACCAAAATATTACAATATTTGTTCAATTTGGCATTTTCTCGAATTTTAAATGTGTAAAAAACGAGAAAAGTACGATTTTTAGAAAATATGATCTCCGATTGAAAAATTAACCTTGAAATCGAAATAAATTGCGTAAATTCATAGGAAAACGATACCCAACAAGGCCCTAGTATTTTTCTGGACGGTCTTCCTCATCAGATGCATAGATTTTCCTTCTGAACTATCAAAATATCGATATTTTTGAGGATGTTGAGAATGTTGTGGAAAAAGTGAACTGGTGGTTAAAATTGATGAAATGTTGATATTTTGTGATAATTGTTGTATTAATATGGTTGAAATGATTGAAAAATCGCTGATAAAATTGAATAGTGTTCGTCGATATGTCACCAAGCACTCATATTGATCTAATATTGATTTGTTTCATGCAAAATGAGATGATTAATTATCGATATTGGTACAGATCGGTTATCAAAATCGATTCAGATCGAATATGGAAGTCATTCCGGATCAATTGTTGAATTCGATTCAGATCAATTATCTAAATCGACTCAGATCGATTGTGGATCTCGTTTCAGATCGATTATCGAAATCGAATCGGATCAATTATCGAAATAGACTCGAATCGATTATCGAAATCGACTTGAATCGATTATCGGAATTGACTCTGATTGATTATCAAAATCGACTCAGATCGATTGTCGAAGTCGATTTGTGCAGATTATTAAAATCGACTCAGATCGATTGTCGAAGTCGATTTGGGCAAATTATCAAAATCGACTCAGATCGATTGTCGAAGGTGATTTGGGCAGATTATCAAAATTGACTCAGAGATCGTGGGCAGATTATTAAAATTGACTCAGATCGATTGTCGAAGTCGATTTGGGCAGATTATTAAAATTGACTCAGATCAATTGTCGAAGTCGATTTGATTGACTCAGATCGTGGGCAGATTATTAAAATTGATTCAGATCGATTGTCGAAGTCGATTTGGACAGATTATTAAAATCGACTCCGATCGATTGTCGAAATCGATTTGGGCAGATTATCAAAATTGGCTCAGATCGTGGGCAGATTATTAAAATTGACTCAGATCGATTGTCGAAGGTGATTTGGGCAGATTATTAAAATTGACTCAGATGGATTGTCGAAGATGATTTGGACAGATTATTAAAATTGACTCAGAGCGATTGTTGAAGTCGATTTGGGCAGATTAAAATCGACTCAGATCGATTGTCGAAGTCGATTTGGACAGATTATCAAAATTGACTCAGATCAATTGTCGTAGTCGATTTGGGCAGATTATTAAAATTGACTCAGATCGATTGTCGAAGTCGATTTGGGCAGATTATTAAAATCGGCTCAGATCGATTGTCGAAGGTGATTTGGGCAGATTATCAAAATTGACTCAGATCAATTGTCGTAGTCGATTTGGGCAGATTATTAAAATTGACTCAGATCGATTGTCGAAGTCGATTTGGACAGATTATCAAAATTGACTCAGATCAATTGTCGTAGTCGATTTGGGCAGATTATTAAAATTGACTCAGATCGATTGTCGAAGTCGATTTGGGCAGATTATTAAAATCGGCTCAGATCGATTGTCGAAGGTGATTTGGGCAGATTATCAAAATTGACTCAGATCAATTGTCGTAGTCGATTTGGGCAGATTATTAAAATTGACTCAGATCGATTGTCGAAGTCGATTTGGGCAGACTATTAAAATCGGCTCAGATCGATTGTCGAAGGTGATTTGGGCAGATTATCAAAATTGACTCAGATCGATTGCCGAAGTTGATTCAGATCGATTCAGATCGATTATCTAGATTGATACTCGTTGATAGTGGAAATCGATATCAACCAATAATGAAAACTGATGCTAATTGACATTAAAAATCGATAATAATCGATAGTGAAAATCAATGCTGGATCAATAATAAAAATCGATTCTTATCGAAAGAAAAAATCCATCCTTACGAATTGTGAAAATTGAATACTAATCGAGAATTGAAATAATCGAATCGTATCGACGATGCGATGTACTTAAAATATCTCAACTATATGTTCGCATACTCTCATATTTTGTTACTATTCGCTCTGCAAATCCATCGCTGGTTTCTTTATTTTCCCAGCTTCTGAAAAATGACCCCACCAAACTTCAAAATCTTTCCCGATAAAAAACCCTCCGAAACACGCGATAAAAAGAGCTCGAAAAATTAATAAAATCAATTACTAATGGATAATTCCACCCTCGACCTGGTAAAAAGAGCAACAAACCAGCACCACAATGCTGACACGATTCTCTCATCTTACCGATGAAAAAATACTCCCGAATTGCAAATCCTCCACGCTCCAGCGGGGCGAAAAAAACCACCCCATCGAACTGCGAACAATTACGAAGGATTCCAGATTACAGGAAAAAGTGCACGGTAAAATCTATAAAGAGGGAAAAAATACGGCAACGAGCAGGGGTAAAAAACCTTGGTAGAAAAATACGTATTGTCCTCGTTGTCGGGTAGCTCTTTATCTTTACAGTATGGACGTGGAAGTACACTGAAGAAAATCGACGCTAGGATGTCTTCGGCGGGGTGCGAAGAATTGCGTATAAAGTGAGAGGGTAAGACGATGAAAAAAAGCACCAAGACAGCGAACAACGAGCAGTACGCGTCAAGTGTGTAAACACCATTAATCATGTGCTAGTCTTTTGACTTTTTTTTCCTTCGGTCTTGGTCGGTGCTCGGTTAATATACGCGTAAAAGAAGCAATACGCGAGGCGAAAAAGGCCTCTTTTTAACTTCATTCTGTACGTATGCGAAGAAAAGAGGTAATATTTCTCGGCAACGATTGGTTTCGCGTGGTGAGTGGCGCACTACCGCAGTGGTCTTCGGGTATCGAAAGGGGTGTCCTTGTTTTCGACCGCTTAAGGCAGGAATTACGAAGGAAAAAAAGGATATTTGGACAAACGAAGGAGACCGAGTTGGGAAAAATGTGACAGTGGAAACTAAAATAACGACGGCGTTCTCAAATAGATTTATAAAGTACGCTCGTCCGCTTTCTTTTTCCCCTCTCGTACGACGCGACGGTGCGATGTGCTTGTGCGGTGCGCGCGTGTATATGGTTTATGGAGAATTGGAGAGTGAACGTGAGAGCTTCGACGGCCGATGAAAGCGAATTCGGAGGAGGGAGAGTGCTGAAAATAGAAAGGAGTAAATTATACCTACTCTTATGATGTACATGGACGTAAAACGCGACAAATATTTAAACGTTGACCGACGTAAATGGGAAGATGAGGAGAGACTTCGTAGATTTATCGAGCAGAGGAAAAAAAACAGATACGACGAAAGATATTATCATTTCGAAGGTGGCACTATCCGCTGCGACGATGGTTATAAGGCGACGGTTTTCCTACAGCTCGGACAATACACGACGAGATCCGGTAATCGGGTTAACACATTCGAGAGATTATTCGGAAATTGTTATTCGGATGGCGCGTCGAATTAACCGGCGATGTGTTACGGTAACGCGACTAAATGGCCTCATACCTCGGGTCGAGTAGAAGGGGCAGATCTCTTTCTTTCGCCCGGAGAACGTTGGCCGCGATTGTTTGGCTTTTTGCCAGTGTTTATTCAACGTGCAAATCTTTTGTGTCTTTTTTCTCTGTCGTTGAGCAGCAATCGTGTTGGAGAGGGGCGAAGATAAGTCAACGATACGATTTTTTAAAGAGTAATTAACTAGACGAGCGGTGTGAACGTGATTTGTATTGGGGTCCCTGACTGAGCAGCTTGGGTCTGGTTTGGTGGTTCAAATGCAGGATGTGAACGAAAATATGAGGTGTAATGGTGATTTTTATTAGCTACGAGTTGCCTGAGATCACAGTTTAGGTTTATGATTTTTTTTTTTGGAACAGAAAGAGGCTCGTTTGAAAGACTAATGTTTTGATTGAGAATTTTATCTTAAACAGATGTGAATTTTGAAGTCAATTTCCACGAATGAACATACAATGTAGCTCGATTTACTCTTAAAAATCTGTATCAGCCAAATCTGGTGGAATTCTGCCTTCTTGAATTGGTAAAATTTCAAGTTTGTGATTTTTGACTGATTTTTCAGTCAAAAATGAGTGATTTTTCTGCAAAATCAGTAATTATGACCAAAAAATCACTGATTTTCAGTGAAAATTAATTTTTCTGATTCAAAAGGGCAGATTTCACCGGATTTGACTGATTCAGATTTGGAGAGTAGATCTTCTAAAACAAAAGGATACAATCCACGCAGAAAAAGCGTAGAAAGATCAATGAGTAAAATCGTTGAATATAAATATGATAGCCACTATATTTTTCAAAAATAATTCTTCTGGCTTTTCCAAGTTTTCCAAACCACTTTTTCAAGTTATCTAGATCTCTTTGATGGAGGATTAGGTGATAATTTTTTCTACCCCGAAATGCCCACAATTGGAAGGGAAGTGAAGGGAGGAGAGAGATGGATTCGTATTATTGTTTGGAAATCAAATTTTTTGTTTCACACTTTTTAGGATCAAATTTTTTTACAGAATCAAACGGTTGTAAGCTAGAATTTTGACCCCCCCCCCCTCCTGCCCCCACATTTCATACCTCAAAGATATGGAAATTCCACTCTCAGCTCGCTATATTGCTTTTAGTTTCATTTTCTCGAATGAACTGAGAGCCGAGATGTGAAAATTAATGATTATCAGAAACAAAATAATCCATTTTTCAGTAATTCGTTGTTCGAAAAAAAAAACTCCATTACTTTTTCAGTGAAAATTCTCAAATTCTCTGGCTTTTCATTCACTTTTGCAGATTTATAAAATTCCGAGACTTTATCTTGTTTTCTAGAAAGTGACCTCTATAGACCCAAACAGGCTGAAAATCCCACAAGTCTGATGCAGTGAAGTTCGATGATGAAAAATGATGATTTTTGCCTAACATCAAAATTGAAGGGACCAGGCTGGACATTCAGACAAAAAATCCTGCGAAAATTCTTTATTTTTGACCGTTTCTATTTTTTGCGAAGGGAAAAAGTATTATTTTTTGTCCAACATCGAAATTGAAGGGTCTAAGCAGGATATTCAAATGAAAAACGCGGAAAATTCTCGATTTTTTCCTAATTTTATTCTCTGTAAAGGTTCATTGAAAAATTATGCTTTTTTGCCCAACATCGAAATTGTAGGGTCTAAGCAGGATATTCAAATGGAAAACCTGAAAAAATCTCAATTTTTTCCTAATTTTATTCTCTGTAAAGGTTCATTGAAAAATTATGATTTTTTGTCCAACACCGAAATTGAAGGGTCTAAGCAGGATATTCAAATGCAAAACCTGAAAAATTCTTAATTTTTGATCGTTTCTATTTTTTGTGAAGGTTCATTGAAAAAGTATTATTTTTTGTCCAACATTAAAATTGAAGGGTCTGAGCAGGATGTTCAAATGGAAAACCTGAAAAAATCTCAATTTTTCCCTAATTTTATTCTCTGTAAAGGTTCATTGAAAAATTATGATTTTTTGTCCAACACCGAAATTGAAGGGTCTAAGCAGGATATTCAAATGCAAAACCTGAAAAATTCTTAATTTTTGACCGTTTCTATTTTTTGTGAAGGTTCATTGAAAAAGTATTATTTTTTGTCCAACATTAAAATTGAAGGGTCTAAGCAGGATATTCAAATGGAAACCTGAAAAAAATCTCAATTTTTCCCCTAATTTTATTCTCTATGAAGGTTCATTGAAAAATTATGATTTTTTGCCCAACATCAAAATTGAAAGGGTCTAAGCAGGATATTCAAATGAAACCCCTGGAAAATCCCCAATTTTTCCCCAATTTTATCCTCTGTAAAGGTTCATTGACCTGTACAAAATTCCATTTCGCAACCGAACAATTACTCAACTCGGTTGTGATCGAATCGTCAATTCTTAACGGTGTCTGGCTGCCAGTAATTAGCTCTAAAACCGTTCTCCAGCTCCGAATACATAAACAACTCGACTCGGCAGTCATGTTGCTCTAATTAGTACCATCTCTGGACCACGGATTCACATTCTAACACCAAACCCAGCACGTTCCCCTGCTGCAGTGAAACCGAACCCTCGACAGGGGAACCGTCTAGTCGTTTGGGTAATTTGAGATAATTTGATTTAAAACGATTAAACCGAGAAGCGATGATGCCAAACCGAAGTGTTGATACATGTCAAGACCGAAGGGACGAACATCGGGTTAGGTTAGGTTTACTGTAGTATTCCCAAATACATAATAGGTTATCTTATTATATGGTAAGGCGAATGGTCTATGTATCTGTGGTATTTGTGGGGGGTTCAGGTTCACGTCGCTGGTTCGATTTACTCGGACAGATGTATCAACTGAGAACCCGAGAACGAGGTAGACTGGTCCGGTGAAAGGCGTATCAATGGCGTAGTCACGTATACAGAAATCGGAACGTTATGGTTTAATTTTTAAACGACCGAGTTGATAGAAATAGTGGTGTTTTACTATATTTTACTCCGGTATTGTGGAAAGTAACCCTAAGCGATTGGAGAGACAGGATGAGCTAAGGAATTTGTAGCAGAGATGCAGAGATGTCGTCATTGTGTGTTCTCCATTTCCCCCTATTTTTTTGGCTGGCTCGTCGAGAGTTGATAAAATAAGAAACAATAAGAGCCTATCTTAATATAAATTTGTTACTACCTGTTTTTGGGAAAAAGGACCAGAGTTTCAGTCGATCGAATCTTTGTCGAAGCAGGGCGAATACACATAGGTACTCTAACGTATCACTTCGGTTGAAACCCCCAAGCGCCGCGTCGAAGTACCTACGACAGAAGAGTTAATTTTCAACGCTTTAAGAAAACCAAGCGAAAGGGGAGAAAAAGCTAAGGCAACGGAAGGGATTTAGTGTAAACGATCTCGTCGGCGCTGGCGCTTGATTAAGAAAATAAATAACGCGTGTGCGGTGTTTATAGGCGAGAAAACGAGGCGATAACAAGGCGCCATCTTCGTCGTCAACGTGTTTAATAATTTGATTTACATTTTCATCGCAAAATACTTGTACCTTTTTTTTTTCAATTTCGTCGTACTGGGGAAATTTTTTCGTTGTGATTCGAATTAATCGCAGAGGCGACGCGCACGCTTCGAAGAGGCGATTTAATGCGCCGTGTAATTGTAATAACTGTATGAGGTTTTTTTGAGTGCCCTCCTTTCCCGGTAGCTGATTGTTTTTCGTCTTCTGTCCCTTTTCCTAGGCTCGAATTCGCGTTACCCATTTTCATACCACAGTTTAAGATTATTAATGAAAATTTAATTTTCGAAAACGTCGCTGGAGTTGCTAGTTCGATGAAATGAGGTACTTGGTGCGGTAATTTTACTAGAACGGTTTTGCTATCTACCAGATCAGCAGGAAGGTGGCGAAATGACGGGTAATTTTTCGTGCTGAGGTGTGAGGCCGAAGAGGGGTATGCGGAACTCCATCTTTGTTAAGGAGAGAGTTCATCGAGAAGCAGTAGCACACGGAGATTGTGATGGGAGATGGTAACTGTGTTATCGGTTCAATTGCAGGTTGTTTAGAACGGCGCCTGAGATGATGTCACATTTAGCTGTTACGTACGATGAGTTGCATACTTCGGGTTTGTAGGAGTTACGCATGGAGAATGTTTCACGGTGGTTTTTCGAGCTTGTGATTTCTCTCAGTGGTTTGAGAAGAATGACGTGGTGATGGATTTTGTCACGAGTGGGGTATTTTTTGAGGTGAGGATGAGGGGGAGGAGAGGGTTATTTTTTCAAAATTTTTATTTCAATAATATTTGAAAATTAGAAAAAATTGATAGTTTGTAGTATATGTAAAATGAGGAACTTAAAAAATCTCAATTAAGAATTTTTTTTGGAAAGTTCCCTTTTTTTGTGAAATTCTTTGAAATAATTGAATGATTTGCGAAACTCAGATGAATTAATGAAGACACCACAGTGACTAAAAAAATACAGAGAAAAATATTCAGCTTGAAAATTTATCAGAATTGTTTTCAATTTCACTTACCCAGTTCGCTGTAGAGGGAGTAAAAATTTGAAAATGAGGTCATTCAACTTGAGCTCTTTGTTATCAGTGATCAAAAGTGTTGTAGCCAGAAAGTGAATGTGTTGGAGGGGTAGGAGATGATGAGAAAAAGATCTCTGAACGTCGAGAAGACCTACAAGAATTTCACCTCTTCCCTCCAATGACTCAGCCCTTATCACCGCTTAATTGCCCTTAAAGCTTGACCTGCTTGACCATCGATCAAAAAATTTTGAAAAATCGAAAAAAATTAATGGTTGTAGTGTAGCTGTCCTATATGGAAAACATGAAAAATTGAAAAAAATTGTATTTTTTTTGAAACTTTCTTCTTAAGTAGGTAGGAATATTCATATCTTAAAAATTCGTCACTATTTTCCACTATCCTTTCTCTCACTTTGACGATTTTTTTTTTAAAAAGAAGGAAAATGTATAATGTTCATTATTTTTTATACTACTTAAGAAAAATGTGAAAAATCGCCTCCGATTATTTTTTTGGGTAAAAGTATATATTTTGAGTAGGAAACCGAATTTTTTTGAAACTGAATATAAATCTACTCTCTCATTCTGAATCAGTCAAAAGTCACTGATAAATGGTCAGAATTGCAACACAGAAAAAATCAGCGAATTTTCGCTAATTTTTCAAAGATTTTTACTGATTTTTCAGCAAATTTCGCTGGATTTTCAGTGAATTTTCACTGATTTTCCAGTGATTTTTCTCACTGATTTGTTTTTAGTAAAAATAATTTCACTGACTTTCTCCTGTGCTGCAATTCTGACTGTTCCTCAGTGATTTTCGATTATTTTTACTGTTTTATAATTGAGCGAGTATCTTTGAAAAAAAGTGAATGTGTTGAAGACCTACGCCGATCATGAAATTTCCTTGGAAAACGAGCCCGTATTATTTTGCATATTTCAGCCATAAAAATTGCATATTTCAGCATATTTGAACGTTTCTATGGTTTATTTCTGCATATTCAAAAGATTTCCCAATTTTAGAGAATTTCTGATTTGAAAATACGAAACTATGAAAATACCAAAATTACGAAACTGTATGAAATAACCATGTAGAATTTTCCCCCCTCTTGATGATTATAATTATAGAATTTTTTTTTTACGTTTAAAAATTGTTTTTTGATTAATTGATGACCGAATTTCTTTTCAGAGATACCTATGTTATTGTTGCATATTTTGAGCAAAAAAAGCACATAATATGCGCTTAATTTCAGATTTTAGGTGCATAAAATTCTGTTCCTTAATTATGATAGGTACTTTTTTAGAAAAAATTTTTCAATTTTTTTTTTTCTTTTTTGTTACCAAAAATTTTAAAGACAAAAGTGACTTTTTTCTGTTTATCTTTGAAAAATGAAATGAAGCTAAAATGGACACCAGAAACATTCTCGAGTAAAAATACTCATTTGATATCATTTTTGGCAAAATATTTTGAATTTTTTCAAATTGACAAAATTTTTTGAAAATGTATAGGTTGTTAAATTTCAATAGCAATTGAATAGTTGATTAAACTTTTGAAAGATAGAAAAGATCTTCTTGCCAGTGTTCAATAAAGTAGATCAACTTTCAAATTTTACCATCAGCAGTTTTCAATTTTTGTAATTTGTGGCAGCAACTGATTGATTTCATTTTAAAAAACATTTTACGTTTTTTCCTAGTATTATTTTGATATCTGGGTTTCAACGTGAAATTATTACTATGAAAATCAAAATTTTCCAATAATTGATATTTCAGTGATTTTTGTTACACATCGTTGGCTGAAGTGTTCAAAACATCTTTCAAAATCTAATTGCCAAGAGTCTCGTTGGAACTCAAAAACTTGTATTTTTGTTCAAGATTCAAAATTCAATCTGCTTTAAAATTTGATTCGTTTCCTCATCTATAATTTCCTGAATGGATTTTGTCCTCATTTCTCCTCACACTGTCAAATTCATCTGCTCTAATGCCTAAAACACAAAAAATAACCTTTATTCCTTATGAAATTTGAGGAATTTGTTTCATAAATATTCTCCCTTGAAAAAAAAATTCCAAATCTTTTCAACTTAGTTTTTTTTCCAAATCCACCGTCAAATTCATCTGCTTCCATACTTAAAACACAAAAAATAACTTTTATTCCTTATAAAATTTGCAAAATTCATTTTATAAATATTCTCTCCTGAAAAAAAATTCCAAACGTTTTCAACCCAGTTTTTTTTCTCCAAAATCGATTCAACACAAGAATTTATAAATCTTCACAATTGGTTAAAAAACGACCAACCATCAATTGCTCCCAGTCCACCCACAACGACAAGTAAAAATGACATTGACGTTGGTACCCATCTTAAAAAAAATTCCTACAATACTTCAAACTCAGAAATTTCATTCCTATAAATCGGCCACCCACTTGCTTCGGTACGGTGTGGTATCGTTAAAAAGGCGAAAATCCCTTTACCAGTTGTCGCAGGAGGAATCCTCGCTAGCGAAATCTCGCCCCCGTACACACAATACGCCTACGTCACTCGGTACGTTGCGTACAGTAATATCGGGATCGGCTTATAAATAGATACACCTACAGTACATGCAGCCGGGTATTATATCGAATATACCTTCGCTTACGCGACTGTAACAATTGAAAAGACAACGTGGGAAAAAGGTAATTCAACGATGGCTGGGCTGGAAAAGTAAAAAAAAAGGAAGGAAAACAATGAAAAAAGCAACGCTTTTCCAACGAGAAGATATATTCCATTAAGAACAGATTAATAATTTAACGCTTCGCGGATGCTGGCGTTTGTGCGTAAATAAAGTACGCAAGAGTGGAAAATGGAGCGTTGTAGTATCAATTGGAGTATAGAAAATAATGTTAGATACCTCGGCACATATTCGGCGCTGGAATAACGACCGCAGCAGTCTAAATAGTACGTCGAGAGAGAGACCGAGAGAGTTATTTCGAGTTGCGAGGAGAGAAGAGATGAGGGAAAAAGCGCGCAAAAGCATACGACATTTTCAATATTACTACCGCCACCAGGTCGCATTACATCGAACTATACACGTTAGGCATTTAGCAAGAAGCGGCGGAGAGTATCGAATAATTCTCGACGGAGTTTTTCCTCCTTCGCTGGGCGAGTCGACGAGACGTAAAGAGGAAAAAGATCACATAGTAGAGCGAGATACAGATAGACACCTAGCGAAGTCGACGCAGGAGAGCGAGAGACGCTGCGCCCGCGCGTGTCAGCGACGGCATCGGAGAGGACGAGTACTCCATAAGCAGCAGAAAACATTAAAGAAAAAGCAGAACGTTTTATAAAGTGTTCATGGTTTATTCATGAGGGAAAGAACACAACTGAACTGAAATTGGCGTTTGGGATGCGAGGAGACGGGGGACGTCCGAGTTAAAGTTTGTGTTGTGCTGTTGCGTATTCTACCTGTGGGGGTAGCGGGTCGTTAAGGGGGTAGGACGACTTTAAGGGGTTCGTAAAACCATTGAGTTGACTGGGGTCTAATTATTTTTGCCTAAAATGGGATTTCGACGATCTAAGTCCAAATTTTCTCAGAGTTCAATTTTTTTCAATTTCTTTAATTTTAAATTGTTTTTGAAATTGTATTTCAAGTTGAAAATTTTTCAACAGTAGAATTTTTTTGATTTTTCAAAATTTTTCCAATTTTGATTTTTTTGAATTTCATACTTTTATCATTTTTTAAAAATTTCATCCAAGTAATTGGGTAGTCCGCTACTCGCTTGGAGAGTTCATATGTGCATTATTGATAGGATGATTATGAGATGCTGGATTATTCTGGTTATCATTGCTTTATTATGGAAGTTGATTAAAAGCTAATTATGTATGAATTATACTTCTTGCAATTATTTCTCAGAACTTTTTTTTTGGTATTTTTTTGCTGAAATTCAGTGTTGCAAAATTATAGTGTTTTTTTTGGTTTTTAAAAAATAAAAAATAGATCAATTTTAAACAAGTTTCCTAAAATTGTAAATTATTCTTCTAAGAGAGATTTTTCTTTTATTCTTTGATAAAAATTGTCACAAATTTTTTTAAAAACGTCCACGAAAACAATATTTTCTTTGGTTTTGAATACGAAAACGAAATAATTATTGAAACCCAAAGAAATGGTTTATGATATTTTTTTTTTTTTAAATTAAACTATTTTTACTGAAAATGACGTATTTTTCCTTAAAAAAAAACAAGGAAATAAAGAGGCAAATTTTGTATCATTTTTTGAAAATTTTTCCAAATTGTCCCATTTATGTTAAAACTTTCTAAGTTCCAAATGTATTATTTTACAGGAGAGCTAAAAAATATGACAAAATTTGAATTGCGCTTATGGACTTGCAGATTTTAAAATCCACTGCATTGAGGTTTAAATCAATTTTGTTACTTCTCTTTTTTTAATCGATCCAGCTCGATTCCCTGAATCTGATACATTGAAAACCTCAATTTTGAAAAAAATTACACTTAGGAGGTTTCAGCATTATGTCCTTATTTTTGTTTTTGATTAGAAATTCGTCATGTTTGAAAAAAATGGCTGCATTTGAATAATACACGACCAAAATTGGAAAACAAAACGAAAGAAAAAAGTCACTTTTTTAGTTTTTGAAAACGAAAGTGAAATGAATCCGCTTCTAAAAGTAAAACTATGCAAAAATCAAGAAGAAAAATCGTTTTTACTACACTGCTGAATTTCTTTGGACAGACCCGACCCCCCCCCCCCCCCTCCAGTCATAAAACATAAGTAACAATACTGAAAGTCGATGTCATTCAGACACAAATCCCAAAATTGAACGAAAAAATACACTTCTTGCATCTTATTCCACCATTGCTATCGTATATTGATATTAGTATTCTATAGTCATCTAGTCGCAGTAATGGCCTGAAGAGTGTGTATCTTAATACATCTCAGACTCGCCAATGAATGACGTATTTAGTTTGGAAGAAATTTACTCACATGAAGTTGACAATTATTTTTAAAAATTCAAAATTGGAAAAAATTTTGAGAAATTTTGAATTGAAAAATTCTCAAAGTTGAAAAAATGAGGAAAAATTTTAAAACTATTGGAAAAAATTTTCGAGCATGAAGAAATTGTTAAAAATATGAAATTGGAAAAAACTTGAAAAAATCAAAGTTGGAAAATTGTTTAATACCGACTTTAATTTTTTTCAATTCGAATTTTCTCAAAATTTGTTCCACTTTGTTGTTTTAAAATTTTTTTTACTTCTCATTTTCAAAATTTTCTTCCAACTCGGAAAATTTTTTTGATCATTTTTAAGAAAATTTTCATTTTTGAATTTTTAAAAAATATTCAACTTGGTGTTTTTCAAAATTTCGTATAAGTGAATGATTCTAAGAATTTAAAAAAAAAGAATGAATTTTTAAAAGATATTCAACTTAGTGTTTTTCAAAATTTCGTATAAGTGAATAATTCTAAGAATTTAAAAAAAAGGAATACTTGATTGAAAAAATTGAAAAAATCAAATTTGAAATTTTTCTATAAAAATTGTTCTGTTGGAAAAAATTTAAAACTTGATACAATTTTGCAAAAAATTTTAATCAAAAAAATTGTAAAAATTTAGAGTTGGAAATTTCCAACTCAGAAAAAATTCATGTTTAGATCGTCGAAATTCCATTTTTGGCAAAAATAATTAAAGAGTCAGTCGTAGTTGTATGCTTTCGCGCCGACGAGCCGTTTAATTTGACCCGTATTGAATCCAGCCACCCTCTTCACCTCCTGGAGTCCCCAGATACCCTGCTATAGCTCGTATCAGCCTATGTCTCTGTCGCGATGCACCAAATCTCGACGTTTGTCTACGAAACGAGATATTCAAGTATATCCTTTGATCTTTTCCTACCGTCTTTTTTTGGGGTTTTGTGTTTGTGATACTTTGTCTGTCATCTCTTAAATTTTCTTCTCGATTTGTTTTTCATTCTGATTCTAGAGATATTTTCATTGAGACTTTTAAATTACGAAATTTTCATATTTAGGATTCTCCTAATGTTCTCATTGTACGCTCAACGAAATTAGAAGATGGGTTGCTAGAACATCACGATCCTTTCACTAAGTAAGAGTATCGATTGCCACATGTGCAGCGACACGAACACGAACCAACGCCAACTAATCCGAGTCAATTTCAATACACACGTATTTACCAATCAACCAATGTGCTTGGCTCATTAACTCACTTCGCATTCAAAGAGAATATGTGGGGTGCTTCTGCATGTTTCTTTGATAAGCACAAGACCTAGATGAATTGAACCCCATTTCCCCTTCAACCCTTCCCTGATTTAACCGCCTCTAATATGGAAACTATCCTTCTAGATGCAATAAGTTGGTAGATATTTTAGAGACGTATGTGAAGAAAATGTGTGTATTAGAAGGGTTCTATGTGCCTAATACTGCTGCTCCCCCTTTCTCCTCAGCTGTTGGCCGAGTCGTTGCGCTATTTCGATGTGTCGAGGTAATTCGTATAAATGGAAAAGTTTCGAGCTACAACCGCGATGAACTTTGTATATAAAGGTGTTTATGAATCTCGTCTTCCGCTCTCGCTCTACAACTAAGCTCTGAGAAATAGGGTAGAACGTGGTAAAGTTTCGCCAGCAGGGTGGTCTCGGAAAAACCGTATCAATAAGCAAAACACACAGTCAACAATGATAAAATCGATGATAAACTGTATCACGCGATATAACCGAGTTTGTGTTTTTTTTTTCCTTTTCGTTGCTTTATTCGGCGATGTTTTCGTCGTCGTGTTTTTTTCATCCAATCCTGCGGCGTTTGTGCGCGGTTTTCTCCCCAGAGAGGCGAGCGGAGGGGAAATTATACGTGTAAACGCGATGCTAAAACGTCAACGAATTTACTCGCTAAGGTCACTAATCTTGTGTACGGATAAAATGTGTAACGACGTACTTTTCGGGCGCTTTTGAACGATTTAATTGGCGATAGTGCGCAGGCGTCGGGGTGGCCGCCAAAAAAACCCGGCGGAACGGTGCACTACTTTGGGGATTCGGGTGTGTTGGATGGCGGTGGGATGAGTATGGTACTTGAGACGAATGAAATATTTTTATTTAAGAGGGTTTTCTTTATTTTTTCGTCTCTCTGTATCGTACTATCTCCGGAGAAATGAGATTTTTCGGTGTGGGATTTTAAGTTATTGATTTTGCGAGATGAGGTTTTTCGAAGAGGAGGGGGGGGGAGGGATTGGCAGATATTGATTCAACAATAATGAGGATTAGAGAAGGTTAATGTGCGGGTGATTGATTTTTGGGTCATTGATATTTTTGAAATTTTAAGTTTTTGATTTTCTCATGTTGGTGTTTTTTAAAGATTTTTTTTGATATTCTGAATCATTTGAAAATTTATTGAATTGTTTACTTTTTGAAATATTTTAGAATCCCCAATAATATTTTTAATTTTTTGGGAATATGATGCTTTTTGGAAAATCTTCAGAATTTTTGAGACCAAACAAAATTTTCTGTACGGTTGAGCTAAGGGCAGTGGGGGAGGGGGAGGAGAAATTCTGAAATTTAAAGGATATAATATTCTTCTACAATAATTGTTGAAACGGCGTTTTTAATGAAAATTATTGAGAATTTTCCACAACTGTTTATGAAATTTTTCATTCGTTTGCAAAGGTAGAGATTGAATAATTTTTTCAATGATCATTTATTTATTTATTTATTTATTGGAGGGCTGAGGATAAAATTGGAGCTATGGAATTATTATCCACATTTTTAGGTTTGAGAACTTTGTATTTTTTGAGTACCATTTTTTGAAAATATTGATGAGTTTTTTAAAAATCGTTTGGATTATTTGAGATTTTTTTTGGAATCTGTATTTTTTAAAACATTTTGGTATTTTTTTTGGTAAATTTCGACATTTTCTCAAATTTGGAAATTTTTTGAAAATTTTTGCAGTTTTCTTTTGAGATTTTTATGTATTTTATGCACATTTTTGGAAATATTTTCGTTTCTTGAGAATCGTCGACAATTTCGGAAATACTTGATGTGTGGAGGGGGATGGGAGAGGGTTTGGATAGTTTTTCTCATTCACGAAACTAGTACCTATATCTGAAATTTTATAGTCGCATATGAATCTAGGTAAAACTAGTTCCAGTTAATCATCGTAAAAAAATTTAAACCTCTGTATGATGAAATTTGTAAATTTGGGAAACATTGATTTAAAAAAAATGGTCAGTATTCACTGAAAAAAATAAGACAATTTTAGAATGAATCTAAATTTTGCAAAAATATCTATCTTGGTGTCCAAGGTGTCTGACGATCAAGCTAAGTCAAGCTGGTCAAGAATGAGCCAAGCTGTTGACCAAGAGGTCAAGCTTTTTTTCAAAAGTTGGAAAAGATTTCGATTCACCCTTAATAAATAATTTAAATAAAAATAGCTCACTGTGATTTTTTTTGAGCCATATTTGTTTGAATTTGTTCGTAAAAATTCAATTTTAAGAGTTCATTCTGATTTTTTTTTGAATCTCATTCGTTTGAAGTTTGTTGTAAAAATTTATTGGGGGGGGGGGGGGGTGACACATAGAAAGTCATGCAAAAAAGTCAAGCTTTTTGCTCAACGAATTTTTTAGACCTCCTGGTGTCTGAATTTCAATTTTGAACATCATTTGTCCATCTTATTGGTAACAAGAGTTCTAAATTTGTTGGAATAAATTTGATTTTTTTCAAGTCAGTTTTTTTAAAAAATGGATGAAATTTGAAAAGAAGTTGATAAATTAAGGATAAATTCAAATTTTGAAAAAAAAATGGGAAATAATTTCCCAATTTTGAAATAAATTGCAAGACGAAATCTGTTCGTTTGTTTCTTGAGTAAAGAAAATTGAACTTCTTCATTGTGCTAGAAAAAGGGAATATTTCATATGCGAACGAGGTGTTTGGATTTTTCCTTCAATGTTTTGAAGAAACTTATTGTATTTTATCTCATAAAATTTCAGCCAATATTTTTTGTTGATAACTGTGATATTTTTGTTCTCCATTTCCAATCCTCCCTCCACCCAATCAATTCGAATAATTGACAATTTGAGTTTAATTAGATTACGAAAAATTCCTAAATTTTTTATGCCTTATTTCGATTTAAAATCCCATAACTAATCAACGCCTTTCATTTTCTTTTGCTTACAGAAGAGAAATTCAAAGTAGATGGTGGTCAAGGTGGCGCAGCCATGAAAACCGAAGAGTTATTTGGCGTAGAGTCGATGGACTGTTCGACGACGAACGGCGACGTTAAATGCTGCGGCGACGACCTCGACGACAGCAAAGATCTATCCTGTAGTATTACCTCGATCGTAGACGACAGCGACGACACCAACAGAATGAGATTGACGACCAATTGCAATACCAGCCACACCAACGACGACTGCTGCGGTATTACAAGCGACCACGACGATTTATGCGGGACTGGTTCGACGACGACGAAAACCACCAATGGTAACAGTTGCACCAGCGGTAATAGTCTGGACGACGATATGCAAGACTTATACGGCAGTAGAAACTACGGCTTGCCGAGTTCGAGGCCTACCATGATCAGCGCCAAATATCGCCAAAAGGAAGAAAGGCGAAAAGTATTGAAGCTATCGGTGCACAAACTGAAACGTATCGAAGATCCGGAGAGCTCGCTAAGGCGCTCGGTGCTGATCAACAATACGATGAAACGGCTGCAACGCGAAGCCAAAGAGGAGAAATCGCAAAAAAGTCAAATTACTTCGAGTCTGGCGTCGCAAAACAAATGTTTCGGTTTGACGAGCGACTTTTTAGTGAAACAGGAGGAGAACCTGAAAAACGACTATGTGGGCAGCGGCCTCAGCAACCGGACGTCCGACCAGCTCCTAGACATAACGAATTTACCAGACGGCAAGACGTGCTCGAAATACGGTAACGATTGCCTAGACTGCGACGAGGCGATATCCGATCTGACATTCCCGGGCGACCGAACCATCTCCAAAGGACGCAAACGATCCATCGACGAGATCGAAGAGGAATGCGACGTTCTAAGTCAATTTTACCTACCACCTCCTACCCCTCACCTGATATCGAAGCTGGACGAAGACGAAGACGAGGACGTCAACGTGGTCGATATCGATACCCCGATCGAACCGTTTGCGAAAAAACGACGCGGCTGTCCCGATTCGTCCGATTCCCTTGGCTGTTGTCTGACCGCCGCCGATCGTCTGAGGGATAATTTACCATCATCACATTTCGACGAATGGTCCATGGACGAAAGCATACTACTTCAAGCTACCGCCCAGACTTCGCAGCCGGCCCCCAGCTCGTCTCCTTTTTCCTGCGGTCATTCGTCCATGCTGAACGAGATCGTCGTCTATCATAATCTAATCGCTTCGCTCGAATCGTAGCATTTAATTTAAATGGTGTAAGCGAACGGTCGCTCAGCACAGTTCAACGGATCCAAGCCCCACGATCCGGACTCCCTCGTTTTTACTCGATTATATTTTATGTATTTTGTCAAGTGTGTATTGTGTATTTTGCCTCTACGGAGCCAACGAGTATTTATATTTTTTTTTCTCTTTATATTACGCGTATTTGATTCTCTCTCTTAAGATGTGTTTTGTCTACCCCCCGCCCCCATGCTCCCCTCTACTTCCCAATTGATGTGTAATGTCTTTTCGTATATTAGATTTGTAAGATGTTTGTAAATGTGTGCGTGTTTCTTCTTCTTCTTGTATTTTGTATAGGTAGTGTACCTTCTCGTCTGTTTTTCTCTCTATCTGTAACTCTTATTTTTTTGTTTTTATTTTTCTTCTCTCTACCTATATATTATCTACTTTGTATTTTATAATGTATATTTTTTTTCGCCTTGCGCGCCAGTGTACGTGTCTCATCTCCTATTCTACTTTGGGTTTTTTTGCATAATTCGAAATTGTAGCGAATTTTTACGTCTTTGTATTCGATGCTTCATCTTCAGGTTGCCATATTTTGTTGCCGAGGTTTAGGATATTGTTATACCGTTACGTGTTTTTTTTTCTCATCTCCGCGCCGAGAAATATCGTGATGAAGTTAAATTTTGTAATTTCCCCGTTTCGAAGTTGTACCGATTCCGCGTGTTTTGGTGGTTTGATACACACTGTGATATTGATTTAAATTTTCATCCTATACTTCCTAGATCAAGGTGTTTGATGGTAGCTCTAAAGGCTTCTAAAAAATTTTTCGAGTTAAAATTAGGTTAAAGTTCAATTTTGTATTTGAGAGAGCTTTATGTTGAGTTTTGGTATAATTTTTGATGTTTTTTGGGTATTTCGACTTTTAATATTTGTTTATTTTGCATTTCAAGGACTGTTGGAATGGATTTTTTCAATTGTATGGGTCCGATGAACCTTCATTGACTGTTCAAAGTGATCAAATTTTGTTATTTTTTGAATTTGAAGAAAAACAGTTCTGCGCCAGGAGGATTTTTTTGATACGATTGTCTGAAAATTTTCTCAATTCTGCTCCCTTTCCTCTCCATATTTGTTGAACCTTTGATAACCCTTCGAAATGACTGAACTTTACTCTTGTTTTTTTGAATTTCAGCGAAAAGAGCTCTGCGCCAGGAGGAACTTTTTTGAAATATGTAGTTTGAAAAATTGTGCAGTTCTCTCTCCATAAGATCAAAAATCCCGAATGAATTTTTTCCCTCAATTTTACGATCAATGTTTCCATTTTTTTTTTTCGCTGAAACACATTTTGTTGTTTTTTTTTTCAATCGCCTCAATATTCGAGGAACTTCCTCGGGAAATTTAAATTGGAAAATGTACATTTCTCAATTACTTCTTGTAAAAGATATGGCCATATTTGCATTTATTTCATTTTGTTGCCCATTGATCAAAAATTTAAAATATTCGTTGAAAAAAATAATAATTGTGCTGCAAGGAGTATGAAAATTTTTTGCAAATGACTAGAATCACAATTTATCAGGTGCTATTTTGATTTTAAATTGAACAAATTTGCATGTATTTTTTATCGAAATTTTTTAGCCCTTTGATCGAATCATTTGTATTTGTTGAAGCTGCAGAATTCTGCGCCAGGAGGAGTTTGAAAAACGCAAATGATAGAAATTGCGATTCTCTTGTGTCATGTCTATTCTAAATTGGTCCAAATGTACATTCATTGACACTTTTCAACTCCACTGTCGAAAATATTCATGTTTTTCTGGGAAAAGGTTCTGCGCCAGGAGGAGTTTTAAAAATGAAAATGACAGAAAATGCAGTTCTCTTGATTTCATTTTGATTTTTGATTTGTCAAATTTTCATTCCTGGTCATTTTTGGTTCAGTAATCAAAATATTCGTGTTTTTTTGGGAAAGGGTTCTGCGCCAGGAAGAGTTCTGAAAATGAAAGTGACAGAAAATGCAGTTCTCTTGATTTCATTTTGATTTTTGATTTGTCAAATTTTCATTCCTGGTCATTTTTGGTTCAGTAATCAAAATATTCATGTTTTTTTAGCGAAAGGGTTCTGCGCCAGGAGGAGTTCTAGAAATAAAAATGATAGAAAATGCAGTTCTCTTGATTTCATTTTGATGTTTGATTTGTCAAATTTTCATTCCTTGTCATTTTTGGTTCATTAATCAAAATATTCGTGTTTATGTAGGGAAAGGGTTCTGCGCCAGGAGGAGTTCTAAAACTGAAAATGATAGAAAATGCAGTTCTCTTGATTTCATTTTGATTTTCGATTTATCAAATTTACATTTCTTTTCATTTTTTGGTTCAGTAATCAAAATATTCATGTTTTGTTAAAACGAGGGTTCTGCGCCAGGAGGCGGTTGAAAATTTGAAAATGACGAATTATCATTCCCTCTGTACTATTTATATTCAAAACTATCAAAATTTGATCAATGGACATTTTGTAGTCCATTGATGGAATTATTCATGTTATGGTTCGAGAAAGGGGGTTCTGCGCCAGGAGTCTTTTGAAAAATTGAAAATTATGAAAAAATCAATTCTCCCGTTGCTATTTTCAATCGAAATTGGTCAAATTTGCATTCATTTTTATTTTTAGTGCTTCGATCAAGGTAGTTGCGACGTTTTGAAAAATGGAAGTTCTGCGCCAGGAGGATTTTTCTGAAACTCATATTGGAAAAAAATCAAGGTTACTGAAACAATTTGTAAAAATTTTTCCTAAAAATTGGTCCTCACTTCCTCTAGATCAATGTCCTGCTCTTTTTGGATTTCGAGCCCTCTTTTTTTCTATATTCTACGCCAGAAGGAGTTTAAAGAATTAAAAATGATCAAAATTACGACTCTTGGTGCAATTTTCATTCAAAATTGGTCAATTTAGCATCTTGTAGTCATTTTCCTGTTCATCGATCAAAATAGTCATGTTTTCAAAAAGAAGCAGTTCTGCGCCAGGAGTAGATTTGAGAAATGTATTACAAAAAATTGTCCGTCTTCTTTATCAAATCTGTGGAAAATTTTCGATATATTTCATTCGTTTCCTATTATACACTTCGGCTAAATTTTGTTTTGGATTCTGAAGTATTTTTTTTCTTTGCCATACTGCGCCAGGAGGCTGATAGAAAAATTGAAATGACTTAAATTACATTCCTTTTATTTTTCTCTCATGAAATATTCGTCATATTTGCATTTAATGTGATTTTGTGGCCCATTGATCAGATTTTACTCGATTTTTTAGAGAGGGGGTTCTGCGCCAGGAGGCGTTTTGGAAATTTTTTAATCGTAAAAATTTCGGGTTTCAAAAAATAAAATGGACAAGAGTAAAGAAGCACAGCCTAGAAAAAAATAATTTTTCAAAATTGGGACCACGTTAGTTTTCAGTAAAAATTTAAGAAGTTCGATTCTCATTTTCCAATAATGGACAACGTTGTGAAAAATAATTCTAACTAATAAAATTATTCGTACCCGTCTCTCCTCTCCTTCCTATAAATATGTTCCAATAAAGAAGACAGGAGGCACGGGTTAAATTGAAAATCAGCTCCGATACGACCATACCACGGCGCAAAATAATAATGTGAAAAAATTAATGGTATTTTCATTAGGAACATGCTGAAAAAAAAAGGACATTTTATAAAATCGTTAGCATTTCGTCGAATACTACCTATATAAATTGCATACTCGTCGACACCCTCCATTCGTATTTTTTCCTGTTCATCGCTACATTTTTATCCTCGGTACGCTTCGAAAGGGGAAATCGTTTTTTACCATTTTTTTTCTAAGCTTCATTTTTTTGATAATGTAAATATTTGTAAAAAAAAAACATACAAAAATGAAATTGAAATCAATCCGCGAGTGCGTGTAAATAATCGATATTTAATTAATAGGTATTTTAAATTTACCAATTTTCAACGAAACCAACATTTTTAGTTTTTTTTTGTTCGATTATTTTTTTAAATTACGTTTTTTTACGTATTGGCATAACTTTCAAACGCTGTCGAGAAAAGTAAGATGATGCTTTTATATGACGGTTTTTTTGTTTTTTTTTTTGTTTTACTAATGAGCTTGCGCTGAGGTGGAAAATTATTTATAAACGGTGGCGGCTTGTGAAAGTGTTCAATTTCGCGATAATAATTAAGTGGCGCACTCTATGACATATAAACCTAAGTTGTGCACTGTGTTGGAATTTTTGTCTTTTTTTTTTCATAGTGAAAATGTGGAAGTGATGGTGGATGCGCTTTTTGTATTTTTGTTATAAATTTTTGCTGTACTCGGTTTTATATTACGAAAGATCTACTTAGAGGAATTTTTTACGTTTTGATATCGATTTAGCCGCCACTGCTGTGTACAAGTATTTTTTTCTTAGCGGCCTTCGGTGTATCGGCCAAATTACCATATACATTGGCGCTTCAGCAGCGGACGGCCAAACGCACCGTACAATTGGAAATTTTTATCGAACGAATGTATAAATCGTATACCCAGACCTAGGTTTTTTTCTACGAAAATGTAATCACGTTCCCATGTAAATTTTACTCGTACCTTAAGGAATTTCGAAAATTTGAGAGAAAACTAAGAATTTGAAAAAAATATCATGTAAATATTCGTATCGTGTTACTTTTTAACGATATTTTAGTGTTCATACGTGTAAAAAATGGATTTTTGTAAAGGGTTTTTTTAATTTTTGCTTTCTGCGCGAATGTTACCAATACACAAATGATAATATAATGAACGCTGGTATTAGTGATATTTTAGAGTGCTGCTTTTGTGTGTGATAAAAAGTAAATAATTTTTATTTGTACAATACACTGTGATTACTAATATTGCCCTTAACAATATTTTGTCTCCGTGAGCCGCCGTTTAGTTTATACCCGTGTTAGATTTTTTTTTTCAATGTCGCGGGTCGCCGGTGTAAAGTGTCGCTCTCTATAGAATATTTATTCAACTGGCTTGAAATGTTCTCTCGTTAACGTCTCTTCTGTCTGTACTACTTTTTTTTTCCTTTAGCGTAGGATTTTTTTTTTCGTTTTGTTTTCCTTTATAAGATTTCGCGATGTTACGGCATTAAATAGTAATAAAGTAAGAACAGATTTATTAGGCTGTGCTTAAAGTTAATTTAATGTACGTACCTGTGTTTTTCCTTTTTATTTTTTTTTCCTCTCGTAATGAATTTATTATTGTTGGGGCAAGAAAAAAAATGTTTTTTGAAGATATTTACTATTGGGAACAATTTATTATTTAAAGAAGTGATTTTTTTGCTTTTTACATTCTTTCGCTTCCACATTTATAATTTGTATATAGAAACCCGAGTTTAGTTGTGTTTAAGCATGCATAATATAATTATATACACTTGTGTATAAATTTTTATTTTACTTTTTTTTTCTCTCTGCGGTCGCGAATTCATTATATACCTTATGTTTAATCAATATTATTAATTTTATTGATTGTTGTAATATTATTATGATAACAAATAAATGTCTCATTGATTTTTCGTTCATGTTGATATTTTTTATGAGTGGTTTTGAACGGATTGGTGTAATTTGGGAGGGGTTTGGTTGATGTGTTTGAAAATTGATTTCTGAGTAGAATTTCTCGAATAGTAATTTTTGATGATTTCGTCGATGAATGGGAATATGATTGGTATTGATGGACAACAGTAGATTGGTAAATTATGCATAGAGATTGAATAAAAATTATTTTTTGATTTCAACCCAAACAACGAAGGATGAAGTAAGTATGGACTATAGAAGGTACATAAATGTGATTTTCGAAGAAAAATAAATACTGAATTCAAAGGTCATATTAATCTATCAAAACATGGTGATTCCATATTGAAGATTATAATTCATTTTTGAAAAGGAATCGACATTATCAGCTGAGTAGGTAGGTATCTCAGGTAATATTATGCAATGTACTGATAAAAGCTATAATCAACCAAAGGCTAAGTAAGTATGAGAAGCAGAAGCCTGTACATTGGTTGTACACAGAGCTTGCCTATCTCCTATTTTGAAGTGAATTTTTAAGTATTTCCCTGCGGTTTTGAAGCTTGATCATCCCCACCTCCATTGTACAAAAAAAGTGGTACAATTTTGTGAAAAGGTTATAAGAAGTGAGGAGTAGAACTTGAGAAAGGTTAAATTTAACGTTAGGCAGGCTTTAAATTCTTCTGGATTCAAAATCCAAAAAATCTCAAAATTTTGATTTTGGATTGAAATTTAATCTCGTAACGGATTTTCAATTTCGGATGTAAAATCTGAGTTTTTCAAAATCCTTTATTTTAAAACCTAAAAATTTCGTGTTACCTGGTCTTGTGATCAGTGTTTACTTGTTCAGGCTTCAGGTTCAGGCACCACAGCATTTCGTTTCCTTGTCATGCCATTATGTCTTATCAAATTATAACGAGTGTCCAAAAAATTATAGTCCCCTCGACTTTTCACCAGTTTGTAGACAGAATGAGAAACAGAATAGGTATTATACCTACCTATTAAATAATATTCATAAAAATGTAAATGTGATCTACCATGAGAAAAAGTGACTAGGAATCCAAAAAATAAAAATCGAAATTTTGATACTTTCTGATAGTTCTTGGTGGGTGGAATCCGGTGGTGATGTCCAAAACGTTCGCGAGTAATTCATTTCGTTGTTAATGGAGGGTCAATTTTCAGTAGAAGTTGAGAAATTGACCAAAAAATTTTTATTTTTTAATATGTCAGAGGGTATGTAACTTAGTGTCTGTGTACCAATTTTCAGCTCAATTCGGTCAATTCTGTATGAGTTATTGCAGTTTTCACGATTTCGAAGATGGAAAAATCAAATCATTTTTCAAAAATGGGTGATTTTCCTCAGAAAAATGCAGAGTTTCGAAAGGAAGGGGGTGGGGGATGAAAAACTGAATCACTGACCGAACGAATAGTGGAAAATTCCATTCTTATACCACTTTCTAAAATTTCAGAGATGGAAAAAACAACTCATTTTTCATAAGATTTTCCTGATTTTCCCCATCTTTTTACTAAAAAAATTGCACTTGGACGCTCATGAAGAAGGTATAAAAAAAATACAGACGGAGACCTATTATACGTTATCCTAATCCATTTCACAGTGTTTCCCGTCAAAAAAATTCAAAATTAAAAAAAAATTCGATTTACCAAAATTTTTCTACGTTTTTACTCCAAAAATTGCGCTTTGATGCTTATAAAAAAAAGTATAAAAAAGCAATACGGATTGTACAATGTACACCTGGTATAGGTCATTATGTCATTTTGGTACATTTTAAAGCGTTTTCTCGCCAAAAAAATCAAAAATTGAAAAAAATTATTTTTTGGTAAATTTTTGTTTTTTGGTTGGTAACACTGATTTGAGAAAAAAATGAAAAAATATGATGATTTAAACATGTCCCAAAAATCACCCACTTTCATATCATTGGTTGGTCAACACTTCATGGTTGAAACTTGAAACTGCTCTCCTGCAAAAACCACCTTTTGGATCTAAGCCTCTTTTTCTTATGACAGGTCACAAATTTGTTTTATTTCATTGCACTGTAGATTAAAATAACGGCAAATTGCATCATTTTAAACTTTTTTCCATTATTTTTACCTAGATTTTGAATTTTGAATTTTTTATAGGTAATTCGCTATCTGAAAATATTTTGGAATTCAAATCCTATGTACTATATGGGTAATTTTGAATTTTGGGTTTGAAAAACAATTTTTGCAGAAGTTTTCGGATTTCAGATTTGAAATCCTTTTGCCCGGGATTTCGCCCAACCCTGGTAAATTTAAACGTGATTTGAATTCCTGAATTAGCCATCTGATTTGATCAAAAAATCAATTTTTCTTCGCTAAAATGGCAATTTTTCAAAATTGTTTCCTTTGAAAAAAGTAAGACACAGAGACAGAAGCAGAAGAATTACGAAATAGGTCAGTATTTTTTTGGTAGGGAGAGCCCGCAAGTTTTTTCTGCATCAGACCCATATTCGCTCTCACGGGCTCTGATCCCTCCTTCTCACTCTTCTATTCCTCTAAAAATATGCCTCTGGAATAAGCTCAAAACTGATGTAGGTAGTAGGTCTAGGTACATAATTACAATTGAAAATAAATTGGCACGATGCATCATTTGCCCATCATTCATAATGAAAATGTCAACATCGTCTTAACTTGGATCTGGCGAGATTGAATGGAATGATTTGAAGTTGAAATCTTCCATATGTTGAAAAATTGATGACGTTTTTAATTATGTCATCAGCTCAACTCATTGAAATAAGCACGATACTAGGCAGGTTATACTTAGCTAAAAGCGAATTGGAATTTATGAGTATGAAATTCTTAGAAATTTATATTCAACGAGAAGAAATTGAGAGGATGGCAAATTCCTTCAACAATTTACATAGCAGATGAATGGCAAAATTTCAAAATGAATACAAATAGGTAAGTACTATTTTAATTTTTCATTCAGCGTTCTCATTAGTCATTGTCCATAATCTAGGGGTAGCCAGGGAGGGTGGAGGGGAAGTTCACAGTTCCTATACAACCCATAGTTCCCATTTTTCTTTTTGGTTTTCCAGGTGTCAAATTTGCATTTCTATTTTAATAGAGAGGGAAATTTTTTAATTTTTATCTGCTTCGAAATATTCAAAGTATTTAAGAGAAGGAGGAGGGAAGGCAGGATTAAATATAGAATTTTTTAAAACTCAAATTAACATCCAAATTCATTGATCCCAGACAGAGGCAAAGTAACGAGTTTCGCATAAAAGACCTTTCAAAATCTGAAATTTCATCTTTTTCTCCCAACATTTTAGTTCTGAGAAGAAAGCGAAATTAGCGAGATCTTCAGCCTCCGTCTCTTTCATCTAAGTATCTACAGTTCTACATCCAAGTCTTCAAAAGCTCAAATGCTCGTTCAAGACAACCATTTATTTTGGAAAATATATGACCTATTTTATTTTAAAGTAGAAAAGTCACTTTTATAAAAAACATCACAACTATTAAAATCGACCTAAGGTATTTTAATTCTGAAAATCACAAAATTTTCAAAATCCACGGTGTCTAATGGATCTAAAAAAAATGAAAATTCTTGCAATTTTTTGAATTTTTTTTTCTATTTTCATGCAATTTTTTTCTTGCTTTAAATTTTCTCTCCCTTCCTCTCGTTTATTCTTTGATTAAAAATTCAAGAAATGTTGAGAATTTTAGCTTTTTGTAGTAAAGTGATTTATTTTTTTGCTATTTTCTGTTTTTTTCTTCTTCTTGTTTTTCTTGCTAGTAGACACCATGAGACCTAGCCCTTCCATTAAAAAATCCATCATTTTGAAAACTTCGAAATTTTTCATTTTTTAAAAATAAAACTCCTCAGTTATTCCAAGGTTTTTCATTTTTTTTCTTTCAAGCCTCATTTTTTGGATTTTTTCACTTCACTACTGTAATCATCCTATTGTTTTAGGTATTTTAAAATCTTGGCCATGCGACACAAAAATCGTTATGCGGATATTATGAATGAATTGTTTCTTAAGAAACTTCTTGAAAAAAAGAGTTATTCTGATGTTTATGGCTGATTATTAATTTTATGAGAATTAATTTTAGCCATTGGCCTATCTTTAAAATTGAAGGGGCAAATGAGCTTTCAAAAAAAAATAATTCACGAACATATTTAATCATGGGAATGGGAAATATTCAAAAAAAGAGGAAATATCCATTGTGTTTTTTTTTTCGCCTACCTGAAAAATTGAAGGAACTGCAAAATAAGTTTACACAAAAATTAGTGGTACTTAATATTTCCAAATTTTTTTATGGCAGACCACTCACTGGACACCTTATGTAATATTTCCAGTTAGATTGGTCCTAATTTTATTTAATGATTTTACTATCAAAAAAAGAAAAAAAAGAAGAGAAGACGTCATTATTTTCTTATGTTTGGAACAATTAATAAAATAGAGCTTTATTCTTAAACACGACTCAAGTTCCAATTTCTATATCAGTTTACTCTTCCTCTCCTAATTCCTTCCAAACATTCTGCTTTCTATAAACTATTCGAATGTAAAAATCATGAATTAAAACTCAAAGGTAAAAAAAAATCAATTCTACTCACACTAACGTAAAAAAAGTACATTTTAAAAACAAAAATCGAAACACCCAAAATAACAAACCGCCATTAATATTTTTCGCCGTCAAAATTTGAAATTCTCCTCCACAATTCTCCACCATATGCAACAAATTCCAGGAAGCTCGATATATAGCATACTTAAACACTCCCAAGGCGTACAAAATATGCCTTCACATATTCCACCAAATCATTCGTCCTATCTTTATTTTATCTACTTCGATAATATTTTGCATTTCGGCGATCTAAACGATATCATAAAAAAAAGGAAAAGAAAGCAATAACTGGGCCAGCAAAAAAATGAACTTTCGGTACCAAAAGTCATAAATTGTTTTAATATTTCGGACGAATGCTAAGTATCAGAAGCTGAAAGCAAACATCATAAAATTATTTTAAAAGCCGGAAATAATGTATAACGTGGGTCGAAGATGAACAAATTCGACCTTACAATGGCAATTCGACGTATTAAAAAAGTCGTAAATGAGCTATAAAAATTTTATAATCTAAATTTAAAATGTATAGTGACAAAATCGTAAAATAATGGAACAAAAAGTTTGAAAGTTTATTATATCCAAGATACCTATTCTGTGATCCTGTAAGGCAAGGGTAGTGAAGAATGAAAAGCCTTAATTTTAATGAATAATGACAGTCTTCGAATATTCTTATCCAAAAGTAGATATAGTCATTGCATAATCATATTTTGAGCTTAGGTACGAAAAAATAAAAAAAATAGTAGATTTCTAAGATTTCTTTTCATAATTCTGTATGTATTATGGTACTTGCTCCTTGGTAACTTGTAATGATGAAAAATTCGAATCTACGACAGAAAAATTCATTGGGTAAGTAGCTAGAATTATTTAACTACATTTATATTTTATAGTATTTGTGAAAAATTACTCGAATCCATAGAGTTGAACTACGATAGAAGTATTTTTCAAAATTGGTTCTTACGACATCAACAATCAACATGTTTGATTTCAACAGGTACCAAAACGAGGAAAATCATATCCATTGTGATCATAAAACAAACTCTAAAAGTTCAGCTCATCTTCACAATAATATGCCTCCACACAGTGAACTTTTATCATCCTGAATAAATCCATTTTCTCCGTAAAACAATCCATCCATATTGAAATTTTCCCCAGAATGGAGCCCACTTCTGAAACGAAAACAGTCGTCAATTATGGTAAGCCAAATCACTTCTAAAGCTAAATCCTCTCACCTTGCTTCATTTATCGAAATTTTTCACCCTCGGGAACTCCGGAAATCCACGCATTCGTTATTTCGTGCCCAGGTACTTGTATAAAATCCATATTCACTTCGTTTAATTTCGTGGTAACGCAGCTCGTTCCAATTTCAAAATAGAGACCAATTCTCTCGAGGAATTATTCGGGCTAGGAAAAAAATTGCACGAATGATTGCAACTGTACGACACGATAATTCATTAATGTTACGTTACGAATGCATTTAATAAATCATAAATTAATTAAAATATTACTCCGTACTTACCGAATTCGCGTCTCTTGGGAATTTTCAATAAAATGAAAAAATCAACATCATATGGTTTAAAAATACCACAGAATAAAAGTCACAGAATCGATGACAATTTTTTTGATCAAAAGCTGCCTAAAGTTTACAACTTCAAAGCCAAATAGAAATACAAAAAATTAAAAATTCGTTCAAAATTTTCGCTCGAATCGACAAAAAACAAGAAAATAACGAATCGTACTCGAAATAAATCACCTTCTAATGGAAAATTCTCGAAAAAATCACTCTCGATCGAAAAAAATCTTAAAATTCCACAAACCGGTGCATCCCAGCACCGGGCATTCCGTTACTGCGACGTCTTGCAATAGTTGGTCTGTGATAAAGCGAAACGCTTCTTATCATTCGTTGTATTTTGTAATCTGTGCGTTAACGAAGTGTTCAGAAATTTTTAATGTGCGAAAGTAAATGGTTATCCTGGTTAAGTAAACAAGGACAGTGAAGAAAACATTAATTTTTTGTTAAGTTTATTTTTAGAAATTTAGTTTATATTTTTAAATTAGTTGGCGTTATTTGGGATTACAAAATATCTCATAATGGTAAGTCCCCTATTACCTCAGTAATAACTTCAGAACGGTGCTAGTTCGATGTTACGTCGTTTTCTTCGAAACACATTCGCGATTCGTTAGATTTTTCAAACCGATGTATAAGTTGGGACGTTGAATTATAATATTTACACCGTCGTACGTATTTCGCGATCGTTAACCATGAGTAAAAAGCAAATAGGCACGAACAGGCGTAATTCGAATAAGAAACAAGTAGGCATATTTAATCCTGGTAATTGGTATTTTATCAGTGTTTTGTATTGAGCTGCTCGAGTTTGTACGATTTTTGGGCCTAGTGTTTCGTACTAAAAACTAACTGCTCTTTTGGGTTTTTTCTAATATTTCCACTTCGCTGTGCGATATCGCCGAATTTTTCACATCTCAGCGTTTCCCTAGAGTTGCGAATTTTACTGTCGTTTTTGAGAGTGAATTTCGGTCATGGCTTATAAGCTGGTTGCCATCGCTTACTATCGTTCTCGCTGGTGTTTTTTGTCCGCTCGTATCTGTCGTCCGTTCGTTTTAAATGGATAATCACGCTTAAAATCCGTCTGAGCTGTCGTATCGACTAATTTACCAAATCATCGTTCTATCACCGATTCTGCTATCGAATAAGATAAACTTGGCCGAGTGTTTGGTAAAGCTGCTTCACTGATAAGCTACTATACCTAAACGCGTCGAAGATTCGATATTGGCCGTGGAAGAAGATCGAAGATTAATGTGATCGAAATAATGGTAATATAAAATACACGAATGGCTTCTAGCCAGAGTTTTTATAAAACTCGGCCCAACAAACGGTTCTATGACAGTGTTAAAATTAACGACGTATAACCGTTTCACTGTGGCTTCGAACTTGTTTGCCAATTGAACCATTCTTATAATAAATCTCTCATTATTATAGACTAATTGCGACACGTATTTATACTAATGCATTCGTCATTATTGTTATGTTTGTTATTGCAGGGTAATGAAAGTTCATTGCCGATGGAATTGTGTTCAAACTGTAAGTACCAGATCACTATGTTCGTATTTGTGTTAATATTGGTCCCACATGACGACGCCATCGAAAACACCTCGCGTTTCGCGATCGTAATTATCATGGGTTATCACGACGAAGCCGATAAGCCACCGACGATGCCAGATTTTAAGCCAATCCGATACGTGCAAATGGACGAGATGGGGTTTCGAAATGTTTACAGTCGTGTTACGCTTACGTTCGTTGGATGACTGGCTGGTAGTTATTTTTGACGAAAATCAGATTTCCACGATCGAAGAGAATATTTTTTTGATCGAAGAGACCGGAGAAAGAACGGGTTAACTGGATTTTAAAGGCGTAGTTTTGAGAACGATTTGAAAGTATGTAAATCTGGGTTGAAACGAGAAAAATGGTTATTTTGGGTTTGGTTTTGGTTCAAAACTACACCGAATGGACTATATTTTCTGGTGACAAATTCAGTTTTACGAATTATTGAAAAGTGTTCCAGTGAAACCTGATGGATTTCAGTTAAAATTCGTTCTTTCCCAGAGCTCTTCGATTCTAAATTTTTTTTCGAAATTGTATTCAATTTTGGAATTTTTTCAACTGTCGCGTTTTTTTGATTTAAATTTAACAACTATTTTCTTCAATTTTTTTAAATTTTATAATTTAAAAAAAATTGTGATTCGAAAATTTTTTCAATAATTTCAAAATTTTTCTTAAATTTTTTTTTCAACTTGATGTTTTTTATTTCTTCTAATACGTATCTACAATAATTGGAAGAAATCAATAAAAAATATGAAATTGAAAAAAATTAGAAAAATATTGAAGTTGGAAAAATTATGAGAAAATTTAATCAAAAAAAGTTTATAGCTGGAAAATTTTTAGAATTGAGTACAATTTTGAAAAAAATTTAAAAGTGAAGAAATTGAAAAAATTTGAACTAAGAATGAATTTCGACTTAAATCGTGGAAATTCCATTTTTGGCAAAAATAACTAGGAGCTGGTCTTATCAGTCGATGAGTGAATGTCGTGCAGTCATTCGTCGTCGGTGGAATTTTATTGCTGCTACCTACTGCGTCGAGTACAGCTAAGTACTGGAAAGTGGTCTGGCAATTATAAATCGTGTGCTTTTTTCCGGAAAATGAAAATAGTAGTTGGATTGGCGTATTTATGGGGTCAAAATTGGAGAAGATGACAATTTTGAATTTTTAGTGCGGCATAATGGAAGGCTGAGTCATTCTAGTAGTAATTTTCGGAATTGTTGGGGAGACATTTTTTGCCACTTTTTGATAGGGAATGCGTTTCTGATTTGAGATTGTGTTTTTTTCTCTGGGCATTGGCAGAATAGCGTTCTATGAAGCTTTGAATGATATTTATCTCTGATTTGGGCCATTTTTCCATAAAAATTGTGTTAGAGACGATATAATACGTCGGGAATAAGAAAAAATTCGTTCTGTATCCAAAAACACCAAAATTTGAAGAACTGCTGGCAAAGCAGTGAATGGTGAATTATTCGAGTTTTCTCATTTGGACAAATTCGCCAAAACATGGATTCGATAAAATTTCTTTCCAGTAGACTTGCGACCTATTAAAGTTGGGTAAAATTTCGCGAAGAACCTGAAATTATTGATCTTGGGCTCGAAATTTCAGTCGATCCGTCGATTAAGAAAACGTATCAGAAGTATTTTGAAAATGTTGGCTTGTAGCCTATCAAAAAGAAGTTGAAGCTTCGCCGAGAATTTGAAAATGCAGATGAAAATTTCGTTGGGGATGCCATTGATATTAGGCTGAGAATTTCATTCGTTCATGAGAAATTCCAAGAGACTGGCTCGAGAACTTGATATTTTTTTCGACTCGAATCTCATTTTTTTGACAAAAATGCTGGGATGATGGGGTATCAGATATCTGCGTATGAATCGGATGTGTGAGCCTGGATGTAGAAACCACCCTTAGGGATCAAAAATTGGTTTTCATGTTGACATTAGTTTTGGACCTTTCAGAAGGAGTTAAATCAAAAAAGAATATCAGCTCAAAAACCAATTTGTGACCCCCTAGGGGTGGTTTCAATATCCAGGCTCACATATGGTCTAATTTTTATAGACATCCTCCTTCCCAGTAATCAGGAACTCGATTTTGGTTCTTTTTAGAAAAAAGGTTGGACGTAAAAATGTCTCAAAAAAATTTTCGTTGATTTAGACTTTTGATTGAAAAAAATTTGACTGATCGAAATTAGGGGAAAATAGAAGAATCGTTTCGAAAATAAATTAAGGAACCTGAGGCATGATGCACCACCCTAGACCAAGTATTCCGTCAAATCTACTCAAATTGGCCAAATCGTCTGATTTTTGCAAAAAATCGAAGCTCAAGAATATTCCTTTCATTTCGCTGAAAAAATCCTTTTGATCGGTGCATACCCCAACCCTACAGAATTTTTAATTTTTTTTTTATTTTTTGCATCTTGCTACGGGAATAGGGTAAGATGAAAAATGTCACAGGACAGGATACAAACAGGATAAAAACACGATGAAAAATTATGAATTTTTTTGTCAAATTTACTCAAGTACATTCGTGGTGATTATCACAGATTTAAATTAAAAACGTAGTTTTTGGAAAGAGGAGTTCTAAAACCTCCGGAGAAATTCGTATTGAAGACTGTAATGTGTGCAACATGCCTCATTTTCAATTTGCAACTTGCCCCACCACCAGTACTATATTTTTTTAATAACCTGTATCGGAAAGAAAATATGAGGGAAAAGTACCAACCAAATACACAAAAAAATTTACCTCAATTTTTTTTCGAAACTCGAAAACGGAATATTTCACGAAATTTGCATTTTGAAAATTAAAAATTTTGCTTTCATAAGTATACCTTTAAGGTCTCAATTTTTCAGTTTTGTATTATTATCATTTTTTAAATTCGAATAGCGACATTGAGAATTGGAGAGGGTGGTTAGAGGGTGATCAATATCACAAGTCCAGATTCGCGAAATTTTTCTAAGAGAATTTCTCAAGAGCGAATGAAATTTTGAGTCTAATATCGATGGTATTGCTCTAAAATAAATTTGGTTGTGGGTGAGTTGATAACCAACGAAATATTCATGTGAAAAGATAAGCGAATTGATTCTCTTTTTTTCAGGGTATGTACGAAAAGATTGCTTTTTCTCAAAAATTTCTTTCAGAAACTGTGGATTTTTGGCTCAAAATTATTTCAAATTTCACTTCCAAATTTTTTTGAATTATTTTCAACTCTCAATTTTTTCTCAAATATTCTCAACGTCAAAATTTTTTCCACCTAAAATTTTTTCAGATTTGTTTGCATTTATACTTAATCTGAATTTTTTCAAAATTGTTTTCAATTTTAAAATTTTTCTTGAATCTTTTTCCAACTAAAATGTTTTCTAATTTTTTTCTATTTTCAATTTTTTTGTATTATTTTTTTGAGCTTTCAACGTTTTTTTCAATTTTTTCCACTTTAAATTTCTTTGTATTTTTTTTTCGAGCTCCCAACGGTTTTTCCAAATTTTTTTGAACTCCAACATTATTTCTTAGAATTCAAAGTTGGTACCTAAAGATTTTGAAAACTTTTTAAATTTAGTAAAAATATATTGAATTGAAAAAAAAAGAAAAAAAATCTGCGAATGTTTTAGTTGGAAAACATGTTTGTGTTGAAATTGCAAAATGTTTTGAAAAAAAATTGAAGTTGAAACGAATTTTCACTTTTTGAGAAACAATTTTAAAATTGAAACAAATAATTCTGAGAAAATTTCAGGTTGAAAAAATTTTTGAAGAAAATGTAAGGAATTGGAATAAGATGCAAAAAATTTAAAATTGACTTTTGAGCAAAAAATTCAGAGTTGAAAAAATTTGAACTCGAAAAAAAACATTGAAAATAGCTCCTTTTGGCATCTCCTGGTTAACGGAAATAGACTTTTAAAAAATGGGAATCAATTAACCCATTTCTAAATGTAGGGAATCAACTCGCCAATTTCCATAAATTTCACTGGAATTTTCAAATTGTTTTCGAAACATTGAACTACTTTGATAGATCGTAATTATGAAATACTTCGGTTATGACTTCACGAGCAATTGAATACTAAGCCCAAAATCAAGGAAAAATTGCCAAATAAAATTTCACAAGCATTTTCGGATTCCTTGTAGAATTTTAATTTATTTTGATTGATTGCAAGTCCACATTATTACAAAATACATATTTCTGATAGATATGTTCTTATGAGTATGATCGATGGATCGAATGAAATTTTAAGCCTAAAATCGACGATATCGTTCAAAAAAAAATTCATTAGCATTTCCAGGACAGCTTTGAGAGATGAAGGGATTTTGAATCTCAGTGCTCAGTTGTGCCAATCGATTAATTCAAAATGGCCATTTCCTTGAATACTGACTGACCTCACACCAGAGTTGTACCGAATACCGTTCATTTCGATTCGAATCACGAATCATTGACATGATTCGTATATAAATTTCGAATAATAAATATTTTTCAAGGAAAGGATTCGAATCATTTTCCGTGATTCGTAATTTTTGAATCATTTCGTTCTTTTGAAATTGCTTCGTTTCTCTGACATCGCTACATTTTTTGACGTAAATTTTCAGATATTTTGCTGATAAATTTGGGAACAATTAAACACACATAAAACGCCACTTTTTGGCTGAGAAATTACGTTTTATCGCATGTCATGTTTCAGGATTTTCAAAACAGAAATTTAGCAATTTTTTCAAAAAAATTTTCAATTTTTTGGCATTTTTTGTGCGTTTTTACTTTTACAGCAAAATATCCGAAAATTTTCCTAAAAATTTCAAAAAATGAAATCATTTGAAAATTGGAATTACAAATTACGAATCACTGAAATCATTCCAACGAATCTCGAATCATTTGCTGAAAAAAGATTCGAATCAAAAATGATTCAAATACTTATACAACCCTGTCTCATATGTTATTCCACCTGATTTTTCTTTCCTTGAAAAAAGCACACCCCTAAACTTTTTTTTGCTTGGATTGTGAACCATTCGTTCAATTTGAGTTAAAAATGGCAAAAAAACACTACACGTATTTTTCATTGCTCGAATTCAATTCCGCCAAGTAACGAATCCAGGTGCAACGACAATACCGATGGGGGAACGTTTCGAGAACACTTATTGATAATTTTATGTCAACGGTGAATAAATTTACTCGAATTTACCGCTAATAGCTCGGTTGTCGAGCTGTTGCTTCGCGCCATTTCTGGCCCGGAAGAAAATTCGCTCCTCGGCGGCGGAAATAGTCATTTGTTAAGGAGCCCGGCCAGCAATGACAGTTCGGTCGGCGTTCGCAATTTGTTACGATTTTCGTTGATTAAGCTCGCCGACGAATCGGTTGCCGAGTCGAGTTTGACAATGAAGTATGATTCGTGTTCCGTGGCGTACCCCTTCGCTTATTCGTAGGTACCAGTTTTCCAACGAGTAATTTTTTAATGGCGTAATATCGGGGCCGAGTTGTAGAAAGATGGTCTCATTTAACGCCGTTCGGTTCCAATCGCAAGTGAAAAGTAAATTATTTCGGTTTCTTTCATATCGATTGGCGGCTCTTTCGGGCTGCTAAGCGAAAAAAGATCTGCGACCCTTTACCTCTTTAATGTATCGTGCGATCTGTTTATAATTAGATTATTTACGAGCTTGGTGGCATTTCTAAGTTGATTTATGGCTGTGCTGTACCGACGAATGTAAGGAAGTTCCCCCTCCCCCCTCCGGAGCGTGTTTTACCGCCTGCTCAGCAGATATCGCAAGTTGTCGGTAATGCGTTTCGACGAACGAGCTTTTTTCCTAGTTTGATCGGTCTTTGAAACGGCCAGAGTTGCTGAATTATAAGAAATTGATAAGAAATCGGGAGAGATGGGGAGAAGCGTTAGTTTGCCAAGATTTTTAGCAGACCTACCGGTGAAATTACGTATAATTTTGGAAAAAAATTGCGTTGAAAATGGCGTGATTGAACGTACCAGAGTATAACCCTTTTTTTCTCTTTGGCTCGTTCTTTGCTTCATTCGTTTGTGCACAAAAAAGTCGCAAGTCCCAAGTCCCGGTGGGAAAATGCCTTTTTTGAAGCGTATAACATTGAATTCCTGTCATTTTTCAACTCTACAAACTTGTAGGTTTTTTCTCTATTTGTTTTTTTTTTTTTGGCTGCTCCGCGTTGCTGTTGCTGTAGATTGAACGTCAGATTTTTCAATTTTTTTCGTTGTGTGTGCGAACCTTTTTTTACGATTCGTTCGTGCCTAATTTTCATTTTTTTCAAATGATTCTGTCGTTCGAGAGCGATGAACGAACCAATTTTTCAAATTTGAAAATTGGTGAAAAAATTTGAATCGTTCGGAAACGTATTTTTTTCGAAATAATTTTGTCGTCTGAGAACGAATTTTTCGAATTGTAAGTTTTGATCGATAAGTGATTCATTTAGAAGCGGAAATTGATTCAATAATTGAATCGTTCGTGAACGATTTAAAAAATCATCAGTCGTTCTCCAAAGATTCGTTTCAATTGGCATTTTTTTTTTGGTCCAAAATGTAATTTTAGAATTAGATTGAAAAATCGAATCGTTTGCGAACGAATTTTTTTGAAATGATTCAGTCGTTCTCAAACAATTTCTTTGGAAAACAAATCTGTCGTTCTCTCTTGATTCATTTTAATTAAAATTTCCCAACCAGGAAAATATTGATTTGAAAATTTATTTCAAAAATCGAATCATTCGCGAACGATTTTTTCAATAAAAAATTTAATCGTTCTAGTTCTAGAATGATGAAAAAAACATTTCCTAGTCTTTTAAAGATGGATTTGGTAATTAATCTGAGATTCGAATCATTCACGATCGACTTTTTCGTTAGGCGAATCGTTCGCGAACGACTTTCCGAAATGATTCAATTGTTTTAGTAAGACTTTTTTGAATCTTAATTTTTTAATCGATCAATTGAGACATTTTGAAATTGGTCAATATCCAGATCGTTCGCGAATGATTTCCTCAAAGAGTTGTTCAGTTGTTTCAAATGACATTTTCCAACTGCCAATTTGTAAACGCACTAATTACTCGATCGGGAAATTGATTCAATCAAATTTTTTTTTGAATAGGAAATTTTTCAGTCGTTCTCGAATGATATAGTTCTATCAAAATTTTCCAATCTGTGAAGAATTAATGTGGAAATGATGGAAAATCGAGTCGTTTGCTAACGATTTTTTTTCTAATTCAGTCGTTTGAGAACGATTTGCTCACGTTGTTAATTCGTGGTTAATGAACGATTCGTTAAAAATTCAATTCGTTCATCGAATCGTTCGCGAACGAGCTTATTCTGAAAAAAATCGTAATTTTTTAATCCTTACATATTCTTTTCAAAAGTGATTCAGTAATCGAATATTTCCCGAACGATCTTTCCAATGAATCATTTCGTCGTTCTCGAATGATTCGTTTCTACTAAAAGTTTCCAGCCTGCAAAAAATTGAGTTGTAAGTCATTCGAAAATTCGAATCATTTCCGAACGATTTTTTTCCAAAATGATTTAGTTGTTTGAGATCGAGCGAATGACTTTAGAAAAAAATTATCCAATTGTTTGAGATTGATTCGTCACGTATGGTCAGTTCATGGGTAATGAACGATTCGTTGATTAAATTTTTCATTAACGAGCTTATTTCGAAGTAAAAATTGTAATTTTTTGATTCTCGAATGATTGTTTTCAAAACTGATCCATGTAATTAGATCGTTCGAGAACGATTTCGTTATGAAATGATTTAATCGTTTGTTGTACGATATTCAATTTTTTTTGTTCAAGTGCTGATCTACTTGACAATTTATTTAATAATAAAATCGTTCGCGAACGATCACGATTCATATTTTAGTCATTCAGTCGTTCGCAGAAGATTCAATTACTGAATTCATTAAGTAATGAATCGATCTATTTTCGCTGAACAAAAAATTGCATTTTTTTTGCTATGAAGTCGTTCCTGAACTATTTGACTATAATGAATTTATGAATGATTTTCATGGATGGAAAAATGAACGATTCCTTTCAATTGTGAGTTTGTGATTGAAGATCGATTTGTCATTCGAATCATTCACAAATAATTTTATTTTGAATTTAAAATAATTCAGTGTAATTTTTTTTCTCGGTCTATGATGAATGATTCGAATTGGAAATTAATAATGAAATCGTTGGTTTAAAAAATGATTCGATTAGTTTTAAACGATTTTCGTGCGGAATAATTCGTTGATTTTGGAACCAAGTTTTTTGAAGTATCTATCAGGTGGTTTCAACTTTATTACTTTGTATTCGATTCAGCCGTTCGCGAACGACTGAATCATTTTTCAAACGAGTCTATTTATGCATATCCCGAAAAAAATTTATTGATAGATGAGTCCATTGTTCGAAAGTGATTCGATCGGTCACGAACGACTGAATAATTCTGCTAAACGATCGAGTCGTTCACAAACTATGCATTTTTAATTTTCAGACCTGTTTTCTATGGTAGCTGAAATTTATTAATGATTCGTTTGGATTGAACTAATCTGCTCGCGAATGACTGAACGACTCTTTTAAAGAAATTCTTTTCAACTCAGTCCTCATTGAATGTTAATTTATTTCAAAATTTCTTAGAATTGATTTCAGCACTTGAGCAACGGCATTTGAATTCCATACATTTATTCGAGAACAAAAGAATCTTTTTGCAAAAAAATTACCGACTCTTCAGTAAAATTCCGTGTTTTCAGTTTTCAAAATATATTATGTATTTAACTTACTGATTGAAATTTTCTACGATTTTGTCAAAATCCATTAGTAGGTACTTGAAATCAGGCTTTAAAAAAACAATCTCCTCTTCTTTTCCCTATTCTCACCAAGAAAAATTCCATTTTCAATCTAGAAATTTAAAATTCTGGTGAATTTTTTCTGTCAAAATTTGGAAGAGTTAGCATTTTTGGTCAAAAATGTCATTAAAATTTTGTTCGAATTTAAAATTTTCAATTAGATCTACTTCCATTATAGTTGAAATCAGATTAGAATCGAAGAAAATTAAAGCAGATAGTTTCTTTTCTTTTCTTCTTCTTCTTCAAAAATTATATTTTTAGTTTTACAAATTTTTAATTTTCAATTCTGTAAATTTCAGCTGAGTTGACAATTTTCAATTTTTTCCCCTTTCCCATAGGTATGTGAGTACATATTTGGAATTAAATTAGAATCAAAATGAAATAAAAGCTAATGCGACTATTCCTCCTTCCTTTCCATCTCCAGAAAACTCGGTTTTAGTCGAAAAAATTGAAAAATTGTTGGACTTTTTCGTAAAAAATCAACGAAAATTTTCTTTTGACGGTTGAAAAATTCAGAAAAATTTCATTCTGGTTGAAAATTTCGAATTTTAACCCCTTCCATCCTCCTTCCTCCCTCTTTCCCATTCTTCCAACCGAAGCCCACTCGAGCTCGAATACCACCCTCCTCCAACCCTATTAACGATCGCCCCTTCAATTTGGCCAAATAGGCAACTCGTGTCACACCTTTATTACCCTCGAAGTCATATCCATGTAAAATGTCTCGCTCATTTCATTACACGTTTTAGCTACTCAACAGCGCGCGATATTCGTCGCATGCCTATTTTTCATACGCCAAACACACAAACCGCATTAGGTTTCCACTTCATTGAAACATCTTCGTGGCCAATTTAGCGTACAACATCACCATCTTTCTTTTCCTTTTTTAAATACATCTCAATTTGCGGTTAAAACAAGCCAGCGCCGGGTACCCGGTTGCAATAGTAATTTTAAATTTCATTATATAACGAGCTCATTGTCTAAGTTGTTCGCTTCGGTGACGTTCACCATTCGTTTAAATTTTTCGCCATTTCGTTAGGGAGACCTTTCGGTACACGTAATCGAGTTTAGAGCGACGTTCTCTTTATATTTTTCATCTAATATAAGCCAAACAGAATGAAATAAGAGAGTAACAGAGAAAAATATACGCAGACAGACAAACCATATAACATTGCCTCGGTTACTTATACCTACCTACCTATTCGTCGTATAGGTCTAGGTATCCACCTTACGGTGTATTTGTTGAGATGGCGAAAAAAAGGATAGGCGCAGAGACACGCGAGATACCACCGTAAACCGCTTATGACGACGAGTTTTCTTCTTATACAGTACCTTGATCTTGTTATTGATGCAAGAAAATGGTATTTACGGTGCCGGGTATCTTTCGTATTCGTAGATTATGGCGAGTGTGCGTGTGTGCGGTTCAACCGTGTCCTTGAATTTTATACGCGAAGACCACGTCGATTAAACGTCGAACCGAGAAAATAGTAAACTCGATGGTATCGAAGACGATAAACCGTATGGCGCTGGCGTGTATACCTATGTACGTAATGTTTTCTCTATTTCGGGCCAAAGTTTACAACTTTCAAGAGGGAAGTTTTATTTTCGCCCTCCTTCCCCTCCCAGGGCATCCAGCGAACTGTATGCTGTATTTCGATACAATATTTAAACACTTCGTACCCCTAAATTTTTGGTTTTATCGACGTGTACATAATTTTTCTATGAGATAAAAATCGAATGATATTGTATCCGGGAAATGTGTTTTTTATTTATCTTGGGTTTTGGAGCTTTTAGTATTTTGTATCGTTGTATTATCCAGAGCTTGGGTAATGAGGATGGGGCTGGAAGATGCGAGGATTTGGGGGATTTTGAAGCTCGAGCTCGGTGAAAGGCGGTTTTCGTATTAATGGTTGATTTTTGAAGGAATCAGTTTGGGTGAAGAAAAAAATTAAAATTATCGTTATTCGATTTCGCTGATTTTTTGACCTAATATTTTGAGTTAATAGAACCGATCATTGAAACGTCACATTAACTTGGACCAATCAGAGAGAGGAAAGATCTGGGCTCTGATTGGCCGATTCCATTAACTTGATAATGTTGGGCGCAAATTTCCGTAATTTTCATGGGTAACTCCGAAATGAGGGAAATTTTAGGAAATTTTATTTCAAAATCGGATTCTACAGGCTGAAAAACCTATAAATCATTAGCGCATTAACGGTTTGCATGCTTTATCTCGGAAAAAATTGAGATATTTATGACTATTTTTTGATTTTTTCAAAATAATTTGAAAAAGAAGTAATTTTAGACATTTTTCATATCAACTTAATTGAAAGAGGATAAAAAAAGCTTTCAATTGGTACCATTACCATTCGATTTCATGCATTTTTGAAAATCGCTAATTTTTTCCCATCAAATTTACAAAATATCAAAGTGGCACGAAATCGAATGGTAATGGTACCAATTGAAAGCTTTTTTTATCCTCTTTCAATTAAGTTAATATGAAAAATGTCTAAAATTACTTTTTTTTCAAATTATTTTGAAAAAATCAAAAAATAGTCATAAATATCTCAATTTTTTCCGAGATAAAGCATGCAAACCGTTGATGCGCTAATGATTTATAGGTTTTTTAGCCCGTAGAATCCGATTTTGAAATAAAATTTCCTAAAATTTTCCTCATTTCGGAGTTATCCGTGAAAATTACGGAAATTTGCGCCCAAAAATAGAATCGGCCAATCAGAGCCCAGATCTTTCCTCTCTCTGATTGGTCCAAGTTATTGTGACGTTTCAATGATAACGTCTATATCTTTCCAAATAAATTTTTAGCTCCTCTGAACTGCTGTAATTGACAAGACAGTCAAACCTGGAACTCGAATACCTTCATGACATCACTACTCATACCAATGAATGTCGTTGAATATTTTACGTCAGTTTTAAACAGTTTAGAATTTTTTGAAGAAGTTTTCCATCTCCAAATTTTTTCCTTGTAATTTTTTCAACTCCTAATTTTTTTCTCAGAATTTTCTCAACTGAAATTTTTCTCTGATGTTATTTTTCCACGACCGAAATTTTTTCTGACGTAATTTTTCCACGACCAAAGTTTTTCTGAAGAATTTTTCCATTAAGTATTGAACTTACATATTTTTTGAAAAGAATGACTTCTGTTTGATTGACGTAAAAATTTTATTTTCTCGCAATTTTCACATCTGAAATTTTTCCAATTTCCACGTCCAAATTTTTTTCTCATAATTTTTTCAACTCGAATTTTTTCTCAAAATTTTTATGGCGTCAATCAAACAGAAATCATTCTTTTCAAAAAAGATGTAAGTTCAACGATGGAAAAATTCTTCAGAAAAAAATGTCAGTGGAGAAAATTACATACCTACGTCAGAAATATTTCAGTTGAGAAAATTCTGAGAAAAAAATTAGAAAAAAATTACGGGGAAAAAATTTGGAGTTAGAAACTTCTTCAAAAAATTCTAAACTGTTTAAAACTGACGTAAAATATCCAACGACATTCAGCGGTATGAGTAGAGACGTCATGAAGGTATTCGAGTTCCAGGTTTGACTGTCTTGTCTGAAATTGGACGTAAAAAATCTTCAAAATAGGCTCATTGTTGAAGGAACGTGTTTTTTCGAATTTTCATTTGCTCCTCTTTTTCGGTCGAAAAAATTTGTAGTTGTTTATCAGATGTGATTTCAGATTCAGCACCGATCTACATATTGATATTTTGATTCGAATACGAAAAATATTTTACAGGGTGTTCACTGTCTAGAAAACCTGGACAGGGTGTCCATTCTCTGGAAAACCAAGAAAAGTCAGGGAATTTTGGAATTTTCTCTGGAATTTTTTGAAAATCCAAAAAAAGGATAAATAATTTTAAAAAGTGGTTCTTTGCTTATTTTATTATAAATTTTTCAGAAGATTTCGCCCTCGCTCCTCTCGAGCCGAATTATTGCGTCTTTTATCTGATTTTTTTTATTCATCGTTGACCGTAATGAACCATAAAATTTATACTCAAAATGCATTTCTTTGTTCATTAAAAATTATGAATTATTCAAAAAAAATTCCCCTCGCTACGTTCGGAGCAATTTACACTCTTTCTCTCTACAGAATTTATTTAAAATATTGAGTTTTTTGGAAACTCAATTTTTGATAAGCTGTGATGAGAAAGAAATGCCATGATGCCCTGGACCACAATGCTGAAAAAAAGGAGAGGGAATGAAACTTATAGAATTCGAAATTATTGGCCATGTTTTGGAAAACACGATTGAGGGGAAAAGTGGTAAATTTATTTTTTCTCAAAAATTTTCGTCCTCGCATGTTTCCATAAAATGATGCATTATTTACGTCCTCATTGATTTGTTTATTTACTGGTACGAGCTGAAAGGATTGCAGAGAATTGCGTGAATTTATAAATTTGAGACATCTGTTTTTCATGGGGTGAGGGGGGGGGTGTAAAGAAATTTTTGAATTATCAGCTCGGAAAAATCCGAATTTTCATTCGCTTGATTTGGTAGACACCCTGGCATAATTTGTTTCATTTTTCAGAACTTAATTTTGCGTTGAAATAGATAGGGCTACAGTTTTTCCTTTTTATTTGGAATTTTTACTGTAGGTAATGAATTCAAATTTTCAAATTTTTGTGGTGAGGGGGAGTTGGGTAGGTTCGAAAATTTTCATGATTGAATTTGAATCTTTTTTTTAGCCCGAAGAGGAGCATCTAAAGATCTCGTAAAAAATATCTAGTGGTTTTGAAAAAAAAAAATCTCCATGAATTTTATATTATTCTTATGCAAAATTTCAGGATGTAAGTACATCACGTGAAAAATTACCCCCCCCCCTCCTCCCTTGGTTTACGAATATCATACTTAAAAGGTCTGGAAAAATACGAAAAATTAGTCTGGAAAACCTAGAAAAGTCGGGGAAAATCATTATTTAAAACAAGGATAGATAAATTATCTTGAAAGTGTTTTTTTCCTCATTTTATTTCAAAATTTTCAAAAAATTTCACCCTCGCTTCGCTCGGACTAAAATATTACATCTCTTGACTGATTTTTCTATTCTGTTGACCGCGATGTACAAAAAAATTGATTTTGAAATCCATATTTTTGACCATTAAATTATGAATATTTCCCTAAAAATTCTCGTTTACTTTCTTTCTTTCTACAAAATTCAATTTTACAATCTCTCTCTCTCTTTTTTTTTTTGGAAACGTTCTTTTTAATGATCTGTGGTGAGAAAGAAATGCCTTGATGCTTTTGACGATGATGTTGAAAAAAAAAGGAAGCGAATGGAAGAGAATTCGAAACTTTCGGTCATATTTTGGAAAATCCCAGCAAGGGGAAAAGTGATTAATTTTCCACTTTTGAAGGTATTTTTTCGCAACAATTTTGGTCCTCACTTCGCTCGGGCTCATCACATTAATATAGTGTATCTTAATAATGTGACTGATATTTTATTTCCTCAACAATTATTTATTTTCTGAGATGAGCCGAAAAGATTGTAGAGCCTTGCGTGGAATTTATGAATTTGAGGCGGCACGTGGTTTTTTTTAGGGTGGAGGAGCAATGATGTGAGGAAATTTTTTAATTTTCAGTCCGGAAAAATCCGAAATTTCATTCGTATGATTTGGTAGACACCCTGACATAATTTATTTCATTTTTCAACATTTTTAAATTTTGCTTTATAACAGAGTTTTTCCCTTTAATTTGAAATTTTTTCAGTAAAAAATTCAAATGTTCAAGTTTTGATGCCGGAGAAGGGGGGAGGGGGATTTTCAGAGTTGAATTTAATTCGTTTGTATGATGGCCGGGAAAGGGGCATCTAAAAATCCCATTAAAAGTAGCGATTTAAAAAAAATCGATGGAAATCATACAAAAAAATTATCCTCCGCTTCATGCTTCATAAAATATCATTTACGATAAAGGTTTGGAAAATCTGGAAAATTCAGAGAAAAAATCATCTCTGAAATAAATTGTAGATACCCTGTTTTAGATCCAAGCAGAACATTAAAATTTTGTAGATTTATGTTTTTTTTTTTGAAATTTTCAAAAATTTAGAGGGTTACGTGTATTGCATCTTCAAAATTTCCTCATTATTCGCCCATGAAATTCCTCTTTTTTCAATATTTGACGAAGTTTTTGTGAATTTCTCTTCACCCTTCCTCCACACAGTAATGAAAAATTGCGTTTTTGATTAAAAATTGGAAAAATCATGATAGATCAAAAAAATAACGGAGATTGTTCTGGTTGTACAAACGGTTTTGTAGCAATTTTTCGTATTTCCAGGAGTCCCAATGAATAATCTGGGACATTTGGAAGGATTTTCGGAGGAATTTTCATTTTTGAATTTTCTTCCGGAGATGAAGACTGTTTTTTTTCGATCGAGTAAAATTTATTTTTCGTTGGTTTTCAAATTTCTCGTTTTGTCTAAATTTTCAACCCCTTCCCCTCCAAAAAAATTAAAATTGGTCGTCAAATATTGAATTGTTGTCTGCTTTAACATGGGAAATGATCTTCTTTTACTTGATACCGATATCTTCCCCTTGTCCAAAACGACTTTCGTGATTCTCCACTATTTTGAAATTTCCAGCTCTACAAAATTTCCAAATTTTCTCAAAAGACGAAGAAATTTTATCTTGACAGCTGAAAATTGAGTACATTCGAAATAATCGAGAATTTTAATGTGAAGTATTTAAAAAATTGAAAATTTGCAAAAAGAATTCTGAAAATTTGTGGAAACGAAAAATACAAAAAAATTAGCCAAGCGAAGAAAATTGGAAAAATATATTCTTTGGCTTCGCTCGAGCTCAATAAATTCACTTCCTTTTTTTTTTAAAAAAAATATTTAATCTAAAAATAGTTCATGTGTATCCAAAATAAAAATTCATAAAATCATAAAATCTTAAAAAACGAATCATGGTGTGGAATAACTTTGAAAAAAATTTTTACGGTGAATTTAGAAAAATCGAAGAAAATTATTTTTTAAAAAATAGCAATTTTTTCAGTTTTTTGTGCGATGATGTGGGGTACAGGGCCCCAACGATGAGAAATGTAAATTTTCAAAATGTGTTTTCACATAGAAAGAGATTTTTGAAATTGCATTATTTTTCAAAAATATGGAAGGGGGTAGAAGTATCGACTTTTCACGTATAAATTTTGTTTCCCTTTCAATTTTTAATTTTTGGACCAAGGATTCAATTTTTTTACCAATTTTCAACGAAGTAGATTCACGTGCCTATTTACGATTTTCGTCATAATTGTTTTCGAACTCGTCACGTATTTCGCATTAATTCCAGACGAATAAATGGCTCGATATTTTCCGCTATCTTGCTACCTGCTCGGTCATCTTGACAAACACGCAACTGTACCGAAAAACGATACAAAATAGAGACAAAAAAGAGGCAGAAAAAAGGTCCGCTTAAAGCGTATTTTAACATAATGTAACATGTTCGATAATCGGGGATTCGCGATCTCACGTTATAGCTTGGGAAAAGAAATGCGAAAATAAAAACAGCGCAGGCAAACGAAATACCCACCACATTTCCTTAAGCGTTGGAAATTTCTTATCAGTAAAGTGTCGTTGACATGTGTCATAGGCTGCCAGAATTGCTATACGGTTCGAGAGGAGAAAGGGTTGGCCTTTTTTTCCTCTTTATTTTCATAACCGGGTATTTTTCTTGGTTTTTTCCTCGCGCTTATTGCTGCGACGTTATGCTGGAGGATATCTTGCCATCTTTAAGGTCTCCGGCGACGATCATTTTTACTCGTGACAGTAGACAGATGAACTTTAAGTTGAGGGTTTCCTTTTTTGATTGTATCCGATTGTGCCGGATAAAGCGGTGCGGTAAAAGGGGTCGTGAACCGAGTCAAAGGTGCGGGGTTGCTTTTTTTTTATCGTCGATCTGATGTTAAACTTATTCATCGTGGAGAGATTTCACATTCGGGTAATGTTTCGAAATATCGAGCCCGGGTTTCGAGGCTGGGAGGAAGCGAAGGGAGTAATTTGTTGGGATTTTTTGTTTTTAAATGGATAGGGGGGTGAATGGAGGGTGTTTTTATCGACAAACTTTCCACATTATTGTTCGAGTTGAACTTCGTTATATTTTATCGTGTATTTTTCATCGGTATAAATTACGCGCTGCGGTGCCCCGCCGCATTGATTCGATTAATTGATTAATTTTGCAAATTAATGTAATCGGTTGGGGTGTTCGGCGTCGCTATCTGTGTTTTGTTTTGGTGGGGGGGGGGGTGTCTTATTTTGCGAAATTATCGTTTTCTCGTTACCCTAATTTTTGGAATATTGACCCTTTTTTTAAAATCGAAATTTAATTATTTTATAAATAGTCGAGGCAAATAAGGGAAAAAATGTACCAAACCTCCCAAAAATTCAATCCTGATTTTTTTTTCGCGTTTTACGTTCGTAATGGACCATTACACAACATACTAAAATGGGCATCCCCATAACCCTCCGCTACTCCAAGGGGAGGGGTAAATGTCTGCTGGAAACCGGTTTTTCTTGAATATCTCCTCAAATAAGCCTCAAAATTGAAAAATAGTTATGAGCAATCTTGTTCTACGTGTGATTTCCTATCAGAAGGTTTTTGTTTTTTTTCAAAAACACTCACTTCCTTGACCAAAAATTAAGGGTAAAAACACCTATATTTTTCAACAATTTACAGCATTTTTTGAAAAAATCGAAACTTTTGTGAATATCTTCTCAAATTAGCCTCAAAATGGAAAAATGGTTATGAACAATCATGTTCTACGTGTAATTTCCTATCAGGCAGGTGCGTTTTTTTTTCGAAAACACCCACTTCTTTGCCCAAAAATTAAGGGTGAAAATCGTCTATTTTTCCAATATTTGCAGTATTTTTAAAAATGATGGAAATACGAAGCTGAAAGTACCCAAAATTATACCAGTGAAGAGTAATTTTTTTATACATGCTGGTAGGGTATTCCAAAAAAATTCACCTCAAGAATTTCAACTCCTACCGTTAATTTTAAGGGAGATTATTGAATACTGCATTTAAAAAATTGAGGTTGTGGAAAGAAAAAGTACTTTAAACGCGATGTCATTGCTAATTATTGGTGATACGAAACTTTTCTTTGCGTCGTAAGGATTCAAAAACGATGTCAGTCGAGAGGGTTAAGGGGTGAGGGGTGAAATTCAAAATTTTGAAAATTTTCATGTTTGGTGTCAAAAATTAGGTTTTTTGGCATGCCAATTACAATTTTGAGATTGTTTTTTATGAAAAATCATAACAAGTTGTAAGACTGTGACCCAGAAGATATCGAATAACTTATTTTTGAAGGATTGAAATGAATAAAAAAATTAAAGAAGCTGGAACAAAAAAAATTACCAAAATTTTGAATTGTCCTCTCCGAGTCACCAAAAATTTTGAACCAAAATTATGCAAATCGAAATTATGACTTTTGCCTATTCCTTTTCGGAGCTTTTTTTGATTTTTCATAAAAAACAATCTCAAACTTGTAATTGACATGCCAAAAAACCTAATTTTTGACACCAAACATGAAAATTTTCAAAATTTTCAATTTCACCCCTCACCCCTTAACCCTCTTGACTGACATCGTTTTTGAATCCTTACGACGCAAAGAAATGTTTCGTATCACCAATAATTAGCAATGACATCGCGTTTAAAGTACTTTTTCTTTCCACAACCTCAATTTTTTAAATGCAGTATTCAATAATCTCCCTTAAAATTAACGGTAGGAGTTGAAATTCTTGAGGTGATTTTTTTTGGAATACCCTACCAGCATGTATAAAAAAATTACTCTTCACTGGTATAATTTTGGGCACTTTCAGCTTCGTATTTCCATCATTTCCAAAAATACTGTGAATATTGGAAAAATGGGCGTTTTCACCCTTAATTTTTGGGCAAAGAAGTGGATGTTTTCGAAAAAAAAACGAACCTGTCTGATGAGAAATTACACGTAGAACGTGATTGTTCATAACCATTTTTCCATTTTGAGGCTTATTTGAGAAGATTTTCACAAAAATTTTGATTTTTTCAAAAAAAGCTGTAAATTGTTGAAAAATAGGCGTTCTTTACCCTTAATTTTGGGTCAAGGAAGTGAGTGTTTTTGAAAAAACAAAAAACCCTTCTGATGGGAAATCACACGTAGAACAAGATTGTTCATTACTATTTTTCAATTTTGAGGCTTATTTGAGGAGATATTCACGAAAAACCGGTTTTCAGCAGACGTTTACCTCTCCCCTGGAGGTAGCGGAGGGTTATGGGATGTCCATTTTAGTATGTTGTGTAGTGGACCATTACGAACTTAGACCGCGAAAAAAAATCAGCTTTGAATTTTTGGGGTTAAATCCTATAATTACTGAACTAAAACGAAAATTAAAATTTTTTCAAATTACCAACGATTTCAGACATTACAAAAATAAAAATAGAATAATTTCCGAGAAACTGTGCTCATATTACATCCAGGTCCAAATTACACCGTTGAAAAAAATTGATATATTTCCACGCCAAAAAAGATCTCGTAGGTAGAAAAAATTCTAACAACGAAATTCTACTTCGATAAATTATTTCAAAAAGCAGGCGTTTTTGAAAGAAGAGAGCAAAAAAAAAATGAATAAACGCGTAATAATTTCGCGCCGTATACACCTTTGCATTTTAATTACTTAACAAAGAAAAAATTAATTACGTTAAATATATCATCAAAAACTACCCTTTTCGTCGGTCGCATTCATTCGCACGCTAAATTTTGCTCGTCTCAAAGGTGAAAAAGCCACATATACGCAGTACCGATTAAAAATTCACGCTGCATTAGTAATTGTTCTTCCGTTCGTTCTCTACATTTTCGCCCATTTTCCTTACTTGACCCTTTTTTTTACCGTATACCATTTCTGTACCTCGTGTATGAAAATCTTACGTGTGTGTGCCGAATTAAATCTTGAAACGAGTACAGTTTTGGTCGTAGAATTGGCAATGAAGCGAGAATTTCACGGTGTAAATACGCCGGCTACTGTGTGGCATTTTTTCGCTGATATTTTCCAACGTTGTGTTGAGAGAGGTTGAGTTGAAGGTTTTGTGTAAGTATGAAAAGTTGCTGAAGTACAGTTGTTTTATTTCGAATCGATGGTTTGGTGAAATTTTCGGTTTGGGGATTATATGGAGTGGAGGGATAGAGAGGGGGGTCATGGTAGCTGGTTCGCTGTATTTTATTTTCTTGGAAGAAAAAATAATTCAAATTGCGATCGATCAGTTGTTGAATTGCATCGCTCAAAGAGATCCTTTTCCTCCCTCGTTCTCTTATGGAAAATAGGCCTTTAATCGTTCGATGAGCTGATTTTTTTTCAACTGGGGGCAGAGCATGGTTCTCGATCCTGTTTTGTCTAGGTATATAGATACCTTCAGTTAAGTTCAAGAAATTCGATCAATGATCATTTTTTAAAGTTCCTTGGTCACCAATACAAATAAATACTAGTTCGAAAGACTGAAGCCCATGTAAGAACAGAAACCACACAAAAAAAATTGATCACAAAATAGTCTTAAAACGATTCAAGGTTGTCGTAAAACATTCAAACCAAATTGATCGATAATCTGAATACAAAGTTGGAAGGGTTGAAAACCCGAAACCATGAATTAAATTAGTTTTTCTTTTTATTCAGAAAAAATTTACAGGCTGAAATCAAAATGTTTGGAAACCGAAACCAAAACTTCTGAACTGTACTCAAAACCAAAACGTTAAAAAAACAAAATCAACCCTTTTTGAGAAATTTTACCCAAAGCTGAAAGTTTGAGAAACCAAAAATCAGATTTTTTTGAAAAACGAAAACGAAAATTAAAAAAACTGTAACTAAAATCGAAATCAAGACGTTTGAAAAACAAAGCTCCAAACCAAAACTTTCGAAAAAGTGAAACGGAAACCTTTGATGAACTGTTCCTAAAACTAAAATTTTGCGGAACCAAAAACTGTGCCCATACCTGAAACTAAAACGTTTGAGAAACGAAATCGAAATCTTTAAAACGTGAAAACTGTACCTGGAACCGAAATATTTGAAAACTTGAAACAAAAGTTGTGAAGAACCAAAATTAAATTGCTAGGAAACACAGACCTGGAAGTAAAACCTTTGAAAAATTGTACCCAAAACCAAATTCAAATCATTTAAATGAAAGAATCCAAACCCTTTAAAACCACGCCCCTGTACCCGAAACCGAAGTCAAAACATAAAAAAAAATTGTATCCAAAATCTGCACCAAAACATTTGAAGAACCGAAACCAAATCGCTTAAAAACCTAAAACCGAACCAAAACCGTTTGAAAAATTGTACTTGGAACCAAATTATTCAAAAAGTTTGAATAATAGAATCGAAAACCTTTGAAAAACAATTTTTAAATGGCTAGTAGGAAGTTTTCGAACCTACTGAATCCATTTATGGGATTATTTTGACTTCAAAGCCAAAAGTCAACCCTCAGGGTGTGGGGAGATGGAACCAAATGAGTGAGGCGTCTTCTTTTTTTTGTCCTGAATTATTTTCTGGAGTTATTTTCATTCTAAACATGAAAACCGGCTCCAAGGATAAAAGTATAATAATCTTCATGGTAGCAAAGCTTGATATTTTTATACCACTTGGTTTTTTTTAATGGTAGCAGGGCGTTTTTTTGACCATATCGATCATTTTCGAAGTGTTTTTTGGGCTCATTCGAGGTGAAGATAGGGATGAGGGGGAACTAGTACCTCGGAAATTTTCCCCCAAAAGTGTTTTTGGGGCTCGAGTATATGATTATACGTAATTTTAAATTCATATTTTTGATCACTCGAATAGCCTTCATGGATTTTCAGCTGTTAACTGTGCCTTTTTCTCAAAATTTTAATTTTTTCAGCTTTCGAAATTTTTTCTCATAATATCAATTTTATCGACTCCAATAAAATTCCTCCCTCCCCCTCCCCACTAAACTTTCTTCCTCAATATTTTTTTCAGCTCCAAGATTTGTTTCAATTTCTTCGATTTTTATTTTTGTTAAATTTTTTTCATTAAATTAATATTTATCTAAATTATCAAATGTAAAATCCTATTCTTTGATCTAAAAATTTTTAAAAACTTGGACATTCTCTCAAATTTTTCTCACATTAACTTTCTAGAAATATTTTTCAACCAATTTTTTTAAAAAATTTTCTATTCTAAAAATTTCAGAGCTGGAAAGTAATCATTTGAGAAAAACATTTGAGCTCTAAAATAGAATCTTGAGAAAAAATTTCAAAAGCTTTAAAAATTGAACTTCCGAAAAAAATTTCGAGAGAAAAAAAATTTGAGGAAGATTTAATTTTGAGAAAAAATTTCTAGAGTTGAAAAATAAAAACTATGTATGTATTTTTGAAAAAAATACCAGGGTTGAAAATTTTTTATACCTGACAAAAAATTGGAGGGAAAAATTTCTGAGTTGATAAAAATTTTATTCTAGATGAAAAAATTTTGGAGTTGAAAAATATTTTGAGGAAAAATGTTTAGAGTTGAAAAATATCTGGAGAAAAGGAATAAATTAAGAATTGAAACTATTCTGAGAATCGAAAATAATTTTTTGGTTGAAAAATTGTTGTTTTCGATTTCAAATTTTCAAGTCAAAAGCTAAAAATTAAATCGTTCAGAAAAAGCTTTCGATTAGCTTTTAGCTTGCTATTTTTAAAACTTTTGAACTTTCGATTTCGGTTTTTTGCCTAAATTTGATCGATTTTCAGTTTTTCGCTCTCTGCTATCTTGGACAGGTTGCGAAGTTGCGATTCGGACGAACGATTTACATTTTGTTGTTCATTCCGTGTGAAGATAGACAGACCCTCGTGGATTTGCCTCTAACTGTTGCCAATGCTTAACTTTTCCAGTTTTCCTCCATGGTAGCAGAGCTCGGTTACTATTTCCTACATTGTAGCAGTTCATGGTTACAATCAATTCTCCGCCATCGTTCGATCATCGAATTGCAATCCAGTGTCTTTAATTTTTCTGAGTTTTTTTTATTTTTCCTCCATGGTAGCGGAGCATGGTTCGAAACAAAAATAATCACTTTCAAAACCGAGATTTTCTATTTGTAAAAATTACGTCTATTTCGCATCCAAAAAAAACAAGAAGGTGGCAAAAATCATAAATCGTTCAGTCCTCCTCCATAGATCAAATACGTAGGCATCTTTGCCAAAACTAAAAATTCGCCAGCCTCGCACAACGAACCCATCGAGGAAACGCTTCATTAATACCGCTTTCACCCTTGCTCCAAAACACACATCAGATCGGCGAAGCAAACAGATAAATAGTCAGTATCCGATACACACAGGGATGAAATTCTATCGCAACATCGATGACGATACGGTCTCCTCGCTTTCACCAGAACCCCATCCAGCATCGCGGGGCAAAGCTGCATGTGTGGATGTTTCGGCGAACGTACCGACAAGATCGAGGGAGCGGAGAACGGAAGAAAAAAATATACAAAAATTAAAATCGATATAAACGTTATTTCGAAAGCGGCGTGTTGTTAAGCCTTTGCCGATTTGTTTGGCGTGGCCTGGAGGGGGCCTCGGTATTGTATATAGCCGGGTACAAAGTGAGCATAATAATTCGATTTTATTCGTTTGGAAATTACCAGCGAATTTTCTTTTATCTGCGAATCCGGCGTATGTACCCGAGACCCTCGTAGAATACATCTATATTTAGTTCGCGGCGAATATGAAAATTTTGGAAATTTTTACATCGGGGTTTATTTCCCCCCGCAGCTTTTCTCCTTCCAAAGAGTATTTGGTAGAAAAGATGGCTCTTTATTTTTTCACGTAGAATTTTTTTTCGCCCTAAAACGTTCGAGGTTTTCTCACATATCTGTATACGAAGAAAGCTGTTCGAGTGAAAATTCACGTACGTAATGTGGAAAATACATACGTCGTGTGCGCCGACGTTTCGACGCGCGTATTTTTAACTCGATATTTGCTTTCGTTCGCGAGACTCCGCCGGCTCTGGAGTCTTCGGGGTAATCTAATTGTACATACAACGTCTGATTCGAAGAGTTTATCTTTTGTTTAATTTCAAACAACTCTCGAGCTCCTTGTACGCGTTTTTTTTTCATCATCGACAACGTCTAAAGGAACGAGAGAGAAAACGGCTCGGTTTAGCCCACGTTTCCATTTCGGGGGGGGGGAGAGACTTTCGACAAAGATGGAAAAAACATACGCTCCGGTATCGATTCGCAGAAATTCGATATGGTATAATAATCATATTAACGCGATACGAGCTCGGTTATTAGTCGAAGATGTCTCGGTGTGTGTGGTTTTAACGATATATGGTATCTTTGTCTGCCACCGTCGTATGTTTATATACCGAGGTGTACGCTTTACTTACCCGTAACGTCTTCTCGTATAAGCGAGAAAAGGTTTTCGATGGCTGTGATGTGGAAGACATTTAAAAAGCTTAGAGACCGTTGCGTTCTGGCTGTTGGATTGCAGCCCAATGGAACGGTTGAAATTTATACGTTTTATATTCTAATACGACGTTAGGTGCGTCGTGCTTGCCTTTTTTCGTCCCCCCACCCCCGCCCTATTATACTCACTATCTTTTTTTCTATGTTTCGTACAGTCGACGCAGAAGAAATAAGAAGGTTAGGAAAACGATTTAAAAAGTTAGATTTGGACAATTCAGGTTCAATTAGCACAGAAGAATTTATGATACTGCCAGAATTACAGCAAAATCCGCTCGTTCAACGTGTTATAGATATATTCGACGAAGACAGAAACGGCGAAGTCGATTTTAAAGGTAAATTGTTTTGATTTTCGGGTATAGAAGGGTCGCAGGGAGAAGGAGGATATTGGAACGTACCGGGGTTGGGCAGGATTTAATCGTTCTGGATTTAAAATCCAACAAATCTCAAAATCTGGATTTTGGATTTTAAATTCACTCTCACAACGGATTTTGGATTTAAAATCCTAATTTTTCGAAATTCTTTATTTTAAAATCCAAAAATTTTCGTGTTACGTGATCCAGTGATCAATTCACTCTCTCAATTATAAATCAGTGAAAATTATCGAAAATCACTGAGAAACAGTCAGAATTGCAGCAAAGGTGAAAATCAGTGAATTTTTTTTACTAAAAACAAATCAGTGAGTAAAATAACTGGAAAATTGGTGAAAATTAACAAAAAAGTCAGTGAAATTTATGAAATTTGCTGACAAATCAGTGAAAACTTTTGAAAAATCAGCGAAAATTCACTGAAAATCAGTGAATTTTGCTGATTTTTCTTATGCTGCAATTCTGACTATTCATCAGTGACTTTTCGCTGATTCAGAATGAGAGAGCAGGCTTTAGGTTCAGGCATCACGGCATTTCGTTGCTACATCGAATTTTACTGGGTGTCTGAAAAATTCTAGCCAGCCCCCCCACTCCTCATTTCTGAATCAGTGAAATTTATCAAAAATCACTGAAAAATAGTCAGAATTGCAGCACAGTAATGAATCAGTGAAAATTTTTTCACTGAAAGCGAGTCAGTGAAAGAAATTTACTGGAAATTAGTGAAAATTCACTGAAAACTTAGTCATATTCATGGAACTTTGAATAATCAGTGAAAAATCGCTGAAAATCAGTTAATTTCACTGATTTTTCCTGTGCTGCAATTCTGACTGTTTATCAGTGATTTTTCACTGATTCGGAATGAGAGAATAGTTTCACCAATTTGTAGATGAAACGAAAAACAAAATATTTTTTATTGTTTTAATGTTCATAAAAATGTAAATTTGTTTTATTTCTTTGCATAAAACTTTTGTGAATAAAATTGAAATAAGGCAAAATTACATCATTTTTAAACAGTTTTTTTTTTCATTATCGTTACCTACTCTCCCATTCTGAATCATTGAAAAGTCATTAATAAAAATAGTCAGAATTGCAGCACAGGAAAAATCAGCAAAATTCACTGATTTTGAGCAAATTTTCGCTGAGTTTTTAAAAATTTTCATTGATTTTTCAGCAATTTTCATTTACGGACTTTTCAGTGAATTTTCACTGATTTTCCAGTGATTTTCTCACTGATTTGCTTTCAGTAAAAATATTTCACTGATTTTTCCATGTGCTGCAATTCTGACTTTTTCTCAGTGATTTTCGATAATTTTCACTGATTTATAATTGAGGGAGTAGGTATATTTTGGATTTTGGAATTTGTATTTTAAATCCGTTTTTTGAAAGGTTTTTTTTGGATTTCATATTTGAAATCCTTTTGTCCCTGATTTTGCCTAACCCTGGAACGTATACCTACGTGCTTGCCCTGCTTTTATATTCTCTCATTCTGAATTGGTGGAAAGCCACTGATAAAAATTAGAATTGCAGTACAGGAAAAATCAGTTAAAATCACTGATTGTTAGAGATTTTTCACTGATTTGCAGTGAATTTCATAAATATTACGGAGTTTTCAGTGAATTTTCACTGATTACCGATGATTTCTTTCACTTGCTTGCTTTCATTGAAATTTGTTTCATTGATTTATTACTCTTCTGAAATTCTGGCTGTTTTTCAGTGATTTTTGATGAATTTCACTGATTCAGAAATGAGAGAGTAGTTTGTAAATTATTAGTCCAGTGGCAGATTGTATTTTTTTTTTTTTTGGACATAAACGGCAAATGATGGTGGAGGTACGTATGAAATTTGGTATGGTGACCAAGGACACCACAAGGAATTTTTTGAGCCTGGAGGCCAACGCCAAACTCCTTTTGGAGGGGGGGGGGGGGAGTCCGAAGGAAGGTTCAGGCTCTCATTTTTCGAAATTTGAGCTATCGACTCTTTTTTGGTGTCATTTCCATATGATTGAATCCCACCGACCGTCCAAAAATATCATTACTTTCAAAATCCGGGGAAGAGAAGTCCCCCAATTTTGAGATTCCTCTATTCGTGTTTTCTTGTTTTCCATCGAAATTGCCAAAAAATTAAATTTTTTCAACTTCGCACAACTTGGTAGATTACCGTGATGGCATTTTCCAACTTCCCATACCCCTATTTTAAACGAATAGAGGGGTTTAGTGATTGAAATTAGACCAATTTTTCACATTTCTGTGCAAAAATCACGATATTTCTCGGCCGAAGGTTTTAAGGAGACAATTTCTGAGTAGTACCGATCTAACTCAATAAATACAGGCCCAGAGGCACCCCGTAATCTCCACTCTGGAAGGGGAGGGGGGTCATTTTTGACTTGCATTTTGTCCAATTTTCAGTTACTTTGAAACTGAAATTAGTTTTACAACTTTTTTCATCGCGTAATTGGGAACTAAATTAGGTACTGAATAATATTTTCTGGGGTTCCTGAACTCAGATAAGTCAATTCTACTTGAAGGGAGGGGTAACATTTTCACAAAATTTTATTATCGTAGTACCATGCATATAATTCCGGGTCAGTTTCCCGAATGCAATTTCCCGAACGACCGAATTCTTGAATGGAAAAACTCCCGAAAATGTATTCCTGAATCTATTTCCCGGATTTATTTTTCCAAATGAAATTTTTATCGAAAGTCGAGTGAAATCACAATGGAAATCGAATCAAGTGTAACCTCAGCTTTCGAGGCTAGGACGTTCCGTTTCTCAGCATTTTTTGAGTCGGAATTTTTTTTAAATTTTCTGTCCTCAGGGAGAGGGGAGAGTTCAATTAAATTGTCAACCATAACAAATGAAAATAGAAAAAAAAACAGGAAAATTTTTACAAATGATTGTAAGAGATGTTCAAAGCTTTTGACTAATCATATTTCTATAATTATTTTGACCTTACCTAAAATTCGACCCTTTTCGGGTTGGAGAGATGAACCAAAAATTGAAAAATTCCCAACAGTATCGACTACCGAGTGAGGTATCTGAATCTATTTTTACCCCTCCCCCTCCCCCTTATTCCATTTTTTGAATTATTTGAACTGCAGATGCAAAATTGAATTCTAGGGGAGGTGGGGTGGGGGATCAAAATTGAATTTTTTAAATTTTATCGAGTGAGGTATCCCCAGTTTTGTAAAATCATTCTAAAATGAAAAAGTAATTTTCAATTTTTTGAAAATTCGAAAAAATTTTATTTGGAAAGAAATTTTTAGGAATAACATTTTTGGGAACTTTTTTATTCGAAAACTGTATTGAAGAAAAGTGGTGGAAACCCATGTAATTATGCATAAAGTTTACAAAATTACAGAATTCTATTTTTTTTGTCGAAAGTCTGGATATGAATGAAAAATGCATACCTATGTCGATTTTCCTGGCAATATGTTACCCCTCTCCATAAATAGGCTCACATCTACATTCCCTTGATTTAAATTGCAAAATTGATAGGTTACGTATTTGGATTCAACGTCTTCGAAACCCAAGATTTCAATACGTATGTCGATTTTTTTTTTGTCAAAATGTTACCCCTCCTCCCAAATGAGTTCACCCCCTGCTCATCCCAGGGCTTCCATTGAAAAATCGATAAAATATTTGAAATCAGCGTTGCGTCTTCGAAAACCGAAATTTCAACACGGATATCAATTTTTTATCAAAATATTACCCCTTCCCCTAAATATTCATCCCTGCCACTTTAATTGAATGAAAAATTATTGACTTATCTGAATTCAGAAACGCCAGAAAATATTATTCAGTAATTTACTCTCCAATTACCCGATGAAAAAATAAAACTAATTTCGGTTTCAAAGTAACTCAAAATTGGGCAAAATGCGAGTCAAAAATGACCCCTCACCCTTCCAGAGGGGTATACGGGGTGCCTCTTGAGCCTGTATCTATTGTGTTAGACTTGTACCTACTACTCAAAAATCGTCTTAAAACCTCCGACCGAGAAGTATTATCTCGTATATAATTAAATAATCGCGATTTTTTACCCAAAAATATGAAAAATTCATCCAATTTCAGCCACTTTAGACCCCTTCAGTCGCTCAAAATGAGGGTCAAAGAAGTTCTAAAAGGTCAATATATTTTTGCATGGTAATTTACCCGTAGATTTCGAAAATCCTAAAAAACATTGTTGGAAGGTCGACAGGTTGTGCGAAGTTGAAAAAATGTAATTTTTAGACAGTTTTGATGGAAAATACGAAAACACGAATTGAGAAATCTCAAATTTGAGGGACTTCTCTTCCTCGGATTTTGAAAGTAATGGTATTTTTGAACTCAGCAGGATTCAATATGTAGAAAATACATCAAAAAAGGGCCAATTGCCCAATTTCGAAAAATGAGAGGGGGCTGAACCCTCTTTCGAGGCTCCCCCTCCTATATATTTTGGCGGAGGCTTCCCGGACTCAAAAAATTTCTTACTGTGTCCTCTTCCACCATGTCAAATTTCACGCCTCCACCATCATTCGAGTTTGCCACTTTACTAGTATAGAGAGGTGCGTACCGAGGTTTAAACGAAGAGAAAAATACATGTCAAAAGCGTTTTACTAACGTTCGCTTATCCACGTGGAAAAGCCCTGCCCTCGGTGCGCTTTTATGGTACAGTAATTTTCATTCGTTTAAAAAGACATTACAAACGATTCACCCTTTCGTTTGTTATTCCGATGTATGTCGGTATACGCAGCTCGAAGCCGCCTTCTCTTGGCGCTTTTCGAAATACCTACAACAGCGGAGATTTCGATGTTTACGAAAAGGCGAATTGTTGGTGTTTCTTGAGCTTTTATTTACCGCTGCGTATATGCTGGCCTTTGCTGACTGGCGTGTGTTTCGTATTGTTGCAGAATTCATTCAAGGTGTTTCACAGTTTAGCGTCAAAGGAGATAAAGAATCAAAATTAAGATTTGCATTTAGAATTTACGACATGGATAATGACGGGTATATTTCGAACGGAGAATTATTTCAAGTACGTGCCACGTTCGTGACGTAATGGAAAGCTCGAAACGAGCGGCGAATTCGACGACCCTCGTGGAATCGTCGTCGTCGCCCGGGAAGGTGTATTAAATAATGGTTTCGATTATATCTGTTGTACAGGTACTTAAAATGATGGTAGGGAGTAATTTAAAGGATACGCAATTACAACAAATAGTGGATAAAACCATATTGTTCGCTGACAAAGACGAAGATGGCAAAATTAGTTTCGAAGAATTTTGTTCGGTGAGTTGAATCGAGATTTTTACCGGTAGTGTTATTTATTTAGTTGATTTCGAGTTAATCGACCGAAATACCGAATGGTTGTGGTAGTTGACGAAGGAAATTCGAAAATATCGCGAGGAATTCTTAATCGCGATTAGAATTCGAAAGGGAAATATTATTCGTCGTTGGAAATTTGAAAGATCGTGGCGGATCTTTTTGCTTCATCTACGAAATATTTCTGGAGAATCTCCTCCCTTCCTCTCCCCCCCACATGCATACTTGGAATTGTATTTTGAGTTTAAAATGATTGGGTCGAGTTAGAAATCTTACAGTAATTACCTCAAAGAATTACATTCCAAATAAAAAATTGAGGTAATTTTATAGATGAAAAATTGAAACCAACTGCATTTCAAGCTGTTTAATTTAAAGTTGTGAAATTGTGATGAATGTTGTTTTCAAGTTAGAAAATTAACATGGTGTCCATTCTCTGGAAAACCGGGAAAACCGGGAAAAGTCAGGGAATTTTGGTGGTCTGGAAAAGTCAGGGAAAAGTCAGGGAATTTTGGAATTTTCTCTGGAATTTTTCGAAAATCCCAAAAAAATGTAAATCATTTAGAAAAATGTTTTTTTTGCTTATTTTATTATAAATTTTTCAAAAAATTTCGCCCTCGCTCCGCTCGGGCCAAATTATTACATATTTTATCCAATTATTGTCTTATTCATCATTTTTTGTCGGTCGTAATGTACAATAAAATTGATATTCAAAATGCATGTCTTTGTCCATTGAATTATGAATTATCCAAAAAAAATTTCCCTCGCTACGCTCGGGGTAATTTACACTCTTTCTTTCAAAAAAAAGGGAGGGAATGGAACAGAAATCGAAATTATTGGCCATGTTTTGGAAAACATGAATGAGGGAAAAGTGGTGAATTTTCATCTTTTGAAGATCTTTTTTCCCAAAAATTTTCGCCCTCGCTTCGCTCGGGCTCAACACATTTATATATTTTCATAAAATGATTTATATTTGACCTTCTCATTCACTTTTTCATTTATTGGTACAAACTAAAAAATTGCAAGGGATTGCGTGAATTTATAAATTTAAGACAAGTGTTTTTCATTTTGGAGGGGCGGGGGGAATGAAATGTGAAGAAAATTTTGAATTTTTAGCCCGGAAAAATCCGAATTTTTATTCGCTCAATTTGGTAAACACCCTGGCATAATTTTTTTCATTTTTCAAAACTTAATTTTTCGTGGGAATACTTGGTTTTTCCTTTTTATTTAAATTTTTTCTGTAGGTAATAAATTCAAATTTTCAAATTTTTGTGGCGAGGGAGAGTTGGATGGGTGGAAAAATTTTCAGAATTGAATTTGAATATTTTTTTAACCCGAAGAAGGGCATCTAAAGATCTCGTAAAAAGTATCTAGTGATTTTGAAAAAAAAAATCGTAAGACCCTATGCATTTTATATCATTTTTATACAAAATTTAGGGATGTAAGTACATCACGCGAAAAAATTACCCCCCCCCCTCCCTGGTTTACAAATATCATATTTATAAGGTCTGGAAAAATTCGAAAAATTGGTCTGGAAAACCGGGAAAAGTCAGGGAAAAATCCTTTCTGACATATAGTGGACACCATGATTAAGTCGACGTTCTGAGATCTTTTTTTTTTAAAATCAAGATGGAAGTTCATTTTGACTTTGAGTTGAAAAATTTGATCGATATTTCATATTGGAAAATGTCGGAAAATTATCCTTCCGAGAATTGCATTTTCAGTTTCTGTGATTGAGGAAAATTTGATTTTAAGGTAAAAAATTAAGGGTGATTTTTCTTCAAATTGTAAAATTCAGATAAAAATGCTACTTTGAGTAAGAAAATTGAAACAACTTTCAAGTTTTGAAAATCGAGGATGATTTGAAAGAAATTTCAACTTTAGTTTCTGTGATTGAGAATATTTTACAGAATTTTCTCGATTTTCTGCTCGTGGGATAATTTTTCCGATGAAAATCACTTTCACAAATTATTCAAAGTTTTTTTTTGGTTTCTAGATGTGGGATGGCTTTTTCGATGAAAAACAGTTGCGCAAATCCCGTCCCAAGGTTGAAACGAATCCACCTGAAATTAGAGTCGAATCCGAATCCACGAATCATTACTTTTTTTTGATTGAAATCCGGATTTGAATATATTTTGCGTTTTCATGATTCGAATCAGTGAATGGATTTGTTGATTGGAATCCACGAATCCATCAGTTGGGGAAAAATTGATATGTGAAAAAAATTTTAAGATCTTACACAACTAAACCCAAAAAAACACATAAAACAACACAAACCAAACCTACGAGTACAAATTTTCTGTTGAGGAGCCTCCCCCACCCTTCGGGACGAAAACATGATTTTTTTGCCCTGGATGGCGGGCCCTCGTCCTTGTCTCCCAAAACGCAGGCCTGCGAGGGGACCCCCCCCCCCACGAAAACGAAACAAATCCGGACAAATCTATTAAAAAATTTTAATATTACATTTTATGAATCCTAAAAATAATAGATTTCAAATAAATCCTTTCCAACCTCGGGCATAAGGTAATTTTTCCGGTGAAAAACATTTCTACCAATCATCCCTGGGGTTTCTCGAGTTTTTGGTCGTAAAATGGCTTTCACGATGAAAAAACATTTTTTTCACAAATCATCCCAAGTTTTTTTTTTATTTTTGATGACTTTCCCGATAAAAAACATTTCCACAAATCATCCCAAAATTTTTATGGGACGACTTTTCTGATAAAAAATATTTTCTCAAATCATCTCAAGTTTTTTTTCGAGTTTATTCTGAAACAAAATCTCGTTGACCTGTCGAAAGGTCATAAGGTCATAATAAAGGGAGTCTATGTCATATTAAATTGTAGGACTATCTCACTGAAGGGTCATAAGATTTCATTGAAAAACCAAAATGTTTTATTGACGGGGCAGAAGGTAACGTTGAAAAATCAGATTTCCAATTAAAGGGGTCAAAAGGTCATTTTGATAGTAGAACTTGCATTCAAGATTCAACTAGTCACATTGAAGACTTGATTAGCCTGTTTGAACGGTCAGCAGATCGCAATGATTTGAGTCTAGGTCACATTGAATTGCAAAGTTACCTTATTTAAAGGTCAGAAGGTCGCATTAAAAAATCATATTTTCCATAGAAGGGTCAAAAATTTGTTTGAAGAGTAAAAAGTCAAATTGAAGATTTGAAAGGTTACATTGAAGACTTAATCGACCTATTCGAACGGTCCAAAGGTCGCAATGAATAACGTCAAGGTCATATTGAATAGTGAAGTTACCTTATTAAAAGGTCAAAAGGTCGCATTAAAAAATCAGATTTCCCGTAGAAGGGTCGAAAGGTTGTTTGAAGGGTCACAGTTTGTTTAAAGGGTAAAAAGTCACATGAAGACTTAATCGACTTATTCGAATTGTCCAAAGGTCACAATGAATAACGTCAAGGTCATATTGAATAGTGAAATTACTTTATTAAAAGGTCAAAAGGTCGCATTAAAAATCAGTTTTCCCATTGAAGGGTCAATAGGTTGTTCTAAGGGTCAAAAGTCACATTGCAGATTTAAAAGTTTACATTGAAGATTTAATCGACCTATTCGAACGGCTAAAAAGTCGCAATGAATAATGTCAAGGTCATATTTAATAGTGAAGTTACCTTATTAAAAGGTCAAAAGGTCGCATTGAAAATCAGCTTTTCCATTAAAGGGTCAAAGGTTGTTCTAAGGGTCAAAAGTTGCATTGAAGACTTGATCGACCTATTCGAACGGCTAAAAAGTCACATTGAATAATGTCAAGGTCGTATTGAAGAATAAAACTTATCTTATTTAAGGACAAGAGGTCGCATTTAAAAATCAAATTTCCGCATTATTTTTGTCGATCAATAAGGTTTATACCTCAAATTTGGACATTTAAATTCATTAAAAACTATTTTCCGCGTTTCACCAGATTTAATTTTCAGCAGTCCTCCACACCTAACCACAACATTCTTTCGCTACGCAGACCACCTGTTCGTTGACAATGCATCGTGGGTCAGTAGGTCATGTCGTGGATTTCATAACCGAACCATTATTATTACAAATCATTCCCCCTCCCCGGATGCAAACTAAACCACCTCCGAACCTCACAACCAACAAGTTTTTTCCTTGGCGTGGGCAAATTCACCGCGAAAAATGCCTTCGACAAATTAGCTCTCTGCTATTTCTGAAAACTTTACGCGCCGTACCTATTTCCCAGCCATTCATTCCGACTCGAAAACAGGTATAAAATTTAAACGCGGCGAAATTATATCCGAAGAATATTTTCTTTCCAACTCAGCCACAGCCTATTAAAGAGGAAAACTCGTTTAATTAAATGCCCCCGAGCCAGGCACGGCGCATAGCCTCTTACGTTACCCGCGACCCCGCGCTGTCTGCCCCCGTAATTGCTTAAAAATTACATTTCGACCCCTTCTTTTTCAAACTTACTCGACGCAACGGTTTACTTTTTCTTATACCCCGAAAACTTACAAGCTTCGTTTCTTTTTTCTCTGTCTTCCTTCCTTCGTAGGGATCAAAAATCGACCATTATACCGTGGGAAAAAATCCACCTCTGATCTCTCTTCGCCCTCTCGCCGCGGTAAAAATATCGAGAATGTCGTGATTGACGTTTTTCTAACAAGCTTTATCCCCCTTCTCCCCCGATGGCGACCGAATCGTCGTTAATGTGTTGTGCACACGACTCTGCGACCATCGCATCGCGTCGTCGACAGACAAGCTTTTAATGCACAATGTTGCTCTTCTCGCTTCTCACGCCACGCTGTACCGAACCAAATCTGTATACTATATTTTGATAGAATTATAAATGGTCGGTCGTGTTAAAATGTTTCCTCCTGCGAACGTTTCATCGCAACATCCTGCTCTCCGGTGGCGATGGGCCGGCACCCCTGGCGGAGAATATCGACGATGACCGTAGCGTGACGCGGCTACACGTCCAACGCCGCCACCACCGCCAATTACATACGCGAAATCCGATAATTTCTCCGCTCCGTGTGCATTAATATGGTAAAGTATTTGTTTTAGAATAAAAATCAGCCGAGCGTGTCATTGCTGCGGACCCGACGCCGTGCCGCGAACGCTACACACACCCTTGGGCACCCTCCTTTCGTTGCCATTCGCGTAAATGAAAACCACCGCCGATGCTAAATGGATGTTGTGTACGTCGGCGAGTTGATCCTTTTTCATTGGACGAGCCTAGTCGCGGCGTTATTTCCCAGCGTTGGGCTTTTTCCTCTTTTTTCATTCTCAGTCACACGTACGAATTTCTACATTTCCTTTGAACCGACGCGACGCGGTGTCCGGGTTGGCAGATTACGAGGCGATGTTTTTATCTAGGCGAAAGTCGAGTTGTTTTGGAAGAGGGTTCCAAAGACGATAATTCCACCGTGGGATGTTTTCTTTTAGTCTACAGTCCAACTGGAAAAAAGTGCTGTGGAAATTGAAATTGGTGTGCTTGTTTGCTGGACAAAAAAATCAGTTAGCTTTTTATGTGCGTCTGTGTGGGTCTTTTAGTCTCGAAAACGTTGGGTTTTTCAAAAATGATTTTACTTTAAGAATCCCTAGCTCTGACCCACTTTGAACTAGGGGACTGAAATTTTTTGTAGTGAGTTTCTTCAAAATTTAGGGTATATTTTTTTTTACTCCTCTTACCGAATATGTCTCACCACCATTGTTATTTCCACGAAAAATACCCTGTTTTTCCTCAACCTTGTTCCTCGCACCTCCCTCACCCGCTCCCAAAAACTGAGGGAAGTCTTCCATTGCAAATTTAACGTGAAAATAATTTTATTTTTCATGATTTTTCTTCTAAAAAATCGAACAACCTCCTAAAATAAAAGAAAATTTGAATTTTGAAAAATCATTATTTTCAACTTCTTAAGATGGCTTTCAATCAGGGAATAGGAATCGGCCAAAAAGTTGACTCCTGACTCCACCTTGACTCCGAAGTCAATTTCAGACCTTGACTTCTGACTTCAGCTCAACTCCGAAGTTAATCTTTGACGTTGATTCCTAACTCCGGTTTGACTCCGGAGTCAAACCGGAGTCGGTGTCAATTTGGAGTTAGTTTGACTCCGTCTGTGGAGCAGGGAATAGAAATCAGCCATTAATTAATAATTTATCCGAGTGCAACCTCCCACAATATTACAAATGAAGGAGGAAAAGAAGGTTGCAGGAATTTAAAAATTGAAAAGTTGACCCCTGACTCCCCCTGACTCCCGGAGTTGAAAGAAAAAGTTAACTCCTGACTCCGGAGTCAATTTCAGACCTCGACTCCAGACTCCACTTTGACTCCGGAGTCAAACTCACACCCTAACTCATGACTCCACCTTGACTCCGGAGTCACTTTTAGATCTCCAGTCCTGACTACACTTTGACTCCGGAGTCACTTTTAGACCTCCAGTCCTGACTCCACTTTGACTCCGGAGTCAAGCTCTCACCCTGACTCCTGACTCCACCTTGACTTCGGAGTATATTTCAGACCTTGACTCCTGACTCCTGCTTGACTCCGGAGTCACACTATGACCTTGACTCCTGACTCCGGCTTGACTCCGGAGTCAAGCCGGAGTCGGAGTTAATTTGGAGTTAGTTTGCCTCCGACTCCGGAGTCTATTCCTATTCTCTGTTTTCAATATTAAAATTTTTCAAAAAGCTTTACAGCATTTTTGCATACTTATAACGTGAAAAACTGGTTTTGAGGGTGGTTTTCATACATGGATTCATTCTATACCCATTAGGCCAAAGTTTATGGAAAATGGTATGGTCGAATTTTAAAGTTGAGAATATCTTTTTTGCCCCATTTTGTCAAAACTAAATTATCAAAAAAAATTCCGAAACTGGGGTTGCGACCAATCAAAATGGGTTAAAATTTTACAAGCAGCACGAAGACATCAGTGAAAATGTAATTTGAATATTTTTGAGCAATTTTGAGCCCAAAATCAGGACAATTTTCAAGTATTTTCAAACCTCAAATGTGACAGGGGGCAAATTTCTTTCCATATTTTATTACATCGAATGTTTATACACCAAAAACTGCAAATTAGATCGAATTCAACCTGCAATCTTTGAAGTTATTGAATTTTAATGTTGCGAAAGTTTGAGTAATGCTCAAATTTCAACTTTGCGATTTTTGTTTCAAAAGTAGTCGTGCGAGTTATTGAGGTAGATTAAAATTTCGCACTAAATTAGAAAGTGACGATGGTTTTTTTCTTCCTCTCCTTCCCCACAGAATTAGCCCTCCTCAAATTTGTTGTTTTTTTTCATTTAGTTGTGAGACCTGTTAAAATGCTTTGGAAAAATCTATCCGGATAGAATGGTGAAATCCTCCCTTTCACCGATTGGAGCGAAACTCACTCAGTCTTGATCGCAAACAACCTCAACATTTTTTCACTCGATGTTCTTACCCCAATCCGAATAATTTGGCTGTATATCCCAAAAATCAAAATTTCGTCTCTTACGGGGTGGGGGGAAGGGGTAATAGAAATTTTTGAGAATTTTGAGTGCAGACCAGAGTATTTTCAAATAATTGACACGTGACCTATCAAAATAGGATAAAATTTTGCCAAAACTTCAAATTTTTCAACCAAAATTTACTTTGATTAAATTTGAAAATTTTGACCGCAGTTAGAGTACTTAGAAAATTAAGCATTGACTTACAAAAATAGGACAGAATTCCGCCAAAAATCTAAAAAAATTCAATCAAAATTTTTGAAACAACTTTTGCATATTTTGAACCCATGACAATTTGTTACTATTTTTAAAAAAAATTTCACCTATGAAGGTGAGATTGAATTTTATCAAAATTCAAGAATGTGAATAAAAAAAATTTATCAAATGTTGATCAGAGCAAATTTTGGTTTACATAATATTTGAATTTTTTCGCGAAATTTTTTTCCGCTTTCATAGGTCATATCAGTTATATGCCAATTGTTTGAGAGTACTAAAAAATTGGTATGTGCTCAAAATTCTTGAAAATTGCTCAAAAAAAATTTGGTCAATACTCCCAAGTTTTTGGTGATGTTCTACCCCATTATTATAGGCCACACTTCAATTTTTTGAAAATATTAAAAAAAATTCCCTGATTTTGGGCTCAAAAATGCTCAAATTAAATTTTCACCGATGTCTTTGTACTGCTTGTAAAAGTTTAACCCATTTTGATTGGTCGCAACCCCAGTTTCCGAATTTTTTTGATAATTATTCAGCTTTGACAAAATGGGGCAAAAAAGACATTCTCAACTTTGAAATTTGACCATAACCTATTGTACCAGCCATTTTCCATAAACTTGGGCCTAATGGGTATAGAATGAATCCATGTGTATGCTGAGTTGGGGGTTTTTGTCCCACAGACCATATGACGCCTACGGAGCGATTATTGAGCCAAAAATTATCAAATTTCACAAAAAACCGAACGTTGGAGGGCGTTGGGATCTCATTGTGCAGGTTGCCCAAGGAAGTTGACATATATCCGGAGTGAGGGAGGTGTTCGCTACCAGGCTGTGAAAAAAAATTTTCCTTCGTCAAATTTCAAAAATGAGGGGAAACGGGGGTTTGGGCTTCACCCCGCTGCACTGTTGCGCTAGGGTAAAAATTCGAAATACGCTTTTTTGGATTATGGGACCGATGCACATAAAAAAACCAACTGATTTTTTTGTCCCCCAAAAAAGCCCGCTCAATGAACACTTTTTACCAATTGGACTGACAATTCTTTTGATTTCTTCTCCTCGATGTTTTTTTTTTTCGCCTTCCGATAGTAATTTCGTCTAATGTAGACACTCGCGTAAATTACCACCGATAATAGTGTTCGGTATGGCTCGTCCCGTCGAACGGCTCAGACCATCGTCAGCGAGAACGAGAAGCCCGACTAGTGGAAATTTATAGCCCGAGCCGGCACACTTCGGCGGCGGCGTAGAGATTGACGACCATCGTACGCCGCGTTGAACGACGTCTATTAATCTAACGCCGCCGCTTTCATCAAGGTGAACGAGTATTCGCACGTTCGATATTAATAAAAATAAAAAAAACAACATATCTCACCTGTGTATTATATCCTCACACACGAGCACATCTGCCTTTTCGTAGGGAAAAAAACCTATCAGAGGCGCGATAGCAAATACCTTAATTCTTTCCTACTCGCTACTTCCAATTATAATTTGATCGACGTCCGAAATACGTACTCGTACGTACGTACCACGATAATTCTACCCCGAGAAAATCAACGCGATGCGCAGTTCGCCATTGGGTCAGATTGAAGGGCGGTATGGATCAACCTTGTATGTAGCGAAGAGAAGGGAATTGTTTTTCTTGCTTTTTTTTCTAATTATATTTATTTTACTGGTAGTTTTACAACAGATAACGAGACGAAATCGTATACGGAGAATAAAATCGTGTTTTTATTACACGCACCGAAGAGAAAAAGTCGAAGATTATTTCGCAAAGGATAATTATTTTTTCGTGTAATTTTTTTCTAGAGAATGAGGAGGTCAATTTGAGACGAAGAATTTTTTTTACGTGTACTTACTCGGGTTCCTCGATTTAGATTTTTTTGGCGCTCGTGTTGTTTTTTTCGAGAGAAAAAAAATGAGAAGTTCGTGCTCCACTTGGAACAAGGGCATGGTTTCGATTTTTTCGTGAAAATTTGAACAAGCTCGACTCGAGTAAATCTAGAAGGTTAATTTGATAGGGATATTCTATACTAAGATATTACGATATAATGAGCGGAATTTGCTGTGTTGAGCTTTGTTCGTTATTTTATCGAAATTTCGACGCAAAAAAAGAAAAAAATGGCATTGTGGCATTTTCCACACAAACAAGGGAAAATGGCTGGAAACGAAATGACTTGAGACAATTATTGAAATTAGAATAGGTACCTACAAAGCGAATTAAAACATAATTGAAGCTAACAAATTTAAAAGGCATCAACAATCAACTTCAATTTCTGAAATTTTCGTTCAGGTCCAGGTTTTCAAATCCGAAGTGAAGTAATTTATCTCAAGTTTTCAACTCATACTGCCAGTAACCAAGTCTGTTTTAAATTTATTTTTACTCGATTTTTCCGAGTTGAAATGTTATCTCAATTTTTAACTTGAATTCAAGATGCAGTTTGTGACCTTTGTAACTTTATGATGACCTTTGGGGTTATCCCCTGATCCTTCAACAAATGTGTTAATCCTTCAATATAATTGTTATTTTAAAGAGAATATCCTGCAGTGTGGCAACTCACCATTTTAATGCGATAACTAGGTAGTTCATTATGACCTTTTGACCCTTCATGACCTTTCATTGTAAATCTATGACCTTTCAGGGTGGTAAATTGAGTCTTCAATACACCCTTCGATTAATATCGTTTTTAATCTTTTAATGTGACCTTTTGACCTTTCATTGTGATTTTTTTCTCATTTTAATGTGACCTTTTGACCTCTTTATATAAATTTACATTTTTATGTGACCTTTAAATGAAAATGTTTCAATTTTAATGTTGTCTTCTGACCTTTGGATGTAAATTTTTCTGTTTCGTTTGACCTTTGACCTTATAATGTTAATTTATCCTATTTTAATATGACCTCTTGACCTTTCAATGTGATTTTTCTTATTTTAATGTAATCTTTTGACCCTTACATGTGAATTTTTCTGTTTTTATATGACTTTTGACCTTTGAATATGGAATTATTCTTTTGAATACGATTTTCACATTTTTTAAATGTCTTTTGCTTCTGCAGTGTGACCCCTTATCATTTTATTGCGACCTTTTAATGTATCATAAAAGTTCAATAAGGTCATTTGACTTTTCACTGTACATAACTTTCAATTCTTCAATTTGACCGTTCATTGATGCGATTTGACTTTTGACCTTAAATATAATTTTTTACCTCTCAGTGAGGTCGTTCCACTTTTCAATGTTACTTTTGACTCTTCAGTGTAATTTTTTACTTGTTTTGACCTTTTAATGTGACCATTTGGTGATTCAATGTAACCTTTCAACCTTGATTTTGAGTTTTTTTGCATTGCAATGCGAGATTCTTCAATGTGGTTTTTACACATTAAAATGACCTTTTGACCCTTCAATGTGACCATTTGGTGATTCAATTTAACCTTTCCACCTTATATTGAGTTTGCTGCATTTCAATGTGAGATTCTTCAATGTGGGTTTTACACATTAAAATGACCTTTTGACCCTGCAATGTGACTATTGATTGATTCAATGTGACTTTGGACCCTTCAATATGAATTTTTTGCCGTTTTATAAAATCGTTCAACTATTCAAACTGACATTTGATTCTTGCGTGGTTTCCACCTTTTTTTTTTTTACAACTCAATGACCTCATTTGACTCTTCAATGTGACCTATAACCTTCCAATGAGATTTTTACTCTACAATGTGACCTCTGACTATTTGATATGGTTTTTACTCTTCATTGTAACATTTTTTTACTGCAGTGCAACCACTTGTCATTTTAATCTGATATTGACCCTTACGTTTGATTTTTCTTTCAATTCACTGCTAACCTCTGACGGTTCTGATTTTTGAATGTAACCATTTACAATTTTTATTTCACTTTTTGACCTTTGAATGCAAGTTTTATCATTCAATGAGACCTTTGACCTTTCATTATGACCTTCACTTGTTTATAAATGTGACTTTTTAAATTCTTCAGTGTATTCTCTCAATATTCGATTGTGATTTCTATTTGATACTTCAGTGTAGTCTCACAACATTTTCATATGAAATTTTTGTCTACTTAGTGTGACTTTTGTAGTCTAATTTAACCAATTGGTATTCAGTATAATTTTTAACCCCTTGAATGTGGCAACTCATCTTTTTATTATTTAATGTAGCAGCTCCACCACTCTTATGACTACTGGACATTTTAATGTGATGTTTTGACCCTTTAATGTGACAAATCTACCCTCAGTGTGGTCTATTGATATTTCAAATGTGGCTTTTGCATCTTCAATGTAACCACCTGACATCATGAGTGCTTTTTTGGCCCATAAATGCTAAAATTCACTACACAATGTTACCATTTGGCATTTTAATGAAATTTTTACCCTTTAGTGTGGTAATTCATCATTCATGTGTCTGCTTAACATGTCAATGACCTTTAACCTTCAATGTAACAATAATTATTCTAATCCTATGTTTGATAATTTCTTCACAAATTTTCAATTTCAAACTTGAGGTAGACTGGACAAGGTGTTTAGTTTTCAATTTTGAGAATCGGCTATTTGTTTAGGTCTTGATCAGCTATTCCATCGAGAAAGTAGAGTACACCATTAGTTTTTTTTTCGAATTTTTAAATGATATTTTGAAAATTCAGTGTTATTCAGTTTGGACATCAAGTCAACTTACCCGCGTGTTTTGAATCATAACAAAAAATATTATCTCTTGAATGTTCCTTGATAATTTTCCTTATTTAGTTTTCCACCAATTTTGATATTTTTGGGTTAATTTTAGCAATTTTCTGGTAATTTATTTTAAAAGCCAATTATGCGAAAGAGATCTGGCTGAAAACTTCTACCTCTATCTTTTCTGCTCTCTTCTTTATCCAAGAATTCTTCTAATATGCTTGCATTCCACTCAATCGTATTTCACCCAGCTCTATTAATCTATTTTCTTTGCTTCTCCAAATAGAGAGAAAAAAACGATATAATTTAAAACGCGAAATATACTTTACACTGCCGCAAACTGCGATACAATAAATCGCCCAGACAATAATTACCGAAAAATCACTTCTTTCAATACGCTGCGAACCATTTACATACATCGGCGATTTGGCGATATTTCCAATGAATTGGCTAAATCGTTTCGCTCTCGGCAGCCGAATCTTTACGGGATAGGTACAGAGCGATGGGGAGGGGGGCGGCATCGACGTTATCCTCCATTCACGCACCCCAGCTAAAAGAGTATTTTAAATCAATGAAGGAAGAACAATACGAGCGGCCGTAAATCTGACATTGTAAAAGTTAAAAAGACATTTAGAGTACTTTGCGGAGGACGCGGGATACGTACGGGGGACGTGGCCAAGATGGAAAAGAACAGGAAGAGGAGGCCGTATAATCGAAAGTTTGCAGGCGAGCGAGTTTAAAATACATGGAATTCTCTCTTCGCTCTCCGACGTGGCCTGGTAAAAGACGAAGCATAGGTTAATGAGCCATTACCCCGTTTTGGAAACGACTTTAAAAGTACCTATATATACGGAGAGAAAATCGCCTCGCTAAATCGAGCTGCTCGTTGCCTACCTATCGAACACGTTTGCCTCTGCGATCCCCCTTTTTTTCGGAAAGCGTTTGCTGGTCGCTTACGGCGACGACATCGCCGCCGAAAATTTTTTTCCTCGTAAAGAATTGTTATACTCGCGCAACCACTTGTACGGTATTTTTTTCCGACGATGTGAAGGTGGAGGGAAGCAGGAGACGATGGAAAGTGTTTTTGACGTTGTTTCGGCCCCCGAAGCTATAAATAAAGAAAATACTTGAGCGAGTAAAATTTTATACATCTTTCGTCGAAATTATTACCCAACTGTAATGAACTATTTTTCTTTCTATGGCTCGATTTTTTTTACATATTGACTCGAGGGGTGGGGGGGGGGGGGGGGTAGGTCTTGAGGGACGAGAAAAGTCGTTTTTTTAAAAAAATGCACAGAGTAATCCGCCGTGCATAGCTACATGTTAGAACCGACATTTACCTCAATTTCAGGCAACCCATTTCCCCAAAAAATGGAAAATTTCAGAAAATAAATGATTTTTCGACAAAACTACTTTCCAAAAAAGTTACGACTGAGGAACTCTGAGCATTTATTGTTAAATTTTTGGTAACGATGGAAAAAGTTCGAACTTTGACTTCACTTAGTACAGCAAAATCAGAGACTGGCCAAAAATGAAGTTCCCATGTTCTCTGAATCAATACATTTATCATTTGCACGCAGTGTAAGAAAATATGGTAAAATTTGGTGAAAGTGATGAAAAGGTGTTTTTCAGTTTTAAAAAACTCAGCTTTTTCATGGAAATTGAAATTTCTCCTTTTAAAAGCTCTTTCCTAAAAAATTTTGTTTTTCATGTTTTTGTCCAATTTTTTTCAGAACTACCCTATCGATTTCCTTTTCTTTTTTTAAAAAAAATTATGATATTCAGAAAATTTTTCTTTGTAAATAATTAACAGCAGGATTTTTGGATATGTTAGTTTTTTGTGTTTTGGCGTTTAATTAGTTCACATGATACTGTAAGTACTGATTTTGAATGGATGGACAACATTTTTGGGATAAACTTGAAATTTCCCTAAATCTCTCTGTTAAATTACATACAATGAAAACTTTTCTGAATTATAATAAAAAACAGTGCTCATTTTCAGGAAAACTCGGGAATTTCGAAATTTTTGCTATAATTTTTGTTTGAAATTCCAAAAATCATCTAAAAAAGTGTTTCTTTGCTTAACTTTATTATAAATTTTTCAACGATTTTTCTCTCGTTCCGCTCGATTGATTTTTTTATTCATAATTTTTTATTTAAAAATTTGCACAAGATGTTAAAAAAATTATGAATTTTCAACTTTTGAAGCGCTTTTTTTGCAAAAAATTTCATCAAAATAATTGATATTTTATCCCTCATCGATTTATTAATTTACTGGGAAACCGGAAAGATTATAGAGACTTTCGTGGAATTTATAAATTTGAGGCACGTGTTTTTTGGGAGGGAGGGAGAGAGGAAGGGAGGGAGAGAGGAAGGGAGGGAGAGAGGAAGGGAGGGAGGGAGAGGGGGGGTATTGATGTGAAGAAATTTCTGAATTTTCAGCCTGGAAAAATTCAAAATTTTACTCGTAAGATTTGATAAGACAACTGACATAATTTGTTTCATTTTTCTAAACGTTATATTATAATTTTGCTTTAACATAAAGTTTTTCTTTTTTATTTGAAATTTTTTCTGTTATGAGTTCTAGTTCTCAAGTTTTTGTGCGGGGGGGGGGAGAAGAAAATTTTCACTATTGAATTTGAATTCTTTTTAGCCTGAAAAAGAAAGCATCTGAAAATCTCGTTAGAAGAAGTGAAAAAAATTCTTAACATTCATTTTTAAATCATTCTTCTATTCTCTCATTTATGAATCAGTGAAAACTATCGAAAATCACTGGAAAACAGTCAGAATTGCTGGAAAATCAGTGAAAATTCACTGGAAAGTCAGTACAATCTCTGAATTTCACTGAAAAATCGGTGAAATTCTTTGAAAAATTAGTAAAATGAAAATTCCTTGAAAAATTAGCAAAAATCTGCCGAAAATCAAAGAATTTTGCTGATTTTTTTTGCACTTCAATCCTCACTATTTTTCAGTGACTTTTCACTGAGTCAAAATAAGAAAGAAGATGAAAGAGAAAACTCTTCTTATTTAATACTTTTATTGCGAAACGCTTTTCGAGACATCTCATCATCAGGCATGAACACTTACTGACTAATTCTAAAGTTTCAGCTTAAATCATTCTTCTGCGAATAAACAACCTTCTTCACCATGCTTCATGAATATCATAATATGTAAAAAAATCGGAAAAATTTCGAAAAATTGGTCTTGAAAACCATAAAAAATTAAGGAAAATCATTTCTGAAGTATTGTGCACACCCTGAAAAAAAAATCAGTCAGGTAGTCTAGAATAAAATGCGACAAAACACATGAAAAATAAAAACTTTTCAGAAAAGAGCTTTTAAAAAAAGAAATTTCAAAAAAAGTTGAGCTTTTCAAGTCTAAAAAAATACATTTTCGTCAATTTTCTCAAATTTTACCTTATTTTCTTGTGTGCAAATGATAGATATATATATATCTGAGAACATGGAAACTTCATTTTTGGGCAGTCTCTGATTTTTCTTTAGTCAGTCAAGTGAAATTTCGAACGTTTTCCATCGTTACCAAAAATTAGAAAAAATAAGTGCTCAAAGTTGTGTAGAATTTTGATCCAAAAATAAGGCAGTATTTCAAAAATTCAATTTCACCAATTTTTTTTGAGCAATAGGTTGACTGAAATTGAGATAATTGTCGATTTTGACCATTCAACTATGCAAGGCGAATTACTTAGTGTATTTTTGAAAACCCCAATTTTTTCATCCCCTATAAACTACCCCTCCCCTAGCCGAAAACTTGAAAGTGGCGTTTGCTCGAGCAGCCACCGCAAACACCACGTACTTGATTATGCTGCTCGATAGTTTCATACGACGAGGAAGAACGCGAGGCGAGTCAGAGATAGCGGCGAGGGCGGCGACGCGACGTATTATTAGAAAGGACACGGAGCGAAATTTTCTCATCGTCTCTTTCTCTTCTCGCCGGTATGTTATTCTGCGACGATGGTTTTTCTTCTCTCGACGTATAACCTGTTGACACGATTCGCGTAGCGCAGAATTTATACAGTCCAGAGAGAGATAGATGGAGAGGAGAAAAAGCGGCGTCTTTTTTCACGCTTTTATAATTTATTAGCCCCGGTCGCCTTACCCTTGTGCGAGATTCGGGCGCGTCTTCTTTTATCGCGCTCCCGCCAAAACAACCTACGCGGAATTTCAAATAAACCGACGACTGCGGCGTGACGTGGCACCGTGTGAGCTCCCCCTCGCCTCGTTTCGGGCGCCACCTCGGTAATTTTTTTAAATTAATGCAAAAAAACGCAGAAAAAGGAAACGAGAGAAAGAAAACAGGGTACTGGCGAAAAAGCGTAAAGCGACAATTTTGCCTCGACGAAGTACCTATCTCTGGCTCCTTTAGAACGTCGTGTTTTTCGGGTAAACATTACAAGATTGAAGTTCATGCTTCGTTATATTATATACCGTGTATAAAGTGGAAACTAATTATTACCGGCGTTCTTTTACGGAGAAAATTCGTCTCTCTGCACCGAGCGAGTAAACAAAAACACCGCGTACGCAGCCGGCTGTATAGAGAGGGTTGAAAATAGACGAAGACGTCGCGCCTCGCCTTACCTGAATGCCTGTGCGTTGTGTATACAATATTCAAACTCCACTGTTTCGGCATTCCTATCACGAATTTCGCTCGTACCAAAGCAATTCGCACTTTTACGTTTGTCGCCGGGCGTTTTTCTTTTTCTTCGTTTTGACGTGTTTCCATCGTCTGCGTGTTTTTCGTACCCCTCCTCGGGTCCACCATTCCGGAATCCGAGCCGGTGTTACGAAACAGGCTCCGGGATATGGCTCTAAGAGGTCGTTTTTTCCGACATACCGATCCGATGGCCAAATTTGTAATAAATAAACGACGTCTCGGGTCCACGTTGCTTCGTAACGACCAATATCGTGACAGATGAATTGGAAAAAAATTCCTTCTTTTTCAATTCGTCACATTAAAGAATCCAGCCCGGCTCGGGCTCAAATACCGGGCCACTTAGCGAAACCGACTTTTCGTCGAGCGAAAAATACGCTCGCGTTTCGCGTGGAATTCGCCCCTGTTTCCAGCATTAGCGTTGCTTACAAAAGAAGACGTAGTTTGCATGCCGGCAACGAGTCTCGTTAAGTGTTTTAATTTTTTCGCCGGTAAGCGGAAGTGGCCATTGTTGAGGGGTAACTGCTTCGGACGGGGAAATTTCCATTTTGGGGGGATTTTTTTCCAATTAAGTGACATTTTTCTCGGGGTTTTACTCGAAATGAAAAGTTTCGTGTTTGCCTGTGTAAAAGATGATACTTTTGGCGGATTCCTGACGACCGACGAATCCAATTTTGTCATTTTGATGGGGAAGTTTTACCTGGGTTCGTTTGATTGAGCCGTAAATTCTTGATTCGTTTTATTAAACGTCGAGTTAAATTTGTTGTGAATTTCGTTTTAATCAGTGGTTATCGGAGCTGAGGATGCGAAAATTGGGTCTGCACGAATCTGAATTTTTTCGAAAAACTGTAAGGGAATCTGTATAAAAATCATCGAGGTTCATTGAAAACGTATAAAATTTCCAAACTTTTCGAATTGATTAAAAAAAAACGGCAAATATCCGATAAAAGAAGTAAATTTTCAAAATAAAATTACAAATTTCTGGAAAAATGAATAATTTTTTCAAAAATGTAGATTTTTTAACTACAAATTTCAAAGAGAACTGGTTTCTACTGACAATCAAAAAACAGCAAGAATTTCTCAATTTTTTCAAAAATGTAAATTTTTTAACTACAAATTTCAAAGAAAAATGGTGTCTAGTGGCACTGGCAACCAAAGAACAGCAAAAATTTCTCCTTAGTAGCCAGAAACACAGTAAATGGAAAAAAATTAATAATCTGACTGTAAAAATCTAGAATTTTCAACATTTTTCTTTTTCATTGAATTTTTAATCAAAGTATAAAAAAGGGATGTTTCTTGGGAAAATTTGAAGCGAGAAAAATTAGAATAAAAATTGCAAAAAAATCCAGAAAATAGCGAGAATTTTCATTTTTTAGATCCAGTAGACAGCACGAGGAATGAAAAATGGTTGAAAAATTTGGCATTGCTTGATCGAGGTTTTGGAAAATTTCCAACATTTTTAAGCACAATGTCGAATCATTGATAATTATCTGATGTATTCTAAAAATTTGTAATAGATAGGTACCTATTTTCAAGATTTCGACTACCCACAAAATTTCAAAAATTTGGAAAAATTGTCAGTCTCGATTGCTATAAAATTAGGTGATTGAAATCTTGAAAAATTCTGTTTTATGCAAAAAATTTTGAATTTTTACCCCTTCATGTTTTTCTAAAATGTAATTTCCTTGTTTTTTTTTTTGGTGGAAAATTATCTATGTGCAAATTTTTTGATAAGTGTTAGATTTTTGTGAGATTTTAAAAATTTCTCAAAGTTCAATTTGTTTTGTGGATATTTTTTTGTTTTTTGTCTGAGTATTATCTTTTTTCAATTTTTTTAACTAAATTTGAAATTTTGTCCAATGTTTGGAAAAATGTCCAAATTGTCCAAGTATTGGATTAAAATTGTTCATGAATGAAAAAACATCGTCCATGTCATGTTTTGAAAAATTTGTCTCTAAGTTTGAAAAACTTGCTTTTTTGGAAAGCTGTTCCAAGTTTTGAAAATAAGTTCAACTTTTCCAAAAATTATTCTATTTGGGGGAAAATAATCCAATTTATGGGAAAATGATTCAATTTGTGGAAAAATTATCTATTTATGAGAAAACGATTCAATTTGTGAAAAAATTACTTGACTATTCAATTTGTGGAAAATTACTTATTCAACTTGTGAGAAAATTGTTCAATTTTTGAGAAAATGATTCAATTTTGAGAAAATGATTCAGTTTGTGGAAAAATGATTCAATTTGTGGAAAAATAGTCAAAATACCTGTTCAAGTTGTGGAAAATTACCTTATCAATTTGTGGAAAAATCATAAGTTTGTGGGATAATGATTCATTTTCTGAAAAAATTACTTATTCAATTTGTGGGAAAATTATTCAATTTTTGAGAAAATAATTCAGTTTGTGGGAAAATGATTCAATTTTTGAGAAATGATTCGGTTTGTGGAAAAATGATTCAATTTCTAAAAAAATTACTTATTCAATTTGTGGGAAAATTATTCAATTTATGAGAAAATGATTTAGTTTGTGGGAAAATGATTGAATTTGTGGGAAAATGATTGAATTTGTGGGAAAATGCCTATTCAATTTGTGGAAAATTACCTATTCAATTTGTGGAAAATTACCTATTCAATTTGTGGAAAAATGCATATTCTTTGTGGAAAATTACCAATTCATTTTGTGGAAAAATGATACAATTTGTGAAAAAATTATTTATTCAATTTGTGGACAATTACTTATTCAATTCGTGGGAAAAGAATTCAATTTGTGGAAAATTACCTATTCAGTTTGTAAAAAAATTACTTCTTCAACTCGTGGGAAATAATTCAATTTGTGGAAAATTACCCTACAGTTTGTAAAAAAAATACTTCTTCAATTTGTGGGAAAATGATTCAATTTGTGGAAAAATTAACCTAATTATTCAATTTGTACAAAAATGACCAAAGAGTATAGCCGGTTAAGTATAGATAGGGTTTTGGCCTTGGAAACCGATTTTGACCGTTCCTACCCTAAAATGTTTCCCTAATCTGGCAATTAAGTTTGACACCATTTTTGGACCCCTAGCTCAAGTAATTTGGGGGGGAGGGGCTAAAATGTGTGTTTTTATTCATAATTTTTTCATTTTTCGCCAAATGCAAATAAAAATTTTGCGTTTTTTTAGATAGCTTCTAGAAGGTTAAGACAAGCCAAAAAATTTTTTTTCGAAATTTTTGGGCAATTTCCCCCCAAGTTATGCCCTTTTCAAAATTTTGAACCCCCCTTTTGGGATGAAGGGTCAAAGGGGCAACGGAATTTTTTTCCTCAAAAGAAGTGTTGTTTACCCATAAGTATACCATAAAAATTTTGAAAATTTTGAACATGTGGAACATTGTCAAAAAAAATAAAAACTAACCCCCCGCGTGGTGAAATACTCAAAATTCACGTAAATAAATATGTACCTCCAGCAAAAGTAATTGGGAAACTAGTTACCAATGTCGATCATCACGAAAATATTTTATTTTGAGGACCACAGAACGTTGTGAAAAAGGGCCCACACCATTGGTCTCCCTTACCCCTCCCCTTCCCCGGCCCCTGTGGTCGTTGTGATAAATAAAGTAGTAACCGATATTGGTGTCGTTTTCATATGAATCAGACCTTCTGAAAACGATTTTGAAGTCCAATTCCCATTTGACCCCCCCCCCCCCCCCTCATCGTCAAATTCAGAAGGTCTGATTCATATGAAAACGACACCAATATCGGTTATTACTTTATTTATCACAACGACCACATGGGCCGGGGAAGGGGAGGGGTAAGGGAGGCCAATGATGTGGGCCCTTTTTCACAACGTTCTGTGGTCCTCAAAATAAAATATTTTCGTGATGATCGACATTGGTAACTAGTTTCCCAATTACTTTTGCTGGAGGTACATATTTATTTACGTGAATTTTGAGTATTTCACCACGCGGGGGGTTATGTGATGCGAACATAATTGAAGCCGAATTATTAATCCAACATTTTAATTTCGCACCAATTTTAATTCAAAAATTGGTCATTTCTGACCTAAGGTGGGACCTGCTCGTGGGGATACATAATAAATTTAGAGGAGAAATTATAAATTCCACATTGACGACCATGACAATAAATTCAAAATTAAATTAGTCCATGTTTTAATAAGCTTAGGCCATAGCCAACATACCCAACATCATGGAAAAGTTCATATAACACAACACTGAACACAAGGCAATTACAATCATGATCAAAAGTTATATTCCGAAAATCAATATGAAATTAATAAATATATGAAAATCAAATAATATGGAAATTTAGTGAAAATCAAGTTACATATTCAAAAATTAAAACAATTACGGTATACAGTACGTATCGGAACGAAAAGAGCTACATAGCGGCGAAATTCAGACTGAATTTAGGGTGAGCCAGCAACTGGTTCAACCCTACGGCCGAACCAATTCCCTTCTCTCCCCCTTGACCTGCCAATCGGCGAGAACACATGTGTAATTGGGTGATCAGCCACGTAAGATGACAATCCTTCTGCCTAACTTATGCAACGGCGGCCAAGGAATGTGCCTTTAAACAAAGCGGCCGGCCAGCGGATGTGTGACGAATTCCATCCCTCGGCCGCCGCTGCTGTAGCAGGCAAAAAGGGTCGCGATCGTATGCAACTGACCATCGTTTACATACGTTTCGGCGATCTCGAGGTATTTTAAATTTCACCCAACACTGGGTGTCGCGAAGATTTTCGAGCTACAAGGCGTTGAGAAAATCTCGCACCTTCAAACTCGCACCACAGTTAGTTTTTATTTTTTTTGACAATGTTCCACATGTTCAAAATTTTCAAAATTTTTATGGTATACTTATGGGTAAACAACACTTCTTTTGAGGAAAAAAATTCCGTTGCCCCTTTGACCCTTCATCCCAAAAGGGGGGTTCAAAATTTTGAAAAGGGCATAACTTGGGGGGAAATTGCCCAAAAATTTCGAAAAAAAATTTTTTGGCTTGTCTTAACCTTCTAGAAGCTATCTAAAAAAACGCAAAATTTTTATTTGCATTTGGCGAAAAATGAAAAAATTATGAATAAAAACACACATTTTAGCCCCTCCCCCCCCAAAATACTTGAGCTAGGGGTCCAAAAATGGTGTCAAACTTAATTGCCAGGTTAGGGAAACATTTTAGGGTAGGAACGGTCAAAATCGGTTTCCAAGGCCAAAACCCTATACTTAACCGGCTATACTCTTTTAGAAAAATTTTCCAAAATTCGGAAACTTGCCCTAGTTCTAAGAAATTGTTCAACATCTGAAAAATCGTTCATATTTTTGAAAAAAACTTTCAGATTTTGTAAATTTGATCAGTTTTTATAAAATTGTCTTTTTCAGAAATTTTTCAGTTTTTGAAAAATTATTCAAGTTATGGAAAATCCTGTCCTAGTTTTGGAAAAACACGCAATTTAAAAAAAATATTGTTCGAGTTTTATACAATTCTCCCATTTTTTACAGGTAATGATTCATTTTTTGGAAAATTGTTCAATTTTTGTGAGATAATATATGTAGAATTTTTAGAAAATCGTTCTAGTTTTGGAAGACATCCATTTTTAGAAAATATTCTAAATTCTAAAGAATCCTTCATTTTTTAGGAAGATCGTCCAGGTTGTGGAAAAAATCGCCCCAGTCCCAGTTTTGGAAAATGACCCAATTTTTAAAAAATCGCCCAATTCCAATACTTCGAAAAGAATTGTGAATTATAAAATTCGCGCAAAAGTGAGAATTTTTCGATGAAATTGGGTCATTAAGATCACTTCTGCGGGGCCAATTCAATTGGAGCACATTGTTATCGATATACTCATCTTCAATAAAACAAATTTCAAAGTCGAAACTGTCTGGAACTCTCTAGCAGAAGATCCGCCCCCCTCTTGCCTCGCGCCTGTATTCCGAGAGAACCTAAAATCCACGTATATAAATTCGCATAATGACGCGAATAGAAGGCAATTACTACACGCTCAATTTACAATTTTATGGGTTCGCTGGGATAGTGAAATTCGAGCAGATACGCAAATTGTACAGCGTTTCGAATTCGGCAGCTGGGTACACCGTAACCTTGTCGAGCCTGATGGGAAGGATCATATTCGACGAAACAGATTGCAATGGCGAGATTTAAAGAATGAAAATATTACGTCGAGGGTCGCGTCACAGGCGTCGTCGTAAAAAATCCCGACTCCGGTATTGCCGCGAGAGAAGCGACGACAAAAACACCGCGTACTCGTAGTTTGCCAAGCTTATCGAAATAGGGTTATGGGATGCCATTACTTAAAAACCAAATGAAAACTTCATTACGTTTACAAGCGACCTGAGACCTTTGTTACGACGTTGAGCAAAAATTTCATACGACGGTGCTTCCTTCTTCACTCGCCAGCCTCGTCGTCGAAATCTAATATGAAAAAATTTCCAGCTGACGATTGTTTGTTTTCGCCGGTTACAAAACTGCAAGGTGTACGTAGAACGGAGAGCCGCAGCGGGTACGAGAGGTATTCTCTAAAGACCGGTACGTATGTGGAAGCGGGCTCGGTCGCGGTCTTTTTTATTTTTATTATTTTTCTCGGCGGTTATTTTTAGCGCAGATAAGTTAAGGTTCGGTTTCCATATACGATAAGGTGGCTATACGCCGGATTGGATTCCAAAGAGGGTTTATTTTTTCACCGACGTAGGGGCATTTATCCGTTCGGCTGGCTCGAAATTTCACCCGTTCGAGTCGATTAAATAAAGAAATGAGATGACAAAAAAAAAAGAAGCACGAGCGCAGAAAGGTATCGACACATGATTGAAATATACTCGAGCGTTTATTCCTATTTTTGGCCGAAGAAAAAACCACGCTGGGTCTTTCGAGAGTATCCGGAGAAAAATAGATAGAGGGGAAAGCGATTCCCGGGAGATTGGTTCGTAATGGTGCGTTTCAGTGACCGCAGATTTGTCTGTCTATATTGCAGCGTGGATTTTTTTCATTTTCATCGCGGACATTTATTCGATGAAAAATTAATAAGTTCTTCGAACCGATAGCACTTTTGTATCGGATTGAAATGCTTAAAAAATTGGCGAAATTGTCTTTTCAGCGAGAAAAATGGAGGGGTAGGGTTAATTTTCCTGGTATTTTCGATATTTTCAAACCAGGAAGTTAATTTTTAAAGGTATTTGAGAAAAAGTGTAATTTTTATGACTAGGAGATCGAAAATCGAGAGTGAAGAAATTATTCGTACATTTTAATTAAAATCAGTTTTTCGAACGGAAATCAGGATTTTTATGATGTTCAAAAATGACATCAAAATTTTTTCATAGTGTTTGAAATGAAATTTCGAAATGTTTCCAACTTTCGACTTGGAAATTTTTTCAGAAATCGAGAACTTTTTGTGAACCTTTGGCTTCAGTTGAACTCTGCTGGGAGATGAAAAAGACGAGAAAAGTTGTCAATAAGGGGCATTGAGTAGGAGCGCTCTCTTCTCACTAATTTTTACAAATCATTCAATCCCAAAACTTTCTGAATGGGAACAAATTATTCTATTTTTGATATTTTCTGATTTGTTTATGAATATTTTCTGAGAAATTATTTTGGAAAAGTTCAAATTTTTCTTGATTTTTTTTAGTTTTCAAACCATAAAAAATTGAGTTTTTAGAGTAGATTTTTTCGTTTAATGTTTGATGAAGTCCTTTGTTCATTTTGGGGTAGAGAGGATAAGAGCGGACGTTGAAATAATTTAAGGATGTCAAATAATTCCGAAATTCGTTGTTGGGTGGTAGGGAGCTCGAAGATGCTAAACTCATTTAACGCATTATTTCGACTTGAAATTTCGGCGAGTCTATTTTGAAAGAATCTAAATATTTTGACCTCTTTTAGAATCCATTTTCAAGATCTTTTTAACCTAAAATTTGAAGGGGGGTTCAAAGAAGAAAGAAAAATTCTAAATTGTTATCAAATCTATCGAGTTGGAATGGGAAGGGGTGGGTGGGGGGGGGGGGATAAAAATCATAATGGAAATTGACTCGACTTCTTTTTTCGTCGGTTTCTTTTGATTTTTAAATTTTTTTTCAACTACAATATGAAAGATAATTTCTATAAAAATTGTCTTAAAAAATAAAGTTTGCCTGAAAAATAATCCTTTAATTTTACTGTAATTAAAAAAATTCAACCTGAATGGTCAGAAAAATCCCGAGACTTGACACGTGTTTCAATTTTTATTCTTATTTTCCTTCTTGGATCAATATTCAACGAAATGGTCCGATTAAATTTGTTCACTGGCATAATAGAAGTCTGAGTCATGAAATTTCAAATATTTCGAAATCTTGGACAGAATTTAATTTTTCAATGTTGATGAAATAATAATTTCCCTAGTCGAAATGTGAAATTGTTATTTCAAGGAGACCTAGTCACAATTTCATCCCATTCCATTGTAACTTTGAGTACGATTTTTCGTGCGAGAGTCTTATTTTTATGTTTCAACGAAGAATTCTTTTTGAGAACTTGATATGGCTCATCTGAGGAAAATTTAAAAAGATGAATCTCTGAGTTCAAGTACTGGGAAAACTTTACTGAAAAAATTGTTTTTACGTTATTTTTCGAACGTTGGCTTGCAACCTTTTTATATTAATTGAAATTTCGCCAAGAACCAGAAAATTTCGATGAAAATTGATTTTGAAACATATTGACAATTTTGAGCTCGAAATTATAAAAATGTATTTCCATTTTCTGAAAAGGAGGAAAAAATGGTCGGAAATTTTTTTACATTCAGAAAAAAGTCAAACCTGATTTTTATCCAAATTTTGGAATTTTTGAACGTTTTTTAACAAATCAAACGATTTTTGAAAGTTGAATAATTAATTTGAAAACATCAGTTTTCACAAATAAACAATGAGCTTCTAAAAATGATTTGTTTTTTTCGTCAAAAATTTTTTTTGCGAATGGAAATAAATTGATGCTCTAAATTTTAGGATTTTTACTTCAAAATCAGGAAATTTTTTTCAAAATAAGCAAACTTTTTCTAAAATTTTTAATATTTTTGAAAACAGTCGTTGTCTTTGAAAAAAGTACTTTTTTAATATTTGAAAATGTCTTTAAATCTTCAAATCGCCCTCTCTTCTTTCTGGCTGCATTGATAGCGTTGCTTCAACACCGATAAAAAGTAATGATTTAAAAACAATCTAAAAACTTTTAAGAAACAAAAAAGCTTTAGGTTTTGCTACACTATTCTTCCTTTCACAAAAAAATTCGACCGTGTAAAAACAGGAAGTGAGTAATTGAGTGAGCAAATTTTGGCTTAAATTTTTTTTTCACAAAAAAGTGGAATATTTTTCAAAATTGTGTAAATTTTTTTTATATTTTAATTTTTTCAACCCAGAAAAGGCTTGAAACTGCTTAAATTTTTCAACGGATTTGACTCAAGACCCCCCCCCCCTCCCTTATGTGGAAAATCTGAAGGGAAAAGAGAAAAGAAATACTTTGACTAAATATCGATTTTTTTTTTTAATTTCTCGAGTCAAACGAACCCCCTCCGTCTCTGTGTAATGTTGGAAACTTTTGAATTCGAGAGTTTGTTCACCATCTCGGCGAAGAGTCTGGAAATTTTGAAAAAATTGATCTGGAAATCCTGGAAAAGTCAAGGAAGATAATTTTCGAAAAAAGTGATCACTTTCAAAAAAATGATAATAAATTTTATCCAAAAAAATTTGATAAAGTTTATTCTGAAAAAATAATATTTTATAGCGCAAAATTGGGTAAAATTTATTTTTATGCCATAAATTTTACCAAATTTCGCGATAAATATTATTTTTTTCAAGAATAAATTTTACCAATTTTGTAAATGGTGCCCCTTGCCCCGTTATTATTTTTTTGGGTAAAATTTATTTTTTAGAATAAATTTTTTTTGATAATTTTTTTTGGTAAAATTCATCATTTTTTGTAACAGGTTCTATTTTTTATGCATTTGAGTGTTTTTTCAGTGCACTCTGCTCTCCATCGTGGTGGCTAGTTTGATGAAACCAATTTGAAAATGTGTCCTTACAACTCTGAAAAATTGTAAATTGTCATTGGAAAATTTTTCGAGCTGCTTGAACAATCATCAGCTCAAAATAATATTGTCTTATATGTAGATTCCTTTATTTATTTCAAAAAAAAAAATAGACTTACCCATGAGTAAAAATGATGTCAACTAAAAAAAAAAAAATATTCGAGTAAAACTTATTCCATTCATTGATAAAACGGTTGGCTCGACTCGACGTTATTCCAATCAATTCTTCAAAACGTACCTTGACATTGGCTTGGCACATTTGTCGTAACGGATAAGACGCGCCTTGTCTGTTGAAGCTTTCGACATGTCTTAATTACCTAATTATCTCGCCTGTTAACTTATCCACGGAGTTGTCTTCTGTACACTTTCGGCGGGCGCTACCGCTTCGAATACGTCTAAATCTATGGCATTTGGCTTTCTACGAGTACAACGCCGCTGTAAATTTCTCGGTCGCGTATCTGATTGATCGTAGGCCGCGACGCGACGCAACACCGCGACGTACACCGATAAAACCATCCCTCCAGACTCCACCTGCCCCGGTTTTATTATCTCGTCGGTCGCTATATATCGGTGCGTATGTAGTATTTGAACTATACGGTATTTTATGAAAGGTGCAGCAGTGTGAGAAACGCCCCTACAGTATTACCTCTTTTTATATAGTACATAGATTCTTAAACGTTTTATTATGTTTTCATTCCTCGGCGAAGGCGAAACGATGGCAAGATGAGGGGAATACCGCACGCACATACTTATCCGATTGTTATTTAAGGGTATTTTCCGCCGGCGCAGCGCATTGCTGCCGCATCTCTTCAATCTGGTCGCGGTAGGTTGTTTTTAACGGCGGTTTCAATGTTGCGAAGAGAAGTCGAGCTCGAGACGGCGAAAAAATAAGCATTATTTTATTACCTTGCTCGTGGCGAGGTGGTCGCGGTGGTCGCGGTCGTAAAAAATGCTCCATCGTAAGGTCTCTCGTGTCCATAGAACGGTCCGTTGTAACTAACGAATGTTTCGTAATATACTTCTTTCTGTGAGTATTTTTTTGCTGCGTGAAGAAAAAAATAAGAGGAAATTTTCGATTGCGAAGAAAACCACTCGAAGGTTTTCCTTTCTTATTGCGGACGATGTTGGTGTTTGGAATGTCTTGTTGTATAGGGTGTTTCGTAAATGAGGCGAAGTTTTTCAGTTTAGGTGGTTAGGTGCCTATTCAGGGTGTCTAACGGTCCTGATAAGTCAAGCTTTTTTCAAAAAGGTCATGCGGGTCCTGAAAAGTCAAGCTTTTTGACTAATTCACTCAAAAAGTCAAGCTTTTTTTCAAAAATCAAAAAATGTTTCCATTTATGTATCCTTAATGAATATATTTTTTTAAAAAGTTAAAACAAATCAAGTTTTTTAGTTAATAATTGTTTTGGGGCTCTATTTTTTTAAAACATCAATTTTTTAAATCTTAGGCACACAGACGTATAGCTTGGGGGGGGGGGGGGGTAACAGCTCTAAGCACACAGACGCATAGACATGGTGTCCATTCTCTGGAAAACCGGGAAAAGTCAGGGAATTTTGGAATTTTCTCTGGAATTTTTCGAAAATCCCAAAAAATATAAATCATTTAGAAAAATGTTTTTTTTTTTGCTTATTTTATTATAAATTTTTCAAAAAATTTCGCCCTCGTTCCGCTCGGGCCAAATTATTACATCTTTTATCCAATTATTGTCTTATTCATCATTTTATGTCGATCGTAATGTACAATAAAATTGATATTTAAAATGCATGTCTTTGTCCATTGAATTATGAATTATCCAAAAAAAATTTCCCTCGCTACGCTCGGGGTAATTTACACTCTTTCTTTCTACAGAATTTATTTTTAATCTTAAGTTTTTTGGAAACTTACTTTTTAATGAGTTGTAATGAGAAAGAAATGTCATGATGCCCTTGACCACGATGTTGAAAAAAAAGGGAGGGAATGGAACAAAAATCGAAATTATTGGCCATGTTTGAGAGAAAAGTGGTGAATTTTCATCTTTTGAAGATATCTTTTCACTAAAATTTTCGCCCTCGCTTCGGTCGGGCTCAACACATTTTCATGAAATGATTTATATTTTACCTTCTCATTCACTTTTTCACTTATTGGTACAAACTAAAAAATTGCAAGGGATTGCGTGGATTTATAAATTTGAGACAAGTGTTTTTCATTTTGGAGGGGGGGGGGGGATGAAATGTGAAGAAAATTTTGAATTTTTAGCCCGAAAAACTCCGAATTTTTATTCGCTCAATTTGGTAAACACCCTGGCATAATTTTTTTCATTTTTCAAAACTTAATTTTGCGTGGGAATACTTGGTTTTTCCTTTTTATTTAAATTTTTTTCTGTAGGCAATAAATTCAAATTTTCAAATTATTGTGGCGAGGGGGAGTTGGATGGGCGGAAAAATTTTCAGAATTGAATTTGAATTTTTTTTTGACCCGAAGAAGGGCATCTAAAGATCTCGTAAAAAGTATCTAGTGATTTTGAAAAAAAAAATCGTAAGACCCTATGCATTTTATATCATTTTTATACAAAATTTCGGGATGTAAGTACATCACGGGAAGGAATTTCCCCCCCCCCCCCCCACCCCTCCACCCTGGTTTACGAATGTCATATTTATAAGGTATGGAAAAATTCGAAAATTTGGTCTAGAAAACCTGGAAAAGTCAGGAAAAATCACTTCTGAAATATAGTGGACACAATGATAGAATTTTTTTACTGGGGTGGCCCTCAAAAAAGTCTTTCCAAAAGGTCAAGCTAAGTGAAGCTTTTTGCTCAACAAATTTTGTTAGACACCCTGCTATTTCGAATCCAAGTGGCCTGCTGGGCCAAAAAAAGTAATCGGTTTATAATTTTTTTGAAATTTGGACTTAGAGAGGAGCTAAACCTCAAAACTGGGGAAATTTCCCCTCATTTTTTTTAGCACTTCAACTTTTTTCTCTTATGTACAATATGACTCTAAAATTGAACGGTGTTAAAAAAATTGAAAAATTGTACCAAAAATGATCTTTGGCCAGGTATTTTCATCTTGAAATACCATTTGTATCCATTTTGTGGAGGGGGGGCACTTTTGGGGTTTTCGATGAATATATTCGATTTTAGAAGCTTTTATCCGATGTTTGAAAATATTTTGAATCAATCTGGTCACACTAGTAGAAAGTACATGAAAACTAGATATGCAGAAAGAAACATAAAAATTTTCCCAAGCTGAAAGATGAGCTTTTTCATAAAAAGTTCAATTCTCAAACATTTAGGAATACTTCGAAATCGAAAAAAAAGGCATTTTCTAAATTTTCAAAGTTGGGGTTCTTGGGGGCATGATACGATCTTTTGGACAATTTTTTTCAACTCTTCGTGAAATTTCATGCTCAAAATAAGCTTTAAAAAATCAAAATTTCAAGGGTTGGGGCTTGGGACTTTTTTTGGGACACTTGGGGGTAGAATATAACTTTCAAACTAATTTTTTCGACTTTTTGGAACATACTTATGTATATTTAGTAAAATTCCCCATTAGAATCGAAAATGAAAAAATTTTGAAAAAAATTCTTGGAGACATTTTCAGGATCATTTTTGAAGCACTGTGGAGCAAAATTTGACCTCCAAAGCAATTTTTCGAATTTTGACCTCAGAAATGAGAATCTTTTAGTTTTAGATTCCCTCAATCTTGAAAAAAAAATTTTCTCTAAATTGTTTTACCTTGAGGAGCCAGAAGAATTTTTTTCTTTTTATATGTATTCTCCTTTATTGCTGGTACCACTTTTTAATTGAATTTAACCTCGGTACACTTTCCTGTTCTAGCGTTGGAAAAAATCACATCGATTGAGAAATAGTAATAATTCCAGGAAATGTGGACTCGTCAATAGATTTTTGCACGTGTTAATTAAATTGCCTAACTTGTTTGCCGTAAATAATAAATAGTTTCTGGAGAACTTGAGAAATAAGGAATTAATCTTCATAAAAAATCAACTTGGATTTTTCAATAGATCCATCTCCAATTTTTATCTGAAAATTACCTGCGACAATTTTCTGCCTCCTCCCCTTCCCCCACCATCCTATTGGTCACGACGATTTTTAAATAGGTAATCAAGAAAAAACCATTTCGAAGAAAAAAATTTCTTTTGGTACCCATTTTCAGTTAAATTCACCTTGGGCACGCTCTCTCCCTCCTCCTGGCAGTAGAAAAATTTATTCGATTGAGAATTACTCACGTCAGTAGGTTAGGTACTATAATAATTCCAGGAAATACGGGATCGTCAACGAGGTTTTTATACGTGTTAATTAAATTGCCTAACTTGTTTGCCGTAAATAATAGATAGTTTCTGGAGAACTTGAGAAAATGAGAAATTATCTTTGGAAAATGGGCTAACCTTTCAATGCGGATCCGTCACTAAATTTACTTTAAAATTACTGGCGACAATTTTTCACCCCCTCCCCCCCGGACTCTCCCATAGCGGTCACAATGACTTTCAAATAATCAAGAAAAATTTATTTAAGTTGTTTTTTTTTCAAAAATTGGATACCTTGAATTAGATGTAAGAAAAATCGCTCCCATGATCTTTTTGGATAAAAATATCCATATTATGTAGATCATCTCGATTAAAATTTTTCAGAAATAATTTTTTTTGGTAAAAGAATCTAATAATTCTTAATATTAAATACATAAATACTCAAAGCTAATTTTCAATTTAATTTTTTCAAACATTTTTCTTTTTCTGAATTTTTGAAAATTTGAAAAGTCAGTTACTTGAGGGCATAATACGACCTTCAAACCAATTTTTTCAAATTCTCGATATAATTTTCCTATCAAAATACGACGCACTATTGGCCACAGACCTCTTCCTTCCCCCAAAAAACGCACATAAAAATGAGTAAAATATTGATTTCCCCCCTCTCTTCACGCCTCAAGACTTCCCCTTCCTAAAAAACGGGTGAAATTGAAAGACCTGGAAAAATTTGAATTTTGCAACTTTTCCGAGTGATATACTAAAATCTATGTTTCTGAGGACGTAGAATTTTCTTCTTATAGGTTCGAATTCTACGATCTCGAAAATGTACACTTTAGTAAATCTTACATGAAAATGAATAAAATTTTGATTTTTTACCCTTCTTCGTCTCACCCTAACCCCATCCCCTTCCACCCAAAAATTATTTCCAGATTTGTGTTATACGACCTCCAAAACGTACATTTTTATATTTTAATGCATCACACATGAAAATAAGTAAAATTTTCATTTTTCCACTCTTACCCTAAAAATGTTTCAGATTCGAATTTTACAACCTCGAAAACATACATATTGATATATCACAAAAATTGCCATTTCCTCTCATCCCCACCCCTCATCCTCCACTTCTACTTGAATTTTTTTCAGATTCGAATTCTACGACCCAGCAAAAACGTAAGGTGAGACCATTTTTCCAATAGTAAGTACTAGTCAGGTCTCAATCGTACAAAAAATGGCTTCCGCGCGATATTCCTGTTAAAATTAATTTTATGATTGATTCGTGTTCTGGACACCAAAACAAAGAAATTAAGCCCGTACGCCCTTTTTCCCCTCTTTCTTTCCCTAGGGTCCATCCCAACATTTCAAACGCGCGTATCGCCTTATCTATGGGTTGTAATGAAAAAATTTTCAAACAAAAGTTGTTCCTCGGCACCTAATGTACATTTTCATTTCTCATCAAAATCAATTTTGGAGCAACTCTTGGCCCCCAAATTTGGAAATAAAACATATGTTTTGAAATATCTTCAAAATCACGTTTTCTTCATTTTAAACGAAAAGTTTCGGAGATACGGAAAAATTTGTAACCACCAAAAGTATTCAGAATTGAATTTCCTTTACACTGAGCTCTATCACGACCATTTTCACCAACTTTTCCCGACAGGGCGGATCTCTCCTCCTCCCCCTTATCTTAAAAGTTGGACTCACGAAAAAAATTTTAACGATTTTTGTTCTTCGATACCTAATGCATAATTTAATTTAATATCACAATCATTTTGGAGCAAATATTGTTCATGGGTCCAACTTTTGAGATACCGGGGAAGGGGGAGAGGTCCACTCTGTCAGAAAAAATTGGTGATAATGGGCGTGATAAAGCTCAGTGGAAAGGAAATTCAATTCTAAATACTTTTGGTGATTACAAATTTTTCCGTATCTCCGAAACTTTTCGTTTAAAATGAAGAAAACGTGATTTTGAAGATTTTTCAAAACATAAGTTTCATCTCCAAATTTGGGAGACAAGAGTTGCTCCAAATTGGATTTTGGTGAGAAATGAAAATGTACATTAGGTGCCGAGGAACAACTTTTGTTTGAAAATTTTTTCATTACAACCCATAGATAAAGCGATACAGGCGTTTGAAATGTTGGGAGTGGATCCCGTGGATAGGGGGATGGGGAGAAAAGGGCATATACGTGCTTAATTTCTTTTTTTTAGTGTCCAGAACAGGAATCAATCATAAAATCAATTTGTACGATTGAGACCTGACTATACCATGGTATGCTGAATTACGTTCATGGGGGGGGGGGGGGGGGTCTGTGACCACTAGTCCGGCAGTCAAAAATTCTCAAAATATGATGGAAAAATTTCTCAACGAATAAATTATCGAAAATTCGCCCTGCAAATTGTACAATAGGCAAATTTACCTCCACGTAGTCAATATGGGCTGCCTACCGACCGGTTGGAAGGCATCGGGTCACTTTCGATACACCCTGTACACGTATTGAAGAGGGTACCGAGCCGGCAGCGGCGTTCGCCGGTCGTGTCGTCGTTGTAAATTATACATCGCGTTAAGACATCGACGAAAGATCATCGGCGCGCGAGTAAATTTATCATAATGATTAAATTGCTGGCGTTATTGTTAAATGTACGGTACGATGGTATACGTATTACGTACGTACAAGATGCGCTACACTAAATTACAACCTCCTCGCGCCAACGTTTAATTAAGTTTTTCATTTTTCTCTTGTCTGCCTTTTCTTTGCCTCCTGCTGCGCTCAGGGCGCCCGATAGGTTTCGTATACGAATTCACTTTTCACTCGGCTCGTTTAGCCGACGTTACTCGGAGAGAAAAATTTCTCCGCTGTATTCGAATCGGCTCGACGGACGTTTTTCTCCGGCCATCGCAGCACCTGCTTTTTAATAATTTACTCAGCCGAGAGTCGAGTTGTAATGGTGTTCCGGCTTTTTGCATATACGATTACATACAATATACAGTACGATGGGTGTTGGTAGTTTGCCGCGTGCAGCGATAGCGACCAAGAGAAAGGGGAAGGGCTAAAGGAAAAGAAAGATACGTAAACGTCAACGCGTTTATAGTTCGCGTGTATAGATTTCATTTTTATGGTAAAATGCTGCCGCGTTATACGTATTGTACGAGTGTATAATATACATATATGTGATGTGTATACGGAGGTAACACGATGATGGATAGATCTAACCGGAGGCGCGGTGGTAATAAAATATAAAAAGAGGAACATAGAATGGAAAAAAGTGTACAAATACCCACTCGATATAGGTACCTAGAGCTTGGTCGGTTTCGATGTTGTTTCGTAAATGTGTACTACAATTTTATACGCGAATGTGCCAGTAAGTATATCTACCGTGAAGGAAGGGGGAAAGAGAGAGCAAAATGTTGGAAATGTTCAGTTAAAGTGTGTACTGTACACAAGGTGACACCGAATTGGTGGAAATTCGCACCGGAATCGCAGTAAAATATACGTACTTATTTGCGAATATGTAATTGAACGAATGATAATGGAACTGGTGGCGGTTTTTCCGTATTCGATGTGAATTTTGTATTGGATATGTAAATTTAATTCGATTTGTATTGGAGGGGTTTGGGAGATGGAATTTGTGTATGGAAAAGTGGGTGGTAATGGAAGGAAAGTTTGAAAAGTTGAGGATTTTTTTGGAAAATATTAGAACTGGAAATTGAATTGTAAAAAATTTTAGGACAAGGGGTCCATTTTCCAGAAAATTGGGAAAAGTCAGAGAATTTTGATGGCTTGAAAAAGTCAGGAAAATTCAGAGGATTTGGGAAATTGTTCTGAAATTTTTTGAAAATCCCAAAAAAAGGATACCTAAATCATTTAGAAAAGTGTTTCTTTGCTTATTTTATTATAAATCGCCTTTCTTGGATCAAATTATTACATATTTTGACTGATTTTTTTATTCATTTTTTGTTGACCTTGATGTACAATGAAATTTAAATTTAAATGCATATCTTTATCCATTAAATGAGACACAGCCAGGGATACCCGACCATATGTCGGAAAATTTTTTTTTTCGTTTTTTTGGCTCTTTAAGTGGTACAGACTTGTACCTTTCGAATAGCGCAAACCGCATTAAAAAAGGTTGAGAAATGAATTTTCTATGATTTTTCAAAGTTTGTCAAAAAATGATTTTCAAAAATCAAAGTTTTGAGAAAAACGCAAAACAAAATTTGGAACTGTTTTCAATGAATAAAAAAAAATAATGTTCTGTAAACGACTTTTCTCATCGGAAATGGTTTATTTACGTCCTCTTACATCACTTTAGGTCATTGACCCCTTCCAGAAGTTGCCGGCATCGAAAATCGAAACCATACCATATGTCGGGAATCATCTTTTTTCAAGAAATAATGACATTTTTGGTACAAAATTTGTTTTTTTAATAATCGTACACCACTGTAGTTCATTAAAACGAACTTGAAATTACGTGCATTGAGAAATGAAATCATAGTCCAAGTCAAACAACTTTACAAACCAACCGGTGAAAATCATGCTTTGAAAATTAGTGTTCAACAAATATCCGGATAATCGAAATGAAGAGTTTCAACGGGAAAAAATTGAATTTTCGATTTCGATAATCAATTTTTCAATTTCGATTTTTCGATTTCGATAATCGATTCTTCAATTTCGATTTTTCGATTTCGATAATCGATTTTTCGATTTCGATAATCGACCTTTAAATTTTGTGAGGGTTCGTGAAAGAATTCGGGAACTCTCGGAAAAGTTCAACCGTTTTCGGGATGTTTTCGGAGCTGTTCGGCAATTTCCGTGTGATATCCGGATATTTGTTGAACACTACTACGTTTCAATAATAATGAAAGTTGTAAATTTTAACATATTTTTATAAAATTCCGACATATGGTATGGTTTCAATTTCTCAGAGGCCTTCAGCAAAATTCGTTTTTTAACCAAGAAGATGACACTTTTGGGACCTGGACCTATTCTCATATGAAAGTAGAGGGTTCATAGTATACAAATTGATAAAAAAAAAAATTCTATATTTTTGGTCATTTTTCCTTAATTTGCGTTTTTCTCGAAATTTACTTTTCCGACATATGGTCGGGTATCCCTGGCTGCGTCTCAAATTATGATTATTTAAAAAAAAAAAATTCCCGAGCGTATATACTTACACTCTTTCTTTCTACAAAATTCGTTTAAAATCCAAGTTTTTTTGGAAACTTATTTTTTAATGAGCTGTGATGAGAAAGAAATGCCGTGATGCCCTTGACCGCAATGTTGTAAAAAAAATAGGAGGGGATGGAACAGAAGGTTGAAATTATTGGCCATGTTTTGAAAAACCTGAATGAGGGAAAAGTGGTAAATTTTCATGTTTTAAAGATCTTTTTTCGTAAAAATTTTCGCTCTAGATTTGCTCACCCTGCTGTACCAAATCTGCGTACAACAGTGCCATAAATGTGTCGCTATATATGTCACAGAAATTGGGGTATAAATTTCCGCCTTGTATGTATCACTTCTGTCACTTTCTATTTCCAATTTTATGTGCCATATGTAAAGGCACATTTTAGTTATTTAATAACGTTACATAAATGTGCCTTATAGGGAGGAAATTTATACCCAATTTTATGTGCCATACATTAGGGCACTTTTCAGTAGTTCAAAAAAGTGACATAAAAGTGCTTTATTGGGAGGAAATTTATACCCAATTTTATGTGTCATAGATTAAGGTACTTTTCAATAATTCAAAAAAGTGCCATAAAAGTGCCTTATTGGGAGGAAATTTATACCCAATTTATGTGCCATACATTAAGGCACTTTTCTGTAACCCAAAAAAGTGAAATGAATGTGCCTCACAAGGCGGAAATTTATACCCAATTTTATGTGCCTCTTCCTAAGTGCTGCAAGGGTGCCTTATTTATGTTACATATATGTCACATTTGATCTAGGTCTATTTTTTTCTAATTAAGTAGCCTATGTAATTAATAATTACTTTATATATTAATGACACATAATACACACATATATAACCTTACCTCTATGGCACTTGGAAACTGGTAGGGGTAGTATTCAAACTCTGGATATCTGGATTTTACATTATGCTCATCTTGGTTTAGTGGAGCACGCCACCATGTCAGGTTGTAATTTAGATAGTAAAAGAAATACTTAAACATGAAATAAGTGAAATTTTTTTTCTTCAATTTTGATCAAATTGGGATTTTTTTTTGTTTTTTTGGTTGATCATAATAAAACAAAATTTTAGGGCACAATAAGCAAATTTTTGTTTCTCTCCTTTGGGGGCTGGAGCCTCAAAATCTATAATTTAGGAGAAAAAGGGAAATAAAAGCCTATATAAACTTGAATTTTGCTACTTTTTTGAGTGATGGGTCAAAACCTAAGCTATTTATTGATGTATAATACAAATTTGACAATTTTTTTCTCTGGGGAATGTAGGGTTAGGTAGAGGTAAGGCTTAAAATTTTTAAAAATACTTTGGAATTTTTCTAGGTGCCATTTATGTTACATATCAATGGCACATAAATATAATATAAATAATGTAAGATTTACTTGACATGAATCAGCTACCAGGATATACCATTTATGGCACTTGGTGACTGTGACCAAATCTGTGTGTGTAGGTATGTCACATAAAAGTGGGTATAAATTTCCGCTTTGTAACAGTCATTTCTGTCACATTTTTATACCCAATTTTATGTGCCATACATAATGAACACTTGTCAATGGCACATGGTCATGATCATCTGAGTGCAAGTACCCAACTACCATTTTCACTTTTTTATGGCACTCGTGTATGTCACATAAAAGTGGGTATAAATTTCCGCCTTGTAAGCGTCATTTCTGTCACATTTTTTTATACCAATTTTATGTGCCATACAAAATGGCACTTGTCAATGACACATGTCATGATCATGTGATGGCAGTACTACAGTTCATAGTTTTTTCTGCACTTTTAGCTGACATATGGATGGGCCATAAATGGTGCTTTTTTCATGAAACATAAATGCCCCATCAATAAGGGTATGTTATGTGACATAAAGTAACAGGTTTAATGACGCACCGATGCATCATAAAACCTGTACCTTTATGTCACATAACATACCCTTATTTATGGGACATTTATGTTTCATGAAAAAGGCACCCTTTATGGCCCATCCACATGTCAGCTAAAAGTGCAGAAAAACGATGAACCGTAGTACTGCCATCACATGATCATGACATATGTCATTGACAAGTGCCATTTTGTATGGCGGATAAAATGGGTACAGAAATGTGACAGAAATGACTTTTATAAGGCGGAAATTTATACCCACTTTTATGTGACATATCATACACAGATTTGGTACAGCAGGGTGCTATGTTCATCGTTTTTTCTGCACTTTTTGCTGACATATGGATGGGCCATAAATGGTGCCTTTTTCATGAAACATAAATGTCCCATAAATAAGGGTATGTTATGTGACATAAAGGTACAAGTTTTTTTGATGCATCGGTGCGTCATAAAACCATGTGCCATAAATGATCACTTTTTCAAGGCACATGAATGTCTCACCAAGAAGTGCATGTCATGTGACATAAAAGTACAGGTTTTATGTAGTGCCATAATTTATAGTGACATTAATGCACAATAAATATGTGAGGGTTACGGTCCCTATACTAAAGTTGCTTTCATGTTACATTTCAATGACACATAAATTCAGCATTAATTATGTCACATGTATGTTACATGAATATGTCCACTAAATGTTAATATATCAACGCATCATTTTTCAGCACTATGTAATGTGCAAATCACAGGTCCATAAAACTACCCAATAATGTGACGGGAAAAAAGCACTGAATTATGGCACATGTCCTAATCATAAACGTGCAAGTGGTATAGTTCATCGTTTTTTGTTCACTTTTAGGTGACATCATGATGTGCCATAAATGGTATATTTTTTATGAAACATTCATGTTTCATGAATAAAGGCATGCTATGTGACATAAAGGTACAGGTTTTATGGTGCACCATTATTGGCACAACTTTCATGGCACGTTTATGTCACCTAGTGCCATAAAAAAGTGAAAATGGTACAGCCGGGCAAGTTCAACACGTTTACCTCATGTCTCAACAAAATAATTTATATTTTACCTCCTCATTTTTTTTTAGGTGGAGGGGGAAAGAGGGGAGCAATAAAATATGAAGAAATTTTTGAATTTTCAGCCCCGATAAATCCGAATTTTCATTCGCTTGATTTGGTAGACACCCTGGCATAATTTGTTTCATTTTTCAAAACTTACAATTTTTTTTTAAATTCCTAGTTTTTCCTTTTTATTTGAAATTTTTTCTATGAGAAATTCAAATTTTCAAATTTTTATGGTGAGGGAGAGTTAAGTGGGTTCAAAAATTTTCAGAATCGAATTTGAATATTTTTTTGGCTCAAACCCCAAAGAGGAGCATCTGAAAATCTCAAAAAAAGTACCTAATACTTTTGAAAAAAGAATTCGTTAAAGGTCTGGAAAACTTCGAAAAATTGGTCTGAAAAACCTACTTTGATTCTGCCCCAAGTAATTTTCAACGTAGAATCCGAATTTCGAGTCAGTTTTTCCCAGCCGGGGGAGGGGGGCTGAACCAAAAATTTGAAAAAATTGAATAATGTCGAGTTTGGTGTCAAAATCTTGGATTTCTGATTCGGAAAATAAGATTCTGGAGTTCATATGTGATTTTGACCCCCCGAAGATCTGGGGAGGGGAGACCGAACTCAAATTTGAAAAAAAATATTATATTGAGTTGGTATCAAAATCTAGGTTTTCTGGGCTGAAAAGTACGATTTTGGCGTTGTTTTGTGTTTGACCCCCTTGGAGGCCTGGAGATGATACCGAACTCAATTTGAAAAAAATTGCATAATATCGAGTTTGATATCAAAATATAGGTTTTTTGGTTCAAAAAATATGATTCTGGGATTGGTTTGGGGTGTTTGACCTCGTACTGAACTGTTCGAAAAAAAAATTTAGTAAAAAAATTATTTTTGAAAAGAAAGTTAGGTATTTACTTGAAACTTTTTTTTAAATAAATATATTTTGTTCTGAATTTTTTTCAAATTTGAGTTCAGTACCACATTAAACACCCCAAAACAATCCTAAAATCATATTTTTGGACCAGAAACCCTAGATTTTGATATTAAACTCGATATTATCCAACTTGTTTCAAATTTGAGTTCGGTATTTTCACCAGCCCGACGGGGGCCAAACTCACGAAGACGAAATAACCCCAAAGTCGTATTTTTCAGACCAGAAAACCTATAGATTTTGACACCAAACTCAAAATTATTCAATTTTTTTCTAATTTGAGTTCATTACCACTCCTCCTCTGGAGCTGGAGACAAAAACTGATTCGTTCTACGTTGAAAATTACTCAGAAATACAGAGTTTCGAACTAGTGGTGAGTCATTATTTTTTCAAAAGAATGCGAGTTTTTTTTTCATTCTGGCCCCGTGTGCATAGTTCAAAAATCGAATTTCCATTTGTCCTCAAAATTCAAAAGTTTGATCAAAAATATATTCATCAAAAGTTCTGAAACTGAATTTAGTGGTTAGATTTAATGAACTAATCCAAAAACATTACTTCGAGTCACCTTAGAGGTTTTTTATTTCTATTTGCACATGAAAATTCGATGTGTATACAAGGTCGTTTTAAAAATACTCCTAGGCTAAAAGTTATTGAACAATTGTATGAAAATAATTTTATGTTAATTTGTTCTGAAATTTGCTTATAATGATTAAATTACCCTTCGTAATGAATTATTCAGAATTTTAATAATATTTATCAAAAATGACGTCAATTAGGTAGCTAAAAATTTATTCGGACTTTTTTTTCATCAGTATGAAGAAAGATGTTCAAAATTATTCTGAAGTGTAGGTAATTTAGTTCGCTTTTTCGAAATATTTCCGAAATTTCTCAAAAAATCTGAATTTTTGCATTCGATTTTTAATGGAATTCGAAAATTTTTTCAATTGTAATTTTCAATTTTTAAATTATTTTGAGATTTTTAATTCATTTTTAAAAATGAATTTTTGATTGCAGATTTCAACTTTTTAAGCTATTTTTAAAAAAATTTGTTTACATTTTCAAAATTTTTTTTCAAATTGATTTTTTGAGATGTTTTGAAGTTTTTTAAAACTCAATTCTATTTTTAATAACGTTTTGATTCCTGTTTCAATTATTTGAGCCTTTTTTGAAGAAAACATGATAAATTTAAGAATTGTTTTTCTCGTTTTCTTTTTTTTTAGATTTTTTGGATATTTTTTAGATTTTGAAGCACCTATAATAATTTACTTGAATGGTTTTTTAAAAACTTATATTGATCTCTATTTTCCACTTTAAATTATTTTTTTTACCATTTTAAAATTTTTTTGGGGTGCCTAATTTACCTGCTTAAATGGTTAAATGGTTTTTCAAAAACTTACTTTTGATTAATTTCACTTTTTCAATTGCAAGTTATGTTTTGCTTTCAAAATAATGATTATTTTTTTTAATTTGAATTATTTTTGAGATTTCGATCCACCTGCTGATTTGTTTGGTATTTTATCAAAAACCTTTTGTAAAATTTTTAATTGCAGTTTTCAGTTTTCGGTGGTTTTTTCCAAAAAATAATGCTTACCTACCTACTTTCAAAGTTATTTCATGTTTTTTTTTTGCAAATTTTTGGGATTCTGAACTATTTAAATGGGTTTATTGTCAAAACTCGCCTTTTGATGAAGTTTTTCTTCTGGAGTTTTTAACGTTTGGTCATATTTCTTGAATCGAACTAGATCCAAGAGGGGGAGCAAAGGAGAAACTTGCTCCCATAGTCGAATATTTTGTCGAAAGTGTGGTTTCAGTCAGAATTTTTCGAATTTTCGCTTCTTTTATAAGCCGCCCTTGGTTTGTTCCCGTTTTTCGTTTTTGAGATTTTCAAATTTCGAACCACTTATTTATCTGAATAGGGTTGAAAAATCGACGTTTTGATCAATCGAATGTTGCATTATTCTCTTTTTCTTCTTTTTGTCTGATCAATACTGCATGTTGAATTTGTCAGTTGATAATTTTTTTTCTTTGCAATTTTTCAATTTCTTCTTTTTTTTGAAAAACTTTTGTCATAATTTCGAAGTTTTATTCATTTTTTTTATTTTAATGTTTTTTAAAAAATAAAATGATGATATTTTCTGATAATTTCTCTACGTAGAATCTATTTATTTGTGCATTATTTCTCAACAATTTTTTATCAAAATAAACCCTCGCCAAATATTTATACCTAAAACATCTGTGTAAATTTTTTTCATAATCTAAATACCCATTTCAAATTCATTCAGCTCTATTTGATTACACCCCAATTGATGGTATTTTTCCATCCGATCAGACATCGAATTCGTTTACGAAAACCCTAAAATTAAAATAAATTTAGAAACATTAAATTCGCCACCGGCTACGTATAATTTTAATCGAGACGATGTTGGCAAAACCTGATAATCTTTCGGATCTCGAGTCCGGCGCGGCGTCTGGAGCATCGCGAAACAGCATGGCAGGGATCGCTTTGTTTATCTTCCTCGTTTTATCAATCGTTTTAATATTTAATGTTCCATCTCCACGGGCGCCCTTCGACCTGCGCCGCGACTCCGGCACGAGGAAAAAAAAACGCTTTATTAATTTTCGAGTAGATATTTCATATAATTTCGCGATTATCCGCGTAGGTATCTCGCGTTCTTGAAAGCTGTCTCTGGGGCACCTGTTTTAAAATAATTTTTAAATTAGCGAAACGCGCTCGAAAAAAAAAATCAATTCGAAACGTAAATAAAATAGTAAAAAATGTTTGAAAAAATAGGGGTGCTTCGTCGACCAAGGTAAAACGCTACAAACGATAAACGGAAAAGGATATATAAACGAGTAAAATGGAACAGGGAATTTTCGTAACGAAAAAAAAAAGAGAAGAGAACGATATAATTCGGCGCAGCGGTGGCGGCGGTGGTGGCGAAGGAAAAAAATACGCGATTCGGGCTGCTCCGATGATTTCTAGAAATTACATCGGATAAGCTCTCCCATAGCGTATGGTCGCGGATCGATAAAAATAATCGGTTTCTTTAAACGAGCCTGCGAATTTCCAATGTAAGAAGGGTTGAAACCATCGACCGAACCAAGAAAAAGGAAAAAGTAAAAATTTAATTTACAATAATTTCATCCAAATAAGCGCCTACTACATAAAAGGTATATCGCGCCTCGAAAACTAGTAACATTGCGATGCTCGGGCTCGAATACGTTGAAAAAAACACCCCCTCGTGACTCACCCGACCTTCGAACGTCTCCGTCCGACGAGTAGATATGCAAATTATCGTGCATTGCGTAAAAACCATGTTGCCTAATGAGCGATTAAATTTATGCAGATGGCAGACTAAACGCGTATGAATTCGTATGAACCCGGTATTTTTTTCGACCTTCTTGGTACCTCGCCCACGAACGAAGGTTTATTTTTTTTTCGACGTTGCGCTACAAGGAGGAGCTGGCTTTTTTTATTGTACCGCGGAGAAAAGGCGACCGAAAATTTGTGTATATTCGTGTAATACACCGTGTTGTACAATATTGTAGTATTATATGCTTTGTACTTAACATATGACGAGGCGAGTACGTGACGATAAATTTTAAAAGCTGTGTAGTTTTCTCGACAACAAGTGCCAGCGAGGTCTATACAGCGACGATAAGACCGCAGAATTGTACCATTCGAGTATGATAATCTTCAAGGTCGGGATTTTGCTCCGTCGTCCGAATCCTTTTGTCGTCGAATGGAGGAAAAAATTCGTAGTGAGGGGGATTTGGGGTGAGGGGGAAGAATTTTCGTAGAGTTATTTGGTTTCAATAAGAAAGTTGTATTTCATTTAGGAAATTCGAAATTTTTCGATGCTGTAGATATAATTTGTAGCTCGATTAATTTTTCATCTGGAGAGGAAAATTTTTTGGGGTATTTTTTGAAGGAGAAGTCGAGAAGAAAAATTTTAAAGTTCTGAAAATTTTCCTGAATTTAAATATGGATTGAAGTTGTGGAAAATTTTAGTAAATTTGAGAAGTTCATTTTCTCGTCAGTTGAGACGAGATTATTTTTTTGAGGAGAGTGTATTGAAAAAATGGAATAATTTTTTTTGAATTGTTTGGATTTTTTAAGTTTTTTATAAATCTTATTTTTTGGTGTGGGTGTGAGAGGGGGAAAGGGTCAAAGTCATGTTTTGTTGAAGGTGAATACATTTGAAGATGGGAATAGATAATTTCAACTTTCAACAGGGGAAAGGAAGGGAACCTGGAGAAATTTTCCAATAAAATAAATTTCACGAAGAGGAATGAATAAATTTTGTAATTTGAAACTTTTTAGTATTTAATTAATTTATCGGTTTTTGTAGAGCTAATGATCATCGTTGAGGTATTTTCATTTGGGAATTAGTGGGACAAAATTCTTTCTAAAATGAATTTCTCGTGACCTATTTTCAATTTTTTGAAAATATCAATCAGCTTGCCGGATATATTGATTGATTTTGAAATTCCCACGTATTTCTTCTAGAAAACTATAATTTTTCTGGTTTATTTTTCGTTGAAAGAAATTCAACTAAAAAAAACAGAGAAAATGTTCAGTTTTTATGTCTTGTTGCATAAAAGATTTATGAAATTCTAATTTCTTACGTTACCAATTCGGTTTTTTCAATAAAAATTGTTCAATTTTTTGTGAACTTTTTCAGTTTTTTGAAAAATTCAAGAAATTTAATGAATTGGTTCTCAGAAAACAATAATTTTCTTATTTCAAAAAATTTATTAATTATTGAGAAATGGACAAATTTTTCATCTTGAAATTTTTTAATGATTTTTGAAAATATTTTCCATCTGAAAAGACAACATTTTTTCAGTCGGTTTTTGGTACAAGAAAATAATTATGAATTTGGAAAGAGAAGGGTAAATATTTTACAATTTTTCATGATTTTATCATTTTTTCTTCACTTATTCACGCTAACCATTTTGGAAAACCAAGTATTGATTGGGGGGGGGGGGGTTAAAAATGAAAAAATTGCCAAACCATATGACTCATTATTCCAATTTTCTCATTTTAATGCAATTTTCTTCGATTTTTTTCAACAAAAAAAGTTTTTTTGAAATAGTCATCTCGGATAAAAATCTGTCGAGGAAATCTCGATTTTTGGAAAAATTTGCCTTACAAAAACCTTGTTAGGAAAATCTCATTTTTGAAGTGGCTAAATTTTGACAAAAGATTCTAACTTTGACAAAATGAAGGAAATCTAAGAAAATATTCGATATTTAGCGAGAATATTTACTAAAAATTTTAGAAAATTACAGATTTTGGAATGAATTTTCACAACTGAAACAAGATGTTTAAAATTTGACCAAATTTAGCAAAATTGTTCAAAAACTACAAAAATAATTAAAATTTATCAAAATTCTCAAAATTAAAAAAAAAAGTTCACGAGCTATTGAAAAATTTGGCTAATAACTAGTAAGATTAGAATTAGGTAGGTGAAATCTGCAAAATCTAGAAATTATTACGAAGTTCAGAAAGTATTGTTTTGTAAAATTTGGTTCTTTCAATGTTTGATATTCAAATTTAGTGTTAGGAATTCAATTTTTTTTCAAGATGTCAGTAGCTAATGTGATTTTTTTTTCTTAAAAAATTCTTTTTTTTCGTGTCTGAGAATTTTTTTAATTTTTTGACGTAAAATTTTTTTGCCGATCCTTAGCCCTGAAATGCCTCTTGACTCATTTTTAGAAAAACCCACCTCGGAAAAATATTTTTGGTAAAATTAAAGGAAAATTGTGAAAAATTGCAATTCAGCATCAAGATATCGCGATTGGCTAAAGGATTTCAAAATTTCCCCTAGTTTTTTGGTGATATTTAGCTTGGAAATGTTGCATTTTTTAAACATCCAGTTGAAAATTCGAAATAGATATTTTTTTAATTTTTTAATTTTTAATCATTTTGCTTTATTTTGAACAATTGCACAGAGCACGGTCCAGTTTTTTTTTCACCCAAATTATCTAGAAAATGAGAATAATTTTTTTTATAAAAACAAACAACCTTTGAAGAATTGCGTCTGTGTCCTACTTTTCTTTGATGGGCCTAGCTGGATTTCTTAAAAATGTCAAACAATAGCACTCCAATTAACAAATTTTACATTCTGAATTTTTTTTGTATGTGTTCTTAAAATTGAATCGACATTTCCCAGCAACTCTGTGCACTTGGATTTAAAAATTGATTCAGGGTGTCAAACGGTTCTGATACGTCAGGCAAGTCAAGAAAAGTCAAGCTTTTTGACTCATTTGACTCAAAGTTCAAGCATTTTTTCAAAAATTGAAAAAAATTCCATTAACCCTTAAAAAAAGTAAAGAATAATGTGTCTGACTTATTTGTTTGAAGTTTTTTGTAAAAATTAAAATTTAGGAGCTATGAGCTCACTGTGTTTTTTAATTTTTTTTTTCGTTAAAATTGAAATTTAGGAGTTCATTGTGATTTTTTTGGAATTATAATTGTTTGAAGTTTATCGTAATTTTTTTTTTTGGGGGGGGAGCTTTTTGCTCAACAAATTTTGTTAGACACCCTGAAATTGAAACACATGTTGGTAATTTCAAATATCTGAAAACTTCCAAAAAAAATTAATCGAAATCATTGATTCTCAAACTTTGCGTCCTCAAAAAAAATTGAAAAAAATTGAAAAAAATCGCGAAATTTTTACGTAATGACGAAAGAGAAAAATTTAGGAGTTCAAAATTTAAATATCCAAGGAAAAATTTATTGAAACCTAGAGAAATGCACGAAAACACATTTTTTTATCGTGGAAAAAATTGAACAAATATTTTGAAAAATTATCTATGGTTTTCTAATAAATGAAAAAAAATTCCCGCAGAAAATTCAACTGCGATAATGTTTATTCCACGATTCAAAACATTCTTCGAAATTTAATTCTGTTTCTTTTAAAATTTCGAATCAAAAATGGTATAAATCTTGTCAACTCTTCGAATACCTTCGCACTCCCCATTTCGAAGAAAATTTCGCTCCATCGTTGCTCGTTCAAGACAATGTCGTCGCAGCACTACAAAAAATTACACCGAGCTGCTTTCCAAACAATAGACGACATTTTCGAAGCTGCAAATCGAAATAAGTGTCTACGGAACTCGGGCCAAACTGTAGAAAGCTCTCCTCCCCCGGTTACCATTCCGACAAGGCAAGAAAATATGGAATATTCGCGCCAAAAACACATAAATAATATTAGGGAAAATGAACGCTGACACTCGGTCGTTGAAATTACTCGTACCTCTACGACGGCGGCGAAAGCATCGCAGATATGAGGTATCCGTATGTACAAACTTCTTACCGGGTCGTTAATCTGTTCGACTCCGAGTCGGAGTTGTTAACTGGCGCATAATTTTGCAAACACGAATTTTCCATTTTAGCCAGATTCGCAAATTTCGAAATTCAATTTTCGCCGAAATAGGTCAAACGCGTCACGTGTTGATTGTAAACATCGGCGATTCCAGAAATCACTTCGGAGCGTAATTTTGATGATTTGTTTGCAAGGCGGAGGGCAAACGAGGAGGGTAATTGAACAATACGGTGAAAATTTCGAGTGATAATCCTTCGGCAATTGGGTGATTTTGGCGAATAAGCGCGAGCATGGCCATGTAGGCATTTTTCGGACGACAGTCGACGACGAAAGGGTTACATCTTGGCCAGAATTAACGCCGCCATCGCCGTACAATGATGAACAGACGAACGAGCCAGACGGTACGGGTCAAGCGGCGCAGTACAGGGGGAAAAGGGTGAAAGTGAACTTTGTAGTGCTGTACCGTCGATGCGATGTGTACTGCGCGCGAAATGGAGAAGGAACATTAATTTTAAAACGTACAAGCAGCGTATAAAAATATGGCTTAGTATGTCGCCTTCTTAGCTGGAAACAGCGAATTCTAGTACACGGTAATGGCGTTCCACCCTGACCCCGGAGCCCGGCACCCGGTACCCGGATCGTTTACGGGCGTGCGGTGCGTTCGCCAAAAAATAACTGTGGCTCCGGATCTTCTTCTTCGTCGATTTCGAAATAATGTGGTGCCGGTTTTTCGTTTTTCGGCATACCGAGTGCCTGAAAATTGGCCAATGTCGAGGCACCATTCCAATAAACTGGGAAAATAAGAATTATACCAGAAGTAACCGTTGTCGTTTGTACGTGGATATATTTTACCCCCTCGCTAGCTGTCTTCATATCTTGGCCTTTGAGTGAGAGTACCGGGTAGTTTTATGTGAGAAATGTGCGGTGTGTTCTGGCAGTGGATTTAGTGAGGATTATGAATTTATGGCCATTTCTTTGAACTATGTCGTATTTTCGAACCCCATTTTACCTCGAGTGCTGAATTGTTCATCATAGTTGCAGGGAACGTGGGGATCAAGTTTTTTTTTCACATTTTAGGACCTCCTGAACACGATAGGACCTATGGTTGAAAAAAAAGTTTTTTTTTATATATATATATTTATACGTTTATGTCCCTTTTTGTTCTTGATTAAACTCGGAAACTGTGAACTTTCAGGTAGAGGTGAACAATTGAACATCACAAATTGCAGAGCAAGGATTGAAATTTTGAGATTTCAAGTTTCATTAAAATCCATTCAGCCGTTTTCGAGATATCTAACTTTGAACTTTGAGAAATTTTAATAAAAAAGGTGAAAATTTGAGAAAGAGTATGACCGAATAAGGGGTGAATTTGGCCCCAGGTGCGTTTAGGCTCCTAAACACCCCAAGTGGTGTATATTGACTAGAAAAAAATTTTCACAAAATTTTGGACCCCCCCCCCCCCCTCTATCGGACTTATGGAAATTTTATTGCATTGTTTTCAAGAATTTTTAATTTCAACAGAAAAGAAGGAAATTTTTTGTTCTTTGGCACAAAGTTACCTGTCGTAGAGATGTATCTATATTAATTTTTTCAAAAATTTTGGTGCATCCCTTCACGTTTTTTCGACTATTTGAAGTTTTCAAACGTAAAAAACACCGCAGACGCGAAGAGCGACTACCCTGGAAAAATTATTGAAATATACGTTTTTTTTATGTAAAATTTCACTGTGTATTTGATTTTGGCCATTTCATTTAACTAAGGGCCGAAAATTGCGAAAAACCGTACAAAATGTTGTCATTTTAGCAGATTTTTCAAATTTTGACGTTTCATGCAGAAAGAAAAGACTGAATGAAAAAACCAATCCCATATTCGTGTTCAGTAGGTCAAAATACCCCGATAAACACCCTTTTCGTGATAGTTTTGCTTAAAGTTTCAAAATTCAATTTTTCTCCTGATTTTTCATGACAAAAAAAAAAAGTTTGAATTAGGTCTTTGTGAAAAAATTTCAAAAAATTTCTGTTCGAGTTCTGATTGTGCAATATTGTAACTCTTTAATGTCAAAGAAGTGGAGGATAAGCGGAGAAAAAAATGCCACTATCATTTCTCTTGGACGGGTTCTGTAGAAGCTAAAAAAGGAGTACTTGAATAATTACTTATCCATGCATATCTACGAAATGTGACTCAAAAGATCGAAATCAGAAGAAATGTCGATTTCTGACTAATTTTGGGTCGTAAAACACGAATATGGCATTAATTATTGTCTATTGTAATTTTTTTGCCCGAAAGACCTTATCCAAACTTGAAAATGGGGAATTTGCCGGGAAAAAATCACCAAATGAAAAAACGAATCCCATATTCGTACTCAGCAGGTCAAAGACCCTGATAAACGCCTTTTTCGCGATCGTTCTACTTGAAGTCTCGAAATTCGCATTTTTCGTCATAAAAAATCAGTGAAAAAAGTGAATTTTGAAACTCGAAGCAAAACTATCGCGAAAAGGGTGATTATCAGAATATTTTGATCTGCTGAACACGAATATGGGATTGGTTTTTCCATTTAGTCATTTCTTTCTGCATAAAACGCTCAAAATTTGAAAAATCTGCTAAAATGGCTACATTTCTGTACAGGTTTTCGCAATTTTTGGCCCTTAGTTCAAAGAAATGGCCAAAACCAAATAAACATCGAAATTCTACATAAAAAAAACGTAATTTTAGTAATTTTTCCAGGGTGGTTGCTCTTCGCTTATGTGGTCTTTTTTATGATTGAAAACTTCAAATAGCCGAAAAAACGTGAAGGGGTGCACCAAAATTGTTGAAAAATTATCATAAGTACAGCTCTACGAGAGGTAATTTTGTGCCAAAAAACAAAAAATTTCCTTCTCTTCTGTTGAAATTAAAAATTCTTGAAAATAATGCAATAAAATGGCCATAAATCCAATAGAGAGGCGGGTAGGGGTCCAAAATTTTGTGAAAATTTTTTTCCAGTCAATATGCATCACTTGAAGTGTTTAGGAGCCCAAACGTGCCTGGGGCCAAATTCACCCCTTATCCGGCCATACCTACCCTTTTATTGAAAAAAGTGAAAATTGGGGAACGCTTTAAATTTTTATTTCTCGAAAACCCCTTGACCAATTATGGTGAGATTTTCAAAAGTGACAGAGGAAGGTTAGGAGATGCTACGGTAAAAATTCAAGCTCAACCGGTTGAGATTTGTCATCCTCCGAGGAGTTGAAAATTTATTTACAGCTTTTTTGAATTTCTTATCTGGACTTTGAGCGTGAATAACTTGAAAACTAAGCCTCCTCAAAAAAAACCGAAGGACACATTAACGAACGCAAATTTGATTCTCTACAATTTCTTATAGTGACTTTTTTTGAGTGACGCCTCCTTTGCTCAAGAAACGGATTATGAAGAACGTAATGGGGGGGGGTCCAAAATTCAAATTTCGCATTTTGTCATTTAAAATTCGGTAAAAGGGCATAATCTGACATATTTTGGGTCGCTGATTCCGAATTTGGTCTTTGTTTTTCGATTTTAATCCCCTAGATGTCCCTAAGGACATAAGGATGCCTGAGAGGATGGGGAGGGAATGGTCAAAATTTCAATTTCGGCAATGACTTGAAAATGGTTTCTGATTTCTTTGGCCTTAGTTTAATTAAGAATTGAAAAAAAAATATTTTGTTTCAAAAAATCACACTTTTCAAGTATTAATCCTCAAGCTGCTTGAAAATTAAGGATCCATGCGGTAGCGTTCTAAGAACGAATTAAAAAAGGGCATTTTTTGGTGTTTTTTTTAAAATGTGGTTTCTTGAAAAATTGTTTGCCCTTGTTTCACTTGGCCATAAATATTCATTTCCTGTTTTTTTTTTTGCTGAAAAATCGCATTGAAGATTCTTTTATATATCTTGGTAACTGTTTTAAATCAGACGATTTTTGAATAAATGCTTCATCGTTATGATTTCAATTTCATTATTTAATATGAATCTTGATTTTAGAAAATTCTTTCTAAAATGCATATTACCTTCGATTCTTCATCGCTCAAACCAAACAAATTGATATAAATAATTTCGCTTCCTCTTTAAATGTTTTTCTCATTTCAGAAGGTCATATTTACGGAAATAGAAATTCAAACATGCAAATGTAATACTTCTTAGTTTTACAATTTTGTGAGAAACCTTGAAAATGTATTAATTTTTTTTTTGAAAACAACAGCTTACGAATGTCCTTTGCCATTATCACGCGATAGAATTTAATATCCCCTCCCCCTCCCGTTGGTGTTTCATAAATATTGTGTGTAAAAGATCTAGAAAAACTTGGAAAAATAGTTTGGAAAACCTGGAAAAGTCTGGGAAAATAATTTCTGAAATATTGTGGACACCCTGATTTTGTGTCTTCTGGCAAGAAGAACATGAAAAACCAGAAAATAGCAAGAATTTTCAACATTTTCCTTTTTTCTTGAATTCTTACAAGAAAAAAATGATAAAATTTGAGAAAGTTATGAAAATGTGTTTTTTTTGTTCGGAAATTGAAACTTCTTCTTTTAAAAGCTCTTTACTGAAAAGTTCGTTTTTTCATGTTTTTGTCCTCATTTTTTTTTCAAAACTTAACCATCGATTTTCCTTCTCTTTTCTTTTTCAACACTAAAACTGGCATATCCAAAAATCTTCATGTAAAAATTACAATGAAAAATTTCCTGAATGTAATTTAAAAAAAAAATTGGTCTGGTAGTTCTGAAAAAATGGGTTAAAAACATGAAAAACAAACTTCAAGAAAAAGCTTTTAAAATGAGAAATTTTAATTTCCAAAAAAAGTTGAGCTTTTCAAGTCTGAAAAAACCTATTCATCTTTTTTCCCAATGCCCCGAGTTGCGTGGAATTGTGAGCCAAAGGTAATGTAAGTATTGAAGAAATCTTCGTGACATTGATCTGTGCAAGGCCGATTATTCAATGCATTTTTCGAAAAATCTATTTTTTTCGTCCCCTATAATCTGCCTTCCCCCTTCTCCCCCTTAATCGAAAGATAAGAGTTCTTTTTTGGGTGAATTTGAAGCAAGAAAAATGGCAAGTAAAATTCATAAAATAGCGAAAATTTTCATTTTTTAGATTCAGTAGATGCCATGCACAAGCTTTATAAAAAAACTGCCTAAAATGAACTCTCAGGTATCATTGGCAATTCATTCAAACAAAGCGTTTTGTGACAAAAACGATCATCCTTCGTAAATTCCTTCATCTGCTTTACTTCAAACCGCACCAGTCTAATTCGTATCTGTACCTATAATTCGAATAAAAAAAAAAACGAAGAAGGGAAAAAAACGATGAAAATAAAAATTTACGTCAATCTTAATTTATAATTTGACAAGAAGATTATACGAGGTGGTTTTTCTCGCTTCGCTGGTCTGTCTTTTCGTTTGCTTTTTTTTCGAAATTGGGTTTGTCATGTCGGGATACTTTTTTTCGGGGTTTTCTCGAGCGTAAAATTTTTCCAAAACCGAACATCTCGGTTGCAGACGCAAATGGCGTTAAAGAACTGGAACGATTACGTGTATTTGACGCGACGATATAAATGTCAACGGTGGCGTGGATTGGGGATGTGCCTGTGTGAGAAGGTCGGTATGAAAATTTTCTTGTCGTTGGTCTCTGCTGGGGGAAAGGGGCATTCGAACGTCTGTTGGTTTGTTCACGAGTTATAGAATTCGAATAGTGGAAATTTTGGGTGGATTTTCTTCGGAAAAATAAGACTATTGGTGGAGGAAAAGGTGAAGGCAGAAATGGTTTGCAATATTTTATAAGGATTGAAAAATACATATAATTTTATTCAAGCTCGAGAAACCTTCAAGAAATGCGAAAACTGAAAAAAATTCAGAAAATAGATTCGAAAACGATTCGGTCATCTTCAAAAATGTTAATTCAGTTGAATTCTGTATTAATTCACAATTTTCCAATAAAACGAAAAAACAGTTGTCTAACAAGTTTATGAAAGTACAATTTAAAAAAAACTTTTCATAACTTACGTGTATAATGTACACCATTATACGTCTGTTGCTAGATGCAAAAAGTACGTCTTTATGAACGACCAAAATTGTAGGGCTATAAAGTAATTCAAACTCCCTAGTGTCATAATGTAAACTTTATTCAACGTTTTTCGTAAAAGTTCATCATTTGGCTACACTGTTTTTTTGTAAACATAACAGATAAGAGAATAGAATTTGTTTCTGCATGCGAATTTTGGAATTTTGTAAATTTATCACGTAATTTGTTAATGAATTAAAAAAATCCGTGAACATATTAGTGAAAAATGATCAAAAAGAACATAGTGATGGTTAATTTCATAAAATTACGTTAATTAGTTGACCGGTGAATTGAATACAATTGCTAAATGGCAGAAAAAAGTTCAATCACCAGTCTGTAAAGTATTCTATGAATCGTAATAAATGATGAATATGTTTAATTGTTTTCTTCAAAATCGGAATCACGAATCGCTCGTTTATTTTTTGATGAAACCATTGAAACTTTGAAACTGTTTCATTTTGCTACCTGTTTATTTTGGTCGCCGAAAAGACGCACTGTTTGCATCTAAACAACAAAGGTACAATGGTGTACTATACACGTTCGTTATAAAAAGCACGTTACATGACTAGATTAAAGAAGTGGGTGATTATAAACTCGTGCAATTACAGCTCTCGCCTTCGGCTCGCGCTGTAACTTATGCACTCGTTTATAATCACCCACTTTTTTAACCTAGTAATGTAATGTACTAATATTTCGCAAATAAAAATTGTATTTCTTACGAATTACCTGTTTGAAGTTTGTCAGTTCCTATTAAAAAAATTTTTTTTCATGACGTTTAACCTAAAAGTTGAGTTTCGAAATCAAAATTGTGACCTTTTTTGATGAGGAGTTTGAAAATTGAACAGTTATATTTTCCCGACTTTTTTATTATCATTTCTTTGTGAAAAAGCATAAAACAATGATCATTTATCATGAGAAGATTCACCATTTACTATTTTGTACTAATTTTTCCCACCCACGTTTTTTGGCTTCTAAACTGAAATCATGATTTAAAATTTTTTTAAATTCGGATCTTTCAACTTTTAAATCAAAATTATTAAATGTTCGTTGGATTTTGAACAAAAATCATAATTTTGTGACTTCAAATTAAAATCTTTACTTAAAATTAATATTGTGATTTTTCATTCTAAAATTGCCATTTTATGACTTTTGAACCAAATTGTGACTTGATGTTTTAATTTTTGTGATTTTTCGACTAAAATCATAATTTTATGACTTTTAACCTAAAACAATATGAGACGCAGCCAGGGATACCCGACCATATGTCGGAAAAGTAAATTTCGAGAAAAACGCAAATTAAGAAAAAATGACCAAAAATGTGGAAATTTTTTTTTTTATCAATTTGTATACTATGAACCCTCTACTTTCATATGAGAATAGGTTCAGGTCCCAAAAGTGTCATCTTCTTGGTTAAAAAACGAATTTTGCTGAAGGCCTCTGAGAAATTGAAACCATACCATATGTCGGAATTTTATAAAAATATGTTAAAATTTACAACTTTCATTATTATTGAAACGTAGTAGTGTTCAACAAATATCCGGATATCCAAATACCAAATACTATTTGCATTATCCGGATATCACACGGAAATTGCCGAACAGCTCCGAAAACATCCCGAAAACGGTTGAACTTTTCCGAGAGTTCCCGAATTCTTTCACGAACCCTCACAAAATTTAAAGGTCGATTATCAAAATCGAAAAATCGAGATTGAAAAATCGATTATCGAAATATCGAAATTGAAGAATCGATTATCAAAATCGAAAAATCGAAATTGAAAGATCGATTATCGAAATATCGAAATTGAAGAATCGATTATCAAAATCGAAAAATCGAAATTGAAAAATCGATTATCGAAATCGAAAATTCAATTTTTTACCATTGAAACTCTTCATTTTTCGATTATCCGGATATTTGTTGAACACTAATTTTCAAAGCATGATTTTCACCGTTTGGTTTGTAAAGTTGTTTGACTTTCACTATGATTTCATTTCTCAATGCACGTAATTTCAGGTTCGTTTTAATGAACTACAGTGGTGTACGATTACTAAAAAAACAAATTTTGTACCAAAAATGTCATTATTTCTTGAAAAAAGATGATTCCCGACATATGGTATGGTTTCGATTTTCGATGCCGGCAACTTCTGGAAGGGGTCAATGACCTAAAGTGATGTAAGAGGACGTAAATAAACCATTTCCGATGAGAAAAGTCGTTTACAGAACATAATTTTTTTTTATTCATTGAAAACAGTTCCAAATTTTGTTTTGCGTTTTTCTCAAAACTTTGATTTTTGAAAATCATTTTTCGACAAACTTTGAAAAATCATAGAAAATTTATTTCTCAACCTTTTTTAATGCGGTTTGCGCTATTCGAAAGGTACAAGTATGTACTACTTAAAGAGCCAAAAAAACGAAAAAAAAATTTTCCGACATATGGTCGGGTATCCCTGGCTGCGTCTCATATATTTTTTCACTTTGGAACCAAAATCATTATCATTCTAACTTTTGAGCTAAAATCACAATTTTATGATTTTCAACCCGAAATTAATTTGAAATTAAAATTATGGCTTTTTGTTTGTTTTTATTTGTCAAAAATGACTTTTGAAACAAAATGATTATTTTACTCTTTTGAACCAAATTCCTGTTTTTATGACATTTTTTGAGTTTCAAACTGGAATTAACACTCGAGTTGAAATGAACATTTTTATTTTTCGACTTTTGAACCAAAATCATTATTATTCCAACTTTCGAGCTAAAATCACAATTTTATGATTTTCAAAATGAAATTAAGTAAATTGAAATCAAAATTATGACTTTTTGCTTTTATTTGTCAAAAATGGTTTTTGGAACAAGATGGTTATTTTACTCCTTCGAACTGAAATCCTATTTTTATGACATGACGTTTGAGTTTCAAACTGAAATTAATACTTGACTTGAAATCAAAATTATGACTTTTTATGCGTTGAGATTTATTTTTGAACCGATTGATTTCTTCATGAATTTTGAACTTGAAAATCGTAATTTATGATCTTTAAAACCAAAATAGTCGAGTATTCTTTGACTTTGGAATTTCGAACTGATATTTCAACTTTATATCAGTCAATTATTTCTTTTGAATTAAATACGATATATTCAGTGATTTTTAACCAAAAAATATTATTTTTTCTTTTCTGAACCAAAATCATTGTTTTCTGACTTTGAAGCTAAAATCATGATGTTATCACTTTCGAACTAAAATTTTAACTTTAAATCAAAATCTCAGTTTTTCTGTGTCAACAGACATCATAGCGGGTCACTTTTTTAGAGTGTTTGTCACTTTTTACGACTCAAGTCACTTTTGGTTACTTTTTACGTCTAAAATGTCACTTTGGTTACTTTTTCCCCCCAAAAGTCACTTTTTTTCGCACTTCCAGACAAAAATTCAAATTTTCTCGTAGAAATTGCTATTTTTAAAATTCTTCAAGAAAAAAAATAAAAAAATAGATTTTTGCTTGTTTGTTTGTTGTTTTGACGAAGGAATTTAATAAATGAAATTATTCACGTCTTTTCAGTTGATTTATCTTTGAAATGTTTGCAGAAAACTACAAAAAAATTGCTCCCCCCCCCAGAAAATTGTAAAAAAAATGTCCCTCGAAAAAAATGAATTTTTGGATACTTTTGGTCACTTAAAGACATTTTTTTCTTCAAAAATTAAAAATTTCGCCATGATCCCTGTATCAATGATGAATTTTGAAACAAAGGCAAAATTTTACCTCTGAACAAAAATTATCATCTTTTCCATGACTTTTGAACCGAAAAAAAATCCTCATTCATTTTATGACCTCTGAATCAAATTTATGATTTTGTATCTTTTGAGATTCGAATTGAATTTATAATTTGAAATCAAAATTTTTGACTTTCAAGTAGGTAGGTAAATACATGTCTTTTAAACTAAAATTCATTATTTTATGATTTTTACATCAAAGTGAAGATTTTTATTGAAGAAAAATTATAACTACGAATGAAATATTGTAAATTTTTATGAGTCTTTTCAAACGAGACGTGACTTTTTTCTGGACTCATTCAATTTCTTTGTTGTAATTCTTATCACGTTCAAATAAAATATAAAAATCATCGTATTCAAACATTTGAAAAAAAACTGCCCAGAATTGGGAAAAAATTTTCAACTTCCAATTAAAAATTTTCAATTTAATCATTTCCCTCCTCCTCCCCTTCTCTTCCTCCTCCTCCACCAAGGTTGAGAGATATCCTATCTTTTTTTTCCCTTGCTGATAAGAATTCAATTCCAAACTGCTGGTATTTCCGGGTATGAAGTGATTAAAAAATGAAAATCTGAAGGCTTTCATGTTTCTTTGAAAACAATCAAAAATCTTCCAATTTTTATACATTTCAGAGAGTAAATCATGCCCATCTCGTTCCAGTCCTTCTAAAAATGGCATTCTTAGATCTCATGGAATGTAAGAAATGGCATATACTACATTTATTTCTTGAAATGTGACAATTTTTCACCTCAAAACATTCGAAATCGATCTCCTCTTTGCCTTTTTTTCCACTTCTTTCTCAACTTTCAAGATTTCTCGATATATTCAAAAATACCCCAGATCAAATCGCCATCGCCTCTTTTTTCTCCTCAAAAAACAAATTTTCGCCATTTTTACTCCAATTCATCCCAGCATATAGATCTTTAATAACGCCGGCACATTTATAACCCTGCCACGAAGCTCCTCCTGGCGCAGAAGTGTCGCAGCTTCTTGGCGCGGCATGACAAGGCGTAGCGTCTACACCATATGGTTCGTATACAGAAACGAAGTCGTTACGTATGTAATTCACACATCGTCGTATATAGTACGTATATTACATAAATGTGATTTTCTTCTTGGCGAATGGAAAGGCAAAAAAACACATATGTACACAATTGTCACCATGTACATGTTTTCGATTGCCACCGGCACAATGTCGCTGCCATGCCGGCAGCGCCATCGTCAATCGACCGCCTTCAGCTGATGCAGAGCTGGGCGAGGTGGCGTTTGGAAAAGTGCAAAAACCTGTTACGAATTCGTAATAAAATAGGCAAAAAGTACGTAAACTGAGGGCTGGAGGGGGAGGCCGGGGCAGTCATGAGACAAATACGCGTACGACGACGAAATATCGATTCGAATTAAATACACGCGTATTTACTTCGGCAACATGATAAGAGCATAAAACAAATATTTAAATGAAAAATATATAGTATAGACGTCCTAAATGGTACACACGAGTTGGAAATTTCACGTCCGTATAGTCTCCGCGTACTATATGGTATTCCCGGTGGGTCACCTCCGCTCCTCGTCATTCAAATGGTTCGGACTCGTTTTGTCTTCTATTTCGTACACATGGTAATAAAAGACCTCGATAGGGGTTTTTTTCGTGCGGATTCGGTCAAATTGGCCGTATAATATTCGGCGGTGCTTTTTTCATCGTGTCTGGAAATCGACCGGTTTAGCCGAGTACGTGCGAGGGCACGACGCCTGCTAAGATATATCGGGCTTTTAATTAACCATTTTAAACAATATCGCGGCCCGAAAGCAAACAACCGTGTTGAATTTTTATTGCTTGGGTTTTTCGGCCGAGCTGGCCACGTTCTTCGGCGACAAACGTGGAAAAAACGTCGATCGAGTTTTGCATTTGGACAAGGGTTGAGAAAGAATATATCTGGATTTTGAGAAAAATTGGCGAGGTAGTTTACTTCGAGTGGGAGGCCTACTGAAGGACAGAGCTAGGGAACATCTAAGTGGAAAAATTTTCCAAAAAATTGGGGTTTTGTTTGATTGGTGCGACCCACTGGAAACTTTCAGTCACCCCATACCTTTCTGAATCTTTTACCTCGAAATCGGAGTCACTTTTGGTCCTCTACGAGTGGATTGAAAAATTAGAGATGGCAAATTTGACGAATTTTTAATTTTTACCAAATTCAAATCGCTCACTCAACCGTCTCAAAATCGAGTCTTTTTTTCATTCGCTTAGATTAATTTTCGATTAATTTTTTCATAATATTTTCATGGCAATGCTGCCGACTGCATTTTTTTCATAATGGTGTCTACTGGCAAGAAAAACTGGAAAATAGCAAGAATTTCACCTCATTAGCAAACAAATCGAAAAATAGCCAGGATTTTGATAATTTTAGAAAGCAAGAATTTTCAACATTTTTCTCTTTTCTTGAATTTTCTAATGGAAGAGTAAAAAAGTGGTTCTTTTTTGAGGGAAATTCGGAGCAAGAAAAATTATATGAAAATGGCGAGAAAAATTCAGAAAATAGTAAGAATTCCATTTTTTAGATCCAGTGGACCATGTTCACGCGATTTTCATAACATTCGGGTTGTTTACTCAATGATTGAAAAACAATATGCTAAAAAAAAAAATTGAACGTTATAATCAATTTGAATTAATTTTTTCAATTTTTTTCTAGCAGTAGTGTCAATTGAAATTTTACAGATGTAAATTTAATTCATGCAGGGCAAGTGAAAAAACATTTTCCTCCTTTGTTTCCCTTTTCGTTATTTAATTAATCTAGTAGCGTGAAGGTGAACTCAACTTTAATTTGTATTAGAAAAATAGGTACTCTTGGGAGTTATTTTTGATATAAATCACATATAACTCATTTTATTTTCATATTTATTTCTACCATTTTCCTTTTTGATAATTTTTTCGCTTGCTCTGTATGAATCAGGCATACATCATGTATAAAAATTGTGTAAATCAAAATGCAGTTGGCAGCCGTGCTGTGAATTTAAAAAAAAAATTGAATTAAAAATTATTCTAGATGACCAAAAAAGTTGAAAGTGTCGATTTTGATCAAAAAAAGACGAATATATCAATTTTGACTAGAAATGTCAAATGTGTCAATTTTAATAAAATTGTCGAATGTGTTAATTTTTACAAAAAAAAGTAAAATGTGACGATTTCAACAAAAATGTTGGTGTGTAATTTTTCCCAGAAATGCAATGTGTTAATTTTAACCAAATTGGCAAATGCTCCAATTTTGACCAAAATGATGAATGTATCAATTTCGACCAAAATGGCAGATGTGTCAATTTTGACCAAAATAACAAATGTGTCAGTTTTGACCAAAAGGGCAAATGTGTCAATTTTACCAAAATGACAGATGTGTCAATTTTGACCAAAATAACTAATGCTTCAATTTTGACGAAAATTAAAAATTTGTCAGTTTTGACGAAAATTACAAATGTGTCAATTTTGACCAAAATAACAAATGTGTCAGTTTTGAGCAAAATAGCAAATGTGTACATTTTTACCAAAATGACAGATGTGTCAATTTTGACCAAAATGACTAATGTGTCAATTTTGACAAAAATAAAAAATTAGTCAATGTTGACCAAAATGACAGATTCGTCAATTTTGACCGAAATGACAAATGTATCAATTTTGTCCAAGATAACAAATGTGTCAATTTTGACCAAAATGACAAATGTTTAAATTTTGACTAAAATGACAGATGTGTCAATTTTGACCAAAATGACTAATGTGTCAATTTTGACAAAAATAAAAAATTAGTCAATGTTGACCAAAATGACAGATTCGTCAATTTTGACCGAAATGACAAATGTATCAATTTTGTCCAAGATAACAAATGTGTCAATTTTGACCAAAATGACAAATGTTTAAATTTTGACTAAAATAACAAATGTGTCAATTTTGACTAAAATAACAAATGTGTCAATTTTGACCAAAATGATGAATGTGTCAGTTTTGACTAAAATGACAAATGGGTCAATTTTTACATAAATGACAGATGTGTCAATTTTGACCAAAATAACAAATGTGTCAGTTTTGACCAAAAATTCTCAGAGTTGTCAATTTTGACAGACGTAAATCTTGAAATGAATGTCAATGTGTCAAGTTTGCCTAAAACTACGCAAAATGTCAATTTTGTCATTTTTCTGACATGGACGTCAAGTGTTCTGATTCCTTTTGATTCCGACAACACCTGTCAAAAAGAAGTCAATCTAAACAAAAATATTAAATGTGCCGGTTTCTACACATCAAAAATAAATGTGTCAATTTTTGTTTCACCAAAAAAATACCGAATGTGTCAATTATGATAAAAAATCAAACTTGTTGATTTTTACATTGAAATGAAATGTGTTGATTTTGATTTGAAAATAAAAGTCAAATGTGTCAATTTCAAGTTGAGAAAAGAGAAATGTGTCCTTTTTGATTTGTAAAATTGTTAATGTTCATTCTAATTTAAAAATAATGTCAATGGTGTCAATTTCAACAAAAATGTCCGACTGTTGACTTTCTCACAGAAACACAATGGATCAATTTTAATTTTTAAAAAAAGGTCAGATGTGTCATTTTAATTTGAAAAAATGTCAAAAGTGTCAATCTTGACAAAAATATCAAACTTTTCGATTTCTACGTAGAATTGAAATGAAATGTGTTGATTTTGATGCGAAAACAAAAGTCAAATGTATCAATTTTGATTTGAAAAAATGCCAAAGTACCGTACCAATTTTGAAAAAAAAAGTCAAACTTGTCAATCTTCACACAAAAACGAAAGTGTCAATTTTTATTTTTTTTAAAATGTCAGATGTGTTGATTTTGATTTGACGAAAAATGTAAAATGTGTCAATCTTGGTAAAAATATCAAATCTGTCGATTTTTACTTTAAAATGAAATGTATTAATTTTGATTTTTATAGTTATGTACATGTATATCAATTTTAATTTGACAAAAAATGTCAAATGTGTCAATTTTGACAGAAATGTGAAATTTAACACTTCTAGGATAAATAGGTTACTAGATAATTTTTTTTTTACCAAAATCTAAAATAATGTGTTAATTTCTAAAAATAAAATACGAAAGTCGATTCTTCAGATTTTGACCTGGGTGCTGAAAATGTAAATTCCTATCCATGTTATGAGTTGATGTATAATTTTTGTCTCCAATATTTCAAATCTGTCAAATGTAAACATTCAGCTCCCCCTCCTCCAAGTACGAGACCATACTTTTCTACAATAATTTGATTTTGTGGCTCGTTCGATATTTCGGTACTTCATCGTCTCATCACATTTGCAAAATTTCCGCCCCAAGAAATCCAGACATTGCATTTCTCGAACATCGACCCTGGCAACCTACAAACTCCATTTCAACCTCTCTCTGCAGCTTAGAAATTAAATGACATATTAAAATTCATAGCCCAACGTATAAGTAAACTTCACCTCATTAAATTTTGAAATCCGGGTGTAAACCTACGTGTCCCTGATTCTCAGAGACCGACGGGGAGGGGGGCGCCGCATCACCATATGGAAAACCCAGCCGACACTAAAGTTGGTTGCGAAAACACGCCTCATACTAAATAACCGCAGCCGAGCCGCGGATCCGAAATGCGTAACTCGAAGCGAGAGCTCTGCAACGCGAACCGACAGAGATAGAAAACGTGCGTATCAAAAATGACGAGACCTTTCATCTAGAGCGTACACAAAGCCGAAGGCCGATTCATCCCCGATAATAAGGTTAACTTTGTATACATCGGACAGTGGGGCAGGCGGGGTTCGAGAGCCGGCAAAGGTGCGGTCGCGCGGCTTAATAAAACGTCAAGAAATCTCGCAGCGGAATACGTTTGGAAAATCTGACCACATCGTTCGTATTCGACTCGTATACCGTAAAACGTAGGTATCCCGGGTGCTGCGAGTACGCACCTAGCAGGTTTTCTGGCCTCTTAAGCGCAGGAAGAAAAGGCCGCCGAACGCAATCTTTCTTCGGTGTGCTTTTGTTGAAACACGAACACGAGGATGGCGATGATGGCGATGATGATTACGAGACGATGCGGTACCGCAACGCGAAATATTATAGAGTTAAGCTACAAAACTCGGTTACAAGTATTCATTATATTCGCATAGTATACGAAGGGCCGACTGTATCGCGCCTCGCACCTCTGTACGAGGCTACGTATACGTATAAATATGTACTCCGGGGTTCTCCGGCTTTCTCGCCCTTCCAACGGAGCACTCTTTCGCCAAAGGTACGAGGCACAGCGTAACGTATACGTAGTACGTACGCGCCGCCAATATGAAAACTTCTTAAAGGCATTAAAATTTTACACGATCAACGGCAAAGGCATTTCTCGGCATTGTTCCGCGCGCCTTCGTATTCCGCCCATCACGTCGCGGGCGAAAATTAGAATTCTGAATCATTAACGATGTACACGCTTTAATCTGATACTGTAGATGTATATTAAGCATCCGTGTGTATTCGTCTTCCCTCCTCGTTCGTCTCGGTTCGCGTAATTCCTTTCCATATCCGTGTTAGGGGCGGATTGGAAAAAATATGGATTTTGACGAAAATTGGCGACGTGGATTGTTTTGAGTGGGAGATCTTCTGGGAAAATTGTGTGCTCCAGATTGAAAGGGGTTGGAGCTAGGGGATCTAAAAGTGGGTTTATTTTCGAAAAAGAGTGTTTTTAGTCAGTTTTTGGTAGTGTCAGCTCCTGGAAGCCTCGATCACTACTAAAAAGGTGTGATTTGAGTTCTGGATGCAGTGTGGTCAATTGAATTACTCTCAAAAAAAGGTAATTTTAGTGAACTAACTACACCGAAAAAGTGACAAAAAACATGGTGTCCATTCTCTGGAAAACCGGGAAAACCGGGAAAAGTCAGGGAATTTTGGTGGTCTGGAAAAGTCAGGGAAAAGTCAGGGAATTTCGGAATTTTCTCTGGAATTTTTCGAAAATCCCAAAAAATGTAAATCATTTAAAAAAATGTTTTTTTGCTTATTTTATTATAAATTTTTCAAAAAAATTCGCCCTCGCTCCGCTCGGGCCAAATTATTACATCTTTTATCCAATTATTGTCTTATTCATCATTTTTTGTCGGTCGTAATGTACAATAAAATTGATACATATTTAAAATGCATGTTTTTGTCCATTGAATTATGAATTATCCAAAAAAATTTCCCTCGCTACGCTCGGGGTAATTTACACTTTTTCTTTCTACAGAATTTATTTTTAATCTTAAGTTTTTTGGAAACTTACTTTTTAATGAGCTGTAATGAGAAAGAAACGTCATGATGCCCTTGACCACGATGTTGAAAAAAAAGGGAGGGAATGGAACAAAAATCGAAATTATTGGCCATCTTTTAGAAAACATGAATGAGGGAAAAGTGATGAATTTTCATCTTTTGAAGATCTTTTTTCGCAAAAATTTTCGCCCTCGCTTCGCTCGGGCTCAACACATTTATATATTTTCATAAAACGATTTATATTTTACCTTCTCATTCACTTTTTCATTTATTGGTACAAACTAAAAAATTGCAAGGGATTGCGTGAATTTATAAATTTTGAGACAAGTGTTTTTCATTTTGGAGGGGAAGGGGGGAATGAAATGTGAAGAAAATTTTGAATTTTTAGCCCGGAAAAATCCGAATTTTTATTCGCTCAATTTGGTTAACACCCTGGCATAATTTTTTTCATTTTTCAAAACTTAATTTTGCGTGGGAATACTTGGTTTTTCCTTTTTATTAAAATTTTTTCTGTAGGTAATAATTTCAAATTTTCACATTTTTGTGGTGAGGGGGAGTTGGATGGGCGGAAAAATTTTCAGAATTGAATTTGAATATTTTTTTTGACCCGAAGAAGGGCATCTAAAGATCTCGTAAAAAGTATCTAGTGATTTTGAAAAAAAAAATCGTAAGACCCTATCCATTTTATATCATTTTTATACAAAATTTCGGGATGTAAGTACATCACGCGAAAAAATTACTCCCCCCCCCCCCTTCCCTGGTTTACGAATATCATATTTATAAGGTCTGGAAAAATTCGAAAAATTGGTCTGGAAAACCTGGAAAAGTCAGGGAAAATCATTTCTGAAATAATAGTGGACACCATGAAAAATTCTCACTTTGGATGCATTTTTACTGAAACAGGGTGTGTAATAGGGTGGATCGCGAAAAAAAAAACATATCTCAGATTTCAACCAAATTCGCTGGGGTTGTTGGGTCATCATTGGAGACTACCCAAAAAAATTTTGAGCCCCCTAGGTGAAGAGGGAGGGGAGCTAGGGACTCTTAAAGGGCACCTCCTTTTGAAAAAAACGCGGTTTTTTGTGTTTTTTAGCTCGAAAATATGGCGTACGATTCACGAAAGAGCACTAAAAAGATGCGATTTGAGTTTCTACACCCCCCTGAGCAATTGCCGCCCCTCGAAAATGAAAACCCATTCTGCTACCCGGGGGTCCAAAAGTTGCAGATCGCGAAATTTCAATGTTGTGAGATTGTATTTGGCCTCGAATTGATTTCTTTGACACCGGACAATTTTATAATTTTTTTTTTCTAATTTTTGAAGAAAATTTTGAAAATTTTCTTCGATCAGTGTGACTAACCGCAAATTGTAATATTCAAATTTATGGGATTCGCGTTGATCTGATCATGTATATCTAATCGCCAAAAAAATTGAAGCAAAAAATTTTTAATTTCAAAACATTTCAAAGCAAACTTGAAGAATACAAAAATTGGAACAAGAGAAAAACTCATTTACAATCTACTTACAAAAATTTCGAACGTTTTAAATTACATGCAACTTTTTCTTTGGTTTGTACCTAGAAAATTGATGGTTCATTTTATCAATTGTTTAGACAAGAATGCCGAAAAAATCGAATTTGGTTAGAAGTTACATATTCGTCGAGTAGAATAAGAATAAGATAATTTGTATTGGCGGAAAAATGAGCGGAAAATGTAGAATTTTTCTTAGAATCAAATTCAGAAAATGAATGTGGGTAAAAAAATGACAAAATTTTTTTCTTAGTGGTCGAGTCACTGGCATGAGAATTTTTTAAAATCATGATTTCTATAGCCATGAAAAAAATTGATTCAAAATTAATCTGTATTCCATACATTGGTGTTTCATAACTTACAATTGGCTGCACTGGTATAAAAAATTTTCTCTACAATTGATTTCCAATCATTTAAAAAACAACAAAAAACTGGTGTTTTTCTTTAGCAATTAGGTATAGATGATCAGAACAACGCGATTCCCATAAATTTGAATATTACAATTTGCGGTTGGCCACACTGATCGAAGAAAATTTTCAAAATTTTCTTCAAAAATTAAAAAAAAAAAATTATAAAATTGTCCGGTGTCAAAGTAATCAATTCGAGCAGAGTTGCGATAACGGGAACGGAACGGAACGGAACGGAATAACGGAACGGTAACGGATAAAATTGCCATTTTTAGAACGGAACGGAACGGGTCAAATATTTTTTAGAACGGAACGGAACAGAACGGAACGGGTCAAATATTTTTTTAGAACGGAACGGAACGGAACGGAACGGATCAAATTTTTTGAGGATGGAACAGAACGGATTAATTTTTATTACTATTTGTTACATTGTTTTCATATTTTTTCAATACTCGCGCCACTGGTGGTATTTGAATTTGATAAATGATAACAATGATAATTGATAACTTGATCAGATTCAGAATTAATTCAAATATTTTATTTTATGAATTTTTATAAAATATCTGAGCTGAAATTCAGTTTGTAATTAATTTGTTATATTTTATGAATCTTTTAAAAAATTGAGTTGAAATGCATTGAATTTTATCCAAAAAAAGAAATTAGAAATTTCTCATTCTAATTGTAAAATTCAATGTACAATAAATTTTGAATTGATTAAAAAAATTAAACTTTTTCAGGTGTTAATTTAAAATTGAAATTATTCATTTTGATTTTTTCAAAATTTTATGATTTCAAACATTTTTATTAAATTATCTTTTGGTGAGCTCGACGTTAAATTTTGATATACCTAATGTGCATTTCCCGACTTAACAGAAATACCATTTTCTGTAAAACGATACTGATGGCTGAAAATTAGAAAAAAATTCACGATCAGCGACTTGGATTTTTAGCCAAAATTTGAACTTGTGTAGTAAAATTTAGGTCATCTCAAGATCAAAAATCTAACGGGAACAGAACGGAACGGAATAACAGAATGGTAACAGATAAGATTGCCATATTTAGAAGGGAACGGAACGGAACGGAACGGAACGGATCAATTTTTTTAGAACGGAACGGAAAAATTTTTTTAGAACGGAACGGAACGGTAAAGGAACGGAAATTTTTTTTTAGAACGGAGCGGTAACGGAACGGTAAAATTATTTTTGGAACGGAACGGAGAAATTATTTTTCAGAACGGAACGGAACGGAAAAATTATTTTTGGAACGGAACGGAACGCGATCCGTTATCGCATCCCTGAATTCGAGGCCAAATACAATTTTACAACATTGAAATTTCGCGATCTGCAACTTTTGGACCCCCGGGTAGCTGAATGGGTTTTCATTTTCGAGGGGCAGCAATTGCTCAGGGGGGTGTAGAAACTCAAATCGCACCTTTTTAGTGCTCTTTCGTGAATCGTACGCCATATTTTCGAGCTAAAAAACACAAAAAAACGCGTTTTTTTCAAAAGGAGGTGCCCTTTAAGAGCCCCTAGCTCCCCTCCCTCTTCACCTAGGAGGCTCAAAATTTTTTTGGGTAGTCTCCGATGATGACCCAACAACCCCAGCGAATTTGGTTGAAATCTGAGATATGTTTTTTTTTCGCGATCCACCCTAGTGTGTAACAGGTCAAGCTGTCCTGATAAGTCAAACTTTTTTCAAAAAGGTCATGCGGATCCTGAAAAGCCAAGTTTTTTGACCAATTTAGGTACCCTGATTTACTCAAAAGGTCAAGTTTTTTCAAAAATTCAAAAAAAACTCCTATTTACTCTTGAAAAGTTGGGAAAAAAATTGTTCATTTCATTTTTAGATTTTTGGTCCGGCATTTATGCTATCACGGTATCGGTGTACAGGGTGTCTAACGAGTCTGATAAGTCAAGCTTTTTCAAAAAGGTCATCCGGGTCCTGAAAAATCATCTTTTTGACTAATTTACTCTAATTTACTCAAAAGATCAAGCGTTTTTCAAAATTCAAAAAAAACTCTCATCTTCCCTTAATGAATATTTTTTTTTAAAGGTGAAAAAGTACAAATTTTTCAGTTAATATTTGTTTTGGGGCTCTATTTTTTTATTTTTTTGAAAATCGCCAATTTTTCTAATCTTAGTTCTCGCTTTGCTCGGGCATATGTCTAAAATTTATATCAGAAATAAGGGTCAAAGATGTCACCTCTCCTTTTATATTAAAACATTGTATAAACAATGAAGAAATTTTAGATTTTGAATGCCTTTCTCTTCAAAAATTTTATTTTCAAAACGATGATATGAACCTTTCCTTTTCAGCCCAGACAATTAATATTTTAAAATGAAAAAAAAAAATGTCCTTTTCATTTATAAAAGGACTCTGTAACGATCTCGATTGGAATTTTCAAAAATGTTTCGATTTTTTTGGAAGGAGATTTGGAGATGAGTCCGTAGATATCGTTTTTTTGAAAGTTAAAACATAACACGAAAAAAAGCACGAATTTTAGTAAAAAGATTTCAGATTCTGGGTGCTCTTTTTTCAAAAATTTTTGCCCTCGCTTCGCTCGGGTTCAATAATTTTACACACTTCTTCTTCAAAATTAAGATATGAACTTTTCTCTTCCATCTCAGAAATTGTGAATATTTTGAACCCGAAAAAAATTGCCGTAATTCATTAGAGGACTTGATGGTGACCTCGAATAAAATTTTCAATTTTTTACAGGGGAGGAGGTTATTAAGGAATTTACACACAGATGTGTAGCCTGGGGGAGAGGAGGGTTTAACAGCCCCAGGCACAGAGACGCATAAAATTTTTTGTTGGGGGGGGGCTTAAAAAAAGCCACGCAAAAAGTCTTTCCAAAAAGTCAACTTTTCATTTCTTGAAAATACAGTATCCCATAGAAGTCTTGTCCATTTGAAACACTTCTCAATATCTCAGAACTGAAAAGAGATAACAAGACGGTTCAAAAGGCAGTGTGTTCCTGGCGACCAGGAAATTGAAGATCGATAATCATAATCAAACTTTCAGTCCTACCAATAGGGTGTCCATAAATTAAGAAACCGTTTTTTTTAAATTGAAATAGAGTCTACACATTGACGGGATTAAAATGTGGTGTGTTTTTTGAAACCGGTTCAGTAGTTTCGAACCAGTTCTCGGTAATATCCAAAAAAGAGGAGATATGAAAAAAAACGTTTGTAACAAAAGTTTCAGAGAATTGAAAAACAATTATTTTTTGTCTCATAAGTTTTTTCCTCATCTTGCAGTGGAAAGAAGTTATGGCACAAAGAACTAGAGTATAATTTTTTCTTTTTCGAGCCTAACTTTTATTCCACACTTTTTTTGATATCTCCACTTTTTGATAAATCGACTTGAAAAAAATACCCAAGAAACTTGGAAAAATTTGGTTCATCTTGCACCGGTTTCAAAAAAGTGGAAATATCAAAAAAAAAATGAAAGAAAAGTTGTAGAAAATTAAAAACTCAACATTTTACGTTCTTATTGAAACTGAAATAATTATTTCACACTTTATTTTTTCATGTTTGTCAAATAAGCATTTTATGATTTTTCTGAATCCGTATTTCAAGGTGTAATTCCAGGGGGGATGAGGGACACAGTGAATTATCGCACATTTTCGACCGAAATATATTTTTCTGATTTTTTGGTCTTGAAGTGCAATTGTTTCCATTTTCTTAGGACAAATTTTTATTCTTGTTCGGCTCTCGTTCTCAGAAATTTTGGTTCTTTGATTTTTTGCTCCTTCTTTGTTTTCAAATTTCGTTCCAGTTCGCGTTCTTCAAAAATTTTCGTTCTCATTTTTGATCTTCATTTTATATTTTTGTGGGATATATGTGACACGTTTTGCGATTGGGGGACTTGGGGTGAAAAACAAACTTTTGCAGGAGAGCTAAATAATCGAATACGAATGATAAAATCGAAAACAATTTTCATTGTTTTTTTTCTAGTTAGAACCTTCCTCTTTAAGATATGAGTGGTCTTTTTGGTGGAAAAAATATTTTTTATGGAAAATTAGCTAGGTTAGTTTTGAACTCATCAACATAAAATTCATTTGAATGGTTTTGTTCGTTCTCAATGGTCAAAAATAATACTTCCATTAGATTCTTCGTGAAATTTTATATAAGAATAAATTACAATTTGAAAATTATTCGTGAGTAAGGATTACTTATTACAGTTTTTACGATTTTGCAGATGAAAAAATAAACTCATTTTTCAAAAATGGATGATTTTTCTCAGAAAAATGCAAAATTTTAGAGGGAAATGCAGAATTTTAGAGGGAAGGTGATTGGGGGGGGGAGGGAAATGAAAAACTGACAGATCGACATTCCTATTCCATTTTTCAACATTTCATAGATTGAAAAATCAACTCATTTTTCCATAAGATTTTCCTGATTTCCATTTTTTTTTACTAAAAAGAAATTGCTTTTGGACACTCATAAAGAAGGTATAAAAAAACAATACAGACTGGAGACCCATTATACGCCATCCTACTCCATTTTACAGCATTTCTCGCCAAAAAAATTACCAAAATTTTTCTACGTTTTTACTCCAAAAATTGCACTTGAACGCTTATGAAGAAGGTATAAAAAAGCAATACGGATTGTGCACCTAGTATATGTCATTCTGCTCTATTTTACAGCGTTTTCTCGCCAAAGAAATCAAAATTGAAAAAATAATGTATTTTTAGGTAAATTTTTGTTCTTTTGGTTGATAACACTGATTTGAGAGAAAAAAAGAAAAAAATGATGATTCAATTAAATTCTTTTTCCTGTCTATTAAACATGCCCCAAGAATCGCCCACTTTCATACTCTCTCATTCCAAATCAGTGAAAAATCAGTGATGAACAGTCAGAATTGCAGCACAGGAAAAACCAGTGAAATTCACTGATTTTCAGCGATTTTTCACTGATTATTCAAAGAATTTCACAGATTCTTCAGTATATTTCATAAATTGGGGTTTCAGTGAATTTTCACTGATTTCCAGTAATTCTCTTTCACTGACTTGCTTTCAGTGAAAATTTTTTCACTGATTTATTACTGTGCTGCAATTCTGACTGTTTTTCAGTGTTTTTTGATAAATTTCACTGATTCAAAAATGAGAGAATATCATTGGTTGATCAACACTTCAGTTTGAAAAGTAAAACTGCTCTCCTCCAAAAATCACCTTTTGGATCAACTCTCCCATTCCGAATCAGTGAACAGTCACTGATAAACAGTCAGAATTGCAGCACAGGAAAAATCAGTGAAATTCACTGATTTTTAGTGATTTTCACTGATTATTCAAAAAATTTCACAGATTTTTCAGTAAATTTCATAAATATCACTGAGTTTTCAGTGAAAAATTTGTCACTGATTTATTATTGTGCTGCAATTCTGACTGTTTTTCAGTGTTTTTTGATAAATTTCACTGATTCAAAAATGAGAGAGTAAGCCACTTTTTCTCTCGTAGGTCACCTTTTTTAAAATGAAGGAATCTTCCAAAATATTACATGTGCAAATGCTGCCTGCCTAGTTCAAAATTCCTTGCCAAAACCATTCGTAGTTGATTTCACCTTTCGGTCGATTAGTGTCTCTTTATCATTCTCGTTTACGCCGATCGAGATAAACGAACACGATGCTAATGAAATTACGTAATTTTTCTGTTCCAGATTGTAGGCAATACCGATATACATAAAAAGATGGTCGTCGATGTGTGAAATCAGCGGAGCTCAACAGAGGTTACCCCGACGTTCGAATGCGATGAATTCGACGACAACGTTCGAGAATTTTAATTTCCTTTTTTTTCATTTTTCTCTTTTATTTTGATTTTTTTCGTTTAAAAAAAGAATTTTTTTCAAGTTTTCTACGCACTAGCTGGATCTCCGAAAAATGCTCTTTCCGTCTTGTATGTAACGTATACAATATCTTTTCTCTAATATTTTCTTTTTATTTTTGATTTCCTTTTCTTACGGTACTTTTGGTAATTAAACGTGCGTCGGCGATGGCCGCGACGTGGCGTGAAGAGCGTACCGCGTACGCCGGTCTGCGTGACGCTGGCGTGGCGGCTACCGAGAGTCATAATATAAACATAATAAATTCAGCATTTAACCGACCTATTCTCTCTGTCCCCCTCCCCCCTCCCTTAAGTCAACGTGTATATCTACTTTGTGAATGGAAGCATGCGCTTGAGCCTATTTCACTATTTCGGGCGAGTATAATTTTTTAAATTATTCGAAGCCTTCTTATATACGAAATGTATTTGTCTAACGACGCGTGTATATACAAAGCCCCAGGATGGTAATTTGTTTCTTTCTGCTGTATTTTTTTTCTCTTTTTTTTGTTTCTCTCTCTGTCCTGAAAAATTCGCAGCTCAAAGGAATTACTATATACTATTGTAATATGTACTACGATAGCGTGTAACTTTTTTTTTCCTCGTTCGAGTTTCCAGGATCCACCTTTTTAATCTACGCGACCGCGTTCATTGTCGTCGTCGTTAATTTTTGCGACCGCGTCGCGTCGTCGGGTTACCTTCGTGACGTGTCGGCCAACGCCGCCCTGAAAAGCGAGACCGCGACGCGACGTGAGCCCAGAACATAAATTTTTCTATTTTTTTCTATTTTAAATAATTTATAAGTTTTGTTCTCTTTATTTAATTTTTCGTTTTGTGATTTTTCTTCCATTTTGCAAAGTATATAAAAAAAGTGGAAAAAATTTGCGCTTCAGTGACGAACGTTGCAAAGCTCAAAATGCGCCTACGACCCGAATGCCTGTGATCGATAAGGATGCTCAAAATATTTACGTTATGCCCTTCCCTACTTTCGCCCTCGACTAAGAAAACAAAGAGGCACCGAGGCGGATTTTTCGGCCCAGTCAACGAGATTCGTCGAATCGACTGCCATGCCGCCGAATAAGAAAATTTCATTTACAATGTGTTCCAAAAGGCGGTCTATAAAGTTATGCTTGTTTGTACATTGTACAAGGATGCGGCATACCGGCCGGGTTCTTAGAGAGCGATGTGACCACATGTAACGATGCAGCAACGTTTACCTAAGGTTTAGATACCGTTTAACGCTTCGTTTGTTATCGAATGGTTTTTGGTGAAAATTGTAGCCATATGGGTAACTTCGCCGCCTGTAAATAGGTTGCCCTTTGTGGCGGTTCTCTACGAAGATTTGCGTGAATTCGGTACCGCGTATCGTTATTTTACTGCGGAATATGCGTAGAGATGGAATGAGCGGAGGAGGAACGGTTGGATAGGGTGTGTACTCGTAAAGGTAATGAAAAATGGAAGGGAAGGGGGAAGGGGTGGGAGAATTTTTCTCTCGGTCGAATATCACGAAGGGTGTTTGAAATTCAATTATATGCTGGAAATTTTCGGCTGGAAATTTTCTATTTATATAAGTACGGCGTACGGTTGATTCGAAGGTTGGAAAATGAGGTAATTTTCGGTTTGGAGGATGAAACGGTTCGTCGTCGGTGATTTGGGGGTTGCAGGGTCCGATGAAGGGTTTCAACGGATACAACGTATATGTTTTGGAAAAATGCTGACTTGGTGAAGATTTTTCGAATATATTTTTAGTGATTTGAAGTCGGGTTTGGGTTATTTTTGGATATTCGTCGTAATTCTTTGGTCATATCAAGTGGTAATTTTCGGATGTAAAAAATATTCAATGATTGGTAATTACTCGAAGTGAATTATTTGGTTACATTTTCCAGTAATTTTTACTTTTCTTGGTCGATTTTCACTGGTTCATGGAAAATTAGAGGTGATTGGGGATTCTCCATGTGATTTGTCAACAATTTCTCTTCGTTTAGTGGCAATTCCAATAAAAAAACTCATGATTTTCATGAATAAGTGGTCATTTTCAACATATTTTCGGCAAATTTTCGTATATTCTTGACAATTTCCTTCAAATTACGGGTAATTACGAGAACTTACCCAGTAATTACAAACGATTACCTTAAATTACGTAATTATGAAAACACCTTTGATTACGGGTAATTACGAGAACTTACCCAGTAATTACAATTACCTCTAATTACGGGTAATTACGAGAACTTATGCGGTAATTTCAATTACCTTTAATTACAGGTAATTACGAAAACTTACTCTGTAATTACAATTACCATGAAATGCAGGTAATTACGAAAAATTACCCGGTAATTACAATTACCCTTAATTACGGGTAATTACGAGAACTTACCCGGTAATTACAATTACCCTTCATTACGGGTAATTACGAGAACTTACTCGGCAATTACAATTACCTTTAATTACGGGTAATTACGAGAACTTACCCGGTAATTACGGGTAATTACGAGAACTTACCCGGTAATTACGGGTAATTACGAGAACTTACCCGGTAATTACGGGTAATTACAAGAACTTACCCAGTAATTGCAATTACCTTTAATTACGGGTAATTATGAGAACTTACCCGGTAATTACAATTACCCTTAATTACGGGTAATTACGAGAACTTATCCGGTAATTACAATCACCTTGAATCACTGGTAATTGCGAAAAATTACCCGGTAATTACAGTTACTTTGACTTATGGGTAACGACGAACAATCACCTTGAATTACCGGTAATTGCAAGAAATTACCTGTAGATTACTAGTAATTACGAATAATTACCTCAAATTATTGAAAATGAAATGTAATTACCTTGAATTACTGGAAATTAAAAGATATAATTCTAAATTCTGGTAATTTTGGGTAATTATCTGTGAATTAGTACTCTAGTAATTTTTCGTAAATTACTGGTACTTACCTGAAGATTATTGACATTTTCCTATGAAGTTCTGATAATTCCTTGTAAATTACTGATTAATAATTATCAGCAAAATACTGGTAACTTGACGTGATTCAGTTGTAATTTTCTGTAAATGACTGATAGTTAACTTTGTATGTAAATTACTGGTGACTTGCGGTAATTTACTGGTAATTCCAATAAATTAGGTACTGATAATTTTGATAAATTGGACAATTTTGGCAAATTACTTGTAATCTTGATAAATTACTGGTAATTCTGATAAATTACTGGTAATTCTGATAAATTACTGGTAATCTCGAAAATTCTTTGGTAACGCTGATCAATTTTTGGTAATTCTGATAAATTCTTGGTAATTCTGATACTTTCTTCGTGATTCTGATACATTCTTGGTAATTCTGATAAATTCGTGGTAATTTAAAATTTTATTTCCGGTAACTCTGATAAACTCCGGTTAATTCTGGTAATTTGATGGTAATTCTTGGAATTTATGAGTAATTATAATAAATAACTGATAATTTTGATAAATTGGACAATTCTGGCAAATTACTTGTAATCTTGATAAATTTTTGGTAATTCTGGTAAATTACTGGTAATTTCGGAAATTTTTTGATAATGCTGATAATTGATAACTTTCTGGTAATTATGATACATTCTTGCTAATTCTGATAAATTCCTGGTAATTCTGATAAATTTGTGGTATTTTTATTCCCGGTAATTCTGGTAATTTGATGGTAATTCTGGTAATTTGATAGTAATTCTTGAAATTTATGGGTAATTATAACAAATAACTGATAATTTTGGGAATTTGGTAATTCTGGTAAATTACTTGTAATCTTGATAAATTTTTGGTAATTTTGGTGAATTACTGGTTCTCGAAAGTTTTTTGGTAATGCTGATATGTTTTTGGTAATTCTGATAAATTTCTGGTAGTTCTGATTAATTTCTGGTAATTCTGATAAACTCCTGGTAATTTTGCTAATTTGATGGTAATTCTTGGAATTTATTGGTAATTATAAATTAATGGGAATTCTGGTAGATTACTAGTAATGCTAGTAAATTGCTGGTAATGTTGATAAAGTAAGTCATGGGTAATTCTGATAAATTACTGTTGATTTCAGTAAATTAGCGGTAAGTTGAGTAAATTTTTGGTATTTTTGGCAAATTTCTGGTAATTTCTAAAAGTAATCAATAATTCCAGTAAGTTTCCAATAATTTTCGTTAATTTCAGGTAATTTCAAAAAAATATCCAGTAATTTCAGTATATTACTGGCATTTACAGAGAATTCTTTTTAATTCTGGTAAAACTTCATTGTTAATTTTATTCGCAAAATTTTAAATCAATTTAGAAAAAACTTCTCAACAAAAATCACGGATAGGTTAATATTTATACTCAAAATAGCGTGAAAAATTCAAACCAAATCCTTCCTTTTTTTTCGAAATAAGAACATACTTTTCGTTATCTTTCACCAATGCTACCAATTACCTTTAAATCCGCCCGAAAATTCGCATTTATCAACCATCCCATAACATAAATTTCTCGCTTTCGAAAAGTATCGCCGTAGATGGCGAGACAATAAACGAATAAAATCGATTATCCTAATGGCTCGAACTGGCAAAACAAAACGGAAAAAACGACCGGGCAAAAATCGAAAAGCGAATCTTTTTTCTAAAATATTTAAATTCCCATGGCAAGTTTTTTTTCTGCTCGCTAATTTCGTCTCTTTCTATACATCTCCGGTTTCTATTCTCAAATAAATAATACTTATCCGACTGAATGCGATTAGGAGAAAGGCGCAAATAAACGAAGCGGGGAGGTAGCGGGGTTTAAAAAAATACCAGTCAAACTTTAAACTTTCTTACTGTCACTGGCTTATCAAAACTAAAATAAAAGTAAAGTAAAATACAATGATAGATGAGTCGCAGATTATTCTGGCAAACTTTTATCGAAAAAATAACTCGAAAAAAAGAGTCTGGAAAGAGAAAAATGAAATAAAATAATGAAACATAATTGAAAGAGAAATCGAATTTCACCATAAAATTTAAGCTTCTGGTTTATTTTCGTGCAGCGAGAAGTTTACATTTTCCAGATTTTAAGGGGTTTTTTGCCAAACTGTCCCTCTTCTGGTGGCTGTGCAGTTTTGGGCGGAAAATGGAGAAAAGTATCCGAATTCGAGCCATATAACGGATTTAAAGGATCAGACTTGAAAAAAAAATAAGACAATGGTTCCGGTTCGGAGGGATTTTTCGTTCGACGGTGGCGCGAAACTGGCACTTTGGACCCTTTAGTATTCCGACAACGATCCGTTATCATTTAAAAATGTACGATAAGTTGGGATTGGGACGCGATGGCGTGTGTGAGTGTGTTGAATGGAAGATAAATTTTATTCTTTTTTCACCGCCGGTCTTCTCGGTCGCTCGCTGATTCGCTATATGGCCAGTCTGCTACGTTTATTCGAGGATAATACGAAAATTCGTATTCCGTTTGGTCTCGAAGCGACGACAATGGCGCGTCTTAGATTGGCGAAAATTTTCGCGAAATGACGATGGGGTTAAGAAGATGAGGAGGAGAATCGGCGGAGCACACGTTTCGCGGAGATAGATATAAAGACGTACACTAAGTAATGAATTTAGTCGAGATGTTTTTCCTGTGTAGATATTTATACGGTACGTAAAAACACGCTCGTCGATTCGACGGTCAGAATTGGGTTCGCGACGAGTGGCGCGAAGTGTTCTCTGCGGAGCGTTGGAAGCGGCGAAGAAGGCTGAAACGACGAAGGCGCGAAAAACTCTAGAAAGAGAAAAGATGGTTGAGAAAATGTTTTGAAAAATTACTTACAGTGTTGGAAGCACGAGACGAAGAAGGTGGGGAGGAATGGGGCACGACATCGAACCGCCGATAAGTTTTGCACACGCAGAAAAACCAATTGGTCTGTCATCCAAATAAGAAAAACTTTTCGAGTTTATTTTTGTTAAGAGGGCTATTGCCAGCCCCCTGGACCGCGCCCGCTTCGGCGTCATAATTCGATATAAGGCTCGGTGCGGCGCAGCGAGATCCACGTACAGTTTATTTTCGCCGAGGAGGGAACCATAGCGAAGTTGTGCCGCTTGGTTTATCGTTTTTGTAAAAAGAATGCCGCTAGGAGGGGGAGAGGGGAAGATCTTAATGCAGTACGTGGCCGCGTTTTAATCCCCATTGTACGATACGCGGCGCGGCGGCGAATTTTCCATCCAATTTTGATCTTATCTCGGTCGGTTGTGGCCGCTGCGCAGAAATTTTTTAATGAGAAAAGCCCCGGTCCGGTGAGCCGTCGGAGGCTGCTAATCCTCCGCTGACTTGTTGATTATATAAGTAAGAATTTATACGGTTTCTTCGAATCACCGAAATATCAGAGGTTGTCGAGTCGATGGAGGTATACAGGGTGTCCCTGGATTCGATGGTGCCCCTGAGATTACGATTTAGGCTATTTTTCCTACAGATTGGATTGGTGGTTGAGTGGGTTTCAGAGGAAGGGGCCGAAATTCAGTTGGCCAAGGGGAGTTCGGATTTTTCAGTATTTTGAGCCTTTGATTCATCGTTGTTCGATTTTCAAATGTCGAAATCTCTTTTAAAATGCAATTTAAGGCTAAATTCATTTCCATCTTTAAGAAAAAAATTGTAAAAGTTGTCAAATTTTGAAAATAATCGTCTCCCATTTCTCTCCAAAAGGAAGTTCGCCAATAAGATGAGCACTTTTTAGGTCTTACTGCAATTGGATGATTTTAGGATACTGATATTATCAATATTTTTATGATAAAAATGGTGAAATAAGTTGAAAAAGGGGAAATTTTTTTGTTAAATTTTAGAAAAAATAGAATTTGGATTTGAATTAAACCGATTTTCACTATTTTTTCTCTTAACTCTCTCATTCCGAATCAGTGAAAAGTCACTGATAGCAGACAGAATTGCAGCACTGGAAAAACCAGTGAAATTCACTGATTTTCAGCGATTTTTCACTGATTTTTCAAAAAAATTAATAAATTTTTCAGTAAATTTTATAAATATTACTGAGTTTTCAGTGAATTTTCACTGATTTCCAGTGATTTTTTTCACTGACTTGCTTTCAGTGGAAATTTTTTCACCGATTTATTACTGTGCTGCAATTCTGACTGTTTTTCAGTGTTTTTTGATAAATTGAGAGAGTACTCGGTGACAGTGGTGTTGCGCAATTGCATCAATGTTATTTCCATGTCCAATACCTTGAAATTTTTTCCATTTTTTTAAAAATTGCTTTCAATTTCTAAAACTTTTTTAACTGATATTTCTCAAATTTTCTTTCACTAATATGTATTTTTTAACCTTCATTCTTTTCAAAATGTTTACTAATTTTGAGTTTACCTGAGATCTTTCTAAAATCCATTTTGCTAAATAATTATCCATCCTATAATTTTCTCAATTTTTAAAATTTTTTTCAGATTCAACAAAGAGTAAAATTTTTTATGAAATGAGAACATTCAAATAATTATAACTTTTTCAAAATCTTATCTCAAGTGGGGGCCATGGTCAAAATTGATCAAAACCTGGGTTATCCTTGACCATATTGGAGAAAATTAGGAAAATAACTCTTTTTGATCATTTGATACAACAATTTTGGTCAATTTTGACCATAGCGCGTCCAAGGGTAAATTTTGAAAAAAATATGTTATTCTAGATTAATAAGGTACCTGAAAATTATTTTTTTTAAATTTTTCCCAGAGTCCTTCATAGGTAAGGAGGGCCTCAAAATACTGAGTCGAATTTTTAGAGGGGAAAAAGCGGAGGGGGGAGCTGTGAATTTTTTTGTGAAAGCCCTTACATACTATACCTACATTTATACCCAAATTTGAAGAAAATCGGTGGAGCCAATCCTGAGAAAAAAAAACTATTTTCCACCGTTTGAGTCTTTACTCAAGAATTACTCAACTTAAGGGTCTGAAACTCAGGGAAATAATGTATTTCTAGGGTATCTTATACCCTGTAAGTATCGTTTCAAAATTTCTCAGGGGCCGATTTACCATTCTTACCCAGACATGCTCTTTCAAACTGAAAAATTTTTCAAGTTGAAAAATATTTTGAGAAAATTCAGAGCTGAAAAAAAAAATTTAATTCAAAAAGACTTTGATTTGTGAAAATTCAAAGTTGATAACCATTTTGGAGTTGATAAAGAACTTGAGAAAATTCAAAATTGGTAGGTTTAAAAATTTTTAAAATAGGTATATAAGTATAATTATTTTAAGCTCAAGGTTGGAAAAAATTTCGAGTTGAAATTTTTCAAATTTGAAAATTCCAGGTTAAAAATTTTTGAAGTTGAAAAAAATCTCAAAAAATTAAAATCTGATGAAATGTTGGAAAATTTTTCGAGTTGAAATAAATTTTTTTTTAAAATACAAAGTTCGAGAGAATCAAAGTAGGAAAAAAATTTGAAATTAATTTACAGTTGAAACAATAATGAGAATTTTTTTTTGTGTTTTTCAAAAAAAAATAAATCATTCTTAATAAAATTGAAAAAAATGATCAAAATCGTTTTCTTGGTTTCAATTTGCGGATTTTTAAATTCCTGTCTAAAATGAAGCTCAAGCATTGGCGCTCCTAGCGGGCAGAGGTCTTTTCACTGACCCAAAATATTCGACCCCTCTTCTAATTTCAGTTTAGGCAACCCTATCAACTCGGTGAGCTATTTATCCCTGAAATTCGCGTATTAGGCAACTTTTTTCACCTCTGTGTCGAATAAGTTGCCTATACCGCCGGTCCTGGTATTTCTCCGGTCTAAGGACACCCTGTATAATATGTAAACGGTCGCAGCTCGTTATTTGTGGGTCACGTCGACGTCGAAGTAGCAGTTCGCTAATGACCCGCGAAAATACTTCCATTTTTGAAATTTCCTACTAGATTTACGGCGATGGTCGACGAAAGCTGGTCGAGGATGGGGAATTTTCACGCTCGTGTAGTTTGATCGTGGTCGAAGGTTGCTCGGATGCGTTAAGACAATCTCTCACTCTCGTATTCCATATTCGCCGATGTACTGTAATCGGAATACGAAGAGAAAACCACATAATACAGAGCAACGTACGCTTAGAAGGGCGAAATGTAATGGAAATGAAGAAAGGTAAATCGAGTATTGGGTAATTTGGTATTGGGGTTCGGGAAGAACGACTACGACACAATTACGTCGGGTTTTTTATTCCGAGTGAGGAAAAAATGTCGACATTGTCGTCGGATAATCAAATCGAGCTGGAAAAATTTTCTCGTACGAATATTTCTCGTTGACTGTGGAAATTCGCCTTGTTGACTGTTTAATCGAGTCGAGAATTTTCTAAGATAACAAAATACCATAATGTAAACACACGTACGTAGCTACGTACCTACGTTTATTTTCTCTCGCAAAACACAAACGCAGCAGCACCTGTGCCAAAATTACGGTGGCGGAGATCGGTGTCGGTGTTGGAAACGGTGTCGTTTTTTTAGGGGCGGTTAATGGCGAAACGTCGACGACGGGTGCGGGGTAATAGCACAGGAAACAGAAATGTTTTCAGGTTACGGTTGCATTCGATAGGAAAGGGGTACTTAAAATGCGATATTTTCCGAATTTTTGTTTTTTAATATTATTTTATCGTCCTAGTCTTATTTTCGTTTTTCGTTTTCTTTTTTCGATTTATCGTGTATGGCTTATTTATTTTAAAGAAATTTCTAATTACATAATGGAGAAATTTTTAGTGATTTTTTTTCTCGCGTAGTCGTATACATTTTAAAAGAGAGGAAAAAATAAAAAAAAATTAGAATTCGGGCAGTCGATTGGTTGAATTTGAAATTTTAAAAAAAGAGACCATGTTTTAACGAAATGTAGAAAAATTTTACGTATTTATTAAGGTATGTAGTTGAATTTTTTTATCACATGAAAATTTTCTTGTTTTTTCTTCTTTAAAAAAAAAAAACTTTCTTTGTTAATTTATTGTAATTTTGTTTTGTAAATTTCTATCATCTTTACGTTGTGTACATACCTATACATATATACATATTATAAATATATTTACTTTTATCTTTTTACAGAATCTTCAGTTTTTCATTTTTGTAACTTGATTTTGTTCTTTTTCTCTCTTTCTTTCTCTTTCTGTCTTATTTATCGCGTATTATTTTCTATATTTTTTCTCTTTCTATTTACGTTTCCCTTTTCTTTTATTCACTCGAATTAGCTTCGATGAATTATTTTCGGTTATACCTTCTCCCTTTGTTCTTGAGGAAAAAAATTTTTAAAAGTGTTCTTAAGCTCGTTAGTGTTTACTTTTATTGGCACTTGTATTATTATTTTGTAATACTATTGTTACCACTTGTAATACATATCTTTACTTATATTGGTTATTACTTGGATTTATAACCGGTTTATTATTCGCTTCTGTTAAGAATAGAATGGTAGTGTCGGCGATGCTCGATTGCGTTGTATTCTTTAGCGAATAATTCCCGTATTAGTAACCAATTCTTGTTTTCAGTTTTGAGGTTCCCGGTATAGCGAAGTGGGTCGAGAAAGTAAAGGGGTTTTTATGTTACGTTTTGAGGAATGATTTGAAACCGGTTGATTGGAATTAAATGACCGGTTTGGTAACTGGTTTTGAAAAAGTGTTACCGGAGAATATGAATTCTCACCGAAATGATGATTTTGAACCGATTCTTGTGACTGGTTTGAACCGGTTCGAGTGTTGAGGAAACTGGTTTCAACTGGATTGATCGTAATTAAAAAAATTGTATTCAAGAATCGATTTCAGGTTTCCTCTAAACTGGTTTCTCAATTCAAAGAAACCGTAATGGATTTACCAAGGTAACAAGAGATCAATTCGAACCGGTTCGAACTGGTTATGGATCTGTGTCGTTATTTATTCGGACATGTAGAATTTTATATTAGTAATGGTAAGTTAATGTTGAAAGTTGGTTTAAATTTTGATCCCCAATTCTCCTAATTCGTCGAATTTGAGTGAAAGTTGAAACCGGTTTCAATCGGTTGATGTTCTAAACTTGACATCTAGACAAATTGTTACTTTCTCATTTGATTAAATATAATCTAAAAAAAAAAAAAAAACATACTAGTGAAAGTAATTAAACATTGAATAGAACTGGTTCCTTCTGGGTTGCTTTTGAAAACCTGGTTTTCATAGAAATGTGTGGGATGGGTTCATCTGAAAATAACTTTTCCAACTGGTTCAATTTTTTTTCATCGAATATTTCTACTGATTACTATCACAAACCGATTTGAACTATATAATTTGATGAAACCAGTTTAGATGAAAGAAAAATGTAATGAAATGAAGTAAAATTATTGTAAAATTTATTGTTATGTATTGCGGGTTATATGTTTTGAATCATTATGTTAATGATTTTGGGATTTAAAAACTGGTTCCGGTGAAATACCTACAATTCTATGTGATTTTTATCGATAAAACTGGTTACCAGAAAATTTTCAATCTGAAAAAAATAGTCTAGATGCTTCTAAATGACAACCGTGAGGAAACTAATTTAGAAATCAGTTTTTGTTGATACGGTTTTGAAATGGTCAAACTCAAAACCTATTAAAACTACCATAGTTGAAACCTGTTAAAATCAGTTTCATGTCTTTGAAACTAGATTTAACTAGTTCAAACTAGTTGAAAATTATTAACATTCACTTGAATGTAGTCAAATTGACTGAAACATGTATAAACCTATTAAAATAAAACTGGTTGAAACCGTTTGGAATTGGTTGCAACTGATTAAACCTGTCAAAACTGGTTGAAACCGGTTGCAACTGGTTAAAACTGCTTAAAACCTGTTGAAACTGCTAAAAACCTGTTGAAACCGGTTTAAACTGCTTAAAACTGCTTAAACCCTGTTGAAATTGGTTGAAACCGGTTTTAACAGATTTAAACTGGTTAAAACTGCTTAAAACCTGTTGAAACTGGTTGAAATTGGTTTAAACTGTTTAAAACCTGTTGAAACTGGTTAAAACTGCTCGAAACCTCTTAAAACTGGTTAAAACTGCTTGAAACCTGTTGAAACCGATTGAACTTGGTTAAAACTGTTTAAAACCTGTTAAAACTGTTGAAACTGGTTGGAACCGGTTAAAACTGGTTAAACTGGTTGCAAACCATAAAACATGTTGAAACTTCGTTCAACTGCATAAAACGTATTTAAAAAGTTGAAACTGGTTGAATCTGGTTCAAACTGGTTAAAATTGATTAAACTAGTTGAAATTGGCTCTTCTGTTGAATATTTTCAATTTTCGTCATTCATAATTACTTGATTTTTTCTAAAGAACCGGTTCTTTTGAATTATTTGTAACAATTCATTCTCAAACGATCACAATTTGAAACCGGTTTCATCTACCATTAAACCGGTTCAATCCAGCCGACGAAACGAATTCCGTCAAAAATGTGGAATTTTTTGATGTGACCAACTGACTAGGGGAAGAAACATTCTATTTGGCGTTTTTTTTGATACCTAATCCTCGCGGTATCATTATTTCACTGTGATCAATTAACCAGACGCGATTACACAACCACAGCTTTCGCTAGGCCCCTTTTTTTTCGAAAAAAATCAAATTTTCATCAAATCATGGCTGTGAGGTAGAACGTTAAACGATGAACGCCGTATAGCGATGTAATTTTTATTTATAGAAAGCGCATAGAAACCGGAAGTTTCTAGATTCGTTTTTCGCGACTAGTCAAAAAAAAAAATATTGAGAAAAGAAACACAGTACACACAAAAAAAGGGAACCTCATTAATTCTTGTTACCTTAACGTGCTCCCGACTCGAATAATCTGTTGTGACTAATTTTAACTATATTTTTAAAGGCTTTTTATTTAATCGCCTTAGCTTGATTGAATCGCATTAGTTTCTCTTAGCTCGGTCGTTCATCAACGAAAAAAAATTTCGCTTTTGTTAGTAATAAGACTGCATCGGTAGGATGTTTATCATAATTGTCTATATTTTTAGCACATAGCTTCCTTAATTTCCATTCTCGATATCAAATTTTCGAATCATTTCCTTTTGAAATTTTAATCTTCATCTGTAGGAATTTTTTTCTAAAATTTACTTTTATATTTATCGCAAATGATATAATTATCGTATTAGTACAATTATTGTGAATAATTCGATATAATTTTTTTTTTTCGGTGATAATATATACCTTCTTGTTTATACCTATTTAATTCTAAGAGTAATTACGCTACGAAATTGTTCTCTTGTATATTACAAATCAGCGTATGTAATCGGAAAAGCCGCGAGTAAAAAAATGTTAGGGACCACGCAAACGTCTGCAATACGATAAGCAAAAACTACGAAGCGTCGTACGCTTTGGTAGCTCAAAAAAAAAAATGGTTGAAAAAATTTCTCATCTAGCTTTTATACATAAATTATATAATCAAATAGAATATATATTTTTTTAATTCTTATAAAATGTATATCTCGAAACACCTGATGTTTTTTTCCTCCCCCTTCGAGTTATTGTAAGTCATTTTTTTAAGATATTCTTTTTAGATTTCGTATTGAGAAAAATGAAAAAAAAAAAAACTTTCTTATGTATAACCTTTGTTAATAAAGCGTGTCGTTTCCCCCCTCCTTATATATTCTTTTCTGCCACATTGGTTTTTCTCTCTCTTTTCTCTTTTTTTTCTTTTTTTTTCGAGAAAAAACGAGTTCAATGGAAGTTTGTAAAATGACGACAACGACGAATTGACATCGCTATTATTAACCTTTTTTTCTTTTTTTTAAAAACTTTATTCGCTTCTTGATAAAAACTACTAATTTAGTAGATTATCTATTATAATTTTTTCCTGTTATTTTTGCTTTTGTATCACATTTTTTTTAAATACAATTTTTTCTAATGACGTATTTTCTTTGATGGTGTAATTTGAAGTTGCGTTTAGGATTTATCTAAAGGCTCGTTTCATCCCTTTTTTGGCATCAAGTTAATGAGATGGCGAGATTTTCATCGAGGGAGGAAGGAAGCATTTGTGTGGAAAAATTCCAAGCAAATTTTTTGACTATGGAAATGAGGTGAATTTTGGTTACATGATTTTTTGCCTAAAACTGAAAGGCCTGTAAATGGGTGATTTTGGAAAAAAAATGCACACGTGATTGGATACTTTTTTGGAATCTGGGGTCGGCTTGGCCGATGTGGTTTAAGTCGGTGGGGGTCACCATGGAGTGACTCGATTCGGTTGAGGTCCTTGGGTTGGTTCGGGTCGCCTGAGACTGGGATACCTCATTGTTATCAACATACAGATACCTACTTATATTTTATTTCTGGAAATTAATCTATAAAACAAGAGAATAAATTTTTGCGATTGATGACACAATGATAGGTATGTATTTTGTTAGACTCAATAAACTTGAAAAAAAATTTACTTCCCCAATTTTTGGGCGATACTTTTCAAAATTTAATCAACTTTTACACAATTCTAACTAGATATTCCTCAAAAAATAGAAAATTTTTCAAAACTTGAACAATCCAAAAATTATACTGTTTTCCGAAAATTCGGCGATTTTCAAAAATCGAAAAATTGTCCAAAACGTATCATTTTTGGAGGAATTTGACGATTTTCCAAAATTGGAATGGTTTTTTCCATGACTTCAACAATTTTTAAAAATTGGAAAAATTTTCAAAACTTGGGTACAACTTTTCAAAAAGTGCAAGTATTTTCGAGGGAAGAGCGGAATGTGTTTTTTTTCTAAATTTTTTCGTTTTTTTTCATTTTTCATTTTTCATTTTTTGCCAAATGTAAATAAAAATTTTGCTTTTTTTAGACGGATTCTGAATAAATGGCACCTAATTTGAGGGAAAAAAATCCTTTGCACCATTGACCTTTCATTACAAAAAGAGGGGTCAAAATTTTCACAAATGCGTAACTAGGGAAAAAATTACACAAAAATTTCTTCGAGGCCTCTGACCCCCCCCCCCTATCTACCTCAAAAATGCAAAAATTTTATCTGTACCTATTTGAAAAAAATGAGAAAATTATAAAAGAAAACACAAATTTTGCCCCCTTCCCTCCAAAATATTTGAGCTAGGGATTCAAAATTGTGTCAAAATTATTTGCCAAGGCAGCCCTTTTGTGGTAGGAGTGGTAAAAGACGGTTTCAAGGGAACATTCACCATATGTACTTGACTGGCTTTTTTCCAAAAGTTGAACAGTATTTCAAAAATAGAAAAATATCTCAAAAATTTGGACAATTTATTGGGATAGATTGGAGAATTTTTCAAAATTTGGACAGTTTCCTAAAAATGGGGTAATTTTCCAAAACTTGAACAATTTTCTAATTATTACATAATTTTATAAAAGTTGCACGTTATTCCGAAAGTTGGACTGTTGGCCAAAACTTGTGGAATTTTTCCCAACAGTAACGTAACTAGACATTCTTTCTGGGAGGGGATAGAAATCATGGAATGGAAAATATAGGTATACTTTTCGACCTTCTGATTTAAAAAAAGGAAAGGGAAGGAGTTGTGAAAAACTGACATGTCAAGTTTTCGAAGCCTGAATTGTTATTTTATTTCAAGGTGTGCACGAACTCAAGCGAAGTGAGAAAAAAAATTTTATGATAAAAAAAACTGAGTTATTAAAGCAGAAAAATTTTTGTAAGAAATGCTTTGAGATCTGGGTAAAATGAGACTTTGATTTTGAGAAATGTTCTCAACTTTCATAGAAGTGTAAAAATATTTGGACCTGAACGAAGCCAGAAAGAAAAACTTTAAAAAATGCCCCAGAGCTGAAAATTACTCATATGTCGAAAATACATGGTTTTGAGATCACCAATATTTTCCAAATAAAAAATTCATTTTTGAAGGATTCTTGGGAAGAGTCCCCCCTTCCCCCTCCCATCGTATTTACGCCACTGATTCCCAAACATCGATAGGTCGATTTTTCAAAATTTCGACAATATTTTCCAAAACCTAAACGGGGTTTTTCAAAAATTGAAACATTTCCTATGAACAATTTTCAAAAAATTACACTTTTTTTAAATTATTGTTTCTGAAAATTTAACAATTTTCAATAATTGGATGTTTTGTTCCTAAACTTACTTTAGATGATTTTCCAAAAATCAAAATCATATTCCAAAAATACTTCTTTTGAAAACATGGAACGAGTCATTTCAAAGGAAAAAAAAAATGAAATGTCAATCAACAAACAAAATTTAAAAAAATAGAAATTAGGTGAAATCCTAAAAATTGAATATGGTATTTAAAAAAATCAAATCGTCTCAAAAAATGAAAAGTAAAATAGGTTTAAAAAAATTGATTACATTTCAAAAATTGTAAAAAATTCAGGATGATTTGTTGAATTGCAGCTTCATTATTGATTTCAAAATACGATTGTTTTGCTACATGAAAAAATTGTTTATGACCTTTTGGTTTTTTTGTAAGTTTGAAACCATCAATGGTCATAATTTTCTTCGAGAATACACAGCTGTACCTTGGCTGGATCTGTCGGGAGTTGGGTGAGTTGATTCCCTGAGTTCAGAAAAATTTGTGAATTGATTTCCATTTTTTTTGAGTTATGTATACAATTCAATTCCGAACCTCTTTCATTACCCAGGAGATATCACGAAGATTTTTTTTTTCAATTCCAAGATTTTTTTCAACTGTAAGTTTTTTGCTAAAAAGTTGACTCTAAATGTTTTCCAACTTTTTTCCATCCCTTAGGTATATATTTTTCTTCAGAATTTTTATTTTTTCAAAAAAAATTCCACCCTGAAACTTCAAAATTGTTTTAGGTACCTTTACATTTTTTCAAAATTATTTGTTTCAACTTTAAAATTGTTTCTCAAAGAGTAAAAATAATTTAAAGTTGAAAAATTTTTGGAAAAGAACGTTGGGAGTTCAGAAAGAATATAATGAAATTTAAAGTAAAAAAAAAATGGGAAAAAAATTTAGAGTTGAAAAAAAATCAAGAAAAATTTCAAGATTGCAAACAATTGAGAAAAAATTCAGAAAACATTTATGAAAAAATCTGAAAAAATGTTAGTGTGGAAAATACTTGAGAAAAAAATTAAGGCTTGAAAATAATTCCAAAAAAATTAAAATCGAAATTTGAAAAAAAAGTTCTTGGAAAAAATTTTGAGCCAAAAATTCAAAGTTGAAGGAAATTTTCGAGAAAAGTGGGAATCAACTCGTAATACCCTGAAAAAATGGGAATGAAATCGCCCTCCTTTGACATGAATATTTCGTTGGGAATCAAATCACCTACAGCCGATCTGTCAATAGCCAACGAGTGCCTAATTTTTAATTTTCAAAAATCATCCAAAATTCTAGAAATAAACTCGATGTAATTTCGATTTATTTTTGTTTCGGTCCGGTACTTCTCACCCAGCTGAGATACCTCCCTTACCAGGTAAGTGCATATTTTAATCCTATCGTTATCTAATTTTCTAGCTTAGACTTTTGGAACCCTTTCCACCTTCCGCCGAAAGATCATCGTTCCACGTACACCCTTAATATTCACATTGATTACGAACCAGGGCGAGAAGCCGGCGCGGAGGAAGATAAAGTTGCGGTAAATTTTCGTAGACAAGGCGAAAAGATATTAAAGTATAATTTATAAACCGGCCCGAGACCGTTTACAAAGACAAAATTTGCGAAAGAAGGGAAAAAAATGTTATCTGTGGTAAATTTACGAGCAACCTTGAACAATATACGCAGCGCGGCAAAAGTTGAAAGATGAAATATTAATTTTAGCGGAAGTTAGTCGGTTGCGCGAATTGGTTGGCGTTTTATTGCTGAGTAGCGAGTTTAAAATGATCCAGATATACCCGGAGTGTGTCTCGTTTTGTTTAAAATTTCATTCGCCTACGTCGCGGCACCACCGAAAGAAAAATTTTTCCATAAAATACTCGTTAAATATTTTTAATTTAGGATTCTTTTCTTCTAATTATAGCGCATCGTTTTGACATTATTAAAAAGCCGGCGTACGAGAAAAAAAAGCCAGAAATTAAAATTTTCATCTCGAATCCTAGAAATATACTCCGAATTACGGTTACAATTAAAAATGTCTTATTAACACGACGCCAGGCATCGATTATTTTAATTGTAACCATTGAGTAAACTAGGTTATATAAGTTGCCCTCTCCGGCATAATTATAATAAATTATTTATATTGTGGGCGTTTCGGATTTAAAGGTATGAAAAAAAATACTTTGCATACATGCTTAAAACAAATTACATCGGCGTTCGTTGTAAATTAGTACCAGGTTTAATCGAGCCTCGTCTTAGAACGTTGCCGTTGGTCACGATATCGCCTTCATTTTAGATGTAATAAATGTCACGAAGTCGAACTCACCTTTTTACCCTTTGTTAAATTTCAGCCTAACCCTTTGAGAGTTAATTTGGTGGCTTAGAGGTTCTGCAAAAAAAATGCATTGATGGTTTTTCGAAAAATTTCCCACTGGAGAGTAAAAAAATTCTTGAAGTTCGATAAAAATTGGTGTAAGAGTTTATTTTGAGAGAGAGACACCTTAAAAATTTTTTGGCCCTCTTAGCCCAAAATGGGACAGAGCTAGAGAGGCCATTTCTCAAGTATGAAGTTCTGGGGAAGAGCCTTTCCTGATAAGGGCAAAAAACAAGCATTTGACCCAGAATCGGTTCAAAGTGACTCAAAATGTTACTTTTAGTACGAAACCATCCAAAAAAATGTTTTACCCCCTACACCCACTCCTTCCAGAATTATGACACCCCCCTCACATGTCAAAAATTCAAAACGCAATATTTCTGAAAGGAGCGAATAAAAATTTTGAAATTTTTACTAATTAGGTATACATCTTGCCAGTGACCATGTATGAGAATTTTTTGAAAATTTTCAGTTCACAGTTTCTCAATTTTTTTTATTTTGAAGTTTTCAAAAAAAAAATTAAAAAATTTCGGGTGCCATAGCTGGAATTTTTTTTATTAATTCCGTTCAGTAGTCACGCATCACATATATTTTTCTTAGATTCCAAAATCGGGTGCAAAATGCTCAAAAAAAATCAAAACCAAACAAAAACACAAATTTTTCACTACTTTAAAAACTCCCAACAAGGGAGGTATCTCAATTCAAAGTAAAATTTTGAGTACAAACAAAAACATGGAGTGCATTTTTCGAATTTTGGCGAATTTTTGAAATTTCGAAATTATTTCATGGTCCTGCAAAACATGAAAATTTGATATAATCAACGAAAAAAGCTAAAATTTGTTAGTGTATACTCTATTTTTGACCTCCCGAATCAATTGGAAGCGGTTTCGAGATATTTTGGAGCCTCTGGGAAATTTTAGGATTTTCCAGCGCTGATGAAAAGCCCATAAAAATAGCCCATGAATTTCAGTAGGTACATACAATCGCAAATAACCCATATTAGTGATTTATTTGATCGCCTGAAGCACAATTTAAAATTATGCTCACTGTGAACATATCGAGGCAAAAAGCTTCCGCGCTGGTAAAGTCTCAAATTTACTGGAGGCTCCAAAATGTTTCAAAACCGCATCCAATCGATTCGGGAGGTCAAAAATAGAAACGCCGGAATGATCATTGGAATGGATTTTCATCCCAATAAAACCGTCTCACGATTTTTCCGAGCGTTTCTGGGCTGCGTTTAATTTGTGACGAATTTTCATTTCAGAATTAATCGCATGCTTTTTTCTTGTTATTGAGGCCGGGATGATCATTGGATTGCATATTCATCTCAAAAAAGTCATCCCACGATTTTTCCAAGCATTATTGGGCTGCGATTAATCTGAGATGAAATTTCGTCGCAGAATTAATCGCACGTACTTTTTGAATTTTTGAGACCGGGATGATCATTGGAATGGATTTTCAGCCCTGAAAAAATCATCCCACGATTCTCCTAAGAATTTTTGGGCTGCAATTAATTTGGAATGAATTTCATCGCGGAACTGATCGCGCGTATTTTTCTAGTTACTGAGGACGGGATGATCATTGGATTGCATATTCATCGCAAAAAAATTATTCCTCGATTTTTCTGGGCATTTTTGGGCTGCGATTAATTCTGCGATGGATTTCATCGTAGAATTAATCACAGGTATTTTTCTAGTTTTTGAGGCCGGAATGAGTTTTGAAATGGATTTTCATCCCAAAAAAATCATCCCACGATTGTTTCGAGCATTTTTGGATTGCGATTAATTCTGTGATGGATTTCATCGTAGAATTAATCGCACGGATTTTTCTAGTTTTTGAGGCCGGAATGAGCTTTGAAATGGATTTTCATCCCAAAAAAATCAATTCACGATTTTTTCGAGCATTTTTGGATTGCGATTAATTTGGGATGGATTTAATCGCAGAATTGATGTTTCATTCTAGTCTTGAAAAATTGACCTAAAAAAAATGGAAGTTTGAAAAATTTTGAGATAAAAAATTTCTGTCTTGAAAATTGACCTTAAAAAATCGAAGTTTGAATAATTTTGAGAAAAAAATTTCAGTCTTAAAAAATTGACGTTGAAAAAATCGAAGTTTGAAAAATTCTGAGAAAAAAATTTCGTAGAAAAAAAATTTAGACCTTACAAGGCGGACTTGGTAAAAAAAAACCGCTTACCACCCACCGCAAATCCGTAAAACAGGGCCAGGTTATTTTGACTAGGTTAAAAAAACAAAAAAACATGTTTTTTTTAAAAAAAGAAGGTGTCACTCCAGACTTCAGACATTGTCCAAAAGTAGCAAAAAACTTTTTTTTCCTCAAAAATACTTCACTTCAAGGTCTCTGGATTGGTCCCTCATTGAACTGGGGACTTGAATTCTTATAGGAGGGGTCCTTCTCAAAAGTAAATTACCACGTCTATTTTGGTCGAAACCCAAATTTTTTCTCTCGACCCTATTGCCCACAATTGCACAATTTAAGTGGTCTTCCTTTCAACAATACTTTCTTTTCTCCGCGACTGGGAAATCTCGTTTCGAAATAAAATCCGACCGTAGCTGGTACCACGTAAGTAAGCTTGGCAAAAAGAAAGAGAAAAAGAAGCACCTACGACAACAGGCGAATACGACAACGTATCAAACAAAAGATAGCAATAAAGATAAGCCACGGAGCCACAAAATTTCGCCTCGCACCGGGTCTATGAACAATACTAGCGCACAAAAGTAAGCAATCACCGGGATCAAATGATCACAAATTTCAACAAACAAAAGCACACACGTCCGCATAACGCGTAAAGCTTGCCCTACTTTCTTCGCCTCGTAAAATAAAAACATCCTCCCAAATATATAATCCGAATGGCGCTCTCCGCTTCCAAGTTCTCTAATATTTTTTTCAATCTAGTACATCACCGCTGTCAAAATTCATTCGTTGGCTCGATACATCACATCCTACTATATTATACGAACGTATACCGAATTACCAACGCCGAACGTACCTTCGTCTTGCTGCCTTATACCGTATTTACGGCGTACCGAGTATGCAAATTTATTAACGTGCCCGAATCGAATCATACGACGGTACCAATTTCGCAGGCGGTAAAGTAATTATGGTTGACGGGTTGAGATTTTTGTGTGATGAGGGCTTTTCTGCTGTTGAGAGGGGAAGAGGTGGAGTAATTTGTTGAATTGGCATTTCAACGCGATGATTAAATACTGACAAGAGTGACAAGGAAGATATTCCAACCAATTCGAAGTAAAATTTTGAGCCGAAACAAAAATAAATCGAAAGTACATTATAAAAGAACCCCATATCCAAAATTTCAGCAGCAAAAGTTTACTTCTCGAATTTTGGTGAATTTTTGAAATTTCAAAATTACCTACTTCATCATTCTGCGAATTATGAAAATTTGATCTAACCAACGAGAATAGCTGATTAGGTATCGAATGAAAGATTGAATGCAATACGCATAAATAACGTGTAAGTACGTATTTTTACATACGATTAACAAAATCGTCAGGAAAGAAATCACTGCTAAACGCGATAGTTCTTCGCTTATTAATAGTCCAGGCATTTTAGGAGTTGACCCCCAAAAATTAAAGCCTGATTTTTTTTCGCGTTTTACGTTCGTAATGGTCCACTACACAACATACTAAAATGGACACTCCCACAACCCTCCGCTACCCCCAGGGGAGGGGTAAACGTCCGCTGAAAACCGGTTTTTCGTGAATATCTCCTCAAATAACCCTCAAAATTGAAAAATAGTGATGAACAATCTTGTTCTACGCGTAATTTCCTATCGGAGGGGTTTTTTCTTTTTCAAAAACACTCACTTCCTTGACCAAAAATTAAGGGTAAAAAAACCTATTTTTCGACAATTTACAGCATTTTTGGAAAAAATCGAAACTTTTGGGAATATCTTCTCAAAAAAGCCTCAAAATGGAAAAATGGTTATGAACAATCATGTTCTACGTGTAATTTCCTATCAGACAGGTTCGTTTTTTTTCGAAAACACCCTCTTCTTTGCCCAAAAATCAAGGGTAAAAAACGCCTATTTTTCCAATATTTAGAGTATTTTTGGAAATGATGGAAATACGAAGCTGAAAATACCGTTTTTGAATCCTTACGACGCAAAGAAATGTTTTGTATCACCAATAATCAGCAATAACATCGCGTTTATAGTACTTTTTCTTTCCACAACTTCGATTTTTCAAATGCAGTATTCAATTTCAATAACCTCCCTTATAACTAACGGTAGGGGTTGAAATTTTTGCGGTGACTTTTTTTGGAATACTCTACCAGCATATATAAAAAAATACTCATTTTGGGTACTTTTAGCTTCGTATTTCCATATAAATTCCAAAAATAACTGTGAATATTGGAAAAATAGGTGTTTTTCACCTTTAATTTTTGAGCAAAGAAGTGGGTGTTTTCGAAAAAAAACGAACCTGTCTGATAGGAAATTACACGTAGAACATGATTGTTTATAACCATTTTTCCATTTTGAGGCTTTTTTGAGGAGATATTTCCAAAAGTTTCGATTTTTTCCAAAAATGCTGTAAATTGTTGAAAAATAGGTTTTTTTTACCCTTAATTTTTGGTCAAGGAAGTAAGTGTTTTTGAAAAAGAAAAAACCCCTTCCGATAGGAAATTAAGCGTAGAACAAGATTGTTCATAACTACTTTTCAATTTTGAGGCCTATTTGAGGAGATATTCACGAAAAACTGGTTTTCAGCGGACGTTTACCCCTCCCCTGAGGGTAGCGGAGGGTTGTGGGGTGTCCATTTTAGTGTGTTGTGTAGTGGACCATTACAAACGCAAAACGCGAAAAAAAAATCAGGCTTTAATTTTTGGGGGGTTTGGTACATTATTTCTCTTATTTGCCTGGACTATAAGATCCATTTCGAAAGAAATAAGTCTGACGTGGTCTGGCGCATAGAGAAAGACTGGGTTCAACTTCATAGTGAAAGCAATATTTTCTGTGTCACTCATGCAAGTCTGGCCGAAGTCCATATTATTTTCAGAATTTTTCCAACTCTGGTTTTTAAGAAAATTTTAGAAGTTGAAAAATTTTAAGAGAATTTCGAATTAAAATTTTGAAAAAATATTTCGAAAACTGGAAAAAAGTTTGAGAAAAAAATTTAGTGTTGAATAGTGTATTTTGAAAAAATGTCCTAGAGTTGAAAAGTACAGGAAATACGAGTCGACTCCGGAGTCGGAGTCAAACTGGCTCCAAATTGACTCCCGAATTGAGCCGGAGTTATGAGTCAAGCCGGAGTCAGGAGTTAACTTTCCTCCTTGACTTCAGAGCTAGGTGGAGTCAGAAGTCAACTTTTTGGCTGATTTCTATTCCCTGCTCCAGAATTGGAGTCAAACTGACTCCAAATTGACTCCAGACTCAAGGTGGAGTCAGAAGTTGATGTCTGACTCTGATTGACTCCGGAGTCAAGCAGGAGTCAGGAGTCAGCTTTCTCCCTATTCCCTGGAAAAGTATATAATTTGAGAAAAATACCAGGGTTGAAAAAATTTTAGACCTGAGAAATAAATCGGAGGAAGAATAATTTCAGTCAAGAAAAAATTTTAGTACAGGAAAATATTTTTGGGAAAAATTTTTAGAGATGAAAAATATCTTCAGAAAAAGACATTGTTGAAAAAATTCGGAGAATTATGAATAAATGTTATTGGGTTGATTTTTTTTTTTGAAAATAATATTTGTACGTCCACGTCCATAAAACCCTCTTTGTCGATCCAGGATTCGGAGATATACCTAGCCGTTTTTCTGAAAAATTGTCAAAAAAAATCGCGTTTTGTATACCTGAAGGCGTAGTCTATTAGCTGGCTTTGAAATTTTTTCGATTCTGCGGTTTTGTCGGTAGATATTGAGCAAAACATCGCAGAATGAGAAAGGGCCCACTTTGTCAATATCCAGTTTTCAACCCTTATTCTCTTCATATGGTTCGTACGACTGAAATCACAAATTTAAAAGGGCCCATTTTGTCTGCAATTGTTGATGCACTTTAATCACTGCATTTTGGTGGATTTTTTGGGTGGACATCTTTTTGGACCACTTCACATCGAATTCTGCCCAAACTTTTCATTGAAAACTGAAAATGTTTTTTCCAAAAAAAAAGTTATAAAAACTTTGAACGCGTTTTTCTCAAAATTTTAATTTTTTAAAGTTCGATCACAAAAATTTTCAAAAATTCATAAAAAATGAAGATTTTGACTTTGGGACCTTGGGTTTGAATCATTATGACCGGAATTCATCCTACTATCACCCCACAGTCGTAACTCCATACCGACAAGATGGGCACTTTCGACGTGGACGTCGCGCCAGCACTCACAAACTAGACACTCGTCATACTGTATCTATGGATCACTTACCTTGAGACCGTTTCGCAATCAAATAGACTAGCCCCTGAATAATTTTACCGCGAATGGGATTTCGATGATCCAAGTCTTGCCTATCTTAAAAGTTGAAAGGGATAATGCAGTTAATAAAAAAATCACGATAATTTGTTTTCAGTCATGGGAACGGAACAAATTTTCACTTTATAATTTTTCTGTCCAACTTCAAAATTGTAGAATGTAGGGCTACAAAATAATTGTTCAAAAAAAATCTAAAAAAGTAAACTACCTAATCAAGTAAATGGATAGTACGTTGAAAACTGAAAAAATTTTATTCTGAAGACTTTTTGCCTAACATCGAAAATAAAGGGACTACGGGTCATTCAAAATATTGAAAAAATTTGAAAATTTTTTGAAGCCACTAACCCGTAGCCTACTCATTTTTGATGTCAGGTAAAAAGTCTTCAAAACAAGATTTTTTCAGTTTTCAACGTACTATCCATTCCCATAGTTGAAACATTTTTCAACGTGATTTTTTTTTGAAACAGCATAAAGATTGGCAGCATGTTTATCACCAGACTGATATTTCAGTCAAAATCACAAATTTCTCAATTAAATCCCAATTTGTCAAAAAAATCAGTAATTTTGACCAGAAGATCAGTGAAAAATCACGGATTCTCAGCACCTCCATTTCTACTCGAATTTTCTGCCGCCCCCCCCCCACATAATTCCTGGGTGTGTTTTTGTTCAGCACTACTCGAAAAAATTTCAGATTGCCGCCTCTGAGTAGTTTAAACGACAAGTGAAAATCTAACAAAATTTCATTATCATTATCCTTTGAAATTTTTCCAGTTTTTTTTTTTTTTTTAAATCAGACAAACACCTCAAGCCAAAAGTTATGACGCAAAATATTTCCCCGAATCCAACAACATGAAACATGTTAAATCATTTCATTCTTCAACCTGAACTTAAATTTTTCCGGATTCTTGCTTTTTTTTAAAACTAAAATCAAATTCACAAATTTTTTAACTGAAATGTGATATCCAGGAATAAAAATGCGGTTCGCAGGTTTCCTTTACCCATTTTACATTAATTTTAGGCAGGAAATATTTTCATAAAAAATGAAAATAAAATAAATTTGAAAAGAACAGAAGTTATACTATGAATAAACGAACACAATAAATTTTACAAATTTTAGAATAACATCTTAAAAAACAAAAAAAATCTTCTTTACAATAAAACGAATGTAACAAAAATTTCAACAGTTTCTTCGTAAACTTATTAGGGTGAACAGTCAGCATCCAATATTTTATCACTCGATTTACAAATTTAAATATAAAAATATTTGTAACAAGTAATCAGTAATGGACTAGAGAGATAATCGAAATCGAAGATCGAATTAACAGGTCGGTAAGAAGAAAGTAGCCAATAATGGAAGATGATCAGAAGCGCAGGCTTCGTTCGGTATTGTTTTCAACGTTTCTGCTTCTCGTGCAGTAGGTAACCTCAGATATGAAACCAATTTCAAGTCGCCGTCTTGAGGTACTCCGTCTCGCACTCTTCGAGGCCTGGTGAATAGAAGAGTATAGTTAAAATCATGAAAAAAAACAAGGCTTAAGATATGGCAGAAAAATATTAACCCATAAAAAATATAATCAACGTTGCACCAATCGTCTTGAAAAGTTGTGGCATTTTCTCCCCTAAAATTATCGTGAGGATAAACAGAAGAGAAATTCAGGTTATGGTACAAATATCCTGATCCAAAGAATTGATTGTCCATTTTTTCCCTAAAAAAAAAATTGCAATACGAATTAAAATTTTGGCTTGAAGGTTTTCATCGTTATTTCGATAGAATTTACTCACTTTCGTTCTAATTGCTGATCACTGAATGATAAACTTTTTCTGTCCGAATTGAACAACTGCGGAAATTAAAAAATTAGAGATTAAAAAAAATTAACTCGAAGAGGAAATTAATGATTGTACGAAGATATCGTACCCTGACGAATTTAAAATCACTAATTTCAGTCCTAAATTTAGGTCTATTTTTAACCACTTCGTAATGCTGGCAAGCGTCAGTGATTCCTAAATAAACTGGCATCAGGTAACGGTTATCAAAATTGTTGAATCTTCGGTTTGGGTAGACTTCCTGAATATTTTCGAGGTAACCGTTGACAACTAAATCGTAAACGTAGGTGAAAGGTTTGAGGTTGAAATCTCCAACTAATACGACTGGGTGATAAGGGGTGAAGCTGAAACATATCAATAAGTATCTGTAATATGTATGTACTTTGATAACGATATTTTTCAAAAAAAAATTAGGGAGTTTATTTGACCAAAAAATTGGCCAAAAATCAATTCATGAATTTTTTCGAGTAAGTATTATTTTATTCAGGTGTAATTAAATCTGTCTCAAAGGAAACTCGACTCAAGTTTGCGATTTTGATTAAAAGTGAAAAAATTGATCCACGAATTTTATGGAAATCACATTCCACTCTCTTCCATTCTTTTTCGAAAAATATACAACGATTTCAAAAAAAAAAAAAAAATTACACAGGTTTTGCTATGAAACAAAAGCGCTTCTAAATCATGGATAATTTTTTAGTTATTTCCTTTGATAAACAATTTGCATGAATTTAAAAATAATCTCACATAAAATAACTTGATTAATATGTACAGAGATGACTTTTTGTTAAAATGTCAAACATTTGAGCCATTTTTCTTAATATTCGGAATATTTCAGCAATTTTACTCAATTGAAAAGTAATAATCAAATTCGAAAGTTTTGTAACATTTCAATATTTTGTCAGACATTCCAAAAGAAAAAATTGATTTTTGATAGCCTTTGACATAATATCTGCGACTTTTCGATTTTTGGGAGAATATTGAAAACTTTAAAAAAAATGTTTGAAACAGTCGATGCCCTCGAGGGTTGGAGGATTGCCCTAGATTGCTCGCATTGGAAGGGAAAGGAAAGTGGAACTGGAACTTTCAAAACTTTTTAATTTTTTTTGGATCTCATGATTTTAGTTTTGAAATTTAAAAAATATGTTGGACTGAATAAATTTTGGATACGAGGAGAGGGAGCTGAAGCCTCTCAATTTTGAAAATTCACCGATTTGTAATTTTTTTGTGGCATTGTATCGAAATTAAAAAATTTGTTAGACCGAATACATTTGAAGAGTGAGATGAATACATAAAATGAAGGGGAAGGAGTTGGAAGCTCGATTTTCAAAAATAGCACGACTTACGACTGACAGTTTGTGTATTTAAAATTTAAAGGCACCAGCTCCTTTTTGTCACTTTTGTCCCCTTGCACACCAAATTAATTCAATTCAGTACCTTTTAAAACTTCGATAAGAAAATCACGAAAAAATTGGAAATTGGCTAATTTTCAAAATTTAGATACTTCAACCCCCTGCCTTAACTCCACTTTGGCCTTTCTGCACTTCAAATTAATTCATTCTTGTCCATATCTCCAATTCCGTCATGCTTTTGATGGATTAAAAGTCAAGTTTATCTTTAAAATTAAATTTAATTCTTTTCAATAAATATTTGGAAATTCTATTATTTTATCATAAAATGTTATTAACTGAGGTCGGGAGTTAAAATTTCGAGAAATTCATTTCTAGAGAAAATAAACCACCCTAGGAGGCGAGACTCTCAACAATTAAAAATTCGATTCAAGACACATCCTCATGCCCTTGACCTCTACTGAGCCTCTCCAATTCTTATAACTTTCAAATTTGAAAATAATTTTCTAGAAAATTGAAAAATTGAGACCTTGAAGGGACTCGTATGATTTTTGGGGAGTTCTATCATCTTGGATTCAAAATTTTACATTTTTTGGTACACAGTTTTACACCTGCACCTTCCCAATTTTCGTAAAATTATCGACTTTACTCGAGTCAGAAATTCTAGTTTTGATTTTTTTTAAAACGACTGTTTTCTTTTTTCTAAATTACTAATAGATTAAATTTTTTGAAAGGAAAAATCCAGTTGTATGGAAAAATTTTGAAATATTATTACTTAAATATATTTTAAAGCCTCCCCACCTCTCGAGGAAAAACTAAAATTGTGATTGCGTAGAAAGGGATCCAAGAAAATTAGGACATTTTCAACTCATATAATTTAAATGATTTCAACAATAACTCAAAATGACATTTTTTCAATTTTTCCAATTAAAATATTAAATGCGATTTCCTCCAAATCAATAAAATAAAATACCAAGAAAACCTTCAAGGAGATAAGTTGACCCTCTGACTTTCATTATTGTCATGATTCATGAAAATAATAGTATCGATGACCCTTTTTCATCTTTTGAAACATTTCAATCAAAATAAAAATAAAACTCTAGTTTAAATAATTAGGTAAAAAAAGGAGGAAAAAGTTTCAAATTTCAAAGTAAATTATTACAATTGGAGTGATTTTTTTCATTTTTTTAGCCATTTTTTTTTTTAATTTCGCAGTTTGATACTTCCACCTTCCCAATTTTCGTAAAATTAAAGGAAAAATTTTGAAATAATATTGCTTAAATATATTTTCAAGCCTCCCCATCTCTTGAGGAAAAACTGAAATTGTGATTGTGAAGAGAGGGATCTTTGAAAATTAAGGCATTTCCAACTCATATAATTTATGATTTCAACAATACCTCAGCCTGAAATAGAAAATAGAGCTACTTGGAATGCCTCGTGAATAGTAACACAATTGAAAAAGATGACGAAATATTCAAATAAAAATTATCAACCTTTTAGAATTGTTGTCAGATCTGTACGCAATTCGATCGATTTCAGCCAACATCATTTGAACTTGAGCTAATTTAATATCATGTCTTCTCGGATTGAATAACAGATGAGTATTAGCAACAACGATATTCTTGTCAGGACTTTGTTTAGGAGATAATCTGGCGATTAGTCCGATATTATCACGATTCAGTAACTGAATACCGGGCTGGTAATACTCGACGGTGGCATATTCCTTCAAATCGAATTTCTCGACCCGGTAGTAAATAGCACAGCCATCTTGTTTGTCATTGGTTCTCTTTTTGTAGATACCTTTGTAGCCTAGAAAGAGTCTATGGTGTTAGTTAAGGCGATATTTTGAGTTTGTTTATCGAACTGGTGATCGTGCTGTACCTAGGGATTCCAGGTTAGTGTTGAAAAAATCAGTCTCTTTGCCTTCGACTTCTTGAAGACATAATACCTGGCAAGTAAAATAAACGTAATCAAATGATCGGATTGGCAATAAATTAAAAATTACGAAGGTGAAATTACATCTGCATCGAACTCTTGGAACTCTTTCAATAATGCATTTTTTCGGTATTCCCAATCGAGATATTTTGGATCGTGTTTTCGGTACAATGCAGGATGCATATTGAGTAAATTTTGAGCAAGAATGTTGTACGATAGAATCTTGATAAATACTCCTTCAGCCTTATCTTTGTACCAGCCTGAAAGGGAGAAAAATCTACATAAATTATAAATTCAATACATGCATAAAACATTATAAAATTCATACCTTCTTTTACCCATTCTCCATACGGCGTATAAACATCCTGGCGAGCCTCGGCCAAGAATTGTTTTAAATCAGTACCTGCAATAAGTGCCCAAAACGCGTAAACAATTTGGCAACAGTGAACTATTCTACCCAACACCATATCCGTTGATTAAAAAAATAGTAAAAAAAACGATCCATGAAACTCCTGAAAAATTTACCACTGTAATAATTATTACCTTCGGAATGAAGTGTAACAGTTTTAACAACATCACTGTAACTTTTCAACTCCTGGTGCGAAAGTCGGAAACAATTCAATTCTCTCGAAGGCGGCACGTAATCGTACAGTAGATTAGGATTTAACGGCGGAAACTGCGGTAACTGATAATTTTGATCGGTATTTTCAGAATTCTGACCCGAATCGAAGACGAAGTGAGACGGAAATGGAGCCATGTGATGGTTGAGCCAGAAATTATTCATGAGTTTTTTCCTAGACACTCGTTTCTTTTTAGATGGTCGTTTCTTCGCTACCTTTGAAATTTTTTTACTGCATAATTTGGTCCTTCTGCGTCTCCTACGAGAAAGACTGTTCCCCATCAAATTACCGACAGAAGTTTCATCGATCTTGGTGACACGTGTTAGATTATTTAAATCGAATTTGAACTTGTTAATTCGGGAATATTTTTGTAAAAAATTGTACAAACGAGGTTTGATAGATTCGATTCCAAGAGTATGATTTTTTGTAATCGTTGAGGTTTTGAGATTGGTATTAGATGTGAAGTTTTTCAAATAGGTTACAATATCATTTTGATCGGTTTTAACGATATTGTAAAAATTAGACGGATTTTTTGTTACGCAGTTTCGAAAAATTCGAAAAAAGAGTAACATTACACAAAAAATCAAATGTTGTCTACAGAAATCAAATCAAAAATCGATAATTTAAGAGCTGATTTTCCTAACGCACCAGTGTTCTTCTCTAAAAGAGGCTTCAGTAATTCTAAGATGATCCAATATGCGAATGTCAACTGAAAAAAATTAAAAATTGAAATTAAATACCTTGAGTAAATTGAGGAAGAGATTCCGTAATCACGTTATAAAATTAACTAAACATCGTACTTTCTTATAAATTGGAAAATTAAACTCGGTAGGTTAGATCAGGGAATTCTCGAAGTATTTAATACTTTGGTTATCAGGGAATCTTCAATAATAAAAAAATTAAAAGTGGAATGATCTTTATCTAAAGTAGTCCTATCTTTAATTATGTATGATGATTAACCGTATCAAACTAATTTTCTTTATCGTATCTTGAATAATTATTCTTTTTTATAATTTGGCGAGAGAGATTTTTACAATAAAGTTCCAGTGGGTTTGATTACTTGACTAAAGTTGGAGATCCATTCAACCTTTAAGTATTTTGATTAGATGGATTGAAATTATGACAAATTGAAGATCATAATGAAGCAAACAAGGGAAATCTGATCATTTAAACGTTGACAGATTTACCATGAAAATAATAGTGAACATTTTCCTATGACAAGTTTTGAAATATAAAAAACTGTAGCTGATAAGATTTAAACTAGCATACTTACGGTGGCAATCATCAAAACGAGCTTTAGAATTTTGATATAAAATAAATTTTCAAACTTATTTTACAGAACTTTAACTAGGAAATAGAACTTTCATCTCCTTTTTCAAAAGGACAGAAAATAATTTATTATCATTTTTGATAAAAATTTATTTTTCATCATTTTTTTTTGTTTCTCAAGTTGGCAACATTACTTCTTGTGAATTTTTTAAAATTCATGTACAACAACCCTGATTTTTATAGGTGAGTCTATTTTTAACAAAATGAAGAGTGAAATTCGTGATGAGGTGTTAAATTGTCTGATCTTTGATTTCATTGAAGTCAGTGTTGTCGGGCGTTCGCGTTCTGAACGCCCGTTCGTTCAGAACGGGCATAGTTTTTACTATTTTTGAACGGAACGTGAACGAACGTAAAAATTAGTGACTGACAGTGTTGTCAAAGTTCACGAACGTTTGCATTTAAGCATCTCCTACATACATGTTAGCAACGTTCAATTTTTCTGCCTTCTGATTGGTTCTGCGGTTCATGTGATCAGTGCTTATGATATGCCAGCCGAATTCTTATCAAATATCAACATAATTTTATTTCAACTTAGAAAAACTTTTTAATAATTCTTTACCGACTTTACCTCTTTGGCTCGGTTCAAATTTAAAAATTTCAACATTGAAATGCATTTATTCATTTTATTAGTGTTTATAAAATTAAGAAAGCCAATTCGGGACTCAACTTAAAAGTAACTATTGTTTCAAATTCTGATAATGTTCGTACGTTCCTATTACTAATCATTGTCAAAATCCGGTGCAAGATTCATTCATGGCATATTGTAATGGAAATTGGTTGAGTGAATTTTGCAAACATAATTGAAATAGAAGAGGAAAAATAAATTAATAGCGCAGCTGATTAGGTATTAGTTATTACTGTGAAAATGGCCATGATGATTGATGGTTCGCGAATCGCGGTTCGTTCATGAAAGCAATTTATTGACTTGCAAAATCAAATCAGTTTCGTGTAAGTTTTATTCGTAGGTACCATAAATCGCGTTTTTTACATACTTTGTATATATTTTTATATTTATCTATGGACTTCTCTCACGCGCATAAATTTGCAATATTTTCGAAGTTGAAAAATTATCAGTGATAAAAGATAAGATCCACGACACCACGTGAACCGCAGAGCCAATCAGAAGGCAGAAAAATTGAACGTTGCTAACATGTATGTAGGAGATGCTTAAATGCCGAACGTTTAGAGAATGAACGTGAACGCGTTCGCGAACGAGCCACATTTTCGTGAACGTGAACTGAACGCGTTCATTTCATGATGAACGTGAACTGAACGCGTTCATGCCCAGAAAAATTGAACGTAAACGTCGTGAACGCGACGTTCACCACAGATTTTCAGGGCTAGAACAAAATCGCAGGAATAAGCTTGCTCTTGCGGCTCTTGTGTCTTGTCGTGTTGCGTGTCAATGTGCGATTATAGAGACTGCAGAATATCGCTGGTTTGCCTAGCTCCCTGCGCCTTGCCAGGGCAGTAAGAATGTAAACAGCAACAAAAACGACTGCAAAAGACCAACAAAACAGTTGCTTGGCGAACTGATAAGCGCCAAGCGGCTGTTTTGATGGTCATTTGCAGTCGTTTTTGTTGCTGTTTACATTCTTACTGCACAAGAAAAATTTTTTAAATGAACGCGTTCAGTTCACGTTCATTTGCTTGTGAACGTGAACTGAACGCGTTCATTTGCTTGTGAACGTGAACTGAACGCGTTCATTTTTAAACAAACGTGAACTGAACGCGTTCATTTTTTTCGTGAACTTTGACAACACTGGTGACTGAACGAGGAACGAACGGCGTTCAAAAAAAATGAACGCCGTTCATAAACTGAACGCCGTTCTCATAATTTTTCATTCATTTTGTGAATCATTGTTTGCAGTTTGCATGATAATTTGATCCAGAAAATTACGGATAGATAATTTTGAAGCAGATTTAGACTCCCATTGATTTTTTTCATCAAAATTCAAAATTGATCAAAAAGATTCCGTATTTTTTTTTAAAAAAAGCAATGAACGGACGAACTCTGAACGCTGAACGCGAACGCTGAACGAACGATGAACGAACGCTTCCATTTTTTGAAAAAAATTGAACGGAACGCGAACGAACGCTAAAAAATTCCTCTGAACGATGAACGAACAGCGTTCAAAAAAAAGGTGAACGCGACAACACTGATTGAAGTTCGTATTCGTAGATATCGTACTTTCGTACTTCCAAGTGATACATGACTTACGTCTTACATGAGCTTTAATTCCTAAAGGAATTTTCAATAACGACAGAAAAACAATAATGCCAAATATAAAAATGATTAATTATTAATTTGTTTCAAAGTTATTCGAAACTTTCACTTCTACTATAGGGCGGTTGTAAAAAATGGCGACGGAGCAGTTCAGGTTTTTTGTTATCGTTTTGGAGGTATTTTCTTATCACACCGTATGCAATCTTATGAGAAATTCTCGATTTTTGAAAATTAATTAAAAATCGAGTAATAAACGTAGATTGATGATTTTTGTTTTAAATTAAAGTACAATTCTTCCTCTTTTCGAGAATATTTTTTTCTCATACTTACACTGCTTATTCATTGTGATATATTGTAATTACTGGAGGCTCTTTTTTCACTTTTTCAAAAAGAAAACAATGTATTATAAGAAATATGATTATTGATTTTCGTTGATTTTTGTATTTTTCTGGTATCTTCTTTGAAATATAAATCCAAATGACTCATAAATTTTATTCAACGGTCCATAAACTCAATTGAGTAAGTAAGTAAGTATAGCTCTCATCACTGTAAATGTTAATCGTTCCCTCATATGAGATAATATGACTACACATTCAAAATATTATTTAAATTATAAATATATCAAGTCATTGGCAATATATTTTGTATGCCGGAGCCAGATAATGAAATGAACTACATGTATCACTGAAGTCTATTTTTATGCTGTTTTCTTTTTGAAAAAGTGAAAAAGGAGCCTCCAGTAATTACAATATATCACAATGAAAAAGCTGTGTAAGTAAGAGAAAAAAATATTCTCAAAAAGAGGAAGAATTGTACTTTAATTTAAAACAAAAATCATCAATCTACGTTTATTACTCAATTTTTAATTAATTTTCAAAAATCGAGAATTTCCCATAAGAATACATACAGTGTGATAAGAAAGTACCTCCAAAACGATAAGCAAAGTGGTATAGATAAAACAAGTGTATGCACTCCCATAAGCCGCCGTGTTCTGGCCGTGGCGCGAAAGTATGTTAGAGTTAATTTATCCCACTACAGCGCTGGCAGCAGGGCTTTCCAGCCAGTCAATAGTTTAAAGCTGATAGCCGATAGATTATGGTAGCCAATGGGGTTTAGCCAATAGCCAATAGCCAGTCAATAAAAAAGATTTAGCTGGTAGCTAGTCGATGACCAGCCAATGATTTTCCGATTTTCAGCCGTTCATAATTTCAATTTACTCGATGATTTTATCGAAAATTATTAAATTTTGTACTTATATTTCAAACATGAATATATTTATATCGTTTTTTTTTTTCTAATTTTTCATTTATAATGATATTTTATGAAGTTTTGATTTTACCATGGTCATGTACACATCGTGACGAGTATTTTAAGGGGTCACATGCTTTTTCAGCCAATAGCCAGTCAAACAACAGCCAATGAATTTATGTAGCCAATAGCCAGCTTTATTTCAGCTAATGAAAAAATTCAGCAAATAGCCGATAGTCAAAAGCCAATGAAGATTGGCTGGAAAGCCCTGGCTGGCAGTCTATTGCGATGGAAAATTACATTGGTTTAAATGGGAGAATGTGCATCTCAAAATTTTTGAATCGTTAAGGAGGGTAATTTTCATAATTTTTAGATTCGATCTTATGTAAAATTCACCGAGCTTTCCGATGGTGTAATTACTTTTTGATTTTGTGCGATAGTTTTCGAAAAAAATTGAGATAAACAGCAAGGTGTTGTAGATTGTAGACTAGATTTTTCAGGTTTTTTTATTGTTTATTTCAATTTTTTTGAAAACTATCGCACATAATCAAAAAGTAATTACACCACCGGAAAGCTCGGCGAATTTTACATAAGATCGAATCTAAAAATTATGAAAATTACCCTCCTTAACGATTCAAAAATTTTGAGATGCACATTCTCCCATTTAAACCAATGTAATTTTCCATCGCAATAGACTGCCAGCGCTGCAGGCGGATAGTTTAGCTCTAACATAGATTTCCGTCAAGGTCATTTCTGAGTGCGTACACTTGTTTTATCTATACCACTTTGACGATAAGAAATAGAATGTAAACAGAGCCGCGCCATTTTTTACAACTCCCCTATTCTTATCATTGCAGTTACACATCTCGAAAATGGGTCCACAAAATGTTCAAAATAGCATAAGTAAACGATTGTTTTTTGAGCTTTTTGTAAAGAGACAAATTGCCAGCTGTTTCGATTTTTTTTTGAAACAAAAATTTTTTTAAATTGTTTTTTGAATCAGATTATCAATAATTATTCAATTTTTTTATCTAATCACATTTTATGACTACTTTAAAGTTACAATTAAATATTAATAAATTAAAATGATCGCTTTTTACCGAATAAATGAAAATATAAATTTACAAAAAAAAGTTTCACTCGAAACGTCTCCGAACCGAATTCCCGGCACAAAAAAATTCACCTTTCTTTTGAACTTTCGAAACACGATGCCGATGCTGGAAGTTCTTTCTTCTTGAAAATTCATCGTTGTGGATAGGTTGTTGCTGCGTGTTCTAAAATGGCATCTGGGGTTAGTATTCCATTTTATTTGATTATTTATTGTAATAAGTTTAATTAGCAGTGTAACTCGTAACATCCGGTGTTGTTTCTTTGTGCACAGACATTATATGCAATTCCCGGCAATTTCCGCACCGATAAAGTGCTCATAGCCGCTCAGTATTCCGGTGCCCACGTGAAAACATCTCCGGATTTTGTTTTTGGAGAAACTAACAAAAGTGAAGCATTTTTGAAGAAGTTTCCTCTTGGAAAAGTAAGTTGGGCTTCGAAATATTTATATTTGAATAGCATTTAGATCGTTGTATTGCTATAAAATATGTAGTGATGTGGTATGGTGATGACGTTTGCTCACCTTATTGCGTGTACATGTGTCTGTGATGATGACATGATAATCCGAAGTGAATAATGCTGGTTTATGTGTTTCAAGACGGGACTGAGACACATGATTCGTGTCAATAAATAGTATATTAGTTTTTAATTCAGTTTTTTTTTTCGTAGTGACGTTTGCTCACCTTATTGCGTGTACATGTGTCTATGATGATGACATGATAAACCGAAGTGAATAATGCTGGTTTATGTGTTTCAAGACGGGACTGAGACACATGATTCGTGTCAATAAGTTTCCCCTGTACAATAAATAGTATATTAGTTTTTAATTCAGTTTTTTTTTCGTAGGTTCCAGCTTTTGAAACCAGCGATGGTAAATATTTGGTCGAAAGTAACGCTATCGCGTACTACTGTGAGTACCCATCTTGGTATATTCTGCCATTAGGTGTGATGGAAGTTCTAATAATGCATTTTTTTCAGTGGCCAACCAACTTTTACGTGGCACTGATGTCGTACAGCAAGCACAAGTCATCCAGTGGTCAGATTTTGCTGACGGTGTCATCTTGCCAGCTTCGTCAAGATTGGTGTTTCCACTTTTAGGTATAATGCCGTTCAACAAACAGGTGATTATACGAAACACGATGTGTTTCAAGTTATCAATATTGCAATATTTGATATGATTTTATTGATGTATTTAGACTGCCGATAGTGCTAAAGGAGATGTAAAATCAGCGTTGCAATTCTTAGATGAATATTTATTAACTCGCACGTACTTAGTTGGTGAACGTATTACTTTGGCAGATATCGCCGTTGCCTCATCTCTGTTCCAGTTGTATACTCATGTATTAGATCCTGCGTTTAGGTATGTAAATTTGTTTACGGCATTTTAGCCTAAATTAGATACAATTTATTATTTATTATTTTGCGATTTCGTAGAAAACCTTACATCAACGTAAACCGATGGTTTGTTACTATCATCAACCAACCCGAAGTAAAAACCGTCATCGGCGAATTCAAGTTATGCGAGAAACAAACCGAATACGATGCTAAAAAGGTCGCCGACCAAAAGGCCAAATCGGCTCCCAAGGACAAAAAAGAAAAGAAACCAGCGCCTAATAAAGAACCAACTCCTAAAGCATCCGCCCCACCGCCCGAAGAACTCGACCCTACCGAAGAAGCTTTGGCATCAGAGCCCAAATCCAAAGATCCTTTCGATTCTCTTCCTAAAGGGTAATTTTGATTCGCACGTTTGAATTATACGTATTCGTTTGGTTAATTTACCTATGGTTTGCAGAACTTTCAATATGGAAGATTTTAAAAGATTTTATTCCAACGAAAGTGAAGAATTGTCTATTCCCTATTTCTGGGAGAAATTCGATAAAGAGAATTATTCAATTTGGTTTGGCGAATATAAATACAACAACGAACTCACTAAAGTTTTCATGAGTTGTAATTTGATTACAGGTATGATGAACCTAGAATGTCTAATTGTTTGCAGTGCTGTAATATTAATTCGAGTATTCTTTTTAGGCATGTTTCAAAGGTTAGATAAAATGAGGAAACAAGCTTTTGCCTCTGTTTGTTTATTCGGTGAAGATAACAACAGCTCTATTTCCGGTGTTTGGGTCTGGAGAGGTCATGATTTAGCATTTGAGGTAATTAGTAAAATAATACTTTGGTTAAACCTCGTTCAAAGGCTGATATAATCCTTGGATGGTTATTATTAGCAACAAATCGAGGAATATAATCGCCATTTGTGTCGTTGGAATGTTTATATTGATGTTGTGAATATTCCGTGTGAATAGTGGTACATGATTGAATGTTTTCACTTATATTCCCTCCCAGAGGTGAATGTCACGTCGATTGTGATATTACACAAGAGAAGAGGGATATAGCATTACTGTTATTACCGATGTTTGCTCGATTCATAAGGCAAACATCACTAGGTAGCAGGACATTAGTAATTAGGATAGTCTAATATTGAACATTTTATGAGACAGATTTTTATTGGTTTTGTTTGCTTTGCAGTTGAGTTCTGATTGGAAGACCGACTACGATACGTATGAGTGGAAGAAGTTAGAACCCGATGATGTGAAAACCAAACAGTTAGTCCAGGATTATTTCTCTTGGAAAGGAACCGACAAGGAAGGTCGTAAATTCAACCAGGGAAAAATCTTCAAATAAATTTGTAATCGTGTTGAAATTTGCTAGATAACGTCTGCTAATGAATGTATTTTGATTTTTTTTCTAATTTAATAAATAAAAGTACGCCGTATTGAAGATACATTCATTACATTTCTTTGGTGTACCTTGAATTTTTATTTTATTTTTTAGTTATTTGAGATGTATTCGTTTCCCTTCTACCCCGATAAATTCGGTTTGCATAGTGGATTGTTTTACTGCAATTTCTGTTAATTTTTGTACGCCCGTTCGATAATGAGTTGAGATTGAAAATGATAAATATTTATCGCTAAATAAATCAATTTTAAAAAATTATACAACTTTGTATTGAAATGAAACATTTTATGATGAAATATTTGGACGTTCCTGTGATCATGGAAACTCAAAATGGTGCAAGTTGTCTAGGAAAAAAATTCTTGTGAGCTGCTGAGTTATATGCCTCAGAGTGGCAATAGAATAAATGTATGAAATTCGTTTTACTCGTGCAACCTGTGATCGACGAAATGGGATCGTTTTAGTCCTGCTAAAGCCTCATCATAACTTTCCAGCTGAGACATTTACAATAAAAAGTTGATTTTCTAATGTACTGATCTTAAAAGTTCATCAATTTTTTTCATGCCACTCCTAATGAAAGATTCAGATTTTCTTGTTTCTCATTCTTCTAATCTAAAATTTAGATACTAAACGTTTTTTTTAAAATAGAAAATTTATATTTGTTAGGCGATACGTGATTAACCTTAGGATTTTTTTGACCCTATGGCTATGATTTCATATTTTCCAAGTCCTTACCAAGTTTCTTAAGAAATCTTATCAAGTTCGGATTTAAAAAATATTTTCATTTTTGAGAATAATAGAATTTTAAATTCAGAAACGATTGGAAACTTTTCTGATAAAATTCTTGGTAAAAAATGCCTCCCCTCCCCCAAAAATTAAATTTTATTGAATAATTTCGATTTTTGGCTGAAAAAATAATTATTAGGTACCCAGCGTAATTTGTTTCACTCTTGGTAAAATCCTAAAATCTGCAGTTAATTTGAAATGTTGGTTTGATAGGATGTGTTTTCGATTTGAAGTTTTGGTGCCAAGAATTTGTCCAAGTTTAAATTTACTCAACCTTTCTTCGTAAAGTTTCTCAAAAATTTTTTAAACTTCAAACTAAAAGATTAGTTTCAACACTAAATTTTTTTCCAAAATATCGAAAAAATTTATGTTTTACTTAATTTTATTTTTTTTCGATGCATTTTCAATTTAAAACGAGAGTGTCGTCGAATCAGAAAAAATTGTTGGAATTGGGATTTGAAAAAATTCAGGAACGATAAGGATGGTCGTGAATTCAATCAAGGAAAAATCTTAATATAAATTCGTTTTGTTAAACTCGCAAAATTACATTAATTTATAGTTTTTTTTTTTACAAAGATTACTGTTGTCATAGATTTTTTTAAAATAACGAATCATCTTCATTTTTTAACAACAATTCATTTATTATATCAACAACAACACTATTTAAAAGAAATATTAGCTCGATTGGCTTTCTAAAATTTGATATGCGGCTCCTAAAGCCCAGCTTATTTCGTGCCCATCGACGGTATTGATAAGCTGAAAAAAATTCAAAATTAGTAAGTAAATTGGATGAGGAAAAAATTAAAAATAGATAGTTGACATTCGTACTCACCGTTACTTGAGTATCGGGAGAAAACCCGAAACCGTATTGGAACAATGACCAAATAAATGTCATATCTAGACACATGAACGGTTTGTCCACTTTTGAAGATAGACAGCCTAGAATAACATTTGAATTAGAATGGTCCTAAGAGTAATCCTAAGTGGGCTTGGAGATCCCCCAAAACGCGCCTAGTTCATTGCTCTGTACTTGATACCAGAAATTTGTAAAATCATATCTGGTAAGTGGTAAGTATGTATTTTTGATCGTAGAATTTCGAATTTAGTAATATTTTTTATTCAGAGGAACCGAGGAAGGGGGAGTGGTTAGGGGTCATCATGTATTTCAAGGGGAAATTGTTTGGCATTTTTAAAAACGAAAAAAATCGACCACCTTTTTAATCCTGTAAAATGGTCGTTTGTCGTCGTTTCTAGAAAAACAACAAAAAACGACCATTTTCCAATTTTTTAAAGAAGTTGTTTTTCGTTTTTAAAAATTCTAAACAATTTCCCCCTGAAAAACGAGATAACTTCATTAAAGAGGACCATTTTCTCGGCATTTCATTTTTTTTACATTCAAATTTAAAAAAAAAAAATATTTTTTTGGTCCTTTTCCCATCTTATTACTGAGCAGTGAATTATACGTCCGTTTTAAAGAGCCCAAGGACCCAGAGTGTGATGCTAATGAATATAATCTCATTACTTTGATCAGCTGCATCTTGCAAGTCTTTAACGGTGACAGTTCCGCCTTCCTCAGGATCCACCAAACCGATCTCGGCAGCTCGATCGAAGAAGTACGAAAAAGCGTAAATAGGCTGGGAAAATATTTCCGGCGGTTTATCCACGTTTTCTTCGTCGATAATACTTTTAACGATTTTTCTACATTTTTCAATACTTTTTTGTAAAGGTTCATTGGTATTCCCACTGTCAACATACATAAAAAGTTGAAAAAAAAGTCAAAGGTAGACGTACCGATTTAGAAACGATGGCTTACTTTACGCTGAACGTATTCCCACCGTAGGACCACTTTTTCGCAGAAACTTGCGAGTTAACACAGGAACTTACTAGGTCTGTGGCATTTTCGGCGTTTTGGTTTAAAAATACTCGCCTTCTAGCGCTCATCAAACCTAGTCCAAGGTAACTTTTGGAGCAAAATAATTAATATTACAACGATGCAAAAATACATAAAATACCATCACAAGATCTAGAATGATTTACCTATAAGAATAAGTCTCAACTGAATGATGAAGAATGGAAACTTTATACAAATGACCTGGAGCTTCTTTCACGATACGTTCGTTGTGACGTGGAATAAAGGTCAATTGAACGGATCCACCTCCTAGATCTATAGTTGCCACCGTACGTGACGTGTCACTTTTTAGACTATCTGTAACACGAAAACCATCAGAATCGAAATAACTGATACTAGAATCCCAATCTAAGCGGAAAACTAACCTAGGTAGAAATTAACGGTGAACCATGAAAATAATCCTTCATCTTTACCATCCATTATAGATACAGAATTCTTATCCGAAAGGAATGGACTCTCGTCTACAACTTTCTTCACCTAAAATCACCAAATTTAGTACCACAACGAGAAAAAAATCACTATCGATGAAGATAAGTCACCTCTTTGAGAATATTTTGAGCTTTATCACTCGGTAACAAACGTAACCCCGCAGTAGCTCGAAGGGCAAAAGGAGTACTACTCCAGGCTTTCTGTGGAATGAAATCTTTAGCATGTTGTAACAAATCGGCGATTTTTTGAGCTCCCTGTAAAACACTCGATTAAAATATACGTTATTCTGAATATCAGGAACAATCTGAGCTTACTCACAGCTTTTGGATTCTCAGCATAGCTCGATAATCCAGGTTTAATTTGAATAAATAAATCATTCTCAAGCTTTAAGCTGCCATCTGCAACAATAAAACGTACCGGTCAGTACGAAAAAAGTACACCGAAGCTATTTTCAAATACATACCAATACGTGATCTATAAAATGAAAACGCCAATATTCGAGATCCAGTACTGCCGGCGTCAATTATCACAGCATATTCGTTAGTATGGATACCAAGACCGTATCCAATATAATCTAAGGTTCTTACTTTATACGACGTAAAGTACCATTGATAAGCTGCGAAAAATTACACGTATTAGTATTACTCGCAATATGGTGAAATCATCGATGGAAATAAATTGATACTTACTCAAAATACAAGCTATACCGAAAAATAACACGTATAGGAAATAGATTTTGAACGACGAACGGTTCTGAAAAGACTTGGCTTGTTTACGACGTCCCATTTTCTCATCTTCATTGCTGTTTCTCGATTTTTTCTGCAATTGAAACACATCGATTAAGAAAAATAATTACACAAGAACTTGACAAACACATCGGAGGGTATTTTTCTCATATTTTTAACGACTACAACAACCGTACGAGACAGAGCGAATCTAATACTCGATTAATTGAATATTTTTTACGATTCGAATCGTAATTAGCGTTGAAAATCGGTAATCTAGCGTTGATCTTTGACATAAACAAATCCTTATCAGTGATCCACTGATAAGAAAAATTAAGGGGTTGCGATGGATTTTGGAGCAAATTCCGAAAAATTCCTCGTATTTTGATGAAAATAATGCTTTGAAGCTGTTTAAATTTGAATTTACCAAGTTTATTGATCGACGAATCGAAAATTGGAGCTTTTTTGAACCCAAGGTACGTATACGAGGGCAATACGAGGTTTGATTTTTGATTCGGTTGCAGTTACGTAACACGTGAGAAAACTGCAATAAAATCATGAAATATACTAAAACTTTTCGAGGCTATAAAAATATCCCACTAATCCCACCAATAATTCATCACGTTACGTAATCATGCAGAGCGTTTCTTCGAATTTAATTTAAATCGTGTGTGAAATTACAATAATTTGATAATTACCTGATGCCTTTGATGCGTTTCGTTGGCCATTATTGCAAAATATTTTCATGTACTGGAATTCGGAGCTGAAACGATTGAAAATTTTTACATCTTGCTTTTGCCTTTGTCTAATCACAGGTACTAACGATTAACTAACTAGAGGTACTAACTGATAATAAGATGTCCTTCATTTTTCTTCGTTTATCAATGTAATTATTTATTACGACGAACTAGGAATTATTTCTCATCGTTATAATGTTTTAATAAACGTTAAAGACTATTCGTGTTTCGTGAATAAAAATGACTGCGAAAACCCGGTATTAATATTCACTAGCAAACGGTAAAGTAAAAAATATTACCTGGGATTTTTTTTTTAATAATAGATTTCGTCCGAAAATTCAAATCGGTGATCGATTTTTGAATAATTTGACACGACACTTGGCAAATTGGCAAAGTTTACACATTCGGGCGAAATACTTACGTATGTGCTTATGTACATAAGTATTTTGTAAAATGTGTTTCAATATTAATCAATGCGTGAAAAATTATACAATACTTATCATTCCTGGTGTCATCGTTATCTTTCTTTAAAAGAAAAGAATATTTATACTTGTTCAGATAAGTTCAAAGTTGAGTACTGCTTTTTTATCTTACATATTGGAGTAAATTTAGAATTTGTATTTCTTTTCAACAGATAAATCATGGATTCGAGTTATCTGAAGCACGCAGTTATGCAAGTAACTGCTGGAGGATCGGCAGGTTAGAAAGTTGAGGAAAAATTACCCCGATGGATTCTACTTTGGAATTTTTTGCAGGATTTATCGAAGTATGCATCATGCAACCCTTGGATCTGGTCAAGACCAGGTTACAGCTGCAGAAAAATACTGGTCCTTCGACTCAGCTCTATAATGGAGTGTTTGACTGCTTAAGGAAGATGTACGCCAGCGAAGGATTTCTATCTTTTTATAAAGGCATTATACCTCCTATAATGGCTGAAACTCCTAAACGTGCTGTTAAGGTAAAGCTTTCGTCGCGATAGGTCAATTAATTTTTGGTGGGAAGAGAAGCGGAGGGGAAGATAACGATGTCGTCGGTGTAAATTTTATATTGACCTTGAAAAATATGTTGGTAGATTAAAAATTTTATGTGTTTTTAAAATTTTCAGTTCTTGACCTTCGAACAATATAAGCAATTTTTCATGTTTGGGTCTGCACATCCAACACCTCTGGTAGGCCTATAATAAATATGATTTCTTCACTAACAGTTATAACTACGTAAGGTGATTATGTTTTTTTTCATATTAACATCCAATTTTGTATTAGTACTCGATGAGAAAATTCATCGGTAATGAGTATTCGAGTGCAGATTAATTTATAAGCTGTATATTATCGAGTGGCCATTAAAAAAATGATGGGAATTGCATAATACGTACTTAGTATATTTTGATTTTACAGACTTTTTCACTGGCCGGAATGGGCGCAGGTATCACGGAATCAATTCTAGTCAACCCTTTTGAAGTAGTTAAAGTTACCCAGCAATCGAATCGGTCGAAAATGAGCGAAGTACCCAGCGCCTGGAAAGTTACCAAAGAAATCATTAAAAATGACGTCAGTGTATTAATCATTTCTCGATATTCTCGATCGATGTAGTTTCATTTCATGATATTTTTATGATTTTTCGAGTTGATATTAATTTTGATATTTTTTCATTTCGCAGGGATTTGGTTTCAGAGGTATCAATAAAGGATTATTTGCTACCATTTGCAGAAATGGATCATTCAATTGTATATATTTTGGATTTTATCATTCGGTAAAAGGAATCATACCCGAGCAAAAAGTATACCTATTTGTGTATTATAAATGAATATTTTCAAGTCGATGAAATGTACATACTTTGATGGCGAATTTTTATTTAATTTCAGGATCAAGTTGCAGAATTTATGCGTAGAATTGGAATAGGTTTCGTGTCCGGTACATTAGGGTCTTGTTTTAATATACCATTCGATGTTGCTAAGAGTCGAATCCAAGGCCCTCAGCCTGTACCTGGTCAAATTAAGTACAAAAATACGTTCGCTACTATTTCGTGTGTGTATCGCGAAGAAGGGTTAGTATACTTATCTTCGTGATTATTTTACAACAGAAGGTGTCCTAAAAGGCCAAAACCGCCGTTATTTGGCCTTCCGATTGTCCCTTCCTCCATCTAGCGTCCAATTGACGCCGAATTTCAAAAAGTCGACCTTTTTCCTGTTGAAATTTTTTGGGGGTCGATTGACTCAGGAGGAGAGATAAGGAAAGAGGTTCTCAGAAAAATCATATAATATTCATTTTTTACGCTATAAAAATCGGTTTTAAAATATTTTAGTAGTTGTAATTTTTTTTCAAAAACATCATTATTGGAATCAGCTCAAAAGATGCTGAAAATTTCATCCGGATCTAAAAGGTCTTTCTTCCTCTAATTTTCTGAATTATTTTCTGAGTGATTTTTCGGATTATGCAAAATTGGACTAAAATTTATGCAGTTACCTATATTGCATTCAGCGTTTCCCTATTAGTTTTGCAGTGTCAGTTGAGAATTTTTTGAGTAATTTTCGTTGAAAATGTGAAAATTACCTAGCTTCCCCCCCCCCCTCAAACGAGTAGAAATTCGAATTCAGTGTCCTGAACTCAATATTATTATAAACGACATCACTGGATGTTGAATTTTTTTGTAATTTTAACCCTGTAGGGATGTGGGTTTAAGGGTCAAATTGGAAAATTGAGTCAAAATCCGAACTCAGTACCTCCCAAGTATTTTTGTAATTATTTATTTTATTTTATTTTTTTAGAAGTTCCAACATGGATATTGGATGTTATATTACTGAAAGTGGTACAGACAGCTTCTAGAAAAGCTTTAAAAATTGGCAAAAAGTCGGACATGAGAATTTTTATTAATAAAAATTGACATTTTGATTTTTTGTTAAATTTGAAAAAATTGGGTAATTTTTTAGATTAAATATAACTTTATGGGAAAACATTGGTAATAGGAAGAAATATCAAAAATTTGATGATATTCTTTTTCTTTCTTCAAAAAGAACTTGATTTCATGATTTGTACAACATAAAAAAAATTGGAAGAATTTTTGATATGAGATTATTATTTGATCATCATCGATCTATCGAAATACCATAAACAAGTTTCAAATTTGAAAAAAAGAATTAGGTACCTATATTTTGATGTACTGACATTTCGTCGGACGAAAAAAAAAGATGAATTATTAATCGACATACTTTTTTGAACTTTTCAAAGTAATTTTTTTCAATTTATATTTTTTGAACACAATTCCCAATTGATGCTCGTGGACAGTATGGGGCTATTTTCAAGTTTCAACCTCCCTCCGCTCGACATTTCTGAACTCCCGAGAATACTTGCAAGCAGTCTGGAGCGTTTCGAAACTGTTCATGGGTCAATCAACTCGGGAAAAAATTTAATTGAAAAGAAAGTGGATTGACTTTTCAGAATTCGATTTCATCTTGTTCTTGGGAAGTGGTGGTGGTGAAGGGAACTATATACAAAAGGCCAACTGACCATTTTTTAACTTTTGAGACACCCTTTGTACAACACGACCCCTCAAATCTTATTTCAAATAGGTAAAATATTAATAAAAATATTACTGTTTTCAGTTGGAGAGCTCTATACAAAGGACTAGTACCCAAAGTGATGCGATTGGGCCCAGGAGGTGCCATTTTATTAGTCGTCTACGAACACGTTTATGATCTATTGAAGGAAAAATTTCCTTAGGCAGTTGACCTGTAGACCTCCGAGCCCCGCCTAGGAAAAACGTTGTCACAAATTGCTCAGTTATGTGTACTTAAATACGTATGCCTACTTAAAGACAAATGGTACTTAATTATTTTAAAATTAATGTGGAAATTGAGATTGTACGATATTACGTATCATTTCAATCGTACTTTCAATTATTATTCTAAGGTATTTTGAAATATTCATTGATAATACTCGTAATTTTTATTGGATTTTTTTTTGGTTATTTTGATTTGAACTCTTCTCTCAATTAAATGTTGATGTTTATTGTTTTGTATTGTTTCTTTGTTTCAAGAATCAATCATCCTTAATTAGCTTAGTAATTATTTAATTAATCTATCGATCTATTTTTGAAGAAAAGTAAAAGGGATAGGAGAAAGTTGGAATTTTATCATTTTCTTCTTTTCTCTTATATTGTTTTTTTCGTTTTTGAAGGTGGAAAATTGAAAATTTTTTCGCTTATTGAAAAAACGACTTCATTCAGAAAAGAATATGTCAAATTAAATTCAATATCGCCATATTCGTGTAAAAATTGAAAGAAATCTTCCAATTTCCATAATAATTTTCGATCATTCTTCATTCATCTAGGTTCATCGGAAGTTCATCGACCTTATTCCAATACGTTCAACTACAACGCTCCTAGCGACCGAACGACGCACCAACCTCCATTTTGATCACGCTTCCATCGTCAACTACCTGAACTTTCGACTTACAAAGTTAAAGTAAAGCTTGGTCAAAATTCGAAAAGCTCGTCGAGGCGTCACCGAATACCTGAAAGTGTTTTATTTTGTTTTGGTTACGTGTTGATAGTATTGAAAAGAGGGAATCGAATACACTCTGGGTTTGGCGTGTTAGTGACAACAAACGTTGAAGGAATGCGAAATATTTAGTAGTAAGTACCAGAGCATTGAAACAAGTGAATGTTTATTAGGTTATTATTTTTTTTCGTAAATTTCATCTTATTGAATTGTGATTTATGTCGTGCGTTTTCGCCAATGTGTTCGCTATCGAGCTTACATTGTGTTATTTCTTTGTGTTAAATTCTAAAACCATTCGTTCTCGTAAATCGTAACGTATTTGGTTTCGTTGTTTCAACGTCGTTTGTTTTGGTTCGGTCGCTTCTTTTATGAAAAATTATTACCACAACGCATGACATGTGCTTTAAACAATAGTGTTTCGGTGCTTATCAAATATAAAACACCGCCCATCTATGTTCAATTGAATGAGTTTTTCTCACCGTAGAAACTTACTCATCGGTATGTTTGTTTATGGCATTAAGGCCAATATACCATAATATTTCCAAATTTGTCAATTTCGAGGCGACGTCGATTTTCCAATATCGTTTTCGTGTTCCAGGAAGGAATGTTTAACAAGAAAAAGAAAAAACCCGTTATTTCTCCACCGACCAATTTCGAGCACAGAGTGCACACCGGATTTGACAAAAGAGAAGGCAAATTTGTCGGGTTACCTTTGCAATGGGCCGGAATCGTCGGGAATAATCAGATATTACGCAGCACGAATCGCCCTTTACCAGTCGTCGATCCTTCGGAAATCACACCTACAGAGATTTTAGACTTGAAGGTTAGTATCGGAGGTAGTCCGACGTAGACCCACGTATCGCTAATTTTATCGTTTTTCGTTACTAGACAATTGTACGAGGAGAAACGAAATTCAAAAATGCCGAAACGAACGGTATTCCGAAGACTTCAAACGTGGCTCGGTCAAACTCACTGCGATCGTCGAGCCCTCCGAGATATCGACGGCCCCAATTCAACGTACCTCCGTCTTTACCGGAAGGGGAGGTTCTAGTCATGCCTCCAACAGCGCATACACAATATCCAGCCCAATATCATAATAACGTCGCTGCTCGTAGAATAGAGCATCATAACCAGCAACATGTAAGTTTTCCCCCTTCATTCATGTGTACTGATTTCGAGTGATAACTCATTTTTCTGTCTGGGTTACAGATTAAGCCACCGTATAATAATAATGATTGGCAGAATCAAGATATTAAACGGCATTCCCCTCAGAGTATACAGTCTCCAACTCCTGATCCGTCCGATCATCGTGGTTCGATGCAGATGCCTTATAATACTCCTTATCATTTACATAATGGAAGTTCCCCTCAGGTACGTTGACTTATGTTTGTATTTTTGCTCAAAATTCAGTCCGAGCAGACTTGACAGTCGTGATTTTCGTCAGGTCGCGCATATGCCCCCTCCTGATGTCCAAGCCAGTTACGCATACGCTGGTTACCGTCCACCGCAAAGTCAAACTCAGCCGGCCAACTTGGTACCAGCTTCGATGCCGAGGACCATTCCACATTCCAATGTTCCAGAAAATATAAACATGAATAAAGTAAGCTTTGGTGAACAATTTTTGCATCTGTTGTGTTAATGATATAAATTTACGTCGTATTTTTAGCCGAATTCAATCGAAATTTCAACACCTACTCCGGATATGAACCATAACTCAAGTAAACCTCACGGTATCAATACCAGCGGACCTTCTGGAATTGTGAATGTTAAACAGCATCACGAACAACAACGTATTACCCACGAACAGGTATTTTTGTGTAATATTTTCATATTTAAGCGACCTTGAACTTAATTTAATTATGAATTGTTTTTTACTCGTTCAGTTTCGAGCTGCTTTGCAAATGGTCGTTAGCCCTGGTGATCCTAGAGAGAATTTGGATAACTTTGTGAAAATCGGCGAAGGATCTACCGGAACTGTTTGGACCGCTTGTGATAAAACCACCGGAAAGAAGATGGCCATCAAGAAAATGGATTTGCGTAAACAACAAAGGAGAGAATTACTATTCAATGAGGTGAGTGTTGACGTTTTTTTATTGATCGATTTTGAAAATTCGAAATTTATTTATAATCTTGATCATTTTGAAATTAATTTCGATCGATTTTACCAACTTGATTTTTTTACTTTTTTAAAAAAATAATACGATGGGCAATTTACATGAATGGAAAATATCCAATTTTTTTTGAAATAATTATCATTTATCATATTTGAAGTAATAAGGAAATATTTCATTTTTTTTGTTTTTAATTATTTTCTCCTCTATTGCCAAAATTGTGATATTTTTTTAAACTTCACCTCCCCCTCCCGCCCTTCAAATTATACATCAATATCAAAATTTTCTGGAATTATTGCGCAGTAATAAAATCATACCTCATAAAAAGCAATTTTGATTACGAAAAATAGCACAGAATGAACTCTTCGCACTTGATCTCTCGAACTAATCTATTATTAATTGATTGATTACCTCAACATCTTATTTACAAAACGATCTAAGAAAGGGGAGGAGGTCGTGGGACATGATAATTTTTCAAGGTTATTGAATGAAGTATCAAAATAATATATGATTTTTGACCACTCGAGTCCATTTTTGGTATTTCATTGTTGAAAAATCACGAATGGATTACAAAGGAGGAAAGGAAGTAGGTTGGTTGAGAATTTTTACAAAATATTTGTTTTTTTACTTTTGTAATTCATTTTCAAAGTTATTTTGGATCTAGGTGGCCAAAAAAGTGAGAGGAGAGAACCGAAATTTTTTTTTGACGTAATCGAGTGAAGAATTTTGATGACACTTTACCAAAGCAACTGAAAAGGTTTAGATCCAAAATTTTGAAAAATCTATAATCGGTCAAGGTGCAATGGCGCATACATATTTTTTGATATTCAAAATGCATTTATGGGATGCAATTTGACCATCATTGTGAATTTCTCCCCTCCCCCGCCCATCACGCCTATTTTAGCTTTTAGATGGGTTTCTTTTTGTATGGTTTGCATTTAGTTCCTTTGAAATCGTTTTCTGGGCTAATTTTGAAGAGTTTTGGAAAGGTGGACGGGGTAGAAGAGAATATTTTTTTTCTTTGATCCAGCCCCTTGAGACTTCTTCTGGTTATTGTAGTAAAATGACTTCAAAAAATAACTTGGGAGCCTGAAAAACATATATTTTGATATCTCACTTAATGATTTTAGAAAATTTTGATTTTTGATTCACTTTCTCATCCTCTTTTCCCCACTTTTTCGAGACCCGTTGTAGTTTTATCTCAAAATTTCTACAGAAAAATATTTCAGAGGTACATAAACAAAAAGATTCGAACTTTCCAACTCAAGGAAGGGGAAATTTACAATGATTACAAACTCGTGTCGAAAAATACAGAATCAAAAAATAAATAAATTTTCCAAAATTTTGAAACAAGCTTCAACTCTCTGAGACATCTTTTGGTTTTTGGAGTGAAATGGCTTTAAAAAGAGATCCAGATGGTCAAAATTTCAAAAAATTAGATAATTCTCAATTTAGGGATTAAAACGCTACTTTACTCCCTCTCGCGACTTGCTCGAGTGCTTAAATACGCGTTTTCTCCCTCGATTAAGAAAAATATCGTTCACAACTCGAAGAAAAAACGATTCTAGACTCGTGTGAAGGTCACAATCCTCACACTCGTCAAAAATCTTTTTTTTCTCCCGTGTTGTGAAATATACTATTGAAATCTCGCTTGATGATGCTGAAAAATTTTCATTTTTAGTTTTCCCCTCACCCTTCCCATCTTTCCGAAATTCTTTGTGGGTTCAACTTCAAAAATATTTGAGAAAATCTTCCTTCTGATTCTTTTTTTGTGACATGACCATCAAAAATAGTTGATATAATATCGATTTTAAACCCGCATTACATGACCTTGAAAATTTATGATTTTTTGTCAAGTTTCTCCCCCCTTTCTCTCTCACATTTCTGAGACCCTTTTGAGTTTTTATTCTGAAATAAGTTCAGAAAAATATTTCTCAAAATTTTCTAAAATTTTGAGTCAATTTCCCCTGGGTTATGTGGTCATTTTTTTAAATGAAGAAACAATCGTGAACGAACTTGGGAACTTGGGATACCAAAATATGTATAAATCTTAATAACAGAAAATTTTGAATTTTGGACCCATTCGCCCCCCCCCCGGAGCCGACTATCAATTTTGGAGTTGGATTAACCCGAAAAATAGATTTGAGTGCTTCGAAAACCTCTAGGTGAAACCAAAAAAAACCTCCATATTCGAACTTAACGCTCCAAAAAACATAAACGATATGCCATATGGTACATATTTATGTATTTTCGTGAACAAAAAACTGAAATGTGGGAATGTGAGGGATTTTGGTGGGTCGGAACCAAAAACAACTCGATTTTTGTACTCGGTTTCATTGAAAGCGTAGTAAATATTAAATAATTTACCACGCGACTTTTTTGATATTTTGGGCGGAATTTGAGCCTTTGTGGAGGAGGCGAAAGAGGGAGTTGTATTGAAGACGAAATTCGAAGTCAGCACTTTTCTCCATGTCCTGGAATCCCAGAGCTAGAATGAAAATCATTGATCAGAAGTAACCTTGATGAAATATATTCATTGTATTTTTTTTGATGATTTTTTTAATGAGGCCCTTAATGCTTTTCAAGACGTTTAAATTTTGAATTTTTCATAAAAAAAACTCAAATTTCAGCTTCGAAAAAATCTTACGAATCACACAAATGTTCAAAATCGGTTGAAGTGTGGTGGAATGACCTCGAAAGTTTAAATGTCTCGACTCAAAATGGTTTTTTCAAAGCTAAATGTCGGTAAAAATAACACAGGTCGGGTTTGATGGGTGATTTTCAATTTCATAGTATTTTTCGCGCTGATTACGAGAACAATAGTGAAAAAATTCCATCACCCAAGGATTTTTCACAATTTGAATTTTTCGTTCAACTGTTTTTCTGCTTTCTTTGATAACTTTCGAGACTTCAAGTCGATTTTCTGAGAAAAGGAAGGGTTCTACGAAAAAAATGAATAGAACATAAATTGTAGAGCGTCAAATTTCCTATCTGTAGAGTACAATTGAAGGGTACAGGGAAAGAACCAGTCAACTCCCTTTTTTTTCAAAAATGAGATAATTATATATTCTGGTAGATAATTCTGAGTAGAATATCATGACATATTCGAATTTTTAAAATTTTCAAAATTGTGTCATGAAATTGTGTTCAAAAATCCGCTGTAAAGGGAAAAAAATAAGTAAGTTACATAAAAATGTGAAAAAACCAAGCAAATCCCTCACGTGACCAATATAACCGCGTGCGCAGCATTCCAAAGGTATCATATTCTTTTTTATTTTCATGGAAAGTTTCGTATTTATAATAAAATTGAAGGAATAATGCCGAATATTCTATTAAATTTCCTGGTTTTTAGTTTATAACTCGGGTAATTTTTAATATTTATTTTTCATCTCAAGATATGTTATTCTCAAATATATTACGCAACTATTGCAATATTTACATGCCCAGAAAAATCTTACTAATCATTTTCACATCGTTTCAAACTTTAAAATTCGATTTTCTCGAAATCAGCCAAAAAAGAGTTGACTGGTTCTTTCCCTGTACCCTTCAATTAGTTTATTCATATTCAACTTTTTTTAAAAATTGAAAATATCTCAAAAACTAATCCTTCAAAGAAAAAACTTATAAACTCTACAGGTAGGAAATTTGACGCTCTACAATTTATGTTCCATTCATTTTTTTCGTAGGGCCCTTTCTTTCCCCAGAAAATCGACTTTAAGGGTCAAAAATTACATCAAAAAGTGTAAAACAAATTTTCAACGAAAAATCTTTCAATTATGAAAAATCCTGATGTCCTGAAATTTTTTCACTTTTTTTTCGTGATCAGCGTGAAAAATAATATAATAATTATCCATTAAATTTAAAACAGCATTTTCTTTTTCTTGTTTTAATCACTGTTTTTAGTCTAAAATATAGCGCTGATTTTAAAATTTCTCCATCACCCAAGTTTCGCTGGTAGGTGATTCTAATCCATTTTTTAGTGCCGAGTTCGAATATGATTACAGTTTTTCTCGATTACGCCAGGATTTTTTATAATGGAAGATTTTTTGTTGAAAATTTGTTTTACATTTTTCTATGTAACTCTGGACCCTTAGAGTCGATTTTCTGGGGAAAGAAAGGGTTCTACGAAAAAAATGAATAGAACATATATTGCAGAGCGCCAAATTTTCTACTTGCAGAATCCGATTAGTTTTTTCTTAGGAAGCTTAGTTTTTGAGATATTTTAAATTTTTAAAAAAAGTTGAACTTTGATTCAAAATATCTCGAAAGCTAAGGCTCCGAGGAAAAAACTAATTGGACTCTACAGGTAGGAAATTTGACGCTCTACAATTTACGTTCCATTAAAGTTTTTCGTAGAACCCTTTCTTTTCTCAGAAAATCGGCTTGAAGTGTCAAAGTTATCGAAAAAAGTAGATTTAAAAACCGTTAATCGAAAAATTCAAATTGTGAAAAATCCTTAGGTGATGAAATTTTTTCATTGCTTTGTTCGTAATCAGCGCGAAAAATATTATAAAAATCACCCATCAAACCTCAAACAGCATTTCAAAAGTTTAAAAATGTCGACCTAACGCCGAACAAAAAAAATCGTATTTTTTCAAAGTAAACACTTCGAGGGTTTTAAAAATCAGCGGTGAAAAATATCTTCGAAAATATAACGAATTTCTTCAAATTAAATGCAATTCTCCAGTAGCGTAACTGGACATCCCTTCTGGGGGGTGGGGGTGTCTGAGATACAGTGGCGTCGCGTCGGGAGCTTTTTTTGGGAGGGTAAACATTAGGTATGGAGATTTGGAATACCAGAAGGATGGGGGGGGGGGTAAAAGGGAGCCTTTTTTCGCACTGTCGTCTCAAATAGATGATATCATTGTAATTCTGATCATTCCCGAGCGAAGCGAGGGCCAAGCTTTGAAAAAATTTGGTTTTTAATGTCCAAAAAAAGACATTTATTCGCGTTTTAATGCTTTGAAAATCCCTACCTGATGTAATTTGGGAGGAGGAGGTACATTCGATATTTTGTACCCTGGTCGCGATTTTGGGAGTACAACGTACTCCTTTAACTCCATTTTCCGACGCCACAGGTACATTTTTCAACGTTCAATTATCAGTTTTTATTACATAACAAAGAAAAGTAAAAGGGAGAGGGCCGTGAAAAACTGACATGAAAAGTTTTCTCACGTTGAATTCAAAAAATTGATGTGAGAAAATGTTTCAAAAGTAGATAAATTGAGGTGATTTTGATTTTTAATGAAGTTAGGAAAGTAGCAAACTCAGCCCGAGCGAAGCGAGGGCAACATTTTTTTGTAGAATATACGTTATTGCTATCGAAAAAATATGGTTTTAAGATCACAAATACTTTCGAATAAAAAATTCATTTTTGAAGGGCTTCTGGGGGGGGGGGGGGGTTGTCCCCACCCCTCCCCCCCGGTCTTTACGCCACTGCAATTCTCCAAAAAACTTGTCTATTCGAGTCTCCGAAATCGCAACTTTTCAATTTACGAACCAATTGACCAATATCATTTCATTTGATTCCAGGTGGTCATAATGCGAGACTACCATCACCCCAACATAGTCGAAATGTACGACAGCTTCTTGGTCGGCGATGAACTCTGGGTAGTAATGGAATTCCTGGAAGGCGGCGCTCTAACCGATATCGTCACCCAGGCCAGAATGGACGAAGAACAAATTGCCACAGTTTGTAAACAATGCTTGAAAGCCTTATCTTATTTGCATTCGCAAGGCGTAATCCACAGAGACATCAAGAGCGATTCTATTCTCTTGGCAGCTGATGGCAGGGTACGTGATTTTCGATACTCGAACCAATAAAACCACTTTCGTATTCATCTTTACTGTTTTTTATCGCCTAGGTCAAATTATCCGATTTCGGATTCTGCGCTCAAGTTTCCCAAGAATTACCTAAACGGAAATCTTTGGTTGGTACACCCTATTGGATGTCTCCCGAGGTGATTTCCAGGCTTCCTTATGGACCCGAAGTGGATATTTGGTCTCTAGGTAATCTAAACGTGTCCCATAAATCGTCAAGATCTGTATGATAATAGATTAACTTAAATTTTCCATTTTATTTCCAAAATAGGTATTATGGTTATCGAAATGGTCGACGGAGAACCACCATTCTTCAACGAGCCACCGTTACAAGCAATGAGACGTATTAGAGATATGCTTCCGCCCAAATTAAAGAATACGAACAAGGTAAATTCACGTTTTAAAATTAATCCACAAATCGTACGTATCAAGGACGATTAAAATTCGATATTTTCTCGACCAGGTTTCGCCCAAACTACAAGGATTTTTGGAACGACTCTTAGTTCGAGATCCGGCTCAGAGAGCTACCGCTAAAGAACTCTTGGACCATCCATTCTTAAGGCAATCAGGTCCACCGTCATCTTTAGTCCCATTAATGCGTAATTCCCGGCATAGCAACTGCTAGCGATCGAGGACAAGTTAATTGGCTGCTACATAATAACTTAAATTAACTTATTGTTGTTTTTTTTTTCGTAGATCCGCATCTCGTTAAAATTGATTTTTCTTATCTATATTAGATACATAACTTATAATGTAATTCCGATCAAGGTACTCGCGAAAACTCATTCCGGCCATTTAAAGGTAGTTAGGTTGCCATGGTACGCGCAATAAACTGTACCTACTTCCTCTGTTGGTGTTCGTGTTGAAATATTGTGATGAAATTACCTAAAGTAAGGTATTCGTGTAGGTATTAAAAATATCGACTGGGCTTGTGACAGCGATAAATGTTATTGCGCACTTTGGCTAATTAATTCCACATATTACGGATAATTTTTTCTCAACGGTATACATTTTTTTTTTACTATATCGAGCTTAAAATTAGACTGTGTTTACGTATCATGACATTGTTTTTTTATATTTCTCTTTCTCTTTCATTAACGCTGGCACGTCAAAGTTACGATTTTGTTGAACAAGTTTTTGTGTTGTTTTTTTTTTAGCACCCACGTCGAATCAAATTTTATACTCGTAGAAAGAAGAAATTGTCGAGCAATCAGTATTTTTTTAAACATTCCGTATTCTAAGAGTTTTTATTTTGTTAAGTTTTTAGATGTTTGTTTCTTCTGTATGTATCTCAGCTTGGAATACATGAATAAGTAAAAATTATGACCGAGTTACGTTGCTGTACGAGTGTTAATTAACGACAATGTTATAGTAATTTTATAGTACCAGACTCGATAATGTATTACCCCTTTCCCCACCCATCTGTATTCTTGATTTTTCGTACTTGATGTATTTATGTATTATATAAGCAAAGGTGAACTTAGAGCTTTACTTCGAGCTTAATTATTTTTTACTCGTTAGCTCATTTTTACATGATTGTTGTATTTAATTATAGTAACATTTATATTGTTTATTGTTTAAACATTTTAAAATTAAATCGCTTATTTTAGGTAATTCATCGGCGAGTTTTGATTTTAATCTGAATTTTCCAGGCCAGAAGGAGTTTGTCAGATGGTCTTTCGTATGCCCCCCCGCACCATTTTCTAGTGGCTAAATGGCGCCAGATTCTGAAAATTTCAACTTTTTTTCTCAAATAATTTTTTTTTGGATTAATTTCATCAGAAGGGGCTCAGAAAAGGAGTTTCAAAGTGGTGGCATAATTTTTACTGCATGGGTTCTTGAAAAAATTCATTTTGAGAAATTTTTAGGACGTATTATAATCGTCATTTTATGGAATTTCTTTAACATAGGTATTCCAAAAAATTTCAGTTTTGAAAAAAGCTTTTGGCTGATTTATGAAATTTAAAATGTCGATTTGAAAAACAGGTACGAAAGTCACAGAAATTCCTGAAATTTATGGGTTTCCCAAGAACTGCACCAGATTAAAACATAACTCACAATTAAAATATTTTTTCTTTTCAAAAGATTTATGCGATTTATTAATTAGCTTAATCTAATTTCGGTTAAATTGATTTGAAACTCCACCTGCTTAATCTACTCCGTATTTAAATACATATTCGATGTTGAATACTTAGGCTACTCTACGTAGTATAGGGCATACTTGATTTGCGAACCACAATCGACTAAAATGATTCGAATCAGTGGCGGCGCGTGAGTTTTTCGACTTGTAATCGGTATTTGTTGTAGACCATACTGTAGAAACAAAAAAATTCATATTTTCCGGTTTTTGGGTGCTGTTGAGACAATAATAGAAAGTATGTATCAAAAAAAAAATTGAATAGCTACTTAATGCAAAAAGAAAATTCAATTTCCTACAATTTTGATTCTATTTGCTCATAAAATCTACTCCTTTGCCGGCCTTCGATGCTTCCATTGTTTCAAATAAGAAATGTTGAAAATGTGGTTAATCCAAAAAAATTTCTTTCTGTAGAATCCGATTAGGCAGTTTTTTCTTAGGAGGCTTAGTTTTTGAGATATTTTTAATAATAAAAAAATGCTAAACTTTGAACTTTCAATCAATCCTAATAAGAAAAAATTAATCGAACTCTACAGAAAGGAAATTTTATGTTCTACAAATTAGGTTCTATTCATTTTTTTCGATAAATTCTTCGTTTGCTCAGAAAATTGACTTGAAATGTGAAATTTACCAAAAAGTGTAAAAAAAATGTTCAACAAAAAATTTAAATTGTGAAAAATCCTTGACTGATGGAATTTTTTCACTGCTTTTTTTTGATCAGCGTGAAAAAATACTATAAAAATCATTCATTAAACTTCAAACAACATTCTGACTAGCTCAACTCCAGAATCAATAATCGCTGCTGTTGGCGATTACAAGTCGTTAGACCACGTGTGTTTATCTATAGAAAGAAGGTAAAATCACTTCAATAAATTCGTATAAAATCAAAACTACAAATTAAAATCATCATTTTTTACCTGAGAGCTGATACCCTTCAAAATTTTTTTAGAAATTGTGGGATAAAGTACCTGAATATGAGCCATGTACTCGTTGATCGCAGCGATTACAAACATGCAGTAGGGAATGTGCCGAATGCCGAACGAAGATGTACGAGCATTATTTTGTCTTGTCGTCTTCGTTTTGTGCTACCCTGTAATCGCGTTCAGTAGCGATTCGGTACTTTTTTTGCCATAATTTTTTTTACTTTGATGTGGCGATTTCGATTTTATATTATAAATGGCCAAGGATTTTATTATTTAGGCAAAATGTAAACTTTTTTCTTCTCTTTCTACGAGTGTAATCGGCGATTACAGCGATTACATTGAAAAACCACCACTGGATAACTTATTTAATTTGAAACTTCATAAGCTATAATATAAAACAAGTTATACCTATTCATTTTTTAATAAAATTGAAAATTGAAAAAGTTACAAAGGATTAAACCTGAAAAAAATCAACCATTTCTTATTTCACTGAAAATAAATGAATGAAGTTATAATTATTTTACGAATTATGATTTAAATAGTAAAAGCAACGTTGCAAAAATCTAATTTTATTATTTTTCCCAAAAAAAATATTCTTCACAATTAGTTAGGTGTACTTAGTACTTACTTGCCGCAATTTGGATTTCTTTAGAATGATATCGGAGTTGTGTTCTGGTAATTTGACCTATGTTTTTTTTAACGCAAAGTGGTATTACAAATTATATGAGAAATTATTGCCCTCCCTACAGTCCTCAATTTTTTTTTGAATCATTAATTGTAGCATAAATTTATCAACTCTCAGCCTCAGCTTACATCAGATTTTTTCCTAGCTACGCTACGTCGCTACTGTGCCTCTCTAAAAACTTGCATCTGTGTGCAGCCTAATTTTGCGCCGGGGCAACTTTTTGCTAAAGTTGACTTGGGGGGACTGGAGCCTTGGAAGCAGTGATGGAAAACTGAAATGATATTAGTTCTAGTTCAAGTTCCAGTTCCAGTTCTCAAAATTTTTTAGTTCTAGTTCCAGTTCCAGTTCCAGTTCTCAAACTTTTTTAGTTCTAGTTCCAGTTCCAGTTCCAAATACCAGTTCTAAAATTTCAGTTTTTTAAATTTTGAAGGACAAAAAAATGCAAAATTTTCTGCTAAATTCGAACTTTGTTGTTTTAGTTTTTCTTTTTCTGATTCAAAGTACAATTTTTTATCTGGCTATGTTTTACGGATTTGCAGTGGGTGTTGAGCAGTTCTTTTTTTTTCAAAGTCCGCTTGATTTTGCACTCAGAAATTCAGAATTATTTTCAAACTAGTTTTTTTCCTGTATAGGTAAGTAATTATGTTTTAAAATTCAAAATTTTTTCAACACAATTTTCAAAGTTCAAAATTTTTTGTTCAGAATTTTTCAAACTTCTACTTCTACGTTTTTTCAACAAACTTTCAAACTCTGAATTTTTTAAACTTCAAAATTTTTCATTTTTTCAACTCAAATTTTCAAACTATGAACTTTTTTTCCTGTAAATTTTTTTAGTTTCAATACTTCTGAAACGTAAGAGTCTTCTTCTTTTGTGCAAAACTGAAAACCAAAATTGAAAGATACATGGTCAAAACCAATTAACGAAATAACCAATTAACCAAGTACAAATTAGGAAAAAACTGTCACGAATAGGAATAGGTGCTGAAGCGCTGAAGCTGAGTTCAGTGAGTTCTTTCTTACCACTTTCTTTATTTTTACTGGACATGAAGTTATGTGTTAAACAAAGTTGCGGAATAAAAATGAAAGTATTGAGAAAATTGATTCATTTTTTAAAATTTTATTTAAAAAAATTGAGATTAAAATTTTTAAACCATCGAATATGCCATACTTGGCTGAAAAAAAAACTAAAACCAAAAACCCAAAAAACCAAATAAAAATACAAAAAAACTGAAAACCAAAAACCAAAAACCAAATATATATAAGTGGACAAAACCGAAAACCAAAAAAGGAAAACCAATTACCAATACCAAGAAAGGTGAAAACTGAAAACTGCAACTGAAACCAAAAACCAAAAATTAATTTATTTCGGTTTTCGACCCCTAAAAAAATTGTCGTTTTGAAAATTGTAAAATTATGATGAAATTGTTTGGGTGTTTTTTTACTATTGTTAATCCTAAAGACTAAACCTCACCTCACCCTGACATTCAGTTGTTCTGAAAAAATCGTCGTTTTGAAAATTGTAAAATTACGATGAAAAAAATTTCAAAAAAATATGTCAATCTTTAGCAAAAAGTTGCCCCGCGCAAATTAGGCTGCACACAGATGCTTCTGTTGCACTTATGCGCCTGGCACAAACCTCACCATTCCACACCAAATGGTCAAAACAGGGGTACGTGTCAACAGTGATAAGATAATAGTCGTTATCGAGTGTGAATGTGAAACTTTTATTCAGTAGTGATTCAGTGATGAAAAATTTGAAATAAAGGATATTTATTTCGATGGCTCGAAAGAGTAGAATAGTTACAACGGTTCACTAACTTCAATGGGGTCTTTAGTTTTGGATGTACTACGAAAAGGAATTTGGTCATCATTCACAGGAGGATGGTATTACGATCCGAGCAGTGCTACTTTTACCAACACTTTCCATCTTTATTTGTTCTTGTTTTTCCTATGTTTTCCATTTAGCGTTTATGTGGTAAGTCGACACGTAATTCTAATTCATATATGATACATTTTTCATCTAATTCTTTATGTTTCTCTGTGCAGTACTTACCTAGAAATGCTGTCAATTGGCTTATATACACTTCCGTTGTGGCATGTGTATTCGTCGCTGTAAAATTAATCAATTTCGGCCTACATCGTATGTTCGATACTTCGGAATGTATCGTAGAAGAACCTTCGTCTATAGATATTACTCTAGAGTGTGATAAACGGAAACCAAGCCAGAAGCCTGAAACAAGGTAAGTGTTTTCATCTTATTTCGACCGAAATCGATCTAAATCCATTTTAATTGTAATGTAAACAATACGTTTTGTTTGGGAATCAACGCAGAGGTGAAGAAGAAGGCATCGAATTACAAGTACTGAGTAGCGATAAAAAACGTGATAATCAAAATGAAAATAATTCTTCCTTCGGTAGTCTGGAATTCGCTGATTTCAACGCGACTGCTATTAAAGATGATGTACAAGCTACCACCAGTGGAACCATAGGTAAATATGCCTTGTTTTCTTATCGGCTGATTTGTTTGTAAATAACGAACCTTCGACCGGAGTGTATCGATTGCGTTGAAAATTTACGCCTTGTTACAGATTTGAAAGTCGACGTTCATCGTAAAAATAGTTCCGATAGTAGCGATGGTACGTTTTTCCGAAGTGATAAAGTCATTGTCGTTGATGAAGTTAGTCAAGAATCTTCCAAAGAAAAAAGTAACTTCTAGATTACCTTTTGGACCCTAATTTCAGAGTACGACGTTCATTAATCTCATTTATGGGTTTAGTTTCTAGTGTAAGCGAACAACGAGTCCCCGATGTGACCAGTTCCGAAGAAGTTCTCGTAGGGAAGGACCTAGATGGTAAAAATGTTCGTAAAAGGAACCTAGGCGTGAAAGAAGGGGGAGCTCAAGATGGTTCTACGACAGTCGTAAGTATCTATGAACTGCCACGCGTCGACGAATCTTGGAATAGTATATTACTGTACAGGGTGCGAAAGTGAACGTTTTCTTGTCGAGTGCGAGAGTTGGCGGAACGAGCGAAGCGAGTGACGCCATCGCACGAGACAAGAAATGTTCACGTTCGTACCCCTATACAGTAATAGATTTTTCTTTATACAGCTACCAAAATAAAGAATTTTGAAATATTCAATAATTAATTAGTCATAAAAAGTAGACATTCAATGTTGATATCAATAACACTTTTACAAGCAGTGACTTGAAAATCGCTTCTTTTCGTCGCACTGCGATGGAAAAGTAGAGACAATATCTAGTGTCTTTATGGAAAAGAGTACTTTTCATCGCAGTGTGACGGGAAAGTACACTGCGATGAAATCGAGTATTTTCGCACCCTACGGAACGGGAGAAATCCTACGTTTTCGTAGCATGTATAAAGAAAATAACATTTGTATATTTTCAGGACGTTTCGGACGGTAGCGGAGGTCGTCTGTCTGAAAGAAGTCGTCAGTATTCGGTTAGTGTCACGTTAGGAGAAGGTAAAGAAGATAACACCATCAATGATCCGACTCCGGCCCGATCTATGCAACTGAATTCAGAATTGGAAGCTGATTCGAACAAAAGTCCCGGTGAGAAAGGTATATAAAACCCCAAAGCTATCTTCAGCAACTGAATTAGTTCGTATGTAATTCCATATCTGTGGACATCCTTCAGGTCTGCTTTACTGGAAACAAAAATGGGCGAAAAATCCACGTTATTCGCACGGCCGAGTAAACGCAACCATGCCTCCGGAAATTTCCATTTCCGGTACTTCGCGTCGTTCCAGCAGTCCGTTATCTATCTACACTAGCGACATCGTGTACCCAATAGCCGAGCATTCAGACGAACAAGCTATTTCCAGTATTAAACGGTCTTCCGCCCATAGTGACGATGACGACGACGACGACGAAGATTACGTTCGTAGAAATAATCCAGACGATGACGATATGTACGGTGATATCGATGACGATCCTGATGTCGAAATGGATAGTAGTCATTCTCCTTTGTTATCAGCCAAACATAATTCGTCTGGAGATAACAATGGTATTAATTCGATTACCTATTTTTAAATATTCCATATTTCATGGTTTTTATTACCTTGGTTTTTATATTCCAGGATCTTCCTATAATATCGCTTCGTTTAATCGTAAAAAACGCTACGTTGATTCGTTAACGAGGAAATATAAGCATATGCTGAAAAGTCGAAATGAAATCGAAATCGACGATATGTTTACGAGATCCAATGCTAAATGTCTCGGTGATCAGAATCAAAATGATTCGTTATCGAAAGACGAAGACGAACAAGTGGAAGATTACCATCACGAACCTCCTAGTGAAGATGGTAACGAAATAATTCCAAATAATATGCTATTCTGAAGTGTGGTGATACCTTCAAGTCTACAAAAATCGACCTCTCAATCCCCCCGCCCCCTTTCTGTCTCAAACACGAAAACATTTTTAGCATGGATATGTTTTAGGACTGGAAATCGTTCAAAGGAGCAAAAAATTCATCTGATTTTGACTTACACATTCATTTTTGCCAAAAAATCCCATATTGGCCCAAAAACAGTATACTTCGTACAAATTTTGAGCCAAGAATTGGATCTATGGCTAAAAAAATACCTCGGATTTTTAATTTGGAAATTTTTATCCAATTTTGATCAAAAATGCTGAGTAAAAATTTCATCTAATTTAGACTACTTGACCTTTTATCCAACTTTAATAAAAAATTTTTATGTATTGGCCAGAAAATTGATCAAGTTTTGAACAAAATATTCAAGTAATTCCTTCAATTTTTAGTGAGGAAATGCAGGTGTCTGGTTTTGATTTGAAAACCATCTAATTTTGATCCAGAAAATGTATCGAATTTTAATCAGTTTTTTAAATTGTGCGATTAAAATTTTTAATGCAATTTTGACTATAAAATATACCTAATTTTGAGTTTTTATTTTTTAAAAATTATCTAGTTTTGATAAAGAAAATGAATCTAAATTTCACCTAAAAATTCATACAATTTTCTCTCCTAAAAATTCAATGAGCGCTTCGGTACACAACTTCAGGTAGTTCAGGTTGTGACTTTGGGTGCTGTCGTATTGGGTCGGAATGTGTCGTGATGAGCATTTAGAGAGTGAAATGATTATTTGAGGCTGCGGCTAGGCTCGAGATCGTTAATATTTGACTGAAATTTATTTATTTTTTCATTTGACACTTTTGGGGGAAAAAATTGTATGTAAAACGTATATAAATTGTTCCTTTTGTCAAAAATATCAACCTGATTTTTTTTTATTATGAAGTTTCATTTTTGGTTATCATTAAAGGAATGTCAACTTCTCACATTTCAATTACAAAATTTCACGTCATTTTCAACTTTTGTGATCATATCAAACTGAAAAATTACTTATTTTGATACTAAAACACTAATACTTATTCAATCCTTACGCGTTTATCGAAAAAAATAATAGAATTTTAAAAAATGAATTTTGATTTTAAAATGTCGTTTCTTAACCTTTTTGACAATCATCAAAGTATTACAATTTTCCATTTCGATATCAATACACTAATTTTCAATTTTTTACTCTTTTTTGAAAAAGCGTCAATTTTGATCAAAAAGGTTGACTTTTTGATCAAAAAATGTCAAGTTGTCGAATTATTATTCCAAAATGACAATTTTTGACTTTCTGGACATAAAATGTCAGACTTTCCATCTTCGACTTTGTGATCAAAAAATGTCACTTTATATCAAATGCTGATCGTAAAATGACAACTTTTGACTTTTTGGTCATAAAATATATCCAAGTAATGTGATTTATGAATTACGAAATGAACAACCTGAAAAAAAATTAAGAGAAAATAGCTAATAGAAAAACATACGAACACAACCCCAAAAACGAACGTACCTAAAAGAACCGGAAGTCACAACTTGAACTTGTGTACCGAAGCGCTCGTAAAATTCATCCAATTTTCATCGAAAAATTCTTCCAATTTTCACCTAAAAATTCATCCACTTTTCACCCGAAAAGTCATCTAATTTTAACCTAAACATTAATTTAATCTTACCAAAAAAATCAATGAAGTTTTGACTGAAAATTTTTTATCAAGTGGTCAAAAAGTTCATTTAATTTCATCAGAAAATTTGATTCAATTTCATTAAAAAAATTTGATTCAATTTAATTAAAAAAATTGATTCAATTTCAATCGAAAAAATGTATTCAATTTTGACTAGGAAGTTTTTACTAATTTTTACTCAAAAAATTTATCTAATTTCAACTCAAAAATGTTATTCAATTCTTGCTGAAGAAAGCTACTTTTGATTCGAAAACGTTACTTAATTCTGACCAAGAAATTTATCCAATTTTTCAAAAAAATCATATTTTCCATCCATAAGTTAATTCTCTCAAGAAACTGCCTACCAAAGCTGATTTTCCAAAACACTTTTTGGAAAGCTTGGTTTCTGAGCAAATTTTTTAAAGCTAGCAATGGAAAGTTCAATTTCTGAAACTAGTTAACGAGGTTTAAAAGTTTAAATCATGGTTTTGTTGATAGATAATGACAGGCCTGGAAGATTTTGGACGTTTAAAAATTTTTTGTCCTATGCAATTTTTTTAAAACCATTTTAAATCGAATAAATTCTTTTAATGATATTCTTCTTATTTTTTTCTCCCTACACCCCCCAAATAAATGCAAATCTTCCAAAATTTTGTTGTAATTTTTTTAGATTTGAATTTTGAAAATGTGGTACTATATTCATCACTTTTTTATTTGACATTTTTTTTTCTAAAAAATTAAATTTTACTTTTCTTACATAGTGCGGTTTAAATTTTTCAACATAAATTTTCTCTGAGGTCTAGTGATAGGAGGGAGGACCCTGAAGCCCCGGACCCATTCTTCAATGAGGATTTATTTTTTAAAATAATTATACTTTTATCGCATTTCCAATGCTGTTCAAATGTTCAAACATAACTTGAAACCTAGATAACATCATTAATTTTTTTTTACCTTTTATAGATGATCAGATTGCTGCTATTTTTGATTGGTTGTTTTCCCAAAACGGTAAATATTTTGTTATTACTTCATCGATTTTTTTTTTTCGATCTAAGTATTTCATATCTATAAATATTCTCCAGGAAACGAACGAGGATCAACTTCGGAAAATCTAAACCATACTCCTTCAGCCAAAGAAATGAAATCGACAAAAAAATCCAAAAAACTAGATCCTTTGGAAGCTAGAATGAAAGAATTCGAAGAACTGAAGGCCAAATATCCAAATTATCTGCATGGTTTGTCATCTACCTTAATTCGACTTCATCATTCGTATCTCATCCTAATCTTAATTCTTTCTGGTCTCATTAGCTACCAAATCTCAGTCAAAATTCTCATCAACACCAACTCTAGCCAGCGGTGGTGAAAAATCGCACTCTCACAGACGCCAAAGAAGTACGTACCAGCGTGTACGAAAATCACCCAAAAGAAACTTTTAAAATCAAAATTCGATTATTTCAGGCGGAACCTGCTCTCAACTCGAAATAAACCTAACGTTACCATCGAACGAGCGTAAAAGCTCATTAAACGAAGTAACCGGTCAATGCACCTCGGTAGACGTATACACATCAACCGAAGACCAAAAATTAGAACCAGGTTGCCCTAGAACGACCGAAAGTAACGAAGCTTCCTCGTCCGGTTCAAATAATGAGTTAAGTTCGTTATTACCTTTTCCTTGCGTAACTCCTTATATAAATTCTCCTAGTTCTATGCATTTCTATCACGGTCGTCGAACTGCACTGAGATACGATAGCCGAAATAATCGTAATAGACACAGAAGACAAACGCGAAGAAGTCGATCTAGGTAGAGATTTTATTGTAATTCGTTGCGCTTCTTTCTCTTCCGTCTTATATATTTTTCATTTTATACATATCGCTTCGTGCATGATCAGTCAAATGTTTTTACCACCCTCCCTCCAAACATCGATGCGCTTGTGGTTTTGTTTTTCAAAAGGAGGCGAATATGATTTGACGCGCGTTCATTTTCATCCCTGGGTCGACCTGGTCATTAATTTTGTTAATTTTTTTACAGCGTTCGTGAAGCGTTCCCATCCGCATCGTCGGTACAGACTACTCATCGCGAACCGAACGATTTTAGCAATTTTGTAAGGAATCTGTGCCGGAGCGAGGCTGCCGATTTGGATGGCGCCTGCGGTACCCATATTGCTACCTCGTACGATGACACTACCGAAGGAGCTGTGCATATATTTCAAGACGAGAATGGCCAATGGATGTCGTATACTTTTGACGAACGGGGAAGCGGCGTCGCTGTGAACGTCGAAGCTATGGCGAGGAGGAAAGAGACTCCGCTGAATTCCATCGAAGAGCATAATAAGAATACGTCTTGTGCTAGTCTCAGGTTGGTATTATTTCATAAAGTTAGCAAAATCGAGATTAGGTTCTATTTTTTTTTCATGAAAAATTCATAATAAATTCATCATTCACCCCCTTCTCCCAGCGAAATCAGCAACTTCACCAATGGTTTCGTATTCGCATTTAATTAATTTTAAATAGAGACAGAAATTTTGAAAAATTGCAGTCTTAGCAAAAAATGGAACTTTCGACGTCTCAAACTTATTTTTCCAAATCAAATGTCAAATCAAGTCCAATCAAGTTAGATTTTATCACTATCAAATTTGACCATTTTTCAAAATTTTGGGAAGTTTGTAAACTTGAAATTGGTTCTGACCAAAAAAAATTTGATCCACAAAATTTAATCGATATTGACCAAGATTTTTAAAATTTTGATTGAAATGTTATGTTCAATTTCGAATGAAGAAATTTATTCAATTTTGACCAACATGTGTTTGTCTAATTTGAAAAATTCATCCAATTTTTACCAAAAAGTTCAATATTTAAGGTCAAAATTGCATAAAAATTTCTTGGAAGAAATCTTGATGTATTTTTTTGGTCACAATTGAATTCAATTTTTTACTCAAAATGAAATAATTTTTTTTGGGGCAAAATTCGGATGGATTTTTCTGGTGAAAATTCGGATGGATTTTTTGGTGAAAAATTGATCTATTTTTCGGTCGAAATCAAATGATTTTTATAATTGTAACAGGATGAACAAAAATGTCATTTGATTATTCAAATTGAAACATTCATCCAACTTTTATCAAACAATAACTATTGGCCAAACATTAATCCAGTTTTTATCTAATATTTATGACCGAAAAAAGAATCGTAATTTTAATTCAAATAAAAATTGGTAGAGAAATTCATCTGATTTTAAGCCAAAAATTTTATACAGTATTGATCAAAAGTTATCGAAAAAAAATAATTTTTTTCTAAAATTATAATTAAAATGTTTCAAGCAATTTTAATCAAACAATATTGAATTTTGACCAAAATTTTTTCCCAATTACAATAAAAAATTTTCCAACTTTGATCAGAAAATTCCCCCAATTTCGACCAAAAAAAATCGCCAATTTTGACCAAAAAATGTGTTCAATTTTGACTAAAAAAATGTATTTAAATTTTCCCAAAATTTATTTTCCAATTTTGCCCAAATTTTTTTTCATCTAAAAATTCTCTAATTTTGACCAAAAAATTTGTTCAATTTTGACTATAAGTTTTTTCCAATTTTGAGCCAAAAATGTTTCCAATTTCGACCGTAATCATTTTAAAGAAACCCCATTTGATTTTGAATATAAACTGAGTATGATTTAATTCTTATCCAAAATTTTCATTATTTTCAAACAAAAATTTTATTGAGTTTTGGCCGCAGAAAATTTAATTTTGATCTATGTAGAATGTTTTATGAAATTTTGACCAAAAAATTGCATTCAATTTTCAGCAAAAAATTCATCAGAAAAATACATTTCATTTTGATCAAAAAAGTAGATAATCTAACTTCAACCGAAAAATTTATTTAATTTTTAGCCCAGGAGAAATGTACTTTGAAAAAAGAAAAAAATGTTAATCGCGATTTTATTCCTGAAAAAGCTTCTATATAATGTCCAGAGTCTGTGATAAATTCGCACTGCCCGCACCCCTATTGCTTTTTGAGGGGGGTGGACCCCTTATGGGGGAGAAAATTGTTTTGCACCGATTCCGCTCAAATTCGCGTGGAGGGTTATGTAGGTGTAGAAGTACTCCCCCAAAAAATTTCAGCTACCCCCGACCTCAGGGGGCTGAGCCAGCGCTTCCCAAAGTCGGACATTTTTGACTAAAATGCCAAAAAAACGGGATTTTCAAGTAAAAAATCACCCCAAAATTTCAACTTCGAAAAATTCCATGTTTTCTGTATACATTTTGAGATGGCGAATCCGACCAGCTCATCAACTTTTTCATTTGGGGTTTTTAACCCTCCGTATGGCCTATTCGAAAGTGCATAGATCGTGTTTTTTCAGCAAAAAAATGACCTCCAAAACCACGATCTGTATACTTTCGAATGGGCCATACGGAGGGTTAAAAACCCCAAATGAAAAAGTTGATGGGCTGGTCGGATTCGCCATCTCAAAATGTATACAGAAAACATGGAATTTTTCGAAGTTGAAATTTTCGGGTGATTTTATACTTGAAACCCCGTTTTTTTGGCATTTTAGTCAAAAATGTCCGACTTTGGGAAGCGCTGGCTCAGCCCCCTGAGGTCGGGGGTAGCTGAAATTTTTTTGGGGAGTACTTCTACACCTACATAACCCTCCACGTGAATTTGAGCGGAATCGGTGCAAAACAATTTTCTCCCCCATAAGGGGTCCACCCCCTCAAAAAGCAATAGGGGTGCGGGCGGTGCGAATTTATCACAGACTCTGGACATTATATAGAAGCTTTTTCAGAAATAAAATCGCGATTAACATTTTTTTCTTTTTTAACCAATTTTTCGATGCTATTTTTCCTGGGCTATTTGACCAAAATACATCTCCGATTTTTACCAAAAGATTTGCCTAATTTTGACCAAAACATTTCTCTAATTTTGAACAAAAATACACCTGTTCAGATTTGACCGAATAGTTCATTCAGTTTTGACTTTAAAGAAAAAACCTCTAATTTTGAACATCACCTATTATTTAATTTTGACCAAAAACGTTCATTCAATTCTAAGCAAAAATTTTTATTTAATTTCGGCCTAAAAAATTCAATTTTGACCCAAAATATTATAAAATTTTGACAAAAAAATTCATCGAATGAGCAAAATATGTGATTTAATTACCATTTTTGATCATAAAAATACATCTCATTTTGAGCAAAAAATTAATCTAATTGGTCAAAAATTATATTCAATTTTGATCGTATAACTTATCCCGTTTTGATAAGAAAAATCACCATCAAAATTTTGTGCGAAATATCTGATTTGATTTTGACGAAAAAAATTATTCAGCGTTGCGCGTTGTCCAGAAAGTTTTATCCAATCTTGACCAAAAAAATCGAGTAAAAAATTTGATGAAATTTAAACTAAAAAGATGTTCAATGTCGACTTGAAAAATTTTCCCCAATTTTAACCAAAAAAATATTTGATTTCGACGAGAAATTTTCATCCAATAATTTTAATTAAAGGAATTAAAATTCATTAAATTTGGATCAAAAAATTATTTAATTTTGAGCAAAACATAGATTTAATTATGACCAAAATAGGCATCATAGCGGGTCACTTTTTTCGACTTTCTTCCGTTTTTGATTACTTTTCACGTCTAAAGGGTCACTTTGGTTACTTTTTCCCCCTCAAAAGTCACTTTTTCTTCGCACTTCCAAGCAAAAATTCAAATTTTGCTATTTTTCAAATTCTTTCAGAAAAAAATTTAAAAAATCAATTTTTGTTAGTTTATTTGTTACTTTGACGAAGGAATTTCATAAATGAAATTATTCACGTCTTTTCAGTTGATTTATCTTTGAAATGTTTGCAGAAAGCTACAAAAAAATTGCCCTCCCCCAGAAAACTGTAAAAAAAATTGCCCCCGAAAAAAATTGAATTTTTGGTTACTTTGGTTACTTTTTGGTCATTTTTTGGTCACTTTTTGCTCAAAAAAAGTTGCTGAAATTTACTTTTTTCTTCAAAACTTTCACAATGATGCCCAGTCAAAAATTAATTTAGTAAAAAAAAACTTAACCTATATTTCGAGCAGACTAATCCAACATACTGATAATTCTTGCTAAAAAGCTATCCTACGAATTTTTTCTCAAATCATTCTCGATTAAAAACCAGAAATCTACATTAATCCCTCACTTCTGATTACAGGATCGATAACTGTACAACATTCGTAAACTCGAGCCTCCGACAGCCATCCCTGGAAGCAGGTCCTGCAGCAGCCACCTCCAGCGGCGCATCAACCAGCTCCGCCGTCCAACCTGCAGCCTCCGAACAATCTTCACATTCGCACCTGTACCAGCTACGCGAGCACGACAACGGAACCTACTCTCTGGGCACAGTGGATCACCCGATGCTGCTGAGTATCCCGTACAATCAAACTTTCGTCAACAGCGCCTACCCTAGTCTACGTTTCAATCCTCTAGCCAGACTGCGGATGCCTTCTCACGTACCAGTACCCGGATCTCAGCCCGAATTGCACCTGGATTTGGCGCCCATCATGCCGCGTAGATTCGATTACATCGACGCCATCGAAGTACCGGACGACGAAAAGCAAAAAAGACGTTATTATAAGTTCCGAATGTTCCCATTTCCTTACGTTAAAATCTATTTCGATCGGTTATCTTTGGACGCTCTGCTCGACTACAACGAAACCTACTGCGAGACGTTACTCTGCGTCGTTTTGGCCATCATGGTATCCATGTTGGGAGCTCTAATGCTGTATATGGAATACTACCACGATATACCGGCGTTTTTATTTTGTTTCGTGATCGCCACATCTCACTATTCGTTGCTGAAAAGCGTCCAGCCTGACGCCGCGTCTCCGGTTCACGGATTCAACAAAGTGGTCGCTTTTAGCAGACCGGTCTATTTCGTGGCCTGTTGCTCGCTGATCATTGGATTGAATCATCTGCTACGTAGTAATATCAGCTGGATGGAATTTACCATCTACAAAGTACATTTCGATATGCACGACGCCGTCAGATCTACTCATGATTTTTTATGCACCTTTATATTATTTTTCCCGGTATTCTTCACGTTGGGAATGTTCCCTCAAATTAATACCTTCCTCATGTACGTTTTCGAACAAATCGATATGCACGTGTTCGGCGGAAGCGCGGTTACCTCATTGAAAGCAGCATCGTACTGTGTGTTTCGTAGCGTCCTAGCTGTACTTTTGCTGTTTGGATTCGCATACGGAGGTCTGAGCGAGCCCAAGTCGTCGCAGCATATTCTATTTTCCATATTTATCTCGTTGCTGGTGATGTTCGCGTATCATCTGAGTAGATGCACGTGCGATCCGGCTCCTATTTGGAATATACTCGTTAAACAGTTCTGGCCCATTGATGAGATCGCCAAGGAGACCAAAGAGTTGAAGAAGAGTAAGGAGAGGAAGGCCAGAGAAGACGCGAAGAGCAAGAAAGCCAGCTCGAATCAGGCAAAGGAAACCAAGGTCGAGATGGGGGATAAGGATAAAGAACTTTTGGAGGAGATTTCGGTAGGACATCAGGATGGTTCGAGGGCTGGAAATGGTAAGCATTGGTGTTCGAGGTGGAATTATGATAGAAAAATAATGTATTAATGATTTCTGTTTTTCATGATCGAGTAGTCAAGAAGAGGAATTTATTGGAAGATGATAATGATGATTTGGACGATCCTCTGCCAGCTCACGTACAGAAGGTGGTAAATGCTCGACTGCAGTCTGATCTTATCACGTCTTGTATTGCCTGCGTGTTGATATTTTCTATTCATCGAAGCACAATATTTACTAATCTTCAACCGGAACTGAATCCGGTGAGTGCTGGTTTTGTCTAACGAAGAGCATAGCTAATTACAGGTCGACATTTTTAAACTTTTGAAATGCTGTGTGAGGTTCGATGGGTGATTTGTATAGTATTTTTCGCGTTGATCACGAGAAATGCAATGAAAAAATTCCATCGCCCAAGGATTTTTCACAATTTGAATTTTTTGTTCAATGGTTTTTCTACTTTTTTTGATAACTTATGACACTTCAAGTCGATTTTCTGAGAAAAGGAAGGGTTCTACGGAAAAAATGAATAGAACATAAATTGTAGATCGTCAAATTTCCTATCTGCAAAGTTCAATTAGTTTTTTCTTAGGAGGCTTTCGGGATATTTTAGTTCAAAGTACAAAGTTCAACTTTAAAAAAAAATTGATATATCTCAAAAACTAAGCCTTCTAAGAAAAAACTAATCGGACTCTAAAAGTAGGAAATTTGACGCTCTACAATTTATATTCTATTCATTTTTTTCGTAGAACCCTTTCTTTCCCCAGAAAATAGACTCTAAGGGTCAAAAGTTACATAGAAAAATGTAAAACAAATTTTCAACAAAAAATCTTCCAATTTTAAAAAATCCTGGCGTAATCGAGAAAAACTGTAATCATATTCGAATTCGGCACTAAAAAAATAGATTAGAATCACCTACTAGCGAAACTTAAGTGATGGAGAAATTTTAAAATCAGCGATAGGTAGGTACATTTTAGAATAAAAACAGTGATTAAAACAAGAAAAAGAAAATGCTGTTTTAAATTTAATGGATAATTATTATATTATTTTTCACGCTGATCACGAGAAAAATGGTGAAAAAATTCCAAAACGTCAGGATTTTTTATAATTTGAAGATTTTTTGTTGAAAAATTGTTTTACACTTTTTAGTGTAATTTTTGACCCTTAAAGTCGATTTTCTGGAGAAAGAAAGGGTTCTACGAAAAAAATGAATAGCACATAAATTGTAGGGAGTCAAATTTCCAACCTGTAGAGTTCGATAAGTTTTTGTTTTGGAGGCTTAGTTTTTGAGATATTTTCAATTTTAAAAAAAAGTTGAACTTTGAGCTAAAATATCTCGGAAGCTAAGCCTCTTCAGTGTAAACTAATTGTACTCTGCAGATAGAAAATTTAACGCTCTACAATTTATGTTCTATTCATTTTTTTCGCAGAACCCTTCATTTTCTCAGAAAATCGACTTGAAGTGTCAAGTTATCAAAAAAAGTAGAAAAATTCAAATTGTGAAAAATCTTTGGGTGATGGAATTTTTTCATTGCTTTTCTCGTGATCAGCGCGAAAACTACTATGAAAATCACCTATCAAACCTCAAACAGCATTTTCCATGACGACTTGTGTAATCGTAAATTTTCCAAAATTTCATAAATCACGTAAATTTTGTTGCATTTGCAAAAAAAAATACTTCAGTATTCTACTTTAAAAAAATTCACAATGAGTATTCACGCTACAGACAAATACGTTCATGGTCATCATGGTAACACGCTAAGGGTCAGTCTATAAAATTCGACATTAAATTTCAAAGGATATCGAATTTTGGACACCACTGCCATAATCACATTTGGTAATAGTAAAAAAATTGAATTATCTTGGACAAATCTTCAGAATGGCTTCTAGCCTAAAAAGATATCCACGTTGATTTATCTTATCACAAGCAAAAAAATTTATTCCAATTTTGACCAAAAAAATTCAATTGATTTTGTGTTGAAAAAATCTATTCATTGATTTTGACCATAAAATTTATCCGATTTTTTCTAAAAAAAAATCCATGCCAAATGTAATAAAATTGCACCATTTTTTCCAATTTTGACCACCAAAGAAATTCAACGTACTTCGACTTGAAATTGAATCCGTCCAATTTTAAAAGCAAAAAATTTTCTCCAATTAGAAATTTTCACCTAATTTTAACTAAAAAAATTGATCCAAAAAATGAAATGAATTTTATAAATTTTCTTCGATTCTAACTTGAAATTTTCATGTGATTTACTGATTTTGTACGAAAAATATTCATCCAATTTTGATTCAATTTTAGGTAAAATATTAATTATTTGTTATCAATTTTTTCCTATTTTGACCAAAGAAATTTAATTTGTTTTGGTTAAAAATTGGATGTATCCAGTTTTAAAAGCAACAAATTTGATCCAATTTTTACTTAAAAAATTTATCTAATTTAACTTTTCAGCCAAGAAAATTTTAATTTAACAAGAAATTTTTATCAAATTTCATTTTAAAAAATTGATCCAAAAAATTTAATCTATTTTTGAAATTCAAATTGAATTTTCATATGATTTTGTCCAAAAAAGTTCATTCAATTTTGATTGAATTTTAGGTAAATTATAATTTGCTTGTAAATTTACCCATTTTTTTTTGTAATTTTGACCAAAGAAATTTAACTTACTTTAACTAAAAATTGAATACATTCAGTTTTAGGAGAAAAAAATTGATTTTGACTTGAAAAATTTATCCAATTTCAGCCAAGAAAAGTTTTGTTTTGACTAAAAATTTTCATTCAGTTTTAACCCGAAAATTAATCAATTTTATTACCTTTTTTCGATTTCAACTTGAAATTTTTACATGATTTTGACAAAAAAAATCTAGTTTTTAATCGGAAAATCATTCGGTTTGTCCAAAATTTAAAAAAAGAGTTTTGACTAGAAATGGTCGTGTAAGAATATTATTAAATTTTTATCAAAAACTTCTCTCAGATTTGAATACAAAATTCATCTAATGTATCCAATTTTAACCAATTTTTCTGAAAAATTTTAGTAGTAACTTTCATTTAATGTTAACAAAAAAATATGTTCAATATTGAAGTGAATAACTCATCTAATTTTGGCAAAAAATTACCAGTTTTGATCGATAAAAATTATTCAATTTTGACCAAAGTTGTCTGATTTCAACTCAGAAATTTAGGTAATTTTGGCATAAAACTTTGCCCAGTTTTGAGCGAAAAATTCGTACAATTTTGATTGATAAATTAGTTTGCTTTTGATAAAAAATTAATCTCCTCATTTTTATCATAAAAATTTATGTAGGTACCTAACATTGATCAAAAAAATTATTCAATTTTGATGAGAATATTCGAATTCTGATTAGATAGTTTATTCAATTTTTACCTGAAAATTTTATCCAATTTTGACGAAATAATATGTCCAATTATGACTCAAAAAATCTGCTCTAATTTGATCAAAAAGCAAAACCCAAAAAATTAATCCATTGAACTAATTTAAATTATTCAATTTTAACAGTTTTTTAAAAGATGTTGACTCACTTTTTCTTAAACAAAAATACCCAATTTTCGACTGCAATAAAAATTTCATTCAGCTGTAGTCAAAAAACCCATCCAATTTTGATCAAAAAAATTGATCTGTGTAATTTTGATAGAAAATGTGTAATTTACACTAATTTTTTTTCAAATTTGGATTAAAAAATCTACTTCATTTTGACCAAAAAAATCCAATATTGAACAAAAAATTAGTGGATCCAATTTTCAGAAAATTTTTTATTCAATTTTGACCAAAAAATTCGTCAATTTGAGCAGCTAAATTTTATCTGATTTTAACCATAAATATTCGTACAGTTTTTACCAAATAAATGTTACCAATTTTTATTTAAAAAATGTGTCAATAACCAATTTTTTAAACGAATTACAGATAATGTGGGGCATAGCATGTTTCATTGGTTTTCTACTTCACTACATAATGCCTCAATTACGAAAACAACTGCCTTGGCTATGCATCGCTAGACCGGTACTAAGATCCATCGAACACGAATTATTCGAAGCTCAAGCTCCAGCCACAGTTACCTGGTTCGAAAAAGTAAGAAAGTGCAAAAAATTGACAAATTTCGACCCATATCTAATTCCATTTCTTTTTATTCAAGGTCTACATGTACCTGGGATTCGTAGAAAAGAATATAATTTATCCTGTGATGTTTATCGGATGCCTGACCTCGGAAGCTCCCAAGCTGGCAAATGATTTAGGCCCATTGGCTAGTTCACTGATATTGACGGTGTGCAGCTTGAAATGCCTACGATTGAGTTTCTCGCATCCGTCTTGTCAATACTTAATCCTCGCATTTTCCGTACTCTTTTTCCAAACGGATCGCACGTCGGAGAACTTCGTCGTCGATTATTTTCTGATCTCAATTGTTTACTATAAACTATATGATCTCTTGTTGAAGGTAGGTGTAATTTTTGTAACGAAATCGAGCTTTAATTGTGGTTAAAATGCTTAGAAATTGAGAAAGATATCGATATCTTGGATTTTTTTTTGTACATTTACTCCGAAATTAAGGAGTATTTTTAATATAATTTTACTTCCTATTGAGGATGAATTTCTGCCTTTTTTTTCAACGTGAAATTTTCCGTACGTAGACGATACTAAAATCGAATAAATTTAATTACAGATTCAATTCGTTTTAACCTACATTGCTCCGTGGCAAATAACATGGGGTTCTGCTTTTCACGCCTTCGCTCAACCATTCTCATTACCACATTCGGCTATGATGTTCGCTCAAGCTGTGCTATCCGCCTTCCTATCATCGCCTTTGTACCCATTTTTAGGTCAGTACTGCCAGCCCCAAAAGCACCGTAATTTTTAACCTATATTATTAATTTTATTCGTACGATTTCAGGTAGCGCTATATTCCTCACGTCGTACCCTCGTCCGGTGAAATTTTGGGAACGTGATTACAACACGAGACGAGTTGACCATTCGAATACGAAAATGGCTTCTCATCTAGAGAGAAATCTCGGAGCAGATGATAACAACTTGAATTCAATATTTTACGAACATCTGACCAGGTCTTTGCAAAGATCTCTGTGCGGGGATTTACTTATGGGTACGTAAAGATGGTTTCTAAATGACCAATGAACTGGTACAGTTCGAGTAATGAATTTTTTTCCTCTCAATAGGTCGTTGGGGCGAAGTATCGGCCGGAGATTGTTTCATTCTAGCTTCGGATTATTTAAACTGCCTCATCCATATTGTCGAACTGGGCAATGGACTGGTTACGTTTCAAATGAGAGGGTTAGAATTTCGTGGCACCTATTGCCAGCAAAGGGAAGTCGAAGCTATTACCGATGGAGTTGAAGAAAACGACGGTTCGAATTATTTTTCTGGAAATTATTTTTTTAATTGTAAATTTCATCATCTGAACAACTTTATATTTTGAAATTAGGATGTTGCTGCTGCAAACCTGGCCATCTGCCATTTATGTTATCGCTGAATGCGGCTTTTAGTCAGAGATGGTTGGCTTGGGAAGTGACCACTGGAAAGTATATCCTGGAAGGGTACAGCATATCAGATAATTCAGCCCAATCCATGCTGCAAGTGTTTGATTTCAGGAAAATGTTAATTTCGTATTATGTCAAGGTGAGAATTTGATTGAGAAAATTTTTTGAAATGTTTTAAGAGAAAAATATCGTAAAGTTTCAGAGAAAAATATCGTAAAATTTTTTGAGAAAAATATCGTAAAATTTTTTGAGAAAAATACCGTAAAATTTTTTGAGAAAAATATCGTAAAATTTTAGAGGAAAATATCGTAAAATTTTTTGAGAAAAATATCGTAAAATTTTTGAAAAAAATCGTAAAATTTTTTAGAAAAAATTTCGGTGAAAAATTCAAAAACATTTTGGAAAAAAACGTTGAAAATTTTAGAAAAAAAACGGTGAAAAATTTAGGAAAAAATAGTTGAAAATTTCTGAGAATTTTTAAAATAAAATTTGAGATGAAATTTTAAAATTTTTTATTCGCAGAGTATCATCTATTACGCCGTCATGTCCTCCAAACTAGAAGAATGGATTAGCTCACCTGGCATCAAAGAAGCTCTGCAGACGATCAAAGACAAAACATTTGTCGATTTGGATCCGGTATTCAATATGAACATAGATGAAGACTACGATTACAGGTATTCGGGCATAACAAAGAACAGTTTTTGCAGCGTGTACGTGAATTGGATCAGATACTGTAATAGTCAAAGAGAAAAGGTACTGAGATTTAAATCTTGGAAAATTAATTTTCACCAATTTTGAGTCATTAATTATGTATAATTTTTCAGCCAATTGCTGACGTTGGCAAAGATTCGTCTCTTGTTACATTATGTTTCGCGCTAAGTCTCCTTGGCAGGAGAACTTTGGGCACAGCTTCGCATAATACCGCAGCCAGGTATAAAAAAATAGCTTTAAAATTTAATTTTGGTTGATTTTTTTTTCATTATATTTTTTCCAATTTATTTCAGCGTCGAGTTCTTTTTGTACGGAGTCCATACCTTATTCAAAGGTGATTTTAGAATAGCATCTGTTCGAGACGAATGGGTGTTCTCGGATATGGAATTATTGCGTAAAGTTGTCGCACCCGCTATTAGAATGTCGTTAAAATTACATCAAGTATGTGAAATTTTATCCCTGGAGTTTTTTACGATGACTGAAAGCGATATAATTTAAAATACTATTTATAGGATCATTTCATGGCTCCTGACGAGTACGAATGTTCGCCTGCGTTATTTTCGGCAATTTCCTCGCATCAAGAAAATTTAGTCATTTCGCACGAAGGTGATCCGGTTTGGAGAAAAGCTGTGCTGTCCGGAATGCCATCGTTGTTAGCTTTAAGGTATATTTTTGTGGAATTCGTCGTTTTAAACGATTTTTGGAAATTTGAATCGGTGAAAGCTGGAAGGAAGTGGTTGAACCTCAAAACGACCTGGTTAAAATTTTATCCTCCTATAGTCCGTACAACGAAAAAAGGCACTTTTCCCCTACTCGATTCGTAACGCGGAAACCAACGACACGCTTTGATTTCAAATTTCGTCTAATCACAACTCAACGTTTTTAAATTTTGTGGTGGGAGAATGTAGGGGAAAAGTGCCTTCTTTCGTTGTACCGACTATAGTACACTTTACCCCTTCCCATTTGACTTTGAATCCAAGTACAACATTTCTTTTTAAATTTGAAAAATCTTCAAAAATTATAAAAAGTAAGAAATTTAAAGAAGAATTTGAAAAAATTGAGGATTTTTTTTGAGGAATTTGGGGTAAAAAGTTGACAAATTAGGAGAAATTTTTTGAAAAATTTTGAAAAAAATGTTGAGAAATTTGATAAAAATTTTCTGAGAAAGTTGGCGGAAAATATTGAGAAATTTGAAAAAGATTGAAAAGTTTGAGATAAAATTACATTTTTTAAAAAAAAAGATCAATTTTTTGAATATAGTAAAATTTTAAGGCTGGTGGGGAGGGGGGAGTTGAGGGTGAAGTCTACAGGGTGTCCGATAAGTGGTCAGCCATACTTCATTTTTGGATATAATCGGGTACCACTAAAAAAAAAGTTAGATGAATAAGTTGCATATCTTGAAAATTGAAGGGGCAAATTATGTTTTATTAAAAAATCACGTAAATTTTTTTTTCAACCATGGGAATGGATAGTACTTTAAAAACTGAATACATTTTCATCATATGACTTTTTGCATAACTTGAAAATTGAAGGGGCTACAAAAAATTGTGTTCGAAAAAAGTTCTAAAAAAATGTACTAATCAAGGGAATGGACAGTATGTTGAAAAATGAACAAAGTTTGTTCTACAAACTTTTTGCTTAACATCAAAAATGAAGGGGTTACGGGTCATTCAAAAAAAGTGGGCTTCAAAATTTTTTTAAATTTTCTCAATTTTGAATGACCCTTGGCCCCTTTATTTTTGATGTTGGGCAAAAAGTCTGTAGAACAAAATTTGTTCCTTTTTCAACATACTATCCATTCCCTTGATTAGTTAATTTTTTTGGAACTTTTTTCGAACAAAATTTTTTGTAGCCCCTTCAATTTTCAAGTTATGCAAAAAGCCATATTGAGTTGGGTGAAAAGTTTATGACCCTTGTGGTAGATTTCGATGATTTCGCCGAAGATAGGTGGACGTCTAGGGTCTTCGGCTCAATATCTCGAAGTCTGACTATCACTCAACGCATGTCCGTGTACCTGACACTTTGCTTGAACTTTCTTCGTAGAAATAAGAACACCGATTCGCGATCAAATACGTGTAATTAAGCTTTCATTACACACACGAAACGAACAAATATAAAAGCTCAAAGAGCATACGAAAAAAGCACAAAGTGCAAAACGAATAAACTCGTACACGTGAGTCACATAAAACGATGCGATTAGCTTTCGCTCGCGATAATACGTATAGGCTAGTAAAAGTTCCGAAGAATACTAGACCGAGCTTACGAAGTTCGAGTGCCTCGTACTCCGTAAGCACCGGTTGCAAGACAGGAAGGGATGAACTTTGGTAGGTCTGTCATTGGTTAAAGTCGATGGAGATAGGAGAAAGTTGAATCGTATTCGTCAGAAATGACGGCATACGAGATGAAGCTTTCCCCTCGATCGAAAGTTCGAAAGTTGTAAACAACTCGCCGACAAAGCAAGTTGTTCACGATAATGAATTTAGATAGGCATCTCAACGTAGCCAAAGCTACGTTGGGCCTATTGTACCGTACGTCGCCAACGCGATAACCGGTACTTTAATTTGAAAATATCCATCGACTAATACAATGGACACAGAAATAATTCTCGTATACGTATACGAATAGGTACCTATCTGTCGTTGCCGACAAACGGGTACGTATCCGTATACGCAAGTACGGCGTCCAATGGCGCAATTCAGGTAGGTATTAAAGCTACCGCTTCATTGCCCCCACGAGATTATGTTGCAATAAATATTCTCGGGAACAACCTTAGCTTCAAATTGCGACATTGGACCTCAGACGACTACCTGAGTCCATTCCTGCCCCTCCCGAAGAATATGACATTGAAACATGACATAATGCACAAAACGAAATATAATGCATAAAAATCAAAATAACATGTTCAATACATATTACAATACATTGGGAAAACTAAATTTCCGACATGGGCGCTTAGATAACGCAAAACATTACTAAATAACGTAATATTTACATATCGCACCGACACATACACATACAGGAACTTTGACAATTGAACATAAAAACGTGTACAAATTCAAAGTAACCTAAAATCTAACGTAACATTACAAAGAGTAACATTTGATCGCCTAAGAATAAATATCACAGTTTACAAAACATGAAAAATATAACGATCCTATTCATGAAGAATACGACCATCCAAATTTGACATAAATTTTATCGAAAATGACCTTTATGACTTTTTACAATTTGAAAAAGTTACGGACTGTAACAGTCGTAAGCTCTTTCCCCTACCTAGCTTTTGGCCAATTTTCGATTCTACCAAAATTTACAAATATCAAATTTGGATTCAAAAATAATAAAAATTTCCAAAAAGGGAAACAAAATTTTATCCCTAACAATATTTACAACATAGGCTAAAAAAAACAACATGACTGAAATATTTGCAAAATAAACATTACAATATTCTGCCACGAATATCAATATTAAAAAAAAAAAACACGTCGCATAGCGACTAGAATAAATAAATCAAAATTAAAAACGTTCATACGAACAGAAAAAAACTTAACCTAAGATTAAAACCTGGTCCAAAAATGGAACCACAAAAAAAATACATGATAAAATACGCATAGCGCAAAAAAAAAATAAAAAATAGATAAAGTACATTTTCAAAAAATAAAAGAATATCGAACATTACGAACGATATTGAAGCGTACATTACAAAAATTACCGACATTTCTACCTACACAATCTCGAACGAAAATAAATTAACCTAAATAGAACAGGAACATTTTGACCAAAAGAACAAGAAATAATAAAAAATAAAAAACTGAGAATACGACCAGAACTACGTCACGTAGACGTACAGTGCTACCACTACGTGATCGCACCGTACGCCACGTTACTAGCCGCAGAAAAACTCAACCTGAGTACCGAAAATCAACAAACTTGTTGATAAACACACGAAGAAATCTTTTTTTGGTGAAGCCAGCTTCAATTTTTCAAAATTATAAAATGTTTTAAGAATATTTTTGTAAAATTAAAAAGTCAAAATGTTTCCCTACAGTCTTAGGTACCCAATGCAACCGAATCCACGTGGATCGGTGCTTTTTTACCCAAACTGTTACCGATATTCAAGACCAAAACGTAAGTAGAAATATTTTCGCCGGTTAAATTTCAAACATAAATATAAAAAACTTCGTGCAAGTGCAAAATGCAGAAATAAACGGTGCACTTGCAACGAATAAATAATACATGCATACATATTTACAAAGTGACGAGTAAATACTCGGAAAAATAACTCGAGCAAGCTCGATAGACCTTTTCATAAAAATAAAGGAGAATAAAAAACATAGAAAATTTGTACCTTTCGCCACAGAATACGTTCGATATTGCCAAAGAAAAATAAAAATAATCGCAGCTGCGATAAAAACCTAGTTACCATATAGAATAAGCTTAATTATAAGAAAGTAACCAAACTCCAGTTACCATTTTTTAATATTTTTTTGTGTTTTTCTGTTTTTTGTTTTTTTTTTTTTTCTTTTTTGTGATTTTTTTGTTAATTTATAGATTTAAGCAAACAAAAAATCAACACTCCTAATCGTCGAGTAAGCTGCAGATAAAGGATCTACAAAGCCTTACCAACGCAGACATGGCAAGATACATAAAAAATTTGGCAATACGAGAAGAAAATATGCATACATATAAAAATAGAAAAATAAATCGTCATTCGTCGTCGTCGTCGTCTACTCTACCAGCGGAAAAAGAAAATTTTGCACGTGGCATAATTCGAAGCACACGATACAACATAATATACATAGAAAAATATAGAAATGAAAAATAGAAAAATGCACGTAAAGAAAAACAAGACTAGAAAAAGAAGAAAAAAAAAACGATTCGCAGCCGCCCAGCAGCAACGAATAAAAAATCTCCTTTCTACCTAGCATAGCCATCTTATTTTATGACCAGCGAAATTTCGATTTTTTAACAACCAAACTAGAAATTTATCAAAATTTACCCTTCGTAATGGACGAAAAGCTTTTCTGACTAGATACACACGTGCAAAAACATACATAGAAAAAATAGAAAAATATAGAAAAAATTGAAAAAAATATCACAGATCGAAAAAACAACTATTTACAAAAAACAAAACGAAAAATTACGACGATCGACATCAAAGAGAGAAATAACGAACAAAATCGAGCAGAACAACGAGTATTTACGAAAATTTAACGATACCTTTTCAATCGGAGTCATCCTCCTCCACTGGATTCGGGACCCGATTTACTTCTCGAAGATTTCTGCTCCGATTCTGCCTCCTGCGGCTTATGGTGCGACTTCCGGCGGCGAGTGTGGTGGAGTTCCCGGTGAACTGACGAGCTACGACCTTTACAATCCCCTTCCAGACTTGGGGATGCATTACTCCTTTCGAGAGGTGAGTGACGATCCTCCGCTCCCTCCTGGTCTTTCTGGCGAGCTTCTTAATCCTCTCGTTCCTCCTTTTCAGCATCAGTTCGTACTCGTGGATCCTCAAATCTAGGGCGCTATAAGAGGGGGTATGCTGGACCGCCATGTTGTGGCGAAAACTACATACAAACTAATGTTAGCATATGCATTTTTTCGAAAAGAAAAGTTGAAATAACTCGAAATTTTGAGTGAGGACATAGGTGTTTGAGGTAAGGAAAATGATCTACGTTAAATTCTCTACAAGATGAGACCAATTTGAAAGTTGTCGAAGCATTTGAACGAAAGTTATTCAAGTTCAAAGCTTATGGCAGTGAATATCTAATAATGCTCAACTATACATAAAAATACCTCGAAATTTTGAGTGAGGACATAGGTGTTTGAGGTAGGGAAAATAATCTAGGTTGAATTCTCTACAAGATGAGACCAATTTGAAAGTTGTCGCGGCATTTGAACGAAAGTTATTAAAGTTCAACGTTACAAAAGTGAGTTTTCATTACAAATATTTCGTACTTTTTTTACTTTAAATTAAAATAACTCGAAATTTTGAGTGAGGACATAGGTGTTTGAGGTAAGGAAAATGATCTACGTTAAATTCTCTACAAGATGAGACCAATTTGAAAGTTGTCCCGGCAGCCAAACGAAAGTTATTCAAGTTCAAAGTTACGAGAGTACAGTTTTATAACAAATATTTTATGCATACCTGTATATAATCACTTTCGTAACTTTGAACTTGAATAACTTTCGTTTGGCTGCCGGGACAACTTTCAAATTGGTCTCATCTTGTAGAGAATTTAACGTAGATCATTTTCCTTACCTCAAACACCTATGTCCTCACTCAAAATTTCGAGTTATTTTAATTTAAAGTAAAAAAAGTACGAAATATTTGTAATGAAAACTCACTTTTGTAACGTTGAACTTTAATAACTTTCGTTCAAATGCCGCGACAACTTTCAAATTGGTCTCATCTTGTAGAGAATCCAACCTAGATTATTTTCCCTACCTCAAACACCTATGTCCTCACTCAAAATTTCGAGGTATTTTTATGTATAGTTGAGCATTATTAGATATTCACTGCCATAAGCTTTGAACTTGAATAACTTTCGTTCAAATGCTTCGACAACTTTCAAATTGGTCTCATCTTGTAGAGAATTTAACGTAGATCATTTTCCTTACCTCAAACACCTATGTCCTCACTCAAAATTTCGAATTATTTCAACTTTTCTTTTCGAAAAAATGCATATGCTAACATTAGTTTGTATGTAGTTTTCGCCACAACATGGCGGTCCAGCATACCCCCTCTTATAGCGCCCTACTCAAATCCATCTCGATCTTTCAGATGTTGAGCTCCACGAATCGTAACTGATGCCGATCCGGCAGGTGTCTCCCCTCGTTGACGTCCACGTATTTGAAGTCCACCGATTTCGAGAATTCTACTATTTTGTTGCACTTTGGACATCGATCAGCCCTCGACAACCATTCGATTATACAGCCGGTGTGGAATACGTGGCCGCACTCCACCAACACTCGCGCCGCCGCATACCAGTGATGCAAGAGTGGACACACCAGCGTTCTTCTTCGTTCCTTCGTTCTTCAATTTTTCCAAATTTTTTACTCTTCACTCTTCACTCTTCTCTGTTCATCCTATTAATCACGTTCCCGTTCTTCGTTCCCGTTCCCGTTCCAAACACTCTATTCCCGTTCCGAACGCGTTCTTTCTTCTGTTCTTTATTTCTTGCAAAATTTTGCCTTTTTTCGCCTGTTTCATGATTTTGAGGCATATGACACTACATTTTTCAATTACAAGTGCTTCAATCAATGAGAAAAAAGGCAAAAAACATGGTGTAAAATGCAAAATTTGAAATACCATTTCAAATTGTAAGCTTAACACACCTCAAATTTGGTATTTTTGGGTGAAAACATGAGAAAAAATGAAATTTTTTTGGGAACGAAGAACACATCAATATTTTGACGTTCTCATTCCATTCTTTACTCTTGAGCATTCTCAATTCCCATTCTTCGTTCCTCCGTTCTTCCTTCACTCTTCATACTCTCGTTCTTCGTTCGTTCCCATTCTTTGGAAAAATAGCGTTCTTCAGCGTTCTTTACTCCCGTTCTTCCCTCGTTCTTGCATCACTGCCGCATACAGCCCATTCGGTGAGTTGCAAACAAGGTTTTGGCGACAGATCAGGCATCCCATGCACGGCAGAAGCGCCGGAGCCTCATCTACCGCCATGGGAGCCTCCACCACCGCTACCTCCTCGTTCGCCGCTACGCCGTCCATGTCACCGCGTGTACTCTTCCACCTCGATATCGACGCCGGAGCCTTCAAATTCCCGACGCAGCGCCGCTAGGATTTGATCCTCAATTGGCGTAACGTCTGGTCTCGTGTCCGTCAGCCCAGGGAACCTTTCCGGCTGGATTCTTCTAACCGGACGAAGTACCGCCAGCTCGTTACCTGTTGGCCTTTGCCAATCCCTACGCGCTGTGTTGTTCGCCTGACTTGCCTCTCGGATCCTCCTCGCCCTATCCAACTTCTCGCGTAGCGCAAGGATATCTCGTACGTAGGCGATCGCACAGCACCCGATGCACACCAGTACCAGCTTCCACGAAAACACAGCCAAGATGATCAAAAGCAACTCGAATTTGGAGATCTGGAGCTTATTAAGCCACAGCTCCATTAATATCCTGAACACCTACGTTACACAAATATAATTCGAATTAAAATTATGCAGATTATAGGTTATCGATACAACCACGCTTACAATTATTACATATTTCAAGAAGTTCAAAACTTACGTGAAAAATACAATACACCCGCTTCAACGACGACGACGACTCACCCCCACACGTACCTCGAAATCGGCAAAAATCGTGCTCTCCCAGAAACTAGGAGCTCGCTGGAATATAATACGGCCGGAAAAATCGAAGAACAACAGACGATCACCGAAAGTAATCGCTACTAAAACCTCCGAAAAAGCCACTAGCATCAAAAAATTGCACGCCGAAAGAAAAGACTAGAAAAAATGACTAGACAGGTACGAAGACACGAAGGTACGACTTGGACGAAAGGTACTTAACAACAAGCACAAAACGGCGGGAGAACAGTTTACGTAGATCGACGAGAACCTAGGTATCGCAGTCCGGACACCGGCCCGCAGTCCGGTTCCTCCCTACTCTACCTATAAACCCATCTTATTGGTGGACAATTGCCACCAACGTCAAAATTACGAGCCTAAGTTCAAGAAATAGTTACCTATGACCATTTTCTGGCCTAGGTTTAGCCTATTCAAAACAATATAGTTCAAATGTAACGGTTTTTTCGTATTCGGTTTGCCTTTCTTCGCAGCCTCACCGTTCGTTTTTTTTCCGCGCTTTGAAACTATCACTTTGGCTTCGCCTATTAATTTATCTAGCACAGACGTGCTCAAATTTTTACGAAGGGCTTCTTCCAAAATTTCCCCCTCGGCTTTTGAAATATAATATTTTTTATGTCTTTTTCTGACATCATTATAGGTATCCAGAAGTTGCTCAGTTCCATCGAGCTCGCCTTCTGTATCGGAAGAGATAGGTAATTTTTTCCTATCTGCTTCAACTCGCTTTTTAGCGATAGACTTAGCCAATTTTTTCACAGGCATTTTTTTAGCTTTTGGCACAAAATCATCATCGGAATCATTTGTCCATATCTTAGCTTCATCCAAAACATCAAAATCATTCGTCGCATCAAAATCGATCGAATTATCAGTATCATTATTTGAACGTACTATTTCCCGCCTTTTTGCTCTCGTCAACCTCCCTTCCACCAAATCGGTTTTAGGTAAGCTTTCAGCGAATTTAGAATTAATCTGTAACTTAGAAATAGGATTGGAACCTATTCTAATTGAATTTTGTGCTTTCAGACTTTCGCTGGACGAAGCTTGCAAATTTTCATTGTCAGAATCAGAAGATTCGAACGTGGTATCGATACCAGAATCTACCTGCGGTATATTAACGTTCTCGCTATCTGTTATCAGATTGTCTGATTTATCGGTAAGTATAACGGGTGCATTATGCCCCAGTTCGCTATCTTTTTCCATTTCTTTCAACTCTCTTTCCAATTCCTTCTCCTCCTCATCCATCACATTATCCGGTTCTTCAAACGAATTTTCTAACGCTTCGTTTATCTCTTTCTCATTTTCTACCGTAGGAGCTGTAATTTTAATTCCCATTCTCTCGTTCACCCGTAGAAAATCGTTTATTCTTTCTTGTATCGATCTCGTATCCAGTAATGACTGGCATCTCGGTTCGGTTTCGCATTCGTTTAATTGGTCTTTACTTAAAAACATAATAATCTGTCTCGCGTTTACACATTTCTCGTCGGTGATACCTGCGTAATCTTGCACCGAGTAACAATTTGCACCATGCGATCATCTTACTACGTACGGACCATACCTTCTTTCTAGTAATTTCTTGCTTATTAATTTATCAGCACACGATTGTCTGTGTGCTTGAATCAGAACCAGATCTCCTTCTTCGTACGGAATTAAATCACCGTGTGATTTATTGAAATTTTGTTCATCAAAAATACTCATCTGTTTCTTTTTTTCGCGAATAAAATTTTCCATCGCTTGTTCATCGGTCATTTCGTCGATTCTCGCGACCTGAACCTCGTACGTATAAACCGATTGCCTGGCCAATTGGTCAGCCAGCACGTTCATGTATTCGTACCTTCTCGCGAAAACGTGTTTTACTTCACACCTATCAAACTCTCTTCTCAATTTCAAAATATCTTGGAAAATTTCTTTGTGATAAACGTCTTTTTTCGCGTAGTTTTTCCAGTTTCTGGCTTTCCATCTCACAGCTCCTTCGTTAATCGCGTAAACAGTGTATTTAGAATCAGTCAAAATTTTCATTTTTTTAATTCCTTTCGCGATACCTATTTCCATAGCCTTTTTCACCGCTATAATTTCAGCCAGGTTGTTAATGCAACGATATTTATCGTGACTAATCCTTTCTGATATATTATAGGTCGAATCCGGTGAAAAACAAATTCCTATGCCAGCGATTGCCCCTTGTTTCCCATTTTGGGCACAAGCGCCATCGACCACGACACGTGTATAACCGTCACCATCGACGATCGTATGATTCGGATCCCAAGGCATATTTAAAACTTCGCTAGACGTAGTTGAGGGGAGTAAATTTTTATCTAAAAGTTCCCTCAACCGTTTCAATTCGTATTTAAAATTCCTTTTATTTCTTTTTACAGGTAAATCGATTGTTAGTGACTCTTCGATTCCCCAACACACATTCGGACAAATTCCTAATGCATTTGGCTGATCGTTCAACTGTTGCTCAACCTCCTCAACATACTCATCCCATCCTTCGTGAGTATATTTATCGTCTGGATAGGTTTTATTAATTCTTACTCTTAGTTTCTCACCTAAGCATCTAAATACTCTCTCAATCGAACTACCTCTCGGTGAAAATGGTGACGTATACGCACATTTCACACCCTTCGATTTAATTAACTCTTTCCATTGTTTAGACGTGAATTGAGTCCCATTATCTGTAATAATTTTTCTAGGTAGAATGTTGTAATTTTTGAGAATTTCAAACATCTGATCCATTTTTTCTACGATCGTGTTCGCGTTTATATTCGTTACCGGAAAAATCCAAACTTTCGAAGTGAATATATCTTTAACCGCGAATAAATACTTCGTTTCTCCTTTAATGGCTGCGATAGGACCGCAAATATCCGCAGATAGTACCTCACCTTTATGGTAGGCTTCTACCTGTGCATATTGCAACCTACGCTTTGGACCGTAATTCTTATTAATTTTACAAACGATACACATATTTGTGTTCATTTTTATAAATTTCAAAGCATTAGGATGGAAATATAGCTGTCTGAATATTAATTCCAGCTTATTTCCACCTACGTGGCCATAAATGTCGTGTAAATAATATACTACGTCTCTAAATAAATCTTGTGGCAACACTGGTACCTTGGTACCATCAAAATATTTACGCCACAGCATCTCTTTACCGTTATCTTTCGTAATTTCATACTTTTTACCTACTCGATGCTTTGTCTGTTTTTGTCTTTCGGTCAAAAATTCGTCTTTTGGATCTAATTCTTCAAAAATTTTCTAACAAAAATCATCTTTCTTTTGCCAATTTTCCAAATCACCTGATAACTCTAACAAATTTTTTCTGAAATTTTGAATTTTATTCAATTCGATGGGTTCAAGACCAGTATATTGGGTGCTATCGGGATCAATAATACTAATATTATTAATCGTTAGACTGTCATCTTGACCTGACCTAACTCTATTAATCTCTGTTTTTGTCAATTTCAGATCATATTCCAGATCGTGACCGTTCAAGATCGTTATCCAGTGAGCTGCCTTTCTATGTGTCTGCGCTAGGTCAGTATACTTCGAGATCAAACTTTTCAAGTCTGATCTCACGTGTACCTTCCTACCGTGTAGCCACATTTCAAGACGTTTCAGAGAATAAGTCACCGCTAACATGTCCTTATCCGTAATTGTATATCGTTTCTGATAATCGGTTAGATTTTTATCCAGAAACATGATGATACGAGACTCACCTTCGACTTTTTGGTACAGAACCGATGATATCGAATTTTCCAAACACTTAGTATATAGCCAAAAATCTAAACCATAGATCGGAGTACATAAATCAAAATTTTTACAATATTCTCGTTTTAAATTCAAAAACGATTCATTTTGTTCTTCCCCCCAAATGAATTCACTATCATTATGCGTTAATTTCATCATCGGAGCCGTAATTTCGTTATATTTTGGAATGAACCTTCTGTACAAATTAGTAAGACCCATTAACGTTTGAATATCTTTAACCGTTTTCAATTTGAAGACACCATCTTTAGTGTGTTTTTCTTCAAATTGAAGTAACTTTTCGATCTTCTTATTTTGTTTACCCAATTTTCCGGTCGAAAGCGTAAAACCTAGATGTTTCGTAGAACTTTTGAATAAATCAGTCTTTTCAGCGTTTAATTTCAAACCAAATTGTCTTATCGATTTCAGAACCTCTAAAATGTCCAAAACGTGTTGTTTGAAACCCTTATTTCTGACCAAAATATCGTCTACGTACGCAGTTATCGATTCTTTGTCGGGTAAAACGTTCGTGATCATTTTAATAAACTCGGCTGATGAAATTTTCAGACCGTAGGGAAGTCTTTCAAACTGATAGACTTGCCCCTCGATCTCGAAGCCACAAAATTGCTTCGAATACTCATCTAAATTTTGATTCCAAAAACCACTCTTAACATCGAAACTTGAGAAAAATTCAGCATCACCACATTTAGTAATGATCCTATCTAACGTAGCTGGTTCGTTATAATTATTATGTAATTTTGGATTCAACCATTTGGGATCCAAACATAGACGTAGCGAACCATTCGCTTTAATTCTAGCCAGTACATTATTAATATATATCGTATCAGATGGAGTAACGATACCATCTCTCAGCATATTTTTCAATTCTTTTTTTATTGCAGGCATCATTTTGTTCGATGGCCTGTAATTCGGTCCCCTCCATTCCTCTTCATCATACAGATTGAAATGAACCGGAGGTCCAGTGTAACATCCTGGAGACTTAGAGAAAACGTCAGAAAAATCACTCAACAAATTGTAAGCCCAGCTTACGCATTTTTTCGTAACTTTTCCTTGTTTTTCATAAGCGTTTAATCCTTCGTATAATTTTTTCAGGAAAACTTCAGCCGAATTGTCAGGTTCCGGTACATCGTCCGGACCGTCGCCTTTCGCACTGGTATGTTTCCTCATAGTGTTATTAATTTCATTACCGTAGCTTTTTGCCGGTCTAACAGTATTTACCTTCAACGAGTCAGAATACTCTTCTTCCGATAGGTAAGGAAGGTATTCTTTCTCCGTTGCGTTCTTCGGTAGGCAATAAGCATGATGTTTTCTAATACGCGGTTCGATACCCAATTCAGTCATCGATATTCTACCCATAATAAAAACCTGGTTACACTTAGGCAACATATAAAATGGTACGTTTATCTTGTACCTACCAAAATTCATATCGACGAAGAATAGGCAATGTAAAGTTTCCACGATTTGATCGTCAGCTAATTTTACTTTGATTAATTTATTCAATTTTCTGAATTTACATTTTTCAGGATAGTCCTTAAAAAGTAACCTAGCTGTTTCATAGGCCATGACGTTAGGTTGAGCACCTGTGTCGAGTTGAGTAGGAAAAACTTTTCCACCTATTTTCGTCGGCACTACACAAGTAACTCCGGCGTCGTGTCCAAAACGATGAACGCCATTTTCCTGAACGATTACGTCGGGTGACTCCTTCTGGGCATCTATGGAATTCAACGTCTGGACTGACGGCGCAGCTATATCCTGCGTAGGCTTCTCGATAGAAAGTAATTCGCTCTTCTCTCCGGTGATGCTCTCTAACTTCCTAGCCACCGAAATCAGCTCTGCTCTCAAATCATTCTCTTCTTTCATACTTTCGATGTCTCTCTTAATGTCCTCAGGAATGACAGAGTCATCCTTCAATTTTGATTCTGAAATCTTGACCGAACGATCAATTCTACCAATTACGTTGCCCTCCTCATCTTTAACTTCCTCCGAAGAACGCGCGGAATGAGAAATAGTCACCCTCTCAGGCTCAGCTGGATTCGTACTTTTCGGTACTACCGAATTTATAAATTTAAAAGTTTCCGTTTTTACGTCTTCAAAGATAAATTTCGATGGGAACCAACGCTTAAAATATTTATTATAATAAAACTTCGACCTATCATATTTTACAAAATAATTCTTGTCGTGTTTATAAAATAATTGACCAGTTCGTCTCGATTTTTCTGTTTCAGCAAACAACATCGATGGTGCTGCTGAAAAATGGACATTTCCTAATTTCTCCAGACTGTAGAACGCACGTTTGTACGCCCACAGCCTGCTCAACGTTACAGCGAAATTTTTCCTACGTGGTTTAACGATGGGAAATAAAACAACGATATCGGACCCACCCTTCGCTATGAGTAGGCGAACAATTTTTTTCATCATTGGAAAGACATACTTATTAGGGAAGTTACCTACGTTCATTTCCCTTTGACCCATCGACAACAATACTTTTGTCGATTTTAATTTTACAGATACGAGCGCCTCATACAGACTGTGAAGAGATAGGTTTTCCTTCAAGTATGGTGTCGTATCCAGCCCCGCCGGATTCGAAGATGGATTATGTCTCGCAAGATAATACGCAATAGAATCGCCTATTATCTGCCTATCTCCAGCTGTGTAATGGGCAACTCTTTTTTTGAGGCCTACTGGCTCGTACCTGATACCTCTGCGTTTTTTGGAACCGCAGAGATACTGTTTACCAACACCGGGGTCGCGTTCGATTGGTTAGCTGTGCTTGGTCCGGCGTTATTATTCGCCTGACCATTTCCAGCGTTACCATTATTATTATTGTTAAAATTACGATTACCGAACGTACGATTATCATAATTTCTATTCCCACGATATCCTTGATTGTCATTATTACGTCTATAATTACCCCCACCATTTTGGTTGTAATTATTCCTATTACCGTTGTTACTATTTCTGTACGAGTTATCCGAGCCAGAGTTTCCAAAATTCCTATTATTTCCCTCATTCGGAGCGAAACTTTTCCTAAATCTATTTTTGTAGTTATCATTATTATTATTCGTGTTAGCTTGCGATTCACTATTATTATTTGAACTGCCTGTCGAACGTACGTCTTGTGACTGCTTGTTCTGTTGGTAATTCGAATTTTGGCCGCCTTGGTTCGTTTGACCAGTGTTGCCAGCGTTCGAATTGCCAAAAGTACTCGCATTATTCGACCAGGACTTTCTCAGCGAATTCTTATTTGCATTTTTGCTAAACACGTCAAGTAACCTATTATCCTCTTCGCAATTTTTCATCACTCTGCTCGCCTCGTCCAAAAACTCATACGGTGAAGCAAATTCATACCAGCTAATTCTATTCAACCACCATTCGGGGAATTTCGAAATTAACTTGTTTATTACGTCCTTTACTTCTTTATTATTCATATCTTCAATCGTCGTGGCCCATAATTCTAATTCCAACATCAATTCCTTCGCTGTGGTACATTTTTGCGACATATCCATGTTACAAAAATATTCCCACGCTTCGTTCTTTTTTGCACGACTCCAGAATTCCTCTAAAAATTTGTTCTTAAATTCCTCATATTCGACAAACATACTCGATTTTCCTTTCCAACTTTGCGCACCATCCCATTTTAATAACTGTCTCATTAAATTCGCTTTTTCGGTCAATGAAACATTCGGATACGACTTCATAAAATTCTCAAAAAGAGTAATGAATCTGGTAGGGTGGTGGTAATTCGCTCCGTTGTACTCGATACCGTTTTCTCTTAATTTTTTCGCTTCTAAATTCGTGTCTTTTATAATACTAATCGTTCCTACCTAACCTCCTTTCTCCGATTTTTCTTCACACGCTTTCAATCTACTTTCGTAACTGTTTACTAACGCACATAAATCTTCGATTTTTTTCCTATATCCGGTCATTTCCGTTTCATACGTTTTAATAACTTCTTTCATTTCTCCTATTATATCCTCGTACCCTGCATTGGTCGCTCTGGCATTGTCAATATCTTCTCTCAAATCCTTGATTTCTTCATCGTAATCGTCGTTCTGAGCTTTCACTAAATCGAACGTGGCTTTCATCACCGCATAATCAGTTTTAAACTCTGCCATCGCTCTGAAATCCTCATTCTGTTTTTCCTGCATACTCAAAATTCTCGTGTCTAAACTCGATCTCACTTCTGCAATCTGTTTAACCGTATCTAATTCATTATTCGTAATCCTCGTATTAATTTTATCGACATCTTTTTCAAAACCATCTATTCTGTTTTTTAATTTGTTGCAGTTACCGGAAAGTGCTTTATCATCAACTTTCATTGCTCTCAATTCAGTAACTACCACTTCCCCAAAAATACCGATTTTTTCGAATAAAGGATACGATGTTTCAGTCCTATCTAATTTCTCTGTGTCAATTAAATCTGTTGTAAAAACCATGCTTTTTTTAGCTTTGTATTCTTGGCGTTTTTTCTTTTCCTCGATTTCGTCCCTACGTCTGTTGTCTTCAACCGAATTTTCCGTACCGTTCGTCATTTTTCTAGCCTCGATTAATTTTCCTAATTCGCTAATGTTTAGTCTAACCGTCCTATGCGATTTTCCCGCCGATTTCGGTGTACTCGTGGAATCAATTGTGAAAAATTTCACTTAAAAATAAATAGACCGAAAAACCTTACAGAATTTCGTCTCTTAAAAATACACACACCGATACGAACCGAGAAAAATTATCGCTTAACGCTAACCGCACGAATTTAAAAACTATCGATTAAAATAACGATACCAGTTGTACATTCGATGATTCAAAACGCTGACTCGTAGAGATGAATTTTCGCTGAGTTGAAAAACCGCTGGATCTTCTCACAACGACTTTCTCCACCACCAGGTGACTTCTCGAATTTTCCTCCGGAAAATCCTTGAAGAAATCCGTCAAAAGAACCCACGAAGTTCGGGCGCCAATGAGTTGGGTGAAAAGTTTATGACCCTTGTGGTAGATTTCGATGATTTCGCCGAAGATAGGTGGACGTCTAGGGTCTTCGGCTCAATATCTCGAAGTCTGACTATCACTCAACGCATGTCCGTGTACCTGACACTTTGCTTGAACTTTCTTCGTAGAAATAAGAACACCGATTCGCGATCAAATACGTGTAATTAAGCTTTCATTACACACACGAAACGAACAAATACAAAAGCTCAAAGAGCATACGAAAAAAGCACAAAGTGCAAAACGAATAAACTCGTACACGTGAGTCACATAAAACGATGCGATTAGCTTTCGCTCGCGATAATACGTATAGGCTAGTAAAAGTTCCGAAGAATACTAGACCGAGCTTACGAAGTTCGAGTGCCTCGTACTCCGTAAGCACCGGTTGCAAGACAGGAAGGGATGAACTTTGGTAGGTCTGTCATTGGTTAAAGTCGATGGAGATAGGAGAAAGTTGAATCGTATTCGTCAGAAATGACGGCATACGAGATGAAGCTTTCCCCTCGATCGAAAGTTCGAAAGTTGTAAACAACTCGCCGACAAAGCAAGTTGTTCACGATAATGAATTTAGATAGGCATCTCAACGTAGCCGAAGCTATGTTGGGCCTATTGTACCATACGTCGCCAACGCGATAACCGGTACTTTAATTTGAAAATATCCATCGACTAATACAATGGACACAGAAATAATTCTCGTATACGTATACGAATAGGTACCTATCTGTCGTTGCCGACAAACGGGTACGTATCCGTATACGCAAGTACGGCGTCCAATGGCGCAATTCAGGTAGGTATTAAAGCTACCGCTTCAATATAATGAAAATTTATTCAGTTTTCAAAGCACTATCCATTCCCATGGTTGAAAAAAAATGTTTCGTGATTTTTTAAAAAACATAATTCGCCCCTTCAATTTTCAAGATATGCAACTTGTTCTTCTTAACTTTTTTTTAATGGTACGGCATCCGGTTATATCCAAAAATGAAGTATGGCAGACCACTTACCCGACACCCTGTATTGAGGTGTGGACACAAACTTTTGTGCCACTCTCAACCCCCTCACCCAGATTCAAATTTCGAATTAAAATGAGCAAAACGATCACCCCTATTTGTCACCTTTGTAATATTTTTGGCAGATCGAAGAATTTAATAGGAATTGAAATTAATTAATTTTAAATGTGTATTACAGACGAGTTATGGAAGAAGGATCAGACGATTACAAGATCATCATGCTGAACAAACGTTTCTTGAGCTTCAGGGTAATAAAAATGAATCGTGAATGTGTTCGAGGTCTTTGGGCTGGTCAACAGCAAGAATTAATATTTTTAAGAAATTTGAATTCCGAACGAGGAAGTATTCAGAACGCAAAACAGGTTCGTACAATTAAACCTATTTATTTTCCTGAACCGAAAAATTAGCTTATTTGTTAATTTTCGAATTTTCTGAACAGGCTTTACGTAATATTATAAATTCGTCGTGCGACCAGCCGATCGGATATCCTATTTTTGTATCTCCACTTACGACCAGCTATGCCGAAACAAATGCCCAATATACTCAGTACTTCGGTGGACCCGTTAGCATTAAGTCGATCAAAAATTTCGTGTTTAATTTCTGTCGAAGGTTGGTAAACGTTTTAATTTTATTATTTTGTTTTCACATTGAATACGCTAATTTGAACTACGATTTAATCTGTAGAGTAAGAAAACGCTGCGTTGAAGGTTGCTCTAGCGGTAGCTCGGCCCATTCTCAAGACGATGGTGGTTTTGGACACGAGGGAGTTTATTCGATGACCACCTTCAATGTCCACTCCGGTAAATAAACATCGTTGATTATTTTTATTTAGTGTTAAAATGTTGGGAATTTTGAGATTTTCACTTCGAAGTTAAAATCTGTGAAGTTTTTTTTCAGAATTTTGAAATTTTATTCCAAAATTAGTCAAGTTTTGCCACAGAGCAAAAGTTTTCTTTTCAATTCAAGAAAAAATCATCAGATATTTCGATGTTTTTACTTTTTTCGAGTATTCAAAAATTGCTAAGCGATTTCAATTCATTGGAAATTATTCTCACAGGATTTTTTGAACATTAAAATTATCCACTTTCTTCCTTCCAATATAAAATTTTCAGAACTGAATTTTTTTTTGTTAATTACCTTGTGAGACATTTTTTCTCCTGAGTGTAATGTTTAGAACAGAGAGAAGTCTTGCATAACTTTTTTTTTTCATTCAAAAAATAATATTTTTAGAAAATATCAAAATTTTTCGAATTTTGGACGTATTTTCCAAAAAAATTTTACAGTTGGGTTTTTCCAAAATGGAGTTTTTTGATATTGGATTTCTCTAAGTGATTTTTTCTTGAGATAAGAGATTTCCAAAACAAAATTTTTTCACCGTGAGGGTTTCCCAATGCGGATTTTCCCCAGAGGTTTCCCAAAATGAGTTTTTTCCAAAGTGGAGTTTTTTTGCGAGGTGGATTTTTTCTAAAAGAGGGTTATGCTACTATTCAAACAGTGATTTTTCCAAAGTGATTTTTCTTTCGAGAGATGGGGGGGGGGGGGTCAAAGTGGGATTTTCTACCCAAGTTTTTCCGAAGAGGAATTTTCGGTAAATGAGATAATTTTCAAACTGGTAGTTTCTAATTTTTAGAAAGAATTTTTCCCGAGGTAAATTTGTCCAAAGTGGGTTTTTTCAAAACGAGGTTTTCCGAGAAAGTTTTTCTCACGATGAGTTTTTCCACAAATTAAGTTATCTTGTGAAGGGGGATTAGTTTTCCACGATTTTTTTATTGAAATCTTGGTTTTCCAATTTTGGCCTTTCAAAAATATATTTTCCTAAAGAGGAGTTTTTCTTAGGTATTAGGTAGGGGGTTTCTCAAAATGAAATTTTTCTTAAAGTGGAGGTTTCCCAGAGTGAATTTTTTTGTCAGGTAGGGGGTTTCCCTAGTTTGGCGCTTCTTTGGGTGAGTTTTTCCCAAATGAAGGAAAGGGTTCAGGGTGGACTTTTTTATGGCGGGGTTTCAAAAATGAATTTCCTCAAGTTATAATTTTCCAAAATGAGATTTTATTTTTCACCAAGCGAAGTTTTTGTAATGTGAGCTTCGCTCCAGTTGAATTTTTCTAAAATGGATTTGAACAAAATGAGATTTTTCTAATGTGGTTTTCTGGAGGTGGAGGCATCCTAAGCAGTTGCGGCGCGATAGGAGGTATGGTATGAGGGGATATAATACCTCCCCAGGGACAAGTTGCACGAAATTTTATGATAAATCGAAAGTAGACATTAAAAGATGAAGACTAAAAAAATAATTTTGAAAATCGGTCCAGCAGAACTCGCGTAATGATTTTTTGAAAGTTGAGTTTTCTCGTAGCGTTGAAAAACGGGGGCGTGGTCGAATCTGGTGCTGTGACGTCAGGAATTGGAATTTTCATTTGAGATTCGCGGCGTAGCACGCACTCGCGCGTAATTGTAATAATTACGACGCATACTTTTCAATGGTTTCAATAACCACCAGCCAAGTGTTTTCAATATTTAAAACGAAAATTACAAAAACCCTTACAGAAATGTTGTTATAGTGGCTGATTTTTCAAATCTTGAGCATTTTATACGGAAAGAAATGGCCAAATGAAGAAACTAAGGTCGGATTCGTGTTAAGCAGATCAAAATACCCCGATAAACACCCTTTTCGCGATCATTTTACTTTAAATGTCGAAATTCACTTTTTTCACTAATTTTTCAAAACATAAAACTAAATTTTGAGATTTAAAGTAATCGCGAAAAGAGTGTTTATCGGGGTATTTTGACCTGCTGAACACGAATACGGGATTGGTTTTTAATTTGCTCATTTATTTCCGTATAAAATGCTCAAAATTTGAAAAAATCTGTCAAAATAACAACATTTTTTACGGTTTTTCGCAATTTTCGGCCCTTGCGCCACCTCAATTGCCAAAACTGAATACGTGACGTGAATCTACGTCAAAAAACACGTTTTTAGGATATTTTTAAAAATTAGTCGAACTTCGCTGTTAAGGTTTTTTTTACAGTTGAAAATTTCAAATGGCCAAAACCTCATGAAGGAGTGCACCAAAATTAATGAAAAAATTATCGTGAATAGACCTTTACGAGATGTAACTTTGTGCCAAAGAACACTTCCATTGGGATTAAAAATTCTTGAAAATGATGCAATAAAATGTCCATAGCTCCGAAAGGGAGGGGGTTGGGGGGCCAAAATTTTTTCCAGCATTTTTTTTCATTGAGGTACACAATCTGGGGGCATTAGATCAAAAATTGGGGCTGGGGCCAAAACCACCCCTTATCCGGCTATACCCTTTCGGCAAATTAAAAAATGTTTGGAAATTTTGCAGCATAAGTAATGAAAAACTGAGTCTTTTAAAATTTCAAATTTACTGTCCTCTTTCAGAAATCACAATCCAACTCTAAAATTACTTACTCCCAAATCAAAAATTTTCAAAAATTTCGGACTCACTACGCTCGGCCTTTTTGAATTTTTTCTTCCATAAGTTCAAAACAATCCCAATCCTACAAAAATGATTTTTTTTTGGTATTTTTCCTCAAAATTATTCGAACTAATTTTATCAAATTTTTTCTCGTAAAGAATGAAATTTCCTATCTGATAGAAGTGGGCAGAGTTTTCTGGAAGGTATAGTTTTTGAAATATTTTATTGAAAATTTTCACTCCAAAAGTTCAACTTGGAACGTGTTTTCCAACAACAAATTTCAAATTCTTACAATAAAATCGTCAATTTTGCATGAAAAAAGCAAAAAAAGATCACTAATACCTCATTTGAAACATAATTTTATATATATAGATTCAGAATTCAGTAAATACTTTTGTGACCAAGTGGTCACTTTTTCTAAAAAAAAAAAAAAAAAAAAACGCCTCAAATAATAATAATCAACTTTCAGCAAACGCAAAAAAATATGATAAAAATCGAAATCAAAACTGAAACTGATATCATTTCAGTTTCCCATCACTGCTTTTAACAATGGAAATATATTCGAAAACCCAAGAAGATAAGGTTTTCCTGAAATGAGTTTTTGAAAATTCTTCTAAAACCCTGCTTTTTGTTTTTCATACCTATTTTGAGATACATTGTTGAAGAATCTAAAAATCATTTTTGAAAAAATCATCCTCCCTGTTATTCATTCTCTTCCAACTAATTAGTTTAATTTTACAAAATTGCAGGCAGTCACCAATCGATGGAGACTTCGTTGACCGGCAGCGGCGGTACAATAACCAGAGTCAGTGCTCCTAGCAGTTTAAACAGATCTGCTCCATCTCCAGCTGGCCCCTCCAAACCAGGTTTAGTAACCCTGGCCGGATTACTATCACCTCCTGGTAATCCAATACCAGAAAATATCAAATTAGCCGAACGTAAACCGGTTGAGAAAGAAGAAGACGAAAAAGAACCTATTTTACATCGAGTCAAGGTACCATTTTAAAAATTTACTCTCAAAATGATCGAATACGATTACTAATTCTGCTCTATTCGTGCATAGATCATAGATCCTGGCCAGGTCCACGATGGTATCAATCAAGGTCGCTTGATCGACGTAATTTGGCCGGATGAAGTGATGAGGCAACGAGGTGGTAGGAATTTCTGGAAAGATTGGGTTCCCGAAACTGGCATGGAAGGACAGGTGAACCATACCGACGAAATACAGTAGACTCCCGATTATCCGACATAATTGGGGCGGGAAAGTGTCGGATACTCAAAAAAGTCGGATAATCGAAAAGTTCATTTTTTTCAGAAAAAACGTAATAAATGAGTTCTTGAAATGCGGGGAAATAATTTGGCATGCATTTATTTTTAAAAAACCTCAAAACCAAAATTAAAACAATAGAACTAAAATCTAAAAAAAAATCACCTCGATATTTTTAGGTTAAAATTTTAAAAAATAAATACTTGAAAGAAATCACTTTTTCTAAGACAAAATCATTAATTTTTTGAAAAAAAGTTGGTTGTAGATTTTTGTCGCGGCGCATCAATTTTTTTCAGAGCCTTTGTAAAGTTCGACCATTTACAAAAAATCATCAGTTTTCGCGAAGTGACACCTTTCTGCCTTTTCAAAACTCGCGAATTCTCATCTCCCACTGCTTTCCAGTACCATACCAGATGGTGTGAACGTTTTTACATACTAATTTCTTTGGTTAGGAGCTAAATTTAAAATAAGTCGGATAATAAAGCATTATCCGACATTTGGAGGTTGGATAATCGGGAGTTGTCGGATAATATTTTTTGATCGGATAATCGAGATGTCGGATAATCGAGAGTCGGATAATCGGGAGTCTACTGTAATTCAATATTGACTAAAAAATCGTACAATTCCTAATCGACATTTTTATTGATCCTCAGGTGGTTCATCGTTGGATACCAAATCATCCGAATCCGAATAAAAGATCGACTTTTGACCGGACCATATTGCTGGTAAAAATCGAAGACAAATACGTTCCGATATCGGAAAACGGTGTACAAGATTTAGGAGCCGAAGTTTAGCCATGGTTACCAAAGATAACGTTAAAATTGTGATTTAAAACCCGCGTTTGTAATATACCCTCACTTTGTATAAATATTAAGAAAATCGTATCAACGAATTCACCGACTGCGTATAGCATACGAAAAAATTTTATTATAACGGCCAAAAAGCCAGCTTTTTACATACAACGAAATTATAGTGCTTCCGCTTCGAAATGAAAAAAACGATGGTCGGCTGTGCGCTCTTTTCCATTTACCTATTAAAAGCTGACTGATTTGGCAAAAGGCATTTTATCGTTACGATTATTTTTTTTTTTATAAATATTCCAATACTTAAAAATTTCGAAGTTTTTGGTCCCATTTTGTGTTTTTTTTGCACCTGTTTAGGCATAATACGTAGATTTACGTGTGCCCGAATATTCGTTTTTTTTTTTTGATTTATCGGTTCTATTGAAATCGATGCAGTGTTCATATGAAATAGAAATATATTTGCATGTTTCGTGTTAATGCGCATTATGTTTAAGGCTTTGATTTTTATTCATATTCGATGGATGTGTATTGTGTGTATCGAAGGTATTTTAATTTTTTATACGAATTAGATTAACGGTATTGTTTAGGTAATTTTTTTGTGATAGTAGATGAACAAAAGAAAAAAAACAAAATTTTTCGTACATTATGAATTAATAATCTTCCCAGAGTAAAAAATTCACAGGTCAAGGTCCCCCCTTTCCCCCCTAAAAAAACCACAGCTGTTGATTTAAAATTAAGTAATCGTACGACCCTAATTTTACTGTGATGCTGAAAATTACACTGTCGAAATTATCGTAATTTCTACTCAAAAACGAATTTTGTTCATCGATTAAAAGAAAATTCTCGATTACCAATAAGAAATTTTAAGGTAAATTCAACAAATGTATTGTAAATTATCGAAAAATTCAACATCGTTGTATTACTATTCGAAATACGAATTACATGTTTCCTGATTATAATTTTAATCATTTAGAATTTAGAGGCTGTGCAATTTTTAATTACCTTTTCTTATAGTTTGTTCATATTATTGTAATTTTGTTTGTTTATGTTTGTTTGTTTTAAGACCTATTTGTACGATCGATATTTATCAATTTTTATTAATTGTTTTTCGTCTTGTAAATATATTGGAATTTCGGCGTTTCACTCTCTCTATTTTCTCTTTCGTTTGTTCGGTGCTGAATGCGAATGTTGTTTTTATTTATGGATATTACGCGATGTACACGAAGGAATTTTTTCTCTTTTTTTTTGGTCTCTTTATTATTGTAATTGACGGAAATTTTATTCAATAAATTTGTTTACCACGAGAGTGTTCTGCTTTATTTTACATTAGTCCAAGCAGGAAATCGAGCTCGTACTCGATTTTTAGTTGCTTATGGTGATTTGCTCATCTTCTGGAGCATTTAGAAAATACCGGAGAAACTTGAAATTGAACGTGTCACAGCAAAAAGGACATAAAGAAAAAATGGCGGTTTTGGGAAATCGCGATTGAAGTTTGAGTATACTTTTTTTAGGGACCACGTCAATTTTTTCAAAAAAATATATGTTATAGTCCTAGTCGAGAAAAAAATTTTGGCACCACTCCGGTGAAGATACAATTATTGTGAGTCGAGAAAAAAAATTCTCAAAGTCGCGAAAATGCGACCCTCTCAAAAACGAAGTGATATCTTATCAACACACTGTATAACGTCAATATTTTGCAAGACACATAATCATATTACTTATTTTTTCATTTGCATTGAAATAACCAGCGGCGGATTTCCCGTAAGGCGCGTTAGGCGAGCGCCTAAGGCGCAAGAAAAAAGGGCGCAAAATTTGTCGAAAAAGTTCAGTAGAATTTTCATAATTGTTTGACCTCTCTCTCGCAAAAAATTCTCTCCACTTATTTCTGATAAAAATTTCGGTATTAGAGGCAATCTTATGTTGTTTTACTCATCAAGTTGACTTTATACAAATTTTTCATTTTTGATACTGTCTTAATAATTTTTGTCTAACTGATCCAAAAAAATGTATTTTTTTACTTTCGATAGGTACCGATGCAAGTATTGTCTCTAAAGAAAAGAATGGCGAAAAAGAACTCGAAGTTTAAGTAGGCGAAAATAAAATTGAAACTGCATCTTGTTCACACCAAATATGCAATTTTTTTCAAACACAAAAATTAAAGATTTAAATTGTGACCTCTCAAGTGCAAAGGTACCATAAGTCGGATTTTTGAAAACCGTTTTTTTTTTGTGATTTCGATAACTAGAGACTATCCCCTTTACAATGAGACCAAAACGAGACCCCAACCTCTAAAATTCTCGATTTTGTAGGCATTTGAAGTTTGAATAGGTACCAAAAATGTTCATTCCGAGAAAAACAAGCTTGAAGCTGAAAGAACAAAAATCGCTGTTTTTTTCTTTATTAATTTTTTTCTTCCGCATAAATATAAAAATGTATGCAATTAAACTTATTTCAGTTAGAAATGAACATTTTAAATTGGAATCGACAAATCTTCCTCAAAAATACGTAATTAAAAATATTTTATGAGCTAAAAAAGTTCCAAAAATAGTGAAAGAAATATATTTTTTTATTTTTTCAAAAAAAATTCACCATATCCGGGCCGAGTTATGATTCTGATCCATCAAAATCCGCTAAAAACGATTTTTTAATTTCTCGACCAAAATTCACTTATAGATACCTATCAAAGTACCCAAAAAACACATGAATTTTGAAATTTTTAAAAAAATTATAAAAATTCAGGAAAGAGGGGGTGGGGAAATTGGGACGAGATGGGGGGAGGGGGGTGAGGCTTTAGTGCTGAAAGGGCGCGCAAGAAACGGTGCCTAAGGCGCAAAATTATGAAATCCGCCGCTGGAAATAACTCAAAAATTTGAGTGAGGACATAGGTGTTTGAGGTAAGGAAAATGATCTACGTGAAGTTCTCTACACGATGGGACTGGGTTAAAAGTCGTGCAGGCGATACAACAAAAATTATAAAAGTTCAAAGCTATGAAAATACGTTTTCATTGTAAATATTACATCTTTTTTTCACTTTACATTAAAATAACTCGAAATTTTGATTGAGGACATTGGTGTTTGAGGTAAGGAAAATGATCTACGTAAAATTCTCTATAAGATGGGACTAGTTTGAAAGTCGTCCAGACAATAGAACAAAAGTTAGGAAGGTTCGAAGTTATGGGAATATCAAACGTTTTAGTACATGCGTTTTAATACAATGTGAATGCGCGGTTATGGACGCGTCGTTCGTCGTTCTGGTTTATGCAAAATTTTGACGTCACGTCTACAGTGTGTTCCGCAAGGGTCCGTTTTTTCTGACAACAACACACAATCATCTATAAAAAATGTTGTATGAGGTCTTCTTGAAAAATAATTTCGAGAGTGGTTTTCTGGTATAGGTATTAGACTTATTTTGTTGAAGTTTCGAGTAAATCGGACTACCTGTATATGGTCCCTATTGAGCTGGGGAAAAAAATTTAGGTACCTTAAAATTTCATCTTTTTGCTACAAGAAAACAGCTCGCCCATCATTTGATATCTTTTCTATTTTTTTCTATATTGAAAACAAAAGGTTGAGTTATATGTCCTTTTTGTTGTGACAAAATTTCATTTCGACCTTCCTACGTTTGATGACGTATAATTTTTCTGGAAGTGAAAATTAAAAAAAAATCTTCATACAAAAGTTAAAGAGAATGAAAAAAGGAACATTTTCGTGAAAAAAAAATGTCAAATTATCTCTTCAGGGAGCGGATATATCGCACTTTGAAAAATGACAACTTTTTTTTTCATTTTCTTGGTTACAAAAAAATGCTAAAAATGCATTTTGGATAAATTTTATTATTTTTTCAAATTTATGACGAAAAATTTACGAAAAAAAGCACTAATTATTTGTGATAATGGGAAATTTTCAAATTGATTTACTTACCTACTGTATGTTAAAATCTCGTAACAGGTTGGGATCAATTACGGATTGGAAATGTTGGATAGGATAAATAACTTTTGATATTTTCGATATTCAAAAAAATCGATCAATATCTGATTGGATAAAAACTAGGTAAATATATCGGATCGATCATTGGTTTCCGAAAAAATTTGGAATTGAAAAAATTTGAGCTTGGAAATCAGAATAAATTCGGACTTACATCGTCAAAATACCATTTGTGGCAAAAATAATCAAGAGCTAGGTAGAAAAAACTGAATAATTTTGAAGTTCAAAAATCGAAAGAATGAAGCTGAAAAAAAATACCTCAAGTTCAGTAATCGAAATAACAGAACAAAGCGATGACAGAGGAAATCGATGGCGAAATAAATAAACACACTATATCGGGACAGTGCTTCCGCTGGTTTTTACTTCTTGCCTTCAGGACGGGTGGGCTGTTGGTTATTTTCAAATAGACGATATTAGCTTGCGTTAACCGTTAGTAACATACCCCCTGGGAAGAATAACATCAGGGTGATCGCGGAGAAACGAGAAGAAAAAATAGCTTACAAAGTAAACGACGAATACGTTTAGCAAGAAACGACAAGAAGTCGCATTGAAATCAAACAGAACAAAACGAGAAAGTGTCTTAGTCTTAACGGCGGTGACTGAAAGACGAAGCTACAAATGTGAAGTGAGTTCACTGTTACTCTTTGCTGGTGGTTTAATTGAAGCGTCCGTTTAAAAAAGAACCATAGTTGAGAATCTGTATATGAGAAAGGGGACATAGGTGTATCGAAAAAAAGGTTGCACCTGGGTCCTTTTTCTCATATACAGATTCTGGACTATGGTTCTTTTTTAAACGGACACTTCAATTGTTAGACCGTTAGGCCCGTCCTCTTCATGTATTGTAGTTTGTAGCTGTGTATAATGCAGGTTGTTGTCTTAGTCATTTTAGGATTTAACCCCAAAAAAATTCAACCCTGATTTTTTTTTCGTTTTTTGTGTTCATACCTACATAACAACATACTGAATTCTATGTTGGTGAAGTTAGCTTGCAAGATGATCTTCGTCTTTGGATTTGGTGAAGCAAATTTACACGGTGCAAGTATAAGTCCAAACTAGTAAAAACGAAGTTATTCTTCACTCCCAGTGATCCCACACTCAAAGGCAACACTTACTATGACTCTGACAACATTTAAAAATATTTCCCAAACACGAAGGGAGAGGGGGGATTTTTCAACAGGCAATCTAATATCTCACAATAATTATACGTTCTGCTCAGTCATCCGAGCCGAGTGCCACCAAATCGGTGGTGCCACCTTGTAGAGGACCCCAAACCTTACTTCTGAGGAAAGTTTGAGTATTTTTCCATGCATAGAGTTCGAGATAAAAATTTCCAAAGTATAAGACTTAGGTTCGTATCACGATTTTTCAATTTCTGCTGAGTCATGCCAACTGAGTGCCACCAAATCGATAGTGCCACCTTGTAGAGGACCCCAAACTGTAACGCTGACGAATTTTTCTATGCATAGATTCTGAGAAAAAAATTTCCAAAGATGAGTTTCTTTGAGTTTTTCAATTTCTGCTGACTCATGCCGACTGAGTGCCACAAAATTGATAGTGCCACCTTGTAGAGGACCCCAAACTGTACCTCTGACGCATTTTTCAGAATTTTTCTATGCATAGATTCTGAGAAAAAAATTTCCAAAGATGAGTTTTCTTTGAGTTTTTCAATTTCTGCTGACTCATGCCGACTGAGTGCCACCAAATCGATAGTGCCACCTTGTACAGGACCCCAAACCTTACTTCTGAGGAAAGTTTGAATATTTTTCAATGCATAGAGTTTGAGATAAAAATTACCAAAGTATAAGACTTAGGTTCTTAACACGATTTTTCAATTTCTGCTGAGTCATGCCAACTGAGTGCCACCAAATCGATAGTGCCATCTTGTAGAGGACCCCAAACTGTAACTCCGACGAATTTTTCAGAATTTTTCTATTCATAGATTCCGAGAAAAAAATTTGAAAAACTTGTCAAGTCTTTGGAAATTTTTTTCTTGGAATCTATGCATAGAAAAATTCTGAAAAATTCGTCAGCGTTACAGATTGGGGTCCTCTACAAGATGGCACGATCGATTTGGAGGCACTCAGTCGGCATGAGTCAGCAGGAATTGAAAAACTCAAAGAAAACTCATCTTTGGAAATTTTTTCTCAGAATCCATGCATAGAAAAATTATGAAAAATTCGTCAGAGGTACAGTTTGGGGTCCTCTACAAGGTGGCACTATCGATTTGGTGGCACTCAGTAGGCATGAGTCAGCAGAAATTGAAAAACTTGTCAAGTCTTTGGAAATTTTTTTCTCGGAATCTATCCATAGAAAAATTCGTCAGAGGTACAGTTTGGGGCCCTCTACAGGGTGGCACTATCGATTTGGTGGCACTCAGTTGGCATGACTCAACAGAAATTGAAAAATCGTGTTAAGAACCTAAGTCTTATACTTTGGTAATTTTTATCTCGAACTCTATGCATTGAAAAATATTCAAACTTTCCTCAGAAGTAAGGTTTGGGGTCCTGTACAAGGTGGCACTATCGATTTGGTGGCACTCAGTCGGCATGAGTCAGCAGAAATTGAAAAACTCAAAGAAAACTCATCTTTGGAATTTTTTTTCTCAGAATCTATGCATAGAAAAATTCTGAAAAATGCGTCAGAGGTACAGTTTGGGGTCCTCTACAAGGTGGCACTATCGATTTGGTGGCACTCAGTTGGCATGACTCAGCAGAAATTGAAAAATCGTGTTAAGAACCTAAGTCTTATACTTTGGTAATTTTTATCTCGAACTCTATGCATTGAAAAATATTCAAACTTTCCTCAGAAGTAAGGTTTGAGGTCCTGTACAAGGTGGCACTATCGATTTGGTGGCACTCAGTCGGCATGAGTCAGCAGAAATTGAAAAACTCAAAGAAAATTCATATTTGGAAATTTTTTCTCAGAATCTATGCATAGAAAAATTCTGAAAAATTCGTCAGCGTTACAGTTTGGGGTCCTCTACAAGGTGGCACTATCGATTTGGTGGCACTCAGTCGGCATGAGTCAGCAGAAATTGAAAAACTCAAATAAAACTCAAATCTATGGAAATTTTTTTCTCGGAATCTATGCATAGAAAATTTCTGAAAAATACGTCAGAGGTACTGTTTAGGGTCCTCTACAAGGTGGCACTATCGATTTGGTGGCACTCAGTTGGCATGACTCAGCAGAAATTGAAAAATCGTGTCAAGAACCTAAGTCTTATACTTTGGTAATTTTTATCTCGAACTCTATGCATTGAAAAATATTCAAACTTTCCTCAGAAGTAAGGTTTGGGGTCCTGTACAAGGTGGCACTATCGATTTGGTGGCACTCAGTCGGCATGAGTCAGCAGAAATTGAAAAACTCAAAGAAAATTCATATTTGGAAATTTTTTTCTCAGAATCTATGCATAGAAAAATTCTGAAAAATTCGTCAGCGTTACAGTTTATGGTCCTCTACAAGGTGGCACTATCGATTTGGTGGCACTCAGTCGGCATGAGTCAGCAGAAATTGAAAAACTCAAATAAAACTCAAATCTATGGAAATTTTTTTCTCGGAGTCTATTCATAGAAAATTTCTGAAAAATACGTCAGAGGTACAGTTTGGGGTCCTCTACAAGGTGGCACTATCGATTTGGTGGCACTCAGTAGGCATGAGTCAGCAGAAATTGAAAAACTTGTCAAGTCTTTGGAAATTTTTTTCTCGGAATCTATGCATAGAAAAATTCTGAAAAATTCGTCAGCGTTACAGTTTGGGGTCCTCTACAAGGTGGCACTATCGATTTGGTGGCACTCAGTCGGCATGAGTCAGCAGAAATTGAAAAACTCAAAGAAAACTCATATTTGGAAATTTTTTTCTCAGAATCTATGCATAGAAAAATTCTGAAAAATTCGTCAGCGTTACAGTTTATGGTCCTCTACAAGGTGGCACTATCGATTTGGTGGCACTCAGTCGGCATGAGTCAGCAGAAATTGAAAAACTCAAAGAAAACTCATCTTTGGAAATTTTTTTCTCAGGATCTATGCATAGAAAAATTCTGAAAAAATCGTCAGCCTTACAGTTTGGGGTCCTCTACAAGGTGGCACTATCGATTTGGTGACACTCAGTCGGCATGAGTCAGCAGAAATTGAAAAACTCAAAGAAAACTCATCTTTGGAATTTTTTTTCTCAGAATCTATGCATAGAAAAATTCTGAAAAATTCGTCAGAGGTACAGTTTGGGGTCCTCTACAAGGTGGCACTATCAATTTTGTGGCACTCAGTCGGCATGAGTCAGCAGAAATTGAAAAACTCAAAGAAAACTCATCTTTGGAAATTTTTTTCTCAGAATCTATGCATAGAAAAATTCGTCAGCGTTACAGTTTGGGGTCCTCTACAAGGTGGCACTATCGATTTGGTGGCACTCAGTTGGCATGACTCAGCAGAAATTGAAAAATCGTGATACGAACCTAAGTCTTATACTTTGGAAATTTTTATCTCGAACTCTATGCATGGAAAAATACTCAAACTTTCCTCAGAAGTAAGGTTTGGGGTCCTCTACAAGGTGGCACCACCGATTTGGTGGCACTTGGCTCGGATGACTGAGCAGAACGTATAATTATTGTGAGATATTAGATTACCTGTTGAAAAATCCCCCCTCTCCCTTCGTGTTTGGGAAATATCTTTAAATGTTGTCAGAGTCATAGTAAGTGTTGCCTTTGAGTGTGGGATCACTGGGAGTGAAGAATAACTTCGTTTTTACTAGTTTGGACTTATACTTGCACCGTGTAAATTTGCTTCACCAAATCCAAAGACGAAGATCATCTTGCAAGCTAACTTCACCAACATCTGAATTCTCCATCCCCAGAAGCGTCCGTCGCGAGGCTCGCGACGATTTTTGGAGAACTTGTGAAAATGTAATTTTTGAGTTTTTTTAAAAATCACCTCAAGAGGCCGAAAAAGGGTTGTTTCTTGAAGAAACGACAAGAAACGACGATTTTTAGAAAACTTGTGGAAATGACATTTTAGATTTTTTTCGAAAATCACTTCAGGAGGGCAAAAAAGGGTTGTTTCTTGAAGGAACGACAAGAAACGACAAGAAAAGACGTGAAATAAGATTTGAAGTTTTGCACTTTCACTCCGTCGAAATATCTAATACCGGAAATAAGGCGAATTAATACGCGAGTTGAATGTGGGAGACGTGGATTTATTATTAGAATATCACACGCGGTTGAAGCGAATTATAAACTTAATTACTTCTTGAAAACATCGCGATTTAATGTTTGTATGAAACTACGAATTATAGGAACGTCTGTTGTTTTAAGCAAGAGTATTTTTAGGCAGAGCCACCGAGGAGTACATATTCTGGGTAATCAGCTTTTTACAGGGTGACTGAAAATTGCTTCCCCCAAAAAATTTAAAATTTCGGTAAAAAATTATTATTGATAGGGTAAATTTTTTTTTGGTCATATTCTACTAATATAGATCGTCTTCTAATCTCTGTATAATTTATAACCCGAAAAAATTCAATATTGCGCAATTTTTCCCTTAAACCAGAGGATTAATTCAATAATGCTGAATTAAATCACCTGACTCCAACTTGTGAAGCGCTGAAATGCAATCCTCCTTATTTCAAAATTGAACGCACTGTTTTCAGATTAACAGGGTTCAATTCAAGATTTCGAGGAACTCGTCACCTATCCACAGAAATTCCTAGATTTTATTCCACGCAATTTTTAAATTTCGTTCGACTAGGTTTAGCTATAGCATTGTAAGCGAAAATCAAATTATTCTTCACAAAAAATTCAAAAATGATTGAGAATTTTTGAAGAGGCCTGTGTTCGAATAGTAATGGACCAAGGATGCTGCCAGAGTTGAAATTTTTTGGATAAGTTAATTAAGGAATTTTTGCTAAGCATTTTTTTTTGGGAACTACTTTTCGGTCACCTTGTAGTACTGACCATGTATGTACTGACGAGATGATTGTAACGAATGTAGCAGCTCGACTGAATTACGCTGAATAAATCACTTCAGGAGGGCGAAAAAGCCTCAAGAGACCAAGAAAGTGTCGTTTCTTGAAGGAACGACAAGAAACAACGATTTTTGGAAAACTTGTAAAAATGTCATCATTGAGTTTTTTCAAAAACCACCTCAGGAGACCGAAAAAGTGTCGTTTATAGATGAAACGACAAGAAACGACAATTTTTGGAAATTTTGTAAAAATGTAATTTTTGGAATTTTTCAAAAATCGCATCAAGAGACCGAAAAAGTGTCGTTTCTTGAAGGAACGATACAAGAAACAACAAGAAACAACGATTTTTGGAAATTTTATAAAAATGTCATTTTTGGAAATTTTATAAAAATGTCATTTTTGGAATTTTTCAAAAATCGCCTCAAGAGACCGAAAAAGTGTCGTTTCTTGAAGAAACGAGAAGAAACGACGATTTTTGGAAATTTTGTAAAAATGTCATTTTTGGAATTTTTCAAAAATCGCCTCAAGAGACCGAAAAAGTGTCGTTTCTTGAAGAAACGACAAGAATCGATGACTTTTGGTAAACTTGTGAAAATGTCATCATTGAGTTTTTTCAAAAATCACCTTAGGAGACCAAAAAAATGTCGATTCTTGAAGGAACGACAAGAAACGACAAGAAACAACGATTTTTGGAAAACTTGTAGAAGTTATTTTTTTACAGTGGAAATATCTTGATGTCAGCTACCAAGGGATGAAATAGTCGCCGAGATCCACGCATAGCTGGGATGGAGGGGAGGACGTGTACCTAAGTTGACACCCAATTCCAATATTATCTCACTGAGGTGAGTACCACAGCGCCACCTATCCGTTAGTCGATGCGATAGAGCAGCTTAGTCATGGTGAGATCAATCTAAACATCGACGTTACGATGAATCTAAATAGTAATTTATATAGCAACATGTTCATGAAAATAAAGAAAGTAAAATGTAAATATTTGTACTCTCTCAATTATAAATCAGTGAAAATTATCGAAAATCACTAACAAGGAGGTATCCCAATTCAAAGTAAAATTTTGAGCTCAAACAAAAAAAAATCAAAAGTACATCATAACAGGACCACGTATCGAAATTTCAGGTGCTAAACTTCGTTTCTCGATTTTTGGCGAATTTTTGAAATTTCAAAATTACCTTCGCCCTGCGAAATATGAAAATTTTATCTAATCAACAAAAAAAGCTGAAATTTGGTATATATCCTATTTTCGACCTCCCGAATTGATTGGAAACGGTTTCAAGACGTTTCAGAGGCACCAGAAAAATTTGGAGTTTTCCAGCGCTGGAGAAAAGCCTATAAATTTGATCGATAAAAACACAATTTTCCAAAATTAGTAACTCTTGAGTTCAAATTCGCATTTTTGAGAAAGAAATTTTTCTGGAAAAAATTTAAAAAGTACTCTATCAAAATTCCATTCAACCACATCACTAAACTTCACACCCTTAAAATGATTGCAGTTGAAAATATTCATGATATTATGGCTATTTCTTTTTTTTATGTGGAGGAAAATTCCAAAATATTCTGGTAGTTCCGAAACGTCTCGAAACCACTTCCCGATGATTCGGCAGGTCGAAAATAGAGTATATACCAAGTTTCAGCTATTTACCCAGTTACGTGTGCCAGGGGGATATTTTGGAATTTTCCCCAAAAAAATATCCTGCCCAAAAGTGCGAATTTTGGAAAATTGTGTTTTAATCGATCAAATAGGTCACCAATATGGGTAATCCGCGATTATAAGTGCTGAAGTGCATATGGACCATTTTTATGGGCCTGTCTCCGGCGCTGGAAAATTTCAATATTTTCTGGTGGCTCTGAAACGTCTCGAAATTGCTTCCAATCGATTCGGGACGTCGAAAATAGGGTATATAACAAATTTCTGCTTTTTTCGTTGATTAGATCAAATTTTCATATTTCGCAGAGCGGAGGCAATTTTGAAATTTCAAAAATTCGCAAAAAATCGAAAAATAAACTTTAGCATTTGAAATTTTGAATATGAGGTCCTGTTACGATATACTTTTGATTTCTTTTTTGTTTGGGCTCAAACTTTTACTTTGAGTTGAGATACCTTCCTTGTGAGAAACAGCCGGAATTGCAGCACAGCAGAAAATCAGTGAAATTTTTTTTACTGAAAAATCAGTGAGAAAAATCACTGGGAAATCAGTGAACATTCCTTGAAAAGTCAGCAAAACTTATCAAATTTGCTGGAAAATCAGCGAAAATTTCTCTGAAAATCAGTGAATTTCGCTGATTTCTCCTGTGCTGCAATTCTGACTATCAAAACGTTTATTAAATCTGCAAGGACAATTTTAGAAAATTTGTTATGTGTACTAAACAAAGGTTTGTGAAATATTATTTTGAAAAAAACCTACCCTAACTCATTTATTTACCTACTTATTTTTTTCCAGAAATGTCAATTTCCCCATAAGAATACATGTAATTGATAAGAGGTATCCCCCTTTCGATTCTTATCATTTTGATAAATTTGTCACACCCTTCTCCCACCTGAAGGACGCGAAGATTATCCATCTTCTCAACCTAATACCTCGACCCAATCTTGGTATAAAACGAGTTTTAAACATAATTCGTACCTCCTGAACACGATTTTTTGATTAGTTTTCCGAATTGTTGGAAAAAATTAAAACTGACCACTCCTTCTATTTAACCCGTGCAGATGCGTCACATTTTCCACGGCGCTCTCGTGGAAAGTACGGCGTTTACGGGCCAATGGATTTTACACATAGAAAATACAAAAAAAAAAACTCCATTTTCGTTAAAACTAAAGAAAGTTGTAACGGATTAGTTGAGAATGTTCCAAACATTTTTTTAGCTCTATGTGACTGGAAGGGGCTGAATCAATTTTTTAAAAAAAAAAATCCTTACATTGAGGCGCCATGGCTCAGTGCCTTGGAGTCCCAACTCCCAAGAAGCTAAAAACTTTGTTGGTGCTTTCTCTGGGTCCAAAAAGTGCGAATTAGACATAAAAATTATTTTATATCACAATTGGGAGGACGTGTGGTGTTTGGAAAAATTGAAATCTAAAAATGGTTTCATACCAGGATTGGTTCGAGGTATTGGGCTGAGAAGATGGGAAATTGCGAATTCGAGTGGATTTTAGCGAAAATTGGCTGTTTTTCAGTACCAAAAAGCGACGAGGAAGAAGGTATTTCACTTCCTATGGGGAAACCAATAACAAATTCGAATACAGGAGGTTCGAATTATATAAAAAACTGGTTTCAAACCTTACTTGACCCACATCACTCGTCTCAAGATGAAAAAAATCACAATTTTACCTCTTTTTCCTCAAAATTGGCCTCTTTTCGCGACACAAATCATACGATTGTGCGAATTCTACGCTGCTTCAGATCGGAAAACTAATCGCAGATTCGAGTTCAGGAGGGTCGAATTATATGAAAATGACACCAAATTTACCCCAACCCCTTCATGCGAAAACAGAGGGGTAAAACTCCCCCTAAAACTTCCCTTCCCTCCACTCCTAAGGAAAATTTTTGACGTCTCCACTTCTCGAAAACTTTCTTTTGGGTCATACTAAAATAAAAACCACATTTCAACCAGTGTTCAAAAAGTGCAGTATGCCCGAGCTATCCGCAGGGACTATTCGGCTATAATGAATATTTCATTTGAAATAATCGCAGGAGGCAGAAAAGATTTGAATTTCCAGTTGAATTACCGGAGAGAAGGTGATAATGATCTAATTTATGCTGTCTAACTTAATTTCTATAACATGTGGTAAAATTCAAGATCATTGGAGAAAAATCAAAATCTCACTGGAGGCTTTAGAATAGCTAGAAATGATGAAATTTAGTATTATCACACTTTCGGTAATATAAGTTTACTATTATCATTTTTTTTTTAAATTCGTCAAAAACTGAAAAATCTTTGGACAGCTGAAATTTTGGTTTCAGAAATTATGGCTTATGCTCTTTTTGAAATCCCTCCTTTCATTCAAATCACACTTGGACAGTGGACACTTCAAGTGATTTCCTTATAAGGCAAAGACCACTTTCGGTAAAATTTTCTGCACGTTGTTAGATTTAACATAGGAGAAAGGGTTCAAGAAGTCAGATGGAAAATAAAATTTTCACCAGATAATTTTTAGATTTATTTACCTAGATAAATTTTCAACTTCATGTTTTTCAAAATTTCATTCGAACTCAATACGTAATTAGAAGGAATTTTAAGAAGCAATAAAAATATAAAATGAATAAAAATTGAGTTATTACTCGAAATTAAAATTTTTACACAATGAGTATCTGATGAAGTGTGAATTGAAGTGAAACGCTTAAATGTGAACATATGTGTATGTAAATTATAAGTAATAAAATACAAGTTTTTTTTTAGTACTTAGGTATAATTTATTAATTACTGATTTTCAAGTGGAACCAAAAATTATTTATTCAAAATAAAAAAAATTATTAAAATTAAAATAACATGAATTCAATTTAAATAATCTAATTCAAATAAATATTCTCCCCTTGAAAAATTATTACTGCCAAAAATTAATACCTAATTTTAATAATTTTTTTTAATAGGTAATTTAATAATAATTTAAATGAAAATAATATAGAATATCTAATTATAATTCATTAAAATCATAAATAATATTACCTACTTATACAAAACTCCAGCCAAAAAATATATTATTAAAGAATTAAATCTATGAAAAAATATTTTAAAAATAAAATAAAATAAATCAGAATTCATCAGGAACATTTAAATCATAAACTACTTTGTCAATTATAAATCAGTAATTATCGAAAATCACTGAGAAACAGTCAGAATTGCAGCACAGGAGAAAATCAGAGATTTTTTTTACTGAAAACAAATCAGTGAGAAAAATCACTGGAAAACCAGTAAATATTCACCGAAAAGTCAGTGAAAATTTTTGAAATTAGCTGAAAAATCCGTGAAAATCTTTGAAAAATCAGCAAAAATTCGCTGAAAATTAGTGATTTTCGCTGAAAATTAGTGAATTTTGATGATTTTTCTTGCGCTGCAATTCTGACTATTTATCAGTGACTTTTCACTGATTCAGAATGGGAGAGTAGTCTAGAGCTTGGATTATTTTTTCAACCAACTATTTAGTATTTTTAATACTTTATTGTGAGCACTTTTTAATGCTAGCATGTTTCTATCTGAAGGTGGATTCGAATCAGCACAATGAGAAGTCCCTAGAATGAACAATGAAGATATGTGTAACTCAAGTAATAACAATTCAGTAGGCATGCATAGATAATATGTACTACCTATGTACTTATTTTACTAGAAACAACAGAGATAAAAACGCACATAAAAAATAATTCGTTGTTAATAAGTTAAAGAATTTAAAACACTCATACCTTCAATGAAAATTGTTTCGTACAGAGAAGCATTTGATTTCTTGAAAAGACCAGCTTTATGCCATGGATCGAGAGATCCGTGAATAAATATTGTGTTGCAAACGTTGAAATCTAACCCTCCGTGTTGCGAATTGGTATGGCTAACTTTCTCAGTCAAATTTTCAACACTAAAACTTTAAAGTTATGGTGGATTTTTTACAGGTGGTATTTAAGTAAAAAAAATAAGAAAATGTTTAAAGAAAAATGAATCATGTGCTTACTTTGGGCTAAAAAATCTTTTGCATGCAATATTGATGGCAATTTCAATAGGTGCAAGTAAGTGTTTTACAGCAGATAAAAAAGTTACATTGGCATAACTTGTAAAATATCCAAATTCTGAACAACGTTGATAGTACCATGCTTCACTTATTTCCCCTAAACCTGCAAGTAACATTAGGGTCATTCCACGTCAGTTCGTACGCAAAGTGGTGAGGAGGGGGGGGGGGTCGGCGATTTTTTTCCATTTTTTTAAATGTGGGTAGACCTCGATGAGAGATGACGAATGCCGCAAACCGCAGCTCTCAAAGTCTTTTTGGAGAGCTGCCACGAGCATTTAAAGTTTTGAGGTAAAGTTGGATATGGCAAATTTGGGGCATGGATAACTCGAAAACCATGATGGGTTGAAAGTTGAAACTTTTTCTAATGTGTAGGGCCTTTGAAGAGATTCTTGACGATTTTTTGAAAATCTGTGTTGCCACTTTTTTTAACACCAAAAATTAGCTGTAAAAGATGAAAAATGACATTTCCCTATGATGTCAATTGCCAAAAATTCTGAAAAAAATGAACGCGTTTTTTACTTTAAAGCAAAAATCTTAGAACATGGATATGTCAGTAAGATATACCGTACTCTCAAATTTAATATAATTCTTCAGGATGTTCATCAACTTATATTCAACATGGGATGTACTTCTTTCAATGCCCTTAAGGTATGGCAGCTTCATTTAGTTACTGTGTTACCGCTATCACACAGGTCTAAAGACACTTTTGATTACCATTAAGGAGAGGGATGCACCATACACTGTGCTTCTAGTGCTGTGCCTCTACCAAACTAGCGCATACCTTCCCAACTACTATGTCTCAGACAATCATTTTCTCGGCAATCTTTCCCAATTTTCTGTCTGACATTCTGTCCAACTTTCCATCTAACATTCCATCTAACGCTCCATCTAACTTCTTTGAGTCTAACATAATGTCATTATGTCTTAATTTAAAAATATTACTCTCTAACGCTCCATATAATGCTTCATCTAACTTTCCATCTAACTTCTTCCAGTCTAACATAATGGCATTATGTCATAATCATAATCTAAAAATGTAACTGTCTAAAACTCCATATAACGCTCAGTCTAATTTTCCATCTAACTTTCCATCTAATAATCCGTCTACATATTTCCGATCAAATTTCCTAATCGAATTTCTTAATCGAATTTCTTGATCGAATTTCCGATCGATTGCTTTCCAACTATCTTTCTGATTTCCAACTATCTCTTTTCGACCAACTTTTTGACCGACTTTTTGACCGACTTTTCAACCGACTTTTCGACCGACTAAAATACAAATTTTTTCTACGTTTTTTCAAATCTAACATAATATCATTATGTCTTAATCTAAAAACGTTACTTAACCATCTCAGTGTTATGTAACACCTCCAGCGTTACATAACACTTTTCAAATTTTACCCCCCCTCCCCAGCCCTAAAACATATTCATGTAAAAATTATGTTTTTCAAATTTTTTGGTGTCCACCATAATGTCATTATGTTTTGACCTAATCTCTCCAAGTCTAACATGTTATCAGCAAGTTATCATGTTCAAATATAATATTTGATTTTATTTATGTTTTTTCAAGCCTAACATAATGTCATTATGTCTTGATCCACTGTGATCATTACACATAACCCGTAACTCGTCCAAGTCTAACATGATATCAGCAAATTATTATGTTCAAATATAATATTTTATTTTATTTAAAAGTTTTTTTAAGTCTAACATAATGTCATAATGTCTTGATCCACCGTAACCGTAACCATTTTCAAGTGTAACCATTTTCAAGCGTAAGAATTTTCTAGCGTAACCATTTCAAAATTTTACCCCCCAGGCCTAAAGACATATCCATGTCAAAAATCTGTAAAGCACAACTTCAAATGCTAATTTATATATTAAAAAATTGAGGTGACGTTATTTCGTATTTTGACATGGATATGTCTTTAGGCGGGGGGGGGGGGGTAATTTTAAAACTGTAATGGTTACGGGTTACGGGTTATGTAACAGTCACAGTGGTCAAGACATAATGACATCATGTTAGACTTGAAAAAACAGAAATATAATTAAATATTATATTTGGACATAGTAATATTATGTTAGACTAAAAAACTTGAACAGTTACGTAACATTAATGTTGATTATCTAATGTTTATGGTAGATCAAGAGATAATGACATTATGTTGGGCTTTGAAAAATGCACACAAATTTTGATTATGTAATTTTGATGGTATGATGTTAGTTAACTAATGTTTATGGTAGATTAGGACATAATGACATTATGTGGGACATGAAGAAACTTGAAAATTGGATTAAATTGTAGATCTGGATATCATAATATGTTAAAGACATAATAAGAAGAATTGATGTCTACTGTGGACTGTGGATGAGAAAAGAACTGATGTCTTTCAAATGTCCATCTAATGATTGGAAATAAATTGAGATTAAGATATAATGACATTATGTTTATTAAACTGCAGAAGAGAAAAGAAGAATTAACATCTTTAAAATGCCAGTTTAGCGAATAATACTGAAGATATTTTGGGTTGTGTTCAGGTCAGTGTTGTCACGTTCACCTTTTTTTTGAACGCCGTTCGTTCATCGTTCAGAGGAATTTTTTAGCGTTCGTTCGCGTTCCGTTCAATTTTTTCAAAAAATGGAAGCGTTTGTTCATCGTTCGTTCAGCGTTCGCGTTCAGCGTTCAGAGTTCGTCCGTTCATTGCTTTTTTTTTTAAAAAAAATACGGAATCTTTTTGATCAATTTTGAATTTTGATGAAAAAAATCAATGGGAGTCTAAATCTGCTTCAAAATTATCTATCCGTAATTTTCTGGATCAAATTATCATGCAAACTGCAAACAATGAAAATGATTCACAAAATGAATGAAAAATTATGAGAACGGCGTTCAGTTTATGAACGGCGTTCATTTTTTTTGAACGCCGTTCGTTCCTCGTTCAATCACTAATTTTTGCGTTCGTTCACGTTCCGTTCAAAAATAGTAAAAACTAGAACCGCACGCCGCCGAGCCCGCGCCGCCGCCGCCGGTAAAATGTGGACGCCGCCGCTTTGAGCCAAATTACTCGGCGCGCCGCTGGCCGCCGCCGCCGATAGAAATCGGCGGCGTCAGTTCGGCGTGGAGTTTTTTTACTTTTTTTATTACAAAAATATGAAAAAATACATTATTTCGCTCTTATATCAAGCAATATTTTTCAAAAAATTTCGCCCTCGCTTCGCCCTCGCTTCGCTCGGGTAGTATTTTCATCATTATTTTGAAAATTGATGATTTTTTTATTGATTTTTCAGTCAAAAATCACTGATTTCTCAAATAATCCCCAATTTGTTTAGAAAAATCAATAATTCTGACTGAAAGGTCTGTAAAAAATGACTGATTTGAAATTTGACCCCTTGACCCTATTTTTTTTGATAGGAAATACCGTTTAAAGTTTGATCAGCATATTTTTTCGGGCAGATCACGAAAAAAATGGTAAAAAATTCCATCACCAAAAGATTTCTCTCAATCTGTTTTTTTTTTTTTTTTGTTGTTGCACATTTCGTTTACAATTTTCATAACTTTTGACACTTGAAGTCGATCTTCTGAGGAAAGGAAGGATTCTATAAAAATGAATAGAACATCAATTGAAGAGCCAAAAATTTCCTTTTTGTCGAGCTCGATTATCTAGCTTCTTCTTGAATAAGAAAAGATAACTTTTCGAGCTATTTTAATTGAAAGTTTAAAAATTCAACTTATTTTATTATAAATCTGAAAAACTAAGCCTCACAAGAGAAAACCAATTCGATTAATGGGGAAAAAAATTATGTTCTACCATGTATTATGCTCTACTTTTTTAAAAAGAGATTTGATTTTTCCCAGAAAATTTACTTTAAATGTCAAAGTTAGGTACTTCAAAAAATATAAAACAAAGTCAAAAAATGTTGAAAAAATTTTCGGTGATGGAATTTTTTATTATTTCTTCCATGATCAGCGCGAGAAGTTCTATAAAAAATTAAAAATCACCCATTACATTTCAAACAGCATTTTAAAAGTTTGAAAATGATGGCCTGAGACAAAGAACCGCATGGCGCCGCGCCGCTCCTGCGCCGCCGCCGCCGATAAAATGCAAACGCCGCCGCTTTGAGCCCAAATATTCGGCGCGCCGCCGGCCGCCGAAGAAAAAACCCCCAAACGCCGCCGCCGAGAAAAAGACCGTCGGCGTGCGGTTCTAGTAAAAACTATGCCCGTTCTGAACGAACGGGCGTTCAGAACGCGAACGCCCGACAACACTGGTTCAGGTTGGGTTGTGTATACACAAAAATGACGTCATTTTTAGGTGTATACAAAAATTAACCAATCAGATTGTTTTCGTTCCTGAAAGATTTTGATCCGAAAAAATAGTGATAAAAACATACAAAGAAAATAATACTGTTCACTATAAAATCAAGGCAAAAAGGTTCCTTTGCTAACCATCAGTTTTTAAATTTTTATTTTTGAAAGGAATGAATTCACACATCCTCTAAATTTCTTCTGATTCAGATTAAGACATAATGAGGCCAAAAATTCATTTAAAAATTGTTGGCCAGGAAAAAGTGAAGATGAAAACAAATTTCAACAAGACAGTCAAACCTGGAAACTCGAATACCTTCATGACGTCACTGCTCATACCACTGAATGCCGTTGAATATTTTACGTCAGTTTTAAACAGTTTAGAATTTTTTGAAGAAGTTTTCCAGCTCCAAATTTTTTCCTCGTAATTTTTTTCTCAGAATTTTCTCAACTGAAATATTTCTGACATATGTAATTTAATTTTCTCCACTGAAATTTTTTTCTGAAGAATTTTTCCATCGTTGAACTTTCATCTTTTTTGAAAAGAATGATTTTTGTTTGATTGACGCCATAAAAATTCTGAGAAAAAAATTCGAGTTGAAAAAATTATGATTGGACGTGGAAAATTTTCAGATGTGAAAATTGCGAGAAAATAAAATTTTTGCGACGTCAATCAAACAGAAGTCATTCTTTTCAAAAAAGATGTAAGTTCAATAATGGAAAAATTCTTCAGAAAAACTTTGGTCGTGGAAAAATTACGTCAGAAAAAAATTCGGTCGTGGAAAAATAACATTAGAGAAAAATTTCAGTTGAGAAATTTCTGAGAAAAAAATTAGGAGTTGAAAAAATTACGAGTTGGAAAACTTTTTCAGAAAATTCAAAATCAAAACTATTTAAAATTACGTAAAATAATCTGAACTTTGAAAAAAAAAGTCGAAACGGCATTCAGTGGTATGAGTAGTGACGTCATGAAGGTATTCGAGTTTCCAGGTTTGACTGTCTTGTCAAATTTCATTGGTCATTTTATCAAAAAATTGGGTTTGACGAATTGATAACGAGCAGCAAAATGCGAATTTCAAGAATCGATTTTATTATAGATGCGAATAACGTAAAAAGTATTGATTTTTTAATTACGTGATTAGCACAAATGACTCGGATAAAGAATTTCAAGAATAGCCGCCCTGTGGGAAATTTAACGTAGATTATTATTGTACATAACGATTTTTTTTTAAATTACGTTTTCGTCAGAATATAATCAAGAACCTTATTTTGGAAAGGTTCACCCTCCCCCTCAAGGGTCTCCGGCGTTAAAATTTCACGAGCAGTAAAAAGATATTAGTGAAAATGTAATTTGAGCATTTTTGAATATTTTTGAGCAATTTTGAGCCCAATATTGGGTCAATTTTTGAATATTTTCCGAAAATTGAAGTATGACCTATGAAATTGGGATAAAATTTCACCAAAAACTCGAAAATGTTGACCAAAATTTTTTTGGGCATTTTTTGAAAATTTTGAGCATGGGTCAATTTTTGAGTAAGTAGGTATTTTTAAATAAGTAATTGACGTGTGTGACCTATTAAAATGGGGAAAAATTGTACGAGCAACCCAAAGTTATTAGTCAAAATATTATTTGAACATTTTTGAGCGATTTTGAGCTCAAAATCAGGTTAATTTTAATGTATTTTCCTTAAAGTAACACGTGACTGATGAAAATAGAGTAGAATTTCACTAAAAACTTCGAAATGTTGACCAATTTGTTTTGAGCAGTTTTTAAAAGTTTTGAGTACAGGCCAATTTTGGAACATTTTCTATCTAAATTTTAGAATTTCTGAATAAATACGTTTTTTAACAAAATGAAAACAAAGTAGGTACCTACGTAATGATGATTTTGCAAAAAATCGATGAATTTTTCTCAACATTCTAGACGCTCAAAACTTTTTTCCATTTTTAAAATTACCCTGAATAAAAATTAGTTCCACTTCACCCAGTTGCTTTTTTTCTTACACTGCAGCTAGGCACAATTTAAATACTTGTTTGTTTCTTACTATCTTCATTCTTTGCAGAATTTTGAACTTCTTGCTTTTTTTCAGATGCAATTTTCAAATATCTGTCTTCACGTTCTATGTCCATTTTTCTAATCTGAGCAAGAGCCTCCAACTGAAACATAATTCCTTGAAAAATTTTGAGTTGCATATGCTTTCTACATAATGGCTTTTGATTTTCACCTTTGTACCGTTAAATTCAATCATAGTCCTACAAACTAAGGGAATGGAAATAAGGCTTACATCACTATATTGAACAGCCATTCCGATAATTCGATTCATGATGTAAGTAATGTATGTCTTGATGGTGTCAATATTGGGCAGATGAATATCACTTATACTATTAAGAAAATTTCAATAAAACAAATATTTACAAGTAACGTTCATTGGAAGTAAATGTAGTCCTTACTTGAACATTTGCGAGACATTTTTTATGTTTTGAGGACTATCAACGAGATGTGCAATTTCCTCAAAAGCAACCGTAATGCTTTCAACACACTTCGAATCGTAAGATTTTAATGATTCTTCAACAATTTGCTCATACTCTGAAAATGATTCGACACAGTATTATATGTATCTATGACAAAACATCTGTTTTCGTTACGGCGACCATAGTACCTATTTAAGTTGGAACAAAAATTATTACAGATAGTCTACAGTCCAACCGGCAAAAAGTGCTCTAGAAATCGAAATCAGCTTGCTTTTTTGCGGGACAAAAAAATCAGTTGGCTTTTTATGTGTATGGGTCCCATAGTCCCGAAAAAGTGTATTTCGGATTTTTGCCCTTGCACAATAGGGAGCTGGAGCCTAAAAACCCCCGTTCTTCCCATTTTTTAAATTTGGGAGGGGACAAAAATATTTTTGACAGACTGGTAGCGGACACTCCCCTGACTCCAAATATATGTCTACATCCTTGGGCAACGTGCACAATGAGGTGCCAGCACCCCTAAAGTGCGATTTTTTGCGATTTGACCATTTTTGGCTTAATAATGGCTCCATAGACGACATATGGTCTGCGGGACAAAAAAAAACCACCTACCACATACACGGATTCATTTCATACCCATTAAGCCAAATTTTATGGAAAACGGTCGGCACAATTGGTTGTAGTGAATTTTTAAAGTTGAGAAAACGCATCATTTTCGCCCCCTTTTGTCAAAACTGAATTACCGAGGAAATTTCCGAAACTAGGGTTGCGACCTATCAAAATGAGTTAAAATTTCACAAGCAACACAAACGTATTAGTAAAAATGTCATTTGAGTATTTTTGATCAATTTTGAGTTCAAAATTGAGTAAATTTTCAAGTATTTTGAAAAATTTGACGTATGACCTATGAAATTGGGATAGAATTTCATCAAAAACTCAAAAAATGTTGACCAAAATTTTTTTGAGCGATTTTTGAAAATGTTGAGCACTTGCCAATTCTTGAGTATTTTTGAATAATTGACGGGTGACCCATCAAAATGGGATTAAATTTTACGAGAAGCACACAGACATCGGTTAAAATGTAATTTGAACATTTTTTAGCCATTTTTACCCCAAAATTAGGTTAATTTTTTTTTGAGAATTTTGAGTACAAGCCAGTTTTTGAGTATTTTCAAATAATTGACATGTGACCTATCAAAATGGGATTTAATTTTACGAGCAGCACACATTTATAGGTTAAAATGAAATTTGAACATTTTTGAGTCATTTTGAGCTGAAAATTAGGTTAATTTAATTTTTGAGAATTTTGAGCACAAGTCAGTTATTAACACTTCATTGTGATAGGTAACAATATTGTACAGTAATGTTGTCGATTAAAAACACAATAATTAGCCGCATATTTCTCGTGAGTAGCGCGAGCACATATGCGTTCAAAACTCCCGATTATTGTCCATCCATGAAGACCTACCTATTTGCTATACATAGGTACTTACATCAAAAGTTGTTTTCGAAATTGGAGAAAATTTCTGCTTTCGTTCATTCAAAAATTTTTTGATCACGGCATCTTAAATTTTTTCTTATTTTGTTGAATCACGTAGGTAATGCTTTTTTGAAACAGTCCAAAAATTTCATTAGTCAAAGGCTTCAAATTTTCAAAAGTAGATAAAAGCAATTTGGTACACATATTTCAATTTCTGTTGAAATTTTACCCTATTTTGATAGGTCACATGTCAATTATTTGAAAATACTCAAAAACTGGCTTGTGCTCAAAATTCTCAAAAAAAATTTACCTAATTTAGGGGTAAAAATGGCTAAAAAATGTTTAAATTACATTTTAACCGATGTCTGTGTGCTTCTCGTAAAATTTAATCCCATTTTGATGGGTCACCCGTCAATTATTCAAAAATACTCAAGAATTGGCAAGTGCTCAACATTTTCAAAAATCGCTCAAAAAAATTTTGGTCAACATTTTTTGAGTTTTTGATGAAATTCTATCCCAATTTCATAGGTCATACGTCAAATTTTTCAAAATACTTGAAAATTTACTCAATTTTGAACTCAAAATTGATCAAAAATACTCAAATGACATTTTTACTAATACGTTTGTGTTGCTTGTGAAATTTTAACTCATTTTGATAGGTCGCAATCCTAGTTTCGGAAATTTCCTCGGTAATTCAGTTTTGACAAAAGGGAGCGAAAATGATGCGTTTTCTCAACTTTAAAAATTCACCACAACCAATTGTGCCGACCGTTTTCCATAAAATTTGGCTTAATGGGTATGAAATGAATCCGTGTATGTGGTAGGTGGTTTTTTTTTTGTCCCGCAGACCATATGTCGTCTATGGAGCCATTATTAAGCCAAAAATGGCAAAATTTCGCAAAACATCGCACGTTAGGGGCGCTGGCACCTCATTGTGCACGTTGTCCAAGGAAGTAGACATATATTTGGAGTCAGGGGAGTGTCCGCTACCAGTCTGTGAAAAATATTTTTGTCCCCTCCCAAATTTAAAAAATGGGAAGAACGGGGGTTTTTAGGCTCCAGCCCCCTATTGTGCAAGGGCAAAGATCCGAAATACACTTTTTCGGGATTATGGGACCCATACACATAAAAAACCAACTGATTTTTTTGTCCCGCAAAAAAGCACGCTCAATGAACACTTTTTGCCGCTTAGACTGTAGACTAAGAGGATTCTGTGATTTAAAAAAAAAATAACAAAAAAATATCATAAATTACTGATAATTTAGGGAACCTAGTGGAGAGTCTATGCGAAAACGGATGTTACGTATGAAAACTTCCATCGTAAAAATGATTCACAAGTTTCAAATATCTCAACTCTTGAGATGTAAGTACTTCTCCTTCGCTTACCATAATAGTCTACTTTTGCGAGAAGTGCAGCACTTGAAGCGACTGCTCCATGAATCAGATGCGGGTATTTACGTCGAGCCCATGCGGCCAAAGTACCTGCATAAGAGCAGCCAAACACAATCCATTTCACATTTTTTGGCAAATGGAATTCCTTATTCATACCTTTAGCAAACAATAATAAGATTTTGTCAGAAAATAACGACGATTCGGTTTCCTCTGTTCAACAAAAAATTCAAATTGTGAAAAATTCTGCATTTCAAAATTTCAAAAATGTCGACCTGTGCTATTCTTTTCTCAAATAAAACTTATAGACAGTAAAAAAATGAAATAATGAAAAAAAAATTAAAAAATGAATTTCCATTGAAATAAAAAAAGTCGGTAAAAAAATGTATTTTCAATAAATGGAAAAAGGGAAAAGAATTAAAATTTTGAGCCTCTATGCCCTCTCATGCCACCACGGACAGGGGCGTCTAGTCTACGGGGGTTCAAATGGAAAAATCAAGGCCAAATTTGAAATCAGCAACCCAAATTAAATAAATTTTACCTTTGCAAGTTATTATAGTCAAAATTAAAATTTCAGTGCAGTACTAGAGTTCAAAATTTTGAACCCCATGCCCTCTCATGTCCATAAGAGTATCTAGGGGGTTGAAATCGAAAAACTGAGGCCAAATTTGAAATCAGAAACCCAAATTACATCATAGTATGCCATTTTCAAATTTTAACCGAAATTGTTTAGCCATTCGCTCCCCAACCCCCAGTGATGGGCCGCTCAGCGCTCATGAGCGTGCGCTCACGTTGTGCTCACTGATTTTGAGTGAGCGCTGAGCGGAGCGCGAGCGCAAAATTCACATTTTAAGAGCGGAGCGTGAGCAGAGTGCAAAATTCATAGTGAGCACCGCGAGGTAGCGCTCAGCTCCACTGAAAAATTCTTTTAAAATACGTGTTAATCAAAAAATTATCCAAGTTTTAATTTACTTGATATTGTTTGTCATCGTTTTTGTAGAATAAATTGAATATATTTCAAATGATTTCGAACTTTCATTCGTTTAAAAAAATGATCGGAGTGAGTGAGCGTGTGCGTTTTGAGTGTATGTGTGAACGTGAGCGCTTTGAGTGCATGTTTGAGCACGAGCGCTTTGAGCGCATTTCTGAGTGTGATTGTGAGTGGTTTGAGCGCAGGTGTGAGCGTGAGCACAAACAGAACAATGCTGAGCGGAGCGTTTCAAATTTCAAGTGAGTGTGAGCGGAGCACAAGCGCAAAAAACCTTGAGCGGCCCATCACTGCCATCCCCTCAGGCATCTACCAGTCTTTGTGTTGGTCTTAAAATGCCGACACAGCAGGTGGTATAGCAGAGGTTCAAAGAAAATATTTCATTTGCCGACCCCTTGTTGAGAAATATGATTAAATCGTGTATAGCAGAGATTCAAAGAAAATATTTCATTTGCCGACCCCTTGTTGAGAAATATGATTAAATCGCATCAGAAAAGTTAACCAATCACAAGCCTCCAAACTTTGAGGTCAATTTTCTCGTAAATGGTGAACTTTTAAGGAAAAGTTCTCAGAACCAAAGTTGTAGAGCATGAAATTCCTGACTATCCTTTTGACCTCCGTTTTCCTTTATAATGCACTGTTTGCGAGATATTTTTGAAAAACTGAGTAAACTTTGAACTCAAAAAGCTCAACTTTCAAAGCACGGATCGACTTCAAAATTTAATCAGCTCTTCTATACATGTTCTACCTACCATAAAAATTTCAAGTCGATCGGTCCACTCTAACGTCAGTTATCGCATGAGCTTTAAAATTGAAAAGCTCAGCTTTCAGTGCACAGAATTGCACCAAAAACTAATCAGCTCTTCTCTTACATGATCTACACATACTGTAAAAATTTCAGCCCGATGTGTTCAGTTTAGCTAGGGAAATCGCGTCAGAAAGAAAAGGCTTCGACAAAAAAACAAACAAAATCAATAAGTAATAAATAAAACATTGATGATTGCAATAGCGGATTCTCGCTAGAGCGGGAAGTCCGCTAAAAAATACGATATTGGTATCAAAATGTAGGTTTTCAAGGGCACTGAATCTGATTCCGGCACTCATTTAAACCAGAATCCAATATTGAACCTCCTAGGAGGAGAAACAGGGGCCCAAAATTTAAAAAAATAAATTATACGATATCGATGTCGAAACGCATGGTTTTAGGGGTGCTGATTCTCATTTCAATACCCAGTTGACCCAAATACCAAAATTGAGTTCCCTAGGGTAAGAGAGAGGTCTAAAATTTTGAAGAATATGATATGGTATCAAAATGAAGGTTTTTGGGGGTCCGAATTATCATTCCAGTAACTGTTGAATTAAAAAAAGGTTTGTCCCCTATGATGGGAGCAAGGTTCAATTTTGGGCACCTGTTTCCCCCCTAGGGTACTCAATTTTGGTATTTTGGTTAAATGCGCACCGGAATGAGATTCAGCGCCCTCGAAAGCCTATATTTCGATACCCATATTGTATTTTTCAAAATTTTGGGCCCTCTTTTCCCCACCTAGGGAGTTCAATTTCAGTTTTCGGGTCAAACGAGCACCGAAAACGGAATCAGCGCCCCTCAGAACTTACATTTCGACACACATATCACCCCTATTCTGCGAGCTTCGAAAATCTTGATTTTTCACCCACTCACTCAAGGGCGAGTATTTCGAAAAAATACTCAAAAATGCAAATTATGAAAACACAGCGTGAAACTGAAAGTACACACTTTAAGGTATAATTCCACGGTGCATTTTTTTCTATACCGCCTGGCGATTTTCAGTAATCTAGCTATTTCACCCTAGCATTTGCATTTGAGACACTGTGCGCCGTGTCCTCAACTTTGAATGCCCCGCGACACGAGTTAGCCTCAACTCAGAGAAGTGAAATTTTGGGAATAATTTTTTTTCATACAAATAAACACTTCTGGGGGGGGGGGGGTGAGCAATTTCAAAAAAAAAATTACCCATACTTTTCATTGTCACCCTACTTAACCTTAGTATAATTGGCGTATTTTTGAAAAATAATTCGTCGGGTGGAAGGTGAATTTTCACAATTTGGGTGTTTTGATTGTATAAATGGAGTACATGCCAGTAGTTTGAGCTGCTGAACACGGATCTGTTGCAATTTTTTTCATATGCCAATTTTGTGTACCTACAAAGAAAGTGAGATGTTCAATTTTGAGCCTTCTGCTATACTTATTTGTAGTTTGTACTTGAAATTACAAAAATCGCAAAAAAAGAATGAAATGAAATGGAAATCGGAAACGTGGTGTATAAATACGTATTTTGGGGTATAAATTACACAAAAAAAAATCGACCAAAACTGGCAACTTCATGGGTGAAAAACGTTGTTGAAAAATGGGTTTTCGCATTTTTCAAGATGTTCTACCACCTGGAAAATTCTGAAATTAATATCGCGTTGTACATAGGGACAATTATTTTTTTCAGAATTGCACCTCTGAACCATCATGTAGAAAACTCAATTTGAAGTTTTCAAACACGAGTTTCAGCTAGGAAAAATCATCGAATTTTTTTTTTCAAACCATCAACTAATACCCCTCAGTATAGTGTACCACCCATGCAAGTTTGAAAAAATTTGGTTGAAAACTCGCGAAAATAAAAATTCCTAATGAAAAGGCTGAAAAAAAGAACGGGTTGGCCCATAACTAGGGATAGGAGAGGGCTTGGGGGCCAAAAATTTTTCCACGTATAGTTTTCAGACCATAAGAACTAATCTGTTAGTTTCGAATTTCAGCTCAGGGGCAGATTCGCCTATTGTAACCGCCGGCACCCTTTCTAAATTTTGAATGGCCCGTGGCCCCCTTATTTTTCATGTCAGGCAAAAAGGTCTGCAGAATAAAACTTCCCGCTCTAGCGGGAATCCGCTATTGCGTTCATAAGGGTTTATTTATTTATTTATTTGTTTGTTTGTTTGTTTGTTTGTTTGTTTGTTTGTTGAAGCCTTTTTTTTCTGACGCGATTTCTCTCGCTAAACTGAACAGATCGGGCTGAAATTTTTACAGTAGGTGTAGTTCACGCAGGAGAAGAGCTGATTAGAATTTGGTGCAATTCTGTGCACAGAAAGCTGAGCTTTTCAACTTTAAAGCTCATTTTTGGGACATTTTTTCTGACGCGATAACTCACGTTAGAGTTGACCAATCGACTTGAAATTTTCACAGTGGTTAGAACGTGTACAGGAGAAGAGCTGATTAAATTTTGAATTCGATCTGTACATTGAAAGTCGAGCTTTTGAAGCTCAAAGTTTATTCAGTTTTTCGAAAATATCTCGAAAATGGTGCATCGTAGAGAAAAACTGAGGCCAAAAGGATAGTCAGGAATTTCAAGTTCTACAACTTTGGTTCTCATAAATTTTTCTTAAAAGTTCACTGTTTTCGAGAAAATTGAGCTCAAAGTTGGAAAGCTCGTGATTGGTCAACTTTTCTGATGCGATTTAATCATATTTATCAACAAGTGTTCGGCAGATAAAATATCTTCTTTGAACCCTTGCAATACCACCTGCTGCGTCGGCATTTTTAGACCAACACAAAGACTGGTTTTATGGTCCCTTTGAGGCAGTGGTCGGCAGATAAGATCTTTATCAAAAATTCCTTACAAGGCAGAGACCTGGCTTTGTATTCAGATCCCCATTGTTACATTTATTTATTCAACCTTTGTTAATTTTATTGTCCTACTTGACTTAAATTTTTGATATGAAGGTCTTTTCAATTTTTGACAGTTTTATTGCCCTACGTGATCTAAATTTTTGATAAAATTTAAAATGAATTTTTTACTTTATTTTTTTTTCTTTGTGATGGGAAGCTTTGGCTTTGTATTTTTCGAATTCCTTTTGTTATATTTATATCTTCAACTTTTGTTAGTTTTATTGTTCTATGTGACCAGAATTTTCAATGAAATTTAAATTCTTTGATATACCGCCTGCTGTGTCGGCATTTTTGGACCAGCGTGTGCGGGTTCCCTTTGTTATTTATGTTTATTACTTCAACCTTTGTTCATTTTATTACCCTACAATTTAGAATGGAATTTTGATTGTGTTTATTTTTCTTTGTGGTATAAAGCCAACAGATGCGACCTGATTTAGAATGGAATTTTTATTCTGTTTTTTCTTTAAGATGGGCCAGCTACTGTGTCGGCATTTTTAGACCAAGATAAAAGAGGTGCATGTCACCGGCCCCGCCCATTGAACGGAGGGGGGTGATTCACATATGGGAGGATTGTGCTACGTTTGTGCCGGTTTGTGCCGCTATTCCCGTCGTTTGTGCCGCTCCCCTTCCCCCCTTTTTCTTAAAAAAACTTTTGGGCGGGGCTGGTGACATGGTAGCCCCGCCCATTGAACGGAGGGGGGTGATTCACATATGGGAGGATTGTGCTACGTTTGTGCCGGTTTGTGCCGCTATTTCCATCGTTTGTGCCGCTCCCCTTCCCCCCTTTTTTTCAAAAAAACTTTTGGGCGGGGCTGGTGACATGGTAGCCCCGCCCATTGAACGGAGGGGGGGTGATTCACATATGGGAGGATTGTGCTACGTTTGTGCCGGTTTGTGCTGCTATTCCCGACGTTTGTGCCGCTCCCCTTCACCCCCTTTTTTTGAAAAAACTTTTGGGCGGGGCCACAGATCTTGGAGACCCCTTAAAATGGTCGAAAGTTAAGCGATGAAAGTTGGTAAAAGTTAGTCTTCGTTCAGTTTTTGAGGTCGTAGATTACAAATTTAATGATCAAAAAATTTTGTAAGTAAAGGGGAGGGGGTGGGGCGTTGCTGAAATTGAAATTCATCAAAAATATCGTGCTGTATATCAAAATCTACGTTTTCGAGGTCGTAGATGACGAATCTGACGATCAAAATTTTTTCCAAGGTAGTGGGATGGTAGGGTGGGGGGGGGGGGGGGTGAAATCGAAATTCATCAAAAAAGTCGTGTTGTATATCATAATCTAGGTTTTCGAGGTCGTAGATTACGAATCTGACGATCAAAATTTTTCCCAAGGTAGTGGGAGGTAGGTTTTCGAGGTCGTAGATTTCGAATCTGACGATACAATTTTTTTCAAGGTGGGGGGAGGGGGGTGAAATCGAAATTCATCAAAAATGTCGTGTTGTATATCATAATCTAGGTTTTCGAGGTCGTAGATTACGAATCAGACGATCAAAATTTTTTCCAAGGTAGAGGGAAGGGAGGGAGGGTGCTGAAGTCGAAATGCATAAAGAACTTTTTCCTGTTTTTTTTTTAAATTGAAAGTTTGGAGTTTCCACTATACACTAGCGTCATTGAAAGTTCGTTTCAACGCTTTATGCATCAATGAGAGCTTTTACAAAAAAATCTCTTTCCGGGGCTTATAAAAACCACAAAACAGGAAAAAGTTCTGATGATTTGGGAAGCCTCCAGAGGCAAAATAATTTTTGTGGGCCTTATATAGTACAGGTACCTTATTATAATTTTTTTTTAAACACAAAATTCTATTTCATTTTGGGTCTTCAACGCTATATTTTCTAAAAGAATTTTCAACTCGATTTTTTCAAATTTTATTATTTTTTTCTCAATAATTTTCCAAGTCTACATTCGTTTCTCATCTATTTGTAAGAGGGATATATGGCCCTTTCTCCCCAAGCTACAGTGGTAACACTGTCCAGGTAGGTTTGCAGGATGCTGTACTCTGTGTCCTCGCAGGTACGCATCTTTAGTATTGTTGTTGACGTCCGTTCGTAATTACATCGCGATAGCCGTTCGTAGCCTGTTACCCTATTGACAAAAAAAATGAAAAAAATGCTAGCAAAATGCTAGCACACCTCGCTAGCGTTTAGTCGCCTGTTTTTGGACATCGCTTCGCTAGAATTACGCTAGCATTTTTACGCTAGCATTTTACTAGCAATATTGCTAGCACTGTGCTAGCTCTTCATTTGCTAGCATATTGCTAGCAATTTTTCTAGTAAAATGCTCGCGTGAAAATGCTAGCGTAATTCTAGCGAAGCGATGTCCAAAAACAGGCGACTAAACGCTAGCGAGGTGTGCTAGCATTTTGTTAGCATTGCATCTCCTAGCGTATTACTAGCAATTTTTCTAGTAAATTGCTCGCGTGAAAATGCTAGCGTAATTCTAGCGAAGCGATGTCCAAAAACAGGCGACTAAACGCTAGTGAGGTGTGCTAGCATTTTGTTAGCATCTCCTAGCGTATTACTAGCATTTTGTTAGCATCTCCTAGCGTATTACTAGCAATTTTTCTAGTAAATTGCTCGCTCCCTATTGACAAAGAAAAGAAAAAAATGCTAACAAAATGCTAGCACTTTGCTAGAGTGCTAACAATTATTACACTTTTTGAATATTATGTACACCTTTACTCTGCGTCTTGGGTTAGAGGAGTACGCCACCATGTCAGGTTATATGTTGGGTACTAAAAGTAATATTTAAACTTGAAGCCAGAAAAATTTTTTCCCTCAATTTTGACCAAATTCGGAAATTTTTTTGATTTTTTAAAATATTGCAATAAAACAAAATTTCTAAGACATATTTAACAAATTTTTATCCCTCCCCTTGGGGGCTGGACCCCCTGAAATAATGACTGAAAAATTTGAATTTTGAAATTGTTTTGTGTGATACATCAAAATACATTTTTTCGAGGGGTAGAATACAAATTCGACAATTTTTTTTTAGGGATGAAAGTTTAGGGTTAGATGCGGGGGAGGGGGGAGGGGGGTGCCTGGAAAAATTTGAATTTAACAATTTTTTTATGTTATATATCAAAATCTATGTTTTCGAGGGCGTAGAAAACTAATTCGATAATATTTTTCTCTTACGGACCAAGGATAAAGGAGGAGGGGGGGGGGGTGAGGAGGCCAGGAAAAATTTGAATTTGCAGTTTTTTTGTGTGATTAATCAAAATCCATGTTTTCGAGGGCGTAGAATACAAATTCAATATTTTTCTCTGAGGGATGAAGGTTTAGGGTGTGATGAGCGGGGGGGGGGAGGGGGTGGTGCCTGGAAAAATCTGAATTTAACAATTTTTTTATGTGATATATCAAAATCTACGTTTTCGAGGGCGTAGAAAACGAATTCGATAATATTTTTCTCTTACGGACCAAGGATAAGGGAGGGGGTGTAATAATGACTGAACAAATTTGAATTTTGAAATTGTTTTATGTGATACATCAGAATACATGTTTTCGAGAGCGTAGAATACAAATTCGACAATATTTTTCTCTTAGGGACGAAAGCTTAGGGTTGGATGCAGGGGCGGGGGGGTGGTGCCTGGAAAAATTTGAATTTAACAATTTTTTTATGTTATATATCAAAATCTATGTTTTTGAGGGCGTAGAAAACTAATTCGATAATATTTTGCTCTTACGGACCAAGGATAGGGGGGGGGGGGGGTGAGGAGGCCAGGAAAAATTTGAATTTGCAGTTTTTTTGTGTGATTAATCAAAATCCTTGTTTTCGAGGGCTTAGAGTACAAAATCAATATTTTTCTCTGAGGGATGAAGGTTTAGGGTGTGATGAGCGGGGGGAGGGGGTGGTGCCTGGAAAAATCTGAATTTAACAATTTTTTTATGTGATATTTCAAAATCTACGTTTTCGAGGGCGTAGAAAACGAATTCGATAATATTTTTCTCTTACGGGCCAAGGATAAGAGAGGAGGGGGGGGGGCAGGAAAAATTTTAATTTGCAGGTTTTTTCTGATATATCAAAATCCAAGTTTTCGAGCGCGTAGAAAACGAATATATTTTTCTCTTAGGGATGAAGGTTAAGGGTGTGATGAGGGGGAAGGGGAGAGGGGATGCCTGGAAAAATTTGAATTTCACACTTTTCTCTGGTGATATATCGGAATCTATACTTTTGTGAGTGAAGGATATGAATCTGGAAATGTTTTTCTCGTAAGGATGAAGCGCCACGTGGGGGTGGAGAGGGGGTAAGACTTATAAACATTTGAATATTTAAATTTTTTTGAGTGATATATCAAAATCTAAATTTTTGAGGACGTAGAATAAGAATCCAGAATTATTTTTTTTCTTAGAGAAGAAAGGTGGGGATGGGAGTTCTTGTGATGTACCAAAACCTAGGTTCTCGAGGATGTGGAGTACAAATTTGACAATATTCTTCCTCAAACGTCTCAAAGAAATGAAGCATTGGGTTGAGGAGGTGACTGTTGGAAAAATTTTAATATTGCGATATTTCCGTGAGGAATATAGCGTTATTTGTTTCTTATGTAGAGAGTGGTGGGATACGACCTGGAATAATCGTAATTTTTGTAACTTTTATCAAAATGAATGTTTTCAAGAGGATAAAGATTACAAATTTGGCAATATTTTTCTGTTTGGTTAGTGAGGGGTTCTAAGGGTAAGACTTGGAAATTATGTAATGTTTGACAATATTCTTTAGTGATTTAGCCATATTGAAAATTTTGCTAGCAAAATACTAGCATTCCTAACACATTCCTAACATAGCTAACAAAACACTCGCATCACTCTAGCATAAGTCAGGCGAGCTACAGATTCGCTAGCAAAATGCTAGCGTCTCGCTAGCACAATTTTCTCTCATAAAGTTACAGTAGCCAAATACTAGCATCGCACTAGCTTAAGTTAGACTAGCATTATGTCTGCTAGCATAGTGCTAGCTTATTGCTAGCACAATTTACTAACAATTATTTACAGTAGCCAAATACCAGCCCTACACTAACATAAATTGAACTAGCTTCACATCTGCTAGCAAAATGCTAGCGTTTCACCACCGGCAAAGTTCTAGAATTCAACTGGGCCACCAGAGAGTGAATGCGAAGCTAGTCTAATTTATGCTAGTGTAGTGCTAGGTAGTACGTACTAGGAAACTGTAAATTTTGTAAAAAAAATTATAATGCACTAGCGAAAAGCTAGTATTTTGTTGGAGGTCAAAGGCTAGAATTTCGCTAGTAGTCGAACGTTAGCGTATCGCTAGCGAATAACATGCTAGCTTAATGTACGGTAGTGCGATGCTAGCGAAAATCTAGCATTTTGTTAGTGACCAAACGCTAGAATTTCGCTAGTAGTCGAACGTTAGCGTATCGCTAGCGAATAACATGCTAGCTTAATGTACGGTAGTGCGATGCTAGCGAAAATCTAGCATTTTGTTAGTGACCAACGCTAGAATTTCGCTAGTAGTTGAACGTTAGCGTATCGCTAGCGAATGGGATGCTAGCTTAATGCACAGTAGTGCGATGCTAGCGAAAATCTAGCATTTTGTTAGTGACCAAACGCTAGAATTTCGCTAGTAGTCGAACGTTAGCGTCTTGCTAGCGAATGCGATGCTAGCCAAATGTACGCTAGTGCGGTGCTAGCGAAAATCTAGCATTTTGTTAGTGACCAACGCTAGAATTTCGCTAGTAGTTGAACGTTAGCGTATCGCTAGCGAATGGGATGCTAGCTTAATGCACAGTAGTGCGATGCTAGCGAAAATCTAGCATTTTGTTAGTGACCAAACGCTAGAATTTCGCTAGTAGTCGAACGTTAGCGTATCGCTAGCGAATAACATGCTAGCTTAATGTACGGTAGTGCGATGCTAGCGAAAATCTAGCATTTTGTTAGTGACCAACGCTAGAATTTCGCTAGTAGTTGAACGTTAGCGTATCGCTAGCGAATGGGATGCTAGCTTAATGCACAGTAGTGCGATGCTAGCGAAAATCTAGCATTTTGTTAGTGACCAAACGCTAGAATTTCGCTAGGAGTCGAACGTTAGCGTCTTGCTAGCGAATGCGATGCTAGCCAAATGTACGCTAGTGCGGTGCTAGCGAAAATCTAGCATTTTGTTAGTGACCAAACGCTAGAATTTCGCTAGTAGTCGAACGTTAGCGTCTCGCTAGCAAATGCGATGCTAGCCAAATGTACGCTAGTGCGGTGCTAGCGAAAATCTAGCATTTTGTTAGTGACCAAACGCTAGAATTTCGCTAGTAGTCGAACGTTAGCGTCTCGCTAGCAAATGCGATGCTAGCCAAATGTACGCTAGTGCGGTGCTAGCGAAAATCTAGCATTTTGTTAGTGACCAAACGCTAGAATTTCGCAAGTAGTCGAACGTTAGCGTCTCGCTAGCAAATGCGATGCTAGCCTAATTAATGCTAGTGCAATGCTAGTATTTGACTAGTCTAACTTTTTGTTTAAAAACTTCGCTAGTGAAAAGCTAGCATTCTGCTAGCAAAAATAAAGCTAGTCTAACTTACGCTAGAGTTATGCTAGTCTTTGGCTACGGTACTTTTTCCATGAAAAATTGTGCTAGTGAAAAGTTAGCATTTTGCTAGCAAATGTTTCGCTAGTAAATCCTATGCTAGCGTAACGCGAGTATTTGGTTACTTACGCTAGCGCTATGCTAGTAATGCTAGTATTACGTTAGCAAAATTGTCAATAGGGTAGGGATATGTTCGGGATTGGGGACTTCTGGTCCCCAATTGACCAATACTCCGTGGTTCCTGTTACGTTAGGGTGAATCTTTAAGTAGCGACTGTTTATGAGAAACTTTGTATCTCATAAACTAACGCCAAATCTTAAATATCTCCATGTAATAAAATTATGATATCGTGCATTACTGTGTTATATTTCATTACATGTATGAGTAGGTGTATGTAAGGTGCGAGGAGTCTGCATGTGCGAGGGTGCAGACGACTAAGACCAGAACCCCCGTTCCCTTTACATATTCTTTTCTCAACATTCTGTCATGAAGCTCTGAAATGTTTTCTTACTCTGAACTGGTTTCTCAAACGTTGAATTTTCTCTCAAAATTTTCTCAATTTATTTACACTTGTATTTTTTACAAAAATTTTCCTACTCGAATTTATTTTTCAAAATTTTTTTAATTCAAAAATTCTTCTAACTGCGATTCTCAGATGTTCTATTTTTTTTGGCCATTTTCATCTGTACAAATTGAAACAAAAAGTAAACAACAGAGAGAAAAATCATTAGGTGTAATAATAGGACATGATGATCAGAATATTAATTCATGTAATACTCGCGGGTGAGAAATGACGCTAATGTTTCGTAACGGCTTTTCAGAAATGGAAAATTTTTAAAAACATTCCATAATTGAGAAAAAAATTGAAAAAGAACTTTATTTCAGTTGAAAAAAAATTTCGAATAAGAAATTTGAGATGAAAATTTTTTGGAATAGTCGTGCTAATAAAATGTTGAGAAAAACGTTCCAAATTCAAAAATTCTAAATTGTAATACGAATTTTGAAAAGAAAAAGTAGTTTCAAAATTTTTTGAAATAAGGTCCAGTGTGGTAAGAGGGTCATTTGCCTGTAGTGGAATTTCATCAAAACTTTTATGTCCATCGCTTTATCTTGGTAGAAGATGATTTTAGAGGCGATGAGCAAATTTTCATTTCACAACTGGAAGGCTGTAGCTCTGGCCCCACACTACGTAATTTCTAAGCTAAAAATTCTATTCCCGAGAACTTTAAACTTTTTTTTCAAACTTTGCACGTAGATGGAGATACGAGGGAGTAAACAACAAGAATAAAACATTTTATTGTCAGATTCGTAATCTACAACCTCAAAAACCTGAATTTCGATATGCTGCACGATATTTTTTATGCATTTCGACTTCAGCACCCTCCCTCCTTCCCTCTTCCTTGGAAAAAATTTTGATCGTCTGATTCGTAATCTACGACCTCGAAAACCTAGATTATGATATACAACACGACATTTTTGATGAATTTCGATTTCACCCCCTCCCCCCTACCTTGAAAAAAATTGTATCGTCAGATTCGAAATCTACGACCTCGAAAACCTAGATTATGATATACAACACGACTTTTTTGATGAATTTCGATTTCACCCCCCCCCCCCCAACCCTACCATCCCACTACCTTGGAAAAAATTTTGATCGTCAGATTCGTAATCTACGACCTCGAAAACGTAGATTATGATAATATACAACACGACTCTTTTGATGAATTTCCATTTCACCCCCCCCCCTCCCTACCCTCCCACTACCTTGGGAAAAATTTTGATCGTCAGATTCGTAATCTACGACCTCGAAAACGTAGATTATGATAATATACAACACGACTCTTTTGATGAATTTCCATTTCACCCCCCCCCCCTCCCTACCCTCCCACTACCTTGGGAAAAATTTTGATCGTCAGATTCGTAATCTACGACCTCGAAGACCTAGATTATGATATACAACACGACTTTTTTGATGCCTTTCCATTTCACCCCCTCCCCCTCCCTACCATTCCACTACCTTGGGAAAAATTTTGATCGTCAGATTCGTAATTTATGACCTCGAAAACCTAGATTTTGATATACAACACGACTTTTTTGATGAATTTCGATTTCCCCCCCCCCCACCCCCCCCCCCCCCCCCCCCCCCCACCCTACCATCCCACTACCTTGGAAAAAATTTTGATCGTCAGATTCGTAATCTACGACCTCGAAAACGTAGATTTTGATATACAGCACGATATTTTTGATGAATTTCAATTTCAGCAACGCCCCATCCCCTCCCCTTTACTTACAAAATTTTTTGATCATTAAATTTGTAATCTACGACCTCAAAAACTGAACTTAGACTAACTTTTACCAACTTTCATCGCTTGACTTTCGACCATTTTGAGGGGTCTCCAAGATCTGTGGCCCCGCCCAAAAGTTTTTTCAAAAAAAGGGGGTGAAGGGGAGCGGCACAAACGTCGGGAATAGCAGCACAAACCGGCACAAACGTAGCACAATCCTCCCATATGTGAATCACCCCCCTCCGTTCAATGGGCGGGGCTACCATGTCACCAGCCCCGCCCAAAAGTTTTTTTAAAAAAAGGGGGGAAGGGGAGCGGCACAAACGATGGAAATAGCGGCACAAACCGGCACAAACGTAGCACAATCCTCCCATATGTGAATCACCCCCCTCCGTTCAATGGGCGGGGCTACCATGTCACCAGCCCCGCCCAAAAGTTTTTTTAAGAAAAAGGGGGGAAGGGGAGCGGCACAAACGACGGGAATAGCGGCACAAACCGGCACAAACGTAGCACAATCCTCCCATATGTGAATCACCCCCCTCCGTTCAATGGGCGGGGCCGGTGACATGCACCTAGATAAAAGAATGGTTTTATGGCTCCTTTGAGGCATCAAATTTCTCAGCAGGGGGTCGGCAGATTAAAAATTTCCATTCTAAATTTCATTCAAAATTCTAGTCACGTAGGGCAATAAGACCAACAAATGATGAAGAAATAAAATTCTTTGTCCTGATCAAAAAATGACGACGCAGCAGGTGACTCACCACAAAGAAAATGAAGCAATGAAATTCGATAAAATTTTTAATGGAATTTCTTTTGTTTCTTTTTCTTCATGATGGGCCAACTATTGTGTCGGAATTTTTAAGGCCCGGATAAAGAGAGGTTTTATTGAACTTTTGAAGTATCATAAAGTTAATATTAAAAGTAAGAACTCTTGTGATTGGTCAAATTTTCCAGTTTGACAATACATAAAATAAAAAGGAAGTCCGCTATTATGACACAGTGTGTCTAGTTTTTTAACGTATTCACTATCTAGAGGGCTGTTTCATAAGTAACTATACACCTATCATAACTCAAAAATGTATAAAGATAAAAAGCTCAAATAAAAAACAATTTATTTGTTAAGAATTTCTCTATTTTTTGGCATAAACGCCGTTGAAATCCAAGTTCAGTTGTAACGATAAGGTATATGTACCTACCAATTTTTCGATCCCCGCACGGTACCAACATCCGTCCATTTTTTTCAACGACGACCGACGATTGGACGGAGCAACGTAACTCATCATCACTCGCGAATCTTCTTCCACCTAAATCTAGTTTTTTCCTCGGAAATAGATGAAAGTTTGATGCGGCAAGGTCAGAGGAATACAGAGGATGTGGGAAAACAGCCCTTATGTTGATTAAGGATGCCACGTAAGGACGCGCGTTGTCGGAAATGCTTCATTAATCAACATTCTACTCAACTCATTCAAATGGGATGTTTTCCCACATCTTCCATGTTCCCCTGACCTCACCGCATCCGACTTCCATTTATTTGCAGGGATAAAACGCGATTTAGGAGGAAGAAGATTCGCGAGTGATGATGAGTTACGTTGCACCGTCGAATCGTCGTTGTAAAAAAATGGACGGAAGTTCGAAAAATTGGTAGGTATATCGTTAGGACAGAACTTTGGATTTGAACGGCGATTATGCAAAAAAAATAGAGAAATTAATGTGTAGTTACTTATGAAACAGCCCCCGTAGTTAAATTCGTTAGAATTTTTTTAAACACATTTTTGTAGTCCCTTCAATTTAAAAATCAGGCAAACAGTCATTTAATGAAAATTTGTTCAGTTTTTAAAGTACTATCCATTCCCACGGTTGGAAAAAAATTTTACGTGTTTTTTTTTGGAAACAGCACTTATCCCTTCAATTTTCAAGAAAGGCCACTTGTTCATATATTTTTTTTATTGGTGCCTACCCGGTTATATTAAAAAGGAAGTACGACAGGCCAATTACGGGACACCTTGTATGTACCTACTTGCCTTTAATGAAATTTGCAATATCTGCCAAAGCTTGTGCTGTGCTTAGATGACTAATAATTGATCCGCTGCAAAAAATATTAGTAGGTACTCAATATAGTATGTGAGCCTGGATATAGAAACCACCATTAGACGTCAAAAATTGATTTCTGAGATGAGGTTCTCCCTTGATTCTACTCCTTCTTAAGGCCCAAAATCAGTGCCAACTCAAAAACCAATTTTTGACACCTAAGGGTGGTTTCTATATCCAGGCTCACATATGTATTATATTGATTGATAACAATGAATACATTGTTTTCTATGTATTACTTTACTGGCCGGGTTTTACTGTAAAAACGATGCTCTAGTGCAAAACATATGGCATTTAGGTTCCTCGCATATAATCGCAAGGAGTCTGAAAATCCATAACTATTCATGCGTCCGGCACCATGGATATATAAGAAAGCAGGACTAAATTTTTTGTAAAAATCTACAGAAACCACATATCTCTGCAAAAATAGAGAAAGAAATCAAAAATGTGCATAGTATCATTGAGAACAAACCATAATCCAAATATGTAGGTATCAAACAAATTATTTAATTATTTTACATTCAATTACAACAGAAAAATAGCTACAAACGTACGCTGAAAAATAAAAAGGATATTCATTCACCAATAGTGAATGTAGAATTTAGTAAAAAAATGCTGTTTTTAGGCTTTTCTGTGAACTTATTTTGATAAGTAGCCAGTTGCAAGAGTATTTATTATTTTTATTGTCACTGCAATCAGAGGCGTGACTAACGGGGGGGGGGGGGGTGCGTAACCCCCCCAGACGATTCCAAAGTTGAGAAAAGTTGGGAAAATCAGGAAAAATTGGGAAAAGTTGGGACTTGTCCCAACTTTTCCCCAGTTTGAATTTTGGAAAGGCGAAAAAATTTAAGAAAATCACAATTCCAAATCAAATTTTAGGAAAACTGGGTACAATTGAGATTTTCAACTTTTTTCCAAATTTTCCCAACTTTTTTGAAGTTTGGAGTTGGGAAAGCTGAAAAAATTGAGAATATCACAATCCCTAATTTGGACTTGGAAAATTGTGTGAAGTTGGGATTCCCAACTTTTTCCCAACTTATTCCAATTCTCTCAAGTTTAGATTCAAAAAAGTTAAAATTCCCAAGTTTTTGAAAAGTTGTACTTGGGAACGTTGAAAAAACTTGAAAATATCGAAAAAGTTGATTGCAAATTGTGTAAAATAGCTAAAATTTCGTTTAAAAAAACATTTAAAATCACAAATTTTTTATATGGAAGTAATAGAAATTTTTCAAAGAATAATCTATTGAAAAAATAATTATTTTTGTTTTAAAAATGACCAACTTTTCAAATTTTAGCCCTCGCTTCGCTCGGGCATATACCAACACCTAAGCAAACCAATGTAATTACTTAAGAAGTATCATTCGATCTTGCCGTATTTTTCCTTTACAGGGACGTAGCGATGAGGGGGATGGGGGGAGTCAAAAGTTGGCAAATTTATTGGCAATAAGTTTAAAAAATTGACACAAGTTGGCAACTTTGTTGATGAGTTTAAAAAATGGCCAAAATTTGGAAAATTCAATACAAATTTGATGGCAACTTTTTGTTAAAGAAAATGATGAAAAGAGCGAAACCAATAATTTGCGAAAACTCAACTAACGTGGGTATTAAAGTAATAATTGTCAGGCACCAACTCTAGCCAACCACGTTGTCAGCTAGCCAACACAACACACACGCATCTCCGTTCAAAAAAATCCGCATTGTGTTCTTATTGTCAACTTGAATATGCTCTTACGATCCCTGGTCCTTTCCTCATACTGTTTTTCAAAACTTATCCATGGGGTATCCTGCTTTTGTTCCATTTCTTCACTCATATTGTACTCCTACGTTCTACCTACCAGTGTAGATATGTTTACGCGAGTTGAGTGAAATTAAAGAGTAATTTTTATGGTATTTTTTACGCTGACTATGAGAAAAATTGTGAAAAAATTCCAGCATGTCAGAATTTTTCATAATTTTAATTTTTTGTTGAAACATTTTTTTTACACTTTTTGATAACTTTTGACACTCAAAGTTAATTTTCTCAACAAAGGAAAATTTCTACGAAAAAATTAATAGAAATAGAATCGTAGGGCGTAAAATTTTCTGAAAAAATTTCAAAAAGTATGCCTTCTAAGAAAAAATTACTTTAATTCCACTACCTACCTACTCCAAATAAAATAAATTTCACGCTCTACAATTTATGTTCTAATCATTTTTTAAACCCCTTTCTTTTCCCAAAAAATTCGATTCCAGGGGTTAAAAGTTTTATCAAAAAAATGCAAAACAAATTTTCTACAAAAAAATTCCCATCATAAAAAATCTTGATGTGATGGAGAAAATCCAATTTTATTTTTCAAACCAGCGCTGAAATTCGACATAGAAAATACTGTTTGAAATATAATATGTAATTTTATAACGTTTCAACTCTTAGTTCGTATGTAAAATTGAAGTGAGAATGGGAGAAATCAAGGATACCCCAAGTACATTTATTCATGTATTAAGATAAAGATTAGTGTTGGAAAAATAGTTTTCATGGTAAGCGAAGCATCTAACAAAGAAAAATTTACATGGAGTTTAACTTGTGGTAAAATTATCATTTTTTCCAATTTCCAATATTTTCCCTTCAATTTTCAAATTAATTCCTTTCAAATATATTAATAAAATCGGGTGTAGAAGTTGGCAAAATCTATGTTAAAAGTTGACAAAATTTTCATCACCCCCCCCCCCTTGAAAAATTGTCTCGCTACGTCCCTGCTCCTTTAACAGTTTTAAAATAAAAGTGGGCGATTTTTTATTAAAAATTTTTCATCTGAAACATTGCGTTGTTGCACCTTGAATTTGAGGTTTTCTAAAATTTTCGCCGTCGCTTCGTTCGGGCTATAATTTATGTCATATTTACATTGGAATTAGAATTTTCTTGAACTTTCCACTCGCGCTACGCTCGTGACAAATGGACCATTTCACAAATTTTTTCAACTACAGTGAAATTAAATTAGGTACCCAGAAAAAAGTAATGAAGTGAATGAAAGGGAGAACTGGTTAGAAAATTTAGTGCGATCGACAAATTGTGTCATTCACCCCAGCCTCCAAAAAAGTTCAGACTGTTTCGCGCCTGAATAGATTGATTTTCAAAATTATTTAAACATCGAGTCGGAAATTTTGAGATTTCCCCTCCCTCAAATATTCGGACTTCGGTAAATCACTGCATATTTTTCAGAATTTTCAAATGCATTAAGTTTTAACTGTGGGCATACCTGTGGCCATGTTGCATTATATTGTTCCTCATTAAAATGATCCAATTTTTGGGCAAAGTAAAATTCATCGATTACAACAAAATCTTCTGCTGCTCCCACGCTTGAATTAAATTCTGTTTCCGTACTCCGCTTCAATCGTTGCTTGAGAGATATAGCTGATGAAAATGTTACGTTTAAAATGAATAACAGCACTGTATTTTTTTTCATCATGTTGAATTGTTGATTCCACGAAAATCTCAACTTGTATGCACAAAAATATATGGAACTTTCGTATTTTCTCCGGCTGGAATCTCGTAATCATACTGCGGGAACGAGCCAACCGTCTCCTTTAAAACGAAGTCCAAAAAAAGTGAGTGGCGTTTAAGTGCGCCTGCGTTACACTGCTTTGAATGAACGCGTCGGTTTCAGTATAAACCTGACAAAGAGTTCCCTACACATAGCGGTCAGGGTTGGGTAAAATTCGGGACAAAATGATTTCAAATCTGAAATCCGAAATCCTTTGTAAGAGTGGTTTTCAAATCCAAAATCACTCGTACCTATAATAGGATTTAAAATCCAAAATCCAAGATCTGGGTATAAAAATACTTAATTAAAAAAATAAATGTTTGAAATTATGTAATTTCGCTTCATTTTAATTTACAATAAGCAAATTTACATTTTTATGAACTTTAATGACAATGAAAATTATTGTTTCTCATTCTGTCTACAATATTGGTGAAAATACGGGATGGGCTAGATCATCGGATCATGTAACACGATATTTTTGGATTTTAAAATGATTTATTTTGAAAAAATACGACTCCAAATCCAAAATCCGTTATGAGAGTGGATTTAAATTTAAAATTCGAAATTCGGATATTGAAATTATTTGGATTTTAAATTCAGAAAGGGTTTAAATACTGCCCAACCTTGATAGCGATTCAGAAATTATAGTTTCTTTTTTCAGAATTTCTTTTTCCCAAATGATTGGAAGAAAGAGTATGGTAAGTTGAGGAGGGGGGGGGATCTGCCTCCAAACGTTTTTCGAACGATTCCAATGCCAAAAAGGATTCCCTATCGAGAAAAATTTTGACCAAAATTTTTAGATTTCCACTCCGATTTTTTTCTCACGTCCGTGTGCGTTGTAATCAAGACAAAAAATTGAAATTTTTCCGTGATTTTTTGTCAATAAGAATTAAAAACAGAATTTTTTTCAACCATTACTCTCTGAGTTAACTGGGTTTGAAATTTTCAAATTACCGATCTCAAAAATGGGACCAGTAACAATCGGTATGCGCTCAATACGTGTGATACAATTAATACCTACAGGCATAGTTTTTGACTCCAAAAATTGTTTTTTCCTTCCTTTTTGCAACAGCTCGTTCTCAAGATCACTTAGGAAAAACGCGATCAAAGTAAAATGTTGATCTTTTAACGCTCTACAACCTTTGAAACAAGTTTTCGAATTTTTTACTACAGCTGAGCTACTCTTGGGGGAACATGTGACTGTTTCTACGGTGGGTTCATCTCCTCCACTTTGATATGAAGGGTCAGTTGTATATAATTTTGAAGTTTAAAAATCGAAAGAATGAAGCTGAAAAAAAATACATCAAGTTCAGTAATCGAAATATCATAACAAAGCGATGACAGACGAAATCGATGGCGAAATAAATGAACACACTATATCGGGATAGTGTATCTGGTCTTTAAATTATTACGTAGGTACCTATATAATAATATTAATTATAATGTTTATTTATAAAATAAATTATTGAATTAATAATTATAATTATGTAAATTTTATTTTAAAAATATTTAATAATGCATTTTTTTAAAATAATAATGCAATAAATAAAACTATAATAAACATATTTATTACTTTAATTATATTTATATTAATAAATAATAATTAACTTAAATAATTTAATTCCCAATTTATTTTATATTTCTTCAAATATAATATTTTCATTAAATTTATCTTTCTTTTTCATTAATAATTTTTCATTTTTAATTTAATTAATAATTTAAATATTTTTTTCATAAATTTAACGGTTTTTACTTTTTGCCATCAGGACGGGTGGGCTGTTGGTGATTTTCAAATAGACGATATTTTGCTTGCGTTACCCGTTAGTAACATACCCCCTGGGAAGAATAACATCAGGGTGATCGCGGAGAAACGAGAAATGAAAAAATGTCTTACAAAGTAAACGAGGAATACGTTTAGCAAGAAGCGACAAGAAGTCGCATTGAAAACAAATAGGATAAAAAGAGAAAGTACCTTAACGGCGGCGACTGAAAGACGAAGCTACAAAAATAATGTGAAGTGAGTTCACTGTTACTCTTTGCTGGTGGTTTAATTGTTAGACCGTTAGGCCCGTCCTCTTCATGTATTGCAGTTTGTAGCTGTGTATAATGTAGGTTGTTGTCTTCATTTTAGGATTTAACCCCAAAAAATTCAACCCTGATTTTTTTTTTCGTGTTTTGTGTTCATACATAACAACATACTGAATTCTCCATCCCCAGAAGCGTCCATCGCGACGATTTCTGGATAACTTGTGAAAATGCCATTTTTGAGTTTTTTTTAAAAATCACCTCAAGAGGCCAAAAAAGTGTCGTTTCTTGAAGAAGCGACAAGAAACGACGATTTTTAGAAAACTTGTGGAAATGTCATTTTTGATTTTTTTTTCGAAAATCACTTCAGGAGGGCGAAAAAGGGTCGTTTCTTGAAGGAACGACAAGAAACGACATGACATAAGATTTGAAGTTTTGCACTTTCACTCCGTCGAAATATCTAATACCGGAAATAAGGCGAATTAATACGCGAGTTGGATGTGGGAGACGTGGATTTATTATTAGAATATCACACGCGGTTGAAGAGAATTATAAACTTAATTAATTACTTCTTAAAAACATGGCGATTTAATGTTTGTATGAAACTACGAATTATAGGAACGTCTGTTGTTTTAGCAAGAAGCAAGAGTATTTTTAGGCAGAGCCACCGAGGAGTATCATACGTATTCTGGGTACCTAATCAGCTTTTTAGTACTGACAATGATTGTAACGAAAGTAGCAGCTCGACTGAATGCTGAATTATTTGATCAGTGTTACCACTTTATCAAATATACATCGACTAACTGGCTAGATGCAGGATGGCATCAAAGAAACGAAAATTTTTGGAAAACTTGTAAAAATGTCATTTTTTTTCAAAACTCACTTCAGGAGGGCGAAAAAGGGTCGCTTCTTGAAGAAACGACAAGAAATGACAATTTTTGGAAAACTTGTGAAAATGCCATTTTTGGAATTTTTCAAAAATCGCCTCAAGAGACCAAGAAAGTGTCGTTTCTTGAAGGAAAGACAAGAAATGACAATTTTTGGAAAACTTGTGAAAATGCCATTTTTGGAATTTTTCAAAAATCGCCTCAAGGGACCAAGAAAGTGTCGTTTCTTGAAGGAAAGACAAGAAATGACAATTTTTGGAAAACTTGTGAAAATGCCATTTTTGGATTTTTCAAAAATCGCCTCAAGAGACCAAGCAAGTGTCGTTTCTTGAAGGAACGACAAAAAACGACGATTTTTGGAAATCTTGTAAAAATGTCATTTTTGGAATTTTTCAAAAATCGCCTCAAGAGACCGAAAAAGCGTCGTATCTTGAAGGAACGACACAAGAAACAACAAGAAACTACGAGTTTTGGAAAAATTGTGAAAATGTCATCATTGAGTTTTTTTCAAAAATCACCTTAGGAGACCAAAAACGTGTCGATTCTTGAAGGAACGACAAGAGACGACAAGAATCGACAAGAAACGACAAGAAACGACGCGTTGCCTTCAAGGGAGGGGTGAATGCTTGTTCTTGCTGAAAATCGTTCTTTCGGGAATATCTTCTTAAATAAACCTTGAAATTGGAAAATGGGTGAATAATCATGTTCTACGCGTGTGTCAGAAAGGGTCATTTTTTTCAAAAACATCCACTTCTTTATCCAAAAATGAAGGGTGAAGTCACCCCTATTTTTCACAAATTTTTCAAATATTTACCGTGTCTTTTGAAGTAATCAAAATTACAAAGCTGTAGGTATCCAAATTGAACGAAGTTATTTTTTTACAGTGGAAATATCTTGATGCCAGCTACCAAGGGATGAAATAGTCGCCGAGATCCACGCATAGCTGAGATGGAGGGGAGGACGTGTACCTAAGTAATAATCGAACTTGTGGAAAGAAACGATTATTTAAACTAAACCTCAAGCTGATAATTATCGATGATACTATTTCGCATCATACAGTTACGGATTCAAAATCAAATGGTCAACCAGAGGGATAGGAGGATGGCGTAAGGAGGCGAAATTCAAAATTTTGAAGATTTCATGTTGAAGTATGAAAAATTCGGTTTTACGGCATTCCGAATACTATTTTGAGATCGCTTTCTTCGAAAAACCAAAAGCTTCCCAGGAAGAGCAGAGATGGGATGGGGAGGGGAATAAAATCAAAATATTGAAAATTTTTATATGTACTTGGTGTCAAAAATTAGGTTTTACAGCATCCTGATCACAATTTTGCGATTGTTTTCTTCGAAAAACCAAAAGGTTCTCTGGAAGGGCACAAGTAAACTCCAAAAGTTCGATTTTTTTTGGGGATCCAAGTATAATTCTGAAATTGGTGTTTTTTTTTTAGAAGTCAAGAGATGAAGGGGAAGGAAATTTGAAGATTTGGAGAATATCGTGTTGAATATCTATATAATTATGTGTTTTGGGATGCTGAATTTGATTTTGAATTCGGTTTCGCCGCTTCTGATGAGCTACTCAGGCTTATAAAGAGGGATGAAAACTCATATTTTCGAAGAAGATGGGGTTGGGCGTCAAAATATTTTTTTGGAGTACTGAATACAATTTCATATTTGTTTTTATCCCTTCTGATGTTTTACCTCTTGCGCAGGCGAATGAAAATTCAAATTTTCGAAAAAATTACATATTTTGACACCCAACGCTATATTTTTCAAAAAATCGAGTTACAATCCCCTGTACAGAGAATGAAAGATTGAAACAGGTGAAAATGAGTTCGGAATCGAATCTAGAAGCTCAAAAACATATATTTCAATGTCCAACTCGATATTTCTCAAAAATTTGATTATTCATCACCCCGCGTCACACAGTGGGCTATTTGAAATTTTAGACGGCAAAAAATCAAAAAAAAAAAATTACCAAAATGGCCAAAAATTGTTCTCAACGTGTTCTATAACCTTGAAACCATCTGGTTTCGATGATATTTGCGACCGCGATCCACTTCAGGGTGGTCCATGAATGCGTGAAGAGGGAGGATACTACCACGAATGGTTTTGAGATTTTGTGTGGTTGCTTACAAACCTGTGTTGTTGCTATATCTGTGAGTAAATATCTGTAAGTGTGATGTTTTCTGATGGAATTTTTAATGTAGATTTCAAATTTCCATTTGTTTTTTTGTTTTGATGTGATGCAAGCCAAGTATTTCGTATTTGAAGTAACTACTTTTTTTATGATATTTAGTATACAAACCTAGCTTTATAAAAAAAGTTCCAACAAGTTCCAGAAAACTGTTTCGGCCAAAATTACCCTTCAATGGTGTACTATTAGAGGGTTTGAACATTTTTTGCGACGAGCCGCGACCAACGATTTTTTTTGCAGAAAACTGACCTTGAAAATGCTAAATTCATCATGGATGCATCTTTTGAAACGCTGATGATTTTCTTAAACTTAATTATTCGTTTCTGACGTGAAATATTTTTTTTCCCAGATATGGGCACAGAATTAACCAATCGTGATTTATTCAAACATCTCAGAAACAGTAATATCCAAATTGCATCAGCCAATACTGTGTCAGATGAGTTGTACACAGTATTGGCTGATGTTTTTTGTGAAAAAAATTGTTGGTCGCGGCTCGTCTCAAAAACGTTTAAACCCTCTAATAGTACAACATTGAAGGATAATTTTGTCCGAAACAGTTTTCTGGAACTCGTTGGAACTTTTTTTATATAGCTATGAAAAAAGTGCTTACTTCAAACAAAATACTCGGCTTGCAACACATCAAAACAAAAAAACAAATAGAAATTCAAAATCTACTTTAAAAATTCCATCAGAAAACATCACACTTACAGATATTCACTCACAGGTATAGCAACAACACACGTTTGTAAACAACCACACATTTGATAACTACTTCAGAATTAGGAAAATTTTGAGTTTTGCTATCTCCCTTGAAGTTCCTTTTGAGTTAAGGCAAAAAATATCTTGATAATCGTATTCACAGGGTCAGAAAATATTACTTTTGATACCCCACATCAAATTTTTGGAAATTCCAAGTTTTACCCCTCCCCCTTGGGCCCCTATTGGGTAAAAGTGAAAAATAATTTCATATTTGTATTCAGGGCATACGAAAACATTACTTTGGACAACCCACATCAAAATTTCCAAAATTTTGAGTTTTATCCCTTCCCTTTTGGGCTCTTTTTGGGTAAAAGTGAAAAATGACTTCGTATTCGTATTCAGGGGGTACGAAAACATTACTTTAGATACCCCACATCAAAATTTTGGAAATTTTGTGTTTTACCCCCTCCCTCTGATGCCCCTTTTGGGTAAAAGTGAAAAATAACTTCTTATTCGTATTCAGGGGGTACGAAAACATTACTTTAGACACCCCACATCAAAATTTTGGGAATTTTGGGTTTTACCCCCACCCCCTGGGGCCCCTTTTGGGTTAAGGTCCAAAATAACTCAAAAAATGGATTCAGCGTATTAAAAAACCCATATATACCAAGTTTCAGATTTTTTGCCGTCTAAAATTTCAAATAGCCCACTGTGCGTCAGGGTGTGAGTTATGAGAAGACGTAAAAACGAGTTCGAAATTGAATTCAGAGTACCAAAAAAATAAATTTTCGATACCCAACATGATATTTCCAATAATTCAAGTTTTCATCCCCCTGTAGCCTGTACAGAGGGAGGGTTAGCGGAAGGATCGAAAACGAGTTCGAAATCGAATTCAGCACCTTAAAATGGTTGTATTTTGGTACCCAAAAAAACACGACATGTTTCCAAAATTGGAGTATCCATTCCTCTATAAAGAGGGTGGGTACTGGAAGGAGTGAAAACGAGTTCGAAATCGAATTCAGCAGCATGAAAAACTTTATATTTTAACACTCAATTCCAATATTGTCTCACTGAGTCCCAGAGCGCCACCTATCCGTTTATTTACTAAATTTAGCTCTACCTTTAGCTCGAAGTCGATGCGATAGAGCAGCTTAGTCATGGTGAGATCAATCTAAATAGTAATTTATATTGCAAGATGTACATGAAATTGAAGAAAGTAAAATGTAAATTTGTACTCTCTCAATTATAAATTAGTGAAAATTATCGAAAATCACTAACAAGGGAAGTATCTCAATTCAAAGTAACATTTTGATCTCAAACAAAAAAAATCGAAAGTACATCATAACAGGACCACGTATCCAAAATTTCAGGTGCTAAACTTTGTTTCTCGATTTTTGGCAAGTGACCACCAGAAAGTATATCCTGGAAGGGTACAGCATATCAGATAACTCAGCTCAGTCCATGCTGCAAGCTGTTTGATTTCAGGAAAATGTTAATTTCATACTTATTACGTCAAGATGAGAATTTGATTGAGGAAATTAAATTGAAAATTTTTTGGAAAAAAATTCAATGAAAACTTTCAAAAGATTATGGGAAAAACGTTGAAAATTTTAGGAAAAACTGTGAAAAATTTAGGAAATTTTTTTTGACAATTTTTCGGATTTTTTGTTGATAAAATTTGAGATGTTTTATTATCAATTTATCAATGAATTCATAAATTATAGTAAATATTGCAAAACTCTAACAAAAAAATACAGGGTGGTCCAGTTAAGGTGTGAAATATTGAAACCTCGTATTCTACTTATCAATACGAACAAAAAATGTCATATTCAACATGGGCCCAAAACGCTTTCTTTCTGAGATATCGCGGTCGCGGAGTAAAGAAGTGGAAATTCGGCAACCTTGCGCATCGCGATGCCCGTAAAATGTTGCGTTTAACGTATAGACACTAGTGTCTATAGTTTAACGAGAAGAGCGTCGGGGTTACATGGGTTACTTACGCGGAAGTTGATTACAGCGTTGCCACAAAATAAATTATTCTGAGATACCCTCCATTTTTTTGATTTTCTAGAAAAAATTTTTAGGCGAAATTTTTTTTATAATAATGAGGAATCATGAGAAATAGTTAAATTCGATTTTTATTGTAATTTTGTGGGATGGTCGAAATTTGATAAATTGATTTCTCAGCATCCAATAAATAAAAAAAAAACAGAAATTTGGGTTAATAGGTGTTAAATAAGTAGTACTTACTACCCCTAAAAGTGAATAAAATTGGTACTTATGAACCAAAAAAAAAAAAGTATACGTTTCTATGGACCTCCTTTCACTTTTTCCACTACCTGCCCCCCCCCCGAAAATTTTCACTGCTAGAGCGAAAATTGTCAATTTTGGGTGAAATCTGGGTCCCCTTTAAAGGCGAATAACTCAGTAATGAACCGTTTATGACCCATTATGTATATAACATTTTTTACTTCAAATGATAAGTAGAATACGTGGTTTTAATATTTCACACCTTAACTGGACCGCCCTGTATTATTAAAGAATTAAATCAATGAAAAATTGATAACAAAAATTAAATAGAATAAAAATAAATTAGAATCCATTACATTTAAATTATAAACATTAACTATTTTTTATTGAATAATAAAAAATTTGCTGCCATCATACAGTTATAATTATTGCTGATTGAAGTGGATTATTTTTTCAACCACCTATTTAGCGTTTTTAATACTTCTTTACGAGCATTTTTTAATGCTGGTATGTCTCTATCTGAAGGTGGTAATAAATCAGCACAATGAGATGTCCCTAAAATGAACAATTGAGATAAAACTCAAGTAATATTAATTCACATTGTTAACAAGTTGAAGAATTTAAAACATAGGTACGTACCTTCAATGAAAATTGTTTCGTACAGAGAAGCATTTGATGTCTTGAACAGACCAGTTTTATACCATGGATCAAGTGATCCATGAATAAATAGTGTATTACAAACGTTAAAATCTAACCCTCCATGTTGTGAATTTGTATGGCTAACTTTTTCGGTCAAATTTTTGATACTAAAACTGCAATGAAAACATTAATTTTAGTATACCTAATTACCTACCTACTTCTTTTTCTTTTGATTTTTATTTAAAATACCTAATCATGAAATTTACTTTTATTAATTATTTTTTCATAGTTTAACAAATACTTGATTCAGTAAAAGTGGCGATAAAAAAAATATAGGTGCATATGTGTAAAGAAAATGAATCATCTAGGTAAGTACTTACCTCGAACTGAAAAATTGTTCGCATAGAATTCGGATGTCAAATTCAATAGAGTTAAGTAAGTGTTTTACAGCAGATAAAAAAGTTATTTTGGAATAGCTTGAAAAATAACCGAATTCTGAACAACGTTGATACATCCATGCTCGATCTATTTCCTCTAAATACGTGAGTAACATTTTAAAGAATATCGTAATTATTTAATTAATCCTTTAGAGAGTGAAATTTTAATTGATTTTAAGTAAGTACAAAAAAATGTCCATTAGATATGTGTTCATGGCATCGATACATTCTGATCTACCATTTTTCTTATTCCGCAGAAAAAGATTCAAAATTTTACAGAATAGATAGCTACATTTCAAAAAAAATTCATCCAGCCAACTCAATTAGAAATTTTTTATGGCACAAGAAAAATTCTTCATTCATTATATTTTCCATTTGGAATAAACAAATTTTCAACTGAGGTAGCTGGATGAATTTTTTTGAAATGTAGGTAGCAAGGTAGCTGAAAATTGGCTCTCTGTGATATAATAATTTGAATGTTTTCAATGGAATAGGAAAAATGATTATGGTGTGTAACTGTGAGACGAAAGCTCGTCTCTGGATACCAATTTTTTTTTATCTGAATTTCAGAATTTCTAAATAAATATTTTTTTTAATAAAATGAAAACGGAGTACCTAATGAATTATTTAGCAAAAAATCAACATAAATAATAAATTTTTCTTCACATTCCAGATGCTGAAAACTTTTTTCCATTTTTAAAATTTCCCCAAACAAAAATTTGTTTTACTTCGTCCAATTGGTACATTTAGAGATTTGAATATAATTTAAATACTTGTTGGTTCCTCACCGTCTTCATCCTCTGCAGAATTTTGATCTTGGCTTTTTTCAGATGGCATTTTAAAGTTACTGTCATCGACTTCCATGATCATTTTTCTAATTTTAGCAAAAGCCTCCAACTGAAACATAAGTCCTCGAAAAATGTTGAGTTGAATATTATTTTTTCTACATATTGGCTTTTGATTTTCACCTTTGTACCGTTGCATTCAATCATAGTCCTACAAACTAAGGGAATGGAAATAAGGTTTAAATCAGTATTTTGAACAGTTTTTTCGATAATTAGCAGCATCAAGTATGTAATGTATGTTTGGATGTTGATAAAATTGGGCAACTGAATATCACCTAAGCTATTAAGAAAATTTCAATTGAACAAAAATTTATAAGTAACATTCATTGGAAGAGAATTTAGTCCTTACTTAAACAGTTCTGTGATATTTTTTATGTTTTGAGGGCTGTCAACGAAACGTGCGATTTCCTCAAAAGCAACCGTAATGCTTTCAACACACTTCGAATCGTAGGATTTTAATGATTCTTCAGCAATTTGATAATACTCTGAAAATGATTTGATACAGTATTATATCTGCGACAAAACATCTGTTTTCGCTTTGGATTGCAACAAAAATGAATACAGATTCAGATTCTGTGACTTGAAAAATTTTTTAAAACAAAAATAATCATATTGTAAAAATTTGAAAAATCAAAATGGTTATACAAAAATAGTAGAAAGTCCATGCGAAAACAGATGTTGATAATTCACCATAATTATAGGTAATTCTGGTAAATTACCTGTAATTTCGGTAAATTACCTGTAATTGCGGTAAATTACCTGTATTTGCGGTAAATTACTTGTAATTACGGTAAATTACCTGTATTTGCGGTAAATTACCTGTAATTGCGGTAAATTACCTGTAATTACCGTAGATTACCTGTATTTACGGTAGATTACATGTAATTATAGTATGATAAATTACCGTTGATTATGGTAAATTACCGGTTTCGCTTACCATAATAGTCTACTTTTGCGAGAAGTGCAGCACTTGAAGCGACTGCTCCATGAATCAGATGCGGGTATTTACGTCGAGCCCATGCGGCCAAAGTACCCCCATAAGAGCAGCCAAACACAATCCATTTCACATCTTTTGGCAAATGGAATTCCTTATTCATACCTTTAGCAAACAATAATGAGATTTTGTCAGAAAATAAAGAGAAAGACGATTCGGTCTCCGGATGGAGTATTTTTTGCGTTTTGAAGTACGACTCATTAGTTATCCAACGACAGGTCGATCGTCTCCATAACTTAATTATGCAGCTGAGCTATAGCCTTTTGAAAAGATTACAGGCACCATCCAGAAACAGGGTTGTTGGGGAGAGGGGCGCTTGAGAACGACAGACAACGTTGTAGAGCATTCATTTCCGTTGTTGTGATAATCTGGCGAGCTTTATACGTTAAAAATTTGAGGAAATATGACACTTTTTGTAAAACCTTTTATGTTGAATTTCTGTGTTTTTCGTGTTCAAAATAGGTATATGGATATCAAGACTGAACATGAACAAAGCGCCGCACCGCGATTCTTTTTTGTTGTAGAACTTGCTTTTAAGTAGCTATTTCTTAAATTTTTACTTTGAGCAAAAAAAAAGATACATAATCCAGAATCTGTATATGAGAAAAGGGACCCAGGTGCAACCTTTTTTTCGATACACCTATGTCCCCTTTCTCATATACAGATTCTGGACTATGTTTTTTTTTTTTAACGGACGCTTCAAATAGGGTTGGTGCCAAAAATTTAGATTTGGCTGAAATTGAAATATGTTATAGAATATACAATTATAAAGTCAACAAAATAAACCGCACTCAAATCGGTTGAGTAGAACTCGAGAAAAATTTTTTTAAAGTTCCGATTTTTGAACTCGTTCGAAAAATGACCGCCTCAACGAAAATATGCCGTGTGTCAGTTCCTCATATTGGCGCCGTGAACATAACAGATTTCAACGCGCAATTTCAATTTTTCGTTGATTTCGAAGTTGACCTTATTGATTTTGCTGATTTTTTTTTACAAGTCTTTTTCCATGATGTGGTATAGTAAATTATCAACCATTTCTTCTAATTTTCCCAACTCAAATTTATTTACTTATTTCAAGTTTCTCAGCTCAAATTTTTTTCTTATAATTTTCTCAACTCGAATTTTTTTTCTTCAAATTTTTGCAACCTAATTTTTTTCCTATAATTTCCTCAATTCAAATTTTTTCAGACGTAATTTTCAAAACTTGAATTTTTTCTTTCAATTCTCTCACATGAATTTTTTTCTTCCAATTTTCTCAACTCAAATACGTTTCTATCAATTTTCTCAACTCGAATTTTTTTCTTATAATGTGCTAAGATCAAATTTTTTCAGACGTAATTTTCAAAACATGGATTTTTGCTTCCAATTTTCTCAACTCAAATTTTCTTCTTTCAATTTTTCCAACTCAAATTTGTTTTTTTTTCAATTTTATCAACTCAAATTTTTTTCTTAATAATTTTTTCAAATCAAATTTTTTCAGGAGTAATTTTCTCAACTCAAGATTTTTTCTTTCAATTTTTTCAAATCATTTTTTTTTCTTCTAATTTTCTCAACTCAATTTTTTTTCAATCTTCTCAACTTATTTTTTTCCAATTTTATCAACTCAATTTTTTTTCAATCTTCTCAACTTGATTTTTTTCCAATTTTATCAACTCAAATTTTTTTTCTCAATTTTCTCAAGTCAAAATTGTTTCTTTCAATCTCTATAATTTTAAATTTTAAATTTTAATACCACGACTATAGGTATCCAAGAAATTGACTTTTAAGGTCGAGTTTGCAATGAAAAAAATTAGAGAGGGGTTTGCGCGGGTGTTGAGGCTCTGAGTGTAAAGTGAGTCAATATTCAAACTCGATGACCTAAAATCCAAAAGATAAGTAAATATTCGAACTCAGTGCCCTCAAAAACCTAAAAAAAGAAACGCCACGCGTAATATTTTTCGGGTATCAAGATCCCATTTTGAAAATTTAATAATTGGAAAAGGGGTATATGACGGGCTCTTCATTGTAATTTTTCCAGATTTTTAAATGGCAGGCTTCATCTTTTGAACTTATCATGAAAGTTAAGCGTTCATCACAAAAGTTCAACTTTGGACTTCGTTTGTTCATACTTGCCTTTAATGAAGTTTGCAATATCTGCCAAAGCTTGTGATGTGCTTAGATGACTAATAATAGATCCGCTGCAAAAAATATTAGTAGGTAACTAGGTACTCGAAGTATGTGAGCCTGGATATAGAAACCACCCTTAGACGTCAAAAATTGGTTTCAGTTGAGGTTCTCCCTTGATTCTACTTTTTCTGAAAGGTCCAAAATTAGTGTCAACGCAAAAACCAATTTTTGACACCCAAGGCTGGTATCTATATCCAGGCTCACATATAGATTATATTGATTGATAACAATGAATCCATTGTTTTCTATGTATTACTTCACTAGTGGGGTTGTACTGTAAAAACGATGCTCGAGTGCGAAACATATGGCATTTAGGTTCCTTGCATATGATCGCAAGGCGTCTGGAAATCCATATCCACTATTCATAGGTCTGGAACCAAATATATATAAAAAGGCAGGACCTGATTTTTTGTAATAATCTACAGAAACCACATATCTCTGCAAAAATAGAGAAAGAACCAAAAATGTGCATTATCATTGAGAACAAACCATAATCCAAATAGGTATAAAACAAATTATTTAATTAGGTACCTATTTTATATTCAATTCCATTCGAAAAATAGCTACAAACGTACGTTGAAACATAAAAAGGATTTTCAAACACCAATTGTGAATGTAGAATTCAATAACGTACACTGGACAACGGTGAATTTGTCCCAACATTGCCATTGACGTAAGCCTGATAACCTAGTTTACACCTGAATTTCGGTCAAACGTCAAATGACACCACCTATTGATAATTTGAAATGATCGATAATCATGAACATTAGTCACAACCCCAGTCTTACAGGAAAAAATTAATTCCCTTTTTCCTTTATGGTAAAAACCTAAGATCATGGATATGTTTAATTTAAATGTAAGTATGTACTGAGAAATTAAAATAGTTGGAATTGGTAAACGGCTCATTCTATGTCAACTCGATCAGGTTTTGACCTTCGGTCTTCCGATTTCGCTCAATTTTTTACGAGTTCTCCTCGATGGTCTAATGAAGGAATCACCGTCATTCCGATCCTAATCCTTCACAGGGGCGGGGGGGGGTGGCTCTTGTAATTTTCGTATAATTGGGATTTTTTGCGAAATTGCTTAACTTTGAAGGAGATATCTCGAGATTGGTTAGGTCTAAGATAAATCTATTCATGCTGTTTTGTAGAGAATTGAAAGGAGATTCAAAATTGATAATCACTTTTTGAAAAGTTCAAAGTTGAGCTTTTGTGATGGAAGCTCAACTTTCATAATAAGTACAAAAGATGAAGGGCCCCATTAAAAAATCTGAAAAAATTACTATGAAGAAAACTTTTAATTACTTTTCAAGATGGGATCTCAATACCCCTGGGGGGGGGCACAGGGGTCCCAAATTTTGGTCAAAATACAAAAAAATGGAAAAAGTGAAGCAATATATCGATTTCTACTAATTCAAAGGCGCTGAGTTCGTATATGTGCTTAGTTTTTTCATTCGACCCCTCTGAACCCCCCTACCAGCCCCCTAATGAGGTCAAAATTCAAAAGAATGAAAAATAACCTATGACGTGTCGTTTGTTGGGGTTTTGATGGCGCTGAGTTCGAATATTTTCTAATTTTTGGGATTCGACCGCCCCCTAGCCCCCAATTTTGAAAAAAACACATGCAAAAAATCGGAAATAGCATGTGTCATATCGATTTCTACTAATTCGAGGGTGCTGAGCTCGATTATCAACTTATTTTTCTGATCTGACTCCCCCATGCCCTACAATGATCCCTAAACCACAAAAAGTACGATGAATTGGGGATTTATTTGCTCACGAAATTTTTTCTCAGAAGTTTAATTTTTACAGTTTTTGAAATTTTTTTCTCAAAATTCTATTACTTTCTCGATCCGCCTCCTTCGTTCTCCACACTGACTCCAAAATTACTAAATCATTTATAAAATATATTGTTTTTTAAAAAATGGGGGCTAGGTGAGCACTAAAAGGTCGAATCCCAAAAATAAGCAAATATTCGAACTCAGCGCCCTCAAAAACCCAACAAACGACACGTCATACGTTATTTTTAATTTTTTTGAATTTTGACCTCATTAGGGTGCTGATAGGGGGGTTCAGAGAGATTGAATGAAAAAACTAAGCACATATACGAACTCAGCGTTTTCGAATCAGTAGAAATCGATATATCACTTCACTTTTCCCATTTTTTTGTATTTTGACCAAAATTTGGGACCCCTGTGCCCCCCCCCCCCCACCCAGGAGTATTGAGATCCCATTTTGAAAAGTAACTAGTTGAAAAATACAGTAGCGTGCAAATTAATGCGGACAAGCTGTTTTTCCACTTACGCAATCGTGAATTAAAACGCTCGTAGCTCTGGTCAAAATGAACGTTCCGGGCTCGTTTTGGTCTCATTCGATTTGTCAGACTTTTGACTACAAATTGAGACCGGAACGAGCCCGGAACGTCCATTTTGAGCGGAGCTACGAGCGTTTATGTTTTCAAAAACGTAAAACTTTAGTGTTTCACGAAAATCCCTGTAGTTTTGAACGAAAATAAAATTGGACAAAACTTTTGGCCTAATTTTATAGTAGACATTCCAACGAATCTTTTAAGACAAAAACGAGCGAAAACCGTTTACGTAGACCAAAACTGTCGCCGTCGCAAGTTGCGCTAAATTCATAAAAATTAACGCGGACAAACTTTTTTTCTACTTACGCAGTCGTGAATTAAAACGCTCCTAGCTCCGGTCAAAATGGACGTTCCGGGCTCGTTCCGGTCTCATTTTGTAGTCGAAAGTCTGACAAATCGAATGAGATCAAAACGAGCCCGGAACGTTCATTTTGACCAGAGCTACGAGCGTTTTAATTCACGACTGCGTAAGTAGAAAAAAAGTTTGTCCGCGTTAATTTTTATGAATTTAGCGCAACTTGCGACGGCGACAGTTTTGGTCTACGTGAACGGTTTTCGCTCGTTTTTGTCTTAAAAGATTCGTTGGAATGTCTACTATAAAACTAGGCCAAAAGTTTTGTCCAATTTTATTTTCGTTCAAAACTACAGGGATTTTCGTGAAACACTAAAGTTTTACGTTTTTGAAAACATAAACGCTCGTAGCTCCGCTCAAAATGGACGTTCCGGGCTCGTTCCGGTCTCAATTTGTAGTCGAAAGTCTGACAAATCGAATGAGACCAAAACGAGCCCGGAACGTTCATTTTAACCAGAGCTACGAGCGTTTTAATTCACGACTGCGTAAGTGGAAAAACAGCTTGTCCGCTTTAATTTGCACGCTACTGTACATTAAAAGTTTTCTTCATAGTAATTTTTCAGATTTTTTAATGGGGCCCTTCATCTTTTGTACTTATCATAAAAGTTGAGCTTCCATCACAAAAGCTCAACTTTGAACTTTTCAAAACGTGATTATCAATTTTGAATCTCCTTTCAATTCTCTACAAAACAGCATGAATAGATTTATCTTAGACCTAACCAATCTCGAGATATGCTCCTTCAAAGTTAAGCAATTTCGCAAAAAATCCCAATTATACGAAAATTAAAAGGGCCACCCCCCCCCTGTGAAGGATTAGGATCGGAATGACAATGATTCCTTCATTAGACCATCGAGGAGAACTCGTAAAAAAATTTTGAGCGAAATCGGAAGACCGAAGGTCAAAACCTGATCGAGTTGACATAGAATGAGCCGTTTACTAATTCCAACTATTTTAATTTCTCTTCTTGAATTAGAGGTTTTCTAAAATTTTCACCGTCGCGTCGCTTTCTTCGGGCTATAATTTCTTTCGTATTTATGTACATTGGAATTATAAATTTTTTTAAATTACCTAATAATCTTAATTTTTCTTGAAATTTTCCTCTCTTGCTGCGCTTGGGACAAATGGACAATTTCACAAATTTTTTTAACTAAAATGAAATTAAATTAGGTACTCAGAAAAAAAGTAATAAAGTAAATGAAAGAGAGAACTGGTTAGAAAATTTAGTTCGGTCAACAAATTGTGTCATTCACCCCAGCCTCCAAAAAAGTTCAGACTGTTTTGCGCCTGAATAGATTGGTTTTTAAAATTTTTTAAACATCGAGTCGGAAATTTTGAGATTGTCCCCTCCCTCAAATATTCGGACTTTGGTACATTACTGCATATTTCAGAATTTTCAAATGCATATGATAGGTTTTAATTGTGAGCATACCTGTGGCCATGTTGCATTATATTGTTCCTCATTAACATGATCCAATTTTTGAGAAAAGTGGAATTCATGGACTACAACAAGATCTTCTACCGATACCACGCTTGAATTAATTTCTGTTTCCGTACTCCGCTTCAATCTTTGCTTGAGGGATATAGCTGATGAAAACGTAATGTTTAAAATTATTAACAGCACTGTATTTTTTTTCATAATGTTGATGCCACGAAAATCTTAATTTGTGTGTACAAAAATATATGGAACTTTCGTAATTTCTCCGATTGGGAACGAGCCAACCGTCTCCTTTAAAACGAAGTTCAAAAAGAGTGGGTGGCGTTTAAGTGCGCCTACGTTACACCGCTTTGAATGAACGCGTCCCTATCTTACTTTAGAACTGGAATAAACCTGACAAAGAGTTTCGTACACATAGCGGTCAGGGTTGGGTAAAATTCGGGACAAAAGGATTTCAAATCTGAAATCCGAAATCCTCTGTAAGAGTGGTTTTCAAATCCAAAATTCAAAATCATCCGTACCTACCTATAATAGTACGGTCATTTTAGGTTTTGATCCAAAAAAAATTCCCGGAAACGGGAAAGTTCGTATATAAGCTTTGCAGAGGGTGTACTTCAACATACCCGACTTTCCCTTAAAATCGGGGAATATTTTGTTCCCCTTTTGGAGATGAGGGGGCTCAAATTTTGGTTTTTCGGCTATAGCTTTCGAAATTACGCCAGTACGAAAAAAAAAGTTGAAACAAAAATTGTAGAGAATTTAAAAACAAACAATTTTTTTATTTACTATTTTTTCCTAGGACGTCATGGGAGGGAGCTAGAGACTTCAGAAAAAAATCAATTTTGAAAATTTCCCATTATCAGAAAAAATTACCAAAAATCGGGTTAATCGACATTTAGGAGCGGTTCTTTTGCATAGTACATCTTATAACTGTGTAGAATCAGAAAAATTAACAACCGACGCCTCATCTCAACGTAGGGAGGTGAACCCCCTGTAGAAAAAGTTGCATTTTCCCCCTGGAATATCTCAGCTACAGTGAAAAATTCGAAAAATTGGTTCAAACAAACGTTGTAGAGCGTTAAAAGACGAACATTTTCTTTCTTTTTACATTTTTTCTACGTGGTCTTGGGGCCGAGCTATTGCAAAAAGAAAAAAGATCGACGAATGTTCGAAAATTTCTCAAAAAATTTGAAACCTCCTCTTTTGGGGGTCCAATTTGGGTCCAGGGGTTAGATGATTATAAAAATTGAGTTTAGCTACCACGAAACCCCCAGAAACCCACTTGTTGGGCTATTGGTTCGTTAGATTTTATATCAGGCCTATACAAGTGTAATTTATTGAGTTGATGAAATAATTTCGAACCCCGCCAAATTTTGTGAGAAATTTTCGAACGTCCGTCGATCTTTTTTCTTTTTGCAATAGCTCGGCCCCAAGACCACGTAGAAAAAATGTAAAAAAAAAGGAAAATGCTCGTCTTTTTCTACGGGGGGGGGGGGGGGGGTTCACCTCCCTACTTTCAGATGAGGCGTCGCGTCGGTTGTTCATTTTTCTGATTCTACAAAGTAATAGGATGTACTATGCAAAAGAGCCGCCCCTAAAAGTCGATTAACCCGATTTTTGGTGATTTTTTTCTAAAAATGGGAAATTTTCAAAATTGATTTTTTTCTGAAGTCTCTAGCTCCCTCCCATGACGTCCTAGGAAAAAATAGTAAATAAAAAAATTGTTTGTTTTTAAATTCTCTACAATTTTTGTTTCAACTTTTTTTTCGTACGGGCGTAATTTCAAAAGCTATAGTCGAAAAACCAAAATTTGAGCCCCCTCACCCCCAAAAGGGGGACAAAATATTCCCCGATTTTAGGGAAAGTTGGGTGTGTTGAAGTACACCCCCTACAAAGCTTATATACGAACTTTCCCGTTTCCGGGAATTTTTTTTGGCTTTTGGCTTTTTTTAAGCTAAATCGTCCGTACTACATATTATGTATAATAGGATTTAAAATCCAAAATCCAAAATCTGGGTATAAAGATAATTTTTTAAAAAAATAATAAAATTATGTAATTTTGCTTTATTTTAATTTACAATAAGCAAATTTAAATTTTTATGAACCTTAAAACAATGAAAAATATTGTTTTTCATTTTGTATACCATATTGGTGAAAGTGGAGAAGGTGCTAGATCATGGGATCACGTAACACGATATTTTTGGATTTTAAAATGAAGGATTTTGAAAAAATACGATTCCAAATCCAAAATCCGTTACAATTAAAATTCAAAATTCGGATATTGAAATTTTTTGGATTTTAAATTCAGAAGGGTTTAAATACTGCCCAATTCTGATAACAATTCAGAAATTGTAGTGTTCTTTTTTCAAAATTTCTTCTTCCCAAATGATTGGAAGAAAGAGTATGGTAAGTTGAGGAGGAGGAGGGGGGGGATCTGCCTCCAAACGTTTTTCAAACGATTCCAATGCCAAAAAGGATTCCCTATCGAGATTTAACCTCCACTCCGATTTTTTTCTCACGTTCGCGTTGTAATTAAGATAAAAAGTTGAAATTTTTCTGTGATTTTTTGTCAATATGAACTAAAAACAGTTTTTTTCAATTTTTTTCAACCAGTACTCTTTGAGTTACCCGAGTTAGAAATTTTCAAATTGCCGATCTCAAAAATGAGACTAGTAACAATCGTTATACGCTCGATACTACGTGTGATACAAAATACCTACAGACATAGGTTTTGACTCCAAAAATTGTTTTTTATTTTTCTTTCTTTTTGCAATAGCTCGTTCTCAAGACCATGTAGAAAAATCGCGATAAAAAGCAAAATGTTCATCTTTTAACACTTTACAACCTTTGAATTTTTCTTATTCTACATAGTAATAAGATGTATTATTCAAAAGAATCGTTCCTGAAAGTCGATTGACCAGGTTTTTAGTAATTACTTGTGTTAATGGGAAATTTTCAAATTGATTTACCTACTGTATGTTAAAATCTCGTAACAGGTTGGATCAATAACGGATTGGAAATGTGGGATAGAATAAATAACTTTTGATATTTTCGATATTTAAAAAAAAAATTGATCAATATCTGATTGGATAAAAACTAGGTAAATATATCGGATCGATCACTGGTCTCCGATAAAATTTGGAATTGAAAAAATTTGAACTTGGAAATCAGAATAAATTCGGACTTAGATCGTCAAAATCCCATTTGTGGCAAAAATAGTCAAGAGCTAAGTAGTAAAAACTGAATAATTTTGAAGTTGAAAAATCGAAAGAATGATGCTGGAAAAAAATACCCCAAGTTCAGTATTCAAAAGAACAAAACAAAGCGATGACAAAAGAAATCGATGGCGAAATAAATAAACACACTATATCGGGACAGTGCTTCCGCTGGTTTTTACTTCTTGCCCTCAGGACGGGTGGGCTGTTGGTTATTTTCAAATAGACGATATTAGCTTGCGTTAACCGTTAGTAACATACCCCCTGGGAAGAATAACATCAGGGTGATTGCGGGGAAACGAGAAAAGAAAAAATGGATTACAAAGTAAACGACGAATACGTTTAGCAAGAAGCGACAAGAAGTCGCACTGAAAACAAACAGGAGTAACAGGACAAAAAGAGAAAGTACCTTAACGGCGGTGACTGAAAGACGAAGCTATACAAATGTGAAGTGAGTTAACTGTTACTCTTTGCTGGTGGTTTAATTGTTAGACCGTCAAGCCCGTCTTGTTCATGTAGGTATTGTATTTTTTAGCTGTGTAAGTATAATGTAGGTTGCGGTCAACTCGATATTTCTCAAAAATTTGACTATTCATCACCCCGTCAGGGCGTGGGTTATGAGAAGAGGCAAAAACGAGTTCGAAATTGAATTCAGAGTACCAAAAAAAAAATTTTCGATACCCAACATGATATTTCCAATAATTCAAGTTTTCATCCCCCTGTAGCCTGTACAGAGGGAGGGTTAGCGGAAGGATCGAAAACGAGTTCGAAATCGAATTCAGCACCTTAAAAAGGTTGTATTTTGGTACCCAAAACACGACATGTTTCCAAAATTGGAGTATCCATTCCTCTATAAAGAGGGTGGGTACTGGAAGGAGTGAAAACGAGTTCGAAATCGAATTCAGCACCATGAAAAACTTTATATTTTAACATCCAATTCCAATATTGTCTCACTGAGTACCAGAGCGCCACCTATCCGTTTATTTACTAAATTTAGCTCTACCTTTAGCTCGAAGTCGATGCGATAGAGCAGCTTAGTCATGGTGAGATCAATCTAAATAGTAATTTATATTGCAAGATGTACATGAAATTGAAGAAAGTAAAATGTAAATTTGTACTCTCTCAATTATAAATCAGTGAAAATTATCGAAAATCACTAACAAGGGAGGTATCCCAATTCAAAGTAAAATTTTGAGCTCAAATTAAAAAAAAAATCGAAAGTACATCATAACAGGACCTCGTATCCAAAATTTCAGATGCTGAACTTCGTTTCTCGATTTTTGACGAATTTTTGAAATTTCAAAATTACCTCCGCCCTGCGAAATATGAAAATTTGATCTAATCAACGAAAAAAGCTGAAATTTGGTATATATCCTATTTTCGACCTGCCGAATTGATTGGAAACGGTTTCAAAACGTTTCAGAGCCACCAGAAAATTTTGGAGTTTTCCAGCGCTGGAGAAAAGCCTATAAATTTGATCGATAAAAACACAATATTTTTCTAAATTAGTAACTCTTGAGTTCAAATTCGCATTTTTGGGAAAGAAATTTTTCTGGAAAAAATTTAAAAAGTACTCTATCAAAATTCTATTCAACCACATTACTAAACTTCACACCCTTAAAATGATTGCAGTTGAAAATATTCATAAGTATGGCTATTTCTTTTTTTATGTGCTGGAAAATTCCAAAATTTTCTGGTAGTTCCAAAACGTCTCGAAACCACTTCCCATCGATTCGGCAGGTCGAAAATAGGGTATTTACCAAGCTATGGAATTTACGTTGACCTCGAATTAATTTTTTTATCGTTTGAAAAATTCACAATAATTCTGTTTTCAATCATCAGAAATAGAAAATTAATTTTTTTTTTAAATTGTGTACATCAGTGCAGCCAGTTTCTAATTGTGATATTCTGATATTACGAGCTCGAAGCATATAAGCAAACCCTACCCCAGTAGGCTGCATCACATGAACGAACTGAACGAACGTTGATTCAAACGACATGTTACGATGTGATGAATTTTTATTTTCATTTTAATGGATTCAAAATATTAAAAAGATACACAAAAATAGAAAAAAATGGTTATGAACTTGATATTGGAAAATAGAAATACAAAGAGCCAAATATAGTGCTTTAAATTATGGTATGGTATTGAAATATCTGTAACATTCAGTACCAGTACCTACTTTGACAATATGATTTCATTTTTAAATTCTGATCAGGGTTTTAACTTTCAACTCTCAAAAACGGCCCTGTTGTTTTTGATAAAATTAAAACGTTTCGTTTTTTAGAAACTTTTTTTTCGTTTTTGTATTTTTTTTTAAATTTGAAATGTGAATACATACAGTGAATGATAGTTGTAATTCAACTTATAAGGCGAAATCTTGAAAAAATTGGATTTTTCAATCATAATCAGAAAAAACTGAGATTTTATAGAGAAAAGAAACACGAAAAAGAGAAATGAACCTGTCCTTTTATTTTTCGTTTCATGGGATCGTGATTTAATGAAATAATGATTCATTTTTTATTCCAGTTTATGAAGACATTCATTAAAAAACACGACATTTTCCCCGTTTTCTTGCTCTTTTGAATGATAATTTTTTTTACGTTTCATCGTCATAATATTTAATTACTATGTAACTATGTAAATGAACCATCATTATTTGTATTTCATTAAATCATGATCCCATGAAACGAAAAATGAAAGGACAAGTTCAGTTTTCATTTTCATGTTTTTTTTTCTGTACCTATAAAATCTTCAGTTTTTTTTATGATTATGATTGAAAAATCCAAATTTTTCAATATTTCTTCTCATAAGTTGAATTACAACTACTTTAAAGATGATGAACCATAGTTGTTCGAATAGTATGAGCAATGAACGATTCTGCACAAGGAATACGCGTGATTGCAGCCCACCGGGGTAGGGTTTGCTTATATGCGAACTGCAATGCAATATTTTATCGTCAAGTGATTGGACCAATTTTTTCTCCCAATCAATGGAATTATGTTTTGAATTTGAAGACATCAGAACATCACAATTAGTAACTGGCTGCACAGACGTACAAAATTTTCAAAGAAAAATTTTAATTTTTCTATTTCTGATGATTGAAAACAGAATTATTGTGAATTTTTCAAACGATAAAAAAATTAATTCGAGGTCAACGTAAATATTCCATGGTGTACCATGTCACGATTTGTAACTGGCTGCACTGACATACCAAATTTCCAAAAAAATTTCGATATATGCTTTCAGTGATTGAAAAAGAAATACATAATATTTTCAGGCGAAAAAATAATCAATTCAAAATCGGTATAAATTCTGTATTTTGGAATTTTATGATTTGCTGTTGGCTGCACTGGTGTATAAAATTTTCATTTTTTTTTCAAAATTCACTTTCAGTGGTTGAAAAAATTTTTTGTTCACTTACTCGATAAAAAAAAATCATTTCCAGGTTAGTGAAAATTTCATATTATTAAAATATTGCAATTTGCAACTTTTCAACCCCCTGGTAGCAGTCTGAGTTTTGATCGAAGAAGGATTGCGATGGTTTAGGGAGATGTAGAAACTGCACCTCCTACTCCCCTCCCCTTGCCCCTCAGGGGCTCAAAAGTTTTTTGGCGAAGTCTCGCACTCAAAGTAAACCACCCCACCAAATTTGGTCAAAATCCAAGATTTGTTTTTTTTCGATCCACCCTAATGCTGAGTCAGGCTGACAACTCGCCGGTATATCAATGAGTCCATCTAATGGAGCACCCCAAGGTCCAATTTTAGCAAGATTTTGAACCACTTTCTATGCAAAGGAGTGGAGGGGGAATTTTTTACAGAGGAAATCCTAATTTATTAAATTTAACAATTTTTATTTTTTTCTGAGGCATGAAAACAACCTGTCGCCTTACACATCTCATAAGGGACCCCGAGGTACTTTTCTAGTAAAATTTTGAACCACGTTCTACGCATAGGAGAGGAGGGGAAATTTTTTAATTATGAAATCCTTAACATATATACAATATTCAACAATTTTTATTTTTTGCTGAATCATGAAAACAACCTGCCTTTATCAATAGGCACATTTCATAGAGGACCCCAAGATCCATTTCTGGTAGAATTTTGAATCACTTTCTATGCATAGGAGAGGAGGAACTCCTTCCCTCCTATGCAAAGAAAGTGGTCCTATACTCTCTAAATTTGGATCAGTTGATTTTCACTGGTTTAAAGTCAAAATTTAGTGAAAATGACTGAATGAAATCGTCAAAATCATGTTATTGCCAAATTCACTGCAAAAAATATAATTTTACTGATTCATCCAATAAAAAAATTTTTACTTCTAAATCAGTTAAAAAACTACCAAAAGGGTATGGCCGGGAAAATGGGTGGATTTGGCCCCCGGCGCTATTGGGCTCCTAAACACCTCAAGTCGTGTATATTGACTAGAAATAATTTTTTACAAAATTTTGGATCCCTACTCCCCTCTCTTTCGGAGCGAATGTTGCTGTGTATTTAGTTTTGGCGATTTCTCTGAACTAAGGGTCGAAAATCGCGAAAAACTGCACAGAAATGTTGTTATTTTAGCGTATTTTTCAAATTTTGAGCGTTTTATACAGAAAAAAATTACCAAATAAGGAAACCAATTCCATATTCGTGATCAGCAGGTCAAAATACCCCGATAAACACCTTTTTCGCAAAAGTTTTGATTAAAATGTCAAAATTTACCTTTTTCACTGATTTTTTATGAAAAAAAAAGTAAATTTCGAGACTTCAAGTAAAACGATCGCGAAAAAAGTGTTTGTCGGGGTATTTTGACCTGCTCAAAATGAATATTTTATTCATTTCGTCATTTTCTCATATGTACTACCTCTTCCTTCTCCTCCAAGTCCTTCCCCTCCCTATTCACACCCTTTTCCTCTAATTTATATATATATTTCAACGTCTTTACCGAAATCCATCTGTTAAGACGTATTTGAGTTGAGAGTTTTTCAGATAGGGTGTGTAGTAGTTCTAGAGTTGGAATCCTCCCATGTAAATTTTCAACTTCCTAATAGGTACACCTACTATTGATAGTGAAATTATTGGTCTTGAATATTGTTTCATTTTCGAAAAAAAAGTGTTATTGTGTTTTTGACCGTCAATCTCCCCCCCCCCCCCCCGTCAGAAAATTTATAATGAATTAATTTTGTACAGCCCAACAACGAGAGTCCCAAATGACAATTAGGAATTCAAAAAAAATTCAAATATCTTCGATGGTTATGGACCGTTTTCCCGAAGCCGAAATCCCGAACGGACATTTTCCCGAATAAGATTTTTCACGAAAAAAATTTTCATGAATCCTTTTTCCCGAATACCGAAATCCCGAATTCTTTGTTTCCCGAATTAAAAAAATCATTGTACTATTAAAATTAAGTTTATTTTATTTTTGCTAAAAACTACCGAAATCGTCGATAGTTTTTTTGGCCTTCAGTAGTCGAAAACTACCGTTTTTTTTCCCCAAAAACTACCGGTAGTTTTATTTTGTTGCAATAAATAAAAAAAATAGTAAAAAAGTTGGTAATTTGTAAAAAAAAATCAATGAAAATCAAGTGCAATGTAGTACAAATAAAAGAAAACACATTCAAAAAATCAGTTTCCTTCAAGGTGTCATCAATTTTGACCAACTTTTTGAAAAAAAGTTTGGTTTACAAAATTTTATGCCATTTTTGAGTGGTTTTACCTCCTGAAAAACTATACTACCGAAAACCTCTGGAGGATGAAAAAAAACTACTGTTCCACCACTATGCAATAGGCATTCCATAGAAATAATAAAAAAAGTGATTCGTGAAATTCTATATTCGGAATTTTTGCATTCGGGAAAAAGGTAATTCGAGAATTGTATTCGCGATTTCGGTATTCGGGAAAACGGATTCGTGAAATTTTTTTTCGTGACAAATCTTATTCGGGAAAATGTCCGTTCGGGATTTCGGCTTCGGGAAAATGACCGTGAACCATCTTCGATGCCTCCCTCTTGTTTTCGTGAAGATTTTTTCAATCTCGAACTGCTTCGATTATTTTGATTCTTGTGAAAAAATGTCAAAAAATTATTGTTCGAGATCTGGTCGCTCAATATTGTAAATCATTGGTACGATTTAATGTCAAAGGCATGGAGGATACGTGGAAACAAAATTCACCATTACTCCTCTTGGGCGGTTTCTGTAGCTAAAATGTAACTCAAAAGATTTGAAATGGAAATATTTCGATTTCTGACTAATTTTGGATCGCAGCACACGAATTTGGCATTAATTGTTGTGTGTAGTAATTTTCTTGCTCAAGAGACCAGATTCAAACTTCAAAATGGGGGCGTTTTAGGGAAGAAATGACGAAATGAAAAAACCAAATCCATATTCGTGTTCAGCAGGTCAAAATACCCCGATAAACACTTTTTTCGCGATCGTTTTCATTTACTTTTTTTTCATAAAAAATGAATGAAAAAGGTGAATTTTGAAATTTTAATCAAAACTTTTGCGAAAATGGTGTTTATCGGGGTATTTTGACCTGCTGAACACGAATATGGAATTGGTTTCCTTATTTGGTAATTTCTTTCTGTATAAAACGCTCAAAATTTGAAAAATCCGCTAAAATAACAACATTTCTGTGCAGTTTTTCGCGATTTTCGACCCTTAGTTCAGAGAAATCACCAAAACTAAATACACAGCGATATTCTACATAAAAAAACATATTTTTTAGAAATTTTTCCAGGGTGGTCGCTCTTCGCTTATATGGTATTTTTTACGAATGAAAACTTCAAATGGCCGAAAAAACGTGAAGGAGTGGACCAAAATTCTTGAAAAAATTATCGTAAATACATCTCTACGAAATATAACTTTGTGCCAAAGAACAAAAAATTTCCTTCACTTCCGTTGAAATTAAAAATTCTTGAAAATGATGCAATAAAATGGCCATAGCTCCGAAAGAGAGGGGAGTAGGGATCCAAAATTTTGTGAAAAATTATTTCTAGTCAATATACACGACTTGAGGTGTTTAGGATCCCAATAGCGCCGGGGGCCAAATCCACCCCCTTATCCGGCCATACCCTTTCAGTAATTTTCACTGATTCAGTAGTAATTTTTTTTCATGTAACGGATTTAACTGGTGTTTTTTTTTCACTGTAAATGTTGTTCAGCCAATTTTCACCGGTTCGCAGTTAAAACTGAGTTACTGCCGAATCAGTAAAACTTCACTGATTCATTCTGTAAAAAAAATCATCTCTGAATCAGTTAAAACTCCACTTCCACAAAATATCCTCCGAGAAAAGCAATTAGTTATAAACATTGAATGAACGAACGTCATTCATTGTCCGTCCAAGAGCCAGGCATCGTGCTCTTACTAAATGTCAAAAAAGGGGTTGAGGGCAAGGACCAGCATCGCCCTCGATTCTTGCACATTCAGCACAGAAAAGCACACAGCAATGAGGCGGAAATACTTAATATCATTTATACAAATCGAAAGTCGACGTTTTAGAGTAATGTATTTATACCAGCGTATGCGCAACAGGTTGACCTATCAGCCTGTTGACTCCTTTCAATAAAATACACCCAACATATAAATACAATAATCAACTCGAATATAAAAAATTACTGCATTTTAATTACACCCCTATATCCATCATTTGACAACTATTTTCCCCTATATAAATAAATTTCACGAAAAAAAATTTCACCAAAACGAGTAAAAGACATGCGGATTAACGACGTTAAAGGCAATAACAGCTGTAGCAGCAGCACCTTCGGTTTTGGCGGCGGTCGATCACCCACCAACGGCGGGTCGAGTTTTCTTCGACGATTTCAAAGTCAGTAGTTTGGTTGTAGTTTTCTCGTATAAGCGTATCATCATTCTTAGTCCTTTTTTTTTGGTTTATTATTTTTTTTCTAGATGCGCTGCTACGCTCGCTCGCTGCTTTTTATACACGAAGTATTTTTTTAAATCATAAATCGACTATTAGAATTTTTTTTCGTAGTTAATTTTAGATGAATTTTTTATTGCGTATATTAGTCTGGACGAACCCACACTGAAGTAGATAAAGTAGACACCTTCTTGGCGGTAAGCTTTTTATTACGTAACAGGAGCTCGAACTCGAATTCATCACCTGTTATGTTTTTTTATATTAAATTTTCCGCTAATTTATTCATAAATTACTTATCGATAAGTGAATTTTAATATATTGCTTTAATTTTATATTTTACGTTAGCCCCATTTTTTTCGATAGCGGAAGCGTTTTTCTTTTTTCTGAAAAAAAAATCCAGCCGAACCATGTACGTAGAGGTACTTAGTTGTCATCTCATTTTTAAAATCGCATGTACGTGATCTTTTATTTCATCTAGGGCCCTCTGAATGATTAATAGCGGAGTATAGAGGTAGATTTCTCCCTTCGTCCTGTAGATTAGTTGCTTCAAGTAGAACACATTCCTGGAAAATAAAAATTATCTCCGTTGTTTTATTTCACCGGTGGAATTTTTTCTCTCGTCTTGGGCACCGAGTAAATTCACTGACCAAGTCAACAGGTGGGCATGAAAAAACTGAGCCGACGACGTGGATAAAATAACGCCCCAAAATTACCAAATTCTTGGCCTTATTTTTCGGCCAGCCTTCGTCCAAGGCTAATTCGTCCTTCCTTCTCGGGGGGGTTTCGACGATAAAGATGATTTATTAATAAATTCATCTCGCCGGTATTAATTTCGCCATTGAAAATACCAAATGCTTAAGATTCTTGGTTCCATCGGTGACGTAATCGAGCTGTAATTCGACGCTACCGTTCTATCCGGCGGTGTATTTTTTCGATGAATTTTAAACGGCGCCATCGTCGATTCCCAGGTTCCAATTCGACGAAAACGTTTAAATTAATTTTATTACGTCGTCGAATCGATTTCCACATTCGCGAGAATTTTTTCCATCCAGTATGAGAAACCTTATCGTACGTGTGCCGTTGAATATTTATTCTCGACGTAAACTATTCGCAGAAAGATGAACGTGTTGTAAAATTTGATAAATTGTATCAGCCAGCTCTATTCACCTTATCCCCTGAGCTCGAATTCCTCCTTCGACCGAAACCTTTTTTCCCCCTTTTGTTACATGTTATAAAGAGAGAACCAAATACGAGAAATCATTCTTACCGAGCTGACGTATGTAATAAAACCCTAGCCGTGATGTATGACTGGATAAAGCTCGGGTAAACATTTAAATTCGATGTTTATTGTTATACTAAGCTCGGTTCTTAAGGTATTACCGTTCTGGTACCCTTTTTATTAAGTTTTCTTTCCAATTTTTCGTTATACTCGAAATAAAAGGCCTAAATCACGCCGCAGAGTTGGACGAGAAAAAAAAGGACTAATTTGAAACTTGGAAAAAAATTAACGCCGTGTTTATTTTTCTTTTATCTCATATTTTTCTAAAAACCAACCATCCATCCCCTTTATATTTCCACATCCAAAAAATTTTTTTATTAATGCTGGAGAATTTCGTCTGTCACGATTTTCGACTTGTTTTTTTCAGTTCCTCCTTTGCCGACGGAGTAAAAAATTGAAAAATTTACCTCGCAGAAGCTCGTAAATTTCCTTCAGTGGATTTATTCGTTTCATTATTTTTCTTCTCGAGATTGATTTTTTTCTACCACTTTTTGCCGTCTTTGAAATCATTTTACCCTGTTTTTTTTCTCGCCAATTTCAATATTTTAAATTACCAATTCTAATTTCGTAAAATTAGGTACGTTTTTACCGAGCTTTTAAGCTTCTCGTTTTCGTCTTTTTATATGGACGATGAGAAGTGTTTTTTTTTCTTCTGGGCTTATTCCTCGAGATCAAAAGTGACGGTAATTTTGCATTTTCGTCGGAGTAATTTTAAAGTGTTTGAAAGGCTCGAGTCGTTCGAGAAGCTGAGAGGTGATATTGGTATGAAAATGGAGGGAGTCGAGAAGGCGAATGAAAATGTCGGCTTTTTACGTCGCAGGGAAGGTTTTTTTGGCGAATGAAATTGGCGTCGGGTTGGTATTTTTTTAACCTATGGTTTGGGTAAATGAGTTGGAAATTTGGTGAATTTGTTTTTATGAAATGTTTTTTTGATTCGAAGGGGAATTGAGGTTTTATGTGTCAAATAAATTATTTTCCAAGAGGCTAAAAAATTTAAAGATTTTGCTGAAAGTGGTTAAAAGTCACAAAATTCGTGTCTAGAAAGTTCAAAAAGCAATAAAAAAATCATACTTCTGATTGTGAGGCTCAAGACGGCATGAAAAAGGAAAATGTCACCTCTAGATATCCAAAAAGTAATCCCAAATTTTTTGTTCACTAATGTTGGTAATTCCAAATTTCAATTTTCCCACAAATAATCCCCCACCAAAAAGGAGTATCACAGAAATTCCCATATGTGAGGCGTTTTCCGAAAAAGGATCTTGGGGTGAATAAAAATCGAACGTCAGATTTTGCATGATTCGTATACTTGCCGAATTAGGGAAAATTTCACATTCAGTTTTTTGCCATCATGAGGTCCCTCATCGCATAACGCCTCACATATGTTTACTCACCATCTTCCCCCACCATCACCTAAAAAATCTAATTTGAACGTTGTGTACCAGAAAAGGTTTTTGTTTTTTTTTCAAAATTTAAACGGAAAAGGAAGAGTAAAAGTAAAGTCTGGATCTTAAAACGACCTGGTAATAATTTTTTCTCTCGACTCTACCTATATTCCTTTCCGATCAGCTTTAAAATTTGAAACATATGTTCAAAAAAATTTGAAAAATTGAAAAAAAAATCGAAAATAATTTCCGTATGTTTTTAAATATTATTGGTAAGTAACCATTTTTACATTTTTATCTCATTCTTCCAGAATAGGTAGGTACTTGAAAATTTAAATATTTTTTGTAATTTTTAAAATATCCACTCAAAAATTAAAAATTAAATTTTCCAAAATAACTTCTTCTGAAATATCAATATAAAATATTGAACCCATAAAAATCATTGGAGAAAATAATCCCACTATCTATTTTTTTTTCATTTTGAAAAAAATAGTCTGAGCTAGGAAAGGGGGGGGGGATATTCGCTCATCGATGAACGATTTTTTCAAGTTGAAATTTGCATAATATCTAAGAAAAGATGAAGATGAAAAATGGTCGTCACTGTATTTTTGGGTGAAATCATCCATTTTAAGACGACTTTCGCATTTTTTCAATTTTTCAAAATTTTCTGAACGAATGTAGATAGATAATGGCCAGCTAGAAAGAATAAAAATCAAATCAAGATATGAAATTTTCGCTACGTCGCGTCATTTTGAGGTCGAAACACAACTTTTTTCTCCTCTTCCTTTTCCAACTATCATTAAATCCTTGGGGAAAAAAGAGGGAAAATAAAAACAATCACTCTAATGCCAATTGTCAACTGTCGAGTCTTGAAAGATGAAAAAATTGTATCAAAATTCTTCGATAGATAAGTAAATTTGATTAATCGACGAAAAATGGCGAAAGACAATTTTTTATATCATATTTCCTCCATTTTCTCTTTTTTTTTTTATTCTCCTCATCAACTCTTTCTCGTTTATGAAAAAATTCTCTCTGATAAATATGTTTTCTAGTTTAGCTGTTTGTCAATTTTTTGAAAACTCGCCTATTTTCTCATTTTTTTTGGGGGGGGGGGGGGTAAAGAGGAAAAAATAATGAATATGAGTATAGGTCCTTTCAAATTTGAGTGAACCAAAAAAATGATTTCGATTTTTTCGGAAATTTAGTCATTCTAAAATGACTTACCTCCTCAATAATTTTTTTTCCATTGGTCTCTACAAGTAAATTAATAAGTTTGCAGGTCATGAGAATGAATGGGATGAAGTTCTATAGTAGGACTAATCGTTTTCAGCTTTTCTTTTCAAAAGCTAACCGTTCAACGGGAGAGGTGATGGGGAGGTGAAAGGCGAACGAAAATTTACCAAATTTGAGTCCAGATCTCAAAGAAATTGGCAAAAGTTTTAATTTCTGATTCAACTTTTTTCCCTCTCTGGTTCCTTTTGCAATTTTCATCTGTATGGTATCATTTTTCATTTTTAAAATTTCTCAATTTTTGTTAAAATGTTGAAAATGTTACCATTTTTTTAATTTACAATTTTTTTGAAAAATTTTCAGCTTTCAAAAAAAATTTACCGCAAAATCTGAAAATTTTGCTAATAAATTTTACTCAACGAGAATACATATTTTCAGGTACCTAGGTACTTACCCAAAAAATCAACGAGTTCGATTCCTTACTGTTACTCTCCTCCCTCCCTCCCTCCCCCTTCTTCCCTTTCACTCTTTTTTTCCTACGACCAGGCCATTTTACAAAACTGATTTTACCCCTTTCAAACTTCAGGATAGGCAAATATATTACATTGAGTAGTTGGAATATTGATGATCGAATAATTTTACCCCTTTCAAATTTCAAGGTAGGCAAATCCATTCACATGAATCCAGGCCAATTTCCCAAACGCCCGAATTCCCGAATGAAAAAATTCTCAAAAAATGTATTCCCAAATCTATTTTCTCAAATTTATTTTCTCGAATGAAATTACCAAAATGTACCCTCAGCTTTCCAGGTTGTGGCGTTCCGTTTCTCATGGTTTCTCGATTCGAAAAATATTTTTTTCAAATTTTTCCTATCTCCAGGGGAAATTTAGATTTCAATTAAATTTTAAACCACAACAAATAAAAAAAACTGATTTTTTTCAAAATGGTTTTAAGGAGGGAAGGGGTTCAAAGCTTCTGCCCACATATACAGGGTGTTCCATGAATCGTCTGCCAAACATATTTTTTTGGATATAACCGGGTACCACTAAAAAAAACTTGAGATGAACATGTTGCCTATCTTAAGAATTTAAGGGACAAATGCTGCTTCTAAAAAAAATCACGTCAAAACATTTTATTTTGAAAACTGAACAAATTTTCACTATATAACTTTTTGCCTAACTGAAAAATTGAAGGGGCTACATTTTTTTTCCTTCAAAAACAATTTTTTAAAAATCAACCAATCAAGGGAATGGATAGAACGTTGAAAACTGAAGAAATTTTGTTCTGTGCACTTTATGCCTAACGTCGAAAATGAAGGGGCTACGGCTCGCGCAAAATACGTGGGCTTCAAAAAATTTTCGAATTTTCCCAATTTTGAATGATCCTTGGCCCCTTCATTTTTGATGTTAGTCAAAAAGTGTGCAGAACAATTTTTTTCTGTTTTCAACGTACTATTCATTCCCTTAATTAGTTTAACAGAAAAAAAAAATGTTCAAAAAAATTTTTTGTAGCCCCTTCAATTTTCAAGCTAGGCAACAATTCATATAGTGAAAATTTGTTCAGTTTTTAAAGTACTATCCATTCCCATGGTTACAAAAATTTTTTGACGTAATTTTTTTAGAAGTAGCATTTGCCCCTTAAATCCTCAAGTTAGACAACATGTTCATCTCAAGTTTTTTTTTTTTAGTGGTACCCGGTTATATCCAAAAAAATATGTTTGGCAGACGATTCATGGAACACCCTGTATTTCTGTGGTTATTTTGACCCTAACCTTAAATTTTGACCCTCGGAGTTGTACAGGTGGGTCCAAAATTGAAAAATTCTCAACAGTATCGACTATTGAGAGAGGTATCTAAATCATCTGGTTTTTCACCCCCCTCCCCCCCACCAATCCATTTTTCGAGTTATTCAACTCCTGATGCAAAATTAAACTCTAGGGAAGGCGGGGTGATATCAAAATTGAAAATTTTAAATTTTATCGACTGAGGTACCTATCGAAATCCCTTCGAGCATTTAATCACAATACAGTTCTGTGAAAATACTCTGAAATAAAAAAGTAATCTTAAATTTCTCGTTCATTCGAGAAAACAAATTCGAGAATAACATTTTCAGGAGTTTTTCTATTCGGGAATTCAGTCGTTTGGGAAATGTACTCGGGAAACCTGCTCGTAACCATTCAGAATTGTATTATCCAAATTCTCAATCAAATTTCACTCCTTTCATATTCCATAATAGGCAAATTTATTCACATTCGTATCATTTGGGTTGCTGATACATACGAGAAGCAGAATTACAAAATCTAGGCATGCTGCATAATATTTTTTATTGTTACGTCACTCGAGTGCTTCTGAATTACCAGGAACGTTTTCGTAATTGATATCTTCGCGGTTGAAATGCCAAAATGAAACATCTCGGTAACTTTAACCTTCTGCCTGGTTCAACTTCTCCAAGTACATACTGCTTACGATGCGTAAAATTGGCCGACTTTACGGTTAAATTACCAAGATATATTATTTGGAGTAAATTATAACTCGATTACACGGCACATTGCGTCGGATGGTGCGACTGGCAAATAAATAATCGTTTTGCGGATAACTTTGACGACAGTCTGGACGTCTGGGTAAATGAAATTGTAACCTTCCAACCTCGCCAAGAAAATAGTTTAGTTCGGTAATCCCCAAGCTGCAGCTAAAAATAAGATTATGAACGAACGCCACTCCACGCAGCAAAATATCCCAGCCTTTTAGCCTTTTTCGATTTCGTATAATAAAGCAGCATCGGTCGGACGAAGCTGTCGGGCTAATTTTAAACCTTGGTTCGATTCGACAGAGTGAGATGATCGAGATGGAGAGAAATTTAATCCACGAAACAAGTGGCCTTTCAATACGTCATTTTATATTTGAAGAAACCACCGGGAGTGAAAAAAATTCAAATTTAGCCGATTGTGTTACCATGGTTATCTCGCTAGTGTTGCCCATCTTGTTGCCATTACGTGGCGGCAATCGAATTAAACTGGAAATATCGGATGGCGAAAAGATGGTGCTGCGAACCGAATCCAGCCCGGTTTACCTGTCCTTTTTTATACCATCGGGGGTACGATAAACGTGTTAAATACGTATTTGTCGAATCCCTTGTAATTGATTTATCGTGTTTTATCAACGGTAACACGTACCTTGTTGATTTACCTCCTCGTGCCACGTGAAAAAAAAAACGACCACGACCAACCGAATTATCGATCTCGACGTTGCAACAATAAATGGAAAAAGAGAGAATCTTGCGGCCACGAGTAATTGAAAAATTCTGTCGAGAATAAAACCGAACGTGAATTTGAAGAGAAACTGAGCCAAAAAAAAAAGGTGAAATTACTCGAAAATAAAACACTTGTATACAATATGGCGGCATTGTTTGAAACTATTTGAATAATTTTTTCCATTCCGGTCTTCGTTCGAGTTATAATTTATACAGAGATAATTCGCATTCGTCGAAAAACCTTGAACTTGAGTCGCGAATCTCTCGAGAAAAATTCACCAGCGAGATAAAAATCATCGTTTAAGTAAATGGAATTTGCAATTTGGTATACATTATTGTTGTTGTTGTTTGTTCAGAAGAGAAAAAAAAACACCGTCGGTGCAAACGTAAAGATAAGATTAAGGGGGTACATTTTTCTCATTTTAAACTTTAATTTAGAAATATAGATAAAAAATTTATTCGTTGGAGATTTAATTTGCATTCAATTATTTAAAAATACCGTCCGAGTACCTAATGAAATTGTCAACACAAAGGGAATAAACGAACGGGGTTTAAAGGAATTTTTAAATTTAATAAGACGAGAAAATTTTTTAATGAAGAATTTTTCAAAAATAACAAAGAAAATTAATTTACTAGAAAAAATACTGTCTTTGAGAGAAAATAGCGGAGATGAATTTTATGAAATTTCGCACAAATTAATTCAAACAAGAAAAAAATTAAGAATTAATTATTATTGTAATAAATAATTTAATTGAAAGACTCGTAAAGTGAAGATGGACTAGTAGGTAGATAGGTAACAAAAGTATGGCAGTTAAAAATCGATGTTCCATTTGTCGATTTTTAAAGCAATGGAACCTGGAAATCGATTCGATTGTGATTGTGTCTCATTGAAAATTGTAGGTTTTGATTTTGAAAGGAAAAAATTCGCAAAATTGGATCAATCAATTTTTTGAAATTTGATTATATGTAGTAGGTACCTAGTCTGTAGATTTTCAAAAGATTCGATTATTATATGTCAAATTTTAAAACTAGGAATATCTTTGATTTTCCATTCGATTTATTTACCCAACACAATATTTGGTTATTTTTTATCGATTTCCCAAAAATTATTAAAATTATAATTGATTTGATTTTTTTAAAAATAGGTAATTTAATTCTTTATGGTCGATTTTCCGAAAATTCGAATAGCTACATACCTAGTATGTATTTTCAATTTTCCAAAATTTTAATGAAGTACTTTTCATAGATTTTTAAACAGCCAGATATTCTATGTGTGGATTTTTCAAAATTCAGTTATCAATAATTCGAAATGAGACTGTGGATTTTTTGAAATTTGATTACCACCAGTGTTTTGAAAATTAATTATAATTGATTTTCCAAAATTTACATAAAATCGATTGGTTAAAATTCGTTTTCTATTAATTCCTAAGTTTTGATGATCAACTATTGATTTTTCAGGAAGTCAATCATTATTTCTCTTCGATTATCCGAAATTCGATTATCGATTTTCTAAAATTCGATTATCGATTTTTTAAAATTCGATTATCGATTTTCTAAAATTCGATTATCGATTTTCTAAAATTCGATTATCGATTTTCTAAAATTCGATTATCGATTTTCTAAAATTCGATTATCGATTTTCTAAAATTCGATTATCGATTTTCTAAAATTCGATTATCGATTTTCTAAAATTTGATTAACGATTTTCCATAATTAAATTACAGATGTTCCAAAAATCGATTATCGATCCAAAATTCGATTATCGATTTTCCATAATTCAATTACCGATGTTCCAAAAATCGATTATCGATTTTCTAGAATTCGACTATCAATTTTTCAAAATTTGATTATCGATTTCCCAAAATTCGATTTTCTAGAATTCGACTATCAATTTTCCAAAATTTGATTATCGATTTCCCAAAATTCGATTATCTATTTCCCAAAATTTGATTATCGATTTTCCAAAATAGATTATCAATTTTTCCAAAATTTGATTATCGATTTTCCAAAGATTTTCCAAAAGTCGACTTCCCAAAATTTGATGCTTAATTTTCCAGAATTCTATTATCGATTTTCCGAAATTTAATTATCAATTTTCCAAAATTATTAACAATTTTCCAAAATTTGATTATCAATTTGCTCAAAATTCAAGTATCAATTTTTTTAAAATTCAATGATAAATTTTTCAAAATTCGATTATCAATTTTGCCAAATTAGATTATTGATGTTCCCAAATTGTTATTGATTTTCCGAAATTCGATTATCAATTTTTCCAAAATTCAAGTATCAATTTTTCCAAAATTCAATGATCAATTTTCCAAAATTCGATTTTCGATATTCCAAAATTTGATTATCAATTTTCCCAGATTCAACTACCGATTTTCAAAAATTTGATTATTGTTTTTTCAAAATTTAATTATCGATTTTCCAAAATTTAAACATCAATTTTTCCAAAATTCAATGATTGATTTTCCAAAATTTGATTGTCCACAATTCAAAGTTGGATTACCAACAATTCAATATTCGATCATCGTTTTTACAAAATTTGATCACTCATATTTCAAAATTTAATTATCAATAATTCAAAATTCGATTATCGATTATTCAATATTATTCGATTATCAACCATTCAAAATTATTCGATTTTTCACTATTTGATTATTGACAATTCAAAATTCGATTATCGACAATTCAGAGTTCAATTATCAATTTTTCGAAATTCGATAGCGATTTTTTGACATTCGATGATTATCGATGTTTTGAAATTCGATAACTATCAGTTGATTGAAATTCAGTTTCTATCACCATTTCGAATTTTTATTACCTGTTGATTTTCCATAAAATTGTTGATTTTTAAAAATCAATCTTTCAAAATTTGATTTTTTTAAATTCCACCACTATCAAAATTTTCAAAACAATTATTTTTCATCGATTTTTCAAAAATCCATCATAATGAATTTATCTACCCATTAAAAATTAAATTTTTTAGATTTTCAAAACATCATTGTTTTTTTGAAATTGGTGATTTAAAAAAAACGATTTAAAATCAACTGTTCAAACATTTTAATTACCCATCGCATTTTTTTCAGATTCAATACCTAGTCATTAATTTTTAAAAATTCGTTAATAGGTAATCATTATCAATTTTTTTAAATTAAGTCTACTGTGTTGATAATTCTAGATTTTTCGAAAGAGTATAATATGTCAATTTACCTAGAGAGTCGATTTTTAAAAAACGATCGTATATTCATCATCGAGAATGTTGAAAATAGAATGACTGTTATTTTTCCCTTTCACAAAATATTTGGTTGGTTGATTTTTTTTGCAAGAAACGTCATAAAATCGATACCTAATTGATGAGTATTGATTTTTGTGTAAGTATCAAAATTATTATTCACACTTTTGAACCACCCGATCAATTAATTTTCAAAATTAATTTTCTGATCAAAAATTGATTACATTAAGTAGGTACTTACTCTGAAATCGATAAGAAGAAATTCCAAATCGAGAGCATTATTTACCCTAAACAAAGGTTTCAAATTTTTTATAAGTTGAAATCGTCGACAAAAAAAATACCATCAATGACGAGGAGTGATTTATGTACACCATAAAATAAGTTTACCAAAAAACATCCCAATTTGCAATTTCGACCGAATTCGTCTATCGTACCGAACCACCATAACAATAAAATCGAAAAAGGGTCGAGTTTAAATGACTCGAAATTCTTCATTACTCGAATTCCCCCTTGGAAAAGAATTTTGACGCACATTGGAAATCCCAATAACCGGTCAAGGGAGCATATCCCTGGTAATGAAATGTGAAGGTCGCAATTTGAAATTGAAATTCGGTCCGAATCAAAATTCGTGTAAAGATAATGAAATCGAGGAAAGAACGCCGAACACCGAAGCGTCTATTATTCGTCTGTGCGTTCGAATTTAATTTCACCACAACATCCATTCGTCGATAAATTGTCTACGTGTACCACGCTTTCAGGCTCCGATTGATTTTCAAATTGCTCGGAAAACCATCGGTATTGGAGTATTGAAATTTCTAATTAACGGATAAACGCTGCTCGCATCATCGATCCTCCAAGGTGCATAACTTATCGTACAAACGACTAGTCGGCAATTTTCTAAATTAAACGGATACGACGGTAACGCTGAAAGGGCAAAAAGGCGGTCACTTTTCGCGTGATTTATTAACATCGAAAGGTAATATCGAAGAGCGAAGTGCATGTCGAAGGGGCATTTTTTTCCTCTTGTAACCCTTATTGTAAAACATACGAAAAGATATCGTGGAAATTATACGTGTTACGTGGCGTAAAACTTATTATAGTGCTGAACGTTTAAAAGCTGTAAAGGGTCGAAAATGTATAAGGTAAATTGAAGACGACGTGGTGGCAAAAAAACATTTCGAAACGGAAGTCTTCGTCTAGCTGTTGTGCTATAATAAAATTTACGGAGCTGGAAGAACCATGAAAATTGGTTCTCGTTCTCAGAACTTTTGGTTCTCTGGTTTTTCGCTATTTTTTTGTTCTCAAAGTTTCGTTCTCGTTCTTGTTCTCGTTCTTCAAAAATTGTTCTCGTTCCTCAAAATTTTTCATTCCTGTTCTCATTCTTCAAGTTTTTAGTTCTTTGTGCTTTATTGTTTTCGCAGGGTCAATTTAAATTTTCATATTTTTAGTTTTAAAATTTTTTTAAATGTAAAAATGAGAAAATTTTTCTCTCTCAAAATGTACCCACTAAATTGGCAGATTTTCAATTATTTTTTCTTTCTCAAAATTAAAATGTTTTCATTTTTTTAATTTTCTTTCTATAGAAATATAAATCTTCATTCTTCACATTTGAAAATTTTCAATTTTTTTTGCAAATGTGAAAATTTGAAAACTTTCCTCTCTCAAAATGTAAGTATCCAGACTTCCAGAATATCCACATTCAGTGAAAGTTTTACTATTTTCACAAGTCATAGACGATTTATTTCAGTTAGTAGGAAACAATAAAAATTTTAAAAATGAAGAACATAAGCTTCACCGGACCTTCTTAGTATGGTGTGCCAAAACTTGAGAGAGGAGGGAGTGAATGATGATTCGCTCAAGTTCGAAATACCATCATCGCAATGACCAATTTTATGCAATTTCGCATTCTCTCAACATTTATTCCAAATTTAAATTTTCTCAAAATTTTCAATCTGGAATTTTTTCAACGATTTTTCCCATTTAGAATTTTTAAAACATTTTTTCCAAGTAAAATTTAATTAATATTAACTAAACATATAAATTAGGTATACCTGCATTTTTTTCATGCTAGAAGCTTCATCATCTTCCAGTGATGAAAAAAAATTAACTCCAGGGCCCTATTTCTCATATATACGGGTTTTAAACGCAAACTGCTAAAATTCATTAGATTTCTTGGACTCATTATAGTTACCTGATATTATTGGTCTTTACTTCATTTATTAAAAATTTTTTCAACTCTAAAATTTTTTCTGGTTTCTCAAATTTTTACAATTCTTTCAAAAATATTCCCAAATTCCAAGTTTAAAATTCCTTCACATTTTTTTTTGTTAATTTCAAGAAGTTTGATTTTCTGGGACTTTTGTCAGAAGTTCGAATTTTTTCAAAATTATACCGATCTACAATAATTTTGAAAACATTTAAATTTGTAAAAAATTAAAAGAAATTTTTTTAATGAATTGAGAAATTGGGAGAACTTGGAAAAATGTAGAGAAAATTTTACATGGAAGTTTCTAAAATAAATTGAAAAAAATGATAGAATTTGGAAAAAAATTTCAGAAAATTTATTTAGATATTTATTTATTTGAATTACATATGTACATACATATATTGACTTCAACCTTTTCTTTTTCAGAGAAAAGAAGTATTGCGACTTTGAGAACTGAGTATAGGGGAACCCAGATTAATGTTGAATTGAATTAGCTATACTTTACCAAAAATTGTTGTCTGGTCAGGAAAAGGTGGGGGGGGGTGTCTAGCCACTCCCTGCACCTCTGGCGGTGACGCCTATGGTGAAGAAACAAAAAAAACAAGGAAATGATCATTCTTTTTTTCGTTCTCATTCTCTTCTGATTGTTCTCATTCTTTTCTGATCGTTCTCGTTTTCGTTTTCGTTCTTTCAACACTCTCAAACGGAGATGCAAACTAAAACCAAAACCGAAATTCAATTTTAACCGCTAAAATAGGCTAAAAACCACAACCGAAATTATAACCGAAACCGAAATTAAAAAATTAAAACCGAACCCGAAACCAAAACCGAAGTAAAAATGTTAAAATCGTAATCGCTAAACCAAAACCGATATTTTTTTCGATTTCCGTTTGGATTTTTATTTTTTAATTTGTTAGAAATTTAAAATTCCTTAAGTTCTGAAATCAGTAAAATTTCATCATTTTCCGCTTCTAGTTTCTGATTCTTTGCTTCGAAAAAAAATTAAGGAACCGAAACCGTTATTTTTTGCTGAAACCGTAACCGAAACCATAACCGAAACTGTATCCGAAACCAAAATTAAAAAAGCTCTGGTGTGGTCCTAAGGGAGTCATTTGGCCTCTGGTGGAATCTGATTAAAAATTTTCCGCCATTCGATTTGTCTTTGTATGGCGAAGATGATTTTAGAGCGCACGAGTGAATTTCTATCTCACCCCTGAAAGGCTGGGGTCACAAAATACGCGATTTCCAAGTTGAAAATTCTATCTCCGCGAGTTCTCTACCGATTTTTTTCAAACTTGGCGCGTAGGTAGAGGTACTAGAAAAGAATACTCTGAAATTTTAAAAATTTTTCCGACTCTTTTAATGACCTTGAATTTGACTTTAAAAATTTAAAATCACCCTGGGGACATCATTTTGAGATGAGCAGAACAATAATTTTTTTCAAAGTTTTTCAATGTATTTCACATCTCTCAGAATTTTTTCAGATTTTTTCGAGAAGTGGAAGCTGGTCAAATATTCAAAAACCCGGTGTAATTCGTCATTAAGTCCAGAAGAAATCCAGTCCTTATTGCTTTTTGCGGGGGGGGGGGGGAGGGGTGCCCTTCACGAGAAGAAAATTTTTTTGCACCTATTTCGCTCAAATTCACGTTGATGGTTATTTAGGTGTAGAAGTACATTAAAAAAAAATTCCGCCCCCTTCAACCTCAGAGAGCTGAGCCATCGCTTCCCAAAGTTGGACATTTTTGACTGAAATAATAAAAAACGTGTTTTTTGATTTCGATTATAAAATCACCTGAAAATTTTAATTTTAAAAAATTTTGGGATGAAAAATCCGACTAGCCAATCAACTTTTTCATTCAGGACGTTTAATCCTCCCTTCCCCCACGGTCGCGAAACCGATATTTTTTCGATTTCGGTTTGCATCCCTGTTCTCAAGGTTTGTTCTCGATATAGTTCTTCAAATTTTCGTTCTTGCAGCCCTAAAAATTTTCCAAATCTCATTCACGTTTAAAAAAATTGCAATAAAAAATTAAGCAGACCTGGCGCCCATCGCAAAAAAAGGTGATTCGCCTCTAAACTACGTGTAATTATCGGATTCTCATTAATTATTCATGTCTGGGCAAAATTTCGTAATTTTGCTTCCGCAGGTATAGGCTAGGTACAGATATTGCATCGTGATAATGAAAACAGACGAAAAAAAAAATTAAAAAAAGAGACGCCGGTGTATTATCAGGAATAGAGGGAAACGAGTATTTATAGTGGTATTTTCGAAATACACGACGGAGCCGTTAGTATGTTCGTGTGTAGTATTGCGTGATGAGTTTTAGAATTGTAATAGCATACCATCGTGTATTATTAATTTTAAAGCCAACGTACTCGATGTTTTGACGATCCAATAGAGAAATTCAACCGCGAAGAGGCGATATTCGGACACAGTCTGTTTCCACTGGTCAAATAAGGCGGTTGTAAGTTGTGCCGATATTCGAAGGGGTCTCTTATCGACGATTTTTTCGATTTGTTTCGAAACTGGAAAGTGGTCGACGATAGCTCTTGGCGTATTTTATAGGGCTTCGAGTGTCGGTTGTAAAACGCTACGATGTGTTTTACGAGTCGAAAAATGATATTTTTTGGGTTATCGTTGACTTATATTTTTTCCTTCCTTGGGGGGGGGGGGAGAGATTGATTTGAATCGTCTGTTTTGTAATTTAATGGAGTTTTTCTCGACAAATTATGTAGTTGAATTAAATGATCCATTAAAAAGTTTATGAAATGTAAAACCACCGAATAATGTTCTAAAAATATTTTATTGATCAATTTACATATTCTATGCCTTGAAAATTTAAAAAAAAACGCAAAAAACACGAATTGCTTCTCATGTAGGATGGAAAATCACCATTGAGTGTTTCATCTGTTGATTCTACAACCAAAATTGCTCTAATGCTTGTTAAATTGGCTGCTTTAAAATTTCCAGAGTAAAGAGAATTTGATTTTGTCTATCATTTTTTTTCAAAGCTACAATGATCGGAGATTTGTCTAGATTAAAAATTACCAACAAATTTCTGACGTGAAATTTTAATCGTGATGAAAAAATATTGTTTTCGGACAAGTGATGTATTCTTATCTAAGAGAAAATCTTGACCACTTGAAGTTCATTTTATATGTAGAAAAAAATTTATGGGATTCATTGATTGGGGGAGGGAGGGCAAGGTGGGGATTTCGTATTTCAAAAGAGAGCCACTTCAGCTCTTCAGCTTTTTTTAGATTTGTAATAAATTTTTGGAACATTCAATCAATACAATGTGGCAAAAATGGGAAATTTTTGAAAATACGTAATTTTTAAAACAAAATGTTGAAGTTTTTTTTTCTCGATTGACTTCCTCCTGTCTGCATTCTTTTGTATGGTCAATCTGAAGCTTCTAGCCAGAAATTATTTTTTTCCGATTTCCTCAATTTTTAAAAAAAATTAAAATATCAACTGATGCAGGTGAAAATTTTCCTTCTGTTTACTTTCCAATTGAATAAATCACTAAATAAAAAATAAGCGTTGAAAATCCAAATTGTGCCGAATGTAATGATTTTAATTTTACGAGTTTTTCGAAAAAAATTCCTTATTTTTTCAATTCATTGCGGAACTTATTTTTTACGAGGAATGTATTTTTATAAAATATTAAAACTTATAAATTAATCGCAGTAATTATAATTGATCGAAGTTTGATAAACTAGTCAGAAATGTTTCATCTATCAAATGTAATCAATTCCCGTGTTTTCGGATTTACGGCAAACTGGTTAGGCAATTTTATTAACGCCTTGTTTAAATCCACTAAATGAATTAGATTAGAGATTATGCGGGTGAAAATGTTTCACATTTTGGAGTCAGATTTTGAACGAAGAAGAAATAAAGATTTTTTAATCATTATTTTTTATTACCCCCTCCCCCCATTCACCTTGATCTTGATATGTTTTTCGCTGAGATGCCAGCGTTACAAAAACACAATAAAAATGCAACGTAAATGAAATTTAAAAATACTGATGATGGGAGAAAAGCGTCGATAAGGTTACAGAAACGTATAATGTCTTTGATGGTGACATTTTGTCGAACTTGAAAAAACAAACAAATACTCTAAACCAAAAAGTCATCAAATTAAAAATGATTCATGCAAATCTTAGACAACGATTTCAGCTAATTCAAGCCGATCGAGCCAATCTCAGGTCTACTCCAGACAGAAAAAAATGCACCTAAGTGAATAATTGATCAGAGAAGCAGAAAAAATTGTTATATCTGTGCCACAATGACTATGTTATAGCCCCTGGGGTCAATTTATGAGAAAGGAAGAAAATTCTGGCGGATACTGATATAGGTACCTACTTGATGATATTTTGTCAGATTTACTTAAATAAACAGAAAAATTGGCAATTTCTTCACGACGATGACGCCAAAATTATGGTCAAGTTCGTCGCGAAATCGCAGAAATAGCAGATACTCTTGTCAAACAAATCAAAAACAGGCTAGAATAGAAATCAATTTTTAGGCACTCTAATTAATTTTTGCGTTTTTTGGAAAAAATAATGTTGAAATACTAAAAAAAAGGAAAATTGTTCTGAAGGTTCCAAAACATTCCGAAAACAATGAATTTCGGTTAGGGCAGGTCAGTATTTGGTATAGATTTAATTTTCCTTATTTCGTTGAAAAAGTACCTACTTACATTATTTTAAAAAAAATGGCTGTACATTTGCTAGAAAATTACTTTTTCAAAAATTAGTCAAAAATTGAAAAATCAAGTTGGATAGATCAAATTTTAATCAAGGTTTTAGAACATGCTCTTTCTAAAAACTGCGCTCTCATTTAAATTGGAGCCGGATTCTGCAAAATGGTTCTCTTGCCAGTAGCAATTAAAATAAAAACAGGATTTGATCAAACTACTTTTCAAATATATCTTTCGTCTGCTTTTCTCGGATTTACGGCGAACTGATTATGCAATTTTATTAACTCGTCATTTTAATCCGTAAGACGATCGCTATTTTCAGTGGCATCAGGTGTAGCAATATTTTGTATTTTAAATGTGGAATTCAAGGGTCTACTCTAGATTGAGTTAAACTTTAAAAATTGAAAAATTCTTCTGACACCCCCCCCCCCCTCCCTTGGAGTTGAATTCATTAAAAATTCGTTTGTTCCCCCGCCTTAATTATGGTAATTAAAAATTCCTCCTGTGCCATCTTTCAAAGCTAAGTATTGGTAATTTGAAAGTTCTTTAGACCCCTCCCCCCTCCGCTCTTCCAGAATTTAATTTCAGATATTTGAAAGTTCCTCTGCACCCTTCAGTGTTCTTCTGATTCTAATGTTTTTAAGTTCTAAGGGTTTCAGGGGATCCAGTTGTTCCGGTGGTTCTGTAATTCTATGTAGAGATCTATTGATCCGCTATGTCTACTGATCTGCTAGTCTACTAACGTGTTTGTCTACTGGTCTACTGTCAAAAATGGTCTTCCAGCGTTCTATTTAAAAAAAATAATATTATTTCTGCTGTACTCCTTCCACTGCCTAGGGCTAAATTTTGGTGATTTGAAATTTTCTTTGTCCCACTTCTCGAGCAAAAATTTGAAAACTGAAAATTCTTCCGTACCCCCTAAACAGCTGAATTTTTATAATTCAAGATGTCTCCTATGCCCTCCTCCAGAGCTTAATTGTTGTAACTGAAAATTTCTCATACACCCTCTTTAGAGGTTCAGAGCTGAATTTTGGATATTTAAAATTCCCCCTGTCCCCCTCCCACAGTTGAATTCTAAAAATTGAAAATTCTCCATTTGTTTTTTTTGAAAAATGACAAAAAAAAAGACAAAAATGTACCTTTTCTAGAAATTTCAAGTAATGGAGAACTAAAGGTCATGTATCACAACTTTTTTTCTCCTTTCATTAAAATCTTCCACTAGAATTCTTTACTTTATTTTTACAAATTTTACGGTCTTCTATACCCAAATTTGGTTGAGTGAGGGGGAGGAAGGAGGAAGACCAATTTCAATGGAATATACGTATTATAAAAATAGTATACCCAATAATCATAAAAAACGATGACTTTTTTCCCCCGAAAAATAGTATTTGTCACCCAAAACTGTATTTTTTACCTAAAACGGTATTCTTCACCAAAAATATATATTTTTACCAAGAACTAGGATTTCCTCAGAAAATGGTTATCTTTTCTGAATAATAATAATTTTTATCAAGAATGATGATTTTTTATTGAAAGTTATGGTGAAGAAAATAATTAGGTATATTTTTCAAAAAATGAGTGTTTTTACCCAAAAATTACAATTTTTACCCAAAAATTACAATTTTTACTCAAAAATTACTATTTTTACTCAAAATTACAATTTTTACCAAAAAATTCTCGGAATATGGGTATTTGTACAACAAACTAAATTTCTTCCAAAAAAGACAATTTTTACTGAAAATGGCGATTTTTACTAAAAATGGCAATTTTTACCAAAAATGACAAGTTTTACCGAAAATGACAATTTTTACCAAAAATGACAATTTTTACCGAAAATGACAATTTTTACTAAAAATGGTAATTTCTACTAAAAATGGTAATTTCTACCAAAAATGGTAATTTCTATCAAAAATGACGATTTTTACTAAAAATGGCGATTTTTACCAAAAATGACAATGTTTTTATTAAAAATGACAATTTTTTACTGTACCTAATTTTTTACTAAAAAGGGTAATTTTTACTAAAAATGGAAATTTTTACTAAAAATGGAAATTCTTACTAAAAATGGAGATTTTTACTAAAAATTGAGATTTATACTAAAAATGGAGATTTTTACTAAAACAAGGCAATTATTGCTTTAAAGAAATGACAATTTTTTCTAAAAACTGGCAATTTTTACCAAAAGTGTCAATTTTTACCAAAAATTACAATTTTCACCAAAAGTGATAATTTTTACTAAAAATGGCAATTTCCACTGAAAATGGAGATTTTTTACCAAAAATGACAATTTTTACTAAAAAATTCCCGGAGTAGGTATGGGTATTTGTACAACAAACTAAATTTCTTCCAAAAAATACAATTTTTACAGAAAATGGTAATTTGTACTAAATATGACAATTTTTACTAAAAATTACATTTTTTACCAAAAATGATAATTAAATTTTACTAAAAATTGAGATTTTTACTAAAAAACGGCAATTTTTACAAAAATTGTGTAATTTCTACTAAAAATGGCGATTTCTACTAAAAATAGCGATTTCTACTAAAAATGAAGATTTCTACTAAAAATGGCGATTTCTACTAAAAATAGCAATTTCTACTAAAAATGAAGATTTCTACTAAAAATGGCGATTTTTACCAAAAATTACAATTTTTTGTACCAAAAGTGGCAATTTTTTACCAAAAATTGCAATTTTTAAAAATTGACAATTTTCCCCCATATTGAGGCCTCTATTACCATACCATTTTTGTAAAAGGACTATTCACCTTTCCGAACACCCTGTACAATTTTCCCTCTAAATCTGGACGAAACTTCGTAAACGATCCCCATTGCGTAAATTCCATCGTATTTAAAAATTCATACCATACCGCTTCGAGGAGCATTTCCGATACATCACGTTATCCGGCACAATACTCCCGCGAGGCGGACTATCTTTGCTTCATCTGCAAAACACCGAGATAAGATCGTATTGCGAAATTTATTATTAATGGAAACGAAACGTAAGAAAGCAAATTCGCCGATTATTATACCCTTAATCGAGACCCCCATCGCCGAGTCGCGTTTTCGCTGGCCTTTTTGTATTTTTAATGACACCTAATGCGAGGGTATTATTACAAGTACGCCTCAACCCGTATTGTAATTTGCTGAATTTTATCGGCTCTTTTCTCTTATACTGAAAAATTACCGAGATCTTTAACCTTTCTATGTACACGAACGTGTGCTTGGTTAAACACCGTTTCCATCAACATCTCGGTTCTGTTATTGTTCTTCGGTAACACGTTCGAAAGTTTAACTGCGGAGGTGTACGGAATACGGATCAATAAGCAATAAAATCTTATTAGTAATTTAGCCATTTTACGTCGGCGGAAATATTCCCATTCGAGAATATAAAAATTCAGTTACGAGAAGGAAAAAAACAATGTCTTTTTGTTGTTACGCGAACACATTTGGGCGAAAAGTTGGCTGCGTGTATGGCAAACTCAATATAACTATAAAAGCAATAAGGCTTAATAGTTTTGTTCATGTTGATCAGATGATAGAGTATATGGAATATCTTATTACAAAATACCATAATGTCTTGGCAAACTTTTACCAACTTGTGGCTGCGAGAAACGGATTATAGTCGAGTGTTAGCGTGATGTTTTGTTACAGGGAGGAGACGAGGAGGGGAGTTCTCTACGGTATATGGATTGATTTCATATTTACCAAAGTAGACGCCAACGTTGGAAACAATATTCGACGATGACGATAAATTTTTGCCTACTTTTATTTTGTTCAGGGTTCGGTGCATCTTGTTTACGATACTTTTGTTGGGGTTTTCGTCGATGTGGCCGAAAGAGGTCGAAAGATTGGCCGGCCTAAGTAGGTACATGGTATTGATACAGTATCTAAAAGAAAAAATAACCTCGAGTTGTAGACGAAATTTACGATATCGAGTTACATTAGGGAAAACAAAATATCCGAGGATTGAAGAGTCGAGATGGTAAAAAAAAACCGAGGGATATTTTAGACGCAGGCTTCGCTTAGGTATGAAAATTGACTGTGTAACTTTTATCTGGGTTTTTCTTCGTCTACAACTGGCAAGTTTGGCGCTGGCGGATATTTTATTTATTCTCGTCACGTTATGAAAACTAATACTAAGAGGGTTTTTTAAGGCAGCGAGATACGCGGCTGACTTTATAGAATTGAGATTTGCGCTCTCTGGTAGCGAAAAAATTCTAGCTAGTTGCTCGAACGACGGTGAAAAAAAAACGTTTCCCCAGCGAGGATAAAATAAAATGAAAACACCTCGTATAATTATATTAAACCTAAAACACGCCATGTTACGGGTTTAATTTAGATAAAATATAATTTCGCGCTTATGGTAGTAAAAGTGATGATGATGAATGGCGATGTTGGATTCGGATTTATACGAGGCGCCGAGATATATAGACTCTAGTTTAAAAGCACGAAAACGCGCAGCAGCATGACGAAAGCTAATCCCAATATAGAAATAAAGATCACTTACATGCGATAAGTATTTATACAGGGTGATTCGTAAACCGACTGCGGTTCCTTTGAAGAAATGAATAGGCAATTTATCTCACATGTCGTTGCGTTTTGCAGTTGAATTGCCATCAAAGGAGCAACGCAGGGTTTCCTTTGAGCTCAACCGATGCAACAATTATTACAAGGGTGTAGCCTAAGTTGCCTAGGCATGTTATATCGAAGGCGTTCGTTTTGTAAAAATTATCTAATATGTGGCTGAAAGACGAATAGGCAACTTAGTGTGCATATTGTTACGTGACCGAATGCTCCGTCGATTTCATCGATCTGCAACATCTGTTGAAAAGTGTAACAATGGTTGCCTACGTGTTAGGGTGTTTCTTATCTCAAGATGATTTTTTTTTCAAATATCACTCGGTTTTGGTTTTTTAGAGATGAACTTTAAATCAGGTCTCAATCGTACATCCGCGCGCTATTCCTGTTAAAATTGATTTTATGATTGATTCTTGTTCTGGACACTAAAATAAAGAAATTAAGCCCGTATGCCCTTTTCCCGGGGTCCACCCCCAACATTTCAAACGAGTGTATCGTCTTATCTATGGGTCTTAATGAAAAAATTTTCAAACAAAAGTTGTTCCTCAGCACCTAATGTACATTTTCATTTCTTATCAAAATCCATTTTTGAGCCACTCCGGCTCTCCAAATTTAAAAACAAAACATGTTTTTGAGAAAACTCAAAATCACGTTTTCTTCATTTTAAACGAAAAGTTTCGGAGATACGAAAAAAATAGTGATCACAAAAGTATTCAGAATTCAATTTCCTTTCCAATGAGCTCTATTACGACCATTTTCACCAAATTTACCGACAGAGTGAACCTCTCCCCGTTGCTCGTTTTCACAAAACTTGGATCCACAAACAAAATTTGCTCCAAAATGAATTCCGATAATAAATGAAATTATGTATTAGATATCGGAAAACAAAAATCGTTCAATTTTTTTTCGTGGGTCCAACTTTTGAGATAGGTAATGGGGAGGGGAAGAGATCCACCCTGTCGGGAAAAGTTGGTGAAAATAGTCGTGATGAAGCTCATTGGAAAGGAAATTCAATTCTGAATACCTTTTGTGATTACAAATTTTGTCGAATCTCAGAAACTTTTCGCTTAATGAATGAAACGTGATTTTGAAGTTTTCTGAAAATTGTTTTATTTTCAAATGGGGGGGGGGCAGGAGTTGCTCCAAAATGAATTTTGATGATTTTGATGGGAAATGAAAATGTACATTGGGTGCTAAGGAAGAACTTTTGTCTGAAAATTTTTTCATTACGACCGCGACCCATAGATAAGGCAATACACGCGTTTGAAATGTGGGTGGGGGAGGGGATGGACCCTGGGGAAGGGGAGAGAAGGAAAAAGGGGAAAACGAGCTTAATTTCTTTATTTTAGAGTCCAGAACAAGAATCAATTATAAAATCAATTTCAACAGGAATTTCGTGCAGAAGCCTGTTTTTGAACGATTGAGACCTGACTATTTGGAGCCGAGGGGTCATCTTTAAAGAGGTCAAGGGAGTCCTCAAGTTGGGTAATAGGGGCGAAAAAGCACTTTTCCACAGATGCTTTCCCTTTTTGAAGGTTATTATCGCCTAAATCTAAAACATGATGAATTTGGACAAGAATGAATCAATTTGAGTGTGTGGGGCAGAAAGAAGGGGACTAGTGCTTCCAAATCTCAAACATTTTCCAATTTGTGAATTTTCTTGTGATTCAATTTCATATTTTTAAAATGTGTTGAACTGAATAAATTTGGGATGCGAAGGGGAAAAATGTGAGGAAGGGGACTGGAGTATCCAAATTTCGAAAATTTGCTGATTTATTAATTTTTATGTGATGTCAGCATCGAAATTTATTTTGAAGATGTATTTGAGTTAAATATATTTAGGAGAGAGAGGCAAGAATAGATGAGGAAGCAGATTCTTCAAAATTTAAAATTTGTCGATTGGTGAATTCCTGATGATTTTAGCGTTGGAATTTTAAAATTCGGTAGACTGAATAATGGGGGGGAGGGAGGTGCAAAGAACATTGGGTGCGAGGGGGAAAATGGGAGGCGGTGGTCTCCAAATTTAAAAAAATTATTCATTATTAATTTTTTTGTGATGTCTGTATCAAAATTTTAAAAATATGTCAGTCTAAATGAATTTGGAATGTGAAAGGCAAAAATGGGGGGGGGGAGACTGTGGTCTTCAAATTTTGAAAATTTGTGATGACCTATTGATTTTTTTGTGATGCCAGTATCAAAATAAAAAAAATATTGAAAATGTGTTCGGCTGAATAAATTTGAGCTCGCAAAAATTTAGCTACTCACATTTAAATTTTGTAAATTTCTTCTCGTGATATTTGCGTCAAAATCAGAAAAATTGGGTCAAACATTCAAAAAAATTCCTTGAAATGTCTATTTTCATGTAGATATTCATGATAGTTTATAAATAGCAGAGTAACGCTATTTTTTTAAATTTGAAGGCTCCAACCCCCTTTCTCCCATTTTCGCCCCTCACACCTGAAATGAATTTATCCCAACTCATGAAAATTTCGTAGCTGAAATGATGTAAAAAAATTCACAAAAGTGGCTAAATTTTCGAAATTTGGTGATTCCACGCCTCATTTAATCAATTTTTCCCCCGCACCTACTTTTTTATAACTCAACACATTTCAAAATTTCAATACTAAAAAAAAGTTACAAATTGAAAAATTTTTGAAATTTGAATGTTCCAGCCCCTGTACTTCATTTTTGTCCCTTGCATCTCAAGTTTATTTAGTCCAACATAATATTTTTAATTTTTTATACTAGAATTAACATAAATTCACAAATCAGTGAATTTCGAGTCTAGCCTCCCTTCTTCTTCCCTTGTTCTGGCCCTCTTGCCTCCGAATTCATTCACACTTGTCCAAGTTCATAATATTTTTGATTTCAACGATAAAAAATGTTTGAAATCGTGAGAATTTGTGAAAAAGTAGATTTTAGCCATTTCTATCTCATTCGAGGGTCTCCCAACCCCCCTCCCTCTTCAAATGAACATTCGGACTGTTAATCTCTAAAAATCATAATTGAATCATATGTTCAGATTTTGAGTAATATTTAGAGCAAAAAATTTTTTCGTTAAGCATGTTGACCTATGTTAAATCTCATTTAAAAAAAAAAGGTCCGACGCGCATGGTCCCCAATACATATAGGGGGGCTAAAATTTTCGGAATCTCATTTTTTGAGAAAATTGGAGATGAGATCTTTCAAATTTAACAATTGGATTAATGATCATGACCCACCTTACTACGTGTTTCATTCAACGATCCAAAGCCCCAGAATTATTTTGAATCACCCTGTATACATATAAATTAAACGAGGTACTTGCTTCATCGTGAGATATATTTCATTCTGTACGTCCGGTTCGGCCCTTGCAAAAAAGAAACGCTCACGCCATTTCTGCCAACGAACAAACGCAACATATGGAAAAACACTGGTATTTTCCGTTCTATTGAGTCCCTCTACGCTCTGTTATATGTTTTTTAAAAAAGCATATTCGCCCCTTTCCCCTTCTCCCTCCTGACGCGTGGAAAATTACATAGAAAATGTGTACATAATACGTGTTGCGTCCACCATGACGGCCGAGGCTTATACGTAGACGAAATTATCGTTTCGATTTCGCCCCATGTACGTCGAATATATTTATAAAAAGTGCTATTTAGGCGACGCCTGCCAAGAGACCGATATACCTCGTTTGTGTGCTGGTAACTCCCGCTGGGAAATACGCGACGATGAAACATCAGCTCGGAAAAAATTAATGGACTGTGAAAAAAATAATCGCGCGGAGTATGTAATGGGCGATGCGACTACGTGAACGTATTTTTTTTGCGTTGAATTTTATTTGTGTGCTAATTTTTTTCGAGGGAAGAATTTTTTGCATTGGGTGAAGCATCGTTGAGTTGCAAATTTATGGAAAGATTGGGTGGTGGAAATTTTCCTAAAAATTGGGACCGTATTTGACTGTAATAGCTGCGAAAAAATGGACTGAATTTTTTTTCACTCATTATTTTTTGGATTCCGAAAAATAGGAAATTCATTCATTTACCTCGTACTATTTCTTTCATATTCGGCTCATTATTTTCACTGATTCGAGAAAAAATGGACTCGCAATCTGTAAAGTACTTTCCAGCAATTTTTGGCTTTAAATCATTGAAATCTGATGAATAAGAAATGATTTCCTACATATTTGAAAGAACTAAGTATGTTTTTTGAATAGAAAGAAAATTCGTCTATATTTCGAAAATAATCGAGAATTTTAATGAATTGAATTCATTAGCATCAACATGATCAGATCTCGAAAATATGTGAATAATTTTCACCCGGAATTTATGTGTTTTTTTAATATAATTCTTAGAACTTGAATCACTGATTTTAGTTAGTTTCGATCCATCCGAGTTCGATATCCTCAACTTCATCGATTTTAAAATTTGATGATTGTTTTGTTGTTTATTTCGAGGATCAGCCTGTGGTGGTTGACAAATTCCATCAATTTTGAATTCAGCATGTTTTTATCGACCTCAAAAAATCAAGATTCCCTGTCGATTTTAAAATAGGTGTCGAAAATTATCCACTTTTTTACTCGATTTCATTTTAATCGATTATTTAAAAATTTACATATTATATTGAACTCTCCATGGGTATTTCAATTTCTAAAGTTGACCATTCCAAATAATTTTGAAATCAATACAATTCTAGTCAATTTCGAAAGTACGACGAATCGAATTAATTTCAAACTCGATATTATTATAATCGATTTTCAAAAATCGACAATTTACAATGATTTTTCAAAATCGAATTTTTATGTCAAGTTTGAAAAATCAACTGTTTTTAGCGATTTTAAAAAATAGATTATTGGTGACGAGTTTAGAAAATTGATTAATTGACCATTAATATCTTTATCTTTCAGAACATTAACCATTCGCATCGATTTTGCATTATCAGGATTCTCATTGATGTTAAGAAATCGACATTTTTAATTGACTTTAGAAAATCGATCACCCTATTTTTATTGATTTTGGAAATTCAACTATTTTTATCGATTTTATAGAATCGACTATTTTTTATCGATTTGAGAAAATCTATCATCTTTATGGTTTTTCGAACATCGATCATTTTTATCGATTTTAGAAAATCGATTATTTTATCGATTTTAGAAAATTGAGTATTTTTTATCGATTTTAGTATTTTTATCAATTTTAGAAAATCGAGGAACATCGATCATTTTTATCGACTTTAGAAAATCGATTATTTTATCGATGATGCCAAATAGATTATTTTATCGATTAAGTATAAAAAATCCATTATTTTTATCGATTTTAGAAAATTTCTTATTTTTATCGATTTTAGGAAGTCGAGTGTTTTTATCGATTTTAGAATTTCAACTATTGTTATCGATTTTATAGAATCGACTATTTTTTATCGATTTGAGAAAATCTATCATCTTTATGGTTTTTCGAGCATCGATCATTTTTATCGATTTAAAAAAATCGATTATTTTTATCGATTTCAGAAAATTTGATTATTTTTATCAATTTTTGAAAATCGAGGATTTTTATCGATTTTGGAAATTCGACTATTGTTATCGATTTCAAAAAATCGATCATCTTTATTGTTTTTTGAACACTGATCATTTTTATCGATTTTAGAAAATTAACAATTGTTATCGATTTCTGAAAACCGAGTATTTTTATCGATTTTGAAAATTCGATTGTTTTTATTGATTTTTAAATGTGAATAACTATAGTCCGTACAACGAAAGAAGGCACTTTTCCCCTACGTTCTCCCACCACAAAATTTGAAAATGTTGAGTTGTGATTGGACGAAATTTGAAATCAACGTGCGTCGTTGGTTTCCGCGTTACGATTCGAGTAGGGGAAAAGTGCCTTCTTTCGTTGTACCGACTATAGGTACCTACTATTACTAATTTGAAAAAATTATTAAATCATTGTTTTTGAACTGGATAAAATTTTATTTTTTAATTAAGTGCATAAATCAACATGTTCTTATTGATTCTGAAACAGTAATAAAACCGATTTCCAACTCGATACATCGGAATATTCTTATTAAATTTTCAAAATCGTCAATTCTAATTAGTTTTTTAAAAATGTGAGTCTAGATATAGAAACCACCATTGGGGTGTCAAAAATTGATTTTTGAGTGGACAGTGATTTTGAGCATTTCATAAAAAGTAGAATCAAGGGCGGGGAACCTCAACTCAAAAACCAATTTTTGACTTAAGAGTGATTTCTATATCCAGCCTCACATATAGATAATTTATACAGGTAGGTGGGTACTAGATAGATATACTTACCTCATTTAAAATCTTAAAACCTAATTCTGAATATTTTAAAATCCACTTTTCTGCATTTTTAAAACTAGCTTTTCTCCATAAAATTTTCAGAATTAAAATTCGATTTTTCATTCAAACTCTATAATCAACTAGGTATTCATTCGATTCACTCGAATAATGCTAAATTTTTGATGACCTCAAAATCGCAAGTCAACGATATCTGTAAAATTTTAATTCTAATCGATATTAATGGGCGACAATTTCCAAATTTCATGACCCCAAAATTGCAATTCAAAATTTAACATCGTGAAATTTTCATTTTAAACCAATACCAATCGTCGTCATTTTCAAAAATACTTCAAAAAACACCTTTACTCGTGCTTCTATATTAAAATGCTAAAAACGAATCCATTTCGCAACGTAAAAAAAGAACAAACATTCGACTAAATGAAAAGAATACTTTCACAAAAATCAACAGGTAGGTCGTGCTTAATTAAAATTCAGTTCCATCGAGACTTCCCCAAAAAGTCACGACATCGAGCCACGTGGCTATCAAACGAATCTCCCATTTGTAAATAGGTAATTTGACGAAACACCCTCGCTGTAACCCCTTTATTCATCTACCAAATAATTCATTATCGCGAGTTTCCGCCGAAAAACTCGCCTCCCTGTAATTACTCGGATTCGGTATCGAAACGTGGAAACCAATTCGTCTGGTATTTTCAATTTTTAAAACCTACTGTGTCCGAATTACGGTCACGAAATCTAGAAAAATAAAGCCATTTCGTATCGATACTCCGGGCTAAAAAAAATTCTAAATTGTTCAATAATAATTTCAAATTTCCCAATACTTCCGAATACAAAAGCTTCGTCGAAATACTCGGAATACCGATTGATGTAACAAGTCTCGAAAGTTTTATGGTAAGCCGGCTGCCGGATTCGTTATTGGCTATTCGCAAGAAAACGTGATTTGCAAATGTAACAAGTTTTTGGCCGCAAATTTCATAAATATTTTACGTTCGTCTGCGTGTACAGAAAACGCGCATCCGAGCGGCGGCTTTACGACTAATTGAACGAGTAACTTGGCTAATTAAAACTAAACTTCTAAACTACCTACGAGACTCGTATCCGATGCTCGATTTACGACGCGACGCGTTCGCTCGTTCGTATTTACGGCGAATCGTATAGGCAATTTTACTTGCTCGGTTACCTCTCTTCACCGGCACGTCGAACACATCGCATCGATTGTGCAAGATATTCGCTGACGCCCGAGCTGTTCGGTATCTCGTCTCGGGTACCCTCATCTAACTAATTTTATTCGCCTTTTAATAATTAAAATTAAATTATACACGCGTCAGATAATATAATTTGACGACTTAAAAGCTGCTCAGACGATGCGATTAGAAGATGACGAGACATGGCGAAATTAATTTGCTACCGTGTGCCTAACTGCCTGTGTTTAAATACATTTGCAACTCGAAACGACTGCGACATCGACACCTCGGACTAGTTGATTTCTACACTATTAACATTTTCATTCCGTTTTAATACCCGTTCTATTTTCGAACACCGTCGAACTCGCTTCGAGCGAGCTTATTTGCCATCCCACTCGGCTTCTTTGAACTCGACGTCCTTCCACGCGGATTTCCATCCCGGTTAAATTTTGCCTTTTTCGTCGTCAATTTTTTCCCATCGAAAATTTTCCCTCCGCATTCGTTTAATATTTCATCGCCAATTTCCGAACTAACTTATTCCACCTCCGCTGTCGTTCGCGTTTTCCAATATATTTTCGAATATTCGCCATCCACGAGGAAGAAAAAAAGACGACACGGTTTACACGTAGGTACGTACACGCCTCTTCGAGCTTCGTTTCTACTCGTAACCTAGTATACCTTTTTGAAGTCTTGGGCGAAATTCCCCCTTTCTCTTTTGTCTTCTTTTCTTCATCGCGGAAAAAACTTGTCTTTCTTTTTGTTTTATAGTCTCGAGTTTTCCACTCGAAAGGAGTGCTTCGCGTTGGTATACCTTTCCAGACATTTCGATATGTACGGGCGCCTTTTTTTCATGCGGGCCGAGCCAAGGGTATGGTGAAAATTTCACCTTTTAAGAACGTTCGTCAATTTATCGCTGGTACGGGGACGTGCATGACAATTTGTTCAATGTTATACGTATGCTGCGATATTTTCCATACGGTAGCATATTTTTCCAATTATATTATGGATTTTCATACGGCTGAATTTTTTTCTCCGTTTTGTTCTTTTCCTCGAGGTGTTTATCGAATGAAATTTATTATCAATTGAAATGATATATTTTGTCGTGTCGTCGAACGTTTGAAGATATCCAGAAGCGATTGGAAGCAATGTTATTGAGATTGTTTTCAAGTGGAAATGTAATTTTGTCAACTGCCTGCTATTTTGTTTGATTTTTCAAAACGTGGGAAAATGTCGAGATACGTACGAATTGAGTTGTAACTTTGTCAGCACAATAAACATAAAAATCAGAAATTACCAGTATTTTGCTATAAACCACCTAGTTATTGGTAAATTACAGTAAATCTTCAGGAATTACCGGTATATTACCAAAATTACTGATAAATTACCAAAATTATCGATATATTACCAAAGAGTTCCCGAAATTACCACTAAATCATATAAATTAATGGTAAAGTACCTGAATTACCGGTAAATTACCGGTAAATTACCTGAATTACTGGTAAATTACCTGAATTACAGGTAAATTACCCAAATAACAGGTTAATTTGCCTGAATTACCGGTGCATTACCTGAATTACCGGTGAATTACCGGTAAATTACCGGTGAATTACCGGTGCATTACCGGAATTATCGGTACATTACCTGAATTACAGGTAAATTATCTAAATTACAGGTAAATTAGGTAAAATACCTAAATTACTGGTAAATTAGGTAAAGTACCTAAATTACCGGTTATTTGTCTAAATAAGCGGTAGTTTACCAAAAATACCGATTATTTACCCAAATAGGTAGCGATAATTTACCAAAATATGTAAGTGATTTACAAAAATTTTAAAGAATCGGTAATTTACCATAAGTATCAGGTATTATGAGTCGATAACAAAAATCGACTAACAAAAAACGAACAACAAAAATTATCGGTAAGTTACGGAAAACTGTCAATAATTTACGGGAAAATACCAGTAATTTACGGTAATTTAATGGATGATTTATTGAAATGCGAGTAAATCGTGGAAAACATCGTGTCTTTCAAAGTGTAATAATGTAAACAAATGAGATCAAAATTTGGCAACCTCCATATTAGGGCCAAAAAATTTGGTGACTTAGGTACCAAAAGTTAAGACCAAATTTTCAAGACCAATCTAATCGTTAAATGTTGATCAAGTTTACAGAAATATTGATTTTTTTTATTATTAACACTTTTCAATTCTTTAAATTGCCAAAAAATGTAACTTCAAGATTTTTTTGTTTAAATCGATAAAAATCAGGGAAAGAAATTGCTGTGAGCCGGGACATAGAAACCACTCTTAGGGGTTAAAAATTGGTTTTGAGTTGACTCTGATTTTGGACCTTTCAGACGGGGTAGAAATCATAGGCGTAGCTGGACCTTCTGAGTCGGGTGTGCCAAAACTTTGGGGTTTGGGGCCCTCCAACAAGATCAAAAAAAGTACCTGTCCAAATTTTTTTATCAAAATACAAATGGGTAATAACGATAAAATCAAAACAAAATCAGAAAGTACAGACTAAAGTATAATAATTCTATTTTTTTTCGATATTTACTTTGCTGGCTTGTTCTAATTTTAGAACAATATTTTTGACTGTTGGTGAAAAAATTAAATAGGATATGATATTGCATAAGCGCACCCAGAAATTATCTAAGGGAGGGGCTCAGAATGCGGAAGAAATAGGTGAAATTTCGATGAAAAAATTTGGTAATTTGTTATTTCAGTGGCGCTGGCGTGCCATGACGTGGTCAGGGTATTTTCAGTACGTTGATAATTCATTAACGGATTTGAGCCAAGTAAAATTAAAAAATCACGGAATTTCTGTTATTTTTCACAAATTTTTCAATCAAAATTTGATTTATTCTGATAAAACTGGGAATTGATTGAGAAATCACTGATTTTTGACCGAAAGATCAATGAAAAATCATCAATTTTCAAAATAGAAGGACGAAATATTGCCCGAGCGAAGCGAGGGCGATTTTTGTTTTGTAAATTCATGTTTCAAAAAAAATTCACAATTTCGTTATAAAAAAATCTCCTGTCCAACCTTAAGGGAGGGGCTCGAGCCCCCTGAGCCCCCCGTTCGGTGCGCTTATGGGATATTGCATAAGGACACATTAGCGAATTTTACAAAAAAAATTATCCCTGGTCTGAAAAAAGTAGGGTGTGCCAAGGCACACCCGGCACACCCGGCAGCTACGCCTATAGGTAGAATCAAGGGGGAACCTCAACTCAAAAACCGATTTTTGACCGGGTGGTTTCTTTATCCAGGCTCAGATAGTTTAAGAATCTATGAAAATCGCATCGAGAATAGAGCCCAAAATTGGTAGCATTTATCAATTAATCAAAATTAGGAGCTTGTTTTTCAAGATTAATAGAAGTACATAATTACTTTTCTAAATTTTTATTTTGTTCAAAATTGAATGGACTTATCGAAGGTTCAATATCAATTGGATTTATCAACTCATGTAATGGGATAAAATGATATCGAGTTAGAAATCAATAGAATTCATCAATTTTTCGAAGCCGATTAAAAGAACATACAAATGCATGTAGTGTGATATTTCAAAATCGATAAAAAGTGTTAGTTTTTTGTAATGAAATGTTTTGATTATTTGAAATCAGTAGGTAGGTAATGTTAATTAAGTTAGGTATTTAAAAAGTTGAATCGAATTCAAAATCCCTCAGACCTGTCAATATCTCAAAAACGATAGATATAATTATTCGATTTTTCGAAATTAATAGAAAATTTCGATGCCTCAAAATCATTAGAAAATTTTAATGCTTCAAAATCGATTACAATTGCAATCAATTTTTAAAATTTCCATCGATTTTTCAAAATTTTGATTCATTAGGTAATATTTTTCAAAATCAATAGAACTTCTCTATTTTTCAAAATCAGTTAAAATTTTTAATTTTTCAAAATCGATAGAAATTGACGATTTGAAAAAAACAACTTATCAAAATAGTCAATTTTGAGAAAATCTGTCAAAATAGTAAACTTGGAAATCGAATTGAATTTTATCGATTTTGAAATCCATTAGATTTGTGCATTTTTCAAAAACTGTAAAAATATTACCTACCTAAGAACCTACCTATAAAATTTTAAATCTTCAAAATCGATAGAAAATTTGATTTTACAAAATCAATTACTTACAATTTTAATCAATTTTTCAAAATCGACTGAAATTTCGATCGTTTTTTCAACATTTTGATTCCTTAGAATCAAATAAAATTACAATTTTTCAAAATCAATAGAAATTGTCGATTTGAAAAAATAAAAACCTATCAAAATAATAAATTTAGAAATCGTATTGAATTTTATTGATTTCGAAATCCATCAGGTTTCAAAATCGGTAAAAATATTCGATTTTTAAAATACATTGGAAATTTGATTTGTCAAAATCGATAGAAAATTTTGATTATTCAAAATCGATTACAATTTCGATCAATTTTTCAAAATCGACTAAAATTTTGATCGATTTTTCGACATTTTGATTCCATAGAATCGATTAAAATTCCAATTTTTCAAAATCAGTAGAATTTTCTCTCGATTGTTCAAAATCAATTAAAATGTTTAATTTTTCAAAATCGATAGAAATTCTCGATTTGAAAAAGTAAAACTTTATCAAAAAGTCAATTTTAAAGAAATCAATCAAAATACATAGTAAATTTTGAAATCATATTAAATTTCATCGATTTCGAAATTGATTCAATCAGGGAAACCCGATTCAAAATCGATCCATTCAGAGGCCTTCCGACCGGGGGGGTGTGGGGGGGTGTCTCACCCCCCAAGCATTTTCCAGTTGGAAAAGTTGGGTGAAGTTGGCAAAAAGTTGGCAGAAAAGCCCAAGTGATAAAAATTGAGAAAGTTGTGAAATATTGAAATTTGTGAGTTGGGAAAATTGGACAGTTGGGATTAATTTTTTTGATGAAAAATAATAAATAAAATGGTTATTTTAAAAGTTGGAAATCAACAAAATTTTAATTTGTTCCAACTCAAAATTGGTAACTTTCCCAACTCGAAAATGGTAAATTTCCAGACTCAAAATTGGTAATTTTCCCAATTCAAAATTGGTAATTTTCCCAATTCAAAATTGGTAATTTTCCCTACTCAAAATTGGTTATTTTTCCAACTCAAAATTGGTCGTTCTCCCAAGTGATGAGTAAAAATGTCAGTTGGGACGATTGGTATTTATTTTTTAAATGAAAAATGAATAAATAAAATGGTTACATATTTTTAAAGTCGGAAATCAACAAAATTTTCACTTATGAGTTGGGAAAATTAGTCATTTTCCCAACCTTTTCCAACTGAAAATTGATCATTTTTCCAGCGAAGAATTAAACCGTTGTAATAAATGTTTTTTTAACGAAAAAAATGATTAATTATATTGCATTTTGAAAATTTTCACTCGTCAACCAAAAAATTTTTATATAGTTGTACTTGTAATTTATTTAAAAGAGATTTTTTCGCATTTTTCTTCAAAGTTAGGTATTCCAAATAATTTCATTGTTCTTATTCTCCTTAAACTTATTTTTGATATTTGAAAATCCAATTTTTCAAAAGCTTCGGCCTCGCTACGCTCGGCCATGATATATTTCTGCTTTAATCATTTCAAAGTAGAAGCAGTCGATTTTTCATTAAAGTTTATTCTTCCAAAACACTATTTTATTGCACATTCAATTTGAGAATTTATAAAATTTTCGCCCTCGCTTCGCTCGGGCCAAATCAATTTTTTTTTCATTTTGAAAAATCTAACGGGAAAGTTTTTAAAAATTATTTCATTTAATCAATTTTTCTAAAACTTGATTTTAGAACCTTTTTAATGAAGTAACTTCACGTTTTGATTTCTAAACATGATTTCAAGTTTTTAATTTTTCTCAAAGTTGATTTTTATTTTTAGAATAGGTATACTTTTAGGTTCAATGGTTCAAGTAAGATATATGTAGTTAAGCAGGGTCTCACCTAAAGAGGCAGAGGGCGCAAGTAAGTTCTCAGAACGATTTTTTTGAGGACCTCCTTTCAGAAATCATAATCCAAGACTGAAATTACTCCCCAAAATCACGATCCAAATCATAATTCTTCAACCCATCCCTGAAATTACCTCCCAAATAAAAAATTTTGAAAAACTTCGGCCTCGCTGCGCTCGGCCTTACTGTATTTTTTCTTTTCATGATTTTAAAATACTTAATTCAAATCCTACAAAAGTGATTTTTTTCGTATTTTTCCTCAAAATTATTTCAACTACTTTAATTACATTCTATCTTCTTAAAACTCATTTTCGATGTTTAAAAATCAAAATTTTCAAAAGCTTTGGCCTCGTTGTGCTCGGCCTTATCATATTTCTTTTGTTAAAGTTGAAGCAGCCAATTTTTCGTTTTAGTTTATTAATTCAAAATTTTGTTTTATTGCACCTTAAATTTGAGGTTATCTAAAATTTTCGCCCTCGCTTCGCTCGGGCCAATTTCATTTCTCTCATCGACTATTCATATTAAAGCTACTTTAAGTACAAAATATTTCTTATTAAATTTTTAATTTTCTTGAAATTTTTCACCCTTGCTTCACTCGAGACAACTAAGACAATTTCAAAGGGGTTTTCATTTACAATGAAATTGGCCAGGGAAAAAATTTGAGATTGTAACATTTTTTTGTTATTATTATTTTTGAATCTGTTTTTATATGTACCAAAAAAGTGGTAATTTCTATTCCTAAATAAATTTTTTAAATGAATATTGCTTCCGCAATGTGTTGAGAAAAATTAGCACTGGTATAATTTTTTAAGAAATCAATTGGCAAATTTGGAAAAATTAGTTGGCAAATTTAAAAAAATTAGTTGGAAAATTTGAAGCTCTCACCCCCCCAGAGCATATCTCTTCGAAAGGCCTCTGGATCCATTATTTATTTGATTGATTTGATTGGTTACAGATTTATCAAATTTTTGAAATTGTATCAAGCACAGAGAAATTTAGGATCTAAACAACATAAAAATCGAATAATTCCAGAAAATAGTTTTTTTTTCAAATTGTGACATTGTGTTTTGGGCAGCAATTAATTCAATTTCTTAAAAATTTCGACCTCATTTTAAATTATGAATTTGCATATTTTGGAAACTATACTTAGAGATTGTATTCTATTTGTTCAAAAAACCAAATTATTTTCCATAACAAGATACTAAAATAAGTATGTAGATATCTTGTTAGGTACTCAAATCTCAAAACTCAACCTGAGAAGAATTTTCTACCCGTCGAAAACTTTTCAAACAATGGGATTTTTTCAAATCACCCTGTAAACATTTGGAGGACATTACGATTCGAATTTAATCTCGTATCCGGCTCAGAGAAAGTATGCCGGGCAGCATTCGGCTGGAATAATTTTAAGCTGAAATCGCGGCCACTGAATCGTTGTTCTTAATCCGTTCACGTATTTAAAAGGGATCTAGTGTCGGAGAAAGGTTTATAATAACGAGATAAATCAACCATGGTTTGTTCGAGCTACCTTTATGAAAGCATTTCCAAATGAAAACATCTCATAGAGCCGAGCAGCGTTCAAATTACGCGTATTTAAAAATCGCTCGAGCAGCTTGAAACTGCTAATGAGCTCGTTATTATGATATAGGACATAGCTCCAGTTGACGACTGGTATTGTCGACGAATAAGGCAGAAATGAGCCGAGACAATTAGACAAATATTTCATTCGAGGCTGAAAGCTTAACGAGTATATTTTTTCGTTTTCAAAATACCCTTTAACCTTCGGCACATAGCCCAAGTACGCTCACGTTCCGTTCATTTGGTGAATTTTTCCTCACGTTTGTCTTCGCGATCTCGAAAAATAAGCCGAGAGATAGCACGGATGCTTTTTGTCGACATTGCGACGCGACGATTCGCGCAGGGGTATAATTTTAGAGGTAATTTTTAGCCCGCCGGGTTGCGTCCGTTTCCAGAAAAAACCGGAAAAATCCAGTTTTGGGTAATTACGCGGTGTACGTTCGTGCTGCGAAGTAGGGTGTCATTCGTAGTTCGTAGTTTCCAGATTCGATCGTCGGTTCGCGAGTATCCGCGTGTCACCCGACAACAGCGAAGGGAGGGATCACGTGTCGTGACCAAGTTCCAAGTCTGGTATCTTCGGTTATTCCCGGGAAATACCGAGAGGGGGTGCGAGGTGCTTTTCCAAAATACCCTAGCTGCGTTCTATACTTATTGCCGAGTTTTTCCAAAACATTCGACGGCGGTTTCGCGACGTAAAAGAATTTTATTTTTATTCGCCCAAAGTTATTACGCTGTTTGGAGAAATCACGACAATGGTGTTTATCGTGACGTGATGCTGAAAAAAAATAATTTAATCACTGTTGTACAATAATCTGATAAAACGAAATGACGACGTATCTTTATATCGCCTTGTTCATTACAAAACCCTCGACGGAATCGTAATATTTTTCCGGAGAAATTTCCTATTTGAAAATAGCCCGACAATCGAATTACGTCGATATTTTTATCGAACATATGCTCGTAGAAATCTTTTTCAAATTATGGCGTAGATTTTTCTGTCAAGCGGTGCGAATGTACAATTCACAATGCCACGTTGAAATAGGACGATGAAAAAAAGGGTGAAAATTTGTCGAAAATTGCTTTTTAAAATGGTATAATGTCTCATAATGAATTGCCAAGTATTGATACTATTGTCAAATAGATCGAGGATGAGATTTGCGAATTTTTTCAAAATTTTATTTGGCCAAGATTTTAACTGGAATAATTGACAATTTAAAACTTTTTTTTTTCATGTTTTTAGATTCTAATTAGGAGAAATAATATTGATGAAAAATATTTCAAATGGATAGGTTCATAGAATGAATATTGAAAAACTGTTGTACCCCTTCCCCCGGGCACTGTAAATCTATGGTTTTCATTTTTTGATCATATTTTTTCGAGAAGTCAAATTTATAAGAAGAATCGAAATGTTTTATAAAAATCTGTAAAAAAGGTGTTTTGAAACCCTTGAATATTAAAAAATTTGAATTTTGTGAGTCGAACCATCAAATTGTTGAACCAGCTCCATTTCCATTTCGGCACTTGTACTCCTGAAAAGTATGTACCTATTAGAATTAATTTTTAATGTTATTTAGGCAGAAAAATAATTTTAAGGAAATTCGATTCAAATTTCCAACGATTCGTGATTCAAAAATTTGTATGAATATTCGAGATAGTGTCTCAAATTTCTTGTTATCATGAGCTCTTTTGTTTTTTTTTTAAATTTACATTTTGAATAGAAAAAATCAAGAAATGCCAGCTGAATTAAGAATTGTATTTCGATAGGAATATTCAGCACTCCAATTTTTTCTTTAATACGAGGTAATTACCTAGTGTATTAAATTTTGAAAATGTAGAAAAATTTTGATTTGATGATTTACTTCTTGAAAACTACCAAGGTATTTCATTGCAAAATTATCTTCTTATAATCCTCATAAATAAACTTTCTGGATAAAATAAATATTATGCCATATTCAATTAAAATTTTATTAATTTTTTCAAAAAATTTGATACAAAGAGATTTACATGTAATTTACAAGTAATTATCAAGAATTACTGGTGATTTACTGGTCGTTACCTGTCATTACCGATAGTTTACGAGTAATTACCAATCATTACTGGTAATTCACAGCCCAATGACCGGGTATTTCTAGTGATTGACAGAATGATTCCTAGTATGTTAACAAGGCTGAAATTGAACAGAAAAAGAAAATGCATCAGGCACGAGATATAAAAATAATGAATTAGAGAATCTGTTCTGTTTGACTTTGACTCATGTGAGTCTTTAGATACCAATTACCACAAAACATGAGTTTTTCCCAAGTCTGTATTATTTTCAAAATTTATTTCAACTCTTTTAATTTTTTCTCTTTTTCTTTTTACAAATTCAAAATCTATATTTCAATTCTCAATGAAATTTTTTCTCAATTCCAAAATTTCATCTCTAGATTTTTTCATTTCCCAATATTTTTTCCTAGTGGTTTTTCAAATTCTAACTCCAAGTTCAATAAATTTTTTCCCCAACTCCAGTTCCTTTTCAAAAATTTTTCGAACTCTGGTAAGTACGTAAATGAGTAAGTAAGTATTTCGTCTGTTTTTCTCATATTTTTTTGACTAGAATTTTCCTCAAAATATTTTTCAATCCAAATTTTTTAGAGTTACAAATTTTAAGATTGAAAAAATTATGAGAAAATTTGAGTTAGGTAGATGCAATTTAAAAAAATTGAGAATTTGAAATTTTTAAAATTTTTAGGAATGAAGAACTGAATTTTTAGAGTTGACACTTGACATTTGAGAAAAAATTTCATTGGAGTAGAAAAATTTTCAAAATTGAAAAAATTGCAGTAAATGAAAAAATTTCACAGCTGAAATAAGAGTTGAAAAAATTCTAAAAAGTAATTTGTACCGAGAAAACCATTGAGGATTATGGTGTAAATTTAGCCGTCGGTCAATTGGCGTTATTATACCAGTGCCTATCCGTCAGTAAAAACCAGAAATTTGTGGAGTAATCACTTTTCTTTCACCAATCGCTCAAACTTTTTAGTATCAGTTCACAGAGTAATGTCTTTCTCTGGGAATTTACTGAATCGTTACCAGTAGGTATTTATCGAGTTATTACCACTAATTTGCTTACTCGATAATTTCTTTTACTGTACATTACTAGGTAATTTCTCGTAAATTACCGAGTAATTTCTCGTAAATTACCTCGTAATTCCTCGTAAATTACCTCGTAATTCCTCGTAAATTACCTCGTAATTCCTCGTAAATTACCTAGCAATTCCTCGTAAATTACCGAGTAATTTCCTCGTAAATCATCGAGCAATTTTTCGAAAATTTCTGGCAAATCACCGAGTAATTTTTCGTAAATCAATCATCGAGTAAATTTCTGGGAAAATTATCAAGTAATTCCGAGTAAATTGCCGAGTAATTCTTCGTAAATCATCGAGTAATTTTTCGAAAATTTCTGGTAAATGACCGAGTCACTTCTGGTAAATAACCGAGTAATTTCTGGTGAATTACCGAGTAATTTCTCGTAAATTGCCGAGTAAGTTTTGGTTAATCAATGAGTAATTCCTCGTAAATTTCTGGGAAAACTATAGAATAATTTCTCGTAAATCACCTTGTAATTCTTCTTAAATTACCGAGTAATTTCTCGTAAATTACCGAATAATTTCTGGTAAATTACCGAGTAATTTCTGGTAAATTACCGAGTAATTTCTGGTAAATTACCGAGTAATTTCTGGTAAATTACCGAGTAATTTCTGGTAAATTACAGAGTAATTTCTGGTAAATTACAGAGTAATTTCTGGTAAATTACCGAGTAATTTCTGGTAAATTACCGAGTAAGTTTTGGTCAATCAACGAGTAATTTTTCGTAAATTTCTGGGAAAATTATCGAGTAGTTTCTCGTAAATTACCTTGTAATTCCTCGTAAATCATCGAGTAATTTTTCGAAATTTTCAGGTAAATGGCCGAGTAATTTCTGGTAAATGACCGTGTAATTTCTGGTATATTACCATGTAATTTCTCGTAAATTATCGAGTAAGTTTTGGTCAATCACCGAGTAATTTCTCGTAAATTTCTGGAAAAATTATCGAGTAATTTCTCGTAAATCACTTTGTAATTACTCGTAAATTACCGAGTAATTCTCGTAAATCATCGAGTAATTTTTCGTAAATTTCTGGTAAATTATCGAGTAATTTCTCGTAAATTATCGCATTACTTCTCGTAAATTATCGAGTGATTTTTCGTAACCTACTCAGTAATTACATACGTACTTCAATTATTCTCAAACGAATCAAAGAAATGAAAGCATCTAAGTAATTTATGGTGTATTCACTATTCACTACTAATTTAACTGTAAATTTAAACCTGATAACCGGTAAATCACCGTAATCGTTTAATTAACTACAACCACCGATAATTTACCGAGCCTAGAAAAAATTAGATTCAGCGAACACGGGCAATTTCGTAACGATTTTTACGCGAAATATCTCACGTGTCGATAAATCATTTGGAAACAAATTCCGGGTTATTTTTCCTCGTCGAAGATATTTCGCAGGTAAATCGAGGCTAATTTTTCGGCATTTTATCAAAATTACAATCTCCACGATAAAAGTCCTACCGCGTAATTCGAAGACAAATACTCGATAAATTTGACTAGAATTTCGGGACGAATTACGTGTTAACGGGTCATTATCTCGGCAATTTTGGCAAACCTCGGTCGTCGCGCCGCCATCCCAGTCGCGACCGTAAGAGTATTCCCGACTGGGCGAATTTTCTGTCGTAATTCACGGTAAACGGCGCGGCGCGAAATCACCCAAGCGAGTAGTTCAGAGCGAAAAAAATATCCATACTATGGAGCGTAATGGAATAACGCGCGGAGAACGTTTTCCGTGATTCTTGTTTCTGTTTGTATTTTTTTTCACTTTTAACGATGACGATGGCGCCGTTATGCAAAATATCGCGCGAACGATAAATTCGTAGCCCCACGCGAGTACACGATGCGATGTCAGAGAGTCTATGGTATGCCAGCGTTGAGTACCGTGGTGCACGTTTACGAGGTATATAGGTACAAAGGAAGGAGTGTAGAGGTACATGACGTGGCGCTGCAAAGTTAAAAGCTATAAGCCACTACGCATCGAGTAAAACAATAAATTAGGTAAAAGTTTACACGGCGAATGCCGAGTCGGCGTATTTTTTTATTACGAGGAGTAGGCTGGGCATAGGCGGTTAACAGCTCGACGATGATGCTCGGATACGACGTCGTAATACCCGAAACCGAAACGAACCAGGCTGAATATACGATCGGTAGTTTTGAACTGGGAGGTGCCGACTAGTCGCCGTTTTATCCTCGTGTTTAGATAATATCGCATCGGCTCTCGTATGTGGGTTTATAGCGTGTATAAGAAAAAGATTTCCAACGGAGACGATGAGAAAAGAATAAGAAGAGCGTTTGAACAAGAAACAACCGCGCTGATGGTAGAGAGCAAGCAGCAACGGCAAGTTGTGCCGAGCTAAGGCAAGACGAGCGTGAAGTTCGACGTGAGCAAGACGCAGACAGAGAGAGTATATTTAAAACGAATCGACGAAAGGAGGCTTTTAAAATTACTACGTCAAAGAAGCTACTACGCTACGTACGATTCGGGGGCCAAGTGTAACGCAGCTTTAGCCTTTTATTTACACAAAAAGCGAGCATAATAGATTTTTAGACGGATTTACTTTCTGGTCGACCTGTCAAAAGAACAGCCAAGCTACTACCGTCTAGCAATGTGCTAGAGAAGTAGTTGATAATATGAATTTATTGTCATGAGTTCACTTCCAGGAGCCCATTTTCCAACATATCTAATCCATAAATCAAGAGCTGAGAGTCAAAATTCACATTATCCACCATGAGAGATTTCGAGAAAAACTGTTAATGAGGTTTAAGAATAGGATTCTCCAAAAAAATGTTTTCGATCTCCCGGCTATCATTAAATGAGAGAAAACGAATGGAAAATATGAGTTTTGTCTCAAACATATATTTTTTCAACACTTTTTCAACTTTTACAGAAAAATTTTGTAGAACTAAAGTTGCAGAGTTTAAAAAAATAAATATTTTTTGTCTCTTGACATTTTTGTCCTAGTTCAATCGTTTTCGAGTTATGAACCAGTTTCGAAGTCATTCCAAAATTAATGCATTTCGAAACAGGTTCATAACTCGAAAACGATTGAACTAGGACAAAAATGTCAAGAGACAAAAAATATTCATTTTTTCAAACTCTAAAACTTTTGTTTCACAAAATTTTTTGTAGCTGCCAAATGTGAATTTTAATTCCAATCCCATGTGATTTTCTCTCTGAAAAGGGTGGTACCTATAACAAAAAAAAATAAAAATACGAGATTTTAGAGTATGTAGTACTTCGTCAGAATCAGTCATGAAAACTATTTTTTTTTGGGGGGGGATAACGTGAGTTTTGACTCTCAGCTCTTCAAATATCCGATTGTATAGGTACCTACCGAATGTTTTATAACTTGAGCACACCCTTCAACTCAGTCGTGAGCAAAATTACCGTACTTGTTTGTCTGCCCTTTGAAATGTAGAGGTTAAAATCTGATTATTTGGTGAAGTATAGGAACAGAGTACGCGATTTCAGATTTATGTAAGAAAGGAATTTTGGGTCTAAGAATTAAAAAAAAAAAAACTCGTATAATACACACCCACTATGATTGTGGATTGAATTTATATTTTTTTCCACAAAATAATTTGCATGAATTTCTATACGAGTTTCAATAAATTGGACTTCGACAGTTTCAATTCCTTTTCTGATTTTGTCCTTTTTGTCCCGAGGATCAGAAAATTTTCATGTCTGAGTTCATTTTGGTTCACTACACTGGCAGGAGAAATATATTTTGGAATCTTCAATGAAACATTCGGAATGAAAGAAAATATGTAATACAAAAAGAAAATACTTGTATTGAGATTGGAAGTACAAAAAAGACCAAAATAGGAAAAGACTTTCATCAACAATCCCTAATCCGTAAAGGGGAGGGGATGTGAGTAAATCACAAGAAATGTTGGTGTTAAAACGTTTGATACGTCTCCAGAATCGATCTAAAATTTTCAAATAAGTACCTATTAAAATTTCTAGTGCACAATTGCACATACTTAGTTCAAGAATGGAAAACCGGTTCATTCACACTTCATTGACTTGGAAAAATCTAATTCCGTGTCCACAAAAAGTCCAAATTGATGTAGTAGGCGATCTTCTGGGAATGTGTATTTATACTGAGTATTCTACATCGATATGAGGGGGAAAAGGAGAAGGAAGAGGAATGACTTTTCTGCATGATTTTTAAATTTTTAAAAGACCATAGTTTTAATAATTTTAGCTGAATTTTTCGGTTTCTATTTTTAAAAGAACTGGTCAAAGGAGCAAAGAAAAAGTGTCTAGACTTCAAATCGATCTAGCAAGAATTTCAGCTCTCACTTTACTCATACTCTGTTAATTGGCTTTATGCCCATAAAAAAAGAATTCGAAAAAATTCTACTGAAAATGATTGGAGCATGAATGTTTTTACCACCAAAAAAGTACCATGTTGACATCTACAAATATGTATTTATCAAAGCATTTCAGAAAAACATTTGATTCGTGTTTTTTTAAATTTTCAAATAAAAAATTGATTTTGATTTTTTTTTGTCTATTGAATTTGGAACTATAGTGAAATTATCTCAATATAAATATTTTCCCCCAGAAAAATAATTTGCAGTAATTTTTTTATAGGGTGGGGGAAAAATCTCGCCGGAGGCTCCAGAATTGCCAAAAATAAAAAAAGATGACCGATAAATTCGACCATTTTCAATGAATACTCAGTATAGTTTTTTTTTTCAAAATTTTGAAAATTGGTCGACGAAATATTCGTGATATCTAGTTAAAAATCACCGGGATTTTGTTAATGTACTCAAAAGAAGGAGGAATCAATAATCAAATAATACTCGAAGGAATTTCTCCGCCTGCCTTCGGGAGGAATACAAAAGTAGCGCGTTATCTAAGTTGCCTATCGAATTCGCCGTAAATACATACTAATATGCTCACGTCTGTCGCGTATTTACGGCGAATCGATTATGCAATTTTATTAACATGATTTTTTCTTCGACTATGATTAGTATTTTTCAATTGAAAACAAACGCGAGAAAGATTTTAATTTTCAGTTTAATTTTTAATTACCGGAGAGAAGGCGACAATATAATTTTTAGCTGCCCTACTTGATTTTCATGTCTTGTGATGAAATTCGAAAAAACTGAGAAAAAATCAAAATCTCACCGGAGGCTTTAAAATATCTAGAAAAATGATAAAATTTGATTTCAGCGTGCTGATAATTTTAGTGCAGAAAACGTTTTTTTCTTCTTTCTTCAAAAACATCACCTTTTTGCTAAAAATTTACCATTTTCAAATGTTTTTAAATTCGTCAAAAATTGAAAAATCTTTAGACAGCTGAAATTTTGTTTTCAAAGATTATAACTCATGCTTTTTTTTTATAATCTTCCTCTCATTCTAATTAATATTATTTACAAGGGAGGTACCTATCCCAACTCAAAGTAAAATTTTGAGACCAAACAAAAATACAATCGAAATTTCATCAGAAGAGAACCTCACACTTATCCAAAATTTAAGATGCTGAAGTTCATGTCTAGAATTTTGGCGAATTTTTATTACCTCATCGCCTTGGAAAAATATGAAAATTTGATCTGATCAACGAAAAAAGCTGAAATTTGGTATTTTCCCTCTTTTCAACCTCCTGAATCGATTGGAAGAGGTTTCAAGACATTTCGAAGATTCCAGAAAATGTTGAAATTTTCCAGAGTTGGAAAAAGCCCACAAAAGTGGTCCAGATGAACTTTAGATCCTATAATCGCAGATTACCAATATTGGTGAACTATTTGATCGACTAAAGCATCATTTTCCAAAATTTGCAACTTTGAGTTCAAATTCATATTTTTTGGCAGAAAATTGAATTTTTCCAGGAAAAATTGTCAGTCAAAAAATATAAATTTGAATTCGAAGTTTCGAATTTCGGAAAATTCTGCTTTAATCGATCAAATGGACCATCAATATTGATAATCCGCGATTATAGGTGCTGAAGTTCATATGGGCCATTTTTATAAGCTTTTCTCCAGTTGTGGAAAATTCAAAAATTTTCTGGAGCCTTCGAAATATATTGAACCCGCTTCAAATCGTTTTGGGAGGTCAAAAATAGGGTAAATAGCAAATTTCAGCTTTTTTCGTTTATTGGATCAAATTTTCATGTTTTGCAGGGCGATAGGTAATTTTGAAATTTCAAAAATTCGTCAAAATTCGAGAAATGAACTTCAGTACCTGAAATTATGGATATGGGGATCTTTTATGATGTATGTACTTTCGATTCATCTGTGGTTCGGCTCAAAATTTTACTTTGAGTTTGGATACCTCTCCTGTTCGACAGTAGAGCCTTCAGATGATACCCTTATAAAGTTATTTCTATTTCTGATAAAATTTTCTGTACATTGCCAGCTTTTAAGTAGGAGTGAGGGATCAAGAAATCGTAATAAATGAAAATTTCACCAGATCATTATCAAATTTAGATATAGGTACAACTTTTGATCTATCCTCCCTTCTCTCTCCAATTCAAAAAAATAATCCAAAAATTATCCTTAATACGAAATTAGCCCCACAAAAATACTTCCCAGTGATTCGATTTCAATCTTCCCTTGCCAGAACTCGAACTCAGGATTTTCCAACCCTTTTAAATTTTTTTCACCATGGAAAATAATCTCGACGAAATTTCAACCAAATAACATTATCTATAAGGAAATTCGGCTCTCGCAACGATGCTTTTATACTCCCTGTGCGTACACTTCTATGTCTCGTATTCGGCATCATCTTCCTCGTGCTGCCTTTCTCGTCGAAAAATCCTCACAAATAAGAAGTTTCGATATAAAAAGCCCTATACAGACACGGCAACCCGGCAGAGAAAGATTTCACAACGCTGAGACCCAGAGGCCCGGGGAGGGATCGCAGAAAAAGTCGAGTAAATTGAAAGTATACATTGGGTATGAGGTAATACACAGTTACACATCGGAGGCGAACTAGGGGGTAAAATATACAGTCAATCAAACGAAGCTGAAGCTCGAACGGGTATCCCGGGAGGTGGTCGGGCGTTCGTATTCTTTTAATAGAAAGCAGCCTCAACACTAACGCTGCCACGGTGGCGAATCTACCTAATTCGGGCATGGTTGGAGATTGTGTTATCATATGAGAACGCCGAAGTGGGCTAAATGCGGCGTGTTTAAATTGTTAACGTCGAAAACGTGCGAGTGCGAAAAAAATAGACGCCTTTGGAAAAAAAAAAAGACTCGCCGTTGAATTAGAATTACATACAAGTGTCTGTGCGTCGAGATGGTACGAGCAGGTACGTGGAAATCTGTGCGTGTAACCTACATTTATCGCGCCTCGAGTGTGTACTACGTAATTTCGGCTGCGTGAAAGGGTAACAATAGAAGGCCGAGGTGGAGGCCGGATCACTTCGCAGGCTACGTGTTGAACGGCGCGTCGACTCTGAATTATGCTAATTGAGCCCAACTCGATCCCCTGCCACCTTTTTTTCACCCCGACGATTTTACGAGCTTGTTTATCGCGTCAGTGTAATTTCGGTCGAATGGAGCTGGACCAGGAACTGGAAACTGGGCTACGAATTTACCTTTTACCTGACACGTTTTATCGTCGTTACGTGGCCGTTTCACTCGTATAATTATTGTGAAGCTATTAAAAAGCGAAGCCGGACGATACGTTTATTATGTGGATACGTAGGGAAAAAAAAGGGGAAATGAAATGTGTTACTCGGATTAATCGAAATATACGACCGTTGAAAGCTTTTTATTAACTCGACCGAATTAATACATCGTCCCACCGTGATGCCTTTAAGAGGCAACTGGTGGTTGTAAAGGGAGCCAGTGACGTAGCCAAGAGATAATATTTTTTCGTGGCGAAATAATGCTCATTTTTTTTGGCATGGATATGTCTTAGGCCTGGGGGTTACATTTTGAAAATGGGCATGATCTATCGTTAAGACAAAAAAAGCGAATGCTCACTGAATTGGGGGTCTACTCTCTCAATTATAAATCAGTGAAAATTATCGAAAATCACTGAGAAACAGTCAGATTTGCAGCATAGGAGAAAATCAGTGAAAATTTTTTTACTGAAAATGAATCAGTGAGAAAAATCACTGGAAAATCAGTGAAAATTCACTAAAAAGCCAGTGAAATTTATCAAATTTGCTGAAAAATCAGTGAAAATCTTTGAAAAATTGACGAAAATTCGTTGATTCACTGATTTTTCCTGTGCTACAATTCTGACTATTCTTCAGTGACTTTTCACTGATTCAGAATGAGAGAGTAAGCAACAAGAAACCGTGTTGGAAATAATCGATAATTTTAGAAATCGATTAATCGAATATCGAAATTTTCAATGATCGATTAATAGATAAAAGTTACTAAAAGTAATCGATTATTTTTTGGGATGGGATAAACAAATGAAGTACTCTCTCATTTCGAATCAGTGAAAAATCACTGATAAATAGTCAGAATTGCAGCACAGGAAAAATCAGCAATTTTTCACTAATTATTCAGAAAATTTCGCAAATTTTTCAGTAAATTTCATAAATACCACTGTATTTTTAGATTTTCTTTCACTGATTTTCTTTCAGTGAAAAAATTTTCACTGATTTATTACTGTTCTGCAATTCTGACTGTTTTTCAGTGATTTTCAATAAATTTCACTGATTCAGAAATGAGTGAGTGGATGTAGACGTAGATGCAGATGTTATCAATTCCACTCTTTAATTTTGAATCAGTGAAAAGTCACTGATAAGTTGTCAGAATTGTGGCACAGGAAAAATCATCAAAAATCTTCGATCTTGAGCGAATTTTCACTGATTTTTCAGCGAATTTCAGATATTTTACGAACTCTCCGGTGAATTTTCACTAATTTTTCAACAATTTTTTCACTGTTTGCTTTTAGTGAATTTTTTCACTGTTTGCGTTTAGTAAATTTTTTTACTGTTTCCTTTCAGTAAATTTTTTCACTGTTTGATTTTGGTGATTATTTTCACTGATTAATTACTGTGCTGCAATCCTGACTATTTTTCACAGATTTTTTACAATTTTCACTGATTTTTAAATGAGAAAGTAATACATAATCCTTTTTTTTACCAGCTCCTAAATCGTTTTGACGCAAATGAGGTTTCGACGATCCTGGTTCAGATTTATTTATGAAGTTCAAATTTTTTCAGGCTCTTAAATTTCTTGAATTTCTTTTTTTTCAGTTTGAATTTTCACAAAATTTGTCCAACTTTGATTATTTTCTTTTTTGATTTCGTACTTTTTATTACTGTTTGAAATTTACCAAGTTGAAACAAATTTTGAAAAGTATCAAGTTGAGAATTCATTTTTTATAAATTTTCAATTGAAAAAAAATTATAAAATTGAAGAAAAATTTCAAAATTATTTGAAACAATTTCAGAGTTGAAAAAATTGTTCACTTGAAAAAACTTGAAAAAATTTGATGAAATTGAAATTGGAAACGTTTTTAATGCTGAATTTTTTAAAATTTTATTATTTTTTCCTACTGTAAAATTTTTAAAAAATTTCTCATTTTAAATGTTTTTTTCAATTCACTTGGGTATTTTTTTAAATTTCTCCCAACTCAAAAATTTAATCTAATGATTTTTAATTTTTCTCAACTTTGAATTTATTAAACAATTCCAACTTCATATTTTTAAAATGAATTTTGAAAAATTATTCTATTATTGGGTATTATTTTTAAAAACAAATTTATACTCAATTGAAGTAATTAAAAAAATTTGAGTTGAAAAATTTAAACTTACCTATTGAATAAATTTTTACTTGGATCGTCGAAATCCTATTTGCATCAAAATGATTCAAGAGCTAGTATATTTTGACAAATGAGTGCCATCGTATTATTGAAATATCTTTACGAAACAATGAATTTTAATGCTTCATTTTTCCCACAAAAACTTGAAAACATGAAAATAATCGATTTATCGGTCTATAATTAATCACCCAACACCAGAAAATTCGACCGTCAAAATTAATTTTAAAAAAATTAGAGAATGTTTTGAAAAACAAGAGAATAAGTACTTTAAAAGATTTGAAAAAAATTGAAAAAAAAACTTATGTAAGATGTTGGAAAAAATAAAAAAATTGAAAAAAAAAAAACAAAAACGTACTGTGTTCTATGAATCGTCTGCCAAGCGTATTTTTTGCATATCACTAAAAAAAACTTGAAAAATGAACATGTTACCTATTTTGAAAATTGCAGGGGAAAATGCTGCTTCTAAAAAAATCACAGCAAAAATGTTTTTCAACCATGGGAATGGATAGTATACTTTGAAAACTGAGCAAAGTTCCATTTATGACTTTTTGCCTAACTTTAAAATTGAAAGGGCTATAAAAAATTGTTCAAAAATTTCTAAACAAAAATGACCCATTTTATTAAGGGAATGGAAAAATTCTGTTCTGTGGACTTTTTGCCTAACATCGAAAATGAAGAGGCTACGAGTTACGTACTCAAAATAAATGAGCTTCAAAAAATTTTCAAAATTTCTCAATTTTCATTGCTCTTAGTCCCTTTATTTTTGATATTAGGCAAAAAGTCTGCAGAGCAAAATTTCTTCAGTTTTCAACGAACTATCCATTCCCTTGATCAGTTCATTTTTTAAAGATTTTTAAACAATTTTTTTAGCCCCTTCAATTTTAAAGTTAGGCAAAAATTCATGTAGTGAAAAATTGTTCAGTTTTCGAAGTACCTAATTCCCACGATTGAAAAATTTCTTTGGCGTAATTTTTTTTTAGAAGTTGAATTTGTCCCTTCAATTTTCAAAATAGACGACATGTTCATCTCTCGTTTCTTTTAGTGGTACCCGGTTATATCCAAAAATATAAGTTTGACAGACGATTCATGGAACACCCTGTATTTAACTGCATTGACATTTTAATAAAAAAATTATGAAATTTAAGAAATATTGCCATTTAGTTTTTATTAAAATATGAATGCACTTATATTTTTTCCAATTTTTTTTCAACATTTTTTTCAATTTGTCTCTTTTTTTGTAACGATTTTGCATAATTTTTTTTCTGTGTTGCGATTTCAAGAAAGTTATTAAATTTCCTATTAAAAAAAAGATTTTTGGACACTGACCCTCTTTCTTCTGAGCCGGTTATGTATAGTTAATGTAAAAATGTTAAAGTTATGATTTTTTCAATAAAAAGTCATAAAGTTTGATTTTTAAAAAAGTGGTTAAAATTCGCAATATTGGCAACACTTGTGGCGGGAGGACTTTGCGCCATCAGCTTGGGCAACACTGCTAAGAACTGATGTTCTGGGCATGCGCCACTTTCGGATGTTTTGTAGCTGGTTTCCTATGCTATGACCTACGAGATAAACTTCAGTACAGGTTTCTCTATGAGAACACTAGGTTGATAGTAATGTCTGTTATTGTATGGTTTTACTTTGTTAATATTGAAATATGAAGAATACAGTTTTGTATACGTTCACTGTGCCTTTTTATAAATATCAGTGTAAAGTGACGAATATTGTGTTAATCACACATTGGCGCCCGGACATAAAAAAAAATCTCTGTGTTTCATAAATTCGCGATCTTTTTGAGCACTTTTGTGCAAAGTTTCAAGGTCGTTTTCGCCTATAAATTCGCGTTTTTAGCTACATAGCTCTTCTGTTTTATTCATTAAGTTGTGTTTTTGCCTAATTTACGAGATTATGGCAGAAATAAATAAATTTCAAGCCGATGACGTCGTCGATGCAGCTTCTGACCAAAATACTCAGTCAGAACACAATGAGACATGTTTACATTGGCCATCCAGACAAAGGCAAGCTGAACAGCAAGCCAGCGACTCAATCTCAGTCACATTAAGGACAAAGAGATGTTCCAGTTCCAAAAGAGTACCAAAATATGATCGTTCCAAAAAGCCTAGAACTCTGCAGGATGAATTTTTGGAGAAAAAATCGATTGTGAGTACTTATAAATTACCAAAATTCACAAACAAAGTGACTAGTAATTTTTTTCTGTGGCCACAAACGACAGCTACAAAAAAATGTGCTAGATTCATCAAGACGGATATCAACCAGTCGTTTTTTGACAAGGATAAACACTCAGCTACTAATGAGTGTGATTTGCATCAATTTGTGACAGCTAAGTTGCCTACTTCTTCCATGGCAGGCAGTGAATTTAAATCAGAGCAGAACATTTATGAGTTAGAAAACCAACAGAAACTTTCAACCATATTAGATACCGGAATTGTGATACAACAGCTGCCTACCTATCCAAATTCGTTCACAGAGCCATCAAAGTTGCCTACTTCTTCCATGGCAGGCAGTGAATTCAAACTAGAGCAGAATATTTATGAGTTAAAAAATCAACAAAAATTTTCAACCACTTTTGATACTCAAATTTTTACACAGCAACTGACTAGTACAACTGAGAAGGAAAAACAGACCAACAATAGAAAACCTATTACTTATAAGACAAAGTGGTATTATAATTCTAAAAGGATGACAACTTTAAGTACACCAAAGCAACTCAAACCTATAAACCAAAGTATAGGAAGTGATGCTCTGTTTAAGTTACATCAAACCAAGATTATGAGTAAAAAAGACATCGACCTTACTGAGAAAAATCAATCCCAGGCATTTCAACAAATAAATAAGCCTAAGTTGCCAGGATTTTTGACAAAAAGCTGCAAATCTGCCTCAAACGAAAATAATTACGAGATAAAAAACGAGATAAATTTTCAAAACACCATTCCAGTGCTTAATACACAAACAAGTACCAGTAACAACCTATCTAGTCCAAATATGGGTGAATTACGAGATCATAATGGAAATTTGAGTCAAAAATTAAAATTTGAAGAAAAAACATTAAATTTAAAGACCTATGATGAACAAAAACAATCTGAAATGAATCAATGCTATATTGAGAAAATTATCAAGATAGAACAGGAGGTATTAAGCCTTGCTCATATTTTAAAAAATTTAACTGACAAAGTGAATCATATGATAAAAGAAAACATCAATAGAGCTACAAAAAGTGAACTTCTCCAATCCAAAGTACAAGTGGAGACTAATTTTATGAAAGAATCAGATAAGTGTTCAATAGAAACAATAGGTCGTATGGATACCATGTTCAAAAACCAGGCCAAGCTGCTCCAGAGTATGGAAAGTGCTGAATTACGAGTTAAAACAGGATTCCAGCGCAGTAGAGAAATAACCTGCCAGCAAATAACTAAAGTTTTTGAGGAAATAAAAAAATTGAGAGTCACAGTTACCAACCTAGACCTAGAACAACAGCAAGTCAGCGAAGCAATAAGTCAGAGGCTCATAGAACAAGCAGATGCTATAAAGGATGCAACCCAAATGGCGATGGGTACTTATGAGTTGGTAATGAGTGGCCAATCTCCAAATAACTCGTCTCAAAATAATAAACATCCTGGTGCCATGGGGCAGTATGACACTAAGCTCAAGCCAAGGCAGAGATATCCAAATACATGTGGCAGTGGTGCCATGGGGCAGACGGATATGTTGCCAAGGAAGAGGAAACAGAGGTGTAATACAATTACGAATGGATCCATGGGGCAGACGGATATGTTGCCAAGGAAGAGGAAACAGAGGTGTAATACAATTACGAATGGATCCATGGGGCAGAAAAAAAATGTAAGCATTACTGGTGCCATGGGGCAGATCAACGTTCAACTTCATGCCAACCTACGAGATAATGAGCCTCAATCTTCAAATGTCATACCATCAGCAGTGTTGGCCCAGGTCTCGGAGGATTCATGGGGCAGAGGCGCAGGCCCCCCGCCATGCGTCGGTTCCTGACTTTTTGTAATCGAAGTCCTTCGTGACCTTAGATGCCCACTGTGACCTTCGAGGGGCAATGTGGCGGGAGGACTTTGCGCCATCAGCTTGGGCAACACTGCTAAGAACTGATGTTCTGGGCATGCGCCACTTTCGGATGTTTTGTAGCTGGTTTCCTATGCTATGACCTACGAGATAAACTTCAGTACAGGTTTCTCTATGAGAACACTAGGTTGATAGTAATGTCTGTTATTGTATGGTTTTACTTTGTTAATATTGAAATATGAAGAATACAGTTTTGTACACGTTCACTGTGCCTTTTTATAAATATCAGTGTAAAGTGACGAATATTGTGTTAATCACACACACTGTCTCTCGAAATAGCAACATAATAATATAAAAATGTCCAAGAATCATTTTATTCGAAAAAATAGAGTATGTTTTGAAGAAAAAATAAGAAAAAAATGGGGAAAAAAATAGGAGCTTTGAAATTTTGTCTCTTTACAAGCAAATAAGAAACATTGCTTCATCTCTAAAATAAACACATTTGAACATATCCACGTTCTAAGGTTTTTACCCCGAAGGTAAAAGTGCGTTAATTTTTTTCAACAGTCTGGATCAATGAGATAGGTAAAACGACCGGGTTTTTAACGCATGATAGCCCTCGCCACGAGCCAGACCGTCGTTGACCTCAACTTGTCCGAAAGCTACGCCCTTGTGCGCTTTATATGCCTTATGAATCGAGCATATCGAATGACACGAAAAACTATATCCAATGTGGTCAAATGCAACGTAATGCAAGGCTCGCAAGGGACACCCTTTATTATAACGACCTATTTGTCCACAACTAATAATCTCGAAAGAATATACGATATTTGATCGATACTTGGTCGATAGAGAGATATGAAAATGAACCAGACACGTTAATTACGCGTACAACGATGGAATATGGGATGATGAAAATTACATTATTTTAACGATCCCCGAGCATCATCGTCGTTGGGTTTTATTTTTCTGTCATTGGTTAACCACCTTATATCTGACAGACGTGTTAACGCTCTGACATCGTTATAGCTGTAATAATAACTTGGTTTATTAGCGGAAAAGTACCAGTATCGTGAAAGACTTTGTTCGAAATGACGTCTAAAATTTCGCAGGTTTTTTGATTAGTTATAGCTGTGCATCTGACGCGTCTCTGAATGGAGATGCCAGTCAAGTCGACTTCAGATAAACTTTGGAACGTTTTTACTTCTCGAGGTAGTTTTCTGTTCGAAAACCACTTCGAGGCGTTTAGTTGGAACTCAACTCGCCTCGTAGGTTTTTATATTTTGTTTAATTGAAATTAGCTACCTTGGCTATTTACCAGACTGTATCGTATCGTTTCAAAGTTTTCTATTCATTGAAGTACCGAGGTATATGCCTACTTTCTGAGAGTTTTGATAGTCTTTTTTTTTTTTGGTTGGGTAGTGGTTTGTTGCTCGTCGAGGTTGAAACGGTGCTCGGTATTTTTTTTGCTTTTCGTGCTACGTGCTGGGTACTTGTTGAATTACCTACATGACGAGTGATTAAAACGTAATTATCTGCGAGTGGTTTATGTGCCCGCGACCGTGAAAAAAAAAGGTACGAGGTTGTTAATTCAGTTGGAGTGTGGTGTGAAGTGAGAGAAGGGATTTTAAGGGTTTAAAGCGAAATATGGTTTGAAAATTAGACGAGGGATTCGAGTGAAAATTGAAGTTACTATTTTTTTAACCTCAATATGAGCTTTTTTTTTCGTTCGTTTACATATTCATTCATTTATTTTTTTATTTGCCTTTTTCTGCCTGGTGGATTCGACCATATGTGTACTGTGCCGTGGCACGGCTGTTTATTCTTGAAAAAATTACCCTATTCTCCTCAAAAAGGGAGGATTTTACTGATCTGAAATGAAGTAAAAATTGAATGAAAAGTAAAAAAAAATTACAAGTCAGTCATTATTATTTTAAAAGCAATTGTAAAACTACTGATGTATAATTCGTATTCGACAAAAATTATCTAGTGAAATTTTTTCAATTTTATGAAGCACAATTCATTTACTGGAAGCCTTCTACTCTTTGAGGCGTAAATAATTTTTCCATTTTAAAATTGTTTTAAAATTATTCAATTTGTTTGTTGAAATTCTTTGGTTTTATTGAATATCTCGGGTCAATTTTTCAAGAAGTAGATATTTTTAAAATATCAATCGTCTGAATTTTGGAAAACCTGATCAATTAAAAAAACATGGTTTAAAAATATCGTTTACGTTTCGAAAAATGAATCAAGTTTTGAAAAACTAATCATTTTGTAGAAAAAACTGTTCTAGTTATGAAAAATCGTCCAGGTATTTTTTTTTAAATCATCCAATTTTTAGAAAGTTGTCCAAAATCTAAAAATAGTACAATTTTTCGAAAATCAGTATCTGAAAGCAAATAAGTGAAAAAATACGACTTTGGTGGGAGACGTTGATTAGACTCCGGAAAGGGGATAGGATCAGTAAGAATCGATATGCCACACGTTATTTTCATTTATTAACGCAATTTTCCCGAAAATTGGGGACTAGGGAAGCACTGAAGTGCCAAATCCAAAAAATAAGCAAATATTCAAATTCAGTGTCTTTAACCCTACGACTCCACACATAAAAAAATGGCATTTGCCAATTAATTTTCTAGCGCTGGACCAAAGTTTGATACGGCGTTATAACGTCTAGGGGGTGTACATAAATGTTCAACCTTTCATTTCCCTTGATGGGCAAATTGCCTACTTTTTTATTTGAAGGGGCAGAATTTTTAAGAAAAAATATGTATTTTTCGAGTTTATTGATAATTTTTTTTCACTGAATGAAAAGTGGAAGGGATGAAATCGCCACCCGACAGATACTTGTGTATCTATGCCCTATTAGTTCGTGCACAACACTTTGCCTATCGTTTGGATTTAAGGGGCAAAAAAAATGAAAATTCGTATCGATCAAGATTTTTTCCAGAAACGTTTGCCCCTTCAAATGAAAAAGTAGGCAATTTGCTGCATAGCGGAAATGAACGGTGAGCCGAGTGCGCACAGGTACTAGGAGTCGTTACCACCCGATCACTCGTTCCTGCCAACGTAACGCACGAAAAAAACCGGTGTGTGACATTTGTCACATGTGTGGAGTCGGCGGGTTAAAACCCCAACAAACGACAGATCATAGCGTCACACGTTATTTTTCATTTTTTTAAATTTTGACTTTATCAAGGGGTTAATAGGGGGTTCCGAGGGGTCAGATGAAAAAACTGAGTACATATTCAGTAGAAATCGATGTGTTACTTTACTTTTTCCGATTTTTTTGAATTTTTGTCAAAATTTTGAACCCCTGTACCCCAGGGGTGTAAAGATCTCATCTTGAAAACTTGTTGATTCAAAAAAAATTAAAAAGAGGTACTTACCTACTGTAATTTTTCAGATTTTCAAATGGTAGCTTTCATCTTTTGTACTTATCATGAATGTTGAGCCTTCATCACCAAAGTTCAATTTCGAGCTATTCAAAATATGATTATTATTTTTGAATCTAATTACGGTGCTCACTCTCCACCCAAGCCCCCTTGAGGATTAGAAGGGAAATTATCATGGTTATGTAAATAGACCACCAAGGGGAACTTGTAGAAAAAATTTGAGCGAAATTGGAAGGCTCGACTTAATTTTTGGTTCGAGTTGGTATGGAATAGTCATCGGACAATTTTTAGAAAATTGTATAATTTTTTATAAAATTGTTCAGTTATTTAAAAATCGTTCAGTTTTTTATTTGATTGTTTAGTTCTTGGAAAATTTTTCAAGTTTAAAAAAAATTACTAATTTAGAAAAATTCTATAATTCTTGAAAAATTGCTCAACTTTAACGTTAAGTTTTGGAAAATTCTTCAGTTTTTGGAAAATCTTCCAGACTATGAAAAAAATTGTCCTAGTTTTGAAAAATCGTCGAGTTCTCAAAAAAATGGTTCAAGTTTTGGAAAATATTTCAATTTTTGCAAACCCGTTCAATTTTTAGGAAAAACGTGAAATTTATAAAAAATGATTATGCAATTTTTAATTTTTCGAAGTTTTTGAAAAAAATTTCAACTTTGGAAATCGTCCAAGTTTGAGAAAATTTATTATTATTTGGAAAAAGTCATTAATCGTCTAAACGCCTTTGATTGGCATTTTGTCAAATTTGACGAAATATTTTTTTAAAAAATGTCATTATAGTCTTGGATATTTAATTTTAGATATTGGTGACAAAAAAGTATTAAAATTTTCACCGCTGTTTTCTATTAATTCGAAAGTAATATTTTGCTGGAGAAGCATTTAAAGTTTGAAGTTGATTTTTCAATTTTTATCTGAAGCCATTTACACTTGATTTTTTGAAGGTTTTCAACATAAAAGTACCTAGCCAAAAAAAACACGATATTTTTTGGAAAAAATTCAAAATTTCGAAACTCAGAGCTTTTCTGGTGGAGGTGAAGAGGTGAGGGAGAGGGAATGGGAAGGGATTTTTTGGTCGCATGATTCCTTTTATTGGACGTCGTTACGTGTTTTTTGAGAAAATTCAACCTCTCGCCTTCTCTTTGATTCCAAGTTCTCCATATCTTAAAACTGGTTTCAAAATAGAAACTCGATTGCTTTCGACGTTGGAGGCTTGAAATCACATTTTTGAGAGCTTTTACGTAAAATTACTCAGCCAAATGGTTCCTTCAATTGAACGCCAGTTGATTTTGGCTTTTTGAAATCTAAAACCACTTCCAGCCGATTTTTAAGGATTTTTTACGTGAAAATAGGCAAGAAAATGAAAAACGATTTTTGGGTCCTATGGTCTTTTTTATTAGTATTTATTTAGATTTCAACTTTTTTGAAATTTAGTTAAATTTTTTTTAATCTTAAAAAGTGGAATACTTACTAAAAATCGATTTTTTTCTCATTTTGTGCCAAAACGTACCTACCAACAATTGTTTGCAATAAATAATCCGACCAGTGAGTAATGTTCTTCAATTAATTTTTTACTGAAATGCTAGATTTTTTGAAATCTTCTTCAACAATAAGTATTCAATGTTATATTTAAGATCAGCCAAAAGTCTTATTTTTTATTGGCAGAAATTACTAAAAAAGAACTCCTTAGTGGTATTCGTGCTTCAAAATTTAAAAATTTTCCAGATTTTTAAATCAACAACCTGAAATTTTTGTCTTTTTTTGACATGAATCGCCTTCTTTTTCAATTTTTCAAAAACAATGAACCAAGTCTTATTTTATTAGGTACTTAAACTCACGTAATTCTTTCGTATTCGATGTACTTCTGAGGACGTGCAGCTATAAAAAGTTCATTCTCAGGTTTATTAAAGGTCATTTCAGAATCCAGGCCTCATTTAATACCTATTATTTTTCAACTCAGTTTCATCAATTCTTGGCAAATTTACGTAGGTACTTATTCTACAAAGCGACAACCTTTCAAAACACCGAATACTTGCGAAACATTTGAACCTTTTTATTACGAACGTATTGCGTAGGGATTCGTTTATCTAGATAGGTAATCTTTCAAACGAATAAAATTATTTATTTGCTTGGGACGAAATAAGAACGACTTCCGTACTGTTCTAGAATCGACTAGTAGATATATCTAAACTGCTAGTATTTTTTTTCTGAGTAATTGGCCGCACTGATGTAGTGTGAGAAATCAATCAAATGTCATCGTTTGTAAATAAAGATATCGAATGAAAATATCAGCATAGTGTTTGCTTCAGTCGTCCATTTTTACCCGATTCCAATCCCCCTTCGTCGCATCGCCCACCTCCGACATGGTAAATAAAATATTCGCCGGTGTAGATATTTACCAAGCATTTTATTGGCGCGATTTTTACCATATTCGGAAACCGTTTAGGTACCTTTAGTCAAAGATGGATAAATTATAAGGTACAATATGCACCTATAGACCTTTCACGCGTTTTATCGTGTCGAAAATAGTAAAAATTTCCCATAAAGGAATTCACAATGGGGGGAGATGGAGTTGGCCTAAATAACTCGGCCTTTTAACCCTTTAAAAAATCATTTCGATTGTTGGAGATTTTAGGAGATGGCGTCACGACGCCGTATGGCAATCTACGCGCCACGTTCGAAAATACCCCGAAGCTCGGAGATCGATTCGTTATTTATTATAAACGCTCTCGATTCAACGTAGTTGACCGAATCTCGTGTTTAGAAAATTTACACTAATCAAAATCGAACTCTAAGGGTTGCGAAGAGGTTTAAATATTTGTAGTTGTATTTTTTTTCGCCCCGAGGCCCGCAGCCTCGCTGGTTCGCATCGTGTCGAATGTTGCGAACTTTCGAGTGCTTGTAAGGTGCTCACCGGGGAGGAAATCTTTGTGAAGTTTACTGTTTACTGATGAATATTTTCTTACCGATTCGAAAAACGTATTAGTCAAGGTGGAAAATCAGCCCTCGCGAGTTTACCGAGCAGGCATTTCAAAAGCACGAGGCGGATGCCGAATAGCCCCCCGTATACGACGCAAGCATGACCTACAATTCTAGCGTATTTTATCCATTTTCTTATTGCTTTTTGAGAAAATGTTGCATTTATGTCGGGCCCGAAAGTTTGTTTAGGGGTTAGAATTTTATGAATGTTTACGTTCAACAATCGATAGTTAATTCTCGTTTTCAGGCCGAAAAAAAACTAAATTTATTTTAATTGAAAAATTAGTAAAAATTTTAATTAGAATTCATTGATTTGTAAACATTCCTGATTTAAAGTACTATTTCTTTTAACAAGATTATTTTTGAAAAACAGATGAAATGTGGGTAGGTGTACATATTTGTCCCAAAATTTTATTGGTTCAATTCTCTAGTATTGTTTTAAAAATTTTAAATGATTTGGCATTTGCTTTGAAAATCGGCCAAATTTTAGAACTTTTAATAGATTGGACCGGAAGAGGAGGGTACTAACGTAGTAAAATCTTTACAATTTCAGACTTGAGAGTTATAAAATTCAAAAAAAATTTCAACTTCTTATTAAAATTTTTAAATTAGGTAAGCATATGAAATTAATTTGTAGAAAAAATTCGAGATTTTTTCTATAGACCAATTAAGGGAATTTTTTCTCACCAAATTTTATAATTTTTTGTAATAAAAAATTATGAGAGTTCAAAAATTTACGAGTTTTCTAAAATTTCGATACACTTTTCACTTACCACTTTAGCAACTTCTGAAATTCTATAATTTTTTGGCGTTAGAAATTTAAAATTCTAATTTGCCAAATATCTTGAATTTTTATTCTTCAAGTCTCGTCAAAATCGTACATTGTATGCTTTTCGAAATTCTAGAATTTTCATTCGTCAAAAATCTATACTTGATGCAAAATTTTAAAAGTTTCTGTTGTTAAAAAGTAGAAGTTTTATTCATTGAAATCTGGAAATTTTATTCATAATCTGGAACTTTCATTTGTCGAAACCTAGAATTTCGATTCATCAAAATGTAGAATTTTTACTTTCAATGAAAGTCTGGACGTTTTAATCGCCTAAATTCTAGAATCGAACTCGTTCAGATTACAGAACTTTTGTATTCTAGAATTTTTGTGTACCGAAGTCTTGATTTTTTGAAAATACATGTCTTTTATTTTATTGAAATCTAAAATTTCAATTCGTCAAAATTCTAGAATTTTTATTTGTTTGAACGATTCTATTCTTTAAAAAACTAGAATTTTTATTCGTATGAATAACTGCAACTTTCAACCGAGCTCTAGAATTTCAAATTACATAAAATTCCAAAATTTTCATTGCATAAACTGCTAAAAATCTCCATTTTGTCTCAAATTTCTTATTTCACAAGATCCTAGAATTTTTTGCGGCTGCAAAATGTATAATTCTAGAATTTCTAATTTCACGTAATTTTAGAATCTCTATTTTATAGAAATCTCTAAAATCTCCATTTCATAGAAATCTAAAATCTCCTTTCCATAAAATTCTGGAATTCCTTAGTTTGCAAAATTCTAGATTTCTTGCAAAATTCTAGGGTTTTTTTGAAAAATTCATAATTTCTTGCAAAATTCTAGATTTCTTGCAAAATTTTAGATTTTTTATTTTTGCAAAATTCAAGGATTCTGATTTTGCAGAATTCTAGAATTACTTATTTTACAAAATTCTAGAATTACTTATTTGACAAAATTCTAGAATTACTTATTTTTGGCTCTAGGATTTCTTATTTAATAAAATTCTGGAATTTCTTTCGACTGCAAAATTTATAATTCTAGAATTTCTCATTGTATGAAATTTTAGAATTTCTCTTGATTACAGAATTCTTAAATCTAGAATATATTATCATTCTAAGAAAATGTTAGGTACTTAATATCCTAGTTATTTTGTAAAATTTTGGAATTTCTATTGATTGCAGAATTCTTAAATCTAGATTTACTTATTCCAAGGAAACGCCGTACTTTTTATTTTGTAAAGTTCTAGAATTTCTTATGCCGTAAAATTCCAGATTTTCTTATGGTGTGAAATTCTAGAATTCTCGCCGGTTAACACCCTATTAATTTTGTTCGTTTAAATTCTAGAACTTATATGTTTTCAAAAATTTTGGGAAACAAAATAAAAGTAAGTAAGCTATCCAATTATAAAATTTTGAGCATTTAAAAGTGTTCAAAATTTGGAATTTTTCACCACAGCAAATTTGTGCCAAAATTCTATGCTGGATTTTCGATTTAATAAACCGCATTTACATGGTGAAATTAAAATAAATAAAAATTGACGATATTCTAAAAAAATTGCCCACTCTCAGAATTTTTTCTTATACGTGATGCTACAAAAAATACTAAAAATTTGGTAAAAATATATAATAATACATTATTTTAAGGCTTGATGGAATTTCTTTATAAATAACCCTTGCTGAGAAATTTTATTTGATTTAAAATCTGAAGCGAACAAATTTCAGTTCATTCTGTGACCAAAATCTAACCATTAGGTGGGAGAGGGGGGGGGAGTCAGACAGAGACAAGTTTTCGTAATTTCCTTCGAATCAAACGTAAAATTCTAGAATTTGGAAAATATCAAAATTCCCTAAAAAAAAAAAAGATGACTTGAATATTTTTGTGACTAATAAGTAATGTGAATTTTCAAAAGGAATTCTATAGGTGCAAGATCTCAGTTTACCACACAACCGCACAACCACACAAACTCCAAGCTAGAATTTCTATCTCATCGAAAATTCTAGAATTTTATTTTTTTGTGTAAGATTTTGCTTGAAAGTTCTAGATTTTTTGAGTAATTCTGGAGGTCTGATTATAGGTCCTATGCCTATCTAATTCAGACAATCCAGCCAATGACCCACAAATTTTTATTCTTGATTTTTTTTCAATTTTAAAAAAAAATTTAAAATTGTACTCAAATTCTAATAATTTATCTGGATAATTTTTTTCAATTCAAATTTTTTTCCATCAATTAATTCGCGGAAAATTTCCAAACTCGAGAACTCCTCGAACTGCGTAAATTAAAACGAACAGATTTTCCGGTCCATTTTAAATATTTCACTCGAAAACCACTCATCCATTTTTGATTAAAATTTTAATCGAATTAAAAATATTTCGAGCGTTAGACTGGAAAGAAAAAAAGGGGTTAACTATATTTTAAGTGTAAAAATATTACCCTTAGCCTCGTTTTTCCCCCAACACAAACGTTCAAATCCTTAATCAAATTTATACATATTTTTTTTACACCAACGTATAGTCGGTATCTATTCGGGATAGCGTGGAAAAAAATAAGGAAGGCTCGACGCTCAAAGTATAGTGGGAAAATTTAGCATAATTCTAAAATATGAGACGAAGGCGATGAATTTTCATGATTTAGGACTCGTATAGTCGAATAATGTAGTATGAAATATTCGCCGTCGCGTTATAAGGTTATAGTGTGAGACGCGATGCGCACGTGTCGAGAAATTTTTATTACGATCAAAGAAGAGCCGGAGTTGTTCTCGAATGTAAGGTTCGCACGGTATCGTTCTGGTCTTATTTATATAATGGTGAATTTTATCGTTCGAGTTGGCTCTCGTCAATGGATATTTGGAATTGTTTGCACGGGCGCGGTGAGGAGACAGTTTCCGAGCATGGGTGCTCGTCTGCTCGTTTTAAAAAACCCGTACGCGTAAGAATGGCGAAATCATGACGAGAAAATTAATTTCGATTCGAGCGTATGTGGGAATTAATTAAACTCGAACGTATTTCAGGGTATGGTATACGGATACGATGGAAAAATATTTGCTTTTTGGAATATACACGGTGCTCGGAGCGATACGACGGGGAGCTGGATAAAAGAAGTCGTCGATTTAGCAGATCGATTTTTACTACGAACAATTTTTCGTGACAGCTTAATTATAATTTACATAACAAAAAGCCAAGCTGCTTTGACGGTTACCGCAATAAAGCTGCGGTGAGAAGAATCTATACGTATAAAAACACCCACCCCTCGGACCCCTCCATCGAGACTTTTCTTACTCGAGTAGTAGGTAATTATCTGAAAATATTCGCCCCGTCGGCCGCTACCGTCGGTTTAGATTGGAGCATCTGCAGGTGTGCCTTGTACTCCTTCGCCAAAGAGAGAAAATTTCATTTAAACAAAAAACTCGACGACGCCATTGTTCGGCGTTCAAGCGCGAAATTTCAAATCTGGGGTTAAAGTCCTTGCCCCGGTATGCATCGTACCCTGCCACTCGTCCTGTAATTCGTTCAATATCGAAAATGTTCTCTTTGTTGGTGCGGAAATGAGAGAAATTTTTCAACCGAATCGTAATTATAGTATACGAGAGGATACCTATACGAGCACCGAGTGTAGCCAGCGAAACGTTTGATGGTATAGGCCTGGCCGCAGATAAATAGCTCAGTTAGGTGATGTGGCCCGGGTGGCCGTGTTTGCGAATTACCACCGCGTTATTTTGGCTTTTTACAGCCGAAAAAGGTATCGTCTCGTGATCGTCGGCTTGCTTTTCTTTATTGTTTTGACGTTAATGTATGCGAAAGGGGCGCAGGAGAGATGTGAGAATGCTGCAGGGTTGGGGCGTTTAAAGAGGCTTGCTCGAATTGATTATATCAGAATTCCCGATTCCCAGAAAGGTGTTGGTTTTCAAGGATAGGTAGATGTTTGTATGAGGTGAAGGTAAGGATATGATATGGAATTTTAAAATGGGCTGAATATGAGTTTTTGGTTGATAAATGAATTATTTTTACGAAGGAATAAATTTTTCTAGATTTTTGGTTTTGATTTTATTAGGTTTTAAATTTCGTTGTTATCGCGTATTTGAAAGATATTAATGTGTGCGAGGGGAGGGGGAGAGGAGTGGAAATTTTAAAAAATTTGGAATGAATGACTCCATTTTCCTTCCAAAAAAATTTCAACTTCGAAATTCAAAACACAGCTATTTGCACGAACGAAGATCTCCTTCATTTCGCAGATTTATTCGAAGTGTTAATAAAATTGCATAACCAGTTTGCCGTAAATCTGAAAAATATGAAGACAGTGATTGCGTTATAATTTAACTGAATTTTGTCGACAGTACTTTTGAATGTTTTTTACAAGATCTAGACATGCTACTATTTGATAAAATATATACATTTCCTCCCCAGCCGTCTTAAAGGGTGGAGGAGGGCTTTTTTTCCTTACAAGGAAATTTTATGAGATATCTTTTAAGGACGATTGTTTCGCACTTTTTTAAAATCATAAGAGGGTTGTTGGAAAGTGGTGCCTAGTTATCATAACGACGTGGCAAAAATTTCACCTTTCTGGCCCCACATTCACCCCTTCCGATGGGATACCAAATTCGAACAATGTTGAAAATTTTTTGAAAAATGGAGAGGGGAAGATTTTGCATATTTTTTGTTTCAAAAATGGTTTTAACATGAATGAATTTACCCAAATATATTATTACCTAGTATCTATTTTTCATAATCATACAATAAGTATTTCAGGGGTTCTCAGAAAATATCGTTGTTTTTCAAGATTTTCCCTTACTCAAAAGGGAGCTACCCGAGGTCGGACACGCGGAATGAAATTTTTTCACAGGCGTGTAGAGTATCAACAAAAACTTCCACAGTCAAAATTTCAGTCCCTAAAGTTGATATGGGGGGAGGGGGAGCTATGGGGGTTTGAATTTCGAAAAATCACCTAATTATAATAACGAGTGCATATAAGGTTTGAGTGAAAATTCCCCACCCCCACCCAAGTTACACGCGAACCTAGGCGACTATCCCATCTTCAGATGACCTATGAATTTTTGAAATTCAAACCCCATAGCTCCCCCCCCCCATATTAATTTAGGGGCTGAAATTTTGGCTGTGGAAGTTTTTGGTGATACTCTACAAGCCTGTGGAAAAAAATTTTCATTTCGTGTGTCCGACCTCGGGTAGCTCCCTTCAGTAAAAAATCGTCGGAAAATTTTTAAAAGAATTTTCCTTAAACTAATATTAGTAGGTAGGTTTTAATTTGTTAAAATCATCTTTTCGGTTATTCCATTATCAAACTTCATTTAGATCATTCTTACAAAATGGGGAAGAATGCATTTTGTGCGTGTTTTTTCAAAAATAGGAAAAAGCTTGGAAAATCAGCTCTGATGATTTTTATGGGTCTAAAATCATGTCTGGAAACATTTTTTAAATTTTTTATTAGATTTCTTACTGAATGTTTATTGAAAAAACACAAAAAAAGTGGTTAAAAGTAGAGTGATAGTGAAAAAAGGATACCAATGGTATCTGTGGATAATTGCATGGCTGTATTTCAGTTGATTCTCGAAACATTTAAAATTAAGAAAAACAGTCGAATTGATTCCCACTTTTTTGGATAGGTATAAATTAATTACTAATGTTGCAAGTGATAAATCTGAAATTCCATTTTGTCCAGTATTAGTGAAAGCCAATTCAAAACTAAACCCTTTTTTTTAAATTAAAAAAAAAGTCCTAAATTTTTCGAGATTTTCCCCTCAATTTTTCAAAATTTTCGGAACATGAATCAGATTTTAGGGTTTGATAGGGAGGGGTAACTGTTAGATCGGGGGTGAAATTTCTTCGGTGTTTTGAGGTGCTACAAAGCTTATTTTCGTGAAATTCTTCTACGAAATTTCTTCATCTAAGAAAATTTTTCTTGGAGATAAATTCTTGAAGCACAAAAATTCTTCACCTACGAAAATTTTCATCAATGAAAAGATCTATACGAAAAATTTCATTGATAATGAATTGAAAATAATTCATTTCATACATTACACAAACTGTTAATTCTGATAAGCTTGTACATATTTGAGAAAAAATTACGTTCGTTTCTATGTTTGTAAAATATATAATGTAGGTACATTCGTAAATAAGTTGATTTCGAAAGGCGAAGAATTAACCTTTGGGGCAGGGATAACGATATTTGAGATCGAGAAGAGTAAAAAATTCTAATTTGAGACAAGAACACAAGGTTATAGAATGGAAGATATTTTTTATTATTGAATTTATAAATTCGGGAATGGTAGGTATTGAAAATATTGGCTTTCGATACCAAGAAAAAAAAGATATGTAGGTACCAGGAAACATCGATGCAAAAATATTGACCCAATATCTTACTTTGGGAAGAATTTTTGCTGATGGTGAAGAATTTTCTTCGGTGGAGAAGTTTCGAAAAAGAAGGATTTACCTCTGAGAAACATTTTCGTACGTAAAGAATTTATCGGAACAATTCATCAATTTTTAGAAAGAGAATGTCCTAAATGTCTCATCGCCAAAATTTCAGCTGTCAGATTTGATATGTATCTTAATTTTTTGCGAATTTTTGAAATTCAAAATATGGAATTCTCAGGAAAGTGATATCCTTTTTAAAAAAGTATTTTTTCTTCCAACTTGATGAAATTTAGTTCTCTACCAAAAATCTGTCTTCTGAACCAAAATTTGACGATGTCCAGTCATTCTGGAGCCTGCAGAGAAATTTTGGATTTTGCAGATCTTATTTTCGGATTTCTCCAGAAGGCATTCAAATCAACTTGGGCAGATAAAAATCGAGTTCTTTTTCTCTTTCAACTACTTTAACCAAGTAATCTAAGATTTTAGTCATTCTACTTCATTAAAGTGTTTTTTTTTAGAGAAATTTGAGAAAGACCTAAATTTTATCCAGTTGACAAAATTTTTTTTGAAGAATATCACGTTTTAGCTCCAACTTTGGATTTTCAAAATTTAAAAAAATTTGATCATCAAAAATCGGAATATCGGGACATGTCATTTTCAAAAATCAACGCCTCAAATGGTTCTCTTGTGAGATGAATTCATGCATTAATCGAAGATAAAATGTAAGAAAAATAGTGTGGGTTACCCCTCGAAAAAAACCTGTAACGCAGAATACTACACAGTCCAGTAGACCGAATCACTTGATCATCTCTCGTATCAGTTTATATTAATTTATCGAACTAGAAACTCGATGAAAATAATTTTTCTAATGGCTTTTCACAATTCATTACGAAAACAATCATTAACCTTTGACAACGTCTTCATCATATTTACGATCACAAAGCAACATAAATTACGAGAAAAAAAAATTCCCTCGTAGGTGGAAAAATACGGCCGAAAGATTCGCATTTTTGCGTCGAAATAGTTGGTAAAGTAGCGAGACGAAAACGAAATGAAAGAGGATTAAAATTTCGCCTCTTGTTGCCATTTTTCATCCAATAAACTTTACCGCGTCGCTTTTTATTTCTAGATTTTACTAATTTTAGCGTAAAAATGAGACAAAGGAAACGTCGCTCGACGCGATACCGTGTTACCATTTTTCTGAATTTGTGAAATTACATTACCGAAGCGATGTGCTCTTTTCATCTCTTGTACATCTAATTTTTTGATATATTTTTTTAGTAAAAATATTTCATTCATTTCTTTGTGACGTAATCAGCGAGAAAAATTTTGTAACGTGGGATGTCTATTGGGACTAAAATTGCATAAAGAATCTGAAAAAATAGGCTTATTGGAAAAGTAAACGAAATTAGATAGAAGCTATGGTAAGATTGCTAATGAGCCTTTAAAACAAAATTGGCGTAGTATCTTTTCAATCAAATTTGTCACTTAAAATTTTTTTTTGGAGGGTTAAAGGAGAGGAATTCTCGCAATTAGTATATTTAGGGGGGGGGGGGGGGGGGTGTTTTATGAGAGTGAAAAAATCGATTTTGAAAAAAATTCTCAGAGTAATTCGCCATGCACAGATGAATATTAAAATCGACAATTACCTCAATTTAAGTCACCCTATCACCAATAAAATTAGAAAATCCAGAAATTGAATGGTTTCAAATGAGGTTTTCGACAAAATGGATTCCTAAAAAAAGTTACCACTGTGATGAAATTGAATTTTATTAAATACTGCCTTATTTTTGGCCCACAATTCTACACAACTCTGAGTATTCATTTTTTAATTTTTAGTAACGCGATAGAAAAAGTTCAAATTTTTACTTAATTCAGTACAGCAAAATTGTAGATCGCCCAAAAATGAAGTTTCCATGTTTTCTAAATGTATGGACTTATGATTTGCACGCCGTACGAGAAAATGTAGTAAAATTTGGAAAAAATTATGAAAAGGTGTTTTTCAGCCTTAAAAAGTTCAACTTTTTTGGAAATTGAAATTTTTTATTTTAAAAGCTCTTTCTTGTAAAATTAGTTTTTCATGTTTTTGTCCCATTTTCTTCAAAACTATCAGAATAATTTTCTTTCTGTTTTTTTTTTTTTTTTTATTGTGTGCAAGAGAGATTTCTTTATAATTTAACAGAACAATTTTTAAAACTGTTAATTTTTTGTGTTTTTTTGTTGAATTGATTTACATAGTACTGTGCTGATTTTGAATGAATTGATGAAATTTTTGGGATAAAGTTGGGATTTCCCCAAACCCTCCTGTTAAAACATAGTTGGGATGTTCCTGAATTGAACTTTGAGAACCTGAATGTCGTAGGTCAAGTGGTCTCTGAGAAAATGGGATCTAAAGTGAGATCTCTGTTTTTCCATTTTTAATTGCTACCTTTTTCTCAATTTCCAAAAACATGTTTTTTTACATTTGGTACAGACATTTTAGGTTTTGATCCAAAAAAATTAGCAGGAAGGAGAAGTTTCGTATATAAGCTCAGTAAAGTATGTATTTTAATATTCCCGAACTTCCCTAAAATCGGTGAATATTTTGACCCCCTTTTGGGGGGTGAGGGGGTTCAAATTTTCGTTTTTCGGCTATAACTTTCAAAATTACGTATTTACGAAAAAATAGTTGAAACCAAAATTGTAGAGAATAAAAAAACAAACAACTTTGTTATTTACAATTTTTTCCTAGGACGTCATGGGAGGGAGCTAGGGTCTTCAGAAAAAAATCAATTTTGAAAATTACCCATTACCAGAAAAAATCACCAAAAATCGGGTTAATCGACTTTTAGGAGCGGTTCTTTTGCATAGTACATCCTATTACTATGTAGAATAAGAAAAATGTATAACCGACCCCTGATCTCAAAGTGGGGGGTGGGGGGGGGGGGGGGTGGAGCCTCCGAAGAAAAAGTCGCATTTTTCCCCAAGCGTAGCTCAGCTGCACTGCAAAATTTGAAAAATTGGTTCAAACAAACGTTGTAGAGCATTAAAAGACGAACATTTTACTTTTTTTACTTTTTTTCTACGTGGTCTTGGAGGCGAGCTATTGCAAAAAGAAAAAAAGCAGCGTGGCGTTGGAAAATTTTTCATCAACTCAATAAACTCTCCTTTTGGGCCCCAATTTAGGTCCCGGGGTCAAAATTATTATAAAAATCGAGTTCAGCGCCCACGAAAACCTCAAAACTCCACTTGTTCGACCATTGGATCGCTAGATTTTAAATTTACCAGGTTTACTACTACATTGAGGAAATGAAAACTTTCCCAACGCCGATTTTTTTTCTTTTCGCGAAAATTTGAACCCCCTCACCCCCAAAAGGGGGTCAAAATATTCACCGATTTTAGGGAAGTTCGGGAATATTAAAATACATACTTTACTGAGCTTATATACGAAACTTCCCCTTCCTGCTAATTTTTTTTGGGTTAGGGCCTTATTTTAGCTAAAATGTCTGTACTAATTGTAAAACGTTGCTAAAAAAATGTATGTATGTGTAATATTTTTATCCTTCATGAACTGTGTGCATTTGTTATCCCAGTATATCAAGTTTCTCATTTTTGAGAAATACAGATGAATTTAAACCAATTTCTCATTTTTTTCAAATTTCTTTGGATCAAAATTTTTTCATCATTTTTCTACTACTTGAAAATAATTCTTCTTCTACGCTGTGCATTCAACCAGGGTTGTGCCGAATCGCGTTCATTTTGATTCGAATCACGAATCACGAATTGTCAACATGATTCGTATAAATCACGAATCACGAATCCTTTCCTGAGAAATGATTCGAATCAATGATTCGAATCATTTTCCAAAAAATGATTCGTGATTCGTAATTTTCGAATCATTTTTCGAATCATCTAATTCATTTGAAATTGTTCAGTTTCTCCGATATCTGGACATTTTTTGACTTCTTTTTTTGGATATTTTGCTACTACACAATATAAACACACAAAAAACGCCACTTTTGGGCTAAGAAACGACGTTCCATCACACTGTCATGTTTCTGGATTTTTTGCAAAAAAAAATTTCAATTTTCGAGACTGAAATTTATCCTTTTTTTAAGCAAATTTCTAATTTTCTGACACTTTTTGTGTATTGATATGATACCATGATGGTGAAATATCCAAAAATTTACGCCCAAAAATTTGTAAATTTTAGAGACACAAAGAAAATTTTAAAAAAATGAAATGAACCGTGTTAAATCAAAAGAGACCAAGCGACAAATTTGAGAGTGCTGAGATTTTAACGTATTTCTCACTGGGAACACAAAATAAGCTTCTGAACACGTAAATTACTGAGGGCCGGTTTATCAATCGTGCTCACGGATTTTTAACTGACTGTTAGCGGCTAACCGACGCTTCCGATTGGCGGTTAGCGCTTAACCGACTGTTATTTCCCCTACTTTTGCTTTAACTAGCGATTGAAAAACCGGCCCTGATAGTTACCAGAGTTCATATTTCTCATACTTATTATCCCTTCTTAAACTTTTTCAGAAGTTATCGTACTTTCAAGTTTGTTTTTTGGTGAAATTTTTGATGTCGCTTGGTCTCTTTTGATTTAACACGGTTCAAATGATTCGTGAAATAATAGGAAAAGTACAAAAATTTTCGAATCGCGAATCACGAATCATCGGAATGATTCGAACGAATCACGAATCACGAATCATTTTCTCTCAAATGATTCGAATCATTTTTCGAATCATAAAATAAGTGATTCGAATCATGATTCGAATCAAAAATGATTCGAATCGGCACAACCCTGCATTCAACTAAAAATTTTTACCCCCCCCCCCCCCTCCTAAGGAGGCCAATCAAAAAGTAAGTTTCACATCATTCTAAGAGTAGGAATTTTTTGACCAAAATTATCTGAATAGATCTAATTAGATTGGGATGTTACTGGTTACCTGGTTACTGGTTTTTTTATTAAACCTGTTGAAATTTACTGCTATTTTAATCACTACGGAGAAAGTCAAAATTACATTGAAGACTTCAGAATGGCAGGAAATGGTCAATTTTTGGTGCGATAGGTAAATATTTGGTAGGGACTTGAATTTCATCGAATTTAGGGAAGAAGTACTTTTCAAAAATTCGTTAAAAATCGAAATATCAACTTGGACTATTGAAAATTAAGCTATAGAAATCCTAGAACGTGCTTTTCAAAAATCAAAGTTCCATTCTAATATAAACGGATACGGACACTTCAAATGATTCTTTTATCATAGGTCAATCATGTAACATATCACGTGCCGAAAAAAGACTAGAAAAATTACGCCTTCGAGCTACGATTATGCAACATTTCGTACTTACACGTGTAATAAGTCACATGTGAGTATATTTTGGTCGGGGCAATGGAGTATAAATCGATTTTCAGGCAGGAAAGGGCGCATTATGGCTCCTTTAATATTCAACGTAGGCAATATATTCAAACGATAACGACATTCGGCTGAATAACCAATAAGGGGATTTTTTTTACAAGACGTGATCTTCGAATATGAGGTCGATACCAGAACTTGCACGAGTTTCGTATATGGAAAGGTAGTATTTCGTGTAATGGGTATCTACCTTTCCGAAGAAATAATTCAAAGAATGTTTCTAGTTTCTACTCGATGGCTTCTATGGTGAATTACAAGACCGAGTCGCATCGATCATTTTCACATTCGTAGCGTTTTTAACCTTTTGTACGGTAGCTAGACTAGCTACCTACACACGAACGAATACCTAAATGATGAGATTACTCTCGTAACCTTAAGAAATAAAAATATCTACTTTTACACCTCCGTGTAAAATAAAGGCCGTTATTACATCTTGAATGGGGTATATAAAGGGTAATTAATTTCACCACGTTGAGTCGAGTTAATAAAGTGAAAAATAAGGTTACGAGTTTGGCCACTGTGATTATGATGACTTACGCGACGAAACCTTAGATGTTGCTTGTTCTGGCGGAGCTAGTTTTTTTTTCGTTCAATAAACGTCAAAAATTTTACACCTAATATTTCAATTTTCTAGCTTGTAGTTTTTTCCAAGCTGATATTCTCTCTGAATTTAATTCGACTCCAGGTCCAGAACTTTTCCAAATTTGTACACACCCTTGAAATTTCCAATTTTGAGTCCAATTTTTTTTTCCAAGTTCAAAATTATTTTGGTGTCCAGTTTTTTTCGTAATTTTTCCAAGATTAAATTTGCTCTTGATTTCTTCAAAATTTTAATTTTCTCAGAAAATTTTACAAGTTCGAATTTTTTCAAGACCAATTCCGTATTCTGGAATTACGGCGAAGTACCAAATGTGAATCAGGGCCCAGTTGTGGATCAAGCCACATAACAAGAAGTTGGGTAAAAAAAAATTAGGCGTGTGTATGAACCACCAGATTACCCATTTCATATCTTTAATCGGTGTTTTTCTTTCATTATAAAGCAAAAAAAAATAGAATGATTTTAAAGGCATTTTTTGACCCAAAAAATGGATGTTCTAGAAAAAATTCATCGTCCGTATTTTTTTAAAAATGAAATCCGTAATATTGATGTAAACGGAAGTGGATTTTTTTTTAAATTATAGTAATCTGCAAGTGGTTTGATCCACAAACAGGACCCCTGAAAAATTCGAAAAAATGGAGGTTTGGGGAAAAAATTCCCAGAAGCAAAGGACTCATGGTAAAAATCTGAAACAAAGGTGTTTGGTAGTAAAAACACCACTGTTTCAGATGCCACATTCAGTTTTACCTGAAACTCAAAATTTCAGGGTCTTTTGGGTGATCGGAAAAGCTTGATCCACAAATGGTACTTCGCTGTATATTTTCTTTTAATTTTTATATTTTCTAATTTACAAAAAATTTCAACTCTTGTCCAAAAACTTCTCATTTTTGTAAATTTTCTCAAAAAAATGTAAATTTTATATGTATTTTATATTGTCTTCTTTTGACGTGAATATGTCTTACTTAGGTGTGAGGGGGAGGGGGGATTTGAAAAGTGTCACACATAACGTAACGTTTTTAGATAAAGACAAGATGGCATTATGTTAAGACTTGAAAAAACAAACAAAATGAGTGATCGATGACATATTAATATGCATTGACAATTTGATAAAAATCTATAAAGTTTGATTTTTTTAAAAAAGAGGTTTAAATTCACAATATTGGCAAAACTGTCTCTCTATATTGTACCTAACATATCTAATATAAAAATGTCCAAGTCCAAGATACATTTTTTTTATTCCAGAAAAAAAGGGAATATATTTAAGAAAAAGGAAATTATTTTTGAAAAAAGAAAAAAAAAATGGAAAAAGTATTTTAAAATGTTGACAAAAGAAAAAAATTGAAAAAAATTGAAGTGCATTCTAAAATATACTTACTTACATTTTTTGAACATATCTATGATCTCAGGTTCTTTCCCTAAAGGAAAAATTGCACGAATTTTTCATTTTTTTTCCACTGGGTGTATCCAAGAAATTTTTCAAGTTGATTTTTTTCTACATTTTTTCTAATTTTGATTCCAAAAATTTTCAAGTTTGAATTTAGTTAAAATTTGTTTTTACCAAATTCCTAGAAAAAATGTGGAACTCTCATTCCAGCTTGAAGAAGTTAGCAGAGTTGATTTTGGAACAAATTTTATGAAAATTTTAGGTTTTGAACCTAAAAAATTTTTTAAACAAAGGTAAATTTAAAAAAAATAAAAAATAAAACAGTTGAAAAATTACATCCTTTACAAATTGATTTTCGGTAACTCTCGTTATTATCTTCTGCAAAACAGATGGATTTGCTGAAATTTGAAGGAAAAAATTAGGAAGATACAGTACGAATTTGGAAAAATTTTGGACATGGAAGTGAAAAAATTCTTAGTGGAAAATAAAAACTTAGAAACAATTTCGGATGTAAAGTTGAAAAGAAAAATCTGAAAAAAATTTTGAGAAAACTAGGTAAAAATCTTGAGAAAATTTAAAATTAGGAAAAATTTAGAAAAATTTTCAACACCAAAACAATTTTGAGAAAATTCGAACTTGGAACAAATTTCAAACATGAATCTATGGAGTTGAAAAATTTTTGAGAAAATGAAAAGTTTGAAAAAACCCGGATGTGAAGTTTAAAATAATTTTAAAAAATTTCAAGTTTTCAATTGTGAAAAATTTTTAACGTGTAGAGATACTTACTTCCAAAAAATTGAAAAAATGAAGAATGTGAAGTTGAACTTGGAAGCAATTTCGGATGTAAAGTTTGAAAAAAAATCTAGAAAATTTGAACTTGAAAACATTTTTGAGAAAACCTGGTGAAAATCTTGAGAAAATTTAAAATTAGGAAAAATTTAGAAAAATTTTCAACACCAAAACAATTTTGGGAAAATTCGAACTTGGAAAAAATTTCAAACATGGATCTATGGAGTTGAAAATTTTTTGAGAAAATGAAAAGTTGAAAAAAACTGGATGTGAAGTTTGAAAAAAAATCTAGAAAATTTGAACTTGGAAATTTTTTTAGAAAATCTGGTGAAAATCTTGAGAAAATTTAAAATTAGAGAAAATTGAGAAAAATTTTCTTCACAACATGATTTCGAGAAGATTCGAATTTGGAAAAAATTTCAAACATGGATCTATGGAGTTGAAAATTTTTAGTGAAAATCAAACTTGAAAAAAGCTGGATGTGAAGTTTAAAATAATTTTAAAACATTTCAAGTTTTCAATTGTGAAAAAAATTTTAACATGTATGGTTCTAAAAAATTGAAAAAATTTGAACGTGAAGTCTAAATTTTCTGAGAAAATGACAGTTGGAAAATTTTCTGGGCGTAAAATTGAAAAAAAATACTAGAAAATTTCAGTTTGGAAAAAATTTTTAGAAAATAAATAATTTATGAGAAAATTTCATAAAAGTTACTGGAATTAGGCATCTCCACTCCAGTTTCTGCCATATTCTTCTAAGCAATCCTCAAAATGATTCACCTCATGCAATAGGTACTTATATACCTACTTTCTTACAGATATTTTTATCCCCACTCACAATAGGATTCGTTTTTAATTTTCAAGTTTTTAGCTATCTTATGTTTTATTGAATATTGATCTAGGCTAAATATACTCGTAGTCCAACTCCATAAAAAGTTTCGCAACTGACGTGATATTTTTTATTTACAGATATGAGTAACTACACCTTAGCCACTGAGGAAATAGGTATTTCGGGTATATCGCCATGTACAATGAGTCCAGAATGGAGTCGCGTCGGAAGACTACTGCTAATGTCCGGATTATCTGTTCTGGGGAATGTGGGAAACGTCTACATGATCAGCGCAGTCATCGTCGAAGAACATTTAAGCCGGAGAGGTAAGTCAACCGGCACGTGTGCTCGCGTTATTTTGAATTCTCGCCGAGAAAAGTTAGCTTATAAATTAGGCCGGTGGAACGTTCGCAGAACAGCCGAACTAGTGAACTACCACCATAAGATGCTAATTTCTTCATAATTTATCCAACTAGGTTGTTAAATTAATTAGTACGAAAGGTATAGGTGGCCCGCGCGAGCATTATACCAATTTACACGACGTAATAAGGCTCGACGCCGGTGCTCGGTAACACCCTGCCGCTCCATCGGATACGTATAAACTCTTCCATAAAGTAGTTTTTAAATACGTCTGGAATATTATAACGGTAGAAAAGTTCATAATCATGTTACCGACTCTCTGTTGGGATATTTTCGAGAGATAAAGGAGTAAGAGAAAACACAGCTGTAATTAATTAATGTAACGTTGTTACCGATGCGCGCGCCAAATTCCGCCAATCTTTCGTGTAAATTTTCCAAAATTATACCCCTTACCTGGATCCATCCGGTACCGGCGGTTTGCTGGTATTTAGCTGGTCATATGTGCTCGAAACCCTATGTTTTGGATAAACGAAAGGGTCATACGTGTAGGAGGCATGACTGACCACTTCCTGCTCGTGTACTGTGTGTACGTGTAATACACCGAGTTCTCAATCGATACGAGACGATTGTTTTTGTTGGCTCGTCAGCCAGAACGGGTCTTGTTTTTTCAAATTATCGCCACGTATATTGTTACGACTGCTTTTTGAAGAATTGCCGGCTGAATTTGCGTGGGATACGGGTATAATTTCGGCGCGTATAAATTGCCTCGTTTTAGCCCAAATGCTTTTCCACGAATTAACTCGAGCCGTGTGTCAGGGCAAATTAAACGTTAGGTTTGTTAAAGAGGATTCTGCGCTGGGGTTTTGCACCCGCCGGAGATACGAATTGGAATACGAACGGTGTAATGGGATTTTTAGATTTTTTCGTATTGTCGAAGTATTCGGGTAAGGGATAGTTCGTAGGTGGAGGTTTCGACGAAAGAATTACGTGGTTTTTTAACGAGTTTACTGGGTTTAATTGTACGTGTAGGATGGGAATTTTTGAGATGGGGAAAGGTGATCAGGGGTTTACGAGTTGGAAATTTTTCATTCGGAAGGTTCGATTTAAGGTGGGATGTCGAGTTGAGAATTTTTAGGTGGAAAATTCGCCGGTTGGGTACTTCGAAAACAAGTGAAAAGTTTAATTTATTTTACTTTTACAGTATTAAATTTGTTCTTTTTGATGATGAAATGGAGGTGGATTTCAATTTTCATGAATTTTTGGTTCGAAACGTAATTTTTGAAAGAATTTGAGGTATTGGGAAAAAATTGTTGTAGCAATTTGGTAAAAAGTTTTGAAAATTCGGCTCAAAAATTTGACAGTATGGAAATGTTCACTTTGAAATGATTTTTTTAAAAGGAAAATTCAAATATAGTCAGGTCTCAATCGTACATCCGCGCGCTATTCCTGTTAAAATTGATTTTATGCTTGATTCTTGTTCTGGACACTAAAACAAAGAAATTAGGCCCGTATGCCTTTTTTTCTCCCCTCCCCCTTTCCCCATGGTCCACCCCCCAACATTTCAAACGTGTGTATCGTCTTATCTATAGGTCGTAATGAAAAAAAATTCAAACAAAAGTTGTTCCTCAGCATCTAATGTATATTTTCACTTCTCATCAAAATCCATTTTGGGGCAACTCCTTCCCCCCAAATTTAGAAACAAAATATGTTTTTGAGAAAACATCAAAATCACGTTTTCTTCATTTTAAACGAAAAGTTTCGGAGATACGACAAAATTTGTAATCACAAAAAGTATTCAGAATTGAATTTCCTTTCCGATGAGCTCTATCACGACCATTTTCACCAACTTTTCCCGACAGAGTGGACCTCTCCCCCATTCCTCGTTCGCACAAAAGTTGGACCCACGAACAAAATTTGCTCCAAAATGAATTCCGATAATAAATGAAATTATGCAATAAATATCGAAAAACAAAAATATTTCAATTTTTTTTCGTGAGTCCAACTTTTGAGATAAGAGGGAGGGGGAGAGATCCACCCTGTTGGGAAAAGTTGGTGAAAATGGTCGTGATAAAGCTCATTGGAAAGGAAATTCAATTCTGAATACTTTTTGTGGTTACAAATTTTGCCGTATCTCTGAAACTTTTCGCTTAAAATGAAGAAAACGTGATTTTGAAGTTTTCTGAAAACTGTTTTATTTTCAAATTTGGGGGGCAGGAGTTGCTCCAAAATGGATTTTGATAAGAAATGAAAATGTATATTAGGTGCTGAGGAACAACTTTTGCTTGAAAGTTTTTTCATTACGACCCATAGATAAGGCAATACATGTGTTTGAAATGTTGGGGTGGACCCTGCGGAGAAGGGAAGGGGGAAAAGGGCATACGGGCTTAATTTCTTTGTTTTAGTGTCCAGAACAAGAATCAATCATAAAATCAATTTTAACAGGAATTTCGCGCGGAAGCCTTTTTTTGTACGATTGAGACCTGACTAATAATGGAGGGGTGAGAGGGAGGGAGGGAGGAATCTACGTCATAACTTGATCAGAAATTTTGAAGATTCCGTTCGAAGCTTCCCATTAATCGTGAATTTTCACTTTGTGATGTAATTTTTGGGAAAATTTAAAGAAAAAAAATTCTGTAATAGAATTCAGGTCAGCAATATAGAGAATCTCCTCGAAAATGAAGCAATTTAGGATTTATATCTAACGATTCTCCATTTTCAGAAAATATTTCTCGGGAATGAAATTTTCAGAGAAATATGAAGAATGGGGGGAAAATTGTGGTATGGAACCTCGGTTAGAAATTTCAGAAATTCTACCCAACGATTCTTAACTTTTAACAATTTTCGCTGTTAAAAACAACTTTTCAGAAGAAATGGGAAAACCCATATTATAGCGATCTGGTTAGAAAATTTTTAAAACTCTGTCCAAGCAAGCAGAGATCCAGCAATTTTAAAATTCTACTTCAAGACTCATAAAAGCACCCAAGGGAAAGAAGTGCAATTTTTTGCTCTTCAAAGATGATTTTTCCAAAACATTTTGCCCTCGCTTCGTTCGAACAGTATTTTAATCATTCTGTTTCTTGAATAAACATATAACTGAATCTGAATCAATCTTTGATGAAATTCTGCCTTTGAGAATAAGTGAAATTATTTGCATTGAAAATCAATGATTTTTTACTGATCTTTCAGTCAAAAATCACTGCTTCCTCAATCAATTCCCAATTTATCAGAAAAAATCAATAGTTGAATACGTGAGGAAATTGGGGCATTGAAAACGGCAGATCAACCAGAGGTGTCGTCAAAGGGGTTGCCCAGGGTGGCCACCCCCCCCCCGAAAAAATCTGGCCCCCGCTTGGTCCTCAAAACGTATGTTGCATTTATACATTTACATTACGCTTACATCAGATAGGATTTTCAAAGCATTAAAAAAAGTTGTCCAACACACGGCCCCTTTTGTGCCCCTCCCCCCAAAAAAATTTTTCGATTCTGACGATACCACTGAGATCGACCATTGTTGTCAGATTTTCGCAAAAATGCCGGGAACATGGTATTTGACAACGTCGCATTATCGTATTGATAATCAAAAGAAAAAAATTTGAAACGAAAAAAAATATTTTTTTTTTTGAAAATCACTTATTTTCGGGTCAAATATATGATAAAAAGTGGAAGAAATTTTTCCTCTTCATAGCGCAGTTTTGACCCCAAAAATGGTAATTTTCAAAGAAAAATAGGGTTTTTTGGTTTTGTTTTTCATTTTTTTACGTAGCTCGGCCGGATTTCGATCTTTTGACATGAGGTCAACGCTAAAATAATGTGATTGGATGTACGAAAAAGTCCCACGCAATTATGAGTCTTAAAACGCGAGTTTGGTCACCCGTCAGTTCTAAACGAGGGCTAAGTTCAAATGTGTTTTCCGGCCATATCTCCGGTACGTTTGAAATTTTTTTCCCCGCAACAGGCTTAAAAGTCGTCTCCAGTAGTCCCCTTTCAATGGTCTAAAACACGTTTTCCACCGATTTATAGTTTTCGAATAACACAGTTTTTTTCGTTTCCTGAAAAACGCAAAAAATGGACTTAACCTCCGTTTAGTTCTGACGTGTTCAATTTTGACTGAAAAATCAGGGAAAATCACAGATTCTCAGTTAAATTTATTTCACTGATTCAAACAGATAAATTTTAAAATTTTACTAATTCAGATTTAAGGAGCGTATTGATTGCTTATTCTAAAAAATTCCGCAATTTTCCAATTTTTCTTTGCTAAATCTGTTTATGTATTATCAGCCTACTGAAAACGCCCTGACTACATCAGCGCCAATGAAATGACAGGTTACTAAAATTTTTCAGTGAAATTTGACCCGCACCCCTTACTTTTTCACGAATTCTCAGCCCATCCGTTAAATAATTTCTGGGTGCACAAAGTCAAAGACTTTCAATCATCGTAATTTTCGCATTAAAATACAGTTTTAAGCCGGGTCAAAAAATTTCAAACAATAATTTTGAAAATTTCACCCAAAAATTCGTAATTCGCTTTAATTCCTATTAAGTAAAATAAAGAGGAAGAAACCAGGAAAAATCAAAAGAATAAGCGAATTTTCTGTCGTAGCATTCTTGTCTGAAATTTCAAAAATTCTGTTCAGAAATCCAATAATTTGGAACATTTATACAACAATTCTTCATTTTTATCAATTTTAATTTGAATGTGTAGTTGGAAGAAAAATTCAAAGAAATGAGGAAAATCTCTGTTGTGGAATTTTGGCCAAAACATTCTGCAAATTCAATTCAAATAAGCAAGCATACTCAACGATTTTCAATCATCATAATTTCTATTTTAAAATTCAACTTTAAGAAAAATTTTATTCTATCACAGCATCAGAGCCAGCAATTTTGAAAATTCTAGTCAAATATTCTTTATTATATTTTACATGAGTTTTTGGGAACCTGAAAAAATTTGAGATAACTGAAAGAATGGAAAGAATTCCTATCATAGAATTCTAGTCTCAAAATGTTCTAATCTGGAAATTCAACGTAAAGATTCTCAATTTTCAGGGATTTTTGTTGGGAAATTCCCACTTTTTGTAACTTAAGGAGCGTGTATTTTGGTCAGAAATATCGCACAGTGAGTCTATTCTCTCCAAATATTTTTCCTGACTTTTTATTTTTTTGTAATAGGTATAATAAGTATTTTGAAGAAAATTCAAAGAAGCAGGAAAATTTTATGTCGTAGCATTTTTTCAGAAATTTTAGTAGATATTTCTAATCAAAAATTCAACATTTAGAAAAAATTAGGAATGTCCAAAAATTCTCAATTTTTATCAATTCTTACTTGATGAATATGTAATTTTATTACAGATATGGCAGTCTCGTTTGGAAATCTAGAATTTTTCATTAGATATTCAAAAATTTGGAAATTCTATGAAAATATTCTCAATTTTTATGAATGTTTTAGTTGAAAATGCAGCTTTTATTTCAAAGGACTGTGGGGTGAGAAATGTGTGGAGGGAGGAGTGAAAATACCGGATTTAATTTGTATCGAATTGATCGGAGTAGGTACCTACATCATTTTTGAAAATATTGTACTCCTCCTCCCTCTCCAGCGTTTTTCATGCACGTGTGAGAGAAATATTGAAAATTTTCAAATAAAAAATTTTCAAATTCGAGTAAAAATTTGACGATAAAACGATAAACGTTGAAAAAATAGTGTTTCAGATGACTAAATTTTCGTTAGTTTTTTATTTTAAATAATTCAATTTTTTCGAAGCAACGAGGATGAAAATTTGTTGGAGAAAATTTCAAAAAATTGAAAAAGTTTTAAAATGAAATAAACTTATGCAAAACATCAAAATTATCATTTTCCCCCTAAAGTTCTTTTGTATCGCGAAGGAATATCGTAATGCATAATTAATGTAAAAAAATATAATAATATAAAAAAAATATTTTGCGATTTTATTCCAAGCTTTGAAAAATTATACCGTAAAATTAATTTTATTTACATGGAATACATTACCTATATTTACAAAAAAAAATACTTTTCTTCGTATTTAATTCGACGATGAAAAAAAAATCAACAATAAAACTCCATTCGAAATTCGATTCTCGTATCTCATCTCCCCAACTCATTTACCTTCTGCTGTATACTCGCTTCATAAAATTCTCCTACATTGATGGCCAAATACTTGACTCGTTTAATACCATCGCCGCTGTACGAATAACTCAGAGCTTTTTCCAAAGCTGCTTGATCCGATTGCCGGTGGGTAATTTTGATCACAGTAGCAGTGTTGCCATTTTTCACCACCGTTACACATTGTTTATACACAAGCTCCCTGGTATTACCTTGCAACGTAGAAGATGGGTAATCTTCATCAACGGTCAGCTGAGGATTCATCAAGGCGGCAATGTGGATAATTGATTGAAAAATAAATTCGTTGGTGGTGTCGTGATCCGGAGTATCGTCTAGTTTCTGGAACGAGGCAGTCAACGCTTCTTGGAGAGATTCGGTGGTGGTTTCTGCCGGAGCTTGAGTGAAATTCAGCAAACAGTGTCCTAAAAGCTTGATATCCATTTTGAGCCAGTCTTCGTAGTGGTAACGTAAGTCGGTTAGGAAGATGTTTCTGGCTTCGAGATTGGGAATGATGTAAGTGTGCTGTCGTACAGGACTGATGTATCCGAGTTGCAACGAGTAGGTGAGATGGATTCGGTAATGAGCTTCGGTGGTGTTGGGAGTCAAGACAATGGAGTCGAGGAAACGATCGGCGTCGAAGATATTGAAATCTTCCAAGAATTTGTGCCTAATTGGGCAATTTTTGATGAGCTTGGAGGCTCCGCGGAGGAATCTCATGTGTCTGAGGAATCTCCAAAGGATTCTTGTCCGATTTCTTCCTATTTTGGATTTAGGAAGTGGTTCTTTCGAAGATGTTAGGTTCGAAAGGTAATTGATCACTGATGATGGATTGTAGAGAATTTTATGCTTATGTAAGGATTTGTATCCGCCGTAATATTTCTCAATTTCGTTTTTTTGGTCTTGGTTGAGACCGATTTTTTCGGTCAATTGGGCCAACTCATCTTTGAGGAATCCGAATTGAGAAGTGTAGGGAAAATCTGAGAGAAATCTGTCCTGATGAATGAAGGACATCACGTCGTAATATCTGAACAACAGAGTGTTCTCTCCACTGATCAAAATATTCCATTTAATCGACTCGCTTCTTATCAAATATCTCAACATCCATTGCAATGTTTTATGCAATCGGTGAATAAAATCGAGATGAATCAAGAATGCATTTTGCAAAGGTGCATCGTGCCCGTCGATCAAAATAATCACGTCGGTTCCGTTGAAAAATTCCGATAAAAATGTACTAAAATGTAGAATACTTTTACAATACAAAGTCTGATTCCAATATGGCGGCGGTGTCTGATTCATTCCATCGTATAAACCATCCAACCACGAAAACTCGTCCATGGCTTTTTTGACGACCACGTCCACAGCGTCGACAATTTTCTGCTTTGTTATTTCTCCTTCGATAACGAATTTAGTCAAGTCGAAATATAAAACCGGGTGTCGAGCTAGATGCTTATCGAAGACGTCTTTGTGTTGGGCGATTTTTAAGTTCTTGAAAAGTTTATAAGCGGCGGTTTCCTGCTGCGGGATTAAATTTTTGCTCGAGGTGTCAACTTCAACTTGGCAAAACTTTTGTATCATGCGAAGATTGGTTGTTTTGCCGAAACCGCTCGGACGTGTGACGAATACGCCTCTGTGAGTGTTGTGCTCGAAGAAAACCTTGATTAGTTCGGATTTATCGACGAAGTATTTCGAGGAGACCAGCGTTTCGTCGAATTGCGCGTCCGGTGCGGATGTGGCGGTTTGAAGCAGGTGCGAGGAAGCGAGGAGAATTAGCAGGATCATGGCGGAGGGTATGGATGGGAAGGGAGGAGTGAAGTAGGCGATGGGTTATTTGTGGGATGAAAAATGACTCGTGATTAGGAATGATCGATTGATAGGTTTAGAAGTTTTCGAGGTTCGAAATATGGTCATTTCGAAATACGTGAATCAGCGACTTGGTGTTCTGGAAAGAAAAATATAATTTTTTTTTAAATTAGTCGATGAATTTTGGAATTTCTGGACGAACTTGCATTGAAAAATAATTATTTATTTTTTCAAAGTACTTGGTACGGGTTTTTTCAAAATATTATAGTGCCATATTTCTTTCAAATTATGAATGAAAAAAATTGAGATGAAATTTGATGAAGTTTTATCCTTCTGGAATGTTTGATCTTTTTTTAAAATCTTAAATTTGGAACGTCATGTCATAAGAAATGATAGAAACTCTAAATTTTGAAAAAAACATAATTTTTATCCCTCCCCCTACCAACAAAAATTATGATATTTTTCATTGAAACCTTCTTGGCAATTGTTTTGTCTGAAAAATACGTAAGTAGGCATTTGAATAAAAATATGAATAATTTTTTGAAATGTCAGCTTTGAAACTATGAAAAAATCGTGAAAATGATGAAAAAAAATCAATAATTGAAAAACCAGTAACAAAATTCATACATTCCAAAAATCCTGTACAGGGCCAGAACGACTAAAGAAGCGGTGAAGGAGTCAGGTTGTCTTCCTTCCCCTCCATCATGACAAAATCGAATTTTTTGTCTGAAAAACTAGATTCAAATTAGAACATTTTCAAAAGAGATGTCCCTTCTGTAAAATTTTCAATCAAGTTGAAAGAATGGAAAATCTCAACTTCTGAGTCGAAAAACGAGAAAAAAATTATTTCAATTGGAATTTTATAATTTTTTGTCTTCAATAGTCAATGAATCAACATCGGAATCATTCTTATTTAAGACAACAATTTGCAGGAAAAAAAAATAAAAAATAGAATTTTTTTCGAGTTCTCATTTTACTTGGCCTGGTTTTTTTAATTTAAAAAAATGATTATAAACAGGCTTGTAATCAGAATGTTTTAAAAGGGGGACAAATGGTATCTCAGGTGGGGCAATAGAAAATGAGTTAAAATAATTGACCCCCCCCCTTCATTTTATACCAGATTTACATTCATCTCTCAAGCTACAAAAATTTTTTTTATCAAATTCAACTCACTCAAACTCTTTAAAATCAAAACAACATTTCCCTGATCATTTGAAAAAAATTTTGATGAAAATTTTCAACAAAATTTAGTTCGAAATACAATTGAAGAGTCGTTTTCCAAAACGCATTAACGAGAAAAAAGTGTTTTCGAGATAAACGAAAAAAACTTTTCCATTCAACAAATCATGCGCATTCGGTTTGAAACCTTTTTAACATAGTAGTTGGGACGACCCTCGATACACCAGGTGACATTGCGAAGTTTCAAACATTGTTACCTATCCACAATGGATTGAGAAAAAACAGCACTAATGCGTTTTGGAAAACAGATTGGGATTCTGATGCGTTTTGGAAAACAAATTCGGACTTAATGCGTTTTGGAAAACTCATTATTGAGATGATAATGCATCATTACCCAAAAAAAAAACAGAAAATAAGATTTTATAACTTCGTAACTAATCATTTATTATTAAAATCACAATCTTTGATGGGATCCCTTCACCCCTGGGGGGGATACAGGGGTCCACAATTTTGCCCACAATTGAAAAAAAAATGATGAAACGTATCGATTTCTACTGATTCGAAGGCGCTGAGTTCGAATATGTAATCGGTTTTTTCAATCAACCCCCCTACATTCTCTTATTGGCCCTTTTGATGAGGTCAAAATTCAAAAAAATGAAAAATAACGTGTGACCTGTCGTTCATGAGGTTTTTGAGGGCGCTGAGTTCGAGTATTTGCTTATTTTTTGAATTTGACTCTTCGGTGCCCTTCTAGCTCCCCAATTTTGGGAACGGGGCTGAGAAATGAAAATCAGTGAAAATCAATATGCCACACGCAATTTTCATTTTTCAGTCCCCTTTTTCCCAAAATTGGGGAGCTAGAAGGGCATTGAAGGGTCAAATTCAAAAAATAAGCAAATATTCGAACTTAGCACCCTCAAAAACCTCATAAACGACACGTCATATGACATTTTTCGAAGATATAAAGCTGCGCCGTGTCGATAATGCGTTTTGGAAAACAGATGTTGAATTTAGGGTTTCGCTTTATGCTGGATAACACAAAGTTCAAGTAGGTATTCAGGTAGGTAAGTGCTACATGTTGTGTAGTATGTTCTCCTGAACAATTTGGCTCAAAAAAACGATTTTCGAAAAAATGGTCGATAATGCGTTTTGGAAAACGACACTTCAATTACAAAAATCTTTTTAAAATAATTTTTTATTTTAAGCTCTCCTGACTCCTAGTTTCGTTCTTCTCTGAGCAAGTAGGAGAGAGGGCTCGAATAAATTTTAGAAAGTCTCATACTTACTCAAAGTAAACTATTTTATCAATTTTCGTCAAAATTCATGATCTGTTCTTTTTTTTAGTCAACCCTAATTCATATTCTTCACTTTAAAGAACCGATTAGCATTTTCTGATCAATTTTCCAATTTTTGACTTTTTTTTCGCAAAAATGAAGAATTTGAAAAAAGTAACCTCATAGTAGGCGTAGTATTGCTGGCCGAAATCACACAATGCTGATTCAAAATTTTTTGATGTTTTCTAACCTTATTGATTTTTTAATATTTTTTAAATGTGAGTTTTAAAAAAAACTATCGAAATATCGCTCGACTTGGATCAAAATCTGTAAAAATTCATCTTGAGAGCTATTAAAGTACCAAAAGTTCATAATAATTTATGAGAATTTTGTCAAGATTTTCAAAAATGTTGACGTTTGAAATGAGATTTTAACTAACTTCGTATTTTAAAGAGAAATTCATTAGAATTAAACAATCTGAAGTAGAATTTCCAAATTTTCTGACTTCTTGAATGGAAATTGATTGTGATTGAAATTCTGAGCGTATGGAATCAGATGAAGAAATAGAAGGATGCTATAGAGGCAACATTTCCATATTTTGACTTTTCACAACACCGGCATCGGCAGCGGCATTAAAAAGGGGATTTTGACAAATTTCTCCAGGGAGGCATTGTCCCTTGGCTCTTTCGTAGTTACGGGTCTGATTAAAAATGTCGGTAAATAAAATTGTTGAAATTTTTATTCACGTATAATTTTTTTACCCTCTCCCATCTCCTCCCTTTCATTGTAATCTCTTTTTGCAAGAAATCGTATTGATTTTTTTTTATTTTTCTCAGATAAAATGTGAATTAAAAAAAACTGGAAAACAATTCATAATCTTCATTTTCAATTCTATTTTTATCCCTTCTCCTGCCCCCCTCGTTATAATCTTTCCTGACAAGAAACTGCATAGAAAAATTTCGTTTTCCTGAGATTTAATATCGAAAAATAGTCAGCTCAAATTTTCTGAAAAAAAAGTTCAAAATGTTCAGAATTTTTGCTTATAATTTCTTCACCTACTTCCTACTTCTTTTCCTCATTATCACCTCCTCGAACAAAAAATTATATTTTCGTGAGTTACCAAAAGAATGGGAAATTTTTTTGAAAATTTGAAATTAGGTATTTCAAAATTTATATTTAAAATACTTTCTCCTGTCTTCTTTTTTCACTCTATCCTCTCTCTATAATGGTACATATTTCTGAAAGATAAACCGTTTTGAAAAAATCTTACCTCTTCAGACAAGGTAAGGAAATAAAAATTGACTCAGATTCCTTTAAAGCTTTTCTAAATTCATACCTATGAAACATCAAACAATTCACTTCTAAATCATTCTTAGTTTTACAATATTCATGAACTTTTTTAAAATAAATGATTTTTGGGGCTGGGAAGGAGAATTTTCTAGTCTCAGAAATAAATTATTCTGAAGTCATTATGTTTAGAAAAGTCTTTCATGGAGGAAAAAATATGAGAAAGGTAAGTTGCCATTTTTTCAACCGAAGGGCATTGACCCTGTCAGAATAATTTGATGAAATGATTATTCTGTGAAAAATTCATATTTTGCAAAATTTTCTAAAATAATCATTTTTAGTTTTGGCGAGAAAATTTACGAATTCTGATTTTTTTAAATGAAAAATTTAAAATATTTTAAATTCAACTTTAAATGACGAAAATCAGTTGAATAGGTATGTAATTTTTCTTCACGAAGATTATCATTTTCCCAAAATTTTCTGGTACTTTGACGGAGGATGGAGTCAAGTAAAATGACATTTTTTCCATCAGAAGTATGAATGAAGGTGGAAGTGAAGGGAAGAATATACACTTTTGCTAAATAGTATATTAAAAGAAAATTTTTCACAGCTTTCCCAACATAAAATAAATAAGTCCACGTCTTTTCTTCTCCTTTCAATCTTGGACCAAAGGCTAGATAATTTCAAATCATTCAGAAATTTTAAAAGAACATCTAGAATAATTTTCTTTTTCTTGGCTTGACCATTGAATTCCATTGTGAGAATGTAATTAACTCTATGAGAGTGAATTTAAAGAATGTACTTACTTCATAAAATATATTTTCATTCTCATTTCCGGCACAATATTTTCAAAAAAATTCACTCGAAAAAGGGTACAAAACACCGACACATTTCGAACCATACCCGATTAACATACCAAATCGGAGAGATAATCGAAAATTCGTGATGATTAGATCGTTCGCTATAAAAATTCCTCAACGAATTTGATTTATTGAGATAAGAAGTATAATCTTATTTTATTGAATTGAAACGAATTTTCTAAAAAAAATCGAACATTTCCTGCATATTTTTTTCAAGTTCAAAATGCATTATTATCAGGGATCGCTGATTAAGTGATCACCATCCATCTTCAATGGTTGTCAAAACCACTTCTGTCGTCGTGCTTTTGGATTTATTTTCCCTAGTTCTATTTTTATTTGTTCCATTCTTCGGGACATTTATTACATTCCTGGTAACACTACTCAATACTTTTTTTTGCTCGTCGACGTGAATGGTCAAATACCAAACTTGATCGATCCCAGGCTGCGAATATTTATAATATTTTCGAGCCCTCTCTTCGCAAAGTTTGAACTCAGCTTTATCCGTGGATTTAATAATCAAAGCCAGATTGTCGTACGTAATGCAAGTAACACATCGTCTATCCACATTGGCAGTAGTTTTTTCATAACTGATGGGCAGTGGATAGTCTTCGATGACCTTGAGGGATGGATTCGCCAAAGCACCCAAATGAATGATCGACTGATGTATGAATTTTTGCGAAGCTTCTGCTAGGTTCACATGGTGTTGGACTTTCGTGAGATTTGTGGGTTTAAATTTCCCAGATTTATGAGTTCGATTTCCAAACGTCTGGTTTTTCGGTTGTTTGATTTTTTTCGTTCGATTCGCTTGGTTTTTGGATTTGGACTCGGTGCTGATGGTCAAAGGTTTCAATTGTTTGAATGCGTAGCTCAAGTATTCCTCCAGGGATGAAGTTGCTTTCGTATTATTGGCCTTGATCGAGACGAAAATATCGTGCAAATGAGATCCAACGAGTTTCAAATCGATATTGAGAACTTTTTCGTAAAAATATCTCATGTCTGTTTTGAACCGATGTTTTGTTGGCTCGTTTGGTACAATATGGAATGCATATCTGCCCACGATGGGGCTCAGAAGCCCTTGCTGGACTAAGAAAGAGATTGGGGTGCAGTTTACCCCAGAACTGAATTTAGATTCGTGGAAGTTATTTTCAACGAATTGGCAGAATTCGGGAAATGAAATGAATTCGTGACTTCCGTGTCTGGTCGGACCGTGTTTCAGCAATCTGGAGAATTGGTCTAGGTATTCGGGCTCGTCGAGTAATTTCAATAGGAAATTATCGGAGACATTGGATGCCTGGTAGTTGTAGGTGATCTGAGTATTACTCTTGAGGTAATTAATGGCGCAAGAAGTGTTATAAATCGACAGGAATCTGGTTCTGGTCTCGTATCCGTTGCAATGTTTTTTTATCGAAGAGCTATTGGAGTCGTCTCGGTGGAATTTTCCCAAAAAATCGTCAATTTCTTCTTGAGTCAGGCCATAAAAAGGAGTGTACGGGTGATCGTCGTAAAAATAATACCCAGTTAAATATTTCTCCAGTCCGAAAGAATGGAAGCCTAAGGTTGTCACACTTCCTATCATCACGAACCCTATTTCAGTCGGATTATCTTGTAAAATTGTCAATATACTGTCTCCTAAAAATTCACTGACCAAATCGAGTCTTCCTTTTGAATCAATAAAAGACTTACGAACGATATAATCGTAATTGTCGATTAATAATACGACGCTGGTGTTGTAATATTCGTACAGAATTTTACCCAGGAAGCTGATACAGTCTCGAAATATAATTCGGTCCAGATCATGGTCGCATTTGGTATCCAAATGTTCTCCTTTGATCAATCGAGAGAGAATATCTAATTCGAGATGGTAATCTTGGGTAAACTTGTCGGTAACGTTTTCAGATTCGGATTGTCCACGATGCTGAATTAAATGAAATATTAAATTTTTATGCTCACTGACTGCGTTGGTCAATACGAGTCTGTATTTTTGGCAAATGTACTGTTTATCTTGCAATTTTTCATTTTCGATGTCGAGTTTCAAGTCTAGAAATATTACCGGATGTTGAGCCAGATGTTTGGATAATATGAATCCAAATTTGGCGATTTTTAAGGTTTTGAAGATCTCGTGAGCGTTGGTATCTTTCCATTGTATGGGTGTTATGTCTTTTCTATCGAATTCCATTTGGCAGAATTTCTTTACCATTTTTAAATTGGTTGTTTGACCGAAGCCCGGAGGAGCTGAGATGAATACGCGACGAAATCTTCCGAAAAATTCCTTCAATAGGAGGCTTTTGTCGGTGAAATGGTCGGATGAGATGAATTGTTGGTTGAAAACGGTGCCATGAATAGAAATTAAATTGATTGCGAGGAGAAATAGGGTTAGAATATTGATGTGGATTGTCATTCGAGTTGATCTAGAACAGAAATTTCATTGGTAGAGATATTTACTGTGAAATTTTCGTTTTAGCGAAGTTTTTAATTGGTTGTGTTTTTGATCGAGAGGGGAAGATTGATTGCGAATTTGGCGAAAAATCTGCGTGGAAAAAAATTTAGATAGGTATCTTAGGTTTTTTTTTAATCGAAATTTTACAGCTTTCATTTTCAATGGGTAAATAAAGGGATGGAAAAATTTTGTTGGCAATCTTGGAAAATGCATTATAGAAAGGGGAACTTTTGGTGTAGTTGGTCAGGGTCACTATGGAAGGTCAACATGAAGAATTAAAAAATTTTGAAAGAAAGTACACAGCTTGCCCATTTAATATTATAAAAATTCTCAGCTTAGATATAAGTCGTGCACTTTCTTTTACAATTTTTTGATCATTCAACCAAGCAACAAACTATGACCATTAAGGTGAAGTGAAAAAAAAAATTCGAAGAAAAATTTTTAATTTTTAATTTTTGATGATTGAAAAAAAAATTATTGTGAATTTTTCAAACAATAAAAAAATTAATTAGAAGCCAACGTAAATTCCATAGTGTAGCATATCACAATTTGTAACTGGCTGCACTGAAATATAAAATTTTCCAAAAAAATTTCCGAAATATACTAATTACATATTTTCAATTTTTTTTTCAAAATTCACTTTTAGTAAAGGATGGCGATGGTTTAGGGAGATGTAGAAACTTAAATCGCATCTTTCAAGTGCTACGAAGGCTTCTCACACAGTTTTGATTGGCTAAAAACGCAAAAAACAATGTTTTTTTAAAAGGAGGTGCACTTTGAGCACCTCCTGCTCCCCTCCCCTTGTCCCTCGCGGACTCAAAATTTTTTGTGAAGTCTCCCACTCAAAGTAAACCACACCACCAAATTTGGTCAAAATCCAAGATATGTTTTTTTTCGGTCCACCCTAGTGTGTATGGAGGGGGAGGGGATGGGGAAAGAACATTTAGAATTTTAAAAAATAAATTACTCCATTTCCTTCCCTTAAATTTCAACTTCAAAATTCAAAACACAGTTATTTAAACAATTGAACATCTTTTTAATTTCACGAATTAATATTTGTACGACGTGTTAATAAAACTGCATAACCAGTTTGCCGTAAATTTGAAAAAAAATATGAAGAGAGTTATTCCGTTATGCTTAATTGAACTGAATTTTGTCCTTTGAATTTTTGAAGGTTTTTTACGTAATCTAGACATTCTGCAGCTCGGTGAAACATCGACATCTCCTTAAAAGGTGATGGGGGGCTCTTTGTTTCTCACATGGAAATTTCATGAGACATCCTTTTAAGAGTGATTGTTTTGCACTTTTTTAAAATCAGAAAAAGGGATACCTAGCTGTAAAGTGGTGTCTAGACATGCATAATTTTGCTTCCTATTTCCTTCGAAGAAATTCAGAATAGAATTTTCAACATTTCGTCCCCCCCCCCACGGTCAACATTTTCACAAATTTTTTGATAAGAGGAAAATAATCGATCAAAAGAGACCAATTTCACGAAAGAATTGAAATGATATTCCATGAAAGGAGATAAAACACTCAAAAAATTTCACCTATCTGTGAGATTGATTTTTCCCGATATTTTTCGACTCCATCATACATTCCCCGTTCCCCTACCCCCCTCCCCGACGACACAAAAAATCGAAAACATAAAAAATTATGCTGAATTTTTAATAACGTTGAAAATTTTCCCAAACTTCAATTTTAATGTTTTCATCATTTTTTAAAACACGTTTCCTTTTTTTGCAATATTTTTTCTTGGTAAAATTCATCAATTTTTTTTGAAAATTTGTTGATTTTCTCGAGAAATTTTCCAATATTTCCATATTTTTGCCATATATTTCAGAAATTATTGGACCGTTTTGACGTTTCATTAATGGTATAGTTTATTACACATGAAATAATTTTTAATAGGTTCCAATGTTTTGTAAATTATAAGCATTCAATAGGTATCCAACCAATTATTCAAAGTGATTGGGCCTGGTGCACGCAGAGGCGTCGTCAGGTGGACCAGCCCCCCCCCAAAAAAATAAATGTTGTAGTTATAAATTTACGTTACACTTACATCAGATAAGGATTTTTAAAGCATTAAAACGTGAAAAAATGTATTTTTAGGGCATTAAAAATCCAATGTTTTCAAAGCTTCGCCCTTGCTTCGCTCGGGCATGAACAAAATTGCAATTCTAAGGTCTATCTGAGACGGAAGTGTGGAAGAAGGCTCCCTTTCTACCCCTTCCCCATTTTTATCAGGTGAAAAAAGCCAGTCCCCCTCTTCCACTTCGAAAAGGCAAAAAAAGTTGACCAACACACGGCCCCTTTTGTGCCCCCCTCCAATTTTCGATTTTGACGACGCCACTGGCGTGCACGTATCTTTTGCTTCTTTTTTTTCTGTGTTGAAAATTTTACAGAATTTTAAATACATTATTGTGGCAAATTTTTTCAAAAAATTATATATTTTCCATAAGTTACGTATTTTAAACTTTAAAGAAAATGTATCAATTTCTTGAAAATTTTTCAAATATTTATCGATTTGATTGAAAATTTGCTGATTTTTCTAGAAATTTATTTCTCCATTTTTAAGGATAATTTTGAGTTAATGAATCCTTAGGCTGGTTAAGGTACATTCAAATTAAATATGAATAAATTTTTAATTAATAAAATATTTGAGGGCCTTTGCTGGCTCTTTGAAAAAATAGGAACCTATACCAATGCACTTTTCGGATCATCCGCTACCTCTTACCGGGCCTGGTCATTGAAACCGAATTGACTTTTTTCAAAACTCACTATCGTTGAAATATTTTTTCAGTATTTTGTAAACATACGAAATGTTGACATGCCACTGACTTTTTATCACTTTTTACTGAATTTTTCAACAATTTATGGAAAAATTTTAATAAAATGTGAAAGTCTCGTAGACTTTAAGTTGAAATTTTAGATTTCGAAGCATCAATTTTCTTCTGTGAAAATGTAACATTCCATTTTTAAAGATTTCTAATCATGCAGAGTCAAGCCGATCAGAAGACAAACGATCTTCCTCACTTTCAACATTTTTAAGATTCATTGAAAAATTTTAATCAACAGATTATGATCTTCAAAATATTAATTTACCGTCTGCCAAAAGTCAAAATGTATAACATTGCCATGTGGTTATGTATATTTTCATTTTCCTTCAAATGAAATAGATTGGTTGATAAAAATTAATTTAATCATATTTGAAATTTCTTCATCTAAATTATTAATTAGTTAGTTTAATAAATATTGATGATAAATACTTATAAACACGATCTTGATTCAATGTAAAAGAAAATTTCATAATTTCGAACATGCAAAATTGACCAAAAATCAGAAATCAGCAGGGAAACCAATAAAACCATTTTTTTATTCAAAATTTGGTACAGAAAACAGGAATTTTAGATAAATTGGCCAAAAAAAATCTGAATGAAAATTATGCAGTAGGTAGTAGTCCAGGCATTTTAGGAGTTGACCACCCAAAAATTAAAGCCTGATTTTTTTTTCTTGTTTTACGTTCGTAATGGTCCACTACACAACATACTAAAATGGACACCCCACAACCCTCCGCTACCCCCAGGAGAGAGGGAAACGTCCGCTGAAAACCGGTTTTTCGTGAATATTTCCTCAAATAAGCAGTGTTGTCAAAGTTCGTGAACTTTTGGAAAATGAACGTGAACGCGTTCGCGAACGAGCCACATTTTCGTGAACGTGAACTGAACGCGTTCATTTCATGATGAACGTGAACTGAACGCGTTCATGCCCAGAAAAATTGAACGTGAACGTCGTGAATGCGACGTTCACCACAGATTTTCAGGGCTAGAACAAAATCGCAGGAATAAGCTTGCTCTTGCGGCTCTTGCGTCTTGTCGTGTTGTCGTGTTGCGTGTCAATGTGCGATTATAGAGACTGCAGAATAACGCTGGTTTGCCTAGCTCCCTGCGCCTTGCCAGGGCAGTAAGAATGTGAACAGCAACAAAAACGACTGCAAAAGATCAACAAAACAGCCGCTTGGCGAACTGATAAGCGCCAAGCGGCTGTTTTGTTGGTCATTTGCAGTCGTTTTTGTTGCTGTTTACATTCTTACTGCACAAGAAAAATTTTTTAAATGAACGCGTTCAGTTCACGTTCATTTGCTTGTGAACGTGAACTGAACGCGTTCATTTGCTTGTGAACGTGAACTAAACGCGTTCATTTTTAAACGAACGTGAACTGAACGCGTTCATTTTTTTCGTGAACTTTGACAACACTGCAAATAAGCCTCAAAATTGAAAAGTAGTTATGAACAATCTTGTTCTACGCGTAATTTCCTATCGGAAGTTTTTTTTTTCAAAAACACTCACTTCCTTGACCAAAAATTAAGGGTAAAAAACACCAATTTTTCAACAATTTGCAGCATTTTTGGAAAAAATCGAAACTTTTGGGAATATCTCCTCAAAAAAGCCTCAAAATGGAAAAATGGTCATGAACAATCATGTTCTACGTGTAATTTTCTATCAGGCAGGTTCGTTTTTCTTAGAAAACACCCGCTTGTTTGCCCAAAAATTAAGGGTGAAAAACACCTATTTTTACAATATTCACAGTATTTTTGGAAATTATGAAAATATGAAGCTAAAAGTACCCAAAATGAGTATTTTTTTTATACATGCTGGTAGGGTATTCCAAAAAAAGTCACCTCAAAAATTTCAACCCCTACCGTTAATTATAAGGGAGGTTATTGAAATTGAATACTACATTTAAAAAATCGAAGTTGTGGGAAGAAAAGTACTATAAACGTGATGTTATTGGTGATTATTGGTGATACGAAACATTTCTTTGCGTCGTAAGGATTCAAAAACGATATTTTCAGCTTCGTATTTCCATCATTTCCAAAAATACTGTAAATATTGGAAAAATAGGCGTTTTTCACCCTTAATTTTTGGGCAAACAAGCGGGTGTTTTCTAAAAAAAACGAACCTGCCTGATAGAAAATTACACGTAGAACATGATTGTTCATGACCATTTTTCCATTTTGAGACTTTTTCGAGGAGATATTCTCTAAAATTTTGATTTTATCCAAAAATGCTGTAAATTGTTGAAAAATAGGTGTTTTTTACCCTTAATTTTTGGTCAAGGAAGTGAGTGTTTTTGAAAAAAAAACCTCCCGATAGGAAATTACGCGTAGAACAAGATTGTTCATAGCTACTTTTCAATTTTGTGGCTTATTTGAGGAGATATTCACGAAAAACCGGTTTTCAGTGGACGTTTACCCCTCCCCTGGGGGTAGCGGAGGGTTGTGGGGGTGTCCATTTTAGTATGTTATGTAGTGGACCATTACGAACGTAAAACGCGAAAAAAAAAATCAGGCTTTAATTTTTGGGGGGTTTGGTACATTTTTTCTCTTATTTGCCTGGACTATAGGTACGTATTAAACATATTAATAGTCCTAAGTAGGTACCTGTATTTTTATCGATTTTTTTTTCAAACCCATTCAATAGTCCCAAAATTCAGATCACCAATTTTTTTAAATTAAAAATATATTTTGGACTCAATTTAAGCAAAAAATATGTACGATAATTATTGAAGGAACAATTAATCCCAATCGCTGGTCGTCCGGGCAAACCCCCTCCTGGTTTTATTTTTTTTCGGTTTCGTTGGTCTGGTTTTCTTCGTGTAAGAGGTAATATAATGATACGTCGTATTGCCTGATATTTCATCTTGAAATGTAGTGGTCATTACATCAACCAGAACTCGTTTATCTCGTTCGAATCGAATTGCCAAATATACCACCATATCTAGATCATCTCTCTTCTCGATATCGTACTTGTGACCATTATACATTAATGATTCCAAATCATATTGATCGGAGGTTTTAATTACAAGAGCTACTTCACCTTTTTCAATACACGTGACACATCTTCGGATCACATTTACAGAAGTTTTTTCATAACTCACGGGCTGAGGGAAGTCTTCAATTACGTTTATGTCTGGATTCGTCAAACCACCCAAATGGATGATGGACTGGTATATGAATTCTGACGAAACCATCGTACGATTCGTGGAATTCCGTTTGTGAGGACCGTATAAGGGTGTCAATGATGCGAAAACTGGGGTCAAACATTCCATTAGATTGATTCTAGGTGCATCGAAGGCTTTATCTGGGACGAAAAACTCCCCTAATCGGATACCAATTGTCTTCAGGTCGATTTTGGCTACTTTTTCGTAATAATAGCGTAGGTCGGTCATGAATTGGTTTCGTATCCGGAGATTTGGAATTATGTAATTATTTCTGCCCGGTACAGGGGTCAGAATACCTGTCTGGATCATATAACAATATATGGACGAATTGGCCCCTGCGAAGAATTTCGTTTCGTTGAAATCATCGAGGACGATTTTGGTGAAATTGGTGAACGAGAGGAAATCATTCCTTCCGTGTCTGATGGGGGCAATTTTAATCAATCTGGAGACTTGATCGAGATGTTCGGGCGTCTGGAGCAGTTTCCATAAAAATTTACTCGTTCCATTGGGAGTCTGTTGGCTTACCCAGGTGGAATTGTCGTTGGCCTCTAAATACTCGATTACGCAGCTGGTATTGTAAAACGTCCAATTTGAATTTTTAATCTCGTAACCTCCGCAATAGTTTTCGATGGTTGGTATGACATCGTCATTGCGGTCTTTACCATTCAAGTTATCGACTTCGGTTTCGCTGAGGCCGAAATAAACCGCGAGTTTGTGATTATCGTAGAAACAGTATCGTTCCAAAAATCGATGCAATCCAAAACACTCAAATCCTATGGTGGTCGTGCTGGCCACCATCGTGAACTCGATTACCTGTCTATTGTCGTATTGGAAACTTTTGAAAAGTTGTTCTTCGAGGATGCTGTAAACCGGATCCAGGCAGCCTTTGGAATCGATAAATGAATCGTGAACGATGGCGTCGTAATTATCGATCAATAAAATAACCGTTTTGTTGAAATACTGGTGAAGCAAATTGGCCAAACGAAAAATGCTTTCTTTAAGTTCGGATTCATCTAAAACTCCAGTCGCGGATTTTTCTACGATGTGATGTTCTGGTTTCAAATATTGGATATTTAAGTCCGCGACGTGGTCGTCAATGATCCATTTATACCGGAAACAGGTTTCGTTAATTTGGGCGCTGTAAGCTCGAAGTATTTTATCCTTGGTGATTTCGCCGTCGATTTTGAGTGCCATGTCGAAGAATAATACCGGATGTTGGGCTAAATGTTGGGTCATAATGGTTTCATCTTGACCGATTTTCAACGATTTGAAGAGGTCTCGAGTGGCTGGATTGTCGGGTAAGAGGTTTCCTTTATCGTCGTACGAGATTTGACTGAATTTCTCGATCATTTTCAAATTGGTTGTTTTGCCGAAGCCTCGAGGAGCGGTGATGAATTTTCGAGAGGCATTTACGGCGAAGAATTCTTTCAGTAGGGATGTTTTATCGACGAAGTGTTTGGATGAGACGAATTCTTGGTCGAAGGTGGCTCCGTGTGGGAGATACGGTTCGGTTGCTAGGAGAAGGAATATGGATATCCATGTGGGACTGGAATGTGACAATCTAAGGGAAAAAAGTGATCATCGAGATTTGAATGTTTCCAGGGTGGTGACATTTTTGATTTAGGCGTACAAAGGAAGAAAGGACTTTTGAACTGAAAAATTTTGATAGTCTATAGCTATTCTCAGCAGTTTGAAATCAAAATTTCAATTTTTTGAAGGATCTTGAATAAAAAATCATTTTTGACCCACAAAATAATTATTTTTTACATGTTTTTTGAAATTTTTGACAAAATTCGAGTTTTAAATGAATATTTACTTATATCTATTACCTTCTTCTTTTTTTTCAAAAAACTACTTAAATACCAACTCAGATTTTTTGACAAAAATTGTGACTAGGCGATTTCATGGAATTTATGATTTTCGTGACTTAAACCAAAAAAATTATTTTTCAAATTTTTTACTTCATTGACAAAATTATAATTATTGAAAAAAATTTATGACCATTTTTTGACATGTGTCATTCTTTTAAATGATTCATGATTTTTGGATTCAAAACTAATAATTTCTTGTCATCTTTGCGACCATAAATTTTTTTTATCAAAGCATTACATTTTTGGTGAATTTTGATCAACGATTCACATTTTCAAGTGATTCGAGAAATTATGACTTTTTTGTTGAAATGCAACGTCATGACTACCTATTTTTATCTTGGACTCGAAACTGAAAATTCATTTCAAGTGACTTTTTATTTCAATTCAACTTCGTGACTTATTTTTGGGGTGTAAATCGAAATTCTGGTCTTGGCCATCCCTTCGGGTGACTTTTTTGTTTCAAAATTAGATCATGAGTTCATGACTTTTAGGTTTTTTGGTTCGAAAATCTGAACTTTTGGTTTAGTGATTTTTTAAAAATTAAAATGCAGAATCCTAGGCGATGATTTTGTAATCGAAAATAAGACTCTTATTCTTGGCAACTTTTCAAGTTAACAGCATGATTTTCAATTACCTACCTATGATTTTTGACTCCAAACTTGAATATTTGTTGGAGAACTCTTTTATTGAAATTCAACATAATGAATTTTGTAATTTTTACTCACAATTTAAATCTTAGGTAGGTCTTTCTTTTTACAGTCCTTTTTGTTTCAAATCAATATAATTTTTGTGAATTTTGACCCCAAATCTGAATTTTTCCTTTGAATGATTTTTTTTTGTTAAAATTCAAAATCATAGACTCGAAAATGAAACCGCTTCTATTCAATGACTCAAGTTGAACTTTAACATTACAACTTTTTGACTTTCTCTTTCAAAATTTAGACTTTTCTTTCCGGTAATTTTTTTCTTAAAATTCAATAATAATTGAATTTTACTAAAAATCGAGACCGTTGGGGATTTTCGGTGACTTTTTGATTGAAATTCAACGAAAAAGTTTTTCATGATTTTTGGCTCAAAATCTAAACCTTTTTAAAGTGATTTTTTGTTAAATTTCAAAATCCAGTCCTGTGATTTTTTTTGAAATCAAGATCCATTTTAGTGACTTTTTAATTAAAATTCAACACTTTGACTTTTATGATGTTTGAGCCGAAACTAAAAATTTTCTCAAAATAGTGCTTTTTGATAAAATTTGAAATTTGGTCCCACGATTTTTGACTTTAAATAAGATTCATTTTTTAAGGTTTTCTGTTTTTCTCTCTCTATTTTATGGGTTGTCCAAAATTTTCTGGTTAGAATTCAACATCTCAACTTATGTATGATGTTGGCCCAATAATCTGAATTTTTATTTTCAGTGACTTCTTTTGGTTAGAATTCAAAAAGAATTATTGATGATTTTTTTAGTTGAAATTTAGCATTATGACTTTTATGACTTTTGAGTCAAAATTGATTTTTAAAATTAAAACTCGAAATGCTGTCCTATGGAATTTGACTTGGAATCGAAATTCATTTTTAATGACTTCTCGATTGCAATTTGAAATTCTACAGAATGACTTTTATGTAACGGTTCCTTTTAGTGACTTTTTTTAAAAATTGAAAATAATTAAAGAAGAAATTTGACTTCAATCTTGATTTTAATGGAGTTTCATTGGTTTCGCTCAAAATCTGAATCTTTTTTTACTGATTTTTTTTTGTTTCAATTCAATGCCATGAGACTTTCCTTTTGGTCAATTTTTGGGTGGAACTTAAAATCATGCCTTAAGATTTCCATCATCTTAATTGATTCAATTCAAAATTACATTTATGGATTTTCACTCAAAATCCACAGAATTTTACTGGTGGCTTTTTAGATTGAATTCAATATGATAGTTATAATTTTTTTCATTCGAAATGTGAATTTTTCCTTTCAGCGATTTTTTTTTGGTTAAAATGTCAAATCATATCCCATAATGCGATTTCTATCAAAACTGTGACCATTTTTTGGCAACCTTTTCTGATTTTAGAATGGAGATTGAGATTTTTATTGTTGAAGAGATTTTTCGATTCAATTCAATGTCATTCTTTTTTAATTCCAACTTAAAATTCAGAATATTTTTATGACTTTTCAGCAATTCCTACTCTTGATTAATTTTTCAATTCATGATTTATAATTTTGGGCATTCAAAAATTTTGAACCAAAATTAAAACCTCCAGCATTGCTTTTGATTTTCTTATAATTTGATTCCTAAAATTATAATTTTTCTGCGACTCTTGTTTGAAATTCATATTCATTGTTCATAAAAATATCCTATCTGATTTAAAATCCCGATTCAACTGATGATTTTCAACTTTTAAATTTTTCACCTGAAATTTAATTCGAAAAAAATATACTTACATAGGGGTTCGTCTCTTCATTTTCAACACACCGAACAATTTTTCGAAAAATAATCAAAGTTACCATAAAATCATGGTAAAAAACGCAATTCTGAAAGTCCAAAGAAATATATCAGTACAACTGAAATTTTGATGCATCGTGAAGCGATTTTTTTTCAGCTTTGTAAAGCAGTTTTTATGAATTTTACATTCAGTGGAACTTTTTTATACTTGTGTATTTGCCTTTATCTCGTATTCTGATTATTAAACTCTTTCGTACGTACGGGTGAATTGAAATGGAAATGAAATTGCCTAAGTTATCAGAATAAGAACGATGAAAAATTAATTTTGACTTTGTTTTATAGTTATCGTGTAGTGTAATCTCGAAGGCTCGAAGTTGAGCAAGAAGGAAACGTAGTAAGTATTGATCAAAAGATAGGCTTACATTATACCGGATGACGTCATAGTCGCGCTCAAAAAAAAGGAGGGAATTTTAAACGTTATAAAATCTCTATTCCTATTTCGGTTCTATTCTGGGGATTATTTTCAATGAAACATGTAAATGAATACTTGGTAGAATACTGATTAGATTTATATTATAATCTTTGGTATTCGTTACCTATGGCGAAGAAATAATATTCGATTCCCCCCCCCCCCATATCGTGAAGGTTTCCACACCCCGTATTGTATTACGTTTCTCATTTTAACCCTTATTCTTAAATTACGTAACCAAAACAACACATATTTGTTTCCGAGAAGACGTAGATGTACCTAATAAAAAAAAACTTCCTACGGGTTTGAGAGAAAATGGAAAAATACGCGCGAGTGTATCTTGTTGTGTAATCTTTACGGTGATAAATGAGTAGATTTTGGGGGTTAAGCAACGAAGGAGGTTTTTTTCGGTTATGTGATGGATCGAAGATGAATGCTTCTCGGAATTCATATCGTGCATGCAAATAAAGAAAAACGAGCTACATGAGGATGAATTGTAACGAAATGCGTTGCTGTGGAATATTCGTATACCGATGAACTCCCGAGAGAGTGATAATTTAACCGAGTATTATTTCGAGTAATCTTCGGTGTAATCTTCGTAAAGCGAATCGACCTTTTCGACGTTTGCATTGAACGATTAAAAGATTTCTTCGTATTGAGGCTCGAGAGAGAACCGAAAACAGGCCCGATTTAATTTCAACGCGGAAGGCAGAATGGAGGATGGAGATAATCCTTTTCTGTGATGTTGAGAAATGAAGTAAATGAATAGGTGTGCTAGGTAGGTTCGCGAAATGTTGAAAGGTACGGGGACTTTGACGAGGTTTGTGGATTTGGTGGATATATTTTCATTGTAAGAGAAAAAATTTATGGAAAATTTGATCGAGAGTATGAATTTTTATAGAAAAGTACAAAAAATTCGTGAATTTGATTTGGAGGTCATAAAATATCTTTGTTGTGGTGAAAATGTATTAATTTGGGAAATTATTCAGAATTTTTTTTCAATTCAAAAATACAAATTTCATTATTTTGATACCTATAAAAAGTGATAAATTTGTTGAAAGACATCTAAAAATTTGTATCAAAAGCTATCAATGTCATAATTTTGACAAAAAGGCCGAAAATACTGTAGAAATACCAGAAATTGAAAATTTTATAGAAAAATCAGAATTTTTGAAAAAAAAAATATATGAAGTATGTTGAAAATAATTTCGAGTTAGGAATTCCCCAGAAAAATCTAAAACGTCAATATTTTGATGAAAGTCAAAAATAAACCAAAAATTAATGATTTTGTTAATAAAATCACAAGCTTTTTTAAAAATCTCAAGACATCTGATTTTGGATTCAGGAATTATTAAACTCCTGGCTATGATTTCAAAAAAGGTCATTTTTTGTGAATAAGTCATTTTCATTCAATAACTGAAAATCTTCATTTTGATAACTTGATTAAATTTAGTTCTACGCTTGGCCAAAAATTCATAAATATTTTCGTACCTACCTATAAATTTATTGAAGTAAAATTTTTAAAATTCATGAAAATGTCAGAATATTTTCCGTAAGAAGTCCTTATTTGTAAAAGACACTCTCAAAAACTCGATAATCTTCATCTCTTCATGATCTTAAAAATCATTACTTTTTTTTCGAAGTCAAATTCATCATAAATTTTTTTGAGGAGAAGTGTACCTACTTATTTTACTCTCACCTTCTTATCTATTTTAGAATGAGAAATTACCCGTCTGCTTTTCAGTAAAACAAGGTACGAGTACGTATTCAAAATTCTTTCAATTTACAAAATTTATTATCCGACGAAGAAGGATATCAATATTTTTCAACGATGGAAAATCCCCACAATACTCCAGCTATCTCAAAAATACCTACCGAGATGAAAAAAAATTATGACTTAGGAACTCTCGAAGGATCATTTTGGAGAAGCCCATTTCAACTAAAGATGCCGGACTGGTCGAGAGCTGGGTTTTAGAAAAACAACAAAACGCAATACTAGCTAAAGGCATTCGTTTGTCTCTCCCAAGGGTAAACTTTTGTATAAAGTCTTTCGCTGGACGTAAAAAAACCTCTATCGCGTTGTCTTGAACCGGCAATAAAAACGAATTGGTAATTACGATAAAAAATTCTCATCGAGAGTACCTATGTACTATGAAAAGACATAAAATATCGCTATCTTTTGCAGCATAGCTGATTTATTTTTAACCTTCCGATTTTTTTTAAGGCGAAATTGTCATTTTTCGTTATTTTTCGATTATTTTTAAATGAAGTCGTAATTTTTTTGTGCCGTGATTATTTTTCGGTCAAAATTGTGATATTTGTGATTTTTGGTCAAATTTTTGTAAGTCGATTTTTCAAAAAATTTGTTTATGGCAAAATTGTCAGTTTTCATGTTTTGAATTGAATTTACCTACCTGTAACTTTTTTGTGACGATATCATTATTTTTGTCTAAATTGTGAAATTTTTGAATTTTTTTCAAAATTAGAACTCGGGTAATTATTTTTTTTAAATTGTTTTCGCGGAAAAATTTTAATTTTCCATCAGTGCTAGGGGTCGATACTTAGAATAAGGGATCTATTTTATTAACAACCAATTTTTGGTTTTCGCATTTTGGCCACCACTGATATACGAACACTCTAATTTATTGGAAAAAAAACTTGAAGGAATTTTGAAGAATTGATACATCCTCCCCTCCCCTCCGACTTGATTGATCTGGAGTAAGATGATGTACCTACTCGATAAGAGGAGTGAAATGACAGTTTCAAATTTTTTCCTCCTCATCTCCTTTTCAGTCTCACCCTAGATCCCCTCAATACTGATAATAATTGGAGAAGAGAAAAAAGAAGAAATTCGATAGAGAAGAAAGTGATATTTAATGTACGTCATGCCATAAGAAAAGTATGATGACATTTTCAGATTTTTTCACTTTTTCTCCTTGACACACTCACCTTTGACCTTTTGGATGGTGATAAAAATTGGAGGGGAAAAATGAAGTTTAACTGGAAAGAAGGTGATATTTAATTTACTCGGTGAGAGGAAAGAAGTAGCTTTTTCAGATTTTTTTCGCCTCCCCTTTTTTTCTTTTTCACCCTGATCTGAAACCACTTATATTTTCCCCATAATTACCTACCATTTTTAGCGTAAAAAACATGCAATCACTTTAAAAAAGGAGTAAATTATTGCAAATTACTTAAAATTACTCATATTTACAGTAACTTGCCATTATCAATGAAATTTTACGCTTGGTGCGGGGGGAGGGGGTGTTCAGACTACGAAGTTCATCAGCTCATATCAATAAAGTAATTATTACAATTACTTACTGTAAATTTTTGATATTTATCGTAATTACTACAAATTCTTGGTAATTACTGGAAGTTCTGGTAATCACTCATAATAAATGAAACCTTTCAGTTATTATTCGCAATTACTGTATATTTTTGGTAACTACCCGTAATTACTGTAGATGATCGGTAATTACCTAAATTACTGAAAATTCTGAAATATTTCGGTAATTACCCGTAATTACCCGTAATCACTCAAAAATTTGATAATTACTTGTAATTACTGAATAATTTGGTAAAATTACTTGCAATAACTGAAAAAATTGGTAATTACTTGTAATTACTGATCAACTTGGTAATCACTTGAAATTACTGAAGGACTTGGTAATTACGTGTAATTACTGAAAAACTTGGTGATTACTTGTAATTACTGAAAAACTTGGTAATTACTTGTAATTACTGAAAAATTTGGTAATTACTTGTTATTACTGAAAAATTTGGTAACTACTGCAGTTTAGTCCAAAACATTACCTTTTCTTTGAAACAAAATTTTCAAGTCATAAAACATGCCTTTTGATATAAAAATCAATTTTTTCCCAAAAGTCGATTCGACTGCTTTTTCTTCACAAGTCACTTTTGTTTTTGTTTTTTTCATAATATGCGCCTGGATATAGAAACCAGTCTTTGGCGCCAAAATTGGTTTTTTGAGCTGACACTTATTTTGGGCTTTTCAAAGGAGTAGAATCAAGGGGAAACCTCAACCCAAAAACCAATCATTGACGCCTAAGGGTAGTTTCTGTATCCAGACTGGCATTATGGGTGTATCCTAGGGCTATAGATCAGAAATTTCTGACAAAAAAGTTCTGAAAAAAGGTGTCAATGGAAGACTGCCAAAAGTCAGGCATAAAAGATATAATTCTTATCAAGAATTACTGTCACAGCTTAATACTGACATTTTGCCAGACTTGAATGAAATTGGTGAATGTTTTTCATCATACTTTTGACTTCGTGCCAAATATGAAAACACTTGAAAAATTTTCTCATCTCCAAGAAATTTTGAAAAATATAAAGAAAAACAAAAATGGTTTGAATATCTGTCACCTTTTCAATTTGAATTTATGACTTCTTGGCAACAAAATCGTAATTTCCGTCAAAATCGCCAATATTTCTGAATTTTTGACAAAATTATTATGATGTTCGATCATTTTATGTTTAACGCCAAAATTACAATTTCCAATCTTTTGAATCGAAGTTGGGACTTTTTTCATGACGTGATTACTTTTTCGGTCAAAATTCATTGTATCATTCCTGACTATCTTCAAAATTATAATTCTGATCATTTTCAAAAAAAATAATTCAAGTATTACGACAAAACTATAATTTTTAATTTTTTTAATTTGTGACTTTTTTGTGACGTGATTATTTTTTGAATCAATGTTATATCATATTTGGCTTTTTTCAAAGCTATAGAAACCCGATTCCTTTTTTTGAAGAAAAAAACGAATTCTGTAGCAAAATTGACATTTTTTTTATTGAATTTGATTGAATTTGCTACTTTTTTTATCATGTCATTGTGTTAATTTTTTCGATCCATTTTGTTATTTTTGACTTTTTTCAAAATTAGAATTCCAATCAATTTTTCAAAAAATTTATTTCTGTGGCAAATTGTATTTTCTATTTTTTGGATCAAATCTGCGACTTTTTGTGACGAAATCATCATTTCAGCCAAAATTGACACATGGACTTTTTTCTGTTGCAGGAAATGCCTACATAGCGAACGTAGCCCTGGCAGATTTACTAATCAGTGGCATCGTTATAATGGCTTCAGCGGTAGTGCTGCTGGCCGGCTTGGAAGATTGTCTAGTGGTTTGTAAACTACAATGGTTCCTCGGATTATTATGCGGACTCGTGACCGTCCTCAGTTTACTGGCCATTGCGATGGAAAACTACGCTCGTCTTTGCCTATCTCCCGAATGCTACGCTCGTATCACCACCACTCGCATAACCGTTTCGATAATATTCATTTGGACCGTGAGCGTGGCTCTGGTGACGTTGCATTTCTTCTACGGCCTCAGCCCGGAATACTGCAATAAGCAAGGATTTGGTAAAAAAACGTATCAGTTCGTCACAGCGGCGTTCTTTTTCCTCATACCATTGTGTATAACTGGCGTATTATATGCCAAGATCATATTATGCGTTCGAACGGCCAGATCTCACGCTAGTTTCAAGCCGCCTCTGGCTTTCAACTGGGATTACTCTTTGATGCTGACGAATTTGTATAGTTATGTTATGTTCATAGTGTTTTGGGCCCCTTTTGCCATTTTCATGTCGTTACCGCCGATCGAATCGCTGGGCAGGAAACCATTCTGTTTTTCTGTGTGGTTCGCTCTGAGTAAATCTTGTTTTAATAATTTACTGTACTGTATATCGAATCGACATTTCTGCGACGCGTACGTAAAATTGTTCCATTACTGTTGCTGTAAAACAACGGTGACATTTTCGCGTAGACCGAGGACAGATGGAGCTCGACCGTCGGGCGATGTACGGGTTCACATTATCCCCGGATACAACGTTTACCCTTACACGAGCCCTCAGCGTGGTAGCACCGGCAGCGGAGAGAATATGAAAAAGGCGGCCAGCAGCGGGAAAAGAGCGTTCAGGGGCGCCGGTCGGCATCGATCTAAGGATCGTGACGTGTATCAATTGTAAAACGTGTTTGTAAAGGCCGTCAATTATTTGAACTTTTTATCCCCCTCTTTTATTTCTCTCTCTGTGTCGTTTTGTTTTACGAGTTTTCCTTTTGTATTTAAATACCGGCGTGAAAATCGACGACGACGCGACGCTGTCTCGATTATTTATATGCTTTTTAATGTTTCGCAAGCCTAAGTGTGGAATTACTGTGTTTACCTATTTTTAATAATTTTTATGTAATTAGGCATAAGTGAGCGATTTTTGAGATTAATTTTAGCCTGGTGTGGATAATTTGACGGGGAGGTGATGGTGAGGTTGAATTGGTACAACGTCGAGGTTTTAATTTTGTTCTATTTGATGGCGAAAAAATCCCCTCAATGTCGATTTAACCCAATTTTACGTATCGTCTATGAAATATTTTAGCTTTGATTGGTTTGCGAAAAAAATTTGGTTTTTAATCCTTCCAAGAACGAATCAGATAAATTACAAAGGTCGACATTTTTAAGCTTTTTAAATGCTGTTTGAAGTTTGATGGGAGTATTTTTCACGTTTATAAAGAAAAAGGTAGTGAAAAAATTCCATCACCCAAGGATTTTTCACAATTTGAATTTTTTGGTGAACATTTTTTTTACACTTTTTGATAACTTTTGACACTAAATCGAGCTAAAAAAAATTTGGGTTACAATGAATAATGTTTGATGAAATTTTCCCAAAAATTTTCACGTGTGTGTCGCTAATTATATTTTGATTTAAGCAATTTTTATAAAATTCCAGTTGGCAACACTGATACAAAAAATTGAATTTTTATTTCAACAACCAATTTCAGAATTGAATGTGTCACAACAAAAAGGGCATAACTCAGCATATGTCCTTTTTGATGCCACAAGCGGATCTTTTTCTCTGAAGTTTTCTCTATTCAATGAGCCCTTTCCCACCTTCCAATATGTTTTCCTCGAAGAGTTATGGCGTTTTTAAAATGCGAAGTTCGTTTTCGAGAATTTGCGTAATGTTTAATTTTTTCACAGTGCAGATGATTGTAAAATTTTAAAATTTTAACAAAGTGTTTTTTTAGTTAATTTTTCGTCATAAATTTGAAAAAAATAATAAAATTCGTCCAAAATGTATTTTTAGCATTTTTTTGTAACCAAGAAAATGAAAAAAAAGTTGTCATTTTTCAAAGTGCGATATATCCGCTCCCTGAAGAGATAATTTGAAATTTTTTTCACGAAAATGTTCCTTTTTTCATTCTCTTCAACTTTTGTATGAAGATTTTTTTTTTAATTTTCACTTCCGGAAAAATTATACGTCATCAAACGTAGAAGGGTCGAAATTAAATTTTGTCACAACAAAAAGGACTTCAACATTTTGTTTATAGAAAAAAATAGAAAAGATATCAAGTGATGGGCGAGCTGTTTTCTTGTAGCAAAAAGATGAAATTTTAAGGTAAAATTTTTTCCCCAGCTCAATTCCTCAATTTAGTATTAAAAAGAGTATACTCAGTTCTACCCCTTGGTAGTGAGTCAATTTCAAGATCAATGGTTGAGGGAGGTGTCGAATTTCAAATCGTAAATTCTCAGAGCGTTGCTCAAGTTCCTAACAGACATTGTTTTCTAAAAAAATGACCCCACTGTTAGGTCCTCTGGCTTCGTTTCTCTTTGGAATGGAGATTCAGTTTTCTGAGTACAGGAAGGATTCAACGAAAAAAAAAATGAATAAAACATAAATTGTAGAACGTAAAATTTTCTATCAGTAGAATCTAAATAGTTTTTTCTTGGGAGGCTTAGCTTAGCTTTCGAAATATTTTAGTTCATAGTTCAAAGTCAACATTTTTTTAAAAATTAAAAATATCTCAAAAACTAAGCTTTCTAGAAAAAACTAAGGTTAATTCAACTCTAAAGAAAGGAAATTTTATGCTCTACAATTTATGTTCTATTAGGTAATATTTTTTTTTTGGAGGCTTGATTTCCCCAGAAAATTGATTTTTTGTAATGAACCACATTTCAACTTTTATCATTTGTAACAATGGAAATATCAAAGGCTGGCAAATCATTAATTTTTTCCTGTGTAATTGATTCTAATTGGTGATTCTGGCCTGCGTTTGAGTGCTAAGTTCGAATATGAGTTCAGTTTTTCTCCATCACCTCGGGATTTTTTATAATTTGAATTGTTTGCTAAGAATTTGTTTTAGATTTTTTGATACAACTTTTGGTCCTTAGAATCGATTTTCTGGGCAAAGAAAGCGTTCTAAAAAAATGAATAGAGTATAAATGATAGAGCATAAAATTTCCTTTTTGTGAAGTTCAATTAGGTTTATCCTAAGAGGCTTAGTTTTTGAGATACTTTCAATGAAAAAAGTTTAACTTTGAACTAAAATATCTCAAAAGCTAAACCTCTTGAGAAAAACTAATTGAACTCTACAGAGCAAGGAAATTTTATGCTCTACAATTTATGTTCTATTATTTTTTTTCTTTGAACCTTTTTTTTGCTCAGAAAATTGCATTCAAGAGTCAAAAGTCATCCAAAAGTATATTTAAAAAAAATGTTCACAAAAAATTCAAATTGTGAAAAATCCTTGGGTGATGGAATTTTTTCACTATTTTTCTCCTGATCAGCGTGAAAATACTATAAAAATTATCCATTAAACTTCAAACAGAATTTTCTATGTCGACCTGTGTTATTGAAAGTGATAAAAATTTCCCTCCCACTCGGTTTAATCGAATTTTAAGTGTCGTCACTAAAAATATTTTTATTTGAGTTTGTTTGCGAAGAAAATATAATTTTAATCCTTTCAAGAACTAATCAGGTAAATTATGAGACTGAAAGAAGAAAATTCTCATTCCCCTCAATTTAACCCAATTTTACTTATCGTCTTTGAAATATTTCAATTTTGATTGATTCGCGAAAAAAATATGATTTTTAATCCTTCCAAGAGCGAATTAGGCAAATTTTTAAGAAAAAAAGTTGATATTGTTGCAGCTCGTGGGATTGAAGGAGGAAATGACAGACTACCTGGAATACTCATTATTAAAACATTCGGTACTAATGCGATGACGTGTCCTTGTTTTTTACCTCCATTTACATTACGTAATAAATGAAAATGATGAATCATCGTTCGGAGTGTCGAAAACGAGAATTTTTTGTACAACGTATTGATGGCAAAACTATAATGATATGACAATTTTTCTAGGTTAGGAAAAAATATCGATTTCCGAAAAAAGTATCTTACGTGATCAAAATTCATTCGATTTTGAAAAATCAATTTTGTCAAATTAATGGAGTTGGGACTGGAGGAAACTCTACGAAAATTGTTAGCCACAGATGTTGCCCAAGTTCAAAATTGGAGATGTTGTAAAGTATATGTAAGTTTGTCGAAGTTTTGCGGCAAACTTGGACGAAATTCTTATACATGATTGAATTTGTAGAAGTAGGTATCACTTTATTTGAATACAAAATAAACCGAATGAATTTCGTGAAACTGACGTTCCTGTAATGTCAAGTATCATTACGATGTTTTAACGTAACATTCATTGAAGTATAATGTAAAACATCAGGAGGGTAGGAAGGAAATAAAAAAATTCCAGAAAAACTTCTTCGTCTGCCTGAATATAGATTTCCACACGTTTTCATGACATATTTCTTCTAGTCACAGAATCAAGGCGAAAAACTAACGTGAAAGGGGAGGAGAGAAGTGGGTGAGGAGAAAGGTAGGATTAAAAAAAAATGAAACAAAACTTTCCATTACGTCATACTTTAAATTTCGAATTAAAAAAGAACGAAACGTTGTTTCCTCTATTTCAAAAATCTCCTTTCGTTGTAGAATTGAGCGGCGTGTTAATAAAATTGCCTAACCAGTTTGCCGTAAATCCGATTACATTCTACTGAATGACGCACAGTGGTTCAACCAGCGATTCTAGCTGGACAAAAGTCGAATTCAATACAAAAGTGATTAAAATAGCCCAACTTTATGTTTTTTTGGTCGTAGATTTCGAATTTTCACTTATTTCATTTCACCCCCTCCCCCAGCCCCCCAGAGCCTAAAAATAAAGAAATTGGTGAAATTTGATATAGTTTTCAAGTAACGTACGGAAATTAGGGTTCTTTGGATCGTAGATTTCAAATTCTCGCTTATTAATTCATATTATTACCCCCCCCCCCTCCCCCCGGAGCATAAAAATAAGAAATTGGTGAAATTTACTAATTTAGTATAGTTTTCAAGTGATATATGGAAGTTGGGGTTTTTTGGGTCGCAGATACCAAATTTTGACTTATTTTTTCATTTCACCCTTCCCCATCCCCTTTGGACCTAAATTTTAAAAAAATTAGTAAAATTTTGTACTTATCATTTTCAAGTTATGTACGGAAATTGAATTTTTGTTGGTCTCAGATTCCAAATTTCGTTTTTTTTTACCCATCCTCTCCCTTTCACTTTGAAATTTAAAAAATGGACAAAATTTAAGCTTTTTTTGGTAGATACCAATAGATATTTTCAATGTCATACATTGCAATCAATGTTTTATTGGTCACAGATTCCAAAGTTCAACATTTTCTTCATTTTTCTTGTCCACCCCTATCCAAGACCAAATTTCAAAAGTAAACTGAATTTTAGCCTTTTTGTGGTATTTTCTGAAATCATATTTTTTTGCAATACTCTTGTTGGATATAACACTGCTTTTCCAGCACTGCCGGACGTCGCCGTGGTTGATTCCAGTTCTAAATAGTGTAAAATAATACCCAAAACACGAATTCTGTGTTGGTTTTTTGAACCAAGTTGAAACTTTTTTTGTATGATTAATTACTTTCTTGTATTCAAAGAAAATCGATGTAAATTGAAACTGGAATTACAAACATTATAAAACAACTGGACGAATTTGCAATTATCACATCATAAATACTATATTTAATTGTGTACGATTGCATAAATACATTTTCATAAACTTAAAACACAGCATCTTCTTTGTTATAAAACGAACATGCGCAACAGTGATATGTGTAACGCATAGGGATGATAGTGGGGGTCCGGCAACTCATACCTCCTGCCTACGTTCATAGACACGTCTGAGACATTCCTAAACCCTTGTTTCAAGTGTCTCAGAGTTGTGAAAAGGGATTCCCAACATTTTTTTAGGATTTTGAGAACATCCCATTTTCGACTTTTGTCCGGCTAGAATTGCTGGTTGAACCACTGTGTGACGTCAGTTTTAATCGGGTGGATCTTTCGATTTTGCACTTCTTTTATTTTAGGATTTCTGGAAAAAAATCTGAATTCAAGGGGAGGGGGTCAAGGTGCCTGATAACTTTGATCAAATTTTCAAAAAAAAATTTAAAAATCATGCAAACATATAGTTTGTTATTTTTTGGGGGACGCTGAATTTGAATTTGAACCTGTTTTTTGACACCCTCCTCCCAGAGTTGTCCAAATTTGGCAAAAAAAAATGAGGGTTATGTTTCCAGTGACGAGCAAAAGGTAAATTTTTATTTTAAAAAAAGGACTCCTTTTGATAAGTACAATTCCATCAAGCCCTCATCCTCGCCCTCCTCAATTCCATCACTACCTACGAACAAACAAGAAATTCCTCCTCCTGTAAAAAAATTAATTTCTAAGCAAAATCTAAAGACCTAGAATCAAAACCCAAATTTTTCAGCCCCTCTCCCTCATTGATGATCTAACAACAGACAAACTGGCATAGCACAGCTGTTTTGTGAAAAGGTTCAGAAATTAGTAAAAGTAAAGTTGCTGAGATTCATGAAATAAAATTTCAAATTCAATTTCAACATTGCAAAGTAACTACATCTTGGAAAAACAATACATCTGACGCAAATAGCAACTCTTCAGGTTTTTAGGGGTTCCTAAAATATTGAAAAAAGCAATAAGAAACGAAAATTGATTATTTTTGATATTAGTGGAAAATTGGAGTAAGCATTAATTTTGGCAAAAATGGAAGTCTTTATGAACGTAATAAAATCATATTACGATAACGTTACAGAACCGTTACGATAACGTTACAGAACCGCTACGATAACGTTACAGAACCGTTACGATAACGTTACAGAACCGCTACGATAACGTTACAGAACCGCTACGATAACGTTACAGAAACGTTATGACAACGTTACAGAAACGTTACGAAAACGTTACAGAAACGTTACGAAAACGTTACGGAAGCGTTACCAAAACGTTACAGAGACGTCACGGAAGCGTTACCAAAACGTTACAGAGACGTCACGGAAGCGTTACCAAAACGTTATGGAAACGTTACGAAAACGTTATGTTACAGAAACGTTACCAACACGTTGCAGAAACGTTATGGAAACGTTACAAAAACGTTACAGAAACATTATTGAAACTTTACAGAAACGTAACAGAAATGTTGAGGAAACGTAACAGAAACGCGGAGGAAACGTTACAGAAACGTTATGGAAACGTTATGATAACGCTACAGAACCGTTATGATAACGTAACAGAAACTTCCAATAATGTTACAAACCAGTTTGTAATACGCTTTCGATTATGTGTTTCCATGAAAGCTCAAGGTTTTATTTTAGATATGTTATTTGTAAGGTTTGGTGGTTTCAGTTACGAATTATTAGGTATTTTGTTACGATTATGTCGGTTGTTGTTTTGTATTGCTGTTATGTTCCATTGTAATTGTGTTATTCAGTATTGTTACGTTATTTTAGTTTTTCGACACACCTATTTCTAATGTGGTGTCATTAGGAAAAAAACGAAAACATTCAGACCTATCTAGTGAAGATGAACGTCACAGACATTAACATTGATTTTCGCATCAAATAGAACAATAGGTATTGATGAAACGCGGGTATCTTTAAAATTACTCAAGAATCCTAATAAGAATATTGCCACCATATGGAACGGTAAAATAATCACCTCAAAGTCGATGGAATGTTAATTTTGAGCTTCCATTTTAATTTTTGCCACGACGAATTTCGCCACCGAACAAACGCAAAAGCGATGTCGTAGGTACCTACTGTGTATTTTTTGCCTACCCAAGATATCTATACAAATAGGTACAATAGCTACGCCTTTTATACGATATCGTACTGGAACGACTTCTAGCAATTTCATTTCGGTCTTTGTCTCTGTGATTTCGATTCCGCCTTTGGAGATTATGAAATATTAAAATATTCGATGCGTAAAGCGTAAAATTTAATTTACAGATAAATACGTTTAAAACTTGGTAGGTTGTAAATAAATGGCACAAAAATGCGAAATATGTTTTCGGTCGAGGTCGACGACGACGAACTCGTCACCATTACCGAAGTTTTTTCGCCGGGTATGTCATCTTTTACGGATCGGTTTCAGTTGTTCTTTTTTTTACTCTAAGATGTATTAGCTTTTCGCAGCATCGATTGTGGATAAATTTCACCTAGACCGATTCGCCCATCGATATCGGTTGGTACTTTAATTTTATATTTTCTGGTAATTTATCTTTCTTTTGGACAGTTTGAATATTAAAACGAACCCCTATTGGCGAAATGAAATTTATATTTTTCAAACGATAACCGGCGCGTATTAGAAACTGATACCGGAGATGGAATTAATATTTCATTAAATATCGATTTCTCGTTGTATCATTTTATAAAGCTGCCCCATTCCCAGCCTCTCGTTGTTTTTGTTCGTTTTCGTAATTAAAAAATTTCTACGACGTTAATTTCGTCGTCGTATCTTTATACGATTACGAAAAAGATGGTCTCGATGCGAACGACAATATCGTCGCGAAAAGTTTTTAATTTTGTTGACGATAATTCAGATTGGCTGAGGGAGGAGGCTATTTTTTGGGAATTAAAAATCACTCGAGGTAATTTACGAGATTATTTTTTTGGTTGTGGGGATTCGTTCGTGTGATGTGTTTAACGTTAAATCTCTTTATGGTTTATGGTTGAAATTTTAGGTATTTCGAAATGTAATTGCATTTAGGTCGTGTTCTCGTGCGTGTAATTATTTCATCTCTGCGGGTAAACGTAAAGGGCTCCTTTTTCGTGGGTTTTTTTCCTCAGTGAAATATTAGATTTCGTCTTATTTACCTCGACGTATTCGTATTTACCTATTTATACGTAACCCAGAGACAGAAAGCAGGGATTTGTAAATATAGAGCTTGAAATCACGAAGCCACGTACACACCGCGAGCGTGAAGAAACTCGAAACAGCGATGAAAATTTAATTAACTAACCGAAAACCTTCAGTTGGATAGAGACTTATCGATGATATTCTCGAGGCGAGAATCATAATATCGTATTTCATCTCATCGCAGCGACGTAATCTCCTCGGAGACGAAAAATTCGCCATTGGGTTGAAATAGGGAATGAATGGTTTCTTAAATTTATTCAAATTTCAAACTCGCCTGTCGAAGGAAAAACACTTTGGTTGAGAAAAGGCGGTAAATTTAAATTCTAACATGTTTTAATCTATTTGGCAACGTCGGGTTCGTATAAAAATAATGAATTATCAATCAGCCGCATCGTCGGATTATCGGATAAGAGCTTTTTTACGTCGTTTATTGAAAGTTTAACTTGAAGGGTTTGGAATTGGTTCTGTTTTGTTTGCGCGGCTCCCTTCCTTTAATTTTCCATTTTAATACGATATTTTATTGGTATTTAATCATTCCCTCGTATAAGGGTTCTTAATAGGTACCGAAACCAAAGTCTTTGTAAATAACTTTCTGGCAGTTCGATTGTGTATATAATTTGCATATACTTATGATTTTAAAGTTATATTGTTGTATTAATTCTAGGGTGGAGCTGAAATTATTTCGGATTTTGACGAAAATTGGTGAAAAAGTTGATTTTGAGTGGAGAACTTCACAAAATTTTTTTGGGCTTCCCAGTCCATCGGGGACAGAGCTAGGAGGCGTCAAAATGGGGGTATTTTCAAAAAAACGTGTTTCCAATTTTGGAAAGTGTCACTAGATGGGAACCTCAGTCTATCCGTAAAAAGTTGCGATTTGAAATTCTTCACCTTCGCTGAACAATTGAACTCATAATTTGATACCTTTTTTGCCCTCTATCAGTAGGTTGAAAATTTGCAGATCGTGAATTTGAGAAAATTTTGTTTTTTACCAAATTCAAATAAACGCTTCAAAATTGAGCTAAAAATTTTTTTCGTCCTTGAAATTATTTTTGATGAAATTTTATTTTTCAAAACATTTTCACAGCAGTGTTGCAATCTGCATTTTCATAAAATTCAAATTATTCATTCAGTGACTTGAAAAGTATACAATATTTTTCCGGCCATTAAGTAAGTACAATAAATTTGAATTAATTTTTTGAAAATTTTTTGTAGCAGTGTTGCCTACTGAAATTTGTGGACAAAAAATTTTTGGTTCGATTTTGAGGTGTTTGAGCGAGCGATTTGAATTTTTTAAAAATCAAATAATGGTTCAGGAAGGTATAGAAACGCGAACCGAAATTTTTTAGAAGGTTGACCGAGGTTTCCAGCGGATGGCACAATCCTAAAGTGATGAAAACATTGTGTTTTTTGATCACTGGGCATTTACCCCAATTCATTTCCCCGAAAGTCATTTCTCCAAATGACAAATCTTCGAATTTTTTCATCGGAATCCCGAATCTATTTCCGCGAATGACTTGTATCGAAAACACCAACACCCGAAAGTTTCCAAACCTAATTTTATTAAATATTACTTATGAAATATTGTGTGCTAATGAACTTAAGAATTCTAATTTTTGACTTTCATTCACGTTACGACAAATTACGGTAATTTACCGTAGAATTTCTACAAATTACGGTAGTTTACCGTGGAATTATTACAAATTACGGTAATTTACCGTTAGATTACTACAAATTACGGTAGATTTACTACAAATTACGGTAATTTACCGTAGAATTACTACAAATTACGGTAATTTACCGCAGAATCATGACAATTTATGGTAATTCATTGAGACTCCTCATAAATTACAGTAATTCTTTGTAAATTACCGAAAGTTGGAGTAATTGATTAAAAATCACGGTGAAAGGTATCATAAATTATGTTGATTACCAACTACAGCTAAATTACGATTTCCAAAATCGATTCAATCTTCAACCTTCAACCAGTTTGAAAACCTCAGGTAGAAAACTTTTAACTACAAAAATCTCCAAAATCAATCAAATCGCATGGTTTTTTTCAGCTAAAAACTTGACTGACGAATAATTTTATGATTTTTATGAAATCTTCATGACTAACAAAATAGAGAGAAATAACGATGAACAAATATTTTCTAAGTATCTTCCAATTCGAGGATTATGTGAGACAGCTTTTAAAAAAATCATAACCATGCAAGAGACTCCGGAGTGGGTAGAAAATCAATCCAATAATTCCTCGTAACAAAAATGATCAAAATTATTACACCTTTTTAATTCCATGGAAAAGGCATTCGCGTTAAAAAAAACGGGGATTTTTCATTCGGAGAAATGTATTTGGAGAAATGTCCGGGTATAGTGTTTTTTCAAAAACTATCCCATTTCGAAACCTCCTAGCTCCGTCTCTCTTTGGGCTGGGAGGTCTCAAAATTTTTTGGGAGGTCGTCCTCTCAAAGTGAACAACTTTGCTAATTTTCGTCAAAATTCAGGCTATTTTTTTTTGCTTACCCAAATTTATTCCGTTCAAAAGTATTGATTTATTCGTATTACTAATTTCCAAAAATAACCTTTGAAAATTCTCCTTCTTTTTTTTTGTATTGGTAACGTTGTGATTTATTTTATACTTTTGTATAATAAGTACATACGCTTTCGACCAATACGAGGTGATAATATCAAAAACGTCGTAAATTCTTCAAACCGCCAATCATTTGTCCATTTTTTTTTTTTTTTTAAATTCTATGTATTTTTATGGTATAAAAATTTTGCTTTAAACGTGTAATTTCATAAACACCAATTTATTCTGGAAAAGAAACAGAATTGAGATAATGAAAATTAAACACGAAAAATATATATTTGGTACTCTGAATTCACCATCTTCCGTCCAAAGTCGAAATAAACGCATCAAACAAGACACACTACAATACTACGACATGGTAAAAATAAATACTTAAATTGACGTAATAAAAGGTAACCAAGGTCACTTATCTCGATAAAAAAAAATAATCATCGGTATCGACAGAACAAAAGAATGTAAGCGAAAAGTTGGATTCGAAAATTCTCTATCATATCTGAAGAAAATATTGTTACAAAGTCTCGAAAACTTTCACACCGAATTTCCATTGTCGAATAAAATTTTTCATTTTATAAGTTTTCTACGTTCTTTTGTATGTAGTTAGCAAATTGTGGAAAAAAACCAAACGTTTTATATGCACATATAAATAATAAGATATTTTTATAACGTATTTATAAGTACGCCATTGATGGTGAAAAATTTGACGCTATGTAATTTATAAAAATCAATAAACCGTAATGAAGAATTTTTGTAGAGAATTTGTACAACGAAAGTCAATTACAATATGTTTCAAGAGCGAATTTTATTTCTGGGGTAAGATTTCAAGGCTTATGAGCCTTTGCAGCGTTGTTCGTATAACTTCAAGGCGTCGTCGAAGAGCTTGGTCGTTATGCCTTTTGGAACATGGACGCAGAATACGCCGAGTTTCCGGATGTCCCGTATGTTTCGCTCTTCGTCGTCGAAGAACATCATTTCAGAAAACTGGATTCCGGATTCTTTTTGCATTCTGGAATCATAAAAGATGAGGTGAGTTGATATTGAAGATACTCTTCTGATATGTGAGTATTGGAGCTATTGTGTTTAAAAGGGCTCCGAAACCGAATGACTTATTTCAAACAACTCGTTTTACTTAATTTTTGAACTCAGAAGTACCCTAAAAAAGGCTCTGAAATACATCAGGATTATTCCATATCTCAAATCTCAATTCGGTCAAATTTTTGTCTTAAGCTCTTTTAAATCAGCTCAAAATAATTTTCTGGCTTATCTCACCGCACAACTTGGGAAACTGCCATAATTTTCTACCAGCCACCACCGTAGGAGGTGGGGAGGATTTTTTTTTCATTTCTACGATTTCAGTCAAAAATACGAAAATTTGAAGTATTTCATTTCATGACTGCAAACGCTGGAAAACACATTCGATATGAGATAAATTCAAAAGAATCTATCAGAATTTTTTAAATTTAAAGTTCAGTTTTACTTTTGAACACAGGTAAAAACCCTTGGAATCTAATTTTAAAATTTTCATAAAATACCACGGGTACGTACGTACATTTATTTTTTCATGTATAATGACGTCCAGTTTTCATTCTAGAATCTTCAGACTCAAGGAGCGGTGGGGGGGAGGGGATGTCATAAAATCCCACAAATTTTTGTCAAAATTCAAAAAAAAAATTACAAGTGGCATCGAATTTTTGTTTTTTGAGTGACTGAGTTCAAGTATAACTTGGCTTTTTGGATTTGACTCCATTTCTCCTCTCACACTTTTCCCAGGAGTCAGAATTTAGCTCAAAAAATTCAAAAATCCAAAATCCTGATTATCAAGTCGTTTGTTATCACACTGAGTCCAGAAATTGAAATTATTATAAGGTTCCAACCTTTAACGACCTTCTCATTCCCTCCCCATCTCATTATTTTTTTAAATCTATGAATATATCATTTTTATGTTTTATCGTTTGTAATGTTTTTTGGAATACTGATTTCGAATTTGAACTTTTTTTGTAATAGTTTCAAGTTTCTAGCTTTTAGCCTCCGACTTCTAGCTTCTAGCAATCACAAAAGTCATGTTACGCTCGAAAAAATCATAGGATGATCTGTGAAAATGATTTTCATCTCATTCTCTTCTAGCTTCTTACCATGGATTCTTCTCCCTCTTACATGAGACCAAAATAAAAGATGCAAAAAGCAATTGTGAGACAGAATAGATCTTGAAGGGACTGTACGAAATCCATATTGGAACCCATCGTTTCAAAAAACATGAACCATATCTCACATGATATTTTCCTCCATAAAAAATCCATATGTAATGAGAAGAGGAGAGGGGGGAAATGTGGTGGTAAGGGAGACGTAAAATACACAATTCGATTTTCGAACTAAATATTATCTAAAATTCGACGAACAACATGCTACCCAAGATTCTAGATTTTTTCACTTTTGAAAATCATTTATGGGGCCAATTTAAAGCACCGTGGCCTGTGAAAGAGATTAGGAAGCTCAAATCTAGAAACTGAGTTGATATTCGAACTCAGCGTCCCAAAAAACATAACAATCGATATGCCACACGTAATTTTTATTTTTTTACAATTCTGATCACAGGTGTGGACAAGGGCGAATCAATTATCAATTTTTTTTGTTTGACGGGTCATTGCAAAAAATTATTGTAAAATGATCTCAAAAAGATGCTGCATTTTTTTTGAAAATGTTTAACCCCTCTCGTTTTCGGCAAAAGCTCAAAGTTTCAAAATGTTTGAATTGTTTTCAAAAAAGAAAAAAAATTTGTTTGTTTAGTATGTTGATATGAGTATCTCCTCATATCACTGACACTATAAGAGAGAAAAAAATAATGACTTTATTATTTTTTTTTTTTTGGGGGGGGGGGGGATATTTACATAATTTGTGGGTAAGGCCAAGAACGTTATTTTTGAAGATATTTCAGAGTTCAGAATTTAAATAAAAATAAATATTCAAGTTTTGACCGAATTTAGGAAGTATATTTTTACTTCAGATGGACATAGGACGACTCCAACTCTATTTTTCTTTACCAGTGGTTATCAATATGATCAACTATCAACAAAACAAAATTGAAAAAATTCGAAATTTTGTGACTTTGAGATTTTGCCCGGTTGGGGGGGGGGGGAGGATAAACATGAACTAAAAATATCCATTTTTCGCCACATCTTTTTGAAGTTATTTTGCAACAATTTTTTACCAAGGTCACAAAAATTCGGAAAAAAATAACCCATATAATTCTCCATACTCTACCCTATTGACAAAGAAAAACGCTAAACGCTGTAAAAAGCGCTATTGACAGGCGTTTTTTTGAGAAAATAGCGCTGCGCCAACGCTATTTACATCCAAAAAATAGATGGTTCTGTGTTCGTTTGTTTATTTTCTCTAATTGAAGACTTTTGTTTTCAATCAATTGGTAATTTCTGATAAAGGTGAAAAATTGGTTGATTCAATTATTACTCGTTCGTTTTAAATAAAGAATTTATTTAGCATTGATCTAGAACAAGATTCAAGCCATTAACGTTGATTTATTCAGTTTTTTCGTATAATTATGCTTATGGCGCTTTTGGTTTTTGAAGTAAATTTCTAAAAACAATGGCGCTTTTTTTTGCGTTTGGCGCTTTAAAAACGCGATTTCTACTGCGCATACGTTCTGCACAGGCGTTTGGCGTGCGCTATTTTCTCAGAAAAGCGCTATTTCAAAAACGCGATATTGTCAATAGGGTAAATATCCCAAAATTCAACTCAAACGTAATTCATAAAAATATGCACATACAACATTTTTTTACAGATTTTCAAATAAGGAACTACAAGTTTTTACCTACATTCATCAAAATTCAAAAAATTGAGTCTTCTATGAAAAAAATTGAACTTTGAACTTCGAAAAAAATTGAAATTATATATAATTTTTGATCAATTTTGAATGTGTGTCTCAAAGTTACGTACAACTACATTACTTCCAGACATTCAAGAATTAAAATCATCAGTCATAAGTAACCATGGTATTCGTTGTATTTCTTACAAATTTTTTTTATTGAGATCTTAAAGTTTTTTAAAAGGTATGAAAGTTGAGCTCTTTGTGAAAAAGCTCAAACTTTAGCTCAAAGAAATTTATTGAATGCCTCTGGATTTATGTATTTGAATGTACTGCCCATTGAAGCAAATGGATTGACTTCAAGAATTAATAATTAGAAGACGTGTACGACCGTACGTCGTACTTACAGAACGCCACAGTAGACGGTATTTTCATAGGGAACCGCGGAAATAGAAACATCTCCTCTCATATCTTACGAGAATGAAGAAAGTTAATGATTATTTTCCCAGTTGTACGATGCCATATCAGGAATTTTTTTAGCGAAATCGAAGCACTCAAGTTGTACAGTTGATCAAACTAACAAAATGATCTAGGATCGAGCAAACATCATCAAAAAACTAATAAATCCTGAGCATTTTCAGTCATAAACACCCAAAGGTCAAAATTCACATTCATACAGCAACTTACGCTTGAAAATGAGGGACTTTCCAACCGCTGAATATCTGAACATAATGTATGTACTTTTTCCAGCCAAGTAAATCAAGTATCTCCTTGGCTATCTCCGGTGCGTGGGTACGAGAAGCTACACCGATCTTGATACCTTGACCGTGGACTCTTTTCAATATCTCTTCCGAATCGTCGTACGGTTTTATATAACCGCCACGATTATCAATGACTTTTCCATCTCTGCGGATAAAATATAAGTTCAAAACTGATGATATCAGTTACCGAATGACGAAGTGAATCAATACTTACTTTTTATAGAACGGCGGTGTGACATGAGTATCGGCGTAGAAAGGCCACAAAGTGTAATCTAATTGAAAATATCAACATATAAGCCGGCATATCGAACAAATGTACTGAAATCATGATCATTAACTTACCCAAGTCGAAAACGATCATTAAGGGTAAGGGTAAACAAGCCGTCTTCACATTCGCTACTTTTGCCATAATTGTACTGGAGAAATCACTCTAACATGCTATATAAATCACACGAGAACTCAATTACAACCAATTAACACGAGAAATTTAATCTTTTTCGGCGTAGATTTGTTTATTCTTCACTGATAAATTAATTAGAATTGTTTTAATTAAAAAAACGAAAAAAAGAACAAACGCACAAACGGCCATCTTATCAATTGTGATAAGAAGTATTTTGAGTTTTATCCGTATAGAGTGCGCTGCTGAAATTTAACGAATTTTTTTATGTTTTTGAAAATACGCATCCGGGTTATTTTCGGTTGATGTCATTCGTTCGAAAGCTGCAGTAAACAAAAGCAAATTGGATAATGAAATTTGAGTTGTGTGCAATAATTTTGAAATTTCTTTTATAATTATTCGTTTTATTTGGGTATTTTAATCGTTTACACGCGGTCTAGACTGTAAACTATTGTTTTCATGTTTCATTTGTATACATATTTTATTACCTTCTGTTAATTAGAGCATTCCAAATGCAAACGCTGTGATTGTCGAGTTATCAGTAAGCATAGGTGGTTGGTGAGTATATTCGACTGATTCTATATTTTAAAACTCATTTTATCGATATTTCATTCAAGTTTATGACAATTTGTATTTAATTATCGAATATTCGGACGTAGAACTGGTTAGAATTCGATACTGGTAAGGAGTTTGATAGTTCTATGGACCAATATCGTAACTGGTTTACTTTCTGTACCAGACAGCCAGTGAAATTTAGTGATAAAGGAGAATCGATCAGTGGATCAGTTACCGATTAATTACATAATTTTTGTAATTTTTTGTAGTAATCGTGTTCCTGAATTTACCTCAAGATGTACGGAAGAAGTAAGCATTCTCCTAAGAAACATCACAATTCGAATAAATTAAAGGATGGAAGTGGTTCGAGCTCATCATCTAAACCGAAAGATCTCAAAAGTGTCGTCGAACCGCCACCGAGCGAAGATAAAGAGATACCATTACCTGTGTTGAAAATGGTCGATGTTGAAAAACATCTGCAGTGTTATTCTTCAGGTATATTTCATCACTGTTTCATCTACGTTTTTCGAAATGATCAATTCTTTCTAATTTGATATTTTTCGAGTAGTTTTGCAACGTTCTACTGACGAAGGAGTTGGCATGGAAGACTTGGATAAATTACAAATGGAGCTTGAAATGTTACTGTCGAACGTTGTCCTACGCCAGAGAACGCTGCATTCTGAAATAGCTCTGATTACATCGGCCGAAGAAAATAAACCCAAGAAAACTGCCAGCTTATCCTTAGCTAAAAATGTTTGCTATATTGTGAGTTGTCTCGGAGTTGAAGTTACGCAAAAAATTCACAATTTTTTGTTTTTTTGTATTAATTTTCGTCCGTAAATTACAGAAAAGATATAAAAAACACGAAGACAAATCAGAACCGGCTGAAATTTATAATAACGACAATAACGAAGACAAATCCGAACTTAGTAATGGTAATAGAGACGAAGATGGAGAAGAGTCGTTGGATGACTTAAAAGTAAGCATATTTCTAAAGTCAGATTCATCAAGTAGAAAACGATCGTAATTGAATTTTTCCATCTGTAGGAATTATCTGCTCGTCATCCACCGAAGAGGAGTATACCTTTGATGCCTCCTTCGATGGTACCAGTGTCGCGAAACGATGTAACTAATAAATTTTGGTCCATGGTTGAGCCTTATTGTTCTGAAATTAAATTGGAAGATATCAAAGTAAAAAATTGATTTAATTTTATTAGCTCGAATGTCGATATTTTTTTTTTAATCTGTGTTTTTTATTTCTTTTTAGTTTCTGGAAGATTTATTGAAATCGTACGAACTCTATGAAAAAGACGAATTCAAAGAAATACCACCTTTGGGTACACATTATTCGTTGAAATGGGCGAAAAAGGATTCTAAAGAAGAATCAACTCCCATCAGTAAAAGTGAAAATGATATCGACGAGACCAGTGATGTGAAAGAATTAGAATCCATAACGTAATTATTTCATCAGAGTTGGATCTTTATCGATTCTGTCGTATTTTGTTCTTCGATGTTTTGAAAACTTCTTTCGTACTGCTGAGTGAAATTTAGGCATCCCAAGTTGATCTAATTTTTGGCATTGATCCGTTTTGTCCTATTTTTACCAAAAAGTCTTGAAGCTCTTTTTTCGATTTTTTTTTTTGGTTGAAAAAAGTATATTAAAGGTTGAAATTCACTCCAAATGAAAAATTATTTCTAAAAAATCTAAAAAAATTATTTTCGTGATTTTTTTTTCTTTCTCGTTTTAGTTAATTATTTAAAATTGAATTTCATATTAATTTTGATTGAAATTTTTCTAAAGATGAATCCATACATAGCTTCCGTCAAGAATTGGTCAGAGGGGGGGGGGGAGGCGAAAATTTATACGAATAATGGTTTCTTTTCTGTTTTGATTTGGAAGAAATTGCATTTTTAGTCGGAATAGTTCTATATGAGTCGAATTTGTCCTAATTTTCATGCCCCCTTTTGACAATTTATTTCAGTTTTTGTTTTTTGGAGACCGGAGGAGAGTGTTGTTGTTCAATTTCTATACCAATTGGTGAATCGATATCTTATTGAGAGTTAGAAGCATTTAGTACTAATATAAAATTATAACCAAACATTTCCATTTATTTGGACTTCCCCTAATGTTTAAGCTTCCTAGAAGCCGTAATATTTCAAATTTTATTGGGCATTGAGAATTGAAGGAATAAGAAGAGTTGAGGTATTCTTATCAAAAATAAACTCTCGACTTCGTTTTAAAAAATGTAATGGGAGAAGAGAGATTAGTTGAAGAAGAGAGAGTACATTTTTCAATTTTTTAGATTTTTTTTCAAAAATTACTTACTCATTGTAAACTTACTCTGCAAATGATTTGTACCATTTTTTTTTCAATTTTGAAAAATTTGTATGGAGGTGAAGAGGTGTTTGAGTGATGAAGACAGGAAGGGAGTTGAAGCTGTCATAAAACCCCAAAAATACCTCAATTTTTTGAAAAATTTTCCCCACAATTTTTTTATTTTTTAAAATGTATATTTATTTAGCAGGGAAGGGGGTTACAGCTTCTCAAAAAAAAAATTGAAACGAATAATTTGTACCCTTTTTTCGGTGACAATTTTCTGAAATTCTTTTTAAAATTTTTTTTGGAATGTGTGAAAATTGAATCTTTTGAAATCAAACTTTTCAATTGATAAAGAATTATTTAATGGTCCTATTGCTTAAAAATAGTTTCGTTTATTGATTTTTTAAAAATTTTTCTAGAATACCAAAAGTTTGCGTTCCTGGTCCAATGGTTCAAAGGCTAGTTTCTGCCTTAGTCGAAGAAAACCCTTCGTCTTCGGGATCAGTCAAAAGAAGTACGTAATTATATACATCTTCAAGCTTTATAAATCAACTCAAAAATAATTTGATTTTTTAATCCAGGTCGACTGGATTACGAAACCGATGAAAATGCCGGCCAAACTGCCCTCAAGAAACCGAAAGATTTTTTATCCGGATTCATTTTATCGAGTAATTATTTGTACTATTCTAGTTCAAATCATCTTAAAAAACACCAAACTGATCGACTCGATTGTTTTTCAGACGGCGAATACTCGGAGCTCGAACAAAACTACAGAATGTTACCATTTTTCCATAATTCTCAATGTTTCGAGAAAAAAGTCCGCAAAGAACTGGAAGCCATTGGATTCCTCGATCCTATCAACGAAAACAATCAAGTACGATAATAACTTCACATTTATCTGTATCTCGTCGAAATTTCAACTAAAAATTTCCCTCGAAAGATTTTCATTTTTTTTTGGCGTACACACGTTTTTTATCGTATTTCAACTTCGTATCATTTCAGGACGACTCTGACGAGGTGCTGAATGAATTAAAACGCTGCCAAGACGAATTGCAATCAGTCGCGTCGAAAAATAAAGTCTTTTTAACGAATTTGCTGCAAACTACAAAGACTGAATATAAACGTCAACAGATTAAAATCCAAATTAAAAATCTCAATAACGAAGTACGTATTTTACTCGAACCTTTATTCTGATTTTTTTTTCAAATTTATCGAGTAATTTCCCTTCGTAATTTTTCAGATCGCCGATATAAACATGAGAAACGTAGCGTTGAAATTGAAGAAAAAACATCTATGCAAGAAAGAATCCGATGAAGCTTGGAAACTGCTCAAAGAACGAGAAGCTTTAATAAATAAATTAGAAGAGATTTCGTGATACTATGGATATGTAAAAACACTGAAAAAATGGCGGGAAACATTACGAGTAAATTATTGTATAATGTAATTCAGCACAGTGGTAGTGGCTATTGATACAGTTCGGGTAATCTTATATTTTTTGAATTTTTTTTCAACGACTGATTTTTTTCTATCACGTATGCCCCGGTATTTCGCTAATGTTGTGAACATATAAATGAGAACTTCAAACCTGCTCAGTATACCAATTTATTATTATTTTTTTTCTCTTGTGTATAATAATAACTTATTTGTAAACTTGTGTTATATTTATATAAGTCAACGATTAGTCCAAAGCGCGGCGAACCGAAGATGTGGTACTGGTTGAATATGTTTTATATTATGTGATATTTGCTATTTTTGTCTTAATAAATATTTTTGTGTTCTGAGTAATCATTTTGAATTGTGGTGACGGCGATGATCAGCAGCACAACTATAACCTCCGTTGAATAAACATCCCACGGAATTCTCCAACGTGCCGAGGAATTTCTTCCAGCATGTCCTGTCCCAGAAAAAACCAACAGATGGAACGTTTGGTATCCTCGACTCCAGCTCCTCTGTTCGGTTGCCAGGTTTTACTAAATTGAAAAAAAAAATTAGAACGAGTAATGTGGAATCATTTACGATAATACGTACCATCGAGTTTAACCACGTCGTAAAAATCAGTTTTATTCTGTGTTATGAATAAATTACGCCAGGGGTTTTCAGAAAAGTATACGAATATGGCTCTATTTACGTCTATTTCTAGTCCACCGTATTTTTTATTTGTTTTAAATACACCATCTTTGATTTTTTCCATGTTGAATCTGAAAAATAATTTTTTGTATCGAATACGAATGTAAATACCAAGACTGATCATCTAATACGAATAAATCTTTACTCCGGTCCGAATAAGTCTTGGCATTGTTTTGCAAAAAACTTCGCTGGAAAATTATTTCCAAACATTTGCGATGCTTTGCTGGAGGTTGCAAAGAAACCAAATTCAGTGCAAGTCTGATAAATCCATTGTCTTCCTAGAATAAGAAAAATTTATGGGTAAAATTCGCATTTTCCCAGTGAAAATTAGCAAAGTGATTTTTGCAGGATTCGCAAATTGGGGTTTCCTGAGTCCAAACATCGCCTCCCTAACTTTCAATTCGTTCATTTTCGACGATTTTTTCCTCCTTAAAGAAATGCTTGAAAAAATCCAAAATCTTGCAGTTTTGAGACTGTTGCAGATGGTTAAAATTTCAGATATTTCTAGGTACTTTTTTTTTTTTATTAGTCCCTGCGGTTAGCTCGGGCATACTGCATTTTTTGAACACGGGCTGAAATACGGTTTTAATTTTAGTATGACCCAAAAGAAAATTTTTGAGAAGTGGAGACGTCAAAAATTTCCCTTAGGAGTGAAGGGAGGGGGAGTTTTAGGGGAGTTTTACCCCTATTTTTTCACATGAAGGGGTTGGGGTAAATTTGGGGTCATTTTCATTTAATTCGACCATCCTGAACTCAAATCTACGATTAGTTCTGCGATCTGAAGCGTAGAATTCGTACAATCGTATGATTTGTGTCGCAAAAAGAGGCCAATTTTGAGGAAAAATAGGTAAAATTGCGATTTTTTTCATCTTGAGACGAGTGATGTGGTTCAAGTAAGGTTTGAAACCTGTTTTTTATATAATTCGAACCTTCTGAATTCGTATTTGTTATTGGTTTCCCCATAGGAAGTGAAGTAGCTTCTTGATGGTCGCTTTTTGGTAGTGAAAAACAGCCTATTTTCGCTAAAATCGACTCGACTTCGCAATTTCCCATCTTCTCAACCCAATACTTCGAACCAATCCTGGTATGAAACCATTTTTAGACATAATTCTAACCGCCTAAACACGAATTCATGATTAGTTTTCCGATTAGAAGTAGAGAATTGTCTCAATCGTGAAATTAGTGTAGTGTAAAACGCCAAAACTGACATGAAATTGCAATTTTCAATTTTCCAAACATATACACGTTCTCCCAATTGTGAGTTAAAATCATTTTTTTGTTCAATTCAAACATTTTGGACCCAGAGAAAGCACCAACAAAATGTTTAGCTTCTTGGGACTCCAGGGGGCTGAGCCATGGCTTCTCAAAGTAGGGACTTCTTTTAAAAAATTGATTCAGTCCCTTCTAGTGGCATGGGACTTAAAAAATGTTTGGAACATTCTCAACTAATCAGTTTCAAATTTCTTTAGTTTTAACGAAAGTGCAGCTTTGTTTTCGTATTTTCTATGTGCAAAATCCATTAGCCCGTGAACGCCGTACTTTCTACTTTCCACGAGAGCTCCGTGGAAAATTTGACGCATCTGCACGGGTTTAATACGACGAATGTTCAGTTTTAATTTTTTTCCAACAATTCGGTAAACTAATCAAAAAATTGTGTTCGAGAGGTTCGAATTATGTCTAAAAATGGTTCCATACCAGGATTGGTTCGAGGTATTGGGTTGAGAAGATGGGAAATAGCGAAGCCGAATCGATTTTAGCAAAAATTCACTGTTTTTTCACTACCAAAAAGCGACGATCAAGAAGCTACTTCACTTCCTATGGGAAAACCAATAACAAATACGAATTCAGAAGGTTCGAATTATATAAAAAACAGATTTCAAATCTTACTTGAACCACATCACTCGTCTCAAGATGAAAAAAATCGCAATTTTACCTATTTTTCCTCAAAATCGGCCTCTTTTTGCGACACAAATCATACGATTGTACGAATTCTACGCTTCAGATCGGAGAACTAATCGCAGATACGAGTTCAGGAGAGTCGAATTATATGAAAATGACACCAAATTTACCCCAACCCCTTCATGTGAAAAAATAGGGGTAACCCCCTAACTCCCCTCCCTGCACTCCTAAGTAAAATTTTTGACGTCTCCACTTCTCAAAAATTTTCTTTTGGGTCATACTAAAATTAAAACCACATTTCAGCCCGTGTTCAAAAAGTGCAGTATGCCCCCGTTTTTTCATCCTAACCGCAGGGACTATATCTGTTAAAAGAGTTGCCTATACATATAAAGTTGTGAGGCACTTTGTCCAAATTATTGAAATTGGACGAATTTTTAGCGCCATGCCATTTACGAATAATTTGAGGTCGTTGTTGATTTCAGTAGTAATTTTAATTTTTACTAGAAATGGCATTTTTGAAATGGAAATTAGTGAGATTGTGAGAGGGAATAAGCCTCGATTCAATGTTGTGAAAAATTTTAATTGGGTTTTCAAAGCTTACCCATTTTGATTTTTTTGATCGTATAATACTTATCAAAAATGAATTTAGAAGCTAATAAACAAATGTTTATTTGATATCTCGTTCCTTAATATCAAAAAATTTCAAACTTAGATTCTCCCATAAAAAATTGATTTCTGAATTTTAGGTCAAAATAGCTTCTTAAAATTTCCCTGATAGCAAATTTTTCATAAATTTTTAAAATGGTTTCTTAAAGGAACTTCTAAGATTATTTTTCTTGGTATTTTTTTTTTTGGTAGCCATTTTGTAATTTGAAGGATTTCTCAAGCAATGAGAAGAAGTTTCCAAACGAACATCGCGATTTTTAGCCTTGAGGTGCAGATTGAGAGGTTTTTAAGTTTGAATATTTTGTTGCCTTCGAAAAGAGATCTTCCAAAGTTCGAACTGTGGGTGGGCGGGTTTAAACACCTTGACTGGCAATTTTCTTTAATCGTTTTCGCCTTCTCTCCCACAATTACAATAAAATAATCAATTTATATGGGGTGAAAAAAACCATACCTACCTCGAATACTAGCCAAATTCAGAAAGATTAATTTCTCCCTTCCATATCAAATAAATATGAAACATTTTAAAAGTTGAAAAAAAAATTGAGGGGAAACTGATTTTTCAAAAAAATTAAGTTATTTTTGTAATTGTGTGACAGCTTTAACTCACTTCCGCTTTATATCACTCGAATTATACACGTCCTCATTTCCATCCAAATTTTTCAAAATTGAGGAAAAATGACACAGGAAATTTTAGCCCCGGATGACTTGCAAAGAGGTGGAGCTAGGGGTTCTTAAATTTAAGTCAATTATTTAAACATTGAGTGGAAGAATTATATCGATACCTACCTAGTACCTACTTACAAAAAATTAAACATTTTCCATACCTACTTCTGACTTTGGAAAAAAAATAGTAATTTTATCAGTGAAAAATCCAGAAATTATTGAATAAAAATAATTTTCATTAAAATTGGAGGTTGGCAACACTGAAATGCAATATTTTCAATTTTTAGAGACAAAATGGTGTTTCCGAATGAATTTATTTTCATTTTTTAAATTTTGATTATCAAGGGAGAAATATTTATAAAATTAAAATTTTTGATTTTTAACGATTTGCATTTTTTCAACAAAACTTCAGTCTTTATTCCAAACATTAGGTAATTGAGTTTTATCTACTCTCATGCTTGGTCAGATGAGTAAAATGTTGTCAATTTTAAAAAATCCAACTTTACACTTACTGTCATTTTTAGCACGATCGTAATTGGTTTCTTTCCATTTTTTCATCATGTTGTTATATCGGTTATCAAAACATCCTCGTTCAGGGTCCTTACGATTTTTCAGATTTAATCGATTCACTTCAGCGTACAATTCAAGCTATGAAAATTGCACGAGGTGTTAAAATAATTAGGTAATAGGCGATGGAAAAAAAAAGTACCACACCTATTCGCCAATAAAAAATTTGAGTTGGAAGGAAAAACTTACCGGAGAAGCACTGGAATTTAACATAGTTTCGCATAGTTGCTGAATCGAGGTCCGTTTCTGTGATTTTATAACGATTCCATTGAAATCAATGGCATGAGCGAAATTTTGAGCCAATTCGGAGAAAAGTGTCGATACGTCGTCAGTATTTTGAGTCGAATCCTCGCATAAGCTGAATGAAAATGAGTAATTTCAATTCATGTACAATGTACATAGATAAATTCAAACTAAGGCAGTAGATATTTCGTACTTGAACATTTCAAGGATTTTTCCTGAATTTTTTCCACTTTTAATAAGGTTTTCAAGGTCTCGATTGGCGGATGCAATTTTTTCTCCGCATATCGGATTGTACGAGTTGACTGAATTTGCAACGTTTTCGAAATATTCTTGAACAATGATTGAATTTTATTAGTGCGTATAAATTCATCCGTGTTATGATTATTCATCATCCACTTGGAGTAGATCAGCGAAAAACATATCCCGAATTTTAACAAAAACTGGTGAAACAGTTTGCTTCGAGTGGAAGACCTCTGAAAAATGTTGAGCTTCAGCCCAAAGGGAGATGGTGCTGGGAGACCAAAGAATTGAGGCAATTTTTGAAAAACATGGTTTTTTACCATCTTTGGACAGAGACGGTTCGAACACAAATTTTTGGGGTATGAGGTTCAAAAATTCAAAATAAAAAATTCAAAATTGCCGAATAAGAATTCAAAAATTCGAGAATTTTTTGTAATTATTACAGCAAAAACGATGTGAAGTAACATCATGGAAAGGGAAAAACACAATTTTTAGAGATCAACGTAGGTACTTAATAAAAACTTGAAAAGTAGGGTGTTCAAGATTAGGTCAATTTTTAATCTCGCTCACGCCTGGAAATTATTCCTTGGGTTTTCGAATATAGTTCCATTGTTAAAAGCCATTCTTGCTCATCCCTCCTCATGAACAGCAAAATTTCTTGCATAAAAAAATAAATGACTCAGTCCTGCCTGCGCCTGAATTTTTCCCTCGGTAATTTCATTGTACGTAGGTACTAGGTAGTCGAAAAAATCTATGAAATTTTCTTAGCCTACTTGATTTAGAAGATTATAGTTTCGTAATGTGAACATGAGAAAAATAAATTTGGCTTGAGCGAAGTGAGGGCGGAGATTTTAAGTAGAAGACCTTAAATTCAAAATGCAATAAAACAATATTTTAAATTAATTAACATTTAACTTGAATAAAAAAATCGGCCAATTTTACTTAAAAATTATTCGAGAAGAAATACGGCAGGGTCGAGCGCAGCGAGGCCGAAGCTTTTGAATAATTTGATTTCCAACATTGAAAATTAGTTTAATGAGAAAAAATTTGATAAAATTAGTTGAAATAATTTTGAGGAAAAATGCAAAAAAATCATTTTTGCAGGATTTGGATTGTTCTGAAATTATGGAAGAAAAAATTCAATAAGGCCGAGCGTAGCGAGGCCAAAATTAATTTAAAAAAAATTTATTTGGGGAGTAAGTATAATTGTAGAGTTGGATTGTGATTTCGGAAAGAGGACAGTAAACTTGAAATTTTAAAAGGCTTAGTTTTTCATTTTATGCTGCAAAATTTCCAAACATTTTTTTAATTTTCCAAAATTTCGAAGATTTTGCTGAATTACTTGAAATATTCGAAATTTTGCCGAAATTGCCACCCGGAAATTGACTGCGGGTATACCCCCCTCCACCCACACCTCCTATCGCGCCGTCCCTGCCTTTGTGTAAAGTCACCAGCTCGAAACCTCTACTATTCCCTTGAAATGGGATGATCTGAGTTTCTACACCTCTCTGAATCATAGACCTTGAAATTGAATAGGTACACATTTTGCCCTCATCAAGGAGGTTGAAAAATTGCGAATCGCGAATTCGAAATTTTTTGATTTTTGCTAAATTCAAATTGTTCACTCAAATACCTCGAAATCGTATCAAAAAAAATGGTTGGTCTCTTGTAATATGTACTTGCTGAAGATATTTTTCAAAAAATTTATAGCAGTGTTGTCAACTGCATTTCGATTTACGAAGGCACTCACCTAGTGGCTTGAAAAGTGAACCAGAGAACTTTTCAGCCATTGAAAAATAAATCAATTATTCTGAAAACATTTTTGTAGTAGTGCTTTAAATTATAATTGTAAGGCCATAATATTTTTTTCAAATATGTAGTACATATCTAATTTCGATGTTAAAGATTCTGGGGAATATAGAAATGCAAATTGCACTATTTCGAAAGTGATCAATGTTTTTAGCAGAAGGCCTTGGGTATTCAAAAATGACAAAAACCCGATTTTTTTCGAAAATGACCTCATATTGAAGCCATTTGTTTTCTTCCCTCTTATGAGACCGGAAGGCTCGATTTTTTTTTGTAAGATCATCTTCCAACAGCCAGCTATCTCATCAATTTTCGTCAAAATCTGAGACTTTTTTTTCGATCCATTCTACTGATTATCTATGGGTTTGTATTTACCTTCAAAATCCACCTTGGCCAATAGCGGTGCATTAATTGCAATCGCACTGTCGATCAAATTGGGATATTTATAACGAGCCCACGTGGCCAAAGAACCGCCATACGATATCCCCAACGTCACCCATGTCACCTTATCTTCAGCCAGGTATCCGTGGTTTTCGCCAATTTTTGTGATAAAATTTGCAATATCCGCTAACGCTTGCTCACTGCTCAGGTAACGCAAACTCTCTACAGTAGTGTCACTAGAAAGGAAAAGGATATTGTGCACCAACCGGATTCAGATTATGATTTTAACACGTATAAAATTAAATGCGATAGGTGAACAGGAAATAAGGTAAAAATAATCTAATCTAGATTACTTTTTAGGTTTGCTTTTCCCGTAAAAACGATGTTCCAAATAGAAACGTGTGGCGTTCAGATCTTCGGCTAATGGATTTAACAATTTTTCATCGATCGTATCCAGTTCCGTGATTGAAAAGGCATTGTGAATGAATAGCAATGCTACTTTTGTTTCTTTTGAGGGTTTGTAGTACGAATCGTTGTGCCAATAACGCTATGCAAAGAAAATTGAAAATCTCAAGTTTTAGATAGGCAACCTACAATTTTCTTAACAGAAATTTTTGGGAATTAATTAAAATAAAATTCCACAAGACAAATTGGTGTAAAACATTAATAATAAATCTTGGTGCCTAATCTTATGAAATTTTTTTTGAATTTTTCGTCAGTTGTTTGAAAAAATATTCCATATTGTCTTAGCTCAAATTCCACAATTGAAAAGGAAAATGCAAATAAAAATTACTGTCGAACTCTTAATATCTTTTGAATTTAAAAATTTTATTCTTCTTTAAATAGAGGAGTGATTGCCCGAGCGATAAGTGGGGCGCAATTTTTAAAAGACCAATCGAGTGAATACTGAATGCGGCAAAAAAAATTTTTTTCAACCTGCACATGATTTAAGGAGAAAGAATTATGATAAATTGTTGAAACTTGGGAAAAAACAACAAATGTCTTTGTAAAGTTTAATTTTTAAATTATGGAAGGAAAAATCCAATAGTTATGGCCGAGCATAGGGGGGCCGAAGTTTTTGAAAAATTTTGATTTGAGGAATAAATAAATCCATTAAAAATTACCGAAAGACCGCAATTTCCGTTCCGTTCGTAATAAATCCATATTCTTTTTCATTTTTATCAAAAAATAAAATTGAGTTATTTTTTATTATTTATGCTATAAAATTTCCAAAAAAATTTTGAATTTGCCGAAATTTTCAAAATTTTGCCGAATTACCTGAACTTTTCAGAATTTTACCGACTAGAAACCGACGGGGGGGGGGGAATTACTCTCCCCCCCACTGTGCCGCCCCTGGAACCTACAATTTTCCTTAATCGGAGGGAAATTCTATTTGGGAATTAATATAAATAATAAGTTGATATTCAAGGACGAAATTGGTGGTTTAAAAAAAGGGGAAGTAGATAAGTACGTTAGGGTGATCCTTATTTATACTTAGTGAACATGTTTTTTTGAACTTTTTTCGTACCCCCCCAAGTTGTTCTGAGAAAATAATTCCCTATATTAACACGTGCCTGTAAGCCCCAAAATTCCAAAATTTGAAAAAAATTGAAAAATACAGCGAAATGACTAAAATTTTAAAATTTTGTGCCAAACTCATTTTAATTACTTACCTTTTCATGAAAATTGGTTTTAGAAAATTTTTGATCTCCTTCTCTTATAAATAAGGGCCATTCCACGTCAGTTCGTACTTAAAGTGGGGGGGGGGGAGTCGGCGATTTTTTTCATTTTTTAATGTGGGTAGACCTCGATGTGAGATGACGAATGCCGCAAACCGCAGCTCTCAAAATCTTTTTGGAGGGCTGCCACGAGCATTTAAAGTTTTGAGGTAAAGTAGGATATGGTAAATTTGGGGCGTGGATAACTCGAAAACCATGATGGGTTGAAAGTTGAAACTTTTTCTAATGTAGAGGGCCTTTGAAGAGCTTTTTGACGATTTTTTGAAAATCAGTGTTGCCACTTTTTTTAACACGAAAAATTAGCTGTAAAAGTTGAAAAATGACATTTCCCTATGATGTCAATCGCCAAAAATTCTGAAAAAAATCTGTAAAGTACAACTTTACATGCTGATTAATATATTAAAAAATTGAGGTGACGTTATTTCGTATTTTCGAGAAAAAAATTCCAAACATTGGAAGAAAATACAATTTTTTTTTCATAGGTCAAAATTGTGTAAATTGATTTTTTTTTTTGTTAATTTTACACCATATGCAAAGAAAAAGATTGCTCAAGGCATCTGGTCTTAGACTATTTTCAGCAAAAAAGGCCTATGAATCATTTTTTGCCGGGCCCACTTCGCTTTGGAGCTATATCGACTATAAAATTTTTACCACTTTCAGGTTTCAGGACTCATTTAATCACCATAGGAGGGGGCTAAAATGTTTTTTCGATTCTTTTTCATGAATAATAAATTACTTGGAGGGGTTTGGACACAAAAATTAAAATTTTAAAAATTTTGTTAAAAATAGGTATTTTTCCATATTTTGAATAATGAGGGATTTTGAGAGGCTTACAGGCACGTGTTAATATTAAAAATATAAAAAAATAGGGAATTATTTTCTCATAAAAAAGAACAACTTTAATGGGGGGGGGCGCAAAATTTCTCAAACTTGAAAATAAGGACCACCCTAAGGTACGTTTCCTCTTTGAATTAAACTTTAAAAAATCAGAAAATTGCTGAAAAAATTGCCAAGTACATTTTAAAAAAAATCATAAGCTTAAATCACTGAAAAAGTGACAGATTTTCAAATATAATTTAAAAATTAAAGTTTCTTTAAAATTTTCAAGGATATTTTTCTGCAATATTATTTTAATGGAAAAAATCTGAGAAAAATTTCTTCGAAAATTTCTTAAATAAAATTCCGTAATTGTGCAAAATTTGGGCAAATTACCAAATTTATACTTAATACTTATTTCAAAAAAAAAATTAAGAGTTTGAGGCAGCCTAATTTCCTAGAATGTCACCATTACAAAAAAAAATGGGTGACTCAAAAAAATTAAAATTTGGTAGTTTTCGATTGATTTAGGATAGATGATTACGAATCTGATATTCATTTTAGGCGCTCACCTCTGGTCATCCTTGAACTTATGTACAATTACGGCTAAACTTTTAATACCTAACCTAAAAAATTTAAAAGGAGTTCGTAACTTTTAATTCAGATTGTCATATTGAGGACTAAATGATCCCTCGTCTTGATGAGAAAACATTTTTCAAAAAATAACTAGTTAATTATTGGAATAGCCCAATAAAAAAATCTTAACTTAAACACATATAGTACGTATGATATAGGTAAGACAATAAAATAGGTAGGTACCTGGGACCATGTTTCACTAATTTCCGGATCTAAGTGATCTAATTTCTGTTTAAAATACAATTCGTCCGATTCCCAATGACTATTTATTTCGTCCGGATCATCCGTCAATCTTTCATTAAAAGGATAAGCCGAACAAAACGCGAAATTGAAAACCAACAACAATCCGATTATACTTTCCATTTTTTATTTCAATTTTTTCAACACTTTTGATTAGGTATTGTAAAAAAATTTAGATAGGTATCTACTCTTCGATAAAACCAAATAAATCTAAGTAGTAAAGGGATAAAAAATGGGTTTATATATCGAAAATTTTGTGTATAGTCCGATAATTTTATTCAATTTCGTCACACCAAAAAGAGAATTTTGATAAGCGTAGTACGTGCAAATTGTGTTATCATTGATCGACGGATGTGCAACAATTTTTTTTCAACTTCCGTTTTGTAAATGAGTTGTACTGTCCAAAAACTTTAGAGAAATATTAACAATATATGTAAACCTGGTTGCTATAACCACCCTCAGGAGTCAAAAATTGATTTTTGAGTCCTTGATTTTACTCCCTCTGAAAAACTCAAAATCGGTATCAACTCAAAAACCAATTTTTGACCCCTAAGGGTGGTTTCAACACTCAAATCTTTGACCATGATTTCCCACTATTACCCTCCCTCCCATCAACTTGGCTATTATTCAAAAATGTTGTAGAATTATTAATTTTTCAAACTTGAGGGAATGATTTTTTTTGAAAAAGATATTCAAAAATACAAATAGGGAGACTATGGGAATAAGACTGGTATAGCCCTAAGATCAATTTCGTGATGGACATTGAAAGAAAAAATCATACTTTAAATATTCGAAAAAACACGTTTAAATACCTAAAAAAAGCGAAAAAAAATTTTTTGAAAAAAATTGCCCATTTTTCATATTTTTGTCTCTAACTTAAAATTATGTTTTCCGACTTTAGGTACCCTGTCCCTGCACGGGTCACATATTCATACCTATAGGTACGCTACTAAGACCATTTCAACAAAATTATTTTAAAAATACCTGTTTTCGATTTTTTACAAAAAATTTTAAAAAATTTATAACCCAAATTAGGAGCGATTGAAATTTGAAAGGGTGGTGGGGGGGGGGGTGACACCTCCAAGACGCTTTTCAGTCGGCAAATTCACCAATTCGACGAAAATGATTTCTAGTCGGAAAAATTGAGGTGAAAAAATATTACCTCTTTATCTAATATAAAAAAAGCTGATTCATTTTTTGTTTTCGGTTTTACTAGTTCAAATAGTTTAGTGGGTATAAACATTTTTCAAAATAAAGTTCTAAAAATTATTATTATTTTTTTAGAATATGAATATTTACTTTTAAATCAGTAATTCATGGAAAATAATTCATTAAATTTCAGAAAATGGGACAAGTAAGTAAGTACCTACTAGAAGAGTCGAAAAATTTTGAAGAAGTAGCACAATTTAAAGAGCTGAAATTTTTTGAAAATTTGATAAAATGTAAAAAAAATAATGATTCAAAAAACTGAAAAATTCGCAAACTTTAAAAATGGACGGAAATTTAAACGTTGAGACAATTTGAAGAATTTCGAAGTTGAAAGTAAATAAATTAAGAATAAAGAATTTATTTCGGCAAACTTTTAAAACAAAAAAAATTGAAAATCTGATGTAGTGAATTTAAAAAATTGAAAAATTTTGAACACTGGAAGAATTTGAAAAACTATAAAATTTGGAAAATGAACAGAATTTTAAACGTCGTCACAATTTAAAAAATTTATCAACTGTAAAAACTTTTGAAAAACTTGAAAAATGATACAAATTTAAAGAATTGGCCAAACGTGAAGAATTAGGAAACTTGAGAACCTTTAAGAAATTGATAAATTTTATTAAATACCTAGACAAACTTTGAAAAATTACAAATTAAAAAAAAATTCTTATGGTACGAGTAGTTGATCCAAAGGCTCATCTGCAAGAGTATGAGGGCTGAAGTGAAATTGTGTATGAAGGAAAAAAGGACAAAGAGCTGATTACCAGGAGTGGTGTATTTTAGAGCATCCGAGTACATGTACCGGGTCTGTACCTTTTTCTCAAAATTTTAATTTTTTTCAGATTTTGAAATTATTTCTCAGAAAATCAATTTTTTCAACTCCAATAAATTTTTCTCCGACTAAACTTTCTTCTTCAAAATTTTTTTAGCTCCGACATTTTTTTAATTTCTTTGATTTTTTAAAATTTCTTTGATTTTCATTTTTGCTAAAATTTTCTCATTTTACTAATATTTATCATTTATCTAAATTATCAACTGTAAAATCCTATTCTTTGATCTTAAAAATTTTTAAAAAACTTGACATTCTCTCGATTTTTTCTCACATTAAATTTCTTAAAATGTTTTTCAACCCAAATTTAAAAAAAAATGTTTTATTCTAAAAATTTTAGAGCTGGAAAATAATTTGAGAAAAATAAGAATAGAATTTTGAGATAAAATTTCTAGAGTTGAAAAATGAAAACTATGTATTTTTAGAAAAAATGCCCGGGTTGAAAAATTTTTATACCGTACTTACTTACCTGAAAAAATGGAGGAAAAAATGTCAGAATTGGTAAAAATGTTATTCCAGATGAAAAAATTTTAGAGTTGAAAATATCTGAAAAAAAGGAAATTAAGAATTAAAACTATTTTGAGAATCGAAAAAAAAATTGAGTTGAAAAATTGTTGATTTCGGTTTCAAATTTTCAAATCAAAAGCTAAAAATTTGATCGAATTTTTAACAAGTTCTTCATTTCTGCTATTTTACGAGACAGGTTGCGAAGTTGCGATTCGAGCGAACGATTTGTATTTTGTTGTTCATTCCGTGTGAGAATAGACAGACCCACATGGGACTGATGTAATGTGCAGTAAGTTAAGTACCTAGTACCTACTACCTATTTGAAAAGTGCTGAACACGGTGCCACCTTTTTTCACTGAATGGAGACATCGAAGTGATTCTAAAACTTTGCTTTTTTTATAATAGGCACTTTCGACGGAGATGTAAATTTTTTTGGTTTTACCTACAGGGTGTCCAAAAAATTATAAAACAGAGTTTTCTTTGAAAAATACCAATGGAAAGGTGGTATTTTAATTAAGCCTACAGATGGTGCAAATTAAGATGAGGTTTTTTGAAACCAAAATTTTTGAAATTGGTTTGGTAGTATTAAAATGAGGTCGATATTGCTGATAATTTCTTTAAGAATGATAAATTCCTCTCTTAAAAAAAATTATCCCCTTCCTACCGCAAAACAAAAAAATTGCGAATATATAAATGAGAACTTCAAATCTACTCAGTATATCAATTTATTGTAATTTTTTTTCTCTCATGTAAGTATAATAATAACTTATTTTTATGTGATATTTGCTATTTTTATCTTATATTTTTGTGTTCTGAGTAATAATTTTGAAATGTGGCGATGGTGATGATCAGGAGCAGCACACCCATCACCTGCGTTGAGTACACATCCCATGGTTTTCTCCAACTTGTAGGCAAATGTCTTCCAGTCGTTCCAGTCCCAGGAAAAACTAATAAATGGAACGTTTGGTATTCTCGACTTCAGCTTCTGGTTGTAAAAATTTACTAAATTGAAAAAAATTCAATTAACAAAAAATCTAAGAACAAGTAATGTGGAAACATTTCTGATAATACGCAACATCTACCTATAAGATGTTGGTGTTGGATAATACGTACTATCGATTTTAATCACGTCGTAAAAATACGTTTTATTCTGTGTTATGAATAAACTACGCCAGGGATTTTCAGAATAATATATGAATATGGTCCTATTCACGTCTATTTCCAGTCCACCATATTTTTGATTTGTTTTAGATACACCATCTTTGATTTTTTCCATGTTGAATCTGAAAAATAATTTTTTGTATCGAATACGAATGTAGATACGAGACTGATCATCTAATACGAATAAATCTTTACTCCGGCCCGAATAAGTCTTGGCATTGTTTTGCAAAAAACGTCGCTGGAAAATTATTTCCAAATATTTGCGATGCTTTGCTGGAGGTTGCAAAGAAACCGAATTCAGTGCAAGTCTGATAAATCCATTGTCTTCCTAGAATAAGAAAAATGGGTAAGTAAAATGGCATTTTTCAAGGGAAAACTTGCATGGTATTTTTGGAAAATCCACAAATTGGGGTTTCGTTAGTCCGAACACCTGATTTTCAACATTCCATTCGCTCATTTTTGACGACTTTTTTCTCCTTAAAGAAATGCTTAAAAATAGTCAAAATCGTGCATTTTTGTGAATGTTTCAGATGGCTGAAATTTTGGCGGTAAGTAGGTCCAGGTGCCTTTTTTTTTTATCTGTTAGAAGAGTTTCCCATGTAGAGATTTGTGACATTTTGTCCGAAGTATTCAAAATGAACGAATTTCTCGAGCTATTTTTAAATAATTTTAGTTCGTTGTTGATTTCAGCAGCAATTTTCATTTTTTTTCGGAAATCACATTTTGAAATGGAAATTAGTGGAAGGGAATATTAAGCCTCGATTAAAAACTGAAAAATTCCAATTTGGTCATCAAAGCTTATCTATTTTGATTTTTTGATCAAATAAAAGAATATGACCGGTCAAGTAGGACAATTTGGCATTGGCTCATTCCATGTCAACTCGACCAGGTTTTGACCTTGGGTCTTCCGATTTCGCTCAAAAATTTTTTACGGGTTCCCTTCGATGGTCTAATGAAGGAATCGCCGTCATTCTGATCCTAATACTTCAGGGGGCGGGGGGTGGCCCTTGTAATTTTCGTATAATTGGGATTTTTTGCGAAATGGCTCAACTTTGAAGACGCATATCTCGAGATCAGTCAAGTCCAAGATGAATCTGTTCATGCGGTTCTGTAGAGAATTGAAAGGAGATTCAAAATTGATAATCACATTTTGAAAAGTTCAAGGTTGAACTTTTGTGATGAAAGCTCAACTTTCATGATAAGTACAGAACATGAGGAGCCCCATTTAAAAATCTGAAAAATTACTATGAAGAGAACTTTTTATGTATTTTTCGACTAATTACTTTACAAGATGGAATCTGAATACCCCTTAGGGAGCACAGGTATTGTACTTGGTACATCTTTATTAACGTATAGGTTACACAGATCTGGTACATGAGAACATTCTAATAGTTATGCACGTAATCTAATCATCAGTGTAGCCACTATAGTATTTTTCTTTTTAAAAAAACAATTAAAAAAAATAATTTAAAAATCATAAAATTAAAATTATACACAATACATTCAACATTTAACAATTAAATAAACACATGAATATAAAACAACGTTAGGTAAATACCAATAAATACATGTTAAAGTTGTTCTATCAATAATACGTTTTTTTTTTCTAAATAAACAAATTTTTCATAGATTTAATCTCTGAATAGGTTTTAAAGTTCGTCTCAAACGTTGAGGTTGAGGTTGTTGAACCTGAGATTGGTGTTGTTGATTTTGTTGAGCTGGTACTGGTGGATTTGGTACTGGTGGTTGAATAATAGGTTGAGGTTGAATGATAGGTTGATGTTGAGCTTGATTTTTACTGGTGTTATTGCTGAGATAGATGTTTCTTTTTTCAGCTGTTTTATTCATTTCTACATTTGTTCTGCATATCTGATCAATATGACGTTTTTGAATTTTACCATTTGTTGATTTAATCAAATAATGAAGTTTCCCAAGCTTCTTCTGTATAATACCATAATTCCATTTCATATTTCTATCTTGATATTCACGAAATTGCACTTTTTGACCAACTTCCAAGTTTCTGGTTCCTGGTATTGGATTTTGTAGGGGTGCTTTTTGGAACTTGGTTTCTCAAAACAGCTAGTAGAGTACGAATTTCTCTTCCAAACATTTTCTGAGCTGGTGTTTTCCGATCTGGGCCTGGTGTATTTCTATATTTTGCTAAAATTGCAAGTGTTTTGCTCTGAAGATCGCCTTTTTCATTCTTCATTCGTTTCAGCTTGATTTTGAATGTTTGAATGAATCTTTCCACAGCTCCGTTGTAGATGGTTTATTTACAGCAGAAAATCGCTGATAAATACCATTGGCTTTACAGTATTTTTTCGTTTTTTCAGCAGTAAATTGTACTCCATTATCAGAAGCAATGATCTCTGGAATTCCAAATCTGCTGAATGTTTCTTGAAAAAAACTGCACAGTTGTATGAGCTGTTGGTGATTTGGTTACATGTACTTCCGCCCATTTTGTGTAGGCATCAACTAGGACCAAAAAATAGGAATTTTTATAAGGCCCAGCATAATCTACATGTATCCTTTGCCATGGTTTTGTTGCTGGCTCCCAAGTGTGTATAGGTGCTTTACTTGGATTGTTTTTCAAATCTGCACATGGTTTACAGCTGTTCACTAGTTCTTCAATTTGCTTATCAATTGAAAACCAATAGCAATAATTTCTGGCAATCATTTTCATTTTTGTGCTACCAACGTGTGTTTCATGTAGCATATCCAAGACTTGTTTTTGTAGCGTTTTTGGGATCATTATTCTAGTACCTCGGAAAATACAACCATTTTCGATTGAATATTCATGAGCATTTTCCTTTCTTTTCCCACTTTGTAAATCTTCCATGAGCTGGTTTAATTCTGGGTCTTTTTCTGTTTCTTTGGCCACTTGTTCCACGGATATAGGTTCACCGAAAATTGTCTCCAGGGTGTTCATACTGTAGACTTCTTCAGGTTTTAATTGAGGTTCGCTGTTTTCTGGTGGAAATCTGGATAGGAAATCAGCATTGGAATGATCGCCTGTTTTCCTATACTGAATCTGGTAATCAAATCCGGATAGGAAATGGCTATATCTTGCTAATCTGGCGTTAACCATTTCTGGTAATCCTTTTTCTGGATGAAAAATAGTCGTTAAAGGTTTAGCATCCGTTACTAAAGTGAATTTCCGCCCATAGCAATAGTAGTAGAATTTTTTCAACGCCCAAAAAATTGCTGTTGCTTCTCTATCCAATTGAGAGTAATTTTTTTCAGCTTTGGTTAGGCTTCTTGATGCGAACTCAATAGGAACTTCTTCTCCGTTTATTTTGTGAGATAATACTGCACCTAGACCATATGGAGATGCATCCGTAGCCAATATCAACGGAAGTTTTGGATCATATGGTACCAAGGTGAGCTCTTTTTTCATCAGGTTTTTTGCTTTTTCAAAAGCTGCAGAGCATTCTTTGGTCCATATGAATGGTACTTCCTTCTTACGAAGTTGATTTAATGGATAAAGTACCTCCGATGCATTAGGCAGGAAACGACCATAGTAATTGACGAGTCCAACAAATGATTCCAGTTCTTTGATATTTTCTGGCTGTCTTGCATTTGCTATTGCTTCCATTTTGTTTTCAGTTTTATGTAGGCCATGTTTATTGATACAAAACCCCACATATTCGACAGATTCTTGAAAAAATTTACACTTTTTTTCATTCAAATGGAGATCATATTGTTGAAGGTGTTTTAATACTTGGCGAAGTCTGGTTAATAATTGTGGTAATGTTGATCCAAATACGATGATATCGTCCAAGAATGGTTCAGCTCCTTCGATACCATGGAGAACCAGGTCCATAAATTTCTGGAAAATTTTAGGAACGTTTTTTCCTCCAGGCATTAGACGATCTACTCTGTAGAGTCCTTTTATTGTGTTGAGAGTTTGTAGAAGGGATGCTCTTTTGCTTACTATTAGATGTAGGTAAGCTTTCTACAGATCTAGGACACAATATCATTCTGCATTATCTGTGTTGGATTTCATATTCGAGAATATTTCGACAATATCTGCAAATGGATACTCTTCTTCGATCATGTCTGGGTTGATTGTAACTTTATAATCACCACAGATGCGGAGATCTTTTCCAGCTTTTTGGCTTGGCACAAGAGGTGTAGCCCACTCGGACATGTTTACTTTTGTCATGATACCCGCTGCTTCAAAATTATCCAGTTGTTCTTCCATTTCTGGTTTTAGAGCATATGGAATTTTTCTAGCTTTGAGGAATTTTGGTTTTGTGTTTTCTTTGACATCAAATTCACAGACAAAATTCGGAGTTTTTCCAATCTTTTTTTCGAAAACAGATGGGAATTCTGCTTTCAGTTTCTTCAGTTCTTCATCCTTGTTGAATTCTGTGATCTTGTGAATTGACTGGATTTGTGGAATTGATAATGTTCCATCATCTTTGAGTAAACCCAGTTTTCTCAAAGCATTTCGGCCTAGCAATGATCTGCCTTCTTTCATCACATAAACTGTGTCTTGATTCTTGATTTTGTTGAATTTATACTCGACTTCTGCTTTACCAAGTGGTGCAAAAATTTCTCCAGTATAGGTCCGGAATTTTGCAGATGTAGGCTTCAGTTGAACATTTGGATAAGCTATTTTGAAAATATCAACTGGTAGGAGTGTTAATTTACATCCAGAATCACACTCGAATTCATGACTGGTTTTATTATTTAATAAAATATTCACCATAACACAATCGCCGTCATCTTCATTATTCATGTTGTACAAGTTGAAAAATTCATCTTCTGAATCTGAAGTAACTATAGACACTGGACCTAGGATAAGACACCCAACTGCAGGCAGAAGGGTAAGACGGGAATAGCGGCTGGATGAGTTATTCCAATTTCTCCCGCTGGGTGCTCTTGGCTGCGCTGCAGTCGATTTTCTGTACTGATAACACGGATAACGACAATTTTTGAATTCGAATTTCAAACGTATTGGTATTGATTGATTTTAATAAAATGTATATTACATTTCAATTAAAGTTTTCATTTTCAATTCAAAATATTGCATGAAAATTTTATCAGAAAATTCAAAAATTCAACGTAGTCAAATGTTGGAGTTTAGGAATTACTCGATTCTGCTCTAAAAAAAATATTGTTAGACTTTAAGAACGAGTTGAAACAAAAAATCGACTGCAGCGCAGCCAAGAGCACCCAGCGGGAGAAATTGGAATAACTCATGAAAATTTGCCAATATGGCTGCCAGTTGGGTGTCTTATCCTAGGTCCAGTGTCTATAGAAGTAACTGATAACTGGTTCACCTGATTTTTGGATGTGGTTGCGGATGTGGTGTTTTTTAGTTCCAGGTTCTGTTTCCGTTTGATAATACAGGCAGCTTCCAAATGACCACTTTTTTGACAGCTTTTACACTTGACATTCTTCTCCTTTAGATAACAATCGAAAGTTTTGTGGTTATCTTTTCCACACACAAGGCATTTATTCCATAATCCAACTTTTTTCAAAAGTTCTTCAGTTTTAGGATTAGGTTTTTTCTTTGGGTCATACCTGTGCTGTTCTTTAGGTTTTGGCTTAAATTGGGCACCTTTTGAAGATTGAGATGGTTTAAAGCTGGTTTTAGACTTCGAAATTTTATTCAAGCTGTGAGTAGAGTTGTTGTTTGCAATACTGGAACTTTCAGATTTCACAGTTTCTATGGACTGAGCTATTTCCACAATCTTTGAGTAACTGGTGTTTTTTTCTTGGAGCAAACGTTCACGAATATCAGTATCTTTAACTCCTCTGACAAACTGTGTTCTTAAATGGACTTCTGAGGTTGACTTTTTACAATGTGGACATGTGAAATTACAGTTGATTGTCATTTTCTGTAGCTCTGTTGAATATTGAGCTATATTTTCACCTTCTTTCTGTGTTCGAAGAACGAATTTATCTTGAGACATAATTTCACCTGGTGTTGGGTTAAGATGAGCTTTCATAACACTGACCAATTCATCAAAAGTCTTATCAGTTGGCTGAGCCGGAGTTATTAAATTGGCAAGCAATTGGAACATTTTAGTGTTTAACTTGTTCACGAATACCTGAACTTTCTCCTTTTTGGTGTTTTCATCCGGTTTGTTGAGTTGCTTGAGTTCAGAGTAGATTTCAAAACGCTGCAAGTAGACATCGAAAGTTTCATTTTCTTCCTCGAATGGCTCAAAAGTGACATTAGGCTGAAGAGCAGTAGTTAGCTGTTGCATAAATGCTTGTAACGTTTGTTCTAAAGTTGCCATGATTTTAAATAAAAAACCACTTGTTTTTGGCAAAAAAAAGTTAATAATTTGCACTTCGCGACATGAAAACGTGTTATCTTGTTTCAACTTTACCTCGTCGCCACTATTGTACTTGGTACATCTTTATTAACGTATAGGTTACACAGATCTGGTACATGAGAACATTCTATGTAATAGTTATGCACGTAATCTAATCATCAGTGTAGCCACTATAACAGGGGTCCTCAATTTTGGGGAAAATTCAAAAAAATGTAAAAAGTAAAGTAATACATCGATTTCTACTAATTCGAAGACGTTGAGATTGAATATACGCTTAGTTTTTTCATCCGACCCCTCTGAAATTTCCTATTAACCTCCTGATGTGGTCAAAATTCAAAAAAATGAAAAATTACGTGTGATGTGTCGTTTGTTGGGTTTTTGAGGGCGCTAAGTTCGAATATTTGCCTATTTTTGGGATTCGACCCCACATGCAAAAAAATGGAAATAGCATGTGTCATATCGATTTCTACTAACTCGAGGAACTTACTTTCTCGATCCGCTACCCCCATGCCCCGCACTGACTCCCAAATTACTAAAAAATTAAAAAATCTATGTTTTTTTCAAAAATGGGGGCTAGGGGTGAACCGAAGGGTCGAATCCCAAAAATAAGTAAATATTCGAACTTAGCGCCTTCAAACCCCCAAAAAACGACACGTCACTCGTAATTTTTCATTTTTTTGAATTTTACCTCATCAGGGTGGCTGATAGGGGGTTCAGAGGGATCGGATGAAAAAACGGAGCTTATATTCGAACTCAGCGTCTTCGAATTAATAGAAATCGATGTATTACTTTACTTTTTACTTTTTTTAAAAATTTTGGCCAAATTTGAGGACCCCTGTGCCCCCAGGGGTATTGAGTTCCCATCTTGAAAAGTAATTAGTTGAAAAATACATGAAATGTTCTCTTCATAGTAATTTTTTCAGATTTTTAAATGTGGCCCCTTATGATCTGTACTTATCATGAAAGATGAGCTTTCATCACAAAAGTTCAACCTTGAACTTTTAAAAATGTGATTTTCAATTTTGAATTTCCTTTCAATTCTCTACAGAACCACATGAACAGATTCATCTTGGACTTGACTGATCTCGAGATATGCATCTTCAAAGTTGAGCCATTTCGCAAAAAATCCCAATTATACGAAAATTACAAGGGCCACCCCCCCTGAAGTATTAGGATCAGAATGACGGCGATTCCTTCATTAGACCATCGAAGGGAACCCGTAAAAAATTTTTGAGCGAAATCGGAAGACCCAAGGTCAAAACCTGGTCGAGTTGACATAGAATGAGCCATTAGAAACCGATCTCAGCCGCTCTTAGCCCAAAAAGATCGCCTATTCTGGAAAATAATTTTGACAAAAGTTTTGAATCTCTAGCTTAAGTATTGGGGTGGGGGGAGGTGATGAGAAAATTTGAAATTTTTTTGAAGCTCATTTGTTTTGAAGAATCCGTTCCTTCATTTTTAATGTCAGGCCAAAATTTTCAGAATAATTTTTTTTTTTTATTTTTAAGGTACCATTTTTTAGAATTTGTTTTGAAAAATCTTTTGTAGCCCCTTCAATTTTAAAGTTAGACAAAAAGTCATGAAATAAAAATTTGTGCAGTTTTCAAAGTACGAGTAAGTAACTTTTTTTACCATTTCTGGAAGCAATATGTACGGCAGGCCACTCACGGAACACTTACTGTCTTTTATGGCAACATCGTAATCGGTTTTTTCCCATTTTTTCATCTTGTTGTTATATCCAAAATCAAAACATCCTCGTTCAGGGTCCTTACGATTTCTCAAATTTAATCGATTCACTTTAGCATACGATTCAAGCTGTGAAAATTACACGAGGGTTTAAATAGGTAGGTACTTAATTAATAGGCGATAAAAAAATAATACCATATGTGTCAATAAAAAATTTGAGTTGGAAGGAAAAACTTACCGGAGAAGCACCAGACTTTAACATAGTATCGCATAATCGTTGAATCGAGGTCCGTTTCTTTGATTTTATTACTATTCCACTAAAATCAACAGCATGGGCGAAATTTTGAGCCAATTCGGAGAAAAGTGACGATATGTCGTCAGCATTTTGAGTCGAATTCTCACATAAGCTGAATGAAAATAGAGTGATTTCAATTCATGTAGGTAAGCAAATTCAAACTAAGGATGTGGATATTTCGTACTCGAACATTTCAATGAGTTTTTCTGAATTTTCTCCACTTTTAGTGAGCTCTTTTAGCTCTTGATTGGCGGATGCAATTTTTTCTCCACATGTTGGATTGTGCGAGTTGACCAAATTTGCAACGTTTTCGAAATATTCTTGAACAATGATTAAATTTCATTCGTGCATATAAATTCATCCGTTATGATAAGGTATTCATCAATTATCATCTACTTGGGATAGATTGACGAAAAAACGCATCCCAAATTTTACCGAAAATTGGCGAGGCAATGCGTGGAAGATCTCTGTAAAATTTTCAGCCCCAGCCCAAAGGAAGATGGAGCTGGAAGACTTAAAAAGTAGGGTAATTTTTGAAAAACACAAGTTTTTGCCACTTTTGGGTAAGGATACTACCTGGAAACCTCGATTATCCCCCTAAAACGGCGCGATTTGAGTTCTTACACCTCCCTGCTGAATCATAGACCTCGAAATTGAATATAGGTACCACTTTTTTTCTTTATCGAGGAGGTTGAAAAAATACGAATTACGAGTTCAAAATTTTTTGAATTTTACCAAATTCAAATTGGTCATTCGAACATCTCGAAATCAAGCCCAACAAAATTTTGTTGGTCACAGGAAATTATTTTCAAAGTGCGATATATCAGCTCCCTGAAAAGATAATTTGAAATTTTTTTTACGATAATGTTCCTTTTTTCATTTTCTTCAACTTTTGTATGAAGATTTTTTTAAATTTTCACTTCCGGAAAAATTATACGTCATCAAACGTAGACGGGTCGAAATGAAATATTTTGTCACAATAAAAAGGACACATAACTCAACCTTTTGTTTTCAATATAGAAAAAAATGGAAAGATATCAAGTGATGGGCGAGCTGTTTTCTTGTAGAAAAAAGGTGAAATTTTAAGGTAAATTTTTTTCCGAGCTCAATTCCTTAATTTAGTATTAAAAAAAGTATACTCAAACGTCAATCGTGATTTCCCACAAACGCCATTTTTTCTATATTTATATTTTATGTCCTTTTTCTGTGACACGTTTAATTGAAAAATGACAAAAAACCCTGATTTTTTCGAAAATGACCTCATATTAAAGCCACTTGCCTTCCTTCCCTCTAAAGGAGCCCGAAGATATATTATTTCGCCAAAATTCGTGACTTTTTTTCGATCCATTCTAATGATTATCTATAGGTTCGTATCTACCTTCAAAATCCACCTTGGCCAATAGCGGTGCATTAATTGCAATCGCACTGTCGATCAAATTGGGATATTTGTAACGAGCCCACGTGGCCAAAGAACCGCCATACGATACCCCAAACATCAACCATATCACCTTATCTTGAGCCAGGTATCGGTGCTTATCGCTTACTTTTGTGATAAAATTTGCAATATCCGCTAACGCTTGCTCACTGCTCAGGTAACGCAAACTCTCTACAGTAGTGTCACTAGAAAGGAAGAGGAAATTGTCCACCAACGGGATTCAGATTATGATTTTAATTCGTATAAAATTAAATGCGATGGGAGAACAGGAAATAAGGTAAAAATTATCTAATGTAGATTACTTTTTAGGTTTGCTTTTCCCGTAAAAACGATGTTCCAAATAGAAACGTGTGGCGTTCAGATCTTCGGCTAATGGATTTAACAATTTTTCATCCATCGTATCCAGTTCCGTAAATGTAAACGCATTGTGGACGAATAACAATGCTATTCTTGTTTCTTTCGAGTTTTTGTAGCACGAATCGTTGTGCCAATAACGCTATGCGAGGAAAATTAAAAATCATAAGTTTTGGGTAGGTACCCCGTAGGTAGCTAGGTACCTATCAAAAACCATGGTTTTTGATTGATTTGGGATAGAAGATCACGAATCTATTATTTAGTTTAGGCGCTCTGCTCTCGTTATCCCTACTCTCTCATTTATAATTTAAATCAGTGAAAATAATTGAAAATCACTGGGAAACAGTCAGAATTGCAGCACAGGAGAAAATCAGTAAAAAAAACTTTCAATGAAAACAAATCAATCGAAATTCACTAAAACGTTAGTGAAATTTATGAAATTAGCAAAAAAATCAGTGAAAATCTTTGAAAAATCAGCAAAAATCGAATTTCGCTGATTTTTTCCCGTGCAGCAATTCTGACTGTTTATCAATGACTTTTCACATTTCACTGATTCAGAATGAGAGAGTAAACTTATACATTTTTCAATGTGAAGGTTCAAAAATAGACGACATTGCAGGAACGAAATCCGAACTTTACAAACGAATATTTCATTCTTGAGTATTTTCAAGTATGTAATATAGGTACTTCAAAAATCATTAAAAACATGAACGTAAATCAGGAGTTCCCTTTGGTAATTTTTTTGATTTTTGATTAATTTTCAAAGAATTGAAATATTTGAGAAAATGGAAATTTTTAATTAATTTGTTTGGTAAGCTATGCGCAAGTAGGTAGCAGGTACCAAACCTATTTACTGGTGTAGATTTGACCTCGTCGCTTGCATTTTTTTCAAAAGCACTTTTTTTTAGCCATTTTGTAGAGATCAACTTTGGACCAAAATTATGTTGGGTCAGTTTACCCCAAGTGCCCCTATCCAAGGCGAGAGCAACACCCTTTCCCCCATTAAAGCAAAATTTATGTTTTAGTTGGGAGAATTAGATTTGAGCCAGTTGAAAGATTTTCAAAACTGAGCGTTTTTTCAGAAATTTTTGTGAGAAAAATTGACCTTGAATTTAAAAATTTTGAATCCTCGTCACAATGCGGTCATTTTGTTACCTCTACCTTCCCCCTTCACCACTTCAAAATTATTATAAATTGAAAATTTTTTGGAAATTTTAGATTTTTTATTTTAATTTTTAGACAAGCTATTTTTTATGAGGAATATAAGATAAAGATTTATTAGCTTACTCAAAATGAGAAGTACCTACGAGACTTTTAACAATTTTTGAATTTTTAAAACTGAAACATGTTTTCAAGGTCATTGAAGGTCACCGATCAATGGCATAATGACATGTTGTAAGACTTGAAAAAACTGAAAAAATTCGGCCGTAAAAATGTTTGATATTACTTTGTATTCAAAAAAAAGGATAATTATGTTTTGAAAAAAAAAGGAATTGAAAAATCAGAAAAAAAAATTGGAAAAAACATAGGTATTGAAAAGTTTGAAAAAATTTCAACTACCAACATTTTATTCGAAAAAAAATAAAAAATAATATTATTATTAGAATTAATTGAAGTGTAGGTATTGACATTTTGAAAAAATGTTACCTAATAACTTTTTAATGAATGTGATTTTAAAAAATTGGTTTATTTAATTGAACATACCCATGATCAAACGTGTTTACCATGAAAAAAAAAAGTGTGTTAATTTTACTTAATTTCTAAATTAGACCACCCACAGAACTCCCCGCAGATCCTCAAAATTTGAAAAAATTGTAAAAATGAATTTTTAGGGTGGGGTGCTCGGGAGGATCTGATCCAAAACTGAAGTCAAAATTCAGACTTGTTTTGACAAATTTACAAGAGGTTCGACTAGAAAAAATTACTCTCTGGGTGCTTTCATCATTTAAATTTTTTTCGATGTAATGGTTTGCAAGCAAAGCAAGAGTATGTAGGTAAAAATATAACAAAAGAAAAAAATGCAGAAAACATTAATCTTCCAACATTCAATTAAGATTGTCAGACTAAGGGTTGAATGATCACTTGATTGGATGAGAAAATATCTTTCAAAAAAATGGGTAGGTATGTAGCTATGTACCTACCAGACCTGATGGGCAAGATCATTTACAAAATGATCTAAGATCAGATCATATCAAAAAATAAAATATGATCTAGATCAAGACCAAGATCATTTTAACACAATAATCTTTGATCTTAAGATCAAAAAAAAAGATCAAGATCAGATCATTTCGATTTTTTTCTGTATTCATTTTAATTTAGCTAAAAAGGTGAGATTTTGTTTTTGTTTCTTAAAATTTCACGGATAAATTCATATTTTTCCAATGAGAATGAGTATTTTTATGATTACTTATTTAGAAGTACGATCCATTTTTTCCATTTACTTACAATATAAGATGCAGGCTACAAGTACAGGTGCTTAGTACTGCAGTACATTAAAAAAATGTAAAAAGAATTTTCAACAAAAAATTCCAATTATTAAAAATCGTGATGCGATGGAGTAAAACTGAAATCATATTCGAACTTTGCATTAAACAGTAGGCCAGAATCACCAATCAGAATCAAATACTTGGAAAAAAATTGTTGATTTGCCGGCCTTTGATAATCCCATTATTTCAGATGGAAAATGTTAAAAATGCGATTTATTACAAAAAATAGATTTTCTGATGAAAGAAAGGATCCTACGAAAAAACTGAATGGAACATAAATTGTAGAGCGTAAAATTTCCTTTCTGTGAAATCCGATTAGTTTTTCCTTATGAGGCTTAGTTTTAAAGATATTTTCAATTCAAAAAATATGTTGAACTTTGAACTAAAATATCTCGAAAAGTAAGCTTTCTAAGATAAAACTAATCGAACTCTACTGAAAGGAAATTTTACGCTCTAAAATTTATGTTCTGTTCATTTTTTCTCGTAGAACCCCTCCTTCTTTCAGAAAATCGACTTCAAGTGTCAAAAGTTATCAGATGAAGTAGAAAAATTGTTCAACAAAAAATTCAAATTGAAAAAAATCTTTGGATGATGGCATTTTCTCATTATTTTTCTCGTGATCTCAGCGCGGAAAATACTATAAAAATCACCCATTAAATTTCAGACAGCATTTTAGCAATTTCTATTCATATGAATCGGATGATTTCATCTCGTCATATCCATCTTCTATTCTCTGGAAATTTGTTTTGGGAAATTACAAAATAGAAATACCAAGATTTAGATTACAGACGAAATTACCCAGAATTACGAGCAAATAAAATGATCTTTTTAATTTAAAAAAAAAATGATCTAGATCAAGATCATTTTTTTTGACACAATGATCTTGATCTTATCTTAAGATCAAATGATCTAGATCTGCCCAGGTCTGGTAGGTATAGGTACCTATGGTAATTATTGGAACAGTCTAACAGTATTGATTTACCGGGTGCTTGAAAAATGCTGGCTTCTCCAGAGAATTTTACTTATAAAATGGTAGGTTGGCAACATGTAAAAAAATGCAAAACTTGGTAGGTCTAGGTATGTAGTATGTACCTAATAAATACGATAAAACCAATCGAATAAAGTAAGTCGCACTTGAAACGTACAAAATGTGAATATTTACGTTCGTTTTTACTATTTAATGTGAAAATTCAATTCAATTAAATATTTATTTGTTTACATCATCCAATATTGCCAATTCACAAATTTTTAACACAAAAATCACAGGGGAATCCAGAATTTTTTGAGCACCCGGTAAAAGCGTATAATAGGTAAAATAATAAATTAGGTAGGTACCTGGGGCCATGTTTCTCTATTTTCCGGATCTAAGTGATCTAATTTTTGATCAAAATATAATTCGTTCGATTCCCAATGACTATTTATTTCGTCCAGATCATCCGTCAATCTTTCATTAAAAGGATAAGCCGAACAAAACACAAAATTGAAAACCAACAACAATCCGATTATCCTATCCATTTTTTTTTCAATTTTCTAAACACTTTTGATTATTGTAAATAAATTAAGATAGATAATAGGTATCTATCCTTCGATAAAATAAAATAAATCTAAGCACGAAAGTGATAAAAATGGGATTATATATCGAAAATTTCACATGTAATACGATGATTTTATTCAATTTCGTCATACCATAGAGGAAACTCTGATAAGCGCACGTGAAAGTTATGTTATCGTTGATGAACGGATGTGCATCAACTTTTATTCAACTCCTGTTTTGTAAATGAGTCGTATTTTCCAAATACTTACTTATCCCCACTGAAAGTAAAATTTTGAACCCAAACAAAAATAAATCGACAGTAATATCATAAAAGAACTCCTTATCCAAAATTTCAAGTGCTGAAGTTCATTTCCCAAATTTTGGCGAATTTTTGAAATTTCATGTAGTACGTCACCACTTTGTTGTACTTGTGGTAAGGTGTACTATTTTGGTAGTATTTGGGCAATACTACTTTAATGTTTTCGCCTTTCGGCGGTTATGTTGTTAATGCATGTTCGTAATTACGTATTCGTTCGCGAAGGAAGGTTCGGCGAGAGGCGCGAGAGAGTAATACAAAAATCAACACATTTGAGTAAGCGAAAATTATACAGCGAAATATACAGTGCAATTGTACTTGAGGAAATAGGCGCGAGATCAGAGGTGCGTTAGAAACCGACGCGGATATACAAAGACTAAAGTTACATAACACAGCATTGCCTTCGCTAAGGGATGATTTCGTCAACGGCCAACCAGTTCCCTCTGCCCCGCGCCTCGGACATACGCCCCAGAGAGGTTCGTCACTGGCCAAGAGATTGGAAATTAGGGTGCATCGGCGTGACGAATTACCATACGAACGTGTACATCGTATGAGAGCCGAGTCGCCACATTTCATAATTACCTCATCGCCCTGGAAAATATAAAAAGGGTGTAGCCGGGTTTTAGGTGAATTTGGCCCCCCGCTCCGATTTTTGATCTAACCCCCTCAGATGGTGTACCTTGATGTAAAAAAAATTTAGAAAAATTTTTGACCCCCCCCACCCCCTCCCATTCGGAGTTATGGCCATTTTATTGCATTATTTTCAAGAATTTTTAATTTCAGTGGGAGTGAAAGAAATTTTCTGTTCTTTGGTACAAAGTTACATCTCGTAGAGGTGTATTCACGATAATTTTTTCAACAATTTTGGTGCACTCCTTCATGTTTTATCGGCTATTTGAAGTTTTCAATCGTAAAAAACACCATATAAGCGAAGAGCGACCACTCTTTGAAAATATCCCAAAAACGTGTTTTTAACGTAGATTCACGTCACGTATTCACTTTTGGCGATTTCGATGCACCAAGGGCCGAAAATCGCGAAAAACCGTTCAAAAATGTTGGTTTTTAAGCAGATTTTTCAAATTTTGAGCGTTTTGCATGGAAAAAAACGACTGAACACAGAAAATAACGTCGAATTCGTGTTCAGAGGGTCGAAATACCCCGATAAACACCGTTTTCGCGATCGTTTTATTTGAAGACACGAAATTCGCTATTTTCATCATAAAAAATCAATGAACAGGTAAATTTTGAGACTTTGAGCAAAACGATCGCGAAAAGAGTGTTTATCGGGGTATTTTGACTCGCTAAACACAAATCCGACGTTAGTTTCTTTATTTGTCGATTTTTTTCGGTATAAAACACTCAAAATTTGAAAAATCTGCTAAACAACAACATTTCTGCATGGGTTTTCGCGATTTTTAGACCTTTGTTCAAAGAAATAGCTAAAACAAAATACTTGTGGAAAATTTTCGTCAAAACATGTGAAAATGTAAATTTTGAACTTGGGTCCCTAGCTTCCTAGTAGGCCAAAATTTCAATTCCGGGTAGGTAATCTAATAACTTAAAAAGTGGAATTATAAAATAAAATTTGGGTTTCTGATTTCAAATTTGTACTTAGTTTTTTGATTTAGGCCCTCTAGACAGACGCCCCTAAGCTAATATAGGGAGCGGATTTATATGAATCTGCACATCAAAAAAAATAAATTGATATATAATTCAGCGTAGTTTCTCCAAATTCCCTTGCATTTTAATTTTTTAGCCCAAATTTCTGGAATTTTTCAATTTTTTATTTTTTTGACTTCGCGAAAATGAAAAATTTATAACCAAACTTCGGAATTTTTCGCGATTCGCTGATCCAAAACCAAAAGATATTAGTTATTTCAAATACGCACCTCTCGTTTCGGTTGACGAAGTGGGCACTAGGTAAAGGTTGGTGGGGGGAGGGTGAATGTTGTGTTTCTTGCTTTGGTATTTTCCCGAAATATTTTGTTTTGGGTGCTTTCCATTTTTTTTTTCTATTTTCTAAAGACTTTTTATTAGTGTAGATAAGTTCAGATAGACATCTACTCTTCGATAAAATCAAATAAATATGAGCAATAAAATGATAAAAAAATGGGTTTATATATCAAAAATTTCACACATACCTACGATAATTCTATTATATTTTGTCACACAGTTGATGGAACTCCAATAAGAGTATTACGTGAAAATTATAACATCGCTGATGGACGGAGGTGCAACTTTTTTTTTCAATTTCCGTTTTGTAAATGAGTCGTATTTTCCAGAAAATTTAGTGATGTAGTAACATCTATGTTGTTTCCATTTAACTTTCAGATACTATTGCTACTATGAAATCTGTAAAAAAATGTCAATCACTAAATGATACAGAACAATTCAATTGAAATATTATTCACTGATTACGTCCATCAAAGGATAATATAGGTACAAATATGGGCGATGATTTTGTAGAATATATAGTGATGATTCAGAGTTCATTGTATACTCGCGACAATTCGATGATTAAACTGATTGGCTTTTAATTTGCGACTGAAAAATTCCTTCGAAATCAGAGCTCTATCAAGTTATACGTAGGTACACCCACACGTTAAATGAGTCTCCTCTAGGAGGAATTGTTCTGTCTTTTTTTTTTTTTGAAAAAACGGAGCTCGATAAAAATCACACCTTGATTCAATACTCACCTAGGTCTGATTGCCCTAAAAATTTATCCAATTTTTTCACGAGTACCTAGGAATTTACTTGAAAAAATCACTTTTCCATATTTTCCAATTTTTCGTGAAATTTTTTTTAAAGTATTAAATTTTTAGGAGGAATTGTTTTGCCTTTTTTTTTTTTTTACTCGGAGAGCTCGATAAAAATCATACCTTGATTCAATATACTCACCTAGGTCCGATTGCCCTAAAAAATTATCTAATTTTTTCACAGGTACCTATGGCATTCATTTGAAAAAATCACTTTTCCATATTTTCCAATTTTTCGTGAAATTTTTTTAAAATATTAAATTTTTATTGAAATTGTTGTAATAAGGCAACGTTTACTCAAAAAAAGTTCGTTGACCCTAATTTTCTATTGTTATCCTTATTTCTCCCAATCTTGGCTATTACACATAAAAATATAAAAAAATTATAATTTTTCCAAAATTTATTTAATGGTGTAAAATTTTTGCCATTATTTTTTATAGGTGACAACATCTTTACTAAGACCATGTGAATTTTTTTTTCAAGTGTAACTTTTTTCAATTTTTTACCAATATAGAAAACCTCTAAGAAATAATGAAAAGTTGATAAAGCGGATTTCAGTGGCCTTTTTGGATAAAAACATTTATGTACCTACCTACGTTGATTTCCTCCTACCCCTCTTCTCCCCTCCTCTCCAGGTCATTTCTCTAAAAATAGAGAAAACTGCAAGCTAAAATTTTTTCAAAAATCTGAAAAAATGTGGAAAATCGGTGCCGATGATTTTTGTGGATTAAAATAAGGTGATATACAGGGTGACCGAAAAGTAGTTCCCAAAAAAAAATGCTTGGCAAAAATTCCCTAATTAACTTATCCAAAAAATTTCAACTCTGGCAGCATCCTTGGTCCATTACTATTCGAACACAGGCCTCTTCAAAAATTCTCAATCATTTTTGAATTTTTTGTGAAGAATAATTTGATTTTCGCTTACAATGCTATAGCTAAACCTAGTCGAACGAAATTTAAAAATTGCGTGGAATAAAAGCTAGGAATTTCTGTGGATAGGTGACGAGTTCCTCAAAATCTTGAATTGAACCCTGTTAATCTGAAAACAGTGCGTTCAATTTTGAAATAAGGAGGATTGCATTTCAGCGCTTCACAATTTGGAGTCAGGTGATTTAATTCAGCATTATTGAATTAATGCTCTGGTTTAAGGGAAAAATTGCGAAATATTGAATTTTTTCGGGTTATAAATTATACAGAGATTAGAAGACGATCTATATTAGTAGAATATGACCAAAAAAATTTTACCCTATCAATAATAATTTTTTACCGAAATTTAAAATTTTTTGGGGGAAGTAATTTTCAGTCACCCTGTATAATTGCACGTCAAAAAAAAACGGATTCGTACGACGAGCTTCAACACGACAAAGAAAGTGAAATTAATGCACAATATGCTCGATTTTTTTCATTATTTCCTACAATATTCGCCACTTTTTGTAATTTTCATGTTTGAATGAAGAATAAAATTAATTTTTTCACACTTTAGATTTTTCATAATTTTTACAGTCTTTCTGATTTTTAATTTCTTGTTTTTCAAAAATTTTGACGTGTTTCTCAATTTTTCGCCATTTTTTTCTATTTCAACAAATTCAATGTTTGCGATTTTGAGAATTTAGATTTTTTTCATAGGTATTCATGAAATTTTTCGATGTTTTAATGTCCATCAAGGACCCGTGATTAACCAGCGATATTTACATAACAGTATCAGGGCGGGGAGAATGGAGAGGCAACCTGCCAAACATGATTTATATGAAAAGAAACGGAAAGAAACTCAACCTTGGGCTTCGTTTCGTTGGAATTTAAAGATTTGATCAATTTAATGTATGGTTTATCGAATTATAAATTGAAAGAAATTTTGAATAATAATTTGAAAACTACTAAACCGATTTCAAAAATTCTGGTCTCATAAGAATCGTCTTAATTTGCAGGTACTGCCTATCTCTAGATTTAATTAAAACATCCCCTTTTCATTTGAATTTGTTACGTTTTATAATTTTTAGGACGTCCTATGAATGCGACAAGCTGACCACGTAAAACTTTTTTTTTCGCATTTTGTTTCTTATGTAAACCAAATTTTTTGGAGACACCCGGGTAAAAAAATTCAGCAAAATTAAATACCTATACGAAACAAAAATGAAGAAACAGTTGAAAAAGATTAAAAATTCTTTATTTTTACTCGATACATACGTATAATTGTTTTTTCTATCTTGTTTTGAATGGATATTTAATCATTTTGAAATGTCATTATGATCAGCAATGTTCATTGAACAAAATACATGGTATTTTGCTCTGAAATGTATCAATGTTCAGAATTCTATAGCCAGGGGGAGGCAGGTGAAATATTTCCTTTATACCCCAGCTATCTTTTGTATCTGAGTTTATACCACCTGCTGCTTAGTCATATCAAACCAGTACAATGGCTGGTTTTATTGCCCTATTTGAGGCCTTTTGTCCTGTTATCTTACACCTGCTGGTTGGTTGAGGCACTATCTAACAATAGCCCCCTCCAGTATGGTTAAGTGGGAGAAACAGGTTATGGGCATAGCCCCTCCCCTTTTTATGTTAACTTCGGCGGATCCGGAGCTACTCAGCTCAGTCTAGTTTTGGCTCTCCTTCTAGAAAGGTTACTTAGAACATGGTCCTCTGCAGGCTGGATAGCTATAATATTAGCTATTTGGTCATGCTGTAATACAGTATGCCTATGTATGGAGCCTACTATTCTTATACCTTGTACAGCTTATGCCTAAGCTTATGCAGTGCTTATTATTTTAATTAACCAGCACTTATTATTGGGTACTTGGTATACCTGAGCTTATTATTCAGTGCTTATTTATTTTATTGCACAGTGCTTATTATTTGGCAAAGCTTATTCTCATTCAATGTTCATATTTTATTCTGTGCTTATTTATTTTATTGCACAGTGCTTATTATTTGGCAAGGTTTATTCTCATTTACAGGTTTATATTTTATTCAGTGCTTATTTCAATTGGATAGTGCTTATTATTTTGTAATGCTTATTTTTATTCAGTGCTTATTTATTTTATTGCACAGTGCTTATTATTTGGCAAAGCTTATTCTCATTCAATGTTCATATTTTATTCTGTGCTTATTTATTTTATTGCACAGTGCTTATTATTTGGCAAGGTTTATTCTCATTTACAGGTTTATATTTTATTCAGTGCTTATTTCAATTGGATAGTGCTTATTATTTTGTAATGCTTATTTTTACTCAGTGCTTTATCTAATGTTTTATTTTTTAATTTTAAACAAGTGCTTTTATTTCATGTGGTGTATAGTGCTTGTGTTTTCTTAACTGCAGTTTATTAATCATTCGCGAATTAATTGGTCTGGTATGTACTCCCTTCTCTATTTAATTAGCTTAATATTGTGCTTTTATATGTGGTGCTTATTTTAGCTTTATTTTTACTCACATTTAAGTGAGAATATTTTATCCATGCATTTATTTTAATACCTTTGAGGGCTTTGGCAATGCATTATAAATTTATTTTAATCACATTGGTGATTTTATAAGTGACATTTAATCACAATACATGCACTTTATGAGTGCATTATTCATTGTTCACTCACATTGAGGTGAGTTTAATTCAAGGGTATAAATTGCTCTTCTTATTTTACACAGATACTCTGTTAACTATTTATGCATTCATTGGATCAATGCTGACTTATTCACATTTAAGTGAAGTCAATTCATGGGCATTAATTGCTCATTAAGCATTCACCATTGCATATGGTATTCTAATATTTCATTATGCAGTGACTTGAAATTAAGATTCAATTATCTAATACAATTTTACTTGATAGTAATTTGAGCATTTCAATGTATTTATTGCATTTATACTCGACATTATTGAAGTTGAATTCATGAGTATTAATTACTCATTAAACACACTTATGCTTATAAATGAATTAAATATTTTGTTGAGATTCATTACTCACATTGAAGTGAGGTCAATATATGAGTTCAATTACTCATTACACCCTTAGGTGGTAATTATTGCATTAATTGCATAGTATGGCTTACTCACATTGGGTGAGGTTTCTTTATAAGTACTTATAGCTCATTAATTAAGCAAATTATATTTCAATAATGCATTTATCCTGTGAAAATATTATAGAAATGGTATCTCTTCAATGCATTTTTTGCATTCCTCATTTACTTGAAATAAGTTTGGAGTCTTTGTAACTCACTTTATTTTCCAACATACTTCAATTATTTGAGTATTAATTCATGCAGTCATTCATGCATTAAGTATATGAGTATTTACTCCCATTTAAGTGTAATTACATACATTCATAATTATTCACATTTGTGTGAGCCCTTTGGCAATTGAGTTATTCACAATATGGATACCTGCACAATTATTGTGTAGTAATTATTCAAATGCAGTTATTGCATACATCCTCAAATTATGATGAGGATTATACCTAGTATAGCTTAGGTTTAATGCACTTATGGTGCATATACCCTTGAAGTATAATTTCCAATGGGTATTTATTTGGCATGCACATTTATTCTGTGGTAATTAGTGCATATTAAACATCTATTATGGATTAAAGCTTGAAGCTTCAAATTTATGAATTTTACATTCATTTTTATATAATTTTTAATATTTAACTTTATGCATGCTAACTCATATAATTTTATTGTAGCATCATTCTGTTTTTAACAATAATTTATGCCTTCTTAATCAGTGTAAGCAGTATTTATTTTCTCCTTTTTTTTGGCATATCTCAAGCCCTTACACTTAATGAAGGTTCTTACACCTTTAAATTGGTTATGAGCTAAGCTCTAATATAATTAACAGGGCCCTATATGGGTACCTATAATTATTCTTATTTACAAGATGTGAGTATTGTGGAAGGGTATGGTTCACCCACTCACTCTTGGTATTAATAGGACCCTGTGTGGTTACCTATAATTATTCTTAATTGGCAAGGTGTGAGTATTGTGGAAGGGTATAGTTCACCCACTCACTCTTGGTTATTTGGTAATTAATACAGTCCATTTTATTTACCATTAATTAAATTTGGTAATGGTTAATCCTCATCCAGAGGTGTTTGAATATTTAAATCTCTCACATGAGATGAATTTCTTTCATTTTAATTATCTTATACAAGCAGAGCTTGTTATTGCTTAATGGTTATACCTATTTGAATCAATACACCAAAATTAGGTCAAGTATTTTGTGCTAAGTGGTGAGCACCTAATTTCAATTATTCAGTGCTTGGTGGTGTGCACTTAATTTCAATTATTTTGTGCTAAGTGGTGAGCACCTAATTTCAATTATTCAGTGCTAGGTGGTGTGCACTTAATTTCAATTATTTAGTGCTAGGTGGTGTGCACTTAATTTCAATTATTCAGTGCTTGGTGGTGTGCACTTAATTTCAATTATTTTGTGCTAAGTGGTGAGCACCTAATTTCAATTATTCAGTGCTAGGTGGTGTGCACTTAATTTCAATTATTTAGTGCTAGGTGGTGTGCACTTAATTTCAATTATTCAGTGCTAGGTGGTGTGCACTTAATTTCAATTATTCAGTGCTAGGTGGTGTGCACTTAATGCTCTAGGCACCTTTGAATGTGTCAATAATTCAATCTAAGGTCACACAATTGACTAATATTAAGAATTAAACATTCATTATATCAAATTATTATCAATTTGAATTGGACTCATTACCTTTTTGAGGGTGGTAGGTCTCCAAGATTCTAACCCTTTAATTCCAAAAATTTATTGGTTATTGGTTCTGGTCATTATTTTCAAGGGTCAAGATAGGAACCTACACACAACCTACATATAATAAGCTCTTCTTGGATGGTGGTATTATAGCTTATTTATTCATGAAAACAATATTATATTGGTTCATATATTTTTGATGGTACTGAGATTATGTAAGTCACATTTGGGTTTGTGGTAAGACTTCACTCAACTACCAACTTTACATAGTAAAGGTGATCTACTATTATTTAAAGGCTATTAAAATATACTGGCGCCAAATTAATTAAGTGAAGGTTTATAGCCATGTTCAATCACTTTAATATATAGGCTACCAGTTAAAATTAACTCTAATTAAAGAAGAGAGATGCATTAGAGTTTAATACACATCTAAGTAACATATACAGCGGCCTATTGATTATTCATTTCGGATTTATTGGTGGATTAAATGAAATTTACATCTGTTATATGTCCCACACATTAACAGATTATGAAAGGCAGAAGTCATATCCCATATCTTATGGTTATTTTGGAATAAAGAGCTTAAGCAATAGAGAGCAATATAAAATAATATTTACTCAAGTTGAGGCATATTTATATTTATTGCCCATTAAACCTTGAGATGCTCCCATACACATTATTTTTGGTTGGCGGATTTTCTGGTCGGTGGATTAATCACAGCTCTAATTACTGAACCCTAGCCTATTAAATTCATAGGTAAATAATTGGGTACAGTATTGGGAATAGACAAAACAACTCAAAGCAATAAAGAAATTGGTGGATAATGAACATTTGACTAACCCCTTGGAAAAATAAATAATGACAATTGGAATAATGTCAAAATTTATAATTTGAAGCAAACAGTGGTGATTTGCTATCCCTTTCAGTGACTAATTGATTGGATTGTGGAATAACACCAAGCCCAATCGGAATTTATTAAGGGCAATTATGGTTAACACTGAGGGAAACAACAAGAACAAATAATTAAAAAAGGTAACTCTTCAACCTATGGAGGACGACTAAAAATTTCCTGCCATTACTGGAGCTCATTCGGTTGCATCCTTATATTTTAAAATTGGTACCAAATTTTCGGACTGCACTGGCTCGGTGCATATTGAGCTCATTGAATTTAATTATTTCACAGGTGAGTCTTTTGACTCAAGTCTCAAGCGAGCCATTGAGACTTTTTCTAGGATTGCAACCACTTATAGTCTGTCCACAAATTGTTCTTTGTTTATTGTACTTTATTTGTACTTTATGTGAAATCCTGTTAATGATCATCATGTGTTGAGATAATACTCCGCATTATCTCCTAGGGGAAGCATGTTCAGAATTCTATAGCCAGGGGGAGGCAGGTGAAATATTTCCTTTATACCCCAGCTATCTTTTGTATCTGAGTTTATACCACCTGCTGCTTAGTCATATCAAACCAGTACAATGGCTGGTTTTATTGCCCTATTTGAGGCCTTTTGTCCTGTTATCTTACACCTGCTGGTTGGTTGAGGCACTATCTAACAATAGCCCCCTCCAGTATGGTTAAGTGGGAGAAACAGGTTATGGGCATAGCCCCTCCCCTTTTTATGTTAACTTCGGCGGATCCGGAGCTACTCAGCTCAGTCTAGTTTTGGCTCTCCTTCTAGAAAGGTTACTTAGAACAATCAAAAATACCAAGTAATTGTATTCCGAGATTCAGCTGATTATGGTGATGCAGATTTTCTAAATCTAAAAAGAAAAATAAGTAGGTAAACAAATGACGATCTAAGAATGAAAAAGACAAAATGTAGAAACATTCGCAATAATTATACCATCGACTTTGATCACTTTGTAAGAGCCAGTTTTTTTATGTGTTACGAATAAACTGCGTCCAGGGTTTTCAGAATAATAAATGAATATGGTTCTATTCACGTTGATTTCCAATCCACCATATTTTTTATTGGTGCTGGAAACATTATCTTTGATTTTTTCTATATTGAATCTGAAAAATGACTTTTTTTTTTCAAATATTTAGTATGAGAAAAGTACCTACCACGAATGATAGCCTAATATGAATATTTACTCGGGTCCGAATAATTCTTTGCATTGTTTTGCGAAAAACGTCGCTGGAAAATTATCTCCGAACATTCCCGATGTATTGCTGGAGGTTGTAAAAAATCCAAATTCAGTGCAAGTCTGATAAATCCATTGTCTTCCTAGAATAACCAAAAATGTGGCGATATTCAGTGCACCTATAGGTATGTCTCGTGTATTTTTTTTTTTTTTAATTTTCAAAATTAGAATAATCGCGACACGTTCGAATTTGTCAAATCCAATTTCCCCTCCTAGACTTCCTTGGTGTCACTTTCGACGATTTATTTCCACTCAAAAAAAAAATATAAAATTTTGAAGATATCAAGCATTACCTATGTTTCTATTCTCATGATTTCTGTTGAATGAATAGTCTATGTAGAGATACAAGGAACAAAGATAACCGCCGAATTTTCTAACTTTTACATAGGTAGTTCTTCATTTGCAAATAATTTTAAGGTCACTGATCTCGAATTTTGCATTTATTTTATGCCATCTTCCCTCAAGGAGGGGCAAAAAAATGAACTTTTGATACCTCACTAGAAATGAAATTTTCTCAATTTTGACACCTTACCCTTACCTCAACCAGCATGGGACCTTGACGTTTTTTTTTTTTGGTAAAGTGACTGTCACGAAAATGAACGTAGAAGGTCAAAAAAACGTAGATTTCGATATTTTGCAAGATAGTTTGAAAAATTTTCAATTTTAGCACATCCTCTTTTCTTGTGGAATTTCTTTATTTTTATTTGATTTTTTTTTGAAAAATTGGTGTCAGTGGTATTTTTGAGTATACCTATTCCTACTGAAAACTTTTTTTACTGAAAATTTTTGAGAATTCAAATTTTCAGATTAAGATCCGCCGAGGAAGAGTAAAAAATGTAAAGTCAAGAATTGAATTTTTTACCAAGTTGTTTTGAGAACTAGTGTTCGATCCAATTCAGAAAGTAAACCACTTACTGTCATTTATGGCAGCATCGTAATCAGTTCTTTTCCATTTTTCCATCATGTCTTTAAATTTGTAATTAAAGCATCCTCGTTCAAGGTCCAGGTGGTTTCTCAAATTTAATCGATTTACTTGAGCGTACGATTGAAGCTTTGAAAATGTTAGAATAGAAAGCAATAATGAAATGATAAAAAATGATTCTATTCGTAAATAAGAATTATTTTAACTTGAACTTACCGGAGATAGATCAGATTCTAACATAGTGTCGCATAATTCCTGAATGGAAACAGATTTTTTTGATTTTGAAGCTATTCCATTGAAATCAACAGCATGAGCGAAATTTTGAGCTAATTCAGAGAAAAGTGTCGATACGTCGTCAGCATTTTCAGTTATATCGTCGCATAACCTGAATGAATATAAAATTAGGTATTTCAATTCATGTAGGTAACCAAATTCAAACAAAGGCAGGAGATATTTCGTACTTGAACATTTCAAGGATTTTTTCTGGATTTTTTCCACTGTCAATAAGTTCTTTTAGCTCTCGATTAGCGGATGTAATTTTCTCTCCACATGTTGGATTGTGCGAGTTTATCAAATTTGCAACGTTTTGGAAATATTCTTGAACAAAGATTGAATTTTATTCATTATGTACGTAGGTACTCGTGTATAAATTCATCCATCATGATAGGTAATTAAAGGTGGATAAAAAAAAACAACAAAAGTTGCATCGATTTCGACAAAAGTTGAAAATTTGAGCATCCTAGTCCAAAATGGAACGGAGCTAGGAGGTATCAAAGTTGGGCCATTTTTTAAAAAAAAAGCGAGGCTTGCCACTGGTGACCTCTTAAAAATTTGAATTTGAGTTTCTATCATTACTACTATGGTACCTAAATACTTCCCTCGAAAATTGGATTCCACTTTTTACCTTCTACCAGGAGGTTGGAAAGTTGCAGATTGAGAATTTGAGAAATTTTTATTTTCAATCAAATTCAGCAAAAATAGCTCACAAAAACTTTTTATAATCGAGAATCGAAAAATTTTTGATGATATTTTCAAAAAAAAAAAAAAACTGTATCAACCTATACCTAGCTATGTTGTCAACTGCATTTTGATTTACGCAATTTTCATAAAATTCAAGTCGTTGATCAATGGTTTAAAAACATGGAAAATAAGGTAAAATGTTTTTCGACGTTGAAATAAATTGAAAGCGATTTTTTTTAGCAAATAAAACTTTACGAAAATTGTGCAAATCGAAATAGTGTTGGCAGCGCTGCCATGATTTTAAAAAAAACATCCAAGATTATTGTGACTAAAAATTTCTAGCTTGATTTTAAAATGTTTGAAAATTAAAGTTTGATAAAAAATAATAATAATGAAATTCGTGACCTGCAACTTTTCACCCCCCCCCCCCCCCTCCGGGAGAAGAAAAAAGTCGTAGGTATCTAATTTCGAGGTCAATGACTCAGGAAGGTATAGAAGTTCAGATCGCACATTTTCAGGGGTGAATGATGTTTCCAGCAAGAGACACTGAAAAAAAAACGATTTTTTTAAAAATGACCTTATATTAAAGCATTAAAGCATCTTGTCTTTTTCCTTCTTGGAGACGAAGAGATCAATTTTTTTTTATTAATGTTTTATTTTTTTGGTAAAATCTTCTTTTAAAAGTCAACTATCTCATCAATTTTCGTCAAAATTCGGGACTTTTTTTCGATCCATTCTAATGATTATCCATGAATTCGTATCTACCTTCAAAATCCACCTTGGCCAATAGCGGTGCATTAATTGCAATCGCACTGTCGATCAAATCGGGATATTTATAACGAGCCCACGTGGCCAAAGAACCACCATACGATATTCCAAACGCCACCCATCTCACGTTATCTTTAACCAGAAATTCGTGCTTTTTGCCAATGTTTGTGATAAAATTTGCAATATCCGCCAGCGCTTGCTCACTGCTCAGGTAATTCAAACTCTCTACACTAGTGTCACTAAACAGGAAAAGGAAATTATCCACCAACGGGATTCAGATTATGATTTTAATTCATATAAAATTAAATGTGATAGGTGAACAGGAAATAAGGTAAAAATTATCTAATGTAGATTACTTTTTAGGTTTGCTTTTTCCGTAAAAGCGATGCTCCAAATAAAAACGTGCGGCGTTCAGGCCGTTGGCTAAAGGATTTATAAATTTTTCGTCGATCATATCCATTTCCGAAATTGTGTACGCATTGTGGATGAATAACAATGCTACTCTTGTTTCTTTTGAGTTTTTGTAGCACGAATCGTTGTACCAGTAACGCTGAGAGCAAAGAAAAATTGATAATATTAAATTTAAGCACAATTTCCCTTCATTGGTACTCTCTCATTCCGAATCAGTGAAAAATCACTGATAAACAGTCAGAATTGCAGCACAGGAAAAATCAGTGAAATTCGCTGATTTTCAGTGATTTTTCACTGATTATTAAAAGAATTTCACAGATTTTTCAGCGAATTTCATAAATATCACTGAGTTTTCAGTGAATTTTCACTGATTTCCAGTGATTTTCTTTCACTGATTTGTTTTCAGTGAAAAAAAATTCACTGATTTTCTCCTGTGCTGCAATTCTGACTGTTTCTCAGTGATTTTCGGTAATTTTCACTGATTTGTAATTGAGAGAGTAGAATATTCTGACAGAGTTGATATCTACGAACGAAACTAAAGGCATAATGAGAGGAAATGGGATGTTAATACATGCCCCCTATTCAAATTCCATTAAAAAATTGAAAATTTTCTAAAAAGTCATATATTTTTAGAATATTTATTAAATTTTGAAATTTGAGAAATTTAAGAAAATTCAAGCCACATTTCAAAAAACACAATTATTTTAAAATTTGATGCTTCTTAATCCCGTAGGTAGATAGTTTGAAATTCTCCCATGATGTAACCATGACTTGGGAAGTTTTGTTTGAGTAAGTAAACTCAAAAAAAAATTATATTATTATTATTTTTTGATAAATGATAATTATGATAACGAATCTCAAGTCTCGTTCTCCCTGAACTTGCATTTTCGATGTGAATGTTCCAAAATTGGTGACTTTTCAAAAACGAAGTTTTGGCCCCGGAAATTAATATCGCATTCACGAGTAATCTTACATACTTACTTTAATTTTTCAAAATCACAAAAAAGTATGAGGAGTATTGGTCAGTAGCACATCGGATATATAATTTCTTGATTTTGACCAATTTTTTAAAAAATTTATAAAATGAAGATGGTGGTAATTTTTAACTAATCTGTTTTCAAAAATGTTCGTCAACAAAATTTTTCTTTTTTTGAAAAATATAATTTGTAAATTTTCAATTTATATTCTCTCTCCCGAAATTTTTCGAATGGTAGTCGTTCATAGAGCCGATGATTATTTTTAATGAGCAAGGGCCCGAATTTTCCATTTTTTTTTTCTTTTTCAAAAAATTGTGGTCCATTCCCTCAAAATTTTCTCTCTTAAATAAATGGGTCCCATTGTTCTCTTCTCTCTTTTTGGGATGTAAATCGTTTCCAGTTTTAGTGGGAAAAATTAGATTCGAGCCAGAAAAATTTTCAAAACAGGGGTTTTTTCAGAAATATTCATAGGAAAACTGTGATCTTCGTCAAAACATTTCGAATCGTTGCAATAAAAAAACCATTTTGTTTTTTCAGCCCCTTCCCCTGCTAAGCACATTTAAAAATTATTATAAATTGAAAATTATTCACAATTTTCTCATTTTTCATGTCAACTCTCACACGAAACCTTTTTAAAGAGAAAAATAAGATGAAAAATTGTTAGCCTCCTCAAAATGAAAAGTACTAGAGTTTCAACAACTTGACTCCAATTTTCAAAAAGATATTAAAATATCAATACTTTTAAGCCTAGGTGTCTATTTTTTAAAATTTGAAAACGCTGAAATAACTCCAATATTTCAATAGGTAATAAGTACCTACTTACTTAATAAGGAATAATTCAGAAAAATATTTAGGCCCCTCCTCACATTAGATATGAAAAAGGGGTTAAGATTCCTAATGAAATTAAATGCCTGTCTCATTTCTTATTGGAATAAAAGGTAGGAAGTCACAGTTATTTTTTATTAAGAAACTCTATCTTGAAAATATTTATTTTTAAGCCATTTAAAAATTACCTACATAGATAATTAGATACCTACCTATCAAAGTTTTCATTTTTTTCAAAATTTAATTCAAAATATTCTTCATTTAATTTTTTGGAAGAAACCGAGAAAGTAGGTAATAAACTAAATGAATGTACCTACCTACACGGAAAAGTTGAATTGAAAAGGTTTTCAACGATTTTCAACCTATTTTTTTGTTGGAAAGGTGTTTTTGGGCATTCTTTATTCACCACTAAAATGGGTATGCCTACAAACTTGGAAAGCTAAAAATGATAAGAATTATTTTCACTGTGAAATTAGTAGGTATCAGAGCTGGGCATTATCTAGATAATTTGATTTTAAGATCAAAGATCATCGTGTCAAAATGATCTTGATCTTGATCTAGATCATATTTTATTTTTTGATCTTGATCTGATCTAGATTATTTCTATTTAAATCAAAAAGATCATTTTCAAGATGATTTTTTAATTTTTGAATTCCTTCTTAATTCTGGGTAATTTTTTCCGTAATCTTGATATTTCTATGAAAATATTTAGATTTAAAAATTTTGAATGGAGAGTAAATTTGGATTTGGATATTCGAAATCCCATTTTTTGCTTTAAAATGATTAGGGAGTTCGTTGATTTTTAACGTTAACGAAAGGAGAACTAGAGCGAAAAACATAACACAGAACACAGGTCGACATGGAAAATGCTGTTTGCAGTTTAATGGGTGATTTTTTATAGCAATTTTGCATTAAAATCACGAGAAAAATAGTGAAAAAATTCCATCACCCGAAGATTTTTTCAATTTCAATTTTTTGTTCAACAGTTTTCTACTTTTTTTGATAACTTTTGACACTTGAAGTCGATTTTCTGAAAGAAGGAAGGGTTCTACGAAAAAAATTAATAGAACATAAATTATTTAGAGTAAAATTTCCATTCAGTAGAGTTGGATTAGTTTTTTCTTTGAAGATTTACTTTTCGAGATATTTTCATTCAAAGTTCAACTTATATTTTTGAATTGAAAATATTTTCAAAACTAAGCCTTCTAAGAAAAAAGCTAATTTGGACTTTACTGAAAGGAAATTTTACGCTCTACAATTCATGTTCCATTCATTTTTTTCGTACGACTGATGGTATTTTATTTTTTGATCTTGATTTGATCTTAGGTCATTTTGGTAAATGATCTTGTCCAGCTCTGGTAGGTATCTATCTGAAAAAGTGTACAAAACCTATTCCAATAATTATTGAAAAAATTTTCTTAATAATTCGAAAAACAGTGTCTTTAAAATTTGAAATAAGCAATATACGTATGCAAATGTAAATTTTTTTGATAATTTTGACGAATTTTCAACAGATTTGGCTATAAAACAAAAGTAGGTACCTATTAAAATATTTTACGAAAAAAAAATAAAAATAAAAATAGATACCACATTAATCATTTGATAACACAAACTTCTTAAAAAAGTGCACAACTTTCTATTCGGATTGTCAGATTAAGGGCTGAATGAATGAACACTTTGTTTCAATGAGAAAACACGTATTTCAAAAAAATGTAAATATTGAAATAACCCAACAGAAAAATATTAATCGTACCTAACTTAAAAGTTAATAGTAGGTAAGAAAATAAATTTAGTAGATAGGTACCTGGGACCATGTATCATTATTTTCCGGATCAATGTGATCCAATTTCTGCTCAAAATACAATTCTTTCGATTCCAAATTACTTTTCATTTCGTTCGGATTCACTATCAATCTTTCATCAAAAAGAAAACTCGAACAAAACGCGAAATTTAAAACTAACAACAATCCGATCATATTTTCCATATTTTTTTCTATTTTCCGAACACTTTTTATTATTGTGAATAAATTTAGATAGACATATACTCTTCGATAAAATCAAATAAATATGAGCAATAAAGTGATGAAAAATGGGTTTATATATTAAAAATTTTACAAGTACGATAATTCTATTCTATTTCGTCATAGAATTAAAGGAACTCCGATAAGAATACACAAGTGAAAATTACCTATATTATCGTTGATGAACGGATGAGCAACTTTTTTTCCAATTTCTGTTTTATAAATGAGTCGTATTTTCCAAAAAAGGGTCATGAAGTACTATAACACCTATGCAGACACTATATCATCATAACACACTCCATTCCTCAACACGAGTGTAATCCTAGAAACGTCATTTCTGTCTCAATTTTTCTTTTACGTACCTAGCCACCTACTACTGGTTCTATGAAATCCGGAAAAAAATGTCAATCACTGAATGATAAATATAGATGAGTTCTATCGAATGATTATTCACTGATAACGTCCATCCCAGGATAATGTACAAATATGGACAGAGATTTTATAAAATTTATAGGTAGTGATGATTCAGAGTTCACAATTTTTTTTTGCCTTTTTTTTGAAATATTTATTAAATGGAGCTCCATAAAAATCACACCTCTTGATTCAAAATTCATCCAAGTCCGATTGCTTTTAAAATTTATCCCATTTTTTCGTAGGGATGGGGTACTCACTTGAAAAAAATTTGGTTCTTTTTCGTATTTTCCAATTTCTGGTGAAATTTTTTTAAAAATATGACGTTTTTCTTGAAATGGTCGTAAGAAGGCATCGTTTACCCATGAAAGTCATACTTATTTTTTATAAGTGCGTGACAACATCTTCACTGAGACTACTGAGACCTTTGAAGTAATTTTTTTTTCAAGAGTAACTTTTTTCGATTTTTTACCAGTACCTAGGTATACAATGCCCATAAAAAATTGTGAAAAGTTGAAAGTGGGTACCAGTGGCTTATTTGGATAAAAAAATCTTACATATATGCATTGATACGTCATCCATGAAGACCACATTTAATTAGCAAGAAATTATATTTTTTTTAAATGTTTAATGTTATTAATTTTTACAATTTTTAGAATAGGTAATTAAATTCTAAAGGTAATTCGACAGGTGGAAGAATTAAATAAGAAAGATTAAATTTTTACCAGTTACTTACCTATGAAAAGATCTGGACAGAACTTCTAGACCATTCCCTCTCCATTCGAATTTATAAACTTAAACAAAGTTATCTCCCCAAGCAGGTACCTACTATCTAAGCTACCCACTTATAATCTAAAAAAAAATTCAGATTTTTGATGAAGAAATTTTCTATTTCTCTGGGTCACTAGGCGGATTTTTTATTCAACCACTCTTTCAATATTTGTAATATTTTTTGACGGGCTTCTTTCAATTCTTTGGAATCTGTATCTGAGGCTGGAAGCATATCAGCACCATGGGAAGTTCCTAAAACAAAAATAAAAGTTTGAGAGATTAGAGATCTATAATCAATTACACGATGACGAGTTGGGGAAAAATTCATAAACGTTATTACCTTTTATGAAAATAGTTTGATATGCAGCTCCTTTTTTACCCTGGTAAAGGCCAGCCTGATGCCAGGGGTCGAGAGATCCGTGAATGAATAATGTATTTCCAGTGTTGAAATCGACTCCACCATAAACCATATTGGTATGGTCATTCCTTTCGTACAGATCAGCGACACCGAAACTTTGAAAATAGGAAGTAATTTTTTTTATGTTCAGAAAATTTGCTCATCGGTGAATGAGAAATAAGTAAATAATTAAACGTGGTATTTTTTCTTCTTACTTTGGACCAAAAAATTCTTCGCACGTATTTTTAATATCGTCTTCGATCGGGAACTGGTCGTTTATACGAAACAGAGACGTTGTTTTGTTGAAACTTGAGAAGAAGCCGAATTCAGTGCATGTTTGATAGTTCCACGCCGCTAAATGAGGTCATAATGTTTATGAATTTTACATATTTTTTTGAAAGTTGTGCTAGGGGCAGCTAAGAAGTTGTGAATTGATTTTAAAACGACTTTCACCTCGCCATCTCTTCATTTACTCCTTCCTACCAAATCTTAAAATTGATTATGTTCATTTAAAAAATTCGAAAAAATTATAATTTTTTTCAAAAATAGTCTTAGTTTGGATATGTCTACTGACAAATACCATTAGCACCAAGATAAAACATACGCGCACCCAGGGGGGGGGCTGGAAAGGCTCAGGCTCCCTCCTTGAGCTCAAAAAGAAGATTTTTACAAAAAATATGTAAAAAATGCATTTTTTTGCTCTTCAAACATGATTTTTCAAAAAATGTTGCCCTCATTTCGCTTAGGCAGTATTTTAGTAAGTAATTTTGATTCTTGAATAAACAGAGGTAGGTAGGTATAATTTTCTAAATCTGAATCAATCTTTGATGAAATTCTGCCTTTGAGAATCAGTGAAATGATTTTCATTGAAAATGAATGATTTTTCACTGATCATTCAGTCAAAAATCACTAATTTCTCAATCAATTCCCAATTTTCCAAGAAAAATCACTGACTTTCAGTTAAATTCATTTCACTGATTCAAACAGGTAAATTTTACTAATTCAGATTTAAGGAGTGTATTGATTGCTCGTTCTAAAAAATTCCGCCATTTTCCAAAGAGCCGATTTTAGTGGCTTGAAAAAAGAAAATTCGTCACATATGAATAGTTCATCTTTGAAAATTTTTAGTATTTGCGAATTTTTCTGAGTGAAACATAATCCACGAAAATGGTTTGGGACCAATTCAACATGGGGGGGGCTCAAGCCCCACCATGCCTCCCCCCATCTACGCCTATGCACTGAACTAACAAGTTACTCAATTTTTCATTGAAATTTGACCCCCACCATTTTTTCTTGAATTCTCAGCCCTTCCCTTAAATAAATTCTGGGTGCGCTTATGAATCCAAGTATTCATTTCAACACTACCTACTTCTCAGGGGTCCTTGAAAATACTATTTTTTTTCAGTTTTTTTTTCAATATTCAGTAAAAAATCCAGAAAAAAATCGTTGAAAATTTTTTCTTGAAATAATGTTAGTAACCTCATCTATAAATATTCCAACTCAAAAGAACCATTTACGATGATTTTCTACTACCTCCTCTTCCCACTCTAGCTCATTTCTTTAAAAATGAAGAAAACTGGATTTCACAATCACACATGCACATGTTTTTCCAAATATTGAAAAAAATGTAGAAAATCGGCGAAGATGGTTTTTATAAATTAAAATAAGTATTCCATTTCTAGAAAAAAATTTTCAGTCAACTTTTTTATCAATTTTTACAAGGTGACCGTTGATGAAAACATCCATAATCATTTTTGAAAAAAAAACAATTTTTCAAAATTTTTTGTCGATGGATTGTAAGGCTTGATGGGAAGGGATGAAGGTGTACTTAGTTGGAAAGCTAAAACCTACACCACATCGTTTTGAAGTCTTGGAACAACTTCTCAGCTACCCCTGTTTTCAAATTGGGGAAAGAATGGTTTTGAACCGTGGAGCCATTTTCAATAAGAAAAATGCTCAAAATCCCAAGCGATAACTAGGTTGAAAGTAATTTTGTGGCGGATTCGTAAAAATGAAAAACTTGAATAAAAAGAGAAAAAATCTCATGAAAAAAAAGGCCATGGAGAAAAATTACACTAGCGTAATTTTTAGAGTCCTAAATTAGAAACCAAACAAAACATTGCTTATTTCTTTCAACCTCCTGATCGTAGTGGTTGTAAGGGATTTTTCTCTATGAATACAGGGACAATTGGGAGTACCTATATTTAGTGGATGATAATACTTTTTTTTTTACCTACGACTACATCCATACGATTGTGCTTCAGGCACGAAAGTACAAATACACTCCGAACGACTGAATCATTCTGTTTTTCAACACTGGAGTTTTTTTTTTTCAAAATCCTTTTGATTTTACACTAATTTTCAAACTCTGAAAGTCTGAATATTTTTTCTCAAAATTTTTTGTTTTTTTCAACGTTAATTTTTAGTCTAAATTTTTTTCAATGTAAATTTTTCAAGTCTGAAATTTCATTCTTGCAATTTTCTTCTTGAAATTTTTCAAACTTCAATATTTTTCAACGTGAATTTTTCAAGTCTGAAATTTTTTCCTCAAAATTTTGTCTTAAAATTTTTAAACGTACTTACTTAAATTTTTCAAGTCTAAAATTGTTTCCTCAACATTTTTTCAACGTAAATTTTTCCATTCCGAAATTTTTCCTCAACATTTTTCAAACTCCAAAATTTTTTAACGTAAATTTTCTAAATCTAAAATTTTTCAAACTGCAAAAAGCGAAATTTTACCAAGCCGGATGACCTATTCTTTTTGCATTTTTATGGGGTTCAAACTTGTATAACATGAGTTTGGCTACTACATTGTTTTTTAAAAAGTAAGTCATATCCCCACCCAACAAAAATTTGAAAAAATCACGTTGAAAAATTTTAAGAAAAAAATAGCGATGAAAAAATTTCAGGCTGGAAAAATTTACGTTGAAAAATTTTAAGAAAAAAATGTTGAGGAAGAAATTTCAGATTTGAAAAGTTTACATTAAAAAATGCGAATTTTAGACTTGAAAAATTGACGTTGAATAAAAAAGGAAAATTCTGAAGTTTGAAAAAGTTTGAGAAAAAATATTCAGAGTTTGAAAATTAGTGTAAAATAAAAAGGACTTCGAAAAAAAAACCTCTAGTTGAAAAACAGATGGATTTAGTCGTAAGTTTAATTTTTGGATATAACTGGGTACCACTGAAAAAAATACTAAAAAAATAAATCAGCGAAGGGAATATAGTAGCTACGTTGAAAAATGAACAAATTTTGTTTCGAAGACTTTTTACCTAACATCAAAAATGAAGGGCTACGGATCATTCAAAATAGATGGACTTCAATTTTTTTTAATTTTCTCAATTTCGAATGACCGTGGCCCCTTTATTTTTGATGTTAGGCAAAATGGCTTCAGAACAAAATTTATTCATTTTTCAACGTAATATTCATTCCCTTCGCTGATTTATTTTCTTAGAATTTTTTATAAACAATTTTTTTGTGGCCCCTACAATTTCAAAATTAGGCAAAAAGGCATAAGATGAAAATTTGTTCCGTTTTTAAAGTACTATTAATTCCCATGGTTGAACATTTTTTTACGTGATTTTTTTAAAGGCAGGATTTGCCCCTTTAATTACATATTAAGATAGGCAACATGTTCATCTCAAGTTTTTTTGTAGAGGTACTTACCTACCCAGTTATTTCCAAAAATCAAGTATCATCCTTCACTTACGGGACATCCTGTATATATCTACTCAGAATTTATAATTGCTCCAACTACTTAGTTAGGCCAATATACTTACAAGGAGACACTATGTGTTGCATAGTTATTGGGCAGAAGACGTTATATCAATTTTATGAAACACTTCAATTGAATTAGATACTTACTGTTGGAGAAAGGGTCCTGCTTATACAATTTTTTAAGTTTAGCGAACGCCTCGAGCTAAAAAATAAAATTATAAAGAAGTAGGAATAGAATTTTAAATCATCTGCGACCATTTCAAAATATTTTAATTCGAAATTTCTCACCTTTGCACCTTTATGATTAATCAAGATGTTACAAACAGTTGGAATATCGAAATCTGCCGAACCGTTGTACTGAACAGCTACGGAAATAATGTCAATCACATCAGCGATGAAAGATTTTGCTTCTTTGGCAATATTTTTCTCATCACCGCACGAGCTGTTGATACGTAGATACAGATAGAGGTAAATATGTGGGGAAAAAATTGATTAAAAATTCAATTGGAACCGTAGAAGTCCTTACTTAAATACGCGCGAGTTCGAGTTACTAGTTGCATTTAAATCTCTTGCTATTTCTCGAGTAGCCAAGCTAATACTTTCGACACACTTTGCATCGTATGATTTTAATGATTCTTCGATAATTTGATAATAATCTGAAAATTAATCCACGCGAGTTGATAAAATGATTTGAATTTTAAAAAATTCTCCTCAATTTTCCACCTACCATCGTAATCTATTTTAACCTGAAGTGGTGCACTGGAAGCAACAGCGCCATGAACCAAATATGGGAATTTGAGTCGAGCCCAGGCAGCCAAGGAGCCCGCATAAGAGCTTCCGAATACAATCCATTTTGTATCTTGAGGTAATTTATACGCCTCGGTTGTACCTTTGATGAAATTGGCTACATCGGCCAAAGCTTGCTCGCTGCCCAGGTGCATCATATTTCCGCTAAAAAAAAAGTGATGAGTAAAGATTTACGAATAACCGTGCAATGTTGATCGAAAAACGTTGGGGTGCGGATTCTATTACTTTGCTGGCCAGCTTTTGCCATAAAAACGATGCTCTAGAGAGAAGCAATGAGCATTTAGATTTTTCGCATATGATAACCAAGGTTCGGGGGTTTTAGTATTCCAATTGATAGGAGCAGCTGATTCGCCGTTTATTAGTAAAAATGCTGGTCCGCCGGGTTTGTAGTATGAAGGGTAGCTCCAGTAACGCTGAAGGAGCAGAAAAAAAATTAATGATGGGGTTTTTCACTATTCTTCAATTTTGAAGTTAGGTAGTCGACAAAATCATTGAATGAACAAGAAACAAAATTTTTCCAAGTATGTAGTGTCATTTTTGTGTATTAAATTTTTGTAAGTTAAAAAAAATTAAATTCAGTAATTTTTCAGTTTTTAAATTTTTTAAATTTACTTACATTATTTTTTTAATTGGAAAAAATTTTTAATTTTTAAATTTATATTCGTTTTTATAATCACTATACATACATTTTTCTTTCATTTCTTTGTTTGTTTGTTTCAAGATCTACTATTCAGAGCCCCTTTAATTTCAAAGTTTGGTAAGTATACAGAATCAACAAAATGATTTTCTGTATTTAACATCTTTTTTCGGGTTACATATTATTCAAATTTTAGTTCTCAATAACAATTTTTCATTTTCTTAAAATTTTGGATTTTTAAAAATTCCTTAAAATAAATTATTCTTAATCAGAATAATTTTTCAACTGAAAAAATCCAATTTTTTAATTAGGTGCCATTGTTTTATTCAAGTGACTGATTTTTTTGTTTCAATTTCTGTTTTAAGCTCATTTGATTTTTTTGACTGAAGTTCCTTCATTTCAAAAAATTAATAATTTCCATGATCAAAAATTTTCAATATTTTTTATTTAAGCACGTTTACCCATGTTTTCATTTCTCGGTTCCTTGTTTTCCCCCATGGTTATGTCAGTGATTAGGAATACCTGGTGGTTTTTTACCCCCTTCACCAAGCCTTAATATCTAAATATCTGACTATGTTCAAAAAATGTTGAAAAAATAAAAAACTTTTTTAAAAAAATGGTTTTACGTTCTATTATGGATGTCTTTCCCCATAAAATACCATAGTATCCATTTTTCATCTGTATCTCATTTTTTCGGATTCTTAAAAAATATCGCTTTTTTATGCCTTTTCAATAATTATTTGTAGAAATTTTTGAAAATTCGAAAAACAATTTCTGAAATGATGTTAATGTCAGAATGAATATTTTAAATAAAATTTAATTAAAAAAAAAACACATGAAAGTTATCGATGCCAATTTTCCATGTTTTAAATTTTTTTTTAATTTTTGAAAAAACTTGTACTCAAGTACTTGCTTCCAAAATATACTTCTTTTTCTACATTTTGAAAAAATGGAGTAAGTGATGATAGTAAATCAACGCTGATGATTTTAAAGTATGAGTTTAAATTTTCGTAATACAGGGTGTTCCATGAATCGTCTGCCAAACACATTTTTTTTAAATATAACCGGGTACCACTAAAAAAAACCCTCGAGATGAACATGTTGCCTATCTCAATAATTAAAGGGGCAAATGCTGTCTCTAAAAAAATCACGTTTAAAAAATGTTCAACCATGGGAATGGATAATACTTTGAAAACTGCACAAATTTCCATCTCATGACTTTTTGCCTATCTTTAAAATCGAAGGAGCTACAAAAAAATTGTTCAATAAAAATTCTCAAAAAATTAACTGATCAAGGGAATGGATAGTACGTTGAAAACTGAAGAAATTTTGTTCTGTAGACTTTTTCCTAACATCGAAAATAAAGGGGCTAAAGGTCATTACAAATTTTAAAAATTTGAAAATTTTTTGAAGCCCATTTATTTTGAGTGATCCGTAGCTCCTTCATTTTCGATGTTAGGCAAAAAGTCTACAGAACAAAATTTCTTCAGTTTTCAACGTACTATCCATTTCCTCGATCAATTAATTTTTTGAGAATTTTTCTCATCAATTTTTTTTATAGCCCCTTCCATTTTAAAGATAGGCAAAAAATCATAAAGTGAAAATTTGCTCAGTTTCAAAGTACTATCCATTCCCATGGTTGAAAAAAATTTTTGACGTGATTTTTTTTGAAACAGCATTTGACCCTTCAATCTTTAAAATGAGCAACATGTTCATCTTAAGTTTTTTTTAGCGGTACCCGGTTATATCCAAAAAAATACGTTTGGCAGTCGATTCATGGAACACCCTGCAGTATAATATCACAGATAATTTTTATAAAAAATTTTCTTCGATTTTTTTACTGAATACCTAGATTGATTTTGAAAACATGAAAAAAGAGATTTTTCAAAGATCCCTGAAAAATAGGATCCCAGCAGTATTTTTGGATCAAAAAATCTATATTAAAACTATTTCTTTACCTAATTAAATTTTTCAAACATTTCTTAACATAATCAAATTTTGTAATAAATGTGGAGTCAATAAATGAAATTTTAATCACGTCGTTTTGAGGTTGAGGCGCAACTTCTTAGTTACCCATTCTTCAATTTTCGAAAAAAAATTCAAACGTCTAGTCGTGTTGAAAAGGTAGCAGATGCCGAGGTGAAAGAAGCTCGGAAATTACAAGGGACGTTGGAAAAATATTCCCTAATTTTCACATAGGTAAGTTATTTAGGTAGGTATTTCAATTATTAGGTATTCAATGCCTATGTAAATTTCTCTATCAATTTCAAAATCCAATTGGAAAATTTTCCAGCTAAATACCAGAGGGATTTTTACTAAATAGGTATTTAAATTACCAGTGTTTTAAACAATATAACGAAAAACATTTTCATTGCAATAAATACTCCAAATATGGTTTGTGTATTTTAATTAAAATTCATTGAAAAATATTAATCAGAAAAATTGCATCGAGAAGAAAATTTCCATTAGGTAAGTATGTGAAATAATTAATTTTCAGAATTTATATGGGGAAAATCCCATTTCGATTTTAATTGGAAAATTTTTCCACTATCGACGTAGATTTCCAATTTCAAACAGTTATTTTTCATGAAAAAGTTATCAATAGGTAACTTTACCTGATTCCATTTTTGATCACTATCTGGATTAAAATGATCTAGATTCTGCTCAAAATAATGCTCCTGCGATGCAGCTTCTGATTCATTTAGACTCCTCGGACTAGCCCTTAATCTTTGCCTAATTGACAGAGCCGAACAAAATACAATATTTAAAACTAACACCAGCAGTAAAGGTATGATTCCTTTCATTGTATCGATTACAGGTATCTAACGTTGAAATCGAACTAAATATAAAGATGGACTGTACGAGTCCTATCTCAAAATTTAAATAAATTGTATCGCTGTTTCAAACTCTGAAACGTTATCAAAATGTGCCATATCGTTTCAATATTTAACGTAGATGGATTTCCCTTTGTTAAAAAAATTGTTTATCATTAAAAAAAAATTCTCAGCAGAACTTATGTAGGAGGATGATAACGGATATTTGGAGTCGCCAAAATACAGTGACAAAGTGCAATCGCTTTACATTATCAACGAATAATTATCTCGGGAAATAACAGATACTGAGGCGTTGGTATAAGTACATGACCTCGCGATTACGTTGTTCAAATAATTTTGTCAAAATAACTATTTTTTCTATTACCGCAATCGAATAGAAATTCTAATAGAATGAAAGGAGAGGGTCAATTGAAAAAAAAGACACTTGAGCCTCAATACCAGTAGATTTTTCAGTGCTACATCACGAAAAAAATATAAAAATAAAATATCTATACATGCAACAAGAAAATTTTTTATAAAACTTGATTTATCAACACAATAGTATTTACAAAAATACAGAAAATCTATAAAATCTTCATATCAAAACAAAAAATAACGCGCTTTGGCCAGTAAAAAAAATCTTCTCCATATCACATAATCATACCTTTGCAATGTACTGAAACAGGCGAAATAAAATCAGTTAAGTAAATTTTACGTTCAATAATTTTTTCAGTCATCGAAAAACTTACCAATAAATTCAGAAACTGGATCGGTATCCCCTTCGCAGCATCTCATAGTTCCAGTAATTTCATCATTTTCTACAATAGGTAAGAATAAATTCACGAATTCGGCAGAATATGGTGGTGAAATGGCTTCTAGAACCTACAGAAAAAAATTAATACGAATTAGTATTCTAAAGCAGTAAATAGACCATTTCTGCAGATTTATACTCACTTCGGTGACAAAATATCGAATTAAACTGATATCAGTGTCTCCACGTTGCCAACATTGTTGAATATATTTTACAACAGGCACCACGCACCCGCTACATAATAAATTGACCATCCTGTCCAGCAACATTTTTCGAATTTCGAGCTAGGCGCATAAAAATTCCACGTTAGATAATCGAAAAATAAAACTAAAAATATCGTTCGATAAACGAAATTCGATACCTGCACAAGAACATCTAAATCATGTTGTTTCGATTCAAAAAGCACGATAAAAATGCGTAAAACTGTTAAATGCAGCAAAGGATGGCAAGCTACGACTTCATCCAATAGGGCTAAATGTGTGGGTGTGTGTTCTGTGCATAATTTAAAGTAACTTGGTTCCATTACTGTACACTCGACCCAACGAATTATTCCAATAGAGACGACAGGAAATCTACAAACAATTCGGAGATTAAAAAATTATTCTCAATTATTTCTGCTATGTAGTCTTACCTTATGTATTGAAATAAGGTGGTAATTTCGGCGATTAATTCGGTGGATCCTTTGTTATTGTAACATATCGTGTGTACTTTATCGATAGCTTGGGTAGTAGACTTCAATTCATCTTTATTGATACTTTTCCTCATGCCAGGTTTTTTACTAGATGATATTTCGTACACGCTGGCAGCATAGGCTAATAAATAAATGTACTTTGGTTTATGTTCAGGGTTTAGTTTAACTCCAGGTTTGAATAAACTGTCGACCAATAGTTCTGGAACAAAAATATACCTCTGTGAAAAATTTCTCAGCATTTGAAATAGATGAATTTGAAAATTTTTTACCTAAAAATTGAGGTATTCTGATGAGATCGATCGGTGGAGGATCAGCAGTTGAATAGTTCCTGAATAAGACCGTAATATCGGCTGGATTCAACGTATTACGAGATAACATAGATGATAGAGCTTGACAGGCTTGTGGATAATTGGCAGCACCGTTCAATGCCATCGTAATGGCTGTGATATCGTTCCTTCGAGATGAAAAAATCATAAGGTGAAAATTCAAAACAAGGAATAAACTATACGAGGCTGATTTACTTTTTTTGAGCACATTTAGAAATTTCTTGCTGCAGCCTTTTGATATTTATACCTCCTCTGTACTCCGATGACAGAACTTGGAGTAAAACTGAACTATAAACGTATGTGTGTTGCCCATGGCAAACCATTTTCTGAAAAAAAAGTAACAGAAAAATGAATGAAAATATACGAATTGCTGATGGCGAAAAATAATAGGATTCGAGGGTTGACTTACGGCGCATTCTTCAATATATTTATTCTGCTCATCATGAGAAGCTTGCAAGAAATTAGTTATCGATGTTTTCAAAACACTAGAAAATACTTCCATTTGCTGAGCAGCGGTTGAAATACTGGTAATTTCGGCTTGAAAGCCAGCATCTGATATTAACTAGATAAATAAACGTCATTTAGTAACATATTTCTCAAAATACTCTTCGTTTAACAAAAGCCAACCTTAATGGTGAAGTTTAACATCAAACAATCGGGGTATTCTTCAGCCAAACGATAGATCAAGGAACGCCAAGTAGGATGTTCGATCATTTCGGGTAACCATGAAGGCGTCTACGATGAAAATTATCAATTAATTTCATACACCAGAGAAAATTTATTTAAAAAGCAAATCTTAATAACCTTTCCCTCCTCTGTGAAAATAGTATCTGCTTTTTTGGGGTCGAACGACTTCAATATCATTTCTTTCAAGTGATTTTCAACCATGGCTTGAACTTCGGTGATTTCCATGCCTAAAAATGAAGAAATCTTTGAATAAAATGCCATTAGATTATATTTTTAGGACATGATAGTTTTCTTTACCGGCTAAAATTAACCAGTCAGCGATCAAATTGGTCATTTGAGCAACAGCTTTGTAATTATCAGATAATAGATCGATTACAGTTTCCGGATTACCTCCAGCTTGGAAATATCTATTAAAATTACACAAAGAGGAATCGTACGGATGAAATCAGTTAGTTGTGGTTTTTATTACAATGTAAAGAATGATCAGAAACCTTTTCAGTTGGAGGAAGATACCAGGTTCCATAATATAATCAGGAGTACTGAATTTCTCTAAACATTCACTCAGCACAAGTTGAGGATTCTCTTCCAATCCATCTTCCGACTAGACAGAACGGAATAATTGATGAAATTAATGAAAGATATGCAAAAGATGCTCAAAATTCTGGAATTTTGGTACTTTCTGTGAGCAGAGCATCTTACCTCTGTATCGGCTGCATCCCCTTCCCAGGGTTTCTCATCGTCGAAATCGTCATCCATTCTGAACAAATGAAAATATTTACACTTCTGAATGCAAAAAATAGATTAAATTTGGCATTTAATTAGAAATTTAACGATTTAAAATTTAATCCGGGTTTTGTAATCAAAATTTTGATGTAAACACTTTCGCCAACGCAATCGATCGATTTTCAATAATCGATTATCGAACAAAATCAAAACAAATGAAACCCGCAAAGTGCAAAGCCAAAAAACACTTTTTGAAGTGAAATTTTGAACTTTGTTCGAAAATGAGACCTTTTTGAGAAAAATCTTACATTTTATAACTTTTTAAATTGTAATTTGTATCTATTTCATGAACATTTATCCATTTTGTTTTATTTTTTTCGAAAAAATGCAAATTTAAAAATTCCCAAGTATCAAACTTCCACTCCCAAAAGCCAAATACCCTCTATCAAATTTTTTTGTTTATTTCCCTACTCCATTTTTTTTCTGTTTGAAAAAAATTGTTGACAAGCTAAAATTTTCATTAAAACGTTAAAACTCGTTCAGTGGAGGTGTAAATTGTAGTACCATCGCAATTTCGAGTAAGTACGACGCACGCGACGTTTCCTTTCAAGCCATGACCATCACGTAGTATGGACGACTTAAATCGAGTGAAAAACATCAAGGAAAAATTCGAGGGCACATCACATTCAAATACTCACAATCAGTTCAAAGAACCGAAGCAAACCAACGATGAAATCATACCTGCCAAGGTTTCCGGCGCCAATGCTGTCACTGTCAGTAACCACGATGCCTACATGAATCACCGAGCCAACATCAAACGTACTCCGGCATTTCGCAAAGACAAGGTTCTCGTACGTAACGTCGAAAAAAACGACTACATGAGTAAATCCGCAGATTCCCTAGTTACCAGCAGAGTTCACTTGTTCAATAGACTAGACGATTTCAATCCATCGTTTAACTTGAAACGTGAAACAGACGATGTCAAAGAAAACCGACCGTTTAAATTTGAATCTCTTACGAACCTAGATGTTGATAAACTCAAGCAGCAGAATATCAGCGAATTGAAGCAATATATGGTACAGAAACCTGGTCCAGGAAAACAAGATATGGAAGCCCAATATGCCAAAGTCGATAAATCACCAAAGAGGTCATCAAAGTCGCCAAAAAAATCGAACGAGTTTGGCAAACTCGCAGACTCGGGGATTCCTAAACAAAGATCGACGCCGAATATAATTAATAAATCAGAACTGTACGACGAATTGTCGGATACATTGAAACGAGTCCTTAGTGCACCTTTACCTCCGGGTCCTCCGCCGAAAAAACCACCTCGTACTTTTATCTCAACCGGATCATCCGAGCTTCCGAATGGATCTAAATTTATCGACAGACAGGGCGGTAATTACGGTAAAATTAATAACCCAGCTGATGATCGTTTCGATAAAATACCTAGGTTATCGCGTTCTAAAACCGAATCGGAGATAATGTTGCAAAAAATTGAGAACGCTTTGTTGAAACATCATGAAAACGCTTTCGCTGTAAAAGAGGGGAAGACGGATATAAAAGAGAACGGTAATAAAGGTCAGGATACGATCAAGAGACACGACGTGAACATGTCTTGCTTCGGTTCAGCGTCACCTAGTGATAACGATGTGTATATTAAAAACGCCACCACGTGCTTTTCACCTTCAAATGCTGCTGTTTCGCGTAAAAGTATCGATCATATTTACGAAGATCCGGAACGTATTATGAATATTTCGGCCAGCCAAGGTGTCGCGGATTCCAAATTATATTACATGGTGAGTGGTCCTGGTGTAATTAAACCTTGAAACGAGTAACGTAATTTCTTTATGTTTTATTTCCAACTGCGTGAGTCAAATGAGTGAAACATTGTTTGTAAATTGTTCGTTACGTATGTTCGCAGTCAACACCGATCGAGACGATAATCAATTCCAGTGAATCGGCTCGTTTGAATGACACCGAAAGTGATAAAAAATCGGTTCGAAGTATCGCCGATATTTTCGATAAGCAGATGCATAGTCAAGATAAAAAATCCGCATCGAACGTGTTCAATGATCCGACGATGGAAAATAAAGTATGATCTAATATTTCGAAATATGACTCTAGATTCTGAATTCTAACTTTGGAATGGGTTTAAATTTACAGATTAAAATTTGGATGAACGAAGCGTATGGGAAATCGTTGAAAAGATCCGGAGCCGAAGGCGATCCGGAGTTGGAAATGTCAAACGATGAAATCGACGGATCTGAGAAAGAATGCCATCACGCAGGTATATTTAGATTATGCGCATTTACTACGCAAATACGTTAACAATTGTTTATACAATATCTTTTATTTGTACCATGTGATATCTTTTATTAAACACTTTCCTTATTTCTTTCTATCTTTATTTTTCATTCGAGATAAGATATTGCTTTAAATCTTGACCAATTTTTGCGCGTTTGTTTACATTCTGTTATCTTTGTCTTAGCACAATGCGATCAAGTTACATTGTTACGCAAAGGATACGTACAAAAGGTAGCGTTAAAAACGGTATCGCGACAGCAAAGCATCCTAGCGCAGTTTTCAGATTACAAACATTTATTCGAATGTTTGCTACTGATTGGATTAAATTTAGATAATTCCAATAACAAAGTGCCATATATTAAGATGAAATACCCCGCAAATGTTAGTATCGCTTGAGCTATTGGTAACACTGGCGTTAATTTCGAGTAAAAAACAATAAACCGATCGGTTTAGCTGTTTTACGTATGGAAATAATACCAAGGTTATGTTTACAGACTAATGTGCCACAATGCATCGAACATTTGTGCTTTCCTGACGCTCACGAATGGAGCAACGAAATCGAAATCGATGCAGCTGAAGAAGATCTGAGTTCCAGTAATAGATATTATACGGTTACAGTTACGACCGAAGGTGGTCAAAGGAAATATGTGTATTGTATTAGAGTCAGGCCGGAAGGAGAATCTGCTTTATTGCCATTATCATACTGTGTCCTGTCGTCCCATAAAGCCAACGAATTCTACTTCAGAGTAAGTGATTCTCTCAGTAGTGTATTTTTTATTATAAAAATCTCAATATCTAACTGAATTCTCCTGTGAAGATTTTGGAAGAAGTGGAAGCTAGACATGGGAAAACGGAAATGGAATTTTTTAGCTTCGTTAGAGAACTATACGAGACCAGATTTCCTACCTTAGGTGGAGGTATTTTAGTCCATCCCTCTATCGAAGAACCGTAAGTGTCTGAAATGTTTAAAAATTTTTGAATATGAATCGAATCATGAATGCTTTTTATGTGTGTGTGTAGAATCGAAGAAGCGAACGAACTCATAATTAAGAGATCGTCAGATTCAAGATTGGAAGATTTGAATTTGGCCAGGACGTTGGAGTATATGAAAGTCAATGTGTTTTTGTTAATTTTTTCCAGTATGTTGCTGGAAAGAAAAGTCATTTTGTTAAGCTCTTCTATAAGGTATGTAAGAACTTTAAAAATTTCAAAAGTTTCTACAAAAAATTGACAAAACTTTTACATTTCTGCAAAAAAATTGAAAGCTTCAAAAAAATTTTGGTAAGGTTAACAAAAAATATAAGAAATCTGAAAAATTAATTATGCCAAAATATTTGCACAAGTTTTGGCAATGCCAGAAAATTTTTTGATGGTAGGAAAAATATTGAAAAATGGTGATTTCTAATGGCGTTAAAACTATTTGCATGAAGTCAGCAAAAAATATTTTAAAAAATAATGATGCTGATATTTGCAAAATTTATGATGACGTCAGCAAAAAATAAAAAATCTATCACTTCAGCACTCCTGGCATTGACAAAATTTTTTGCTGCCAAATAAATTTGGCCATAAAAACCTTTAGGAAATAATTTATTTTTTGAAAAAATTTTGTCGACATCAGCAATGAATATATTTGAAACAATGACGTCAGCGTTTGTAGATCTTTGCTGTCGACAGCTAAAAATAAAAAAAAAACTGAAAAATGATAACGTCGATTACATATTTATAATGTTTGTTAGTAAATTAGAAAAGCAGTTTTGAATTTTTGTCAATATCAGGAGAAACATTTTTAGATGTCAGCATCAATTTTTCAGATTTATTATATTTCTTTCTGGTATTATTATTCGTTGATACATTGTGCTGACGTCATTAAAAAATTTTCTGGGTTGACCAAAATTTTTAGAAATACCAGCAATACCTATTAGTAAGAATATTTTTTCTTTGAGGTTTTTTCATTTTTTACTGACGCTGCTAAAAATTTTTTCACACAAGTAAAATTTTTTGCTGATGTCAGCAAAAGCTTAGATATTTTGACATCATTTCAAAATATTTTTGGCTAATTCTCATCAAAAATTTTGCAACGTTAGTATTACTCACAAGGGAAGTGTCCTAACTCAAAGAAAAATTTTGAGCAAAAAGAAAAAAAAAGGATAGTGCATCATAACAGGACCCTGTTTCCAAAATTTCAAGTGCTGTAGTTCATTTCTCGATTTTTGGCGAATTTTTGAAATTTCAAAATTACCTCCGTCCTATGAAATATGAAAATTTGATCTAACGAACGAAAAAAACTGAAATTTGGTATATACCCTATTTTCGACCTCTCAGATCGATTGGATGCAGTTTCGAGACGTTTCGAAGCCATCAGAAAAGTTTGGAATTTTCCAGTGCTGGAGAAAAGCCCATAAAAATGGTCCATATGAACATCACCACCTTTAATCGCGGATAACCAATATTGGTGACCTATTTGATCGAATAAAATAGAATTTTCCGAAATTCGCAACTTTGAGTTCAAATTTATATTTTTTGGCTGACAATTTTACTAGAAAAAAATTAGTTTTCTGCCAAAAAAATATAAAGTGCATATGGACCATTTTTAAGGGGGTTTCTCCAGCGCTGGAAAATTCCAAAATTTTTGGGTTTCTCCGAAACCTCTCGAAACCGCATCCAATCGATCTGAGAGGTCGAAAATAGGGTATATACCAAATTTCAGTTTTTTTCGTTCGTTAGATTAAATTTTCATATTTCGCAGGGCGGAGGTAATTTTGAAATTTCAAAAAATCGCCAAAAATCGAGAAATGAACTTCAGCACTTGAAATTTTGGAAACGGGGTCCTGTTATGATGTACTTTCGATTTTTTTTTTGTTTGGACTCAAAATTTTACTTTGAGTTTGAATGGATAACTCCCTTGTGAGTATATCACAAGTTGATTACATTTTTTACTGACGTCACTAAAAAATTATTTGACATCATCAGAAAATGTTGACTAACGTCTACTAAAAAAAAATTATAATAAAAACTAGAAATTCTGATGTCATCATTTGTTAATATTTTTTTTCCAAGATCAGGTTTCGTAAATTTCAATATAATTTTTTTTCTAATTTTTTATATTTTCTGCTATTTGTGAAATTTTTATGTTGTGAAAAAACTTTTTGTTACGTTAACAGAAATTATAAAAATCTCAAAAAATAATTATGTCAAGATGTGCAAAATTTTTTGATGACCTCAGCAAAAAAATGTGAAAAATTATATTTTGTTATTTTGTTTTTATTGACGCCTGCAAAGATTTCTGTTTGTGTCAAAAAATTAATCGCTTAAAGAAGAAATAAAACCCTTAGAAAAATTGACGATATTGACATCTGCAAAATTTCTGATGACGTCAGCAAAAAATATAAAAATGATGAAGTTGGCATTTAACGATTTTTGTTAATATCTGCAAACAGTTTTCTATTATCTGCCATAAATTTAAATAATTTGAAAATGATGACTTCAATATTTTTAATTTATTGGAAGAGGTGGCAAAGATTTTAATAACGTCAGAAAATTGAAAATTTTGAAATTTCTAAAAAATTGATTTTTTAAATTTGAGAATATTTTGGTAGGTAACTCTAAAAAATTCAAACACTGAAATTATTGTACCCAGGTACTTAGTCTTGACCTCGTTTTTCATGAAACTTTATCGATTGATGACTAATTTATGTATTCTTTTTCTCCAGTAAACTTTCATCGTGCATCGAAGGACTTCAAACCGCCCTATTACCATTCGAATGGCAGCACACCTTAATTACAGTCGTACCTTCAACAGTGATATCGATCAATGACCTATGCGAAGCACCCACTCCTTATCTGATCGGCCTACTTAAACCTACCGACAACTCTCAAATTTTACCAACCATGAATAATATCCAACAAGTAAAAAATATTTCTAATTGTTCGAATATTTCCCTCGAAGGAAACCTAATCTTGATATTCGATCGATTCTAGGTCATCGTGGTCGATATCGACGAACAAAAAGTATTAAAAAAAGTAGGCGACGAACCATCCATATTACCAAAGCATCTCACTATGGGATTAAAAAACGCACTGCAGTTGGCTCATTCGTCCGAAACCCAAACTAACAATTTATTAGCTTGCGAAGCATTCACCAGATTATTTGTAGAATTGCTTAATAATTACAGACGATATATTATTCGTGGTAATTTAGATCAAAGAATGACGATCCAAGTACGTGATTTATTTCGTAAAAAATTAGCCCGTTATGGGAGCTGAGTTTATTTACTTATGGATTTTTGCGTACGTGTGATTGCAGAAAGAAGCATTTTTGAGAATTACTACGACGCATTCGATTCGAATGTTTTTAGAATGGTTTGTCGAGACTGCTGCTTTTTCAGCTTTCGTGGAAACTCATTCGTATTCTACCGAATCGAGAAGTACGTATATTTATTAATAGTTGATATGTGTCTTCTCGGCTCCCAAGAGTAAAAAATTCAATTCGAAATTTTGAATTGATCCAAATGTCTGTTTTTCCTTGGTGGAATTAATTTTTAAGGCAATTTTTACCGGTCAAGGGAGAAGAGGGGTGGAGGAGCATCAAACCTGGAATCAAAATTTGTATTTTTAATCTAAAAAATCGTTTTGGTGTCATTAAATACAAACAAAACAAAAGCTGCCCGAAGAAAGCGAGTCTTGATTCATAATGAAGGTACAAATCAAGACTTGGTCAATCGAGCAGCTACGCCCACATTAAGCTCCAAAAAATAATATACCTACAGTTCTATTAAAAATTGTGTGATTACAAATTTTTCGTGAGATAATATTCATTGATGAAATAATTTTCAACAAATTTTAGCATGATGAATTATTAATTTTTCTCAATTTAAACTATTCTTATTTCAGGAAAATTGTCCTCTTATTCACACGATTTCCATAAAATGATGCATAAAAATTTTCCAATGACTGGTATGAAATTTTAGTTTTTGTTGTTTATCTATTTGATTCCTGAGGAAAGTGAAAAATTCGATAATCAGCTTCAATCATCAATTTATGATGGACTTGAAATGATTTCTAATTCATTTGTGTTTCGTTAGTGCAATTTTTCGCAATTTTGGAAAATTTTCGTATTATTTCAAACTTTTTAAAATTTATAGTCTTGGAATTATTTTGTCCTGGGGGAGAGGAGATCATATCAATCTCTCAAAATTTTACTTTTTTTTGTACAGTTTTAAAAAGTCTTTGGGATAGGTAATGGTCCAAATTATCCCAGAAATTAATTCCAGAGGTCGAAAAAATGCATTTTCACGACCAATTGAAAATGTTTCAAAATTTTAAGAAGAGCTTTGACCGTTTCAAGACGTGTAGTATAAGAAATCGCGAATGTATTGTTTGTAAACAGGAAGTAGGAAACGATTCGAGCGATGGCATAACCATCGACCGATCGTGAAGGAATGCGAGGCGCGAAGTGTAAATATATACAATAAAGCTAGCCGTAAGCATAATTTAAGTAAACTAGATTAAGACTATATATTAAACCTTGACATTAGGTTAAGGTGCATTGTGTTATCCGAGCTCTAACTGTACGTTTTACTGTGAATAAACCTATCGTGATTACACCCGCGTATTCATTGCGTTTAACCAGAAGCAGCCAAAATAGTATACGACAAGTGGCGCCCAACAGGCCTTCACGAGGAAAATTCTACAAAGCAGTATACCAACAGATGATAACCAAGGTAAATGCCTAGTGATAATAATATCGTAAACTCGTCTTTTCGCGAAACCAGTGTCGAAACCGAAACCGTCGCGACCGATAATTTCGAAAGTTCAAACGTGACCGAAGAAGATTCATCAACCGGTTGGATCAACGGAATATCTGCAAACAGACTAACCAGATATTTCGCGCTCTATAAAATACCAGCTCAGAAAAACCTAGATAGTTACCGAAAAACCTTGAAAAAGCTTCTTGAAGAAGGATACCCAGAAGCTAGAAGCGTTCGAGACCAGTATTTTACCGATAAATTTTACGAAATACACCGTACATTCAACCATAAAGCAGTCATGACTAACGATACAGTACCTCCGACACCAGCTCCCAGATACGGAAAAGATGGCTACAATCCACCAAAATTCTCAGGAATGGACGAAAGATTTTCCACATACCTAGCAACGTTCGAAATTTACGCGCATTTAAACAAATGGAAGGATCAAGACAAAGTCGACCATTTTCCGATATACCTAACTGGCCTAGCACTTCAGACTTACAGAAATATCAAAACCCACTCGCCAACGTCAGTAGGCGACTGGAAAAGCCTAGTGAAAAAATTCATGGAAGAATTCGACGGTCCCACAGGACTCAAAGTTTTAGAACAGAAACTCCAAAACAGAAACCAGGAAGAAGACGAAAGTACGAAAGAGTACATAGCAGACGTACTCAACCTATGCCTTCAAATTAATAGTTCGATGCCAGACGCGGATATAGTGAAACACGTCATGAGAGGTATGAGAGAAGAAATTTATAAATCTATCATGGTACATAGCAACGATACCATGAGTGAAGTGAAGAGAAACGTCGAACGATACGAAGCTGGAATGATGAGAGTAGACCCGAAGAAAGACAAAGAAGCCATAAAAAACCTGCAGGACATCGTATTCAAATTACAAGGACAGGTCAAAAATATGGAAGAAGAAAAAGTCAACAAAGTATCCGATAACGCGACAGGAGAAAGCCAACAATGTCAATACTGTGGAAGAAGAGGTCATATAGCCACAGGATGTTGGAAAATAAACGGTAGGCCCCAAACGAACCAACAGACCACAAGAGGAGGAGGTCCGCCGAAAACGTGTTCGTATTGCAAGAAAGTAGGACACGTCTATGCAGAGTGCTGGAAGAAACATGGAAAACCACAATCTGACGCAGCACCACGAGCAGCACCGGCAGCACGATCCGACAAACCGAAGGACAACGGGAAGTACTGCACGAACTGCAAGAAAAACAATCATACCATCGATGATTGTCACCATCTTCTCAAGAAGAAGCTGGAAAAGGCGTTAGCTTCAAAAAACTAGAAACATCCCGGCTCCAAGCAGAAACTCCAGAACCCGAAACAAGGCAAACGATCTTCTACATCCAAAACGGCAAACAAACAGAACATTTCCAAAGGTATGAACATTTTAATAAATTTTCGTTACTTAAAGATTTCGACATAGATGAAGTACAGGAAATTAGGAAAAAATTCCAAGAAACCGAAATCTTAAGACCAGCGAAAAATAAGAAAAACGCATCTAGGAAACCCGAGAAAGTCCATAGGATTAATCGAGGAAATTTGCGAATAGAAGTTCTTATCAATGGGAAAAGCCACAACGGAATCATCGATACAGGATGCAACCTGACCCTGGTGAACGATGCAATCCTACCGCAGGACGTCAAGCTCGGTACACCGGACGTTAAGTTGACATGCGCAAACGATTCAAAAATGACCGTCAAAGGAAAAATGAAGATGAAATTCCACATAAACCAGAACCAATATGATGCCGAGGTTTACGCCACCAAAGGACTGAACACCGACGTCATTCTGGGTGTGAATTTCTTACTCGAACATGCCGCCAATATAGATTTTCAAAAGAGGATCATTAGCCTTGGAGCCGAAAATAATCGTATCACCATAAAAATGGACAAAAACTGGCTTGAACATTTCAAGACAGAAGGTCAGGCTGTTCACCTAATAGGAAACCAGGTAATAGCCGGTGAAAAAATCGTATTAAAACCACACGAAGCCAAAACATTCGTGCTAGAAAGCAATAACATCGACAGAATAGGTCATCCAATAATCCCGAATCAGCAATTCCATTTCACAAGCGGAATCACAGCGCAAGGTACGTGTGATAATAGTAAACAAGCAACGGTAAAGTTATGGAATTACACCGCCGCTACGAAAACAATTTATGAATGCCAAAGAATTGCATACGTAAGGGAAACACGACCTGCCGCGACAAGTCAAGAAACCGTAACCCATACAATGTACGACATTGGGACCACACCCGATGACGACTCCGACTACGACGTAACCGACCTTGATGGAAATAAATTGGACATCAGCGAAAAATTAGAACCGGAACAACGACGCAAGGCCGTCCGATTACTAAAGCGATACCGCCATTTATTTACCATGAATGAGTCACAGCTAGGTAAAGCAAACGTCGAGCCGTATCAGTTACGAGTTAAAGACACCGAACCTGTTCAAATACGTCCATATAAACTTTCGCCAGTCGAACGAAGGGAAATATGGAGACAAATTAGGGAAAAAGAAAAAGTAGGAATTCTGAGAAGATCGAAATCTCAGTACAGCTCACCTGCCTTCCTACTAAAGAAAAATGACAAGTACCGTTTTCTCGTAAATTACAGCGAGTTAAACAAGAAGTTGATACAAGACAAGAACTCAGTACCGCGAATCGAGAATATTATCATGGCATTACAAGGAAATAAATACTTCGTCGTGCTTGACGCGAACAGCGGATTTCATCAATTCCCAATCACGGAAGATTCCATGCACCTTACAGCGATCAATGTAGACAATCAGTTATTTGAATATGCAGTGCTCCCACAAGGGATGGCCAACTCACCAGCAGCATTCTCAAGGGCAGTGAACACAGAATTCGCCGACCTATTATATGCCATAATGGTTGCCTACATGGACGACATGTGCACGTATGGAAAAGACTTCGAAGAAACGTTAAGGAATTTAGAGACCGTATTACAACGAATCGAAAAGATCAATTTAAAATTGAAGACCACAAAGTGTAAATTTTTCTATGATGAAATTGAAATGTTGGGACACAACGTAAGTGGAGAGGAAATCAAGCCTCTGGACAAGAACACGAAAGCCATTACGAAGTTCCCACAGCCTAGAACAGTAGGTGATGTGATGTCATTCGTAGGAATGTGTGGACATTACCGAAAATTCATATCAGGATTTGCGAAGAAAACAGCATGCTTAACGGATCTTACGAAGGGAAATGTGAAACCTTCAACGAAAATCAAATGGGAAAAACAACACGAAGAAGCATTCCAAGTAATGAAAACAGCCATGACGACGGAACCAGTGCTACAGATCTACAAGGAAGGAAGAAAAACGATCGTAGAGACAGACGCTTCGAAAATTGCAGTAGGAGGAGTACTGTCTCAAGAAAATGAGATAACTGGGAAAATACACCCCGTGGCCTACTTCAGTAGAAAACTACAGGGTGCGCAGACAAAGTACTGTGCGTACGACCTCGAGCTCACCGCGCTTGTGGACACAATTACGCACTTTCGAGAATATCTGTATGGGATACCGTTCACGGTATACACGGACCATGCAGCGCTAGTCAGTTATCGAAAAATGAAAGAGCCAAACGCAAGGATGGCTCGTCTCGTTTTAAAACTTTCAGAGTACGATTTTGAGATCAAGCACAAACCAGGAAAAAACCAATGTGGTTCCGGATATTTTAAGTAGAACGGAGATTAATTACGAAATAACCGACAACATGGACTTTCGGAAAGAGCAAGAAAAGGACGAATTTTGTAAAAATATCATCCTTATCAAGGAGAACAAGCCGGATACACAACATCCGCAGTACAGGAACTTTAAGAGAGCCAGTCGAAGATACGTAATCAATGAGAATGGAATTTTAGCGATCATGTCAAGCAACAACAGACCGATAGTTGTCCCCAGACAACTAATCAAGGATGTACTCCACGCATATCACGACTTACCGCTTTCAGGTGGACATTTCGGCTCAAACAAGACGATGAGTAAAATCCAAACGAAGTACTACTGGTGTGGAATAGCTCAGGACGTAAAAGATTACGTAAATAGCTGCCACGAATGCCAGATAAGGAAACGTAAATATGGAAAGAAACCTGGATTACTTCAACCTATAGAAATCCCAGCCTGCGAAATTTTGGCCCATTTGGAACTAGACTTCGTAGGTAAATTACCAAAGAGTGAAGGAAAGGAATATATACTCGTCGGGACATGTCGAGCTACACGCTTCGCCGTGGCAAAAGCCGTAAGTTCCGCGTCAGCAGAAAGCGTGATAAAATTCCTATACGAACTCATCACAACGTATGGAACGCCGAAGAAAATTTCCACCGACAACGGAACGCATTTCAAAAATATTGATCTGACAACAGTATGCAAAAGTCTAGGTGCGCAATTAGTGCATAGCTCTAGTTATTCACCGACCAGTCAAGGCGGGGTCGAGAAACTCAACTCAACTTTGACCAAGACTCTAGCCTATTACGTCAACGAGAAGCGTACAAATTGGGCAGACTACATAAAATTCGTAGTCTTTGCATACAACACAACACCACTTGTCAGATTCAATGGACTTAGCCCGTATTACATCCTCTACGGACAACTACCGAATATGCCTATCGAAAACAAACTCGCGATCAACACCAAAGCGAGGCAGGACCGATTGCTTGAGATCGAAGAACTCAATCGCATTCGAAAAACCATCCCTGGTATAATATACGAAAACCAGATGAAGGACAAAGAACAGTACGACAAGAAGCATGAGGAAGTCATTCTTGAAGAAGGCGACCAAGTGTTACTTGAAGTACCGTATAAACATATAGGTAAACTCCTACCTAAATATACAGGACCGTATAAAGTCCTTAAGAAGGTATCGGATTTGAATTACGAAATCGAGCTTGAGAATAAAAAAGAAACGGTGCATGTACGCCGTCTTAAGAAATATATCGTACGAAATTAGAATGGATAAACAAAAATTGCTGATGACACTAGAAATTAAGCCTAATATGATTACAATTAAAACACGTAAGAAAAATATTGTTATAAACATTAGACTAAGCAAGGAACTTGAGACGTCGAGTATCCGTATTATTAAGGAACCTATATTTATAAACAGAAGAAATTATGCATTAAGACTAGAAATATGTGAAAAATCGCGCGTAGTCATCAGTAATCGGCCATATAACCATAAACAACGCAGTAGGTACGAGTGTGTGTTAGCTTATGACAAGCGAAAAACTGCCTCGATAACCGCTGACAAGAAAGAATTCGTAATAAACGCTCGGGAAACCATCGTAGTTGTCTTGCACAACGACAATGATGATTTCCAAAACAAAAAACATAATTCAAAAACAAAATCCCTACCAAAATATGGAAAATCGATCAAGAAAGAGGTAAACGACGACAAGGTACCTCATTCGGTAAAAAACTGTTCTACAGTAAACGTGAATCAAAGTTCAGTGCGAAAAATCGTCAATATCATGGAAGACATACCGAAAGCCGATGAAAACAACGCAGAAGCAGAACAAGGAATTCCAGAACCAGATCAGGACATTCGAGATGGACATCTGATGCATGACTGGTTCGAAAGGATATTCGAAAACGACGTTCAATACTATTTACCAGGAAGACTACCCATCCCACCATGGAGGAGGCAGAGGTTAATCCGAAGATTGGGGTATTCACTTCAGTTTCCGGATTCCTTCCCATGGGGATATACAAGAGAAGCGGTAGAAGCGGAGTATGACAGGCTGTGTGCGGACCATGTGGCAGCTGGAAACAGTCTACCTAGGATTCCACCACCACCACAACCTGTATACCCAGAACCAGAAATCGATTACGACCCAGAAATGCCTGAATGGCCAGAAGCAGATGTAGATGCAGACGACGAACGAGACGACGAAATAAATGACAATCTTCAAGCGGAAGGATTACGCTTGGGAGTCCGTGAGCCAAATCCAGCAGATCCACCACCTCCACCAGAAGAGTGTGAAATCTGTTACAACGATAAGATGCAAGTGAGACTACAGTGCAGCCACGGAATGTGTCTGAAATGTCTCGCAAAAATCACTACAAGGGACACCAGATGCCCAATGTGCAGAGCACAGATGGACCATGTACAATTTATCAATAGGAACATAAGTTAAAATATAAGATGTACAAAATATAAATATGTAATTGCACTTAAAAGAGGCAAAAGCCCAGTATTAAATATATGCACTTTTTCAGCAAAATAAAAAACACAAAAAAAAAGAGAGAGAGAAAAAAAAAAGGCGATACGCCAACAACAAAAAAAAAAACAACAAAAAAAAAAAAAAAAAAAAAACAAAAACAAAAACAAAAAGACTAGAAGTATAAGACGGCGAGACACTCGTAGCGTATCACAACCCAACGAGCTATCGTCATAAGTTAATGACCTAGATATAAGTGTACATTTCACATTACACTAGGCGTAGAATAAGTTGCATACCCTGTACAATGAAGGAGTAAATATAAGAATGTAAATATTTTAATTTTCAGATGTTCCGAGTAGTCGTAACAGTATTAATCTCTTCAGTAATCGCCGATGATTTAAAAATCGAAATCGTACCAGGATCATATCTCTCAGAAATCCAGGATATCACCTTATACGACAGATCAGTTCCGATAAAATACCTCATAAATCACGACATCAATTCCCGATCAAGATCAATAGACATATGCGAAAATTCAGCCTTATGCGACTCTGGAATAGGACTCGCATTACAGAACGTTAAGAAAACAATCGCTCATCATATGAAAGACATCCGTTTCGACATAGAGAAAACACTCCAGTCAAAACGGCCCAAACGAGGAATCCAGTTCATGGGGGATTTCCTCAACTTTTGCTGCAACGCCATAACGAAAAAAGAAGTATATCCGCTCTATGAAAATGAACAGAAGATAAAAAGTAACTACGAAAATATAAGAGAATCGATCCTGGACGACCATGCTGACCTCATATCCATAACCACGAAGTTTAAACCAGTTCGCAACAAATACGTATCAAAATTTTGGAAACATAACCTCAGTACTCACGGAAGTAGGAAAACAACTCGACAAGATAGGAGATAACCAAAATAATGTTGAAAAAATACATTATCTTATAGCAGAAACAGTTACAGAAATGTCTCACGCAATGTATTATAACGATATATATACTCATTGCGCAGCCCATAAAATTCCAATTTCAGTCTTGCCAGTTCGAGAGCTCGAGAGAGATCTCAAGACCTTGGATTTGCAGCTGAAGAAGAAACATTTAACAATAGCAATAACGACAGCAGATATACTCCAGTACTATACTAAAGAATTAACTCATTGCCAATTTTCAAATTCAAAAATCCATTTAGAAATCCGAATTCCAGTAAGAAAAATAAATGCTGAGTGGAAACTTTTTCAGTACATACCGATATTTTTCAAGCATGATACATCACTATGTATCTTAAATACCGACGAAATGCTAATAGCATTCGATAAGAATAATGACATTTTCAGAACCATAGCAGGAACAGCTAAGAAAAATTGTGACATAAACACCGGATTATGCTACGTTGAATATTTTGACTACTCTGACGAGGCACCGGAATGTGCTAAGTATCTATTTTTAAGCCGTAGTTATAATGAATTAACCAGGTTTGCCATTTTAAGTGTGAACCAGCGCATAAGCGTACTTTAGTCCGTAAGCTAAATACTAATGAATATCTTATATCCAACATTCAGCAAAAACTTTTTACGTACGAATCAACTAATGGAACAAGAAAGCCATTAGAGATCAATTATAACCTGCCAGGAGCAATATACATACAAATACCGTGCGACACCACTCTGTTCCAATCAGATGGGAGAAGTACGATAACCCTAATTCCTGAAACATTTCCGTGTTCAAAGAACAGCAAAAACGACATATCAATGCAACGTGTTATTCCGTTACAATGGTCACTGATGGATTCAGCGTCATTGGAAATCAACACTGTTAGCTCCGTGAAATTTAACAATATGACGAAAGTTTTTAACCAAAACTGGAAGGAAACTACGCCGCATTTCGAAATCAAAACCAGTCAGAAAAATCTTGAGGATAAACTGCAAAAACTCGAACTGATGCAACCTCCCGCATCATTTTTTGGAATCGATTATTTAGCTGATATTATATACGTAAGTTGGTTAGGGGTTATTTCTATAATGATTGCATATATTATAAGATTATTCTGCCAGCTTAACAGTAAAAATATAGAAAATAGTACTAAGATAGATTTAATTGCTGAGCGCAAGAAAGGAATTGACGAGGCAAAGAAAGAGTTGAACAACCCCACTGTATATAAACCATGCCCAGAACCATAAGCTTATGAATGAAAGAGAAAACGAGGACGTTTTCACTTTTTAGAGGGAGAGTAGATGTAGTATAAGAAATCGCGAATGTATTGTTTGTAAACAGGAAGTAGGAAACGATTCGAGCGATGGCATAACCATCGACCGATCGTGAAGGAATGCGAGGCGCGAAGTGTAAATATATACAATAAAGCTAGCCGTAAGCATAATTTAAGTAAACTAGATTAAGACTATATATTAAACCTTGACATTAGGTTAAGGTGCATTGTGTTATCCAAGCTCTAACTGTACGTTTTACTGTGAATAAACCTATCGTGATTACACCCGCGTATTCATTGCGTTTAACCAGAAGCAGCCAAAATAGTATACGACAAGACGTCTGTTTTTTTTGGTGAGATTACTTCAAAAACAGATGAAGAAAGTCAGAAAATAAATTTCGACACCTCATTTCGCAATTTCAAAAAATTATGATTTTTGCCTCTTCCCCCTCCTCGCAACCTCACCAGGACACCTTCAAGAGCTCAGCTCGAAATTACCACTGAAATCCACCTTACTGATGGAAAGAAATACATTCTGCTTGAATAGATGAAAATTCGTAAAATTTTGAGTAAAACTGCATCCTTTGAGACCCATTTTGTTTTTTTTGGCAAAATTACATAAAAAACAATCTGGCGGGAAAAAATATAAATTTTAATCCTATATTGGATAGTAGTGAAAATTTTCTTCTTTCAGATCAACTTTCCCTCTCCTTTCCTCTTTTTTTCTCAACTACTTTTCCGATATCTCTTGGAGGTTTTAGCCCGAAATTACCTCAGAAATACATTCCTGAAGTCAAAAAACATGCAGTTTAATGAATCGTTTGAAATTTTTCAAAAAAATTTGAGTAAAGCTTCGGTCTTTTTTAATGCCTCTTTTTTGATTTTTTTTTTCTTACAATGGAGGTATCCCAACTCAAAGTGAAATTTTGAGCCGAAACCAAAAAAATCGAAAGTACAGCATAACAGGACCTCGTATCCAAAATTTCAAGAGCTGAAGTTCATTTTTTGATTTTTGGAGAATTTTCGAAATTTCAAAATTACCTCCGACCTGCGAAATATGAAAATTTAATCTAATCAACGAAAAAGGCTGAAATTTGGTATATACCCTATTTTCGACCTCCCGAATCGATAGGAAGAGGTTTCGAGACGTTTCGGAGCCACCCATGAGCCACCAAAAATTTTTGGAATTTTCCAGCACTGGAGAAAAGCTTATAAAAATGGCCCATATGCACTTCAGCACCTATAATTGTAGATTATCCATATTTCAATTTTGAACTCAAAGTTACGAATTTTGAAAAATTGTGTTTTAATCGATCAAATAGGTCACCAATATGGATAATCCACGATTATAGGTGCTGAAGTGCATATGGGTCATTTTTATAAGCTTTGCTCCAGCGCTGGAAAATTTCAAAATTTTCTGGTGGCTCCGAAACGTCTTGAAACCGCTTCCATTCCATTCGGGAGGTCGAAAATAGGGTATATACCAAATTTCAGCTTTTTTCGTTGATTAGATCAAATCTTCACATTTTGCAGGACGCGTGGAGGTAATTTTGAAATTTCAAAAATTCACCAAAAATCGAGAAATGAATTTCAGCACCTGAAATTCTGGATGCGGGGTCCTGTTATGATGTACTTTTGATTTTTTTTTTTGTTTGGGCTCAAAATTTTACTTAGAGTTGGGATACTTCTCTTGTTAGTAAAAAAATGTCGTCATACCTAAATGATCTAAGAAAGTACCAAAAAAGGTATATTGAACCTTATTTGCTAACGTCGAAAATTTTCAAATTTTCGACGCCCCCTCTCCCCCCACCCTTCGAAATAAAATAATGTCCAAATCTGAAATTTTCCAAAAATTTGTTATTTTGTATTATATTTTGAATTTTTATTTTGCAGAGCTGTTCGAGAAACGTTTAGTCGAATACGAATACGAACTTAATAAGCTAAAGCACGCCAAGAATAATAAAATGTTGAAGACTGTTAGACAAATAGGAGACTTTTTCAAAGACTTGACTATAGCGCCTTAACTCATATACTTACCCTTTTCTCATATTATTTCTAAGGTTTCGCTTTTTTATTTTTATTATTTTTTCATTTTCACGAATCATATCCGCGTTTTACATTGTTCCTGTTTTGTTACAATGCATTTTTTTTTATCTAGTTGTAGTAATTTTATTATTTTTTGATAGTCTCGTTTGTTTTTTTTTTGTATCGAGTCGTATTATTTTTTTTAGTACGTTCACGTTTATAAATTTTGTTTTCGTTTGTTTTCTTTTTAACGCTACGATCTCCTTAATTTTTTCATGCTTCCGGTGCCTAAACCACCATAGATTGTAGTAGCAGATAGTAGCGGTGTTCAGTGGCAGCTAGAATTTTCATTTGTATCGGTATAAGAAAAGAGCTTTTCAACGCCTGTTACGTACGAGTCCTAATATACGTATTTTACCATGACTTTGGAGCGTTTAAAGTCCTGCAACGTTGTGCCCATTTCAATATTACCAATTTTATTTGTAAGTTGAATGGAATGATAGAATATGTGAACTGAATGTGATCTGATGCAATTTTTTGTACGTTTTTGGCTTAATAACGTGTTCAATTATGTAACGTGTTAAGATTTTTTTTTGTCCAAACTCAGAAATTCGAGTTTATTTTTACGTTTACGTAGTATAGCATGATTGTGTTTTACACCAGCGAAATTTTTTATGTGATATTAGTGCTATGTATTTTGTAGTTTCTAAGATGTTAGTTTTTTTAAGATTCTGAAATCAAATTTTGGATGTTTAATTTGCCTACAATAAAGTTGAAGTTTTCATTGATATGGACGGGTTTTGTTTTCAAACGAGAAAAAAATTCCATGTGGTGAGTAATTTTTGCCAAATGAAAATGATTTATTCTTTGTTGTTTTGCACAGTTACGTGATGAGTAATAAATAGGCTATTTACTTTGATAATAGTTGGCGGTGGATGGGCGAAGAGAGAGGAAATATTAAACCGTAAATACGTTCAAATTAATATCAAAGTTGAAAATTTCCCCGTTAATTTGCGTATTAATGAGATGTGGGAAATTGGGATGGATATGAGTAAAACGTCGCGCTATTTCAGACTATGAGACTTAATTGGTCGTAAGGGTCATGAAACTCGAACATGATGAACGTATTGCAAGTTTCTTTGATTCGTTATTCATTCATTTCTAGGAAAGATGATTTAAAATAACTGGGGATCAAAGACCAGACCTACACCAGAATTTACTCTCATTTATTTTCATAATTGTGGAATAATTTTAGTAAGGTTAAATTTCAAATTCACAAAGCCTAATGCCAACTGGGTCATTTGATTTCCAGGTCAAGTCCAATCACTTTTTGATTTTCATTTTTTTAAACAATTTTCCCATGTCAGATTTTGATTTTAAAAAATATGAAATAAAAATTTTTACTCAAATATTTTCCTTTTAATTCAAATTTTCAAATTATTACCTAAGCAAATAGTTGCCTAATTCAATAAGTAAATTGAAAAAATTTAAATACCTATGGTATAAGAAGGCGTTAATTTAATTTATCTATTCGCGAAAAATTTCCTGGTTTTTCAAGTCTAAAAATATCATTAAGGTATGTCAGCAATCGCCGAACTTTGATCATCAATCAAATTTGACAGGCAGTCATGCCAATCAGCCAAAATTTTCTAATTTTTTCCGAGTTCAACAAAGCAATTGTCTTAAATCAGCAATTTCAATAAATTGAAAAAAAGACCATCATGTAAATCGTCAACGATTGTCAAAGACTTTGGAAAACAAATATTCACCCAAAAATTTTCCAAGTTTTTTCAAGTCTTCCAAATCAAAAATAGCTCCAATTTCCTCCAAAATTGTAAGATTTTGGCCCAAATACTGGAAAAACTTGAGTCTAGTCGGTTGCTGTTTTGATGATGCTGAGATATGAAAAATTTAGGATTTTTTATTCGTATCTTCAACCTCCTCACTAAATGTGATTTTTTTGAAAATTAAAGAGGAGGTAGCTAAGAAGGTGTACTTAAGACTCAAAATGACGTGGTAAAAATTTTCTCCCCCCCCCCACTCGACTCTATTTTTACTACATCCTGTTAACACTTATTAAATCTGACTATAAATGGTTCAAAAAAATTTGAATTTTTTTTTTGAAATTTTTGCTACATGTTACTGCGAATAGGTACCAAAATCGTGGATGGCAATATTCCTTCATCACCCCCCCACCCCCTTCCAGACATTTTTTTAAAACGAGAAAACTGTATTGTAAATAAATATGTACATCTCCATCAAAAATTTTAAATTATGTCTATGTAAAATCGGTAGTGATGATTTTTATGGGTTAAAATATTCGTACTAAAACATAATTTCAGGAAAAACATTTTCAGTAGAATTTTTCTCATGTTTTGCCTACCTATTATGTTTTGGAAAAAACGAAAAACATGAAAACTAATACATATTTTTAAAGACTCCTGAAGAATAAGATAACGATGAAAAATGGATACGAATGATTTTTTTGAATAAAAACATTCGTTAGAATAACAATTCTTGAAAAAATAAAAAATCAATTTTTTTAGGTAGGTACTTCTTCAAAAATTGTTGAACGTAGTCAAACTTGAAAAGGCTCGGTAGGAAAGGGTAAATGTAGATTCGAGGGAAGGGAGTCTCAAAAAATCAAAATGGTCACTGCTGAAGAGAGGATTATTGAGGATCGGAATCAAACAATAACTCAATTTTTGAGCTCACCATATCATCGGAAACATAGCGAACGACATGGCACTCAGTTTTTTTTCTTTTTTGCGTGAAATTTTGGCCATTTTGCAGGACGGAGGCGTCAAATCAAAATTCCATCTTGATAATCGAACTCAGCGTCTTAAAATTCATGACAAACAATAAGCCACGTTTGATTTTTAATTTTTTTGAATTCTGGCCAAATTTTTGGGGGCACCATGCCCCTCCTGGAGGGTCGAAATCCGATCAAAAAAATTAACATGTTCGAATACCACGATGAAAATCTATTGACACGAATTTTCGTAGATTTTAAAATTATGGGTAAGTAGATATCCCTGAATTTTGGCGGTTACTATAAATTGAGCTTTTTGCAAAAAAGTTCAATTTTGAACTTTGGAAATTTTTATTTTTTACAAAACGATTTCGAGTCTCCTTTCAGTCTTCTTTCTACTTACTGCAAAAGCAATTTGTTCCGGGTATCCTCGCTTTTGAGATGCACGACATCGAGTGGGGTATTTTCATGAACAATCGCTAAGGCACAAAAACAGATGCCCTCCTCGGAGCCGAAAAAAGGACTGGAACTAGAACAACCAATTTTGGTACCTAGGTAATAGGTATGGAAGAATCTCGTAAAATCTGATCCTGAAGTCTCAACTCTCAATCTGGTGTCAGACCAAAAAATATGGTCTAATTTTATTTCATTATTTTTTTTTCGTAAGTAATAATATGATCAGAGATGATTTCAAATTCAAATTCACAGGCCAAAATCCGGGTGTAAATTACTTGCATTGTTTTCAGTTTCACACATTCTGGGCACGTGGAATGAAAAAATAAATCCATTTCCACCTTACGAAAAAACAAGTTTCCATTTCCGCCGAAAATTTTTCCATTTCCCACCGAATTTCCCATCCTACCTTAATTACCTGCAGATAGCGTTGTTTTCATTCGTTATCAGTATTAAAAATGACGTCACTTTCTATAGACCTGCGTACTGCTGATAAACCGTCTCATCGTAGTGTTTGTACACTTTACGAAGGTTCAACTCAATTTACAATTATTAATTTGGGTGGGTGATTTTTTTCGTGTCGCAAATTCAGTACATATTCGGGTACATCGCACGATGGACATAATAAATTACACGTTCTTTATAGAAATCCGCTAGAACAACTATATTCTTCTGTCATGACCTTTGAAGATCCTTTTTTCGTCGTCAAAGAGTAAGTACAAGCCACACGCTCATTACACCTATCGACGTTACTATTTCGAGTACATAATTCTTCGTTAATACGTTATCGATTATTACCGCGTACATTAATGAAAACCCATCTGTGTTTGCAGAGATGTTTTAAAAGCGTTGAATAAAACGGTAAATTTATATCGTCGGTGGAACGACATACAAGCCGAGCCCATCACCGTAAATTTACTCAGAGAAGAAATCGAATGGATTACAACAGAGTTACGTAATAGTTTGAGAAGCATTGAATGGGATTTGGAAGATTTGGAAGATACTATCAATATCCTTTTTTATCGTTCATTATTAATTAGTTGGTAATTTTCAGAGAATATGCCAAGTAGGTTATAGATTATTTTCCTTAATACGTGGTTTTGTATACGTATCGTAGAGAAAAATCCGACTAAATTTAAAATCGATGCTAATGAATTGAACCAAAGAAGGAAGTTCATCCAAGATACCAGAGCCGAAGTTAAGGTAACTTTTTTACCAATATTAATACCTTTTATCATTGATCAAATAAACCATATTTATTTATATATCACTCGATACGTGTACTTCTGTTCATCGGCATACTTTACCTGTAAATTTATACCTGTTTTTTTTTTTTCACAGTGTATGCGAGAAAAGCTGAGCTATTCGAAAGCAGTAGATAAAGATAAAACTTCCAGACAAGTGGGTACTCGTGAAAATCTCTACCATGTCGTCTTTTTCGTTGCGAAACGATTACACCTGAGATTCTATACTTACCTACGATCGTCGTAAACATAATTTTGGTCGAAATTAGACAAAGCGTATCGTCGACGACCTTGAATTTTTAAAATCCAACTCAAGCGTTTAAAATAAGCACGTTCTCGTTTTAAATAATATGACTTAATTGAATACTGAATTTTCACGTCGTATCGTTATTTCCGCCATATTTCATTAACGTCAAGAGAGGGAAAAAACAAACCATCGATGTACCGAAATATCTAATTATAAATACATTTTTCTAGTATGGAAAAGACGACGTAGTTTTTAATGTTTTTATTCGCATTGCTAATCGTAATCTATGTTTATAGCCATTAATTGAGAACTTGACGGCGGTAAAGATGGGCGGAGGAGGAGCACACAGCAGCACAAAGTACTCCAAACTAGAAAACCAGATCGATAGCCCGGAACATACGCAATTTGGCAAGACTCAGACTGCAATGCAAAGTAACATGATACACGAACAAGACGATCAATTAGAATTAATTGCTGATTCGATAGGTACGCTGAAAAATATGTCGCATCGGATCGGTATCGAATTGGACGAACAAGACGAGTAAGGAATTATCGCTGCCGAATGAAAATTTCGTAAAATTGTCTACGATCGAAGTACGAAAAAGTGTTTTAGAAATTGAAAATCGTGTGATGTTTTTTTTGGGGGGGGGGGAGGAGATAATCATGTGCGACATTTAAGTTCAAATAAATTACCATTTTGAATTTTTTTGAGTGGCACGATGAGCCTGAGTTCCAAGAACCCCTTTTTTTAGAATTGTTGGGAATTTTTTTCCATAATTTGTTGGGGAGTGGTCTACTGAGTAAGGATATGTACTTAATTGCTCTGGAAACGACAAAGATTCGAGGAATTGAAAAATACTTAATGCATTTATGAATAGATAGACTTGTTACGTAACCGAAAATACCAAGCTTTTGTAAAACGAATTTTTCAAGTTGCAGGTTGGGAAAAATTCATCGAAATATGAACTCGATCATTTTTTTCCAAGAATTGCGACCTACTGAAGTGTAAAATTTTACGAGGACTACCAATGGAAATTTTTTGAGCGATACTATCAATTTCGAGTTCAAAATTTCTTTCCATCTGTTGATAATTAGAACATAATAAGAAGCAGGGAACAGGAGTCAGTTAAAAAGTTGACTCCTGACGTCCTGACTCCGGTTTGACTCCCGGAACCAAGAAAGAAAGCTGACTCCTGACTCCACTTTGACTCCGGAGCCAATTTAGAGTCATTTTGACTCCAATTTTGGAGCCGAGAAAAGAAATCAGCCAAAAAGTTGACTCCCGACTCTACCTTGACTCCGGAGTCTTTTTCTCATCTCGACTGCTGACTCCACCTTGACTCTGGAGTCATTTTCAGACCTCAACTCCTGACTCCATGTTGACTCTCCGGAGTCAAACTGACACCCTGACTCCTGACTCCGGAGTTAATCTTTGATCTTGACTCCTTGGAGTCGGAGTCAATTTGGAGTCAGTTTGACTCAGACTCCAAGGAGTCGACTTCTATTCCCTGTTTAGACGCATTCGCAAATGTGGGCTTGTGGCTCATCAAAATAGGTTAAAATTTCGCAAAAAATTCGAAAATATCTGTAAAATTTATTTTTGAGCGATACATCGATATTAGGCTGAAAATGTCAATAGCTCATGAAAACTTATGAGAAGTATTGCAAATCTGGCCATTCTCGACTTATCAATGAGAAAATTGAGATTTTTTCGGGGGGGGGGGGGGGGGTGGTTGAATTTTTTGGTGAATATTTGACAATTTTGGCTTGAAAAGTCCCCTCTCTTCAGTCTCTCGTGAAACTTTGAATTCAAACCCGATCACTGCTGACTGAGAATGCGATTTTGTGATTATTTAAGGAGAAATTTCCTCACCCCTCCATCCGATCCATCTCTGCACAAACTGAAGTCGATCTGAAATTGTTGACCAAAGCATGATGACATCATTTTTGTGTTTGAAGAATTTGTCTTTTGTGCACAGATTTATCTAAAAATACTGGGACTGGTGACTGGGCAGATATCATGACTTGATTTTGCTTTTTATACCAAGAGAGGCGACTTTTACAGTTCGTTGATTTTTCGATTTTTAAGGAATTTTTGAAAATTGCTAAAGTAGCCGATTTTATGTTGGTTTTTCATTAAGATAATAAAATCAACCCCCTAAATCGATTGGGACCATTTTCAAGTCGATCTGGAGCTTTCAGTAAAAATTTAATTTTTTTCAGAGGACAAGAATTGTTTCAGAATGTGCTGTAATGAACTTCGGTGGCTGAAAATGGTCGCTTATATTGATCCATTTGGTGCTATTTGGTTCTATTTGGCGCCATTTTGGTCTATTTGGTGCCATTTGATCATTTTTTCCATGAAATTTGTGGTTTGAAAGTTTTAATAAAAATTTCGAACGAAAGAGGGGTTAAATGGAAAAACCGACATTTAATTCGTGTTCAGCAGGTCAAAATACCCCCTTTTATTCTATTTGAGCGACTGTTTTACTCAAATTCCCGAAAATCACTTTTTTTACTCGAAAAAACATGTAGATCTGCACTTTTAAAAAAAAAAAAATTAGGGGTCAATTGGCCTTCCAATCAAAAACCTAAACATACCGCAAAGTTCAGCACTCAAATTGTACGTTTTCAGTGCTAGAGAGTTCAAAAATAATGTAAAGGGGGGGAGGTAAATGCAAAATCAGCGGTTTTTTTTGAAAATGACCCTGCTTTGAAAGCCCATAAATCTTCCCCAAAGAATCTGTGAAGCTCAAAATTTTTCTGAGAGGTCTCCTACTTAAACTACACAACACACGAAAAATTGATGACATCGAAGAAACTTTTTCAAACGTGGCCCATCCTACTGACCATTCCTTCCTAAAATTTGAAAAAAAAAAATGGTTCAGAGCAACTTCGAAAAATTAAGTTTTCTGAGGCTCACCTTACCCCAAACATTTCTCTCAAAAAAATCAAAATGGGCATTTCCTTGAATATCGATCCCACCCATGATGAACTGAATTTTATCTTCCCGAAAAAAAAAACACCTCGTATAAACACTTCATCGTACTTGTATTTTAGACTAGATACCCCATTACATCTGTTTATCTGACAATCATAATTAACAGGATGCTTAACGAGTTGCACAGCGAGATCGAACACACAGATTCCCGAATCGATTCGACGATGAAAAAAATAGCCAAAGTGTTGCATCTATCGAATGGTAAATTATCGCGGACTAATTAATCTCAAAAAATCGTCATTATCAACTTGCTAATTAGTATTATTTTATTTATAGATCGAAGCCAATGGGTCGCCATTTGTATATTAACCGGATTACTGATATTAATACTGTTCCTATTCATAATGCTTTAATATCACCTCATCCGTTCTACGTTTCAGCCCAAAGGGATCATAGTCTGTCTCGATCATGCCTTTAGTAACACATCAGCATCGATCTCAACTGAATTTCTAGCCCTGTACACATTACCAAAGTTGTACTTTTTATAAACACGTACAAATAGATTATTTTTATGGTTGTAGTTGCCGGAGCTGTTCTGTTATGCAACTAGTTATATACGCTTGTTTTTATTCAATTTTATTGTGTACTTTTCTCTCCTTTTATTTTTTTGTTGGCCATTTTTATTTTACGTGATTGTAGTGAATTTTTTCTTTTTGTATTTCTTATTTTTAAACCGGTTGTATATATTATTTTATACCGATAGAATGTCGCGAGAGCTTCGTATATTGTATTCGCCTTTGTAAGGTTGTAAATAACGAGGAGAAATATATTTATGATGGAATTAGAAATAGAGATGGTGTGAAATTTTGTTAAAATTATACTTATTTGGGTTAATAATTGATCCTTAAAATATTGGTAAAATGTGTTTACACTACGAAGATCCATCTTTACAGACGACTTTTTTTTTAATATTCATAATATTTGCATCATGATAACCGCAGTCTGTGAACAAAAAACAAAAAAAAATAGAAAAATTACGAATTTCAGAAAGAAGATATTAAAATTTGAGGGCCAACTTACCAATCCGATGAAAATTAAGATATATCCGGTAATTAAAAATACAGCTATATTTCTAGCTTTCATTTTATTGACATCAACGCAGGAAATTCCTTTACAAATAGAATGATCTACATTGGATGTGGCAATAAATGAAGTCTCACTATGTTCATGTTCAGGTGATCGTGGAAAGCAGCAATGATTCTGTGATAAAAAAAAACTTCTAGATTCTCAGAGTACCATAAGATAATTATTTTATTAATGGTTATTTCATGTCAGTTCAACCACTTATTGATTTAGTGATTTAGGTATTTAAAATTTGCTCAATATAGCCCCCAAAAGCGGGGGGGGGGGAGGGTGTAGTTTTTTATAGGCGCACCCAGGGGGGCAGGCAGAGGGCTCGAGCCCTCTTTTTAAGTTGGCGAAGGAGATTATTACCCACGACTAAATTTACATGGAATATGCATCAAACCCCAACATAAAAAATGGTGCGAACGACTGAATCTTTTCTGTTTGACTCGTGCGAGTCTTCAATCACCATACAACTCGATTTTTTCGACTCTAATGGAATTTTTTCTTTTTTCTCAAAATTGTTTCAACTCCATTATCTCTTCCTCGAGATATTTTTTAGCTCTAGAAATCTTTTCAACCCCAATGAAATTTTTCCCCAATTTTTTTTCTTCAGGTCAAAAAATTTTCGAACTCTGGTATTTTTTCCCGGGATACTTATTTTCCAACTCTAAAAAATTTTCAACACGGAAATTTTTTCTCAATTTTTTCCAACCGTCAAGATTTTTTTTCAAAATTTTAATTTTTTAACACCAAGATTTTTTTTCAACTTTGGAATTTCTTCCTCAAAATTTTATTCAGCTTTTCTCAATTACCTAGTATCAAATAAAATTCAATTTTTTGATCTTGAAATATTTCAGAAATTTTGAATTTCCAACATTTTTTCATCTTGAGTTTCTCAAAATTTTTTCTAATCCAAATTTTGTAAAAATTTTCATAATTGAAAAATATTTTGAGGAAAAATTTTAGAGCAAAAAAACAAAATGCCTAGCAAAGTTGCTAAATTTTTTGAGAATAAAATTTTAGGGTTGACAAAAATTTTTACTTATTAGAATTCAAATTGAAATTTGAAAAAACTTTTAAGAGCTGAAAATAATTTTGAGATGAAATGTTACAATAGAGTAGGAAAATATATTTTTTTAAATTTTAGCGTTGAAAAAATTAAAAAAAATTTTCGGCGAAGAAAATTTAGAGTTGGGAAAAAATTTTTAAGAGTTGAAAAAATGAAAAATGTAGGTTGGTATATATCTTGGGGAGAAAATACCAGATTTGAAAAAATGTTGACCTGAGAAAACAAATCGAGGAAAAATTTTCGAGTCGAGGAAAAATGAAAGAATTTTTAGAGGTGAATGGGGATACAGCGTCCTGAAATATTGCGAAAAATTCAAAAAAATTCAAAATCACATGAAGCGTATAGTTTGTTAGGTTTTATTAGCCGTTGAGCTCGAATGTACTCTCAGTTTTTGGTCAAAAAATGAAAAATCTCGAGGGGTCAATCGTTTTTTGCATTTTCCGGGAAGGACCAAATAAAATTACAAATTAAATGCGAAAAAAGGGTGCAAAGAGTTGCTATTGTCGACTCTCTTGACGAGAGAGAGCAAAGTTCAAAATTGAAAACTATGTATTCGGCGATTTTTTTTTAAACAATTGTACCATCTTACCACACCATGGACAATCGACATTCAAACACGGGTTCAAAATGACTCCAGAAATGGATCGAAGTGCATAGTTGAAAAACATAAATTTTAATACCGTACCTTCTCGATAAAATTAAATAATTTTCAAATTTGGTTTCAACCAAATTTTTTAATTTTGACCCAGTATCAACTTTTTTAAATCTTTTAATAGGATCAAAACAACTATAGGTGAATATGGATTTAGAAACTACGACCCCCCCTCACCCGTTACAGCCATTTTAAGATTTTTTCAACCGATTTTTTAAAAGTTTTTTCTCTTACCTAGCTATTTTTTGTTGTGATTTGTAATTTAATTGAGCTCACTCCCTCCTCCCTCCGGAGCGTAAACATTTGAAAAATTTCCGTGAATAATACCTACCATTTCCAATTTTGGTGAAAATTGCCATTTTCAATTTTGGTGAAACTTGCCATTTTCAATTTTGGTGAAAATTTGTAATTTTGGTAAAAATTTTCAATTTTGGTAAAAATTTTCAATTATGGCAGAAATTTTCAATTTTGGTGAAAATTCTCAATTTTGGTAAAAATTCTTAATTTTGGTGAAAATTCTCAATTTTGGCGAAAAATTGTCAATTTGGGTAAAAGAAGGCCATTTTTGATAAAAATTCATATTTTTTGAATTTTTTAACTACTGCTCAAAGATGGCCATTTTTCAAAAATAAAGAAATCGTTAAAAAATGCCAACGTATTTTCAACCGTTTTGGTGTGCTGTAGCCCTACAAAGCTTATCAAAATAAATTTAGGAAATCCATACTCTACTCAAACCTTCAACTACCCTGGAAAATTTCATTAATTTCTTCACCAAAAATGACCATTTTTCAAAATCTTTCAGATTTGTTTCTATCACTGAAAAAATGAACTTCAACTTTTCAACCCCACATTATATTTTTGGCCTTGATTGACTTTTGTTATAAATTGATATTTTTTTTAGTAAAAATTTAGCGTAGGTAAGTACCTACCATTTTCTGAAAAAAATAATCGCTTTTGGTAAAAATTATCCGTTTGTAAGTACAGGGTGCACCAGTATACTGACCAGGAGAAGGTCGAGGGGAAGAAAAGTTCCGGCAGTGGCCCAAAAAACATAACAAATAACTGTTTTATGATGTTTTCATCAAATTTAAACGAAAATGAGAAGATGTGGGTAGGTATAGAAAGTTGAAACCGAAAAATAACTCAATTTTTGAGCTCACCATCGTCAAAAAAATAACAAACATGTTTCTCGAGTTTTTTCATTTCTTCATTTTTTGGGACAAATTGAGACCTTTTGGAATAAATGGAGGCCAGACTCAAAAATTTGAGTGAAGATTCAAACTCAGCGCTTAAAAAAACAACTATATGCCATGCCACATACAATTCAGTCTATGATGAACGGTTGGAAGCAACCCATCGATAGTTTTCCAGCCTTTGGGAAAGGAAAACTTTGTAAACATGTTCAAAAGTAAATATTTTCTAAATCCTAAGATCAAAAAATGCCTGAAATGATATGAAATGACCATTAAAATGACGATTACTTCTTCTTCAAATTCGACCATCTCTTGGATCATTTTCTCATGTACAGGATAATGTGCAGCAATTTCATCGGCGTTTTTGTCGGCATTTAGTACAGTCGAAAACGTGGTTATCAGACCCCACAGGAATTGAAATAATAACAATATTACGCATAAAAACGTTGTCTAAAAGAGCAATTACGATACCGATGAGCTTCTTTTACGATACAAAGGTGATCCCAATTGAAATAAGCTTTCTTACCAAATCAAGAAGTAAAGTTTTACCCGAATAAAAAGCATAAACCATGAAAACTTTTGTAGCGATGAAAACACCAGTGGTGAAATATATCCAAAACGGTATGCTCGGTTTGTACAATAAATCGTATGATTTGAAGAAACATAGCAACAGGGCGGTGTTGACGACCTGAAATTAGGCAACCCATCAAAAATTTCAATTGTAATTATCGAGATAGATTTGATTTCTATTCACTTACCTACCACTAAAGCGACTGAAATAATCAATTGGTAAAATCTTTTTCCTTTATACGAATGAGATCGTCGTCTGTCCATTTATTTCTCATCAATACGAAATTCTGAAATGTTTCAAAATATGTGTGAGGTATTTCTCCTGATATGATTGTTTATTTTCGAATGATAAGAAATCAAAAACCAGTTAATTTTTTGAACGACAAGGTGGCTGTTTGAATTTAACCAACAGTTGGCTGAGTTACGTCGATCAGAATCTGTCATGAGCGAAACAATCTGATTGGCTGTCCTTTGTTTATTCTTAAAAAATTACGTCACATTTAGTCTACAGTCCAACAGGCAAAAAATCAAAATCACCGTGCTTTTTTGCGGGACAAAAAATCAGTTGGCTTTTTGTGTGTGTGGGTCCCATAATCCCGAAAAAGTATCCATATTTTGGATTTTTGCCCTTGCTCAATAGGAGACTGGAGCTTAAAACCCCCCGTTTTTTCCCATTTTTCAAATTTAGTCGGGGACAAAATTTTTTTACAGACTATGGTAGCGGACATTTCGCTGACTCCAAATACATATGTCTACTTTCTTGGGTAGGTAACGTGCACAATCGGCTGCCAGCGCCCCTAATGTGCGATTTTTTGCAAAATTTTGCCATTTTTGACTCAATAATGGCTCCATAGGCGCCATATGGTCTGCGGGACAGAAAAAAACCATCTCAACACATACATGGATTCATTCTATACCCATTGGGCCAAAGTTTATGAAAAACGGTCGGCACAATAGGTTGTGGCGAATTTTTGAAGTTGAGAAAACGCATCATTTTTGACTTTGTTTTGTTGAAACTGAATCACGGAAAAAATTTCGGAAACTGGGGTTGCGACCTATCAAAATGTGTTAAAATTTCACGAGCAGTACAATTTTTTTAGTGGAAAAGTAATTTGAGCATTTTTGAGTTATTTTGAGCCTAATATTGAGTCAATTTTCAAGTGTTTTCAAAAAATTGACGTATGACCTATGAAATTTGGATAAAATTTCACCAAAAACTTGAAAGTGTTGCCCAACATTTTTTTATAGTAATTTTTGAAAATTTTGAGCTTCTGCCAATTTTTGAGTGTTTTTAAATAATTGATGTGAGACCCATCAAAATGGGGTAATATTTTACGAGGAAAACAAAGATATTAGTTGAAATGTAATTTGAACATTTTTGAACCATTTTGAGCCCAAAATCTGGTCAATTTTATTTTTGAAGGTTTTGAGCACAGGCCAATTTATGAGTATTTTCAAATATGTACTTGACATGTGACCTGTCAAAATGGGTTAAAATTTCACGAGCAGCACAAAAAAATGAATGAAAATGTAATTTCAGTATTTTTGAAAGATTTTGAGCTCACAATCGGTTAATTTTAATGTATTTTCCATAAATTGACGTGTGACTTATGAGAATGAGGTAGAATTTTACCAAAAACTTCGTTTACGAAGATGATTCAGTTTCCCATTTTTTTGGTTGTTTATTTCTGTTTATTCTGTTCTTACATGTTTTAAGTTTTATTCTCAAAAATTCTCAAAAAAATCTGCCATATATTCTTGAATTTTGGAAATTTTTATCTCTTTCATGGCATACAATTTCCTAAAAGTATTTACAAACAGTGATGTGTTCAAAATTATACAAAAGTTTTTGAACAAAAATTTTGGTTAAAATTTTTGGATTTTTGACGGAATTGTACCTCAGTTCAGAGATTGATACCAAATTTTTCAATATTCATCAATTTTACTGCGCAAGTTGCTCAAAAAAATTTTGATTACCGTATCTGAAATTTTGGCGAAATTTTACCCCATTTTAAGTGACACATCAATTATTTAAAAACACTCAAAAATTGGTCTAAGCTCAAAATTTTCAAAAATTACTCAAAAATATTCTGGTCAACATTTTCAGGTTTTTGGTGAAATTTTATCCAAGTTTCGTAGGTCAAACGTCAATTTTTTGAAAATACTTAAAAATTGACTCAACTTCAGGCTCAAAATAGCTCAAAAATGCTCAAATTACATTTCCACTAAAATTTTTGTGCTGCTCGTGAAATTTCAACTCATTTTGATAGTATACGCAACCCCAGTTTCCGAAATTTTTTCGGTAATTCAGTTTCAACAAAAAAGGCGAAAATGATGCGTTTTCTCAACTTCAAAAATTCACCACAACCCATTGTGCCGACCGTTTTCCATAAACTTTGGCCTAATGGGTATGGAATGAATCCATGCATGTGTTGAGTTGTTTTTTTTTGTCACGCAAACCATATGACGCCTATGGAGCCATTATTGAGCCCAAAATGGCAAAATTTCGCAAAAAATCGCACATTAGGGGCGTTGGCAAACGACTGTGTACGTTACCCAAGGAAGTAGACATATTTGGAGTCAGGGAAGTGTCCGCTACCAGTCTGTAACCAAATTTTTTGTACCCGACCAAATTTGAAAAATGGGAAAAAACTGGGGGTTTTAGGCTCCAGTCCCCTATTGTGCAAGGGCAAAAATTCAAAATACACTTTTTCGGGATTATGGGACCCATACACACAAAAAGCCAACTGATTTTTTGTCTCGCAAAAGAGCACGCTGATTTCGATTTCTAGAGAACTTTTTGCCGGTTGAACTGTAGACTAATTAGGTACTTACTGTATAAACCAAAAATGAACATAGAAGGCACTGAAAGGACGGTCTCCAGCTCGTATTACTGAAATCTTTAATAGGGTAATAATTTTTTTAAAAAGTTTATTTTCAATGTCACAACTACTCTGAAATGGATTTTTGACTTTTTATACTTGAAATTTTTCAAGAAAATTTAAGCATGGCAATTTAAAAATGCTGGTCACGAATCCATCGAAAAATTCCAACGAAAAAAGAAACTATCGAATTATAATTTATTTTTATAAAATATTTTAGTATTTTCATCTAGGCGATTTGACTCTAGGAGGAGTCCTAGGAGGAAAAGGTCTAAGAGATGGAATTTTTGGAGACGGTGGTCTCGGAGGTGTTGTTATCTTTGTTTCCAGAGGATACATTTTTGGCGATATTCTCGGTGTTAATGGCTTTGATGGCGACGTTGGCGGAGTTGCTGTTTCTCCAGATGATAGTTTTGGAAACCATGGAAACCACTTCGGTGGGGAACGAGGTGTAGTTTTTTCTGCATCCGAAGATCCTTCAGTTACTTCCATGTAATAACTATACACTATCATGAAGAAATAAATCGATGCAACTGGAACAAAACGAATGTTTTCAGATCTTGTTTAATTATAATCGTCCTCATCGAATAATAATCACCAGCGATCACTATTTTAATCACGAATCCAGAGACAACCCAGAAAAAAAAGAATCCCGTGCTCTCTTGTATTCCCAAATCAAAAAATAGCAACACGAGCATTAGGAAGGCTGCAATTGGAAGCAAAATCATGGGTGTTATCAAAATGTATATTTCGTTCTGAAAAATGATTAATGATTTAGGCGCACGTTGGATGTGAGAATGGGTAGGCAATGAAAAGAAATTCACTCACGACGATTATTGCAACGAGACCGTGGACTGAAATGATGAAATATATCGTTGCTATACTTCCAATAAAAAAAGATCCTTTTTCACTGACCGTAACATCTGAGTTAAAAATACCAACCGAATAAATTATACAGGAAGGTACCTATTTTTTTTTTTTTGAATTCTGATAACCTATCCTGGCTTACAATTTTTAATCCTGTCGTTAACCACGATTGGAGATAGGTTTCCTGTGTTTCGGCTTAGTACGCGCGAGTGTATGTGCATGCCAAGGTATTTATTCGTGAAATATCCGCTGATCAGCTGGAGAAAAATACGAAGAAATTAACCATAATTATGAGTCATTCGGCTCATTCCACATCATTTGAACCATTTTTTTGATCTTGGGTCTTTAAATTTTACCAAAAAAAAAGTTACCAGATTCTGCTATACCGAAAGTTGAAAAATCATCGTTGTTTAGGTTTCAGATCCTCCTTCCTAGGCTCCTCTAACAAGCGAGATATTTCAACTGGAAGTAAAATTTTGAGTTAAAACAAAAATAAATCAAAAGTGCATTTTAAAAGAACCCCATATCCAAAATTCCAGAGATTGAGGTTCATTTCTCGAATTTTGACGAATTTTTGAAATGTTATAAAAAACTACTTCATCTACCTGGAAAATATGAAAATTTGACGAAAAAAATTGAGATTTGGTACATACTTATTTCGACCTCCCGAATTGATTTAAAACGGTTTCAGGACGTTTCGGAGCTTGCAGAAAATTTTGAAATTTTCCAGCACTGGAGAAACCCCCATAAAAATGGTGCATATTCAGTATGTACTTACAATGGGGATTTAAAATTTGGCTTTAATCGATCAAATAGGTTAGGTACCAATATGAGTAATCTACGTTTATAGGAGCTAATCTTCATATGGACCATTTTTATGGGCTTTTTTACAGCCCTGGAAAATTCCAAAATTTTCTGCAAGCTTCGAAACGTCTTGAAACCTTTTCCAATCAATTCGGGAAGTCGAAAATAGGATACATACCAAATTTCAACTTTTTTCGTAGATTTGATTAAATTTTTATAATTTCCAGGGCGATGAGATAGTTTTTTTAAATTTCAAAAATTCGTCAGAATTCGAGAAATGAACTTTCAGCACCTGAAATTTTGAATATGGGCTTTTTTATGATGAACTTTCGATTTTTTGGCTCAAAATTCTACTTTGAATACTTTTGAGCTAAATGCAGGATTTTTTTGATAATTTTTTACTTATCAGTTGGAAAAATTGAACATTTCAACACATCAGTTGGGAAAATTGGACTGTTGTAATTCATTTTTTCAATGAATAATTAATAAATTAATAAAATGGTTATTTTAGAAGTTGGACATCAGAAAATTCAGAAAATTTTCCACTTATTCATTTCTTTATGGGGGGGGGGGGGGGTGTATTTTTTGCTCTTGCTATTTTTTAAATAAAAATATCCAACTTTAATGTCTTGTATCTCAAGATTGAAAGGAAATTCAAAATCGCTGATCAAAATTTTTTCAAAGTTCAGAGTTGAGCTTTCTAACAAAAAACCTTAATTAATTTTCAATTATATGTGAAACTTCGAGGATATAGATTTTCATGACAATATTCGAACAGGGTGATTTTTGAGATGAGAGTTTGATTTTTTATAGGTAAGGGACATGGAGCCCCAAAATTTAGAGCTAGGTAACATAATACAACATTTTTTTCATCACTTGAGCAAAATTAGGGTCTTTGCGGAGGAAATGAGAAGGGGATCAAACACAAAAACCAAGTTACTATTCAAACTCAACGCCATGTTATTTTCAATTTCTTTTGAATTTCGTTTCAAATTTTGGGACACTGTGTTCCTTAAGGTGGTTCTTCGAGTGTTGCGGGAAAAAATCTTGCCTATCTCTGCCTGCATTGGACGGTTTTTGAAATTTGCTTTTTTTCAACGTTTAACAAGTTAAACTTGGGGAATGAAGTAATAAAAAGCATCTACTACATACCTCTAATTGATTAAATAAAACAATCAAATGTCAAATAATTCAACGAAATGGCCCAACCGTAAAGTTTTTAGCCAGAGGATTGGCGTTTTGGTTTTCCAAACTTTTCTCGGAAATGGTTTGATAAAATTTGATGAAATTTGGAAATGTTGTACATTATTGTATCCCGAACATCGTCACATCGCCCTTTTTTGGATTTTTTGAAAATGTTGTGTGGTGGCTCTGTTA